>CP141130.1:38512500-39762500 GCA_035236585.1 Warburgia ugandensis | reverse complement strand
CTAGATAATTAATCTTGTGTTTCTTTTAAGTAGAAAATTCAGCAAAAAACATTTTTTTTTTTTTTTATAAATATCAAATGGTCCAGTTCCTATATCCAACAATCCTAGTCCTAGCCCATTAGGTGATGGCCGGTCCCCTTCGAATTGAGTTTCTTCCAGCAGATTCTTCGGTAGCTTCGAGCATGCTCTCATTTTGGCATGGACCATGATATCAACAGAGCATTGTGTACCACAAAAACTGCTCTATTTGTAGGGATGCCTGGTTGTTCAGGAATGTATGGAGCAACTGAGGAGGGAACGACTTATGCCAATACTATTCTTAAGGTTTTATATGGGAAAGAATGTCGCTTCTTCCAAGCAGCAAGCGCTGAATCAACGCAAAAAGAATTAAGCTGAGGACTAAAGTGAAGAAAGAGTTTGTTCAAACATTTTCAAGCGAGATGCTAAGTTGTCTTCAAACAACTTTGCTAGACATTTGTTGGCGAGGACTATTTGTTTATGCTTCTTTTCTTCTTTTATTTAGGGGAGATATCAAGTTGTCTACAAACAACTAAAATCGACAATTTGTTGGTGAGGGCTATTTGTTTATGATTTTTTTCTTCTTTTAGTACAACCAAAGAATTAAAATGTAAATCACTCAGAAATTGACAGCGTTAGTGTTTCTAATTCAGAAGATCAATTATAGATCAAAGGAGGCCAAGATCGATCTAGAATTGGGCTTCCTAGATCAACCTATTTTGGACATAGTAGATTCTCAAGAAATGGGCAATTTAGATCCTCAAAAGCGTGAGTGTCATGAATCAACAAAAGCGAACGCCGTGCTCATCAATGATGGACATCTTAGTGTAGCTAAAGATGGACATCTTCAATTGCAATATCTTGACTTTTCATAACCATTTATATTCTTAATAAAAATGAGATTCTCTTATTCCAGTTGAACAAATATAGTTTTAGGTATCTGAATAAAGGATGATGTTAATCTAGAGTGTCTTCAAAAAGTCAAAATAGGTGCGAATTCTCCTAGTTTGTGACCCACCATACAATCCATTATATAAACAGGTAGCTAGTGAGCAAAAGTGCTAATCATAAAAATAGTTCTTCGATTAAGTTCAACCTGCTAGTTCTTTTTATGAGGCACCCATTAGAGAATTTTATCTTGGTGAATGTCATAGATGAATGCATCTAGAAAGAGCTTTCCAGTGACATAAAGAAGTCTCAAATCTAAATAGTAGAATTACATGACGTAAAGGTGTCAAGGAGATAAGTTGATAATGGCAGACCCTTTTATTTAGTAAGGACTTTTTTATTTTTACGTTTTAAAGGGCATTATAAGATGTTTAATTGGAGAAACATGGGGCATCTACAACAACTATAATGAGAGGTCTTAATATACCTAGGACACCTTCTTAGGGAGCCAAGCTACTAAGAGAAACCAACATTTCCTAGGACTCTAAGGCTTGGACTTCTTCTTTTTCTTCCGTTTTTTTTTTAAGGTGATGGATGGTTAGGATTTCAAGCGGAGAAAATGTGTAGAGATTAGAAGATGTAAGTTGCCTTAGATAGTATGCATCCTAATAAAATGAATTAGAAACATTCGGAAGGTGGCTGGTGGAGTGGAGAGTTTAATTAGGAAACAACTAGGAAATAACTATGGATTAATAAAAGGACATCCTAGCCTATAGTCTGGACAAAAGACACCCGAGGGAGAAAGAGACAAAGAGAAGGAGAAGAAGAAGAAGAGGAAGAAGAAGAAAGAGATGCCTAAGCTTAAACCAATATGTGACAAGAGGAAAAATGCAAGGGAAAAGCTAGGAAAAACATGAAAATTTTTTGCGAGTTTGTCTGTATGACAACCTAGGTTTTTAGAATAATATTTCAAAATTCCTTTAAAAAGATTGATGTCCATGTGAATTGTTTTTCTCTTTTTTAACTATCTTAGAAATACCGTCAATTTTGAAAACTACTACTTATAATACCTAGCATTAATTTAAAACTACAAACATACTGAAAATAGCAATATAATATAAGCATAACCAGAACGTAGCCAAAACAACTAAATAATCATCATTGAAATTTAAGCTAAGTTAAAGTTGGAATAATTATCTCCTTTGCCTCAACTTTCCTTAACTCACTTTATCTTGAAAATGTGGTTGTAAGGCGGGCGAGTATGACATTTCAATAAGAAATCCACTAGATTAGACTAAAACCAGGCTAAATATATGAATGTAGGAAATATATTGTAAGACAATGTATTCAATTAAATCAGTACCAAATTCACAAAATCAGATTAATCTTATAATTACTCATGAAAAAAGTAGAAAATATCTCAATCATAAATCAGATCACAATGCACAGATCCACAAATGTCTCAGATCACAAAGTAGAAATCTATCATTATGTCATATCACGAAGTAGAGATTTTGCAATACCATAGATCATGAAGTATAGGTTTACTAAAGTCATATAGGATAAGCAATTTGTCATTAACCTTGAGGATAATCGACATAGCACTCTATGTCCCATAAAGATATATATAGAAGGCCCGCTATGCGTGTAGCATTGCATCAGCTACAAATCATGGATACCGCATGATCAGCACCGCTCACTCATGTGAAGAAAGGATTAGAAGGAGTGGAGCCTTCCCATGATGCAACCACTCTAAAGACCCACTTTTGGGCTAGGTATTAACATACATAAGAAGATAGAGCAACAATGCCAAGTGTCGCTCCTAGCATAGCGTCCTTGGGGTTTAGCACTCCTTAAAAATAACTTCCAAAAGTCGTATATCGAGAATATATAGAACATTCAATTGAGTGGATTCCCGCGATAATCAATTCGTGAAAAGCTTTCAAATGTATGTCCAATTCAATATGTAATAATCCTTAGCCTCTCTTAATGTGACGACCCGGGTTTTCTCATGCATTTTTAAATGCAATACCTAATTTCCTAAGGCGGGATGCATCCCTATTTGAAAACCATTTCATAGAAACCATGCAATGCAGCGGAAAACCTTTTAGTTTTAAACTCATTTTGAAAACCTCGAGTGTCATTTGTTTTCACAACAACTAAGGTAGTTTTTGAACAGCTTTAGAAATCACAAATGCTTTTTTCCCAGGTCTATCCAGTCACAGCACACATCCCAACTGTAAATAAATACAAATACATGTCCAAAGGGTAGAGAGTTTACTTACGTATATAAGTGTTTCCTTTTTCATTCACTTGCTCGAAGCACTAACATAGATGTCCTCTACTTGTGGATGGAATCACCCTAAATAATGTTAAGGATAGGGTGAGTATATATTATACTTAGTAGGAGTCTATCACTACTAGTTTTATAATGCATGCGATCTTTAAAATCATGTCCTCATAAAAACATGTGCATGTTGTTCAAATAATCACGTTCAATATCGATATTAAAAGCCACTGTTAAACCGAAATACTGACGACTTAAAGAAATATCATAATCCAAGTCGAAAGTATCATATATCATAATCATAAAAATATGAATCAAATGCTTAACTGAATCCAACTCATGGATATCTATCATGGTATGGTCGACCAACCTTATATCATGCCATATGCAATGCACATAAATCCACGAAACCATAGGGTCCCACTATGCCCAGGACCTCACCGCCGTGTGGTCCCCGGGTACCTAGGGACACAGGATCATATACCTCCATGGGGCATATGACACTTCGACCCAGTGCCGTGACACCAATGGTAGCCCCCTGTACCACATGCAGTCGAAGCAAGGACATGCCCTTTTTTGGGCCTGGTACCCATCCACCTAATAGTGGTAGAGGCTGGGTGGCCAACCCACACCCCTCGGCATAGCACCCACGAGCTTACTAGCCCAAATCATGTATGATCAAAAACCTATGTTCAAAACCAGTCCTCTTTAGGTGCCTCATAGCGCACGCCCTCGGCACTCCAGCGTCTTTTGGCAACCCTCAAGGACATGCAATCTTTGCAAGTACTTAAATCATGCAATGTATGCACTTGTTTGCAAAACATATATGTGCACAATGTATATGCAATCTTTTACGAAACATGTGTATGTACAAAACGTTTATCATATGCACGCTGAATCAAGTCATGCTAAACAAGTCATATACTTATAACATATGTTCTCAAAACAATAATAGATCTTTTAAAAGAATCTAATAGTGATAGAGCACCTACCTGACTAGGTCGCGTTAACCCATTTGTCCACGGACCCTCCTGAACATGGTTTGGGGACTCAAGGTTAGTTTAGCCTATCTTTTATGGGTTTAGAGTGGTTGGGTCTTTTTACTTAGGCATTAGGGGTCCATCCCTATGCCTATGGGTGTCCTAAGGTCCTAATTGGGCCTTGGTATCCTCAGTTTCCCAACGTTCTAGTGGCCACGCGCCACCATCCTATTCTAAGGGTCATGCCCACCTTTGATTGGGTCTTGATTAGGGATTTTATAGTTTGGATGTGTCCGCGTCGTCGACACGGACACAACGCCTTTTGCGGCGCCTCAATCGGAGATCTAGATCTCAAGTTATAAGCATTTTAGTGTCCTGCGTACATCGAGTCTTAAGAATGAAAAAAACAGAATGCTAGGGTGCTGCGCGACTGCGTCGTGCGCCCTGGCTTCCTTAAGGAACCAAAAGACGACGCACTGCGCGTCTGCGGTGTGTGCCTCAGTGGGCGCATCTGCAGACGCGTGGTACACTCCGCCCGTCTCTCTTTAGCAGGCGCGTCCCTGGACACACCCGTTTGGTTTTTCAAACAGAGACGACGTCTGGGGGACTGGGACGTCCTCAGGACACCCTGGTTCGACCCCTGTCGAACCAGTGCAGCCCAGGAAATGTCCCTGGGTCCTTGGTAGCTCTCCTGGGCTCCGTTTTGCATGGTTTTTCATGCAAAAACTTAGGGAAATTGACCTTGGAACTATGGGGGAGATGGGTTTTGAGCGATCTCGGACGTACCTGCCTCGTTGCTGGGTTTTTCTCCTCGTTTTCCCCTCTAGGTCACTGCTTCACGACTGGTTTTCTCCAAGGTTTTGGGCTACCATTAGACGCACCCAAGAGCTCTATTTATAGACCTAAGAGAGGGTTCTGGAGGTGGCTCTCACCGCCTTTGAATGGCGGTGATTTCTCCTCAAATCACCGCCGTTCTAGAACCCTCTAGAGGTTGAAGACGATGGGGTGCCCGTATCAAAACGGGCACCTGTGCTTTTCAGGTTAAGTCGTTTTTGTGAAATTTACAATTTTGCCCCTGAACTTCAAAGGGCCATATCTTGCTCATTTTAACTCCGTTTTGGGTGATTTTGGTCTCGTTGGATTTCTTTCTCCGAGACGCATCTAATGGTACCATTTTTAGGACCAAATTCCCGGGTTCAGTTAAGGCGACTAGTGAAATGACCAAAATGCCCTTATCTTCAAAATTGAACTTTTAAAGGGATTTTAATATTTAAAATTTGGGGTCATTACATTATTACCCCCTTAAAAGAATTTCGTCCTCGAAATTCCATAACTTATTATCTTCCAGGTATTTGTCTCTTAGATGATTTCTTGGTGGATGCATTCTCCCCCTTAGGATCAAATCTAGGTTCATCCTCAATTTATCATTTCTATCGTTCCTCCTATAGGGCCTCACCTATACGAGCCGCCTCTACTACGTACTCTGATGCATACTCTCATACTTGATTAATTGTGGTGGGATACCTTTTATTTAATCAACAGTACTCTAAAGGTAATGACTAAATAATGGTCTTAGGATTTTTGGTCTCCCAAATTTATGATAATAAGACCTCAATTTGATCCTTGATGGTACCCTTCCGGCTTACTTCCTTTATTTACTCATGTAGCGGCAAGGTAAGATATCACCAAAATTTTCTTTTTATGGACTATATCCATTGGTGCTCCTCATAAGTTAATGGATTTGATAAGAATCTAATAATAATAGATATCAAACCATTTGTAGGATTTTAACTTCTAGTTGGTCACCATTCCTCTTTGAAAATTTTTGTGCAGCATAATGTCTTTTTATTCGATGCTCTATTTAAAGTCTTAAACCCCCATATGCTTTCTCTCTTTTATACTCTTTTTACAATAAGATCACCAACTTGCCTAGTATTATTCCTTTGCATTTGTTTGATCTTCCTTCCTATAGAATTGTATGTTTCTCCATAGAGTCATGATCTTCTTCTTTTTGAATATTCAATATTCATTGAATACTGGTAGTTACATATCTATGTCTTTCTCTCTTCAATATCCATTTGGTCTACCTGGATCAATGTCTCTATATGCGTTGTTGCATATATTTGATACTCCATCATAAACTGAATGCTTCTCAGAAATTCTAAACCGTCTTAAGATCATTGAAATCCTCAATTGCCTATAGCCTCAATAAAATTCATACAATGTCTTAATAATGGTATTGACGTTTTGGTCATGCTATACTTTTCTTACAAGTTCATGTTAGGATCAATCTATCATCATAGATCTATCATCCCCAATATTATCGTCAAAAATCTTTTAATAACTCGGTCGAATTCATTTCCTTATTATATTGGTGTTATGTTCCTCTTATTCACATAATCTGTCACTTGTATACCTCTTCTGATTTGCTCCATAATTCTTAGGTAATTATTTTTCAATAGCATTTTACTCTCCTGAATAGTATCTAAAATTGAGCTAAGTCCTTCAAGATCCATACCTTTGTGACGTAGTTCGAGTCACTGTTATTTCGTAATATCATCTTGCATTCTCATCGCTCTTATTATTATCAAAATCATCTCAAAGTTTGTCTTTTAAATCCCTTATCATACTCATCTCATATCCCTCGATACTCTTTATGATGGAAAGATAGCCACCTAGGTTCTTCAATTTTCTCACCTTTGATGAGATTACTTTATTGCAGATCAACACTATCTACTAACAAGTCCATTAATCATCTTTATTCATTCATTCTCATCATCCATATATGAGTTTTCATATTTGCACCTTACAACAATCCTTAATCCTTAAGTCGTCTTAGACTAGATTTTGGATAAGGGTTGCACTATCCTCTGCCTAATTATTTGTAAACCAAGTTTGTGTTTCACCTATTTATTTATGGTGAAATGCCTTGAGCATCAATATGCTAGTACTCAAATATAAGTAGTCATCTCTACTTCTTCAATTTATACCACTTCTTCTTGATTTTCTTGATTGTCTATGGCCCTTGGACATTACGAATTTGTTGTAAAAGGATAAAACCCGGGCTCGATACCAACTGTGACGACCGGGTTTTCTCATGCATTTTTAAATGCAATACCTAATTTCCTAAGGTGGGATGCATCCCTATTTGAAAACCATTTCATAGAAACCATGCAATGCAGTAGAAAACCTTTTAGTTTTAAACTCATTTTGAAAACCCGAGTGTCATTTGTTTTCACAACAATGAAGGTAGTTTTTGAACGACTTTAGAAATCACAAATGCTTTTTCCCAGGACTATCCGGTCCACAAAGACATAGCGCAACCGTAAATAAATACAAATACATGTCCAAAGGGTAGAGAGTTTACTTACATATATAAGTGTTTCCTTTTTCATTCACTTGCTTGTAGCACTAACATAGATGTCCTCTACTTGTGGATGGAATCACCCCGAATATTGTTATGGATGGGGTGAGTATATACTATACTCAGTAGGAGTCTATCACTACTAGTTTTATAATGCATGCGATCTTTAAAATCATGTGCTCATAAAAACATGTGCATGTTGTTCGAATAATCACGTTCAATATCCATATTAAAAGCCAACTGTTAAACCGAAATACCGACGACTTAAAGAAATATCATAATCCAAGTCGAAAGTATCATATATCATAATCATAAAAATATGCATCAAATGCTTAACTGAATCCAACTCATGGATATCTATCATGGTATGGTCGACCAACCTTATATCATGCCATATGCAATGCACATAAATCCACGAAACCATAGGGTCCCACTATGCCCACGACCTCACCGCCGTGTGGTCCCTGGGTACCTAGGGACACAGGATCATATACCTCCACGGGGCATATGACACTTCGACCCAGTGCCGTGACACCAATGGTAGTCTCCTGTACCACATGTAGTCGAAGCAAGGACATGCCCTTTTTGGGCGTGGTACCCATCCACCTAATAGTGGTAGAGGCCGGGTGGCCAACCCACACCCCTCAGAGCACCCACGCGCTTACTAGCCCAAATCATGTATGATCAAAAACCTATGTTCAAAACAGTCCTCTTTAGGTGCCTCATAACTGCCTGCCCTCGGCACTCCAGCGTCTTTTGGCAACCCTCAAGGACATGCAATCTTTGCAAGTACTTAAATCATGCAATGTATGCACTTGTTTACAAAACATATATGTGCACAATGTATATGCAATCTTTTACGAAACATGTGTATGTACAAAACGTTTATCATATGCACGCTGAATCAAGTCATGCTAAACAAGTCATATACTTATAACATATGTTCTCAAAACAATAATAGATCTTTTAAAAGAATCTAATAGTGATAAAGCACCTACCTGACTAGGTCGCGTTAACCCATTTGTCCACGGACCCTCCTGAACATGGTTTGGGGACTCAAGGTTAGTTTAGCCTATCTTTTATGGGTTTAGAGTGGTTGGGTCTTTTTACTTAGGCATTAGGGGTCCATCCCTATGCCTATGGGTGTCCTAAGGTCCTAATTGGGCCTTGGTATCCTCAGTTTCCCAACGGTCTAGTGGCCACGCGCCACCATCCTATTCTAAGGGTCATGACCACCTTTGATTGAGTCTTGATTAGGGATTTTATAGTTTGGATGTGTCCGCGTCGTCGACACGGACACAACGCCTTTGCGGCGCCTCAATCGGAGATCTAGATCTCAAGTTATAAGCATTTTAGTGTCCTGCGTACATCGAGTCTTAAGAATGTACAAAACAGAATGCTAGGGGCGCGCGCGGCTGCGTCGTGCGCCACGGCTGCGGTGTGTGCCTCGGTGGGCGCATGCGGACGCGTGGTACACTCCGCCCGTCTGTCTCTTTAGCGGGCGTGTCCCTGGACACACCCGTTTGGTTTTTCAAACAGACGACGTACGGGGGACCGGGACGTTGTCGGGACACCCCGGTTCGACCCACTGTCGAACCGGTGCAGCCCGAGAAACGTCCTTGGGTCCTTGGTGGCTCTCTGGGCTCCGTTTTGCATGGTTTTTCATGCAAAAACTTAGGGAAATTGACCTTGGAACTATGGGGGAGATGGGTTTTGAGCGATCTCGGACGTACCTGCCTCGTTGCTGGGTTTTTCTCCTCGTTTTTCCCTCTAGGTCACTGCTTCACGACCGATTTTACGCAAGGTTTTGGGCTACCATTAGAGGCACCCAAGAGCTCTATTTATAGAGCTAAGAGAGGGTCTACGGAGGGGCTCTCACCGCCTTTGAATGGCGGTGATTTCTCCTCAAATCACCGCCGTTCTAGAACCCTCTAGAGGTTGAAGACGACGGGGTGCCCGTACCAAAACGGGCACTTGTGTTTTTCAGGTTAAGTCTTTTTTGTAAAATTTACAGTTTTGCCCCGAACTTCAAAGGGCCATATCTTGCTCATTTTAACTCCGTTTTGGGTGATTTTGGTCTTGTTGGATTTCTTTTTCCGAGACGCATCTAATGGTACCATTTTTAGGACCAAATTCCCGGGTTCAGTTGAGGCGACTAGTGAAATGACCAAAATGCCCTTATCTTCAAAATTGAACTTTTAAAGGGATTTTAATATTTAAAATTTGGGGTCATTACATTATTACCCCTTAAAAGAATTTCGTCCTCGAAATTCCATAACTTATTATCTTCCGTGTATTTGTCTCTTAGATGATTTCTTGGTGGATGCATTCTCCCCCTTAGGATCAAATCTAGGTTCATCCCCAATTTATCATTTCTATCGTTCCTCCTATAGGGCCTCACCTATAAGAGCCGCCTTTACTACGTACTCTGATGCATACTCTCATACATGATTAATTGTGGTGGGATACCTTTTATTTAATCAACAGTACTCTAAAGGTAATGACTAAATAATGGTCTTAGGATTTTTGGTCTCCCAAATTTATGATAATAAGACCTCAATTTGATCCTTGATGGTACCCTTCCGGCTTAATTCCTTTATTTACTCATGTAGCGGCAAGGTAAGATATCACCAAAATTTTCTTTTTATGGACTATATCCATTGGTGCTCCTCATAAGTTAATGGATTTGATAAGAATCTAATAATAATTGATATCAAACCATTTGTAGGATTTTAACTTCTAGTTGGTCACCATTCCTCTTTGAAAATTTTTGTGCAGCATAATGTCTTTTTATTTGATGCTCTATTTAAAGTCTTAAACCCCCATATGCTTTCTCTCTTTTATACTCTTTTTATAATAAGATCATCAACTTGCCTATTATTATTCCTTTGCATTTGTTTGATCTTCCTTCCTATAGAATTGTATGTTTCTCCATAGAGTCATGATCTTCTTCTTTTTGAATATTCAATATTCATTGAATCTTGGTAGTTACATATCTATCTCTTTCTCTCTTCAATATCCATTTGGTCTACCTGGATCAATGTCTCTATATGCGTTGTTGCATATATTTGATACTCCATCATAAACTGAATGCTTCTCAGAAATTCTAAACCGTCTTAAGATCATTGAAATCCTCAATTGCCTATAGCCTCAATAAAATTCATACAATGTCTTAATAATGGTATTGACGTTTTGGTCATGCTATACTTTTCTTACAAGTTCATGTTAGGATCAATCTATCATCATAGATCTATCATCCCCAATATTATCGTCAAAAATCTTTTAATAACTCGGTCGAATTCATTTCCTTATTATATTGGTGTTATGTTCCTCTTATTCACATAATCTGTCACTTGTATACCTCTTCGATTTGCTCCATAATTCTTAGGTAATTATTTTTCAATAGCATTTTACTCTCCTGAATAGTATCCAAAATTGAGCTAAGTCCTTCAAGATCCATACCTTTGTGACGTAGTTCGAGTCACTTTGTCATTTCCTAATATCATCTTGCATTCTCATCGCTCTTATTATTATCAAAATCATCTCAAAGTTTGTCTTTTAAATCCCTTATCATACTCATCTCATATCCCTCGATACTCTTTATGATGGAAAGATAGCCACCTAGGTTCTTCAATTTTCTCACCTTTGATGAGATTACTTTATTGCAGATCAACACTATCTACTAACAAGTCCATTAATCATCTTTATTCATTCATTCTCATCATCCATATATGAGTTTTCATATTTGCACCTTACAACAATCCTTAATCCTTAAGTCGTCTTAGACTAGATTTTGGATAAGGGTTGCACTATCCTCTGCCTAATTATTTGTTAAACCAAGCTGTGTTTCACCTATTTATTTATGGTGAAATGCCTTGAGCATCAATATGCTAGTACTCAAATATAAGTAGTCATCTCTACTTCTTCAATTTATACCACTTCTTCTTGATTTTCTTGATTGTCTATGGCCCTTGGACATTCTGGACTGGCTGTAAAAGGATAAAACCTGGGCTCTGATACCAACTGTGACGACCCGGGTTTTCTCATGCATTTTTAAATGCAATACCTAATTTCCTAAGGTGGGATGCATCCCTATTTGAAAACCATTTCATAGAAACCATGCAATGCAGTAGAAAACCTTTTAGTTTTAAACTCATTTTGAAAACCCGAGTGTCATTTGTTTTCACAACAATGAAGGTAGTTTTTGAACAGCTTTAGAAATCACAAATGCTTTTTCCCCAGGACTATCCAGTCACAGCACATAGCGCAACTGTAAATAAATACAAATACATGTCCAAAGGGTAGAGAGTTTACTTACATATATAAGTGTTTCCTTTTTCATTCACTTGCTTGTAGCACTAACATAGATGTCCTCTACTTGTGGATGGAATCACCCTGAATAATGTTAAGGATGGGGTGAGTATATACTATACTCAGTAGGAGTCTATCACTACTAGTTTTATAATGCATGCGATCTTTAAAATCATGTGCTCATAAAAACATGTGCATGTTGTTCGAATAATCACGTTCAATATCCATATTAAAAGCCACTGTTAAACCGAAATACTGACGACTTAAAGAAATATCATAATCCAAGTCGAAAGTATCATATATCATAATCATAAAAATATGCATCAAATGCTTAACTGAATCCAACTCATGGATATCTATCATGGTATGGTCGACCAACCTTATATCATGCCATATGCAATGCACATAAATCCACGAAACCATAGGGTCCCACTATGCCCACGACCTCACCGCCGTGTGGTCCCCGGGTACCTAGGGACACAGGATCATATACCTCCACGGGGCATATGACACTTCGACCCAGTGCCGTGACACCAATGGTAGTCTCCTGTACCACATGTAGTCGAAGCAAGGACATGCCCTTTTTTGGGCGTGGTACCCATCCACCTAATAGTGGTAGAGGCTGGGTGGCCAACCCACACCCCTCGGCAGAGCACCCACGCGCTTACTAGCCCAAATCATGTATGATCAAAAACCTATGTTCAAAACCAGTCCTCTTTAGGTGCCTCATAACTGCCTGCCCTCGGCACTCCAGCGTCTTTTGGCAACCCTCAAGGACATGCAATCTTTGCAAGTACTTAAATCATGCAATGTATGCACTTGTTTACAAAACATATATGTGCACAATGTATATGCAATCTTTTACGAAACATGTGTATGTACAAAACGTTTATCATATGCACGCTGAATCAAGTCATGCTAAACAAGTCATATACTTATAACATATGTTCTCAAAACAATAATAGATCTTTTAAAAGAATCTAATAGTGATAAAGCACCTGACTAGGTCGCGTTAACCCATTTGTCCACGGACCCTCCTGAACATGGTTTGGGGACTCAAGGTTAGTTTAGCCTATCTTTTATGGGTTTAGAGTGGTTGGGTCTTTTTACTTAGGCATTAGGGGTCCATCCCTATGCCTATGGGTGTCCTAAGGTCCTAATTGGGCCTTGGTATCCTCAGTTTCCCAACGGTCTAGTGGCCACGCGCCACCATCCTATTCTAAGGGTCATGACCACCTTTGATTGAGTCTTGATTAGGGATTTTATAGTTTGGATGTGTCCGCGTCGTCGACACGGACACAACGCCTTTGCGGCGCCTCAATCGGAGATCTAGATCTCAAGTTATAAGCATTTTAGTGTCCTGCGTACATCGAGTCTTAAGAACGAAAAAACCAGAATGCTAGGGCGCTGCGCGACTGCGTCGTGCGCCCTGGCTGCGGTGTGTGCCTCAGTGGGCGCATCTGCAGACGCGTGGTACACTCCGCCCGTCTGTCTCTTTAGCGGGCGTGTCCCTGGACACACCCGTTTGGTTTTTCAAACAGAGACGACGTCTGGGGGACCGGGACGTTGTCAGGACACCCCGGTTCGACCCCTGTCGAACCAGTGCAGCCCAGGAAACGTCCTTGGGTCCTTGGTGGCTCTCCTGGGCTCCGTTTTGCATGGTTTTTCATGCAAAAACTTAGGGAAATTGACCTTGGAACTATGGGGGAGATGGGTTTTGAGCGATCTCGGACGTACCTGCCTCGTTGCTGGGTTTTTCTCCTCGTTTTTCCCTCTAGGTCACTGCTTCACGACTGATTTTCTGCAAGGTTTTGGGCTACCATTAGAGGCACCCAAGAGCTCTATTTATAGAGCTAAGAGAGGGTTCTGGAGGGGGCTCTCACCGCCTTTGAATGGCGGTGATTTCTCCTCAAATCACCGCCGTTCTAGAACCCTCTAGAGGTTGAAGACGACGGGGTGCCCGTATCAAAACGGGCACTGTGTTTTTCGTGTTAAGTCGTTTTTGTGAAAT
The DNA here is from genome assembly GCA_035236585.1 of Warburgia ugandensis. NCBI lineage: Eukaryota > Viridiplantae > Streptophyta > Magnoliopsida > Canellales > Canellaceae > Warburgia > Warburgia ugandensis. The sequence continues at coordinate 39,748,641 of CP141130.1, read as the reverse complement.
TTACAATTTTGCCCCTGAACTTCAAAGGGCCATATCTTGCTCATTTTAACTCCGTTTTGGGTGATTTTGGTCTTGTTGGATTTCTTTTTCCGAGACGCATCTAATGGTACCATTTTTAGGACCAAATTCCCGGGTTCAGTTGAGGCGACTAGTGAAATGACCAAAATGCCCTTATCTTCAAAATTGAACTTTTAAAGGGATTTTAATATTTAGAATTTGGGGTCATTACATTATTACCCCCTTAAAAGAATTTCGTCCTCGAAATTCCATAACTTATTATCTTCCAGGTATTTGTCTCTTAGATGATTTCTTGGTGGATGCATTCTCCCCCTTAGGATCAAATCTAGGTTCATCCCCAATTTATCATTTCTATCGTTCCTCCTATAGGGCCTCACCTATAAGAGCCGCCTTTACTACGTACTCTGATGCATACTCTCATACATGATTAATTGTGGTGGGATACCTTTTATTTAATCAACAGTACTCTAAAGGTAATGACTAAATAATGGTCTTAGGATTTTTGGTCTCCCAAATTTATGATAATAAGACCTCAATTTGATCCTTGATGGTACCCTTCCGGCTTAATTCCTTTATTTACTCATGTAGCGGCAAGGTAAGATATCACCAAAATTTTCTTTTTATGGACTATATCCATTGGTGCTCCTCATAAGTTAATGGATTTGATAAGAATCTAATAATAATTGATATCAAACCATTTGTAGGATTTTAACTTCTAGTTGGTCACCATTCCTCTTTGAAAATTTTTGTGCAGCATAATGTCTTTTTATTTGATGCTCTATTTAAAGTCTTAAACCCCCATATGCTTTCTCTCTTTTATACTCTTTTTATAATAAGATCATCAACTTGCCTATTATTATTCCTTTGCATTTGTTTGATCTTCCTTCCTATAGAATTGTATGTTTCTCCATAGAGTCATGATCTTCTTCTTTTTGAATATTCAATATTCATTGAATACTGGTAGTTACATATCTATCTCTTTCTCTCTTCAATATCCATTTGGTCTACCTGGATCAATGTCTCTATATGCGTTGTTGCATATATTTGATACTCCATCATAAACTGAATGCTTCTCGAAATTCTAAACCGTCTTAAGATCATTGAAATCCTCAATTGCCTATAGCCTCAATAAAATTCATACAATGTCTTAATAATGGTATTGACGTTTTGGTCATGCTATACTTTTCTTACAAGTTCATGTTAGGATCAATCTATCATCATAGATCTATCATCCCCAATATTATCGTCAAAAATCTTTTAATAACTCGGTCGAATTCATTTCCTTATTATATTGGTGTTATGTTCCTCTTATTCACATAATCTGTCACTTGTATACCTCTTCCGATTTGCTCCATAATTCTTAGGTAATTATTTTTCAATAGCATTTTACTCTCCTGAATAGTATCCAAAATTGAGCTAAGTCCTTCAAGATCCATACCTTTGTGACGTAGTTCGAGTCACTTGTCATTTCCTAATATCATCTTGCATTCTCATCGCTCTTATTATTATCAAAATCATCTCAAAGTTTGTCTTTTAAATCCCTTATCATACTCATCTCATATCCCTCGATACTCTTTATGATGGAAAGATAGCCACCTAGGTTCTTCAATTTTCTCACCTTTGATGAGATTACTTTATTGCAGATCAACACTATCTACTAACAAGTCCATTAATCATCTTTATTCATTCATTCTCATCATCCATATATGAGTTTTCATATTTGCACCTTACAACAATCCTTAATCCTTAAGTCGTCTTAGACTAGATTTTGGATAAGGGTTGCACTATCCTCTGCCTAATTATTTGTTAAACCAAGCTGTGTTTCACCTATTTATTTATGGTGAAATGCCTTGAGCATCAATATGCTAGTACTCAAATATAAGTAGTCATCTCTACTTCTTCAATTTATACCACTTCTTCTTGATTTTCTTGATTGTCTATGGCCCTTGGACATTCTGACTGGCTGTAAAAGGATAAAACCTGGGCTCTGATACCAACTGTGACGACCCGGGTTTTCTCATGCATTTTTAAATGCAATACCTAATTTCCTAAGGTGGGATGCATCCCTATTTGAAAACCATTTCATAGAAACCATGCAATGCAGTAGAAAACCTTTTAGTTTTAAACTCATTTTGAAAACCCGAGTGTCATTTGTTTTCACAACAATGAAGGTAGTTTTTGAACAGCTTTAGAAATCACAAATGCTTTTTCCCCAGGACTATCCAGTCACAAAGACATAGCGCAACTGTAAATAAATACAAATACATGTCCAAAGGGTAGAGAGTTTACTTACATATATAAGTGTTTCCTTTTTCATTCACTTGCTTGTAGCACTAACATAGATGTCCTCTACTTGTGGATGGAATCACCCTGAATAATGTTAAGGATGGGGTGAGTATATACTATACTCAGTAGGAGTCTATCACTACTAGTTTTATAATGCATGCGATCTTTAAAATCATGTGCTCATAAAAACATGTGCATGTTGTTCGAATAATCACGTTCAATATCCATATTAAAAGCCACTGTTAAACCGAAATACTGACGACTTAAAGAAATATCATAATCCAAGTCGAAAGTATCATATATCATAATCATAAAAATATGCATCAAATGCTTAACTGAATCCAACTCATGGATATCTATCATGGTATGGTCGACCAACCTTATATCATGCCATATGCAATGCACATAAATCCACGAAACCATAGGGTCCCACTATGCCCACGACCTCACCGCCGTGTGGTCCCCGGGTACCTAGGGACACAGGATCATATACCTCCACGGGGCATATGACACTTCGACCCAGTGCCGTGACACCAATGGTAGTCTCCTGTACCACATGTAGTCGAAGCAAGGACATGCCCTTTTTTGGGCGTGGTACCCATCCACCTAATAGTGGTAGAGGCTGGGTGGCCAACCCACACCCCTCGGCAGAGCACCCACGCGCTTACTAGCCCAAATCATGTATGATCAAAAACCTATGTTCAAAACCAGTCCTCTTTAGGTGCCTCATAACTGCCTGCCCTCGGCACTCCAGCGTCTTTTGGCAACCCTCAAGGACATGCAATCTTTGCAAGTACTTAAATCATGCAATGTATGCACTTGTTTACAAAACATATATGTGCACAATGTATATGCAATCTTTTACGAAACATGTGTATGTACAAAACGTTTATCATATGCACGCTGAATCAAGTCATGCTAAACAAGTCATATACTTATAACATATGTTCTCAAAACAATAATAGATCTTTTAAAAGAATCTAATAGTGATAAAGCACCTACCTGACTAGGTCGCGTTAACCCATTTGTCCACGGACCCTCCTGAACATGGTTTGGGGACTCAAGGTTAGTTTAGCCTATCTTTTATGGGTTTAGAGTGGTTGGGTCTTTTTACTTAGGCATTAGGGGTCCATCCCTATGCCTATGGGTGTCCTAAGGTCCTAATTGGGCCTTGGTATCCTCAGTTTCCCAACGGTCTAGTGGCCACGCGCCACCATCCTATTCTAAGGGTCATGACCACCTTTGATTGAGTCTTGATTAGGGATTTTATAGTTTGGATGTGTCCGCGTCGTCGACACGGACACAACGCCTTTTGCGGCGCCTCAATCGGAGATCTAGATCTCAAGTTATAAGCATTTTAGTGTCCTGCGTACATCGAGTCTTAAGAACGAAAAAAACAGAATGCTAGGGCGCTGCGCGACTGCGTCGTGCGCCCTGGCTGCGGTGTGTGCCTCAGTGGGCGCATCTGCCTCCGCGTGGTACACTCCGCCCGTCTGTCTCTTTAGCGGGCGTGTCCCTGGACACACCCGTTTGGTTTTTCAAACAGAGACGACGTCTGGGGGACCGGGACGTTGTCAGGACACCCTGGTTCGACCCTGTCGAACCAGTGCAGCCCAGGAAACGTCCTTGGGTCCTTGGTGGCTCTCCTGGGCTCCGTTTTGCATGGTTTTTCATGCAAAAACTTAGGGAAATTGACCTTGGAACTATGGGGGAGATGGGTTTTGAGCGATCTCGGACGTACCTGCCTCGTTGCTGGGTTTTTCTCCTCGTTTTTCCCTCTAGGTCACTGCTTCACGACTGATTTTCTGCAAGGTTTTGGGCTACCATTAGAGGCACCCAAGAGCTCTATTTATAGAGCTAAGAGAGGGGTCTGGGGGGGGCTCTCACCGCCTTTGAATGGCGGTGATTTCTCCTCAAATCACCGCCGTTCTAGAACCCTCTAGAGGTTGAAGACGACGGGGTGCCCGTATCAAAACGGGCACGTGTGTTTTTCAGGTTAAGTCGTGTTTGTGAAAATTACAATTTTGCCCCGAACTTCAAAGGGCCATATCTTGCTCATTTTAACTCCGTTTTGGGTGATTTTGGTCTTGTTGGATTTCTTTTTCCGAGACGCATCTAATGGTACCATTTTTAGGACCAAATTCCCGGGTTCAGTTGAGGCGACTAGTGAAATGACCAAAATGCCCTTATCTTCAAAATTGAACTTTTAAAGGGATTTTAATATTTAGAATTTGGGGTCATTACATTATTACCCTTAAAAGAATTTCGTCCTCGAAATTCCATAACTTATTATCTTCCGGTATTTGTCTCTTAGATGATTTCTTGGTGGATGCATTCTCCCCCTTAGGATCAAATCTAGGTTCATCCCCAATTTATCATTTCTATCGTTCCTCCTATAGGGCCTCACCTATAAGAGCCGCCTTTACTACGTACTCTGATGCATACTCTCATACATGATTAATTGTGGTGGGATACCTTTTATTTAATCAACAAGACTCTAAAGGTAATGACTAAATAATGGTCTTAGGATTTTTGGTCTCCCAAATTTATGATAATAAGACCTCAATTTGATCCTTGATGGTACCCTTCCGGCTTAATTCCTTTATTTACTCATGTAGCGGCAAGGTAAGATATCACCAAAATTTTCTTTTTATGGACTATATCCATTGGTGCTCCTCATAAGTTAATGGATTTGATAAGAATCTAATAATAATTGATATCAAACCATTTGTAGGATTTTAACTTCTAGTTGGTCACCATTCCTCTTTGAAAATTTTTGTGCAGCATAATGTCTTTTTATTTGATGCTCTATTTAAAGTCTTAAACCCCCATATGCTTTCTCTCTTTTATACTCTTTTTATAATAAGATCATCAACTTGCCTATTATTATTCCTTTGCATTTGTTTGATCTTCCTTCCTATAGAATTGTATGTTTCTCCATAGAGTCATGATCTTCTTCTTTTTGAATATTCAATATTCATTGAATACTGGTAGTTACATATCTATCTCTTTCTCTCTTCAATATCCATTTGGTCTACCTGGATCAATGTCTCTATATGCGTTGTTGCATATATTTGATACTCCATCATAAACTGAATGCTTCTCGTAAATTCTAAACCGTCTTAAGATCATTGAAATCCTCAATTGCCTATAGCCTCAATAAAATTCATACAATGTCTTAATAATGGTATTGACGTTTTGGTCATGCTATACTTTTCTTACAAGTTCATGTTAGGATCAATCTATCATCATAGATCTATCATCCCCAATATTATCGTCAAAAATCTTTTAATAACTCGGTCGAATTCATTTCCTTATTATATTGGTGTTATGTTCCTCTTATTCACATAATCTGTCACTTGTATACCTCTTCGATTTGCTCCATAATTCTTAGGTAATTATTTTTCAATAGCATTTTACTCTCCTGAATAGTATCCAAAATTGAGCTAAGTCCTTCAAGATCCATACCTTTGTGACGTAGTTCGAGTCACTTGTGATTTCCTAATATCATCTTGCATTCTCATCGCTCTTATTATTATCAAAATCATCTCAAAGTTTGTCTTTTAAATCCCTTATCATACTCATCTCATATCCCTCGATACTCTTTATGATGGAAAGATAGCCACCTAGGTTCTTCAATTTTCTCACCTTTGATGAGATTACTTTATTGCAGATCAACACTATCTACTAACAAGTCCATTAATCATCTTTATTCATTCATTCTCATCATCCATATATGAGTTTTCATATTTGCACCTTACAACAATCCTTAATCCTTAAGTCGTCTTAGACTAGATTTTGGATAAGGGTTGCACTATCCTCTGCCTAATTATTTGTTAAACCAAGCTGTGTTTCACCTATTTATTTATGGTGAAATGCCTTGAGCATCAATATGCTAGTACTCAAATATAAGTAGTCATCTCTACTTCTTCAATTTATACCACTTCTTCTTGATTTTCTTGATTGTCTATGGCCCTTGGACATTCTGGACTGGCTGTAAAAGGATAAAACCTGGGCTCTGATACCAACTGTGACGACCCGGGTTTTCTCATGCATTTTTAAATGCAATACCTAATTTCCTAAGGTGGGATGCATCCCTATTTGAAAACCATTTCATAGAAACCATGCAATGCAGTAGAAAACCTTTTAGTTTTAAACTCATTTTGAAAACCCGAGTGTCATTTGTTTTCACAACAATGAAGGTAGTTTTTGAACAGCTTTAGAAATCACAAATGCTTTTTCCCCAGGACTATCCAGTCACAGCACATAGCGCAACTGTAAATAAATACAAATACATGTCCAAAGGGTAGAGAGTTTACTTACATATATAAGTGTTTCCTTTTTCATTCACTTGCTTGTAGCACTAACATAGATGTCCTCTACTTGTGGATGGAATCACCCTGAATAATGTTAAGGATGGGGTGAGTATATACTATACTCAGTAGGAGTCTATCACTACTAGTTTTATAATGCATGCGATCTTTAAAATCATGTGCTCATAAAAACATGTGCATGTTGTTCGAATAATCACGTTCAATATCCATATTAAAAGCCACTGTTAAACCGAAATACTGACGACTTAAAGAAATATCATAATCCAAGTCGAAAGTATCATATATCATAATCATAAAAATATGCATCAAATGCTTAATTGATTCCAACTCATGGATATCTATCATGGTATGGTCGACCAACCTTATATCATGCCATATGCAATGCACATAAATCCACGAAACCATAGGGTCCCACTATGCCCACGACCTCACCGCCGTGTGGTCCCCGGTACCTAGGGACACAGGATCATATACCTCCACGGGGCATATGACACTTCGACCCAAGGCGTGACACCAATGGTAGTCTCCTGTACCACATGTAGTCGAAGCAAGGACATGCCCTTTTTTGGGCGTGGTACCCATCCACCTAATAGTGGTAGAGGCTGGGTGGCCAACCCACACCCCTCGGCAGAGCACCCACGCGCTTACTAGCCCAAATCATGTATGATCAAAAACCTATGTTCAAAACCAGTCCTCTTTAGGTGCCTCATAACTGCACGCCCTCGGCACTCCGGCGTCTTTTGGCAACCCTCAAGGACATGCAATCTTTGCAAGTACTTAAATCATGCAATGTATGCACTTGTTTACAAAACATATATGTGCACAATGTATATGCAATCTTTACGAAACATGTGTATGTACAAAACGTTTATCATATGCACGCTGAATCAAGTCATGCTAAACAAGTCATATACTTATAACATATGTTCTCAAAACAATAATAGATCTTTTAAAAGAATCTAATAGTGATAAAGCACCTACCTGACTAGGTCGCGTTAACCCATTTGTCCACGGACCCTCCTGAACATGGTTTGGGGACTCAAGGTTAGTTTAGCCTATCTTTTATGGGTTTAGAGTGGTTGGGTCTTTTTACTTAGGCATTAGGGGTCCATCCCTATGCCTATGGGTGTCCTAAGGTCCTAATTGGGCCTTGGTATCCTCAGTTTCCCAACGGTCTAGTGGCCACGCGCCACCATCCTATTCTAAGGGTCATGACCACCTTTGATTGAGTCTTGATTAGGGATTTTATAGTTTGGATGTGTCCGCGTCGTCGACACGGACACAACGCCTTTTGCGGCGCCTCAATCGGAGATCTAGATCTCAAGTTATAAGCATTTTAGTGTCCTGCGTACATCGAGTCTTAAGAACGAAAAAAACAGAATGCTAGGGCGCTGCGCGACTGCGTCGTGCGCCCTGGCTGCGGTGTGTGCCTCAGTGGGCGCATCTGCAGACGCGTGGTACACTCCGCCCGTCTGTCTCTTTAGCGGGCGTGTCCCTGGACACACCCGTTTGGTTTTTCAAACAGAGACGACGTCTGGGGGACCGGGACGTTGTCAGGACACCCTGGTTCGACCCCTGTCGAACCAGTGCAGCCCAGGAAACGTCCTTGGGTCCTTGGTGGCTCTCCTGGGCTCCGTTTTGCATGGTTTTTCATGCAAAAACTTAGGGAAATTGACCTTGGAACTATGGGGGAGATGGGTTTTGAGCGATCTCGGACGTACCTGCCTCGTTGCTGGGTTTTTCTCCTCGTTTTTCCCTCTAGGTCACTGCTTCACGACTGATTTTCTGCAAGGTTTTGGGCTACCATTAGAGGCACCCAAGAGCTCTATTTATAGAGCTAAGAGAGGGTTCTGGAGGGGGCTCTCACCGCCTTTGAATGGCGGTGATTTCTCCTCAAATCACCGCCGTTCTAGAACCCTCTAGAGGTTGAAGACGACGGGGTGCCCGTATCAAAACGGGCACCTGTGTTTTTCAGGTTAAGTCGTTTTTGTGAAATTTACAATTTTGCCCCTGAACTTCAAAGGGCCATATCTTGCTCATTTTAACTCCGTTTTGGGTGATTTTGGTCTTGTTGGATTTCTTTTTCCGAGACGCATCTAATGGTACCATTTTTAGGACCAAATTCCCGGGTTCAGTTGAGGCGACTAGTGAAATGACCAAAATGCCCTTATCTTCAAAATTGAACTTTTAAAGGGATTTTAATATTTAGAATTTGGGGTCATTACATTATTACCCCCTTAAAAGAATTTCGTCCTCGAAATTCCATAACTTATTATCTTCCAGGTATTTGTCTCTTAGATGATTTCTTGGTGGATGCATTCTCCCCCTTAGGATCAAATCTAGGTTCATCCCCAATTTATCATTTCTATCGTTCCTCCTATAGGGCCTCACCTATAAGAGCCGCCTTTACTACGTACTCTGATGCATACTCTCATACATGATTAATTGTGGTGGGATACCTTTTATTTAATCAACAGTACTCTAAAGGTAATGACTAAATAATGGTCTTAGGATTTTTGGTCTCCCAAATTTATGATAATAAGACCTCAATTTGATCCTTGATGGTACCCTTCCGGCTTAATTCCTTTATTTACTCATGTAGCGGCAAGGTAAGATATCACCAAAATTTTCTTTTTATGGACTATATCCATTGGTGCTCCTCATAAGTTAATGGATTTGATAAGAATCTAATAATAATTGATATCAAACCATTTGTAGGATTTTAACTTCTAGTTGGTCACCATTCCTCTTTGAAAATTTTTGTGCAGCATAATGTCTTTTTATTTGATGCTCTATTTAAAGTCTTAAACCCCCATATGCTTTCTCTCTTTTATACTCTTTTTATAATAAGATCATCAACTTGCCTATTATTATTCCTTTGCATTTGTTTGATCTTCCTTCCTATAGAATTGTATGTTTCTCCATAGAGTCATGATCTTCTTCTTTTTGAATATTCAATATTCATTGAATACGGGTAGTTACATATCTATCTCTTTCTCTCTTCAATATCCATTTGGTCTACCTGGATCAATGTCTCTATATGCGTTGTTGCATATATTTGATACTCCATCATAAACTGAATGCTTCTCAGAAATTCTAAACCGTCTTAAGATCATTGAAATCCTCAATTGCCTATAGCCTCAATAAAATTCATACAATGTCTTAATAATGGTATTGACGTTTTGGTCATGCTATACTTTTCTTACAAGTTCATGTTAGGATCAATCTATCATCATAGATCTATCATCCCCAATATTATCGTCAAAAATCTTTTAATAACTCGGTCGAATTCATTTCCTTATTATATTGGTGTTATGTTCCTCTTATTCACATAATCTGTCACTTGTATACCTCTTCTGATTTGCTCCATAATTCTTAGGTAATTATTTTTCAATAGCATTTTACTCTCCTGAATAGTATCCAAAATTGAGCTAAGTCCTTCAAGATCCATACCTTTGTGACGTAGTTCGAGTCACTGTCATTTCCTAATATCATCTTGCATTCTCATCGCTCTTATTATTATCAAAATCATCTCAAAGTTTGTCTTTTAAATCCCTTATCATACTCATCTCATATCCCTCGATACTCTTTATGATGGAAAGATAGCCACCTAGGTTCTTCAATTTTCTCACCTTTGATGAGATTACTTTATTGCAGATCAACACTATCTACTAACAAGTCCATTAATCATCTTTATTCATTCATTCTCATCATCCATATATGAGTTTTCATATTTGCACCTTACAACAATCCTTAATCCTTAAGTCGTCTTAGACTAGATTTTGGATAAGGGTTGCACTATCCTCTGCCTAATTATTTGTTAAACCAAGCTGTGTTTCACCTATTTATTTATGGTGAAATGCCTTGAGCATCAATATGCTAGTACTCAAATATAAGTAGTCATCTCTACTTCTTCAATTTATACCACTTCTTCTTGATTTTCTTGATTGTCTATGGCCCTTGGACATTCTGACTGGCTGTAAAAGGATAAAACACGGGCTCGATACCAACCGTGACGACCGGGTTTTCTCATGCATTTTTAAATGCAATACCTAATTTCCTAAGGTGGGATGCATCCCTATTTGAAAACCATTTCATAGAAACCATGCAATGCAGTAGAAAACCTTTTAGTTTTAAACTCATTTTGAAAACCCGAGTGTCATTTGTTTTCACAACAATGAAGGTAGTTTTTGAACAGCTTTAGAAATCACAAATGCTTTTTCCCAGGACTATCCAGTCCACAAAGACATAGCGCAACCGTAAATAAATACAAATACATGTCCAAAGGGTAGAGAGTTTACTTACATATATAAGTGTTTCCTTTTTCATTCACTTGCTTGTAGCACTAACATAGATGTCCTCTACTTGTGGATGGAATCACCCCGAATAATGTTAAGGATGGGGTGAGTATATACTATACTCAGTAGGAGTCTATCACTACTAGTTTTATAATGCATGCGATCTTTAAAATCATGTGCTCATAAAAACATGTGCATGTTGTTCGAATAATCACGTTCAATATCCATATTAAAAGCCACTGTTAAACCGAAATACTGACGACTTAAAGAAATATCATAATCCAAGTCGAAAGTATCATATATCATAATCATAAAAATATGCATCAAATGCTTAACTGAATCCAACTCATGGATATCTATCATGGTATGGTCGACCAACCTTATATCATGCCATATGCAATGCACATAAATCCACGAAACCATAGGGTCCCACTATGCCCACGACCTCACCGCCGTGTGGTCCCCGGGTACCTAGGGACACAGGATCATATACCTCCACGGGGCATATGACACTTCGACCCAGTGCCGTGACACCAATGGTAGTCTCCTGTACCACATGTAGTCGAAGCAAGGACATGCCCTTTTTTGGGCGTGGTACCCATCCACCTAATAGTGGTAGAGGCTGGGTGGCCAACCCACACCCCTCGGCAGAGCACCCACGCGCTTACTAGCCCAAATCATGTATGATCAAAAACCTATGTTCAAAACCAGTCCTCTTTAGGTGCCTCATAACTGCCTGCCCTCGGCACTCCAGCGTCTTTTGGCAACCCTCAAGGACATGCAATCTTTGCAAGTACTTAAATCATGCAATGTATGCACTTGTTTACAAAACATATATGTGCACAATGTATATGCAATCTTTTACGAAACATGTGTATGTACAAAACGTTTATCATATGCACGCTGAATCAAGTCATGCTAAACAAGTCATATACTTATAACATATGTTCTCAAAACAATAATAGATCTTTTAATAAGAATCTAATAGTGATAAAGCACCTACCTGACTAGGTCGCGTTAACCCATTTGTCCACGGACCCTCCTGAACATGGTTTGGGGACTCAAGGTTAGTTTAGCCTATCTTTTATGGGTTTAGAGTGGTTGGGTCTTTTTACTTAGGCATTAGGGGTCCATCCCTATGCCTATGGGTGTCCTAAGGTCCTAATTGGGCCTTGGTATCCTCAGTTTCCCAACGGTCTAGTGGCCACGCGCCACCATCCTATTCTAAGGGTCATGACCACCTTTGATTGAGTCTTGATTAGGGATTTTATAGTTTGGATGTGTCCGCGTCGTCGACACGGACACAACGCCTTTTGCGGCGCCTCAATCGGAGATCTAGATCTCAAGTTATAAGCATTTTAGTGTCCTGCGTACATCGAGTCTTAAGAACGAAAAAAACAGAATGCTAGGGCGCTGCGCGACTGCGTCGTGCGCCCTGGCTGCGGTGTGTGCCTCAGTGGGCGCATCTGCAGACGCGTGGTACACTCCGCCCGTCTGTCTCTTTAGCGGGCGTGTCCCTGGACACACCCGTTTGGTTTTTCAAACAGAGACGACGTCTGGGGGACCGGGACGTTGTCAGGACACCCTGGTTCGACCCCTGTCGAACCAGTGCCCAGGAAACGTCCTTGGGTCCTTGGTGGCTCTCCTGGGCTCCGTTTTGCATGGTTTTTCATGCAAAAACTTAGGGAAATTGACCTTGGAACTATGGGGGAGATGGGTTTTGAGCGATCTCGGACGTACCTGCCTCGTTGCTGGGTTTTTCTCCTCGTTTTTCCCTCTAGGTCACTGCTTCACGACTGATTTTCTGCAAGGTTTTGGGCTACCATTAGAGGCACCCAAGAGCTCTATTTATAGAGCTAAGAGAGGGTTCTGGAGGGGGCTCTCACCGCCTTTGAATGGCGGTGATTTCTCCTCAAATCACCGCCGTTCTAGAACCCTCTAGAGGTTGAAGACGACGGGGTGCCCGTATCAAAACGGGCACCTGTGTTTTTCAGGTTAAGTCGTTTTTGTGAAATTTACAATTTTGCCCCTGAACTTCAAAGGGCCATATCTTGCTCATTTTAACTCCGTTTTGGGTGATTTTGGTCTTGTTGGATTTCTTTTTCCGAGACGCATCTAATGGTACCATTTTTAGGACCAAATTCCCGGGTTCAGTTGAGGCGACTAGTGAAATGACCAAAATGCCCTTATCTTCAAAATTGAACTTTTAAAGGGATTTTAATATTTAAAATTTGGGGTCATTACATTATTACCCCCTTAAAAGAATTTCGTCCTCGAAATTCCATAACTTATTATCTTCCAGGTATTTGTCTCTTAGATGATTTCTTGGTGGATGCATTCTCCCCCTTAGGATCAAATCTAGGTTCATCCCCAATTTATCATTTCTATCGTTCCTCCTATAGGGCCTCACCTATAAGAGCCGCCTTTACTACGTACTCTGATGCATACTCTCATACATGATTAATTGTGGTGGGATACCTTTTATTTAATCAACAGTACTCTAAAGGTAATGACTAAATAATGGTCTTAGGATTTTTGGTCTCCCAAATTTATGATAATAAGACCTCAATTTGATCCTTGATGGTACCCTTCCGGCTTAATTCCTTTATTTACTCATGTAGCGGCAAGGTAAGATATCACCAAAATTTTCTTTTTATGGACTATATCCATTGGTGCTCCTCATAAGTTAATGGATTTGATAAGAATCTAATAATAATTGATATCAAACCATTTGTAGGATTTTAACTTCTAGTTGGTCACCATTCCTCTTTGAAAATTTTTGTGCAGCATAATGTCTTTTTATTTGATGCTCTATTTAAAGTCTTAAACCCCCATATGCTTTCTCTCTTTTATACTCTTTTTATAATAAGATCATCAACTTGCCTATTATTATTCCTTTGCATTTGTTTGATCTTCCTTCCTATAGAATTGTATGTTTCTCCATAGAGTCATGATCTTCTTCTTTTTGAATATTCAATATTCATTGAATACTGGTAGTTACATATCTATCTCTTTCTCTCTTCAATATCCATTTGGTCTACCTGGATCAATGTCTCTATATGCGTTGTTGCATATATTTGATACTCCATCATAAACTGAATGCTTCTCAGAAATTCTAAACCGTCTTAAGATCATTGAAATCCTCAATTGCCTATAGCCTCAATAAAATTCATACAATGTCTTAATAATGGTATTGACGTTTTGGTCATGCTATACTTTTCTTACAAGTTCATGTTAGGATCAATCTATCATCATAGATCTATCATCCCCAATATTATCGTCAAAAATCTTTTAATAACTCGGTCGAATTCATTTCCTTATTATATTGGTGTTATGTTCCTCTTATTCACATAATCTGTCACTTGTATACCTCTTCTGATTTGCTCCATAATTCTTAGGTAATTATTTTTCAATAGCATTTTACTCTCCTGAATAGTATCCAAAATTGAGCTAAGTCCTTCAAGATCCATACCTTTGTGACGTAGTTCGAGTCACTGTCATTTCCTAATATCATCTTGCATTCTCATCGCTCTTATTATTATCAAAATCATCTCAAAGTTTGTCTTTTAAATCCCTTATCATACTCATCTCATATCCCTCGATACTCTTTATGATGGAAAGATAGCCACCTAGGTTCTTCAATTTTCTCACCTTTGATGAGATTACTTTATTGCAGATCAACACTATCTACTAACAAGTCCATTAATCATCTTTATTCATTCATTCTCATCATCCATATATGAGTTTTCATATTTGCACCTTACAACAATCCTTAATCCTTAAGTCGTCTTAGACTAGATTTTGGATAAGGGTTGCACTATCCTCTGCCTAATTATTTGTTAAACCAAGTCGTGTTTCACCTATTTATTTATGGTGAAATGCCTTGAGCATCAATATGCTAGTACTCAAATATAAGTAGTCATCTCTACTTCTTCAATTTATACCACTTCTTCTTGATTTTCTTGATTGTCTATGGCCCTTGGACATTCTCGACTGGCGTAAAAGGATAAAACACGGGCTCGATACCAACCGTGACGACCGGGTTTTCTCATGCATTTTTAAATGCAATACCTAATTTCCTAAGGTGGGATGCATCCCTATTTGAAAACCATTTCATAGAAACCATGCAATGCAGTAGAAAACCTTTTAGTTTTAAACTCATTTTGAAAACCCGAGTGTCATTTGTTTTCACAACAATGAAGGTAGTTTTTGAACGACTTTAGAAATCACAAATGCTTTTTCCTCAGGACTATCCGACCACAGACACATAGCGCAACCGTAAATAAATACAAATACATGTCCAAAGGGTAGAGAGTTTACTTACATATATAAGTGTTTCCTTTTTCATTCACTTGCTTGTAGCACTAACATAGATGTCCTCTACTTGTGGATGGAATCACCCCGAATAATGTTAAGGATGGGGTGAGTATATACTATACTCAGTAGGAGTCTATCACTACTAGTTTTATAATGCATGCGATCTTTAAAATCATGTGCTCATAAAAACATGTGCATGTTGTTCGAATAATCACGTTCAATATCCATATTAAAAGCCACTGTTAAACCGAAATACTGACGACTTAAAGAAATATCATAATCCAAGTCGAAAGTATCATATATCATAATCATAAAAATATGCATCAAATGCTTAACTGAATCCAACTCATGGATATCTATCATGGTATGGTCGACCAACCTTATATCATGCCATATGCAATGCACATAAATCCACGAAACCATAGGGTCCCACTATGCCCACGACCTCACCGCCGTGTGGTCCCCGGGTACCTAGGGACACAGGATCATATACCTCCACGGGGCATATGACACTTCGACCCAGTGCCGTGACACCAATGGTAGTCTCCTGTACCACATGTAGTCGAAGCAAGGACATGCCCTTTTTTGGGCGTGGTACCCATCCACCTAATAGTGGTAGAGGCTGGGTGGCCAACCCACACCCCTCGGCAGAGCACCCACGCGCTTACTAGCCCAAATCATGTATGATCAAAAACCTATGTTCAAAACCAGTCCTCTTTAGGTGCCTCATAACTGCCTGCCCTCGGCACTCCAGCGTCTTTTGGCAACCCTCAAGGACATGCAATCTTTGCAAGTACTTAAATCATGCAATGTATGCACTTGTTTACAAAACATATATGTGCACAATGTATATGCAATCTTTTACGAAACATGTGTATGTACAAAATGTTTATCATATGCACGCTGAATCAAGTCATGCTAAACAAGTCATATACTTATAACATATGTTCTCAAAACAATAATAGATCTTTTAAAAGAATCTAATAGTGATAAAGCACCTACCTGACTAGGTCGCGTTAACCCATTTGTCCACGGACCCTCCTGAACATGGTTTGGGGACTCAAGGTTAGTTTAGCCTATCTTTTATGGGTTTAGAGTGGTTGGGTCTTTTTACTTAGGCATTAGGGGTCCATCCCTATGCCTATGGGTGTCCTAAGGTCCTAATTGGGCCTTGGTATCCTCAGTTTCCCAACGGTCTAGTGGCCACGCGCCACCATCCTATTCTAAGGGTCATGACCACCTTTGATTGAGTCTTGATTAGGGATTTTATAGTTTGGATGTGTCCGCGTCGTCGACACGGACACAACGCCTTTTGCGGCGCCTCAATCGGAGATCTAGATCTCAAGTTATAAGCATTTTAGTGTCCTGCGTACATCGAGTCTTAAGAACGAAAAAAACAGAATGCTAGGGCGCTGCGGCTGCGTCGTGCGCCCTGGCTGCGGTGTGTGCCTCAGTGGGCGCATCTGCAGACGCGTGGTACACTCCGCCCGTCTGTCTCTTTAGCGGGCGTGTCCCTGGACACACCCGTTTGGTTTTTCAAACAGAGACGACGTCTGGGGGACCGGGACGTTGTCAGGACACCCTGGTTCGACCCCTGTCGAACCAGTGCAGCCCAGGAAACGTCCTTGGGTCCTTGGTGGCTCTCCTGGGCTCCGTTTTGCATGGTTTTTCATGCAAAAACTTAGGGAAATTGACCTTGGAACTATGGGGGAGATGGGTTTTGAGCGATCTCGGACGTACCTGCCTCGTTGCTGGGTTTTTCTCCTCGTTTTCCCCTCTAGGTCACTGCTTCACGACTGATTTTCTGCAAGGTTTTGGGCTACCATTAGAGGCACCCAAGAGCTCTATTTATAGAGCTAAGAGAGGGTTCTGGAGGGGGCTCTCACCGCCTTTGAATGGCGGTGATTTCTCCTCAAATCACCGCCGTTCTAGAACCCTCTAGAGGTTGAAGACGACGGGGTGCCCGTATCAAAACGGGCACCTGTGTTTTTCGTGTTAAGTCGTTTTTGTGAAATTTACAATTTTGCCCCTGAACTTCAAAGGGCCATATCTTGCTCATTTTAACTCCGTTTTGGGTGATTTTGGTCTTGTTGGATTTCTTTTTCCGAGACGCATCTAATGGTACCATTTTTAGGACCAAATTCCCGGGTTCAGTTGAGGCGACTAGTGAAATGACCAAAATGCCCTTATCTTCAAAATTGAACTTTTAAAGGGATTTTAATATTTAGAATTTGGGGTCATTACATTATTACCCCCTTAAAAGAATTTCGTCCTCGAAATTCCATAACTTATTATCTTCCGGTATTTGTCTCTTAGATGATTTCTTGGTGGATGCATTCTCCCCCTTAGGATCAAATCTAGGTTCATCCCCAATTTATCATTTCTATCGTTCCTCCTATAGGGCCTCACCTATAAGAGCCGCCTTTACTACGTACTCTGATGCATACTCTCATACATGATTAATTGTGGTGGGATACCTTTTATTTAATCAACAAGACTCTAAAGGTAATGACTAAATAATGGTCTTAGGATTTTTGGTCTCCCAAATTTATGATAATAAGACCTCAATTTGATCCTTGATGGTACCCTTCCGGCTTAATTCCTTTATTTACTCATGTAGCGGCAAGGTAAGATATCACCAAAATTTTCTTTTTATGGACTATATCCATTGGTGCTCCTCATAAGTTAATGGATTTGATAAGAATCTAATAATAATTGATATCAAACCATTTGTAGGATTTTAACTTCTAGTTGGTCACCATTCCTCTTTGAAAATTTTTGTGCAGCATAATGTCTTTTTATTTGATGCTCTATTTAAAGTCTTAAACCCCCATATGCTTTCTCTCTTTTATACTCTTTTTATAATAAGATCATCAACTTGCCTATTATTATTCCTTTGCATTTGTTTGATCTTCCTTCCTATAGAATTGTATGTTTCTCCATAGAGTCATGATCTTCTTCTTTTTGAATATTCAATATTCATTGAATACTGGTAGTTACATATCTATCTCTTTCTCTCTTCAATATCCATTTGGTCTACCTGGATCAATGTCTCTATATGCGTTGTTGCATATATTTGATACTCCATCATAAACTGAATGCTTCTCAGAAATTCTAAACCGTCTTAAGATCATTGAAATCCTCAATTGCCTATAGCCTCAATAAAATTCATACAATGTCTTAATAATGGTATTGACGTTTTGGTCATGCTATACTTTTCTTACAAGTTCATGTTAGGATCAATCTATCATCATAGATCTATCATCCCCAATATTATCGTCAAAAATCTTTTAATAACTCGGTCGAATTCATTTCCTTATTATATTGGTGTTATGTTCCTCTTATTCACATAATCTGTCACTTGTATACCTCTTCTGATTTGCTCCATAATTCTTAGGTAATTATTTTTCAATAGCATTTTACTCTCCTGAATAGTATCCAAAATTGAGCTAAGTCCTTCAAGATCCATACCTTTGTGACGTAGTTCGAGTCACCTGTCATTTCCTAATATCATCTTGCATTCTCATCGCTCTTATTATTATCAAAATCATCTCAAAGTTTGTCTTTTAAATCCCTTATCATACTCATCTCATATCCCTCGATACTCTTTATGATGGAAAGATAGCCACCTAGGTTCTTCAATTTTCTCACCTTTGATGAGATTACTTTATTGCAGATCAACACTATCTACTAACAAGTCCATTAATCATCTTTATTCATTCATTCTCATCATCCATATATGAGTTTTCATATTTGCACCTTACAACAATCCTTAATCCTTAAGTCGTCTTAGACTAGATTTTGGATAAGGGTTGCACTATCCTCTGCCTAATTATTTGTTAAACCAAGCTGTGTTTCACCTATTTATTTATGGTGAAATGCCTTGAGCATCAATATGCTAGTACTCAAATATAAGTAGTCATCTCTACTTCTTCAATTTATACCACTTCTTCTTGATTTTCTTGATTGTCTATGGCCCTTGGACATTCTGGACTGGCTGTAAAAGGATAAAACCTGGGCTCTGATGCCAACTGTGATGACCCGGGTTTTCTCATGCATTTTTAAATGCAATACCTAATTTCCTAAGGCGGGATGCATCCCTTTTTGAAAACCATTTCATAGAAACCATGCAATGCAGTAGAAAACCTTTTAGTTTTAAACTCATTTTGAAAACCCGAGTGTCATTTGTTTTCACAACAATGAAGGTAGTTTTTGAACAGCTTTAGAAATCACAAATGCTTTTTCCCCAGGACTATCCAGTCACAGCACACAGCGCAACTGTAAATAAATACAAATACATGTCCAAAGGGTAGAGAGTTTACTTACATATATAAGTGTTTCCTTTTTCATTCACTTGCTTGTAGCACTAACATAGATGTCCTCTACTTGTGGATGGAATCACCCTGAATAATGTTAAGGATGGGGTGAGTATATACTATACTCAGTAGGAGTCTATCACTACTAGTTTTATAATGCATGCGATCTTTAAAATCATGTGCCCATAAAAACATGTGCATGTTGTTCGAATAATCACGTTCAATATCCATATTAAAAGCCACTGTTAAACCAAAATACTGACGACTTAAAGAAATATCATAATCCAAGTCGAAAGTATCATATATCATAATCATAAAAATATGCATCAAATGCTTAACTGATTCCAACACATGAATATCTATCATGGTATGGTCGACCAACCTTATATCATGCCATATGCAATGCACATAAATCCACGAAACCATAGGGTCCCACTATGCCCACGACCTCACTGCCGTGTGGTCCCTGGGTACCTAGGGACACAGGATCATATACCTCCACAGGGCATATGACACTCCGACCCAGTGCCGTGACTCCAATGGTAGCCCCCTGTACCACATGCAGTTGAAGCAAGGACATGCCCTTTTTTGGGCGTGGTACCCATCCAACTAATAGTGGTAGAGGTTGGGTGGCCAACCCACACCCCTCGGCACAGCACCCACGAGCTTACTAGCCCAAATTATGTATGATCAAAAACCTATGTTCAAAACCAATCCTCTTTAGGTCCCTCATAACTGCCTGGCCCTCGGCACTCCAGCGTCTTTTGGCAACCCTCAAGGACATGCAATCTTTGCAAGTACTTAAATCATGCAATGTATGCACTTGTTTACAAAACATATATGTGCACAATGTAGATGCAATCTTTTACGAAACATGTGTATGTACAAAACGTTTATCATATGCATGCTGAATCAAGTCATGCTAAACAAGTCATATACTTATAACATATGTTCTCAAAACAATAGTAGATCTTTTAAAAGAATCTAATAGTGATAGAGCACCTACCTGACTAGGTCGCGTTAACCCATTTGTCCACGGACGCTCCTGAACATGGTTTGGGGACTTAAGGTTAGTTTAGCCTATCTTTTATGGGTTTAGAGTAGTTGGGTCTTTTTACTTAGGCATTAGGGGTCCATCCCTATGCCTATGGGTGTCCTAAGGTCCTAATTGGGCCTTGGTATCCTTAGTTTCCCAATGTTCTAGTGGCCACGCGCCACCATCCTATTCTAAGGGTCATGCGCACCTTTTATTGGGTCTTGATTTGGAATTTTATAGTTTGGATGTGTCCGCGTCGTCAACACGGACACAACGCCTTTTGCAGCACCTCAATCGGAGCTCTAGATCTCAAGTTATAAGCATTTTAGTGTCTTGCGTACATCGAGTCTTAAGAACGAAAAAAACGGAATGCTAGGGCACTGCGCGACTGCGTCGTGCGCCCTGGCTTCCTTAAGGAACCAAAAGATGATACTCTGCACGTCTACGTGGTGCGCCTTAGCGGGCGCATTTGCAGACGCGCGGTACGCTCCGCCCGTCTGTCTCTTTAGCGGGCGCGTCCAAGGACGCGCCCGTTTGGTTTTTCAAACAGAGACGACGTGGAACGTTCCGATTGGAACGTTCCATCATCTGGGGGACCGGGGCATCCTCAGGGCACACTGGTTCGACCCCTGTCGAACCAGTTCGGCCCAGGAAACATCCCTGGGTCCTTGGTGGCTCTCCTGGGCTCCGTTTTGCATGGTTTTTCATGCAAAAACTTAGGAAAATTGACCTTGGAACTATGGGGGAGATGGGTTTTGAGCGATCTCGGACATACCTGCCTCGTTGCTGGGTTTTTCTCCTCATTTTTCCCTCTAGGTCACTGCTTCAGGAATGGTTTTCTCCAAGGGCTTTCATTAGAGGCACCCAAGAGCTCTATTTATAAAGCTATGAGAGGGTTCTGGAGAGGGCTCTCACCGCCTTTGAATGGCGGTGGAGAAACGTCCAGAATGGCGGTAATTTCTCCTCAAATCACCGCTGTTCTAGAACCCTCTAGAGGTTGAAGATGACGGGGTGCCCGTATCAAAACGAGCACCTGTGTTTTTCAGGTTAAGTCGTTTTTGTGAAATTTATAGTTTTGCCCCTGAACTTCAAAGGGCCATATCTTGCTCATTTTAACTCCATTTTGGGTGATTTTGGTCTCGTTGGATTTATTTTCCATGATGCATCTAATGGTACCATTTTTAGGACCAAATTCATGGGTTCAGTTAAGGCAACTAGTGAAATGACCAAAATGCCCTTATCTTCAAAATTGAACTTTTCAAGGGATTTTAATATTTAAAAATTTGGGGTCATTACACTTGAGAAAAACTAAGATAATATACATGGATAAGTCATATCACAATGCTTAATGAAACTTTCCAAATGTCCATTTCTTAAAAGCATAAGCCATTCCAAAATGTCCTATAAATGTCTTTGTGAAACCAAATGATGTTAAAAATCATAAACTTTAAGGTATCACTAGAATCTCATCATAAATGAGTGAATTAACTAATAGCAAAAGCACATTCGAATATGATATGGATGTTTAAATCATATAAGTTTACTTGCTCGAACTGTTTTGGAATGAAATAACATGTTTACTCAAAATACTAGTAAATTATATAAGCTATAATGCTTGTAAAGTTTAATAATGAGTATAATGCACAAATGGATGAATGCAATTTATCATAGTTTGGTGCCAATGATTGCTAATGTCAAATGGAAAGTCAATGATCTAATAGTTTGAGAATGGTCTAAGTTTAGTCAAGACTGCATGCTTACTATGGCAACATTTACAGCATTATTGCCTCATTTAAGTGGTTTCTTTGGTTACTGAAAGACACTTATGGTCCATGGAAGATCTGAGTTGCCAAAATTCCACTTGTCTGTCTAATTTGTGTTTAAGTTGTTTTCCTAAAATCTTGAAATATAGCAGTAAACTTAATTATCCAAAACGGTTCAATGGTCATTGGCCAAGGCGTGAATCACATTTCCTACTTAAGTTTGGTCAGTTTGGGTGGAATATAGTGCGGTTTGAGGTATTTCATGACCTGACATAATAGAGCATGAATGGTCATCTTAGGCATGCAGATGTCTGAAGCTACATGAGTGAAATTTGTATGTGTTTTCAACTAAAGAAGCACTATTTCTATAGCAGTGATTAAACGACTCTTTCACTGCTACACCAGTAGTATCATCGAGTCTCATATGTTAATATTAGCATATTCTGTATATTATATTTTTGGAAACACGTGTAATTAGCTGAAGATTAGCTTTATTTAGTTAGCTGTGATTAAGGAGACAACTCTTGTAAATCTGTATATAATCCTTCTTCAAGGTTCAATATCACAGAAGAGTTTTTCCCATCTCAAAACGTGCTTCTGACATGGTATCAGAGCCAATCTAGGTCACCAACCTTCTGTTGCCATGGCTGAAGAAGAAAGCAAGGGCAAAGACATCGATAATGGAGTGATACAGAGAAAGACGATATCACCATATGACATTACTACGAATGATAATCTTGGAAGTTTGATAACATAGGTTCAATTGAAAGGTGAAAACTATGATGAATGGGCTCATTCTCTACAGACGGCGCTACGAGCAAGAAAGAAATTTGGTTTTTTAGATGGAACCATCAAGTGACCAGATGAAATGTCGCAAGATCTTGAAGATTGGTGAACTAATAATTCATTATTGGTCTCTTGGATTATGAATACCATCGAACCTTCGTTGTGTTATACAATTTCCCACATGGAGGTGGCACAGGATCTTTGGGAAGACATAAAAGAACAATTCTCAGTAGCCAATGGACCACATATACAACAACTAAAAGCTGAACTTGCCGAGTGTAAACAAAAGGGCTTGAGTATCGTTGCTTATTATGGAAAGTTGAAGAAGTTATGGGAAGAATTGGCTAATTACAAACAAATGCCAGCGTGCAAGTGTGGGTTATGCAAGTGCAAACTCGAATCTACATTGGAGAAGAAGCGAGAAGAAGAAAAGGTCCATCAATTTCTCATGGGTCTTGATGAGATGCTTTATGGAACAGTGAGATCCAATATGCTTGCCTAGGATCCTTTGCTAATTTTGAATAGAGTTTATTCAATCCTGGTGCAAGAGGAGCATGTGAGAACCATTGCTCATGGGAAGGAGGAAAGTGGTGAAGTAATGAGCTTTGCTATTTAGGACAGATCGAGATCTCATGGATGAGGTGAAGGAAAAGACAAAAATGTAGTTTGCAGCAATTGCAACCGTACCAGGCATGAATCTAATAATTGTTTTGAGTTAATTGACTATCTTGAATGGTGGGGAGATTGCCCTCGGGGAACAGGATGAGGAACTAGATGGAATAAGGGAGGACAACAATTTGTGAATTCTGGGAGTAGAGGACATGGAGGAGTCAAGGAAAATGTAGTTCAAGCCTCGACATTAGGAGCAGTGGGTAATTCTATGGTCTCAGACATTGACAAAGTTGCTGTTACTGGGCTTAATAATGAGGAGTGGGAAACATTGAAGAATCTCTTGAATGCTGCGAAGATAGGAGCAAATGAAAAACTAAGTGGTAAGCATTCTTCCATACAATGGATAATTGACTCGGGTGCTTCTCATCATATGACGGGATTGTTGAAATATTTAAGTGATATTCGAGATGTATTAGAATGTCCTATGGGGCTTCCAAATGGGAAACAAACTGCTGCCACAAAGGAGGGAACAGTGGTGCTTAGCGATAAATTGAAGTTAAACAATGTCCTTTATGTGCCAAGTTTGATGTGCAGTTTGATTTCTCTATCCCAGCTACTCGGTGAATGTGATTGTATCGCTGTGTTCACTAACAAATTTTGTGTTATACAGAACCACACTTCAAGGATGCTGATTGGTGCAGGTGAGCAACGAGAGGGGCTCTACTTCTTTTGTAGAATGGTGACTGCATCGGCTATGAAGACGAGTGGTGAGACCTCCTTCGATCTGTGGCACAAGTAGCTAGGACATCCATCATCTAAGGTTGTAGAGTTGATTCCTAATGCTGGTTCTAGTAAGAATAGTAGTTTGTGGAATAAAGCATGTGATGTTTGCCTTAGAGCAAAACAATCAAGACATATGTTTCTTATGAGTGGTAATAAAACACAAGAAATATTTCAATTGAATCATTATGATTTGTGGGGACCTTATCGAGTTCCAGCCTTTTGTGGTGCAAGATATTTCTTAACCATTGTTGATGATTATTCACTGGCAACATGGATTTACTTGTTAATTGACAAGAAGGAGGTGTCAAAGAATTTGTGTAATTTCATTGCTATGGTGGAGCGTCAGTTTAACAAGTAAGTGAAGGTTATATGTAGCGATAATGGTACGGAGTTTACATGCATGGATAATTATTTTCGTGAACATGGCATTGTACATGAAACATCTTGTAAAGGAACTCCACAACAAAATGGACAAGTAGAGCGCAAGCATAGGCATATATTTAATGTAGCTCGGGCATTATGTTTCTAAGCTAACCTTCTTATAGAATTTTGGGGGGAATGTGTTTTGGCTGTTGGATATTTGATCAACCGAACACCCTCAATTCTCTTGCATGGTAAAACACCGTATGAAATTTTGTATGGTAACCCACCCTCGCTTGAACATTTGCGTGTGTTTGGATGCTTATGTTATGTGCATAATCAAGATCATAGAGGGGACAAGTTTACTAGTCATAGTCGAAAATGCATTTTTGTGGGCTATCCTTATGGCAAAAAGGGTTGGAGAGTGTATGAACCAAAGTCCGGTACATTCTTGATCTCGAGGGATGTAGTATTTTGTGAGAGTGTGTTCCCTTACTTAAAAAATGATTCTAGAGCCTTATTTCATGCAAAAGATCATGATGATGGACCTAGTCATATGGAGAATTGGTCTAGTGCGGATGAGGATGGTGATGTGGTTGTTGTGAGACGTAATCAAGTGTCTCAAGAGATTGAGCAATCTGCACATGTCAATGGAAATAATGCACCTATTGAAGTGATGGGGAATAATGAGGATGTGGTCTCCTCAGGAGATGGAGGGACTAAAGATGTAGGAGTCATGAATTCTAGAGGTTGTGAGAGTATTGAAGTAAGGGAGGGTTCAGGTGCTGCCGTGAATGAGGAGTCTTTGGGTCGTGGACATCGAAACAAAATACCATCCACCCGTTTGCGAGATTTTGTGATGAATACTATTTGTAAGTTGAGCCCCTCTATGAGTTCACTTGGTCAATCGCACTCCTCAGGTACGCCTTATCCCATAGCACATTATGTGAACTGTAATAATTTTTCTATACGACATTGAAATTTTTTGGCAGCCATTACTGCAGGAAATGAACCTCAAACTTTTTCTAAGGCTGTTAAAGATGAAAGGTGGAGGAATGCCATGCAACAAGAAATACAGGCATTAGAAAATAATGGCACCTCGACCATGGAAACACTTGCCCTAGGGAAGAAGGCTATCAGGTGCAAGTGGGTTTATAAAATTAAGTATAATTCTGATGGATCAATTGAGAGGTATAAAGCAAGGCTTGTGATTTTGGGAAACAATCAAGTTGAAGGGCTTGATTATAATGAGACCTTTGCACCTGTAGCAAAGATGGTGACTGGTCGCACTTTACTTGCAGTTGTAGTAGCTAAAAACTGGACACTTCATCAGATGGACGTTCACGATGCATTTTTACATGCTGACCTTGAGGAAGAAGTCTACATGAAGTTGCCTCCTGGTTTTCGTTCTCAGATCGCAGGCAAAATTTGTCAACTCTTGAAATCATTATATGGGTTGAGACAAGCTCCAAGATGTTGGTTTGCTAAGCTGGTTGTTGCTTTAAAATGGTATGGTTTCATTCAATCATATTTTGACTACTCTCTATTTACATTACAACGTGGTAGTCTGCAACTTAACATGCTGGTTTATGTTGATGATCTCATTATTTCGGGAAATGATGGTGCTGCGATTCAGACTTTTAAAGACTATTTGAGTAGCTATTTTCATATCAAAGATCTTAGGGTTTTGAAATATTTTTTGGGGATTGAGGTGGCCCGAAATCAAACTAGTATTTTTCTATGCCAACAAAAATATACATTGGACATTATTTCCAAAGTGGGTTTGTTGGGAGCAAAACCTGTTGGTTTTCCTTTAGATCAGAATCAGAATCTTCCTTTGGCCAAAGGACAGCCCCTTCCAGATCCTGAGCATTATCGCCGGTTGGTCGAACGATTGATTTACCTTTCAGTTACGAGATTTGAACTTTCTTACTGTGAGCATATGCTTGCATAGTTTATGTAGAGACCAGTGCAAGAGCATTGGGATGCGGCACTTCGTGTGGTGCGTTATTTGAAAGGTAATTTGGGTTAAGGAATTTTATTATGTGCTGATTGTGATTTGCAGCTATATGGCTGGTGTGATTCAGATTGGGTAGGTTGCCCTTTGACTCGACGATCCCTTACCGGATGGTTTATTTCCCTTGGAAATTCTCCCATTTCTTGGAAAACTAAGAAACAACATACAGTGTCTCGCTCTTCTGCTGAGGCAGAGTATCGGTCCATGGCCACTACTACCTGTGAGTTAAAATGGTTAAAGGCATTATTATTATCTCTCAAAGTCACACATCCTCAACCTATGAAGCTTTATTGTGACAGTCAGGCTGCTTTGCATATTGCAGCTAACCCAGTTTTTCGTGAACGTACGAAGCACATTGAAGTTGACTATCATTTTCTGCGTGACGAGGTCTTGAAGGGAAACATTGTTACAACATACGTGCCTACTCATGTTCAATTGGTAGATATCTTCACCAAAGCATTGGGGAAGAAACAAATCAATTTCTTTCTTTGCAAGTTGGGCATCCGGAATCCGAATGCTCCAACTTGAGGGGGGGTATTAGCATATTCTGTATATTATATTTTTGGAAACATGTGTAATTAGCTGAAGATTAGCTTTATTTAGGTAGCTGTGATTAAGGAGATAGCTCTTAGACAGCTCTTGTAAATCTGTATATAATCCTTCTTCAAGGTTCAATATCACAGAAGGGTTTTTCCCATCTCGAAACCTGCTTCTGACAGTGAAAGAAAAAGTCTAAGTGAAACGCCCATTATTATGGCAATGGGAAGGGCACATTTTAGTCATTAAATGTTAGGATTTGACTGTGTTAACATTGGTATGAAAAAGTCCAAAACAGCAGACTATTTTCAGAATTCTGCAGAAATAATAGGGTGCAGTCCCAAGAGAGATGCATCAAAAGGCTGAGTGAAACACAATTTGGTCTCTACTAAGGCACTTCCCCTAATTGTTGTTCAATCCTCCTTTCATTATAGGAGAGGCCAGGTGCCTTAGAGTGTTAAGATAAGGATGTTTTCATCAGTTTTCGGACTGCTCTATGTTTAGCAATGATTGCTCACAAGGTGCAGTCTACAGTGGAAACTCACCTGAAACCATTCCTCAATTTGAAAGTCCCACTCAAGTATATGATACAATTAAGAATTTCATTAATTATTCATAATTTATAGTGGAAAATAAACCATTTCCAAATGCTAAAACATCATAAAATACTAGTCTCATGGCTATCCAAGAATTCTAGTCATGGGGACTGTCATATAAGTGCAGAAAATGCACCCACAACAGTCCAATTTCACTTTGGTTTTTGTATGGGAATGAAGCTTAGAACATGATACACATGTAGATGAATTCAATGAGCAAAAAGTTTAGTTGGCACTGGAGCTAAAAGTCGCCCAAGAAGTCCAAGGATTCAACGCCTAAACCAGAGGACTACAGTCCAAAATGTCATGCTGAAATTAACATTTTGGATTGGCCTAATTTCATTCCTAAACATAAGTTTTTAGAGGTTCAAAAACAAGTTTTCAAGCTTTGTTTTGGGCCATTAATAGTTGTATAATGAGGCTTTATTAGTATAAACATTCAATTCGTTTGCTGTCAGAAATTGACAGTTTACAATCTCAGTAAATGGTACATGAAATCCAATCATTTGGCTTATCAAAATGGTTCATAAACAACACCAATTACTGGTCTAATTCACTGACTTCTTGATGCTTCTATTTACTATAAAATATGGATTCAAATCAATCAAAATATTACACTAATCATGAATGCTAATCAACTGAAAAAAACCTAAGAAACAACTGAGAAAAGCACATCTAGTCTAGGAGAAAACCTAGACCCCTTATGTTTCAATGGTCTCCTAGTCTTCTTGATCATTAGAGATTTGTTTCCCCCTTGATTCATTGAAGATTAGCATACCAAAAATTGAAAGTGGGCTGGATGGCCCCTTGCTTGCAAGCAATGGGCAAGCTACATTCATCCCTTCTTCTCCTTCATCTTTCCCTTTCCTTCTTGTTCTTTCATATCTCTCCTTCCTTCTTTCCTCTTAATGTTTATTTTCTCCTTATAAGAGCCCAAGACATATTCTTATGTAGGGGATGTCTTGGCTAGTTTCCAAGCATAGCCAATCTCTTATCTTACAATGTATATTTAGTCTACTCTTAGAGTTGATCTTGGTCATCGATTCAAGCTCTACTTTCCATAAGGAACCAAAGTCTTTACATTGAACACTATAACCAATCGAGCTATTAGTTTCTATTAGTCAAGTCTTGCAAAAGTAAATATTTTTACTACAAAAAAGGGGTTGTTACATTTTTCCCTCACAAAAATTTCGTCCTCAAACAATTCAAGAAACGTCTATCTAAATCCATCCTCTATTTCCCAAGTGGCTTATTCCATTGAATGATGTTGTCATGAATCTTTGACTAATGGGATAGTCTTATTCCTCAGGACCATTTCATTTTGATCCATAATATGGATTGGCTTTATTCAAATGTCAACTCAAGATGCATTTGTACTAGCACTTGATCAACTACATGAGTGCGATTGGATACATATTTCCTCAGCATTAACATGTGGAACACATTATCCACTTTTGGTAGCTGCGGTGGCAAAGCAAGTCAATAGGCAACCTTCCCAATCCTTTTGTCAATGAGACTTTTAGGAGACATGGTCTCTAACCACGAATTTGAGGTCTCTATGACTTCTATTTGAGTAGCTCTTATGCCTATAGTGAGCTGTTAACAACCTCTTCTTGATTATTCTCAACTTATCTACACATTGTTCAATTATATTTGACTTTACCAACTATCTCTCCCTAACATCACTCCAGCATGTCAGTACACAACAAGTTGACCATAGAGTGCTTCGTACAGTGCCTTGCCAATGTTGGAATAGTGTTATTATTGTAGGCAAACTCGATGAGTGGAAGGTGCTCATCCCAGTTATTGTTCCATTCTACTGTGTAGGCTCTCAACATGTCCTCGAGTGTTTGAATAGTCATCTCGGACTATATGTTTGTTTGATGGTGGAAAGTTGTACTAAATTTTGTAGATGTGCCAATTCCTTCTTGAATGCTCTACTAGAAATGGGAGGTAATTTGACTTTTTCTATCTGATATAATGGTCAATGGAAATCCATTTAGACTCACTATCTCCCTAATATAAAGCTTAGCTAAGTTGTTCAACACTACTTCGATTGAATGGGTAAGAAATGTACAAACTTTATCAGTTGGTCTATCACTACTCATATCATGTCATGCCCACTGGATGTCCTAGGTAATTGATATATATATATATATATATATTACATACATACACTTATACTCAATAGGTTTTAGCCGTAGAAATAACTTAAACATCACTAATTAGGGTTAATTTTACATTTTGTAGTTCCATGATACAAATAAGGAAAATGGGTACTTTTAGTAATAAAAATTGTAAAAGGAGTATTTTTAGAGGCCAAGTTACATCAAGGGACCACATGCTAACTAGTGTAGCTTTAAAATTACTTGCATGCGCATGAGTCAATGTAGTATGTTAGTGCAAATGAGGTCAATCCCATGAGGAATCTCACAAATGTACAATGGATTGGATTCTATTTAGAACAATGTGACGACCCGGGTTTTCTCATGCATTTTTAAATGAAAAATCTAAATTCCTAAGGCGGGATCCCTATTTTAAAAAAAACAATGTAGTGCAGTGGAAAAATCTTTTATTTGAAATTCAATTTGAAAACCCCGAGTGTCATTTGCTTTCACAACAACCAAGGTAGTTTTTGAAAAGCTTTAGAAATCATAAGTGTTTTTCCCCAAATCTATCCAGTCACAGCACACAGCCAAACTGTTATTAAATACAAATACATGTCCAAAGGGTTGAGAATTTACTTACATGTATAATTGTTTCCTTTTGATTCACTTGCTCGTAGCACTAACATAGATGTCCTCTACTCGTGGATGGAATTATCCTGAAAAATGTTAAGGATAGGGTGAGTATATACTATACTCAGTAGGAGTCTATCACTACTAGTTTTGCAATGCATGCTATGTTTAAAATAATGTGCTCATAAAAATATATGCATGTTCGAATAATCATGTTCAATATCGATATTAAAAACCACTGTCAAACCGGAATACTGACGACTTAAAGAAATATCATAATCCAAGTCGAAAGTATCATATATCATAAACATAAAGATATGCATCAGATGCTCAACTGAATCCAACTCATGGATATCTGGTATGGTATGGTTAACTAACCTCATATCATGCCATATGCAATGCAAATAAGTCCACAAAACCATAAGGTCCAACTATGCCACGACCTCGCCGCCGTGTGGTCCCCGGGTACTTGAGGACACATCATCATAGCCTCCACGGGGCACATTACACATCGACCCAATGCCGTGACACCAGTGGTAACCCCCTGTGCCACATGCAGTCGACGTAGGGACATGCCCTTTTTGGGCGTGGTACCCATCCACCTAATAGTGATAGAGGCTGGAGGCCAACCCAAACCTCTCGGCATAACGCCCACGAGCTTATCAGCCCAAATCATAATCTGATCAAACAAGCGAAAACCTCTCTTTTTTCAAAACCTGTCCTCTTCGGGCCCCTCACAACTGCTTGGCCCTCGGCACTCCAGCATCTTTTGGTAACCCTCAAGGACATGCAATTTTTGCAAGAACTTAATGCTCACAAATCATGCAATGTATGCAATAGTTTGAAAAACATATCTATGCATAATGTATATGCAATTATTTACAAAACATGTCTATTCATAAAGCATTTATCACATGCATGCTGAATTAAGTCATATACTTAAAACATGTATTCGCAAAATAATCATAGTTCTTTTAAAAGAATCTAGTAGCGATAGAGCACCTACCTCAAAGTCTCCTGGAGTCGCATCCTTTATCGCTCAACCCGTCCTTGGGTCTCATTTATAAACTCCTGGATATAAATGGATACAAGGAGTCCTAATTAATTTCAGTCTATTTAGACATTAGACCGCTAGCCCTGCCTATTGGGTCCCTGGTTCTTGCCTAATTCATTGTCAAGCTAGATCCTATGGTATGGATCTACTTTACAATAGTTAAATTCTATAATTTATCCTCTAATGTAACTTTAAAGTCTCAATAGGTCTGCGTGCCCCAGTTCCCAGGACACCCATGTATCCTGGTTGAACCGCGACTGCCTTAGGTGCGTACGCGCCCAAAGGCCGTGCCAGGGACTGCGTTTTGCACGCGTCTATGCATGCTCAAGCGACGTGCTATGACGTGCATCATCACACGGATGCACCTTGTAGCATGGCTCGTCTCAACTCCCAGGGCACCCTGTGCATCCTAGTTGAGCTAGGACCCGTGACCCATGTTGCACACGTACCCAAAGGCCATACCTAGGACAGTGTTCGC
The DNA here is from genome assembly GCA_035236585.1 of Warburgia ugandensis. Taxonomy (NCBI): domain Eukaryota; kingdom Viridiplantae; phylum Streptophyta; class Magnoliopsida; order Canellales; family Canellaceae; genus Warburgia; species Warburgia ugandensis. The sequence goes on along the minus strand of CP141130.1, from coordinate 39,716,312 downwards.
ACGTGCACAAGCATGCTTAAGCGATGCGCTATGACGCGCATCATCGCATGGACGCACCTTGTAGTGTGGCGCGTCTCAGCTCCCAGGGCACCCTCTGCATCCTGGTCGAGCTAGGACCTATGCCCCATGTTGCGCACGTACCCGAAGGTCGCACCTGGGACAATGTATGCACTTTCGTACACTTGGAACCCGTCCCAGGGACCCAGTCCCAGGTGCACGTGGTGCTTGGCGTCCTTGGGATGCCTGGCTCGTGCAGGGTTGTCTGAGCCATTTTGGGATGTTTTTCGGCTAGGAAATCCAGCTGGAAAATGTCTGAGAACTCTAGATCCAGCCTGGATCTAGCTTGAAAGGGGAAGAACCAAGAGAAGGGAGGTAAGGACGTCTTACCTGGGCAGCATGGGGAGTGCCCATTTCATGCTGGACCTTCCTGCTCGCCGAAAAAACTCGCACAAGGTGGAAACCCCATTGCCTAGATCAGAAAAGAGAAGAGAGGGGAAATGGGGAGACGGGAATGGCATGGCCGGGCTGACTTTGGCCTGGTTGTTGCTGGAAAATGCAGAGGAGATGGGTTTCTGATCTTGCCGGAAACCCCAGTCTCAAACGGCTGGAAAAACGCTGGAAAACTTGGGTTTTTGGAGAGGGGAGATGGGGCTTTTATAGACCAACTATGGCAGTGCCCCTCAATGGCGGTTGCAGATCCCTCTAGAAAAATCTGGATCGAGGGTTTCTGGGAGGGTCTAGAGGTTGAAGACGACAGGGGGTGCCGTTATCAAAATGGCCCCCTGCGTTTTTCGTCCTTTTTCATTTTAAACGTTTTTTGTTTAAATTCTAGAAATACCCCTATCTTTAAACGGCCATAACTTCTTCATACGAACTCCGTTTTGGGTGATTTTTGAGGCGTTGGATTCCATTTTTCGAGTAGAATCTAATGGTACTAAGTTTCCTAAAAAATTACTTCATTTACTATTTTAAATAAAATCAAACATTCAACTCAGTTTATTTCCTATAAAATGTCCAATTTTTGTCAAAAATAACGTAAATTGCTTGGGCATTACAAACAATTAACTTTAGGAAAAGAGATAGATATGTGATTAAACTAAAAAATTAAAATAAACTAAGAAGGAAACATGCATGGAATATAAACTAAAATTAAAAGAAACTTTCTAAAAATAAAGCTAAGAAATTAGAATAGAAACTTACCTAACTAACATGCAAGTAACTGAAGAAAATCTAATAATAAATTAGAATGAATCAAATTAAGAAACTTAAACTAAAGGAAACTACTAAAAATCACACTTTCCTAGTATATTGCTTTCCTATACTAGAATTAGAAACTTTCTAAAACTCGAAAACAAAACTTTCTAAACCTAAACTAAGAAAGAAAAAACTAAATAACAATTTCCAAAACAATATTAAGCAATTAAATAAGCCAAAACTCAAAGAGGAAATTAACCTAGTACCATGATTATTGGATGTTATGGATGGTTCTAGGGTGCAAAAGTGACCAGAATTGATGAATCTACAGTAAACTATTATGAAGAATAATTAATGAGTCTAATAAAAAAACATGAAAAGATAAATGATTTCCTAAGGATTTGAGCAAATAAGGTATTAGATGGCTGAAAATAAAGTACAAAGTTAAGGGGAGAAAATTCTAGATTTCAACTACTTAAAAACATCAAACAAATCAAGCATAAGGAAGCAATTGAAACCACAACTTTTATGTAGGATAACAACCCAGATCTAAATTACTTTGATATAAGAAGCATTCAGTAACAAGAATCCTTAAAGAATTTTATTGAATCAATGACAAAATACACAAAAAAATGGTACCCATATTACATGTATGAAAGGCTAGAAAATGCGTACAATCCTAAGACATAAAACTTGATCTAAACTGCATCACAAACTCAATGTCAAGCTACCAATATAATGTGTGATGGGATGTAAGGAAAACCCAAAAAGGAATTTGAGAGAAAAAAAAAGGCTAGATGGATGAAATAACTATGGAAAAAAAATATGCATAAAACTAAGTGGAATTGAAGGAGAAAAACATGAAATTCCTAAGGGAGAGGGCAAGGGAAAAGATACAAGCTATTTATTCCCTTGAATCTCACTACTAAAGAAGAACTAACTTGAATCTGGAGAGAATGAGCAAGAAAAAGTAATGAAAGTGAACCAAAGAAAAGAGGAAAAGCTAACTAGAAAGATGAGTGAAGAACTAGGAAGCAAACAATGGGAAACTAAGGCAATGAAACTAAAACAATGAAAGCAAAGTACTAACTTGAATTGGAGAGTAAATAACTAAAGAAATAACAATAAATCCAAAGAAAGAATAGCACTAAAGAAAATTAAAGTCTAACTGCAAAGATAAACAAGCAAAGAGTATAATGTTTCAAAGTTGTCTCACCCAACCTATACTTGAAAAATTCGTATGAACTATGGGCTATATATAGATGAGTGGGTTCCTAACTTAGGAAAATTTGAATCCATGAGAAAATTTTCTCTATATAGGATATTGAATGAGAAAGGTTGAGAAGAGTTTTGGAGGAGGAAATTTAGGTAGGAATGGTGTCATAAAGATGAATAAGAGAGATGAGTAAGCATGGGCTGGCTGGTTACTAATTTTGGAAGGGGGGAGGCATCATTTTCCATGGAATAAAAGTGGCTTTCCAACCACCTAATTTAATGGTGATTGGTTGGTGGGAAAAGTGGGAATAAAGAAGAAAAAAAATTATAGAAGAAAACTTAGGGCTTTTACATGTTTGCATGGACTTAGATCTAGGGTTACCTAATTAGGAAAACCACTTGATTTTGCCAACTAAGCAAGGGGGCATCCTCTTCGTAGATCGTGGTTCTTTTCTTGACTTAAAAACATGGAATCGTTGGATGAATGGTGGATTAGGTATATGAAATGGGTTACAAAAGGGGATTTTTCTCTCTTCCTGGGTCCCTTAATGGATGGTCATCTTACCGTTTACAATTATCTCCCAAAAATCCCTTAAAAATCACACTTTTAACATAGGATAGTTGAATTGATTATCCAATTGTGTGGCTCCATGTGACAATCATCCCTGGCTTGATGACTCACTTTGATATCTCATTCCTTGGAGGCTTAAGTGGCTTCAATGGTTGGCTTCAAGGCTTTAGTAGCTTGTATGACTTATCACCCTTTTTCATAGCTTTAATGTCTAAGTCACTTGAATGGAAATGCACGGCTTGGGCTTGGTTCCATTTCTAGTCACCTTTTGCTTATCCAATTGCCTTCTAGCTTGCCCTAGGATGACCTCGAACCTTCATCACACCTTAGATTCATGTCATTTAGGCTTTGGCTTGCTTAAGTTTCCTAGTTACACTAGGAAACCTCATGAATGGCCTCAGTTCTTATCCTGATCAAACTTGACCTTTGGATTACCTTCTCAACACCTACAAAAGAAGAAAAACAACTAATTAAATCCTAAAAAATTATGGTCATTCACATACTTACTCTAGATTAGTTTCTGAACCTGCAAAATATCAAACTTTTGAATTATTAGGTAAAAAATGCATGTGTTACAAAATTTTGACCAAAACCTTAGTTCAACAGTATAAGTTATAACACATGGGTTAGTAATTGGATAATTTTTATACAATAATTAAACATTTATCACACACTGCAACAAGCATTTTGTTAGTCCTGAGCAAAACATGTGAAAATTCATGAAACCAAAATGGTTGACATTTTTGTAGGTACTTATGATTGCATTTAGCAAATGCAACAAGCCCTTAAACTCCCCAACTTACACGTGGTGGACAAATTAAACCTCATGAGAGTTTGCAGTGAATATACCCACAAAATTCCATAAGTCCTAAGTCCTTTATTTTACCCCTAAGAATTCTCATCCATTAATACTCTACTTGCTATAATAACTTACTAAAGATGAATGAGAAATTCCACAAGTTATCTATATATGAAGGCCATTTTATTCCACTTTAATCTTGGAGTGTATGTGTGTGTATAGATACATAAGTTAGGACTTCTAAATCGATATTCTTATTGCTCCATTGGAAAGATGTCCTGGCCTCACTAAAAAATAAAAGCTCTTAGAGAAATGGGTCCAAACAAAACTATCTCACTATGTGTTGAGTCTAATAATCTGATGGTTCATATACTTTCTTTTTAAGCACAAATGAGACAAAGAAATGTGATCCTTAAGAATAGATGTCATTACTAAGACCATGAGGGGTAATTCACCTTAATTCCTTCTTATTTATATCCTCATCAAGGTTATATTTCAACTAAGATTAATAGGCCTTCAAATAGGACAAAATGTAGGCTTGGGGGGGATTCTGAAAAGAAGGGTACAATGATTCAAAGTTTCCAATATGAGTCGAGGTTTTCAATTGATGTAAGACAAATTTTCTACCTTGACTACATTGAAGTGAATATCTCTTCTATATTTTCCTTTCTGTTTGTATTGTTGATATGTTTCATTTCTTTGACTTTTATCCTTTTTCTTATTTTTTTACCATCTCTACTCATTTTTGAATGAGAGGTAATGGATAATTCTTTTTATTGGGTTTTTGGGTTAATGTAAATAAGGTTTTGAAAAGAAAGTCTTACTAAGAGATCAAAGGGTCTAACTAATGGTACACTATTTAGTAGGCTTTATATCTCTAGGTTATAACAAGGATGGCACATATCATTTCCTAGGTTTCTTAAAACCCATCTGAGTCAATAAATAGTCAAGAAACAAAATTAGTACTCCTTTTTTATTCTTGGAATTTTGACCAAAACAAAGATACTGGGATCTTTAAAAGTAATATTCACTAAAGAAAAGATTGAATTAGATATAACACTTAGAAAGATGATAGTCTCTAATGCTCACTTGGCTATATAAGCCTCCACTAATTTCTCTTAGGATCTTTAAGTCATAACCATCTATTAGTGTAGACTTATATATTGTGTAAATGTATTTTGAGATTTGACCTTCATATAACACTCTAAGAAAATGAATAAAATGCAAAATTAATCATATGCATTTCTATTAGGAAGTTAAGGTGGTGGAAATACTAAACTTCAAACAATTCAACTCTCATCATAGTAAAGAAAGTTGACCTTAAAACATTGAAAACTCATAAAGATTCAATTTTTTTTTAATATGAAGAAAAACTCAAAAATCTCATGCATGTCTACACCCCCAACTTGAATTAAACATTGTCCCTGGTGTTTTGAAATATAGGACACTGATATGATAAGTGGGAGATGTAGAACCATGAGACTCAAAAAATCCTAGGTTACCTCCTAGTAAGCACTAAGTTTAACGTCTTCAGTCATACTAGACTAACTAATCTAACTACCCTAAATTTAACAATGAAATGCAAAAAATTTCATGCCACTTTAGAATCTCATGGTAGTCTATATACATTCTCCACCTTGAAATTTTTGGTGGTAATAACATTATGACACAATAGACCACCAAAATTTTGGATTTGGTGGGACTATGTTGAAATTGATGATCCCTTATTTTTAGAATTTTGTAGTAGTCAATAAATATCCTCCACCTTAAAATATAAGACAGCAGTAACTTGATAGCATAAAAGACCACTATGAAATTTGTTAGACAATATTGAAATGAATCGTCACCTTTTTCAACAAATTGCGAGATGATGGGGCAAATAACAATTAGTACATGTTTTCTCTCCTTCTCGCTTATATTTTCCTAAGATTAGGGTATAAGCTAACTCTGTACTTCCCTAAAAGGTTGTTCTTGGTCAAATAGAGGCAGGGTGGGGCTTAAACCCTTAATATCTTCTAATGTATGCCCTAGAGCTTATGATGTAGGGTCAGTACATAAATAGACTCCTCTTCTTCCTTAGTCTCAATTAAGGTTTTAAGTGGACCTATATTGCTATCTAGAGTTTGATCAAATAAGGTTTGTAGGCCCTATTTTGGTACTTCTTTTACATTGCAAGCACATTTGTATTTAAGGTTCTGTAACTAGTTCTATTTAGTCATGCCATTGAGAACTATCCACTAAAGGCTGAGTGTCTAAATATTTAGGTTCTTCATCAATGAATATCTCTTCATCATAAAAAGGATTAGGACGTGACTCAAGTGGATATAAGTTGGAGGTTTGCAAAGATAGTTGTGGACTCTATGGCTCAGAATGATCATAAGATATGTCTATCCTAATATCGGTAATAATGAGCACAGATGCTTGAAAACTTTGAGGCATAGTAGGATCATCATCATCATCATCATCACATCAAGATCTTTTCCCAATTAGGGGTTGGCCACATGAATCTTGTTCCTCCATTCCCCCCTATTAAGTACCATGACTACATTTAGTCTCGAAGTTTTTAAATATTTTCTTACTACTTCTATCCACATTCTTTTAGCCCTTCCCCTTGCCTTTTTAGAACCTTCTACTTGCATTGCCTCACTCCTTCTGACCAGTACCATTTTCGGTCTTTATTGGACATGTCCAAACCATCTAAGTCTAATCTCCCTCATCTTGTTACCTATTGGTGGTACCCCTAAATTTCCTGTTTTCATTCCTAATTCTATCCTTTCTTATCTTTCCCTTCAATCATTTCAACATCGGTCTTTATTGGACATGTCCAAACCATCTAAGTCTAATCTCCCTCATCTTGTTACCTATTGGTGGTACCCCTAAATTTCCTGTTTTCATTCCTAATTCTATCCTTTCTTATCTTTCCCTTCAATCATTTCAACATCCTCATTTCCACTATGCTCATCCTATGAACATGATGCTCCCTAACTTCCCAACACTCTAATATGTAGAGCAAGGCTGACTTGATAGCCATCCTATAAATTTTCCTTTTAGTTTGAGGCTCAGTAGGAATTGATGGTAATTTCCACCTTGAAATCCTTTCAAGGGTTTTTTCACTCTCCTCCCTCATTTGTTTCATTTCCTTAATAGATTTTTAAGTTGATTCCCTATATACCCTAAATGTTTCTTCAAGTGATTATTTTCTCCATTGTGGAGGAAACAACTTGTATGACATTGAGGTACTAGGAAAGAATTGATCAGGTTGGAACCATGATGGTTGTCCCTAATATGGTTGATATTCCTATGACCATGGTTGTTTAGGATGCTTAGCCCATCCATTATAATCTTGATAGTCTATCTCGGAATAATAATGATTGCTGGGTTCATGGAATGCACTAGGTGCATTCACTTGCTCTTGGTAGTACTTATTGTATGTGGAGCTTGGTGGCCATGAAATAGGGGATATGTGTGGTCAGAATAGGTATAGGAATTCTTGTATAGAGGTTGTTGATATGCCTCAGTATCTTGCCTAAACACCACTAAAATTGGGGCTTTATAAGACAGCAAATGCAAGATGGTTTTAGAGCAACCATCTTATATAAAATTTATATAAGATGGTTATAGTTACCCATCTTATATACTATAAAGATATAAGATGGGTTTCACATAATCGTCTTATATGATTTTACATTAGACGATTCTAGAAAATCGTCTTATATAATTAGAGTAATATAAGAAGGTTTTAGAGAACCATCCTATATTATTGAAGGAATATAAGATGATTACCTAGAACCGTCTTATATTACTGTAATAATATAAGATGGTTTGACAGAACCGTCTTATATTTTTTATATCTTATAAGTTAAAGTTGAATTGACTCTTGACTTTGTCGATGAAAATTCAAACATTGGGTTGGATTTACATGCAATTTGTCTTAAACTTTATTTCCTCAATTGATATCATTTGGGTAGTAGCCATTCTTGTACTTTTTCATTATGTTGGTATATAACAATGCCCACCTCATTCAGATACCACTAGGAGTGCCATAGTGGAGTGAGATTGTGGTACATTAGTATGACCAACCTAGTTGTTGATGAGGTAATTAGAGATCACAATGGTTACAAGAAGGAATAACGGGGGTTTAAGGGTAGTGCCCCCGAGAAGCAGCGTCCAGGGTGGCAGCCTCAATGGGGATTCAAGGGGTAATGCCCCCTGGTGGTAGGTTGAAGCGTCCTGGAGGTTGAAACATGAGTTGCAGTTGTAAAAGTGTCAAGTGTTAAGTGTGAATGCATGAAGGATCTTGCAGGCACTCCTTTATCCTATTTTAAAGCAACCACGTGAAAGGTCTTCTAGAGGTGCTAAAAGTCCAATTCATTGAGCTGGTTGGGAACGTTTCATGTGCAAAGAGACCATTAGACTTTCCATACCATCCAATTGATTATCAATTGCATTGGAAAAATCAAGAGTACACCTTGTGTCTATCTCATACATATTAGGTAGGAGTGAAATAGTATAAAAGTAATGATTTTCCATCCCTTATTTGGTAGGCCAGTGAACTTAACTTTACATAAGCAAAACAAATCATTCTATACAATGAATGAGTACTCTATATATTATTTTTAATGTGAAATTGATGAGAAGCCCTTGATATATGATGGAATATAACTAAATGCAACTCCTAACTCTAAATGATGCACAACCAATCCCTAATGCTAGCAAGCTTGCTCCTCCTTTAATCCATACTTAACTATTGCTTACTAATTAGGTCCTACCCATAGTGGTTAATAGAATTCTCATGGAAGGAGCATTTAAACCTCAACAACCGTCAACAAAAGGCATGGGAAAATCATTTGGATTTTGGATACCTACTACAACTACAAAGTTCAAGATCCACTAGAGTGACAATAGATCACCTCTTTCAAAAAGGGTCCTATGAGCTCAAAACCCTAGGTCTCTTCCTATTTGAATTTAAATTTGGATCAACTACTGCAATCATAAGCACATAAGGAATTGATTTGATTTCCTAGGTGGGCCAAGGATTTGGTGATGAAATCCAGTCCTTATCCTATGAGGGTTCTTATAGGGCCCTTATTAATATTAAGTTCCATCCACCATAAGCAACAAATGTGCAATGCAAGTACAAGTAAGTAAAATAATGCCACCTATATGCCAGCCGACCAAGGGTTAGATATGCATCTCTAATGTAACAACCCTAATTAAAGATGTAACAAATAAAATGAATGGCCCTAAACTATATAATTATTCTACAAACCAAATGCAAAGTTATACTAAATGCAACTATACAAGAAAATAAAAATAAGGTGAGAGAAACTTACAATGGGGTTTCTAATGATGATCAAGTGTGGGCCTACACGCCATACACTTGTCTTATTTTAATACAATCCATTTAAATTGAAGTCAAATTAAAATTAAAATGGGCCTCACTACAAGTTCACTCAACCAAAAAAAAAAAAAAAAAAAAATCCTAAGATGATGAAGTCACTCCTTTACCAAATTCCCCTTGCACTAAACAAGAAAGATGGATTAACCTTTCGAGGAATTATCAAAATAAGCAATTATGAATACAAAATCTTAATCTAATGCAACTGATAAGTGTCTAATTTTGTACTAAAATCATTCAATTAGTTGCCCATGTGTTATAACTTGTAGGGGTAAACTAGGGTTTTGGCAAAAAATTATAACATTTGCATTTCTGACCTATTAAACCAAATATTTGATAATTTGTAGGTTTAGAGGCAAATATGGGGTAAGTACACTTTAGATACCAATCTGGGGTAAGTACATGAATAATTATATTTTTTAAAGATTTTTTTAGAATTTTTCATTTTTGTATTAAGTGAGATGATGATTTGACGGCCAAGATCGATCAAGATAAAAATGAAAGATCAAGTCAAAGCCCCAAAGTCATCAATCCAACATGAGATCAAGGATCCAAATCACCTTAAGATCACATGAAGATGAAATTAAAAGAGTCAAAGGTGGACAAAGTGGGCCCATGTACAAGCCATGCAAAATTGGATTCACTTAAGCCACCAAGTTAGGTACAAGCCATGAAGACGGTGACAAGCTAAGCACCTAGCCATCCATCGAAGCCATGGATTTGAGCCACCAACCCAAGCCATGAAAGTCCTCAATGCTAGCCACGAAGCTAAGCCAATGGAGCTCTCAAAGTTATCCATCAAGCAACATGAGCAAAGCTACATGGAAGGCTACGATTGGAGGAAAATCCAAAGGATTATGGGATTTTTAAGATTATTTTGAAGATAATCGAGGGGAAATCCACTTGAATAGCATGTAGACCAATAGGAAGATACTACATTTTTCTTATTTTTCCATGATTTTCTCACTTTTTTCTCTCTATCTACCTCACCCTAAAGGAGCACTAAGAATTTTACTTTCCCACCAAAGAGTCCTACCTTTCTAAGACTCTTCCACCTTCCTAAACTTCCATTTTAACCAAATAACCAATAATAGTGTACCACCTAACCTATCCAACCAATCCCCTCCTTCTTAGGAAGCTACCTAGCCAATCAAAAGCACCTTGATTCCATGTGCGCCACTCTAGGTGTCATGTGCATGGTTCTAAGGAGTTTTTGGTTGAAGTTTGGTACATGATGGGTAATTAGTAATACTATATTTTGAAGTGTTGTTCATTCATGCAAGTTTAGGCCTTGTTTAGTAGATTGAATCTTAGATTACATGGATGTTTAGAATGTTCACATTCTTAGGAATGTTTACAATGTTGTTAGTTCTTAATATTTTAATAAAATTATTAGTTCATTTCTGTCCATGCACTCTCACTACTTCCATTTACATGTTTTTCATAATATTGATGAGTTTTCATAGTTAGGAAGCACTCTAGAGTCATGCACATGGTTCTAGAAATCAGTTCCTTAGAATTGTTGCTTAATTAATCTATTGAATTCATTGCATAGTAAGTGATTGGATAATTGCTTATTATTGCATATTAGTTTCCAATAGTTTGTTTGCTTGATTTAGGAAGTTTCCAATTTCCTTGTTTATAAGGTTTAGTTTAGAAAAGTGGTAGATTTGTTGCCTAATTTCTTTATAGAAGTTCTCTTCATTAGATTTACAAAGTTTCCAAATTTCATTCTTAAAAAGTTAATTTAGGCAAGTTCTAAATTTATAACTTTTAATCTTAGGAAATTTTTATTCTTTTAGAAAGCATGTTTTTAGGAAAGTTTCCAAGTTTGGTTAATTTTAGCTTCTTTACATGTCTTACATTTATGATAAATATCTTTCTAAACCACTCTAGGGTCATGGACATGATTCTAGAATTCATTTCCTTAGAACTATTACTTAATTATGTCTCTAGAATTCATTGCATAGAGAGTGATTGGATAATTGCTTAGTATTGCATATTAGTTTCCAATAGTTTGTTTGCATGATTTAGGAAGTTTCTAGTTTCCATATTTAAAAGGTTTAGCTTAGGAAAGTGGTAGATTTGTTATCTAATCTTTTATATAAGTTCTCTTAGTTAGAGTTGCAATGTTTCTGAATTTCATGCTTACAAAGTTAATTTAGGTAAGTTCTAAGTTTAGAAGGTTTTAATCTTAGGAAAGTTTTATTCTTTTAGAAAGTTTGGTTTTAGGAATGTTTCCAAGTTTGATTTATTTTAGCATCTTTACATGTCTTGCATTTATATTAAGTTCCTTTCTTAATTTAAGACAAAAATTCTCATTATCTTTGCTAGGTTAAATAATTTAAGTAAGGATAAATATCTCACACAATAGTTTGATTCCTTGTTGGATTGACCTCCATCGCATGAATTACTATAACCAATTTGTGTCCTTATGAGTTTAACTTAAAGTCACACCAAGTTTTTGGCACTGTTGTCAAGGAATCACAATGGTTTGTATAGTGGGCTATACCTTAGATTATTTACCTCTAGTCTAGGTTTAAGCTGTATTAGTCTAGGATTTTCATCATTTTTTGCATTTTATTGACATTTTCCCCTTACTGACCATAATTGTTTTTTGATTTTTGTGCAAGGAAAATTAGCAAAGGAGTAGCAACGATCCTATGGGCCACAGCTTCATTGGCATATATTAGGTTTTTATTACATTCCTAGATTAGGATTTGAGTGAAACTATAGTGAGGCCTATTGTAATTGTGATTTATTTAATTTTAAATGGGTTGTAATAATATAGGGCAAGTGTGGGGTATGATAGCCCACACTTGATAAGGTGCATTTAGTGTAAAATTGCATTTGTAATGGTAGTATAAATCATATAGATTAGAGTCATACAACGATATATGTTGCATACTATTTAGGGACATTGCATTATTAGGCACCTATAACAAAGGTTACCCTAAGCTTGGTTATAACAAAAGCATAGGCTGTATGGTTACAGTATCCTATCTATTAAGGTGCTTGACCCTTTGTTGAATAGCATATAGGTAAGTATAGTTTGATTTTTATTTTGCATTGCATGTCTATAGCTTTATGGTGGAATGGAAATTAACGTTAATAAGGGCCCCATAGGAACCCTTATAAGGAAAAGACTAGATTCATCACTAGTTCCTTGGCCCACCTAGGAATCAATCAATATCTTTGTATGTTGTAATTCCAACCCTTTAACAATAATTTAAAATCAAGTAGAAAGAGACTTAGGGTATCAAGCTCACAGGATCCTTCTAGAAGGACACTATCTATTGTCACCCTAGTTGCTATTGAGCACTGTGGTTATAGTGGGTGTCTTAAAGTCCAAGTAATTTTTCCATGCCTTCAGTTGACCTTAGTTGAGGTCTAAATGCCTCCTAATGTGAGGGTTGTCTTAACCACTTTAGAACAGAACCCAATTGGTGAGTAGCAGCCTAATTTGTATAAAAGTAGGAGCTGTCTAAATCTAGGTCTAAGAAGCTACCACCTATACACTAACAAAAGATAATCAAAATAGTGCTTGATTAGTAAATACTAGGATTGATTGTGAATAACATAGAATTAGAGTTAGCATATAGTTAGGACATTTAGAATAAGGATAGTTTATGCAAGGACGTTGATTTCAGAACATAGAGCTAGTACCTTTTGACTGGAGATAGAATGCAACCTTACGCATGGAGTATGAAACCAAATTCCTATAACCATGGCTGCACCACTAGTAGAATTTGAGTGTAAATCTATTAGAAATTTTCATGCACCACTCTAGTTCAACACTCCATCTTGCATAGCTCTAGCCCCAACAAATGCAGACCACTTTGAGTTAAAGTTGGGAGTCAGACAATTACTCCTCACTTTTTATGGTCGAGAGCAAGAAGACCCTTGCTTACATATTAAGAAATTCATTGATATTTGAGCCACATTCAAGTTCTAAATTTTTTTGGATGATTCTATTAGGCATAGGTTATTTTCATTCTCACTCAAGGATAAAGCCAAGTCATGGCTCAATTCCTTAGAGGTAGGTTCCATATATACATTGGACTAATTGCCTAAGAAGTTTTTAAAAAAATTCTTTAATGTTCACCAAACAAATGCCCCATCGAGAAATTATAAATTTCCAACAAAGGGATGATGAATAGTATTATGAAACTTGGCAATGTGGAATGAACTACTTCAAAAATGGCCACATCTTGGATTCAAGAAATTGTAGCAGGTGCAATACTTCTATGATGCATTAACATCTCAAATAGGAAAATGGTAGGTGAAGTAAATGGAGGGGCCCTCATGCTAAAAGATGAGAGAGAGGCTTGGGAGTTCTTTCAAACATTGGTAGATAAATCCCAGCAATGGGATTATTTGAATAAAAGAGAGAGAAACAACCAGCCTCCAAAGGAGGGGGTCTTTGTGAGATTGGAGTGCATACAGATCTAGCTTATAAGCTCGACTTTATAATGCATAAGTATGATGAGAGTGCAGACAAACTTGAAACAAAGTTTCAATCCCTCATGACATTCAACATTCAGCCCATTTCCACTCTTGATGTAATAACCCCAATTTTTGTAACGTCCGAGCAATTTACGCCATTTTTAACAAACATTGGACATCTTATAGGACATGAACTGTGTTACATGTTTCACTTTATTTAAAATGTTAAATGAAGGAATTTGTGAGGAAACTTAGTACCATTAGATTCTACTCGAAAAATGGAATCCAACGCCTCAAAGAATGCCGAAAACGGAGTTCGTATGAAGAAATTACAGCTGTTTAAAGATCAGGGGCAGTTCTGTAATTTAAACAGAAAAACGAAAAAACGCAGGGGGCCGTTTTGATAATGGCACCCCCTGTCATCTTCCACCTCCAGATTTCTCCAGAAACCCTCCTTTCACAATTTCCCCAGAAAACACCAGGGGAAATGGCGGCACCGCCATTGAGGGGCACTGCCTTCTTCCCCTATAAATACCCCACCTCCCCCCTCTTCAAAATCACGTTTTTCCAGTCGTTTGGGACTGGGGTTTCCTAAAAAAATCGAAAACCCATCTCTCTGCATTTTTCGGCAATGGCCAGGCCCAAGTCAAGCCGGCCATTGCCATTTTTCCCCATGCCCCTCTCTTCTTTCCAATCTTGGCAATGGGGTTTCCCCTTTCTTCGAGTTTTTTGGCGAGCAGGAGGTTCAGAGTGAAATGGGGTTCCACCACCGGGGATAGGCATCCCTAGGCTACCCAGGCAAGCCCCTCCTTACCTTCTCTCCGTTTTGCTTCCCCCAAGCTAGATCCATGCTAGATTTGGTCCTTTTCCCAGCCGTTTTCTAGTCGGATTTCTTGGCCAGAAAACGCTCCAAGACGGCTTGGGCTGGTCCTGCACGAACAAGGCATCCCAGGGACGCCATGCTCACGTACGCCTTTCTGGGCGTACAACAGTGCGTACACTATCCTAGGTGTGGCCTTCGGGTGCGCGTGCGACATGGGGCATGGGTCCTGGCTCGACCAGGATGCACGAGCTGCCCTGGGAGCTGAGAAGCGCCATGTTACACCAAAGGTGCGTCTGTGCGATGCCATCTAGGATGCGCGTAATAGCGCGTTGCTTGAGCATGCATGTGGGCATGCAAAACACAGTCCCTGACACGGCCTTTGGGCACGCACGCACGTGAGGCAATCGCGGTTCAACTAGGATGCATGGGTGTCCTAAGAACTAGGACACGCGGACCTAATGAGACTTTAAAGTGAGATCAGAGGACAATTTATAGGGTTTAACTATTGAATAGTAGATCCATATTATAGGATCTAGCCTGACAAATGAATTAGGCAAGGACCATGGACCCTAAAGGCAGATCTAGCTATCTAATATCTAAATGGATTGAAATTAATAGGGACTCCTTGTATCCATTCATACCCAGGAGTTTATAAATGAGATCCAGGGACGGGTTGAAGTGATAAAGGACGCAACTCCAAGAGACTTTGAGGTAGGTGCTCTATCGCTACTAAACTTTTAACAAGAGCCATGATTTTTTTGAGACTGCATGTTTTAAGTATAAGTTATATGACTAGTTTAGCATGACTTAATCTTATAAACGAATTCAGCATGCATATGACAAATACATTATGCATAGACATGTTTTGCAAACAATTGCATATATTGCATGATCTGTGAGCATTGAGTTCTTGCAAAATTGCATGTCCTTGAGGGTTACCAAAAGATGCTAGAGTGCCCAAAAGACGCTAGGTAGGCAATTGTGAGGGCCAGGCAGTTGTGAGGGACCCAAAGAGGATAGGTTTTGAAAAAGAGGTTTTTGCTTGTTTGATTTGATATGATTTGGGCTGATAAGCTTGTGGGCGCTATGCCAAGAGTTCTGGGTTGGCCTCGAGCCGCTACCACTATTACGTGGATGGGTACCACGCCCAAAAAGGGCATGTCTTTGCTTTGATTGCATGTGGTACAGGGGGCTACCACAGCTGTCATGGCACTGGGTTGAAGCGTCATATGTCCTGTGGAGGCAAATGACCCTGTGTCCCTAGGTACCCAGGGACCACACGGCGGCAAGGTCATGGGCATTGTTGGGCCCTATGGTTTGAGGATTTACTTGCATTGCATATGGCATGACATGAGGTTGGTCGACCATACCATATATCCATGAGTTGGATTCAGTGGAGCATCTTATGCATATCATTATGTTTATGATATATGATACTTTCGACTTGGATTATGCTAATTCTTTAAAGTCGTCAGTATTCTAGTTCAATAGTGGTTTTTAATATCGATATTGAACATGATTGTTCGAACATGCACATGTTTTTAAGAGCATATGATTTTAAACATAGCATGCATTGCAAAACTAGTAGTGATAGACTCCTACTGAGTATAGTATATACTCACCCTATCCTTAACATTTTTTAGGATAGTTCCACTCACAAATAGAAGATGTCTCAGGAGATATTAGTGCTATGAGCAAGTGAATCAAAAAGGAAATAATTATACATGTAAGTAAACTCTCTACCCTTTGGACATGTATTTATTTACAGTTGGGCTGTGTGCTGTGATTGGATAGACCTGGGGAAAAACATTTATGATTTTTGAAGTTTTTCAAAACCTACTTTGGTGGTTGTGAAAACAAATGACTCTCAGGGTTTTCAAAATGAGTTTAAAACTAAATATTTTCTGTTACATTGCATGGTTTTCATAAAATGGTTTTCAAATAGGGATGCATCTCGCCTTAGGAATTAGATATTGTATTTAAAAATGCATGGGAAAACCCGGGTCGTCACAGGTATATAGTCTAAGGACTATGCATATTAGAAAAGATATGTCAAAACTTGTATAATTTGAAGAGGAATGATGATGAGCAATAGAAGTTAGAATGGAAAAATATGAAGTATTGAAAGATTGGTGAAAATGAGGAGTAGAAATTTAGTATACTAGTAAAGAGAAATAGGAAGTTGTGAACAATAGGATAACTCAATTTAAGAGTTATTAATCCTTTTGGAAAGCCTAGCAAAGAATTAGGATAAGTGATTAATACATTAGCATTATTAGTGAGATGTGTGCTTATGTTAGTAAATGACCCCAAAATATGATTTTTACCTTTGAGGAGAAGGTAACATGAACTATGAATGAAAGGAAATGTAGGTTTCCTTGAGTGGCAAGGCCACATGAGCAAACTTATGAATGAGTCAATGAAAACTCATAAGTAAGTTGAAATGCAAATTTCGAGGATGAAATTAATATAAGGGGGGAAGATTGTAATAACCCCAATTTTTATAAATTGATTGAGAAAATCAATTTAGTTTGAATTTTTAGAAATTCTAGGCTAAAATATTAGGTTATTGGAAATTCTCCTTTCATAGAGATTAAAACATAATTTAAAACTTATAAATTATGAATGTACACAAAAAACTGTTCCAAATGACACTAAGTACGTTCAATTCCGAGTTAAAATGAAAAATCCCTAATGTTTTCCATTTTTATGAATAAAAGGATAAAATGGTAATTTTACTTATAACCGAGATCTAAGACTTCAATATTTAGAATTTACTAAGAACTACAATTCCAATGGCACTAATACACTCAATTCTGAGTTCGAGAGAATAAAACATATTTTTCTCCATAAAAGGGCAAAATGGTCCTCTCACACCTCTGTGGGGCCCACAAATGAATCCAACGACCAAAAAACATGTAATGAGTGGTCAAAACACTATTAGTCGATAGTGGAGAAGGAGGTGGTAGTAGAGGATCCAATGTTAATTTAATATTCAAAAGAATTACAACATAATTATTCCAAGTAATTATGAAAAATTCAAAAACATATATAAATACACCCCCAAAAATCCTCCAAAAAAATTCATAAAAAATTACCACAAAATTATCTTGTTTTTCTTGAAAAATCAGATACAAATTCATTCCCAAATTTCCCAAAATTTCAAAAATCTCACTCTTCCACTTTCTCTCTCCTCTCTCTAGATTGGAATAAGAGACCTAAATTCAATTAGGCTCTCTGTTTCAAATCAAATCTCACCAGTCCCGCAATCCATATGATCCTGCATTATCTTATCTACAAAATCCTAAATAAATATTAAGATTTACAACTTCCATGGGCTTCTATCTATCCTCGTGGGGAAGGAACTAATCTTTCTTTATAGGACAAGGCAAAGATAGAAAGAAAAAGCTTAAAAGAAAGTATGAAGCACACACCAAAACAAGTAGTTATCAGGTGATCTTATCATCAATGGGATATTTCTTTAAAATTGGGCTTCAAAACCTAAGTTTTCTCCAATTAGGTAGGTGGAAACTCTTCCCATACTTATTTTATTTTAGTTTATATAATTTTTATTTTTTTATAATTAGTTTTACGTTAAAAATTATAAAAATCAAGTAAGGGTAAGAACCCTTCATTTCTATATGAAGGAAGGCTCAGATGGAAAATCTGAGCCATCCAATCAATCTAAATGGACTCAAAACACCTCGTGTAGAATTTTTATGAAATTTAATCAAGTTTTGAGCCTTGATTGAAGCGGAATTGATTGGATAGTCCAAAATGAATTGTATGATCTTCCTAATAAGATCGACTCCTGGGACACCGTAGTGGAATGCTACACGAAAATGCGCACTGTAGGATCGTCTCTGCGCATGCGCTCCACGTGCAATGACGTTTTGATGGAATGTCTGCATGACAGCAGTGGTCTCGGGGGAGCGCATTTCGACTTGCATCCCAGTAACAAGAGTGTGACGATAGCTCTGCTCGACAGAACTAGCTCTACACGAACAATCTGCGTCATTTGTTCCAATGGCCCCAGATCAAATCTGGACCCTTGAAATGACTGTGAACTTCAATCTTCAATTATGGAGTCATTTGAACTCCAAATCAAGATTGGAAAGAAGCTATGGAAATCTTATAATGTCTATTTTCTTCTAAAATCATAAAATGGATAAAAATCTTCAAGAAACTTTCTATTTTGAAGAAATAAGCTTCCAATGTTTGTGATCTTCAATATCTGAGATGATTAGATCTTGGGGATTTGATTTAAAGATGAAATAATGTTGAAATAAAGTGAGATATATGATTTATTATGACATATATAAGATAAATTAAGAAATCTAACCTTTATGGTTGAAAAACCCTAAAAATACAAAGAGATCCTCTTAATCAATGAGATTAAGCATGATCAGAGCCTTTAGATGGGTTGTAATGGGATTATGATGGAATCCAGTTAGATCATGGGTTAAATGTGACAAAAAAAATTTGGATATGATCTTTGGACCTTAATGAAGTAAAAGCCCCAAATGTAATTAAAACACTTGATCTAAAGGAAAAGATCTAAAATCTAATGGTTGGATCACAAGTAAAAGTTTTAAAAAATCTTAATCTAATTAGTTTACTTGTCTTTTATTTGATAATAGAATTGTAAATGTGATTTATGTTATAAATTAGGAAGCATGATTGTGTAATTCTTAAATTTTAGCATGCTTTGCTCTATATGTTATTTGATTGTTATAATAGATTGGTAGATTTAATTATCGCACTGCCATGTTAGTTTAAATTTGAGATTTTAGCATGATTCCATTAGATTTGTAGTACAATTTCATGTATTTCATAACTTAGGATCATGCTAGTTTAAGTATAGTTTTATTTCATTAGGTTAAGTTACATACATAGGAAGCATGTTAGTATAACTGGTTGTTAAACTTATATTGGGTTTATGCTTTAAAGTTTATGATTTATTTATTGTCAAATTTTATCAGTAGATTCAAATGTTAAGCAATTGTTAACATATAATGAGCATAAATCATAAAATATGTAAAATAATGGAATATAGAGATTCATGGATAATTAAGATGAGTGAATGACTTTGATTTAATATTAGTAAGGGTTATAGTTAGTAGGACAATATAAGGATTATCAAATCCTTGGCCCAACCTAGTAGAATAATAAACCCCATGAATGACATTTAAAATGTTCATGGATTTAATTAAAATCAATTAGAAAGAGTACTTAGGGTTAAAATGCTCATAGGAACCTTATGAAAGGTTGAGCTAAGGTCACACTAATGAATGCTGAACATGGTGGTTAAGGGGGTTCTCTAATAGAGTGTCGCTCTTCCCCTACCTTCCATTGATGTTTGTGAGGTCTAAACTCCTCCTTACATGAGGATTCAAGTAACCACTTTGTGTTCAACCATTGAACTAGTAAGCCTTAGTCAATTAGAAATAAGACGAGCAGTTTAGACTTAGGATGAAATAAGTTATCTTCAACTAGTAAAACATTAACTGGTTGACTAATAATAATAAGAGTACAAAATGTTATTAAATTATCTAACCCTAATAAAATTGTAAATAAGATAAGGATGATGAAATAAGATCCATGGGATCTTGAATGATCAAGAACAATAAAAAGAAATAAATACTTCTTGATGATGATATATATAAATTGCCTGCAATTTAGATTAAATAGAATAGAAGATCTTAGATCAAATAGAATAAAATATTTGAACCCTTGATCAAATATGATTCAAGGAAGAGAACCAAGATCATCCTCTTTAGGGATGATCAAATAACTGAACTTAGATCAAAGAAGAACTAGATGATAGAAGATCTAAGCCCTTGATCTTTATCAACAAATATAAATTGTTGATCAAAGGATCTATAAAAGATCATGATCAAAGAAAGGAATATACAAAGATTTAGAATATAAAATACTTAGATCTGAAAGATTAGAAGATCATTCTAACAATCATATCCATTGAACAATAGGATAGATCATGACAGGACAAAAGATCTCGATCCTTTATATCAAATGACAAGATTAAACAAAGAATATAGATAGGATCAAAACTATAGGATTATTCAGATTATAAAAATATTGATAGCATGTATGGATTTACAGATTACATACATCAGCTAGGATCATAGAAGATCTGAAGAGATGGATCACTATTGGAAGGTAGGATGATTTTATGAATGCATCTACGTGGGATATACATGTTGAATACATGATCTTATCTCTAGAAATGTTGACACGTGTAATGTAAATACTTGTATTAAATCCCTTGAAAACCCTTATGATCTAACCAAAACACATATGAAATGGTTAAGTTATAATTGATGAAAAAACTCTAAGTGAATAGGGAACTAGAAGATATTTCAGCCCTAAGTAAATAGACAGGTTGTCTGATACGTATGAGAATTACTTTACATACAAGTATGGAGGCTTGTGATTTTGTTTTAAACAGGCATATGCCTAGGGATGTTATGCTAGGCGAGTCAGTAAGGTTTGGCCACCCACTCTCCAAAACTTGTTATGATATGGATACCAAGCCTAAGTGAGGCAATTATGGGAAGGCCACCACTGTGATAGCCATGGTCCTCCCCATACGGACATGGATATTGTGATTTCCACCAAGGATGGTATAGGTGGATTATTGGGCAGTTATCTGGGTGCACTGGTATGGATTCTGACTGCATGCATAGTAGTCCTTTGAGTATTTTTGCATTATGATACATGGCATAGTGAAATATCTTATGATATGGCATGATGAGATGCCGGGTAATCATAGATTATCGATATTACCCAAATGAGGGAGTATGTCTAATAGAGTCTAGATGATCTATCAACTCAGTATAAACTGGGTATGATTATGTTTTGAGATATTAACTATTTTTCACAGTTTTGACCGTATATATATCTCTATACAAAGTATACAATATGTATGTGTAAGGATGTACACATATGACCAAGTAAAGAGATTGATCTATTAGTATTTATAATGGGATTATGGAGTATTAGGATTATACTATCAAATTATTATGCTTCTTGAATCCACTACCAAGCATAGCTTCCTGAGATATTATAAATGTTTGAATGTTTACAATATCTCAGATGCAGAGAAACAGAGTTAGGAGCTCAAGACTAAAGAAGATTTGGGAGAATAATCATTAGGGTATACCCATTGAGGACATGTATTTTTATTTAAGTGCATTATATTGTATTGAGAGTTTTTATTGTATGGTGAGCTTTGAAATTTGGATTATGTAATTTAGACAAGTATTGTAATGATACTTGGGTTGTACTGTGGACTACTAGATGAATTCTGGAATTTAATAAAAGTATATTCCTTCAATGGAATTTTATCTTTGAAAAAAATTCTACTTATGTTATGTATGAAGTGATGACTTGGGTTTTTCAAAACAAGTTCTAAAGAAAA
Source organism: Warburgia ugandensis (assembly GCA_035236585.1). Lineage (NCBI taxonomy): Eukaryota > Viridiplantae > Streptophyta > Magnoliopsida > Canellales > Canellaceae > Warburgia > Warburgia ugandensis. The sequence continues at coordinate 39,694,425 of CP141130.1, read as the reverse complement.
GAATTTCTGCTACTTTGTTTTGCAAATTTTTTTTACTATGAAGGGCCCTGCCTTTGAAAAAAGTATTACAAAATATGTTACAAAAACTTAGGTCATCACACTTGAGCCATGTCCAAGTTAGAGATGCTGGTGAGCCAACTGTTTGCTACATTACAAGATAGAGGAAAAGGGCACTTCCCTAGTCAATCATCCTAAACCTAAGGGCTAATTTCAGATAGGATCAAGTTCTCAAACTCATAACTCTGATGAGCATGCCAAGTCTGTGGCCACCCTTAGGAGTGGTCATCAAGTGACAGCAAAGTAGGACAACCTATGAAATCTGGAGATGAAAATGAGGTAGCCAAAACATAGGAGATAGGGAAAAGACATAAATCTCCAGTGGAATCTAGAGTGGAGGTACCCTTTGTGCCTAAAGTCCATTTCCTCAGTTATTGAACTAAGCTAGGAAGGACACAAACTTCAATGAGCTAATGGATGTCTTTAAACATGTAAAAATTGACATTATATTGTTCAACACAATAAAAGATGTCCTCGCCTATGCTAAGTTCTTGAAAGGGCTCTGCACCAGAAAGAAAAAGCTCAATGTATAGAAGAAAGCTTTCCTCACTGTGTAGGTGAGCTCTTTAATTCCACTTAAGACCCCACCCAAGTTTAGAGACCTAGGGTGTCCTACAATTTCTTGTATTATTGTAATGACTCCAATTTTGTAATATTAAAATCCCAAGTTAGCAATGAAAAGTTCAGTTTTTGAAGATAAGGGCATTTTGATCATTTCACTATTCACCTTGACTGAACCTAGAAATTTGGTCCTAAAAATGGTACCAATAGGTGCGTCTCAGAAAAAGAAATCCAACAAGACCAAAATCACCCAAAATGGAGTTAAAATGAGCAAGTTATGGCCCTTTGAAGTTCAGGGGCAAAAATGTAATTTTTACTAAAAAAGGGATTTAGCCTGCAAAACATAGGGGCCCGTTTTGATATGGGCACCCTTCATCTTCAACCTCCTAGAGGGTTCTAGAACGACGGTGATTGGAGGAGAAATCACCACCATTCTGGTGGTTTCTCCATCACCATTCAAGGGCGGTGAGAGCCCCCTCCAGAACCCTCTTATAGCTCTATAAATAGAGCTCTTGGGCGCCTCTAATGGCAGCCCAAAAGCTTGAGAAAAACCTATTTTGGAGAAGCAACCAAGAGGAGAAATGAGGAGAAAAACCCTGCAACGAGTCAGGTATGCCCAAGATCCCTCAAAACCCATCTTCACAGTAATCCGAGGCACAGTTTCCCCAAGTTTTTGCATGAAAAATCATGCAAAATAGAGCCCTAAAGAGTCACAAAGGACCCAGGGACGATCCTTGGGCCGCACTGGTTTGACAGGGTCGAACCAGGGCATCCCGAGGACACCCCGGTCCCCCAACGAACGAGACGTTCCAGACGGAACGAAACGCCTTGACCGCATTCGAGAAAACCAAACGGGCGAAAGGAACAGACGAGTGGGAAATCCAGCGCGTCTGCAGTCGCACCTGCTGGGACGCATGCCGCTGACGCGTAACGTGCTAGCAATCTGGATTTTCCACTTCTTAAAGCCGTTGGGGCGCATGCCACTAACGCGCAGCGCGCTAGCATTATGTATTTTCACTCTTAAAGGCCTTATGTACATGTGATACTAAAAAGCTTATAACTTGAGATCTAGAGCTCCGATTGAGGATCCGCAAAAGGTGTTGTATCCGTGTCGACGATGCAGACACACCCAAACTATAAAATCCCTGATCAAGGCTGAATCAAAGGTAGGCAAGACCCTTAGAATAGGATGGTGGCGTGTGGCCGCTAGACCTTTGGAAAACTAATGATACCAAGGCCCAATTAGGACCTTAGGACACCCATAGGCATGGGGATGAACCCTTAATGCCTAAGTAATAAGACCAACCACTCTAAAACCTGTAAAAGATAGGCCAAACTAACCTTGATTCCCCAAACCATGTTCAGGAGCATACGAGGACAAAGGGGTTAGCGCGACCTAGCCAGGTAGGTGCTCTATTGCTACTAGACTTTTTTAAAAGAACCATGATTGTTTTGAGAATACATGTTTTAAGTATATGACTTGTTTAGCATGACTTAATTCAGCATACGTGTGATAAATGCTTTATGCATAGACAAGTTTTGTAAATAATTGCATATACATTATGCATAGATATGTTTTGCAAACAATTGCATACATTGTATGATTTGTGAAGCATTGAGTTTTTGAAAGACTGCATGTCCTTGAGGGTTACCAAAAGACGCTGGGTAGGCAATTGTGAGGGACCCGAAGAGGATAGGTTTTGAAAACGAGGTTATCGCGTGTTTGATCTGATTATGATTTGGGCTGATAAGCTCGTGGGTGCTATGCCGAGAGGTTTGGGTTGGCCTCCAGCCTCTACCACTATTAGGTGGATGGGTACCACGTCCAAAAAGGGCAATGTCCCTACGTCGACTACATGTGGTATAGGGGGCTACCACTGGTGTCACAGCATTGGTCGACGTGTCATAGGCCCCGTTGAGGCTATGGCTGAGTGTCCTCAGGTACCCAGGGACCACACGGCGGCGAGGTCGTGGGCATAGTTGGACCCTATGGTTTCGTGGACTTATTTGCATTGCATATGACATGATATGAGGTTGGTCGACCATACCATACTAGATATCCATGAGTTGGATTCAATAAAGCATCTTATGCATATCATAATGTTATAATATATATATATACATATATGATACTTTCGATTTGGATTATGTGATCCTTTAAGTCGTTAGTATTTTGGTTTGACAATGGTTTTTAATTCTGATCTTGAACATGAGTGTTCAACCATGCACATATTTTTAAAAGAGCATATGATTTTAAACATCTCATGCATTATAAAACTAGTAGTGATGGACTCCTACTGAGTATAGTATATACTCACCCAATCCTCAACATTTTTCAGACACAAAGTAAACACTTAAGGGCAAGGAACGCTTGTGACAAAAGACAACCAGACTAAGTGCAAGTAAGTAAACCCCTACCTTATCTTTCAATGTTACTTGATTGTAGTTACTCTCTAATAACTGAGGCTGTGACTAACACTTTCTTGGGAATAATGTTGAATTAAAACTTTTCCATGGCTAGATAATTGGAAAATGTGTTTTGACACTCGGGGTTTTATACAAAAGCTTGTTTTCCAAAAAGAAAAAGATTTTCATGCATTTCATATTTATAAAACAAGAGATCTTGCCTTTTCATCAAATTTGCATCATATAAAACCCGGGTCATCACAGTTGGTATCAGAGCACAGTTTAATGTTACTCATAGCCTAGTTATGAGGAGAATAACTTATAATCAAGTTTCATCCATGAAAGAGTAAGGGGTAATAGGATAACACAAACTAAGGTTTGGTGAATTACCTTGTGATTATAGATGCCTAAGAAGAAAGGAAGCAATGCTCCAAGACCTAAAGCCCCACCAGTGGACTCCACTGGGTCGGGCAATGGGATGGCTGAGTTATTCCAACAATTTCTACAACATATGGGACAATGCATGAGTAGTCAAAGCCAAACTCCTACCACCCGAGATCCTTCCCCTGATAAAGTAATAGATAGGATTGAGGTTCAGTTAGAAAGGTTTCAGAAACTAGCTCCCTCATTCACAGGAGAAGATGAAGCATCTACAACTGAAAAATGGTTAATTAATATTGAAAAGATATTTAAAGTCATGAACATAACTGAAGAAAGAAAAGTACCCATGGCCACATTTGTGTTTAGGGGAGAGGCTACCTTTTGGTGGGAAACAGTAGAAAGGACTTATTTTGACCAGCAAGAAACAATAAGATGGGAAGAGTTTAAAAAGGTCTTTAATGACAAATATTATCCTAAACACATAAGAAAATAGAAGGAAAAGGAATTTATGGACTTAGAACAAGGGAATATGACTATCCAACAGTATGAAAGTAAATTCATCAGCCTCCGAAGATTTGCACCACGTGCTTGTGTTGATGAGGAAGATGCGGCAGAAAGATTTGTAGATGGACTCAACCCAGGACTCAGGAACAGAGTTCTAGGTTTCCAACCTTCCACAGTAGCCAAAGCCGTAGAGATGGCCTCCCTATACGAAAAAGATTATCAAAGGAACCAGGCAATAAAAGAAACTAAGAACATCAACACCATGAGAAATAAAGGAAAGAGACCATTTCAGTCATCTGGACCCAGGCCACCTTTCAAGAAGCCGTTTGAAAACAAAGGAAGAAGACCAGACTGGAAAGCATGCCCTAGGTGTAATATAAATCATTCAGGCAAACCATGTCTCACTTTCAACATCACTTGCTATAGTTGTGGAGAATTAGGACATTTTGCTAGTAACTGTCCAAAAAGGAAAGTACAAGAGCATAAAGAAGATCAAGTTCCAAAAAGCCAAGGACGTGTCTTTGCCCTCACTTCCAGTCAAGCCCAAGCTTCAAATGCAGTTGTTGAAGGTATTCTTTCTATCTATGATACGCCTGCTAAAGTTCTATTTGATATAGGCTCCACTCATTCTTTCATATCCCGGGAATTTGCATCATCCTTGGACATTATACCACAGCACCTAGACTTCACTCTAGAAGTCATGACTCCTGTAGGCTAGGCACTTCCCACCTATTCTTATCTCCAAGATGTCCCCATTTTGATCAAGGACCATTTGCTACATGCCAATCTTATCCACTTAGATATGAATGACTTCGACATCATCCTAGGTATGGACTGGCTAGCCTTTCATCAAGCCTTTGTTGATTGCTGCCAGAAACGTGTCACTTTTACCCTACCTAATGGTGATACTTTCACCCTCCAAGGAAGAAAGGATTATTCTAGAATGTGTGTTATTTCTGCCATGAAAGTAGTTAAGCACATTGCTCAGGGATGCCCCTTCTTCTTAGCCAAGATTGAATCTGTCGAGAGTCCCCAACCAAAGCTATAGGATGTCGAGATAGTCCGAGAATTTCATGACGTATTCCCTGAGGACTTACCAGGTCTACCTCCACCAAGGGAAATTGAGTTTATCATTGACCTTATACTCGGTACTTCCCCCATTTCCAAAGCTCCTGCAAAACTAAAAGAACTGAAGGCCCAATTACAGGAACTACTTGATAAAGGGTTCATACAACCTAGCGTATCTCCATGAAGAGCTCCAGTCCTTTTTGTTAAGAAAAAGGATGGCTCCATGAGATTGTGCGTAGACTATCGGATGCTAAATAGGGTCACCATTAAGAATAAGTACCCCCTTCCTCGAATTGTTGATCTTTTCGATCAACTTCAGTCAGCCAGAGTCTTCTCTAAGATTGATCTACGATCCGGATACCATCAACTTCGAGTTAGAGAAGAAGATATTCCCAAGACAGCCTTCAGGACACGATACGGCCATTATGAATTCAGAGTGATGTCCTTTGGTTTGACTAATGCTCCAACCGCATTTATGGACCTCATGAATAGGGTGTTCAAGGAGTACTTAGATAAATTCATCATAGTGTTTGTGGATGATATCTTAATATATTCTGAAACTCCTGAAGACCATAAGGAACATCTAAGGATAACATTAAGCACCCTACAAGCACACAAGTTATACGCAAAATTCAGTAAGTGTGAGTTTTGGCTGGAAAAGGTTAATTTCTTAGGACACATTATTTCTCAAGATGGCATAGCAGTTGACCCCACTAAGGTTGAATCGATTGAATCGGAAAAGACCTAAGACAGTCACAGAAATAAGAAGCTTCTTAGGACTTGCCAGATATTACAGGAGATTCATCGAGGGTTTTTCACAAATTGCTTTACCTCTAACTAAGCTGACTAGGAAAGACACAAGATTTGAATGGACTGATAAATGTGAGGAAAGCTTCCAGGAATTAAAAAGAAGGTTAACTATAGCACCTGTCCTTAGCTTACCTTCAGGAAGTGGCGGATTTGAGATATACAGTGATGCCTCGCAACAAGGACTAGGCTGCGTACTTATGCAACATGGGGAGGTAATTGCTTATGCTTCTCGGCAACTCAAGAAGCATGAAGTCAATTACCCGACCCATGACTTAGAATTAGTGGCCATAGTCTTTGCCTTGCAAATCTGGAGACATTATTTATATGGGGAAAAGTTTGAAGTTTTTACAGATCATAAGAGTCTTAAATATATCTTTTCCCAACAAGACTTAAACATGCGACAAAGAAGATGGATGGAATACTTAAAAGACTATGACTTCTCCATTCATTATCACCTTGGAAAAGCTAATGTGGTAGCTGATGCATTAAGTAGAAAAACCCAAGGGATGTGTGCAAGTTTATTAACTAAGAGATGGAAGCTATTACAAGAAATAATCACATGGAAACTAGACATAAGTAAGCACAAGATCATTATGGCAAGTCTAACAATAAAGTCGGTTGTTAATGAAAAGGTTAAGCAAGAACATAAAGGAGATCCGGATATACAAGCTTTCATAGGAAAACCAGGGTTTACAAAAAGGGAAGATGGTAGCGTTTACATGCAAGGAATATTAGTGGTACCGGCTAATGAAGAGTTAAGACAAGAAATCTTAAAGGAGGCTCATCGGTCTAAGTATACTATACACCTGGGAGGAACTAAGATGTATCAAGACTTAAAGAGACAATATTGGTGGGATGGTATGAAGAGAGACATAGGGAAATTTGTGGTAAAGTGTCTAACATGTCAACAAGTAAAGGCTGAACATCAAAGACCTGCAGGATTGTTACAACCCCTTGAGTTACCCGAATGGAAATGGGACCATATTGCCATGGACTTCATCGTAGGGCTACCTAGGACCTCTAAGGGTCATGACATGATCTAGGTAATTGTTGATAGATTAACTAAGACAGCTCATTTCCTTCCTATACGCCATACCCAATCCACCAACAGCCTATCTCAACTATACATCAAAGAGATAGTAAGTTTACATGGCATACCCCTTAGTATCACTTCAGATAGGGATAGTTGTTTCACTTCGCAACTTTGGAAGTCCGTCCAAAAATCCTTAGGATCTTCCTTGAACTATAGCATAGCCTTCCATCCACAGACCGATGGACAGTTAGAGCACACAATCCAAATAGTCGAAGATATGTTGCGAACCTGTGCCCTCGATTGGAAGCAGAGCTGGGATGAAAACCTACCGCTAGTCGAGTTTACGTACAACAATAGCTTTCAGTCGAGCATTGGCATGGCTCCGTATGAGGCGCTCTATGGGAGGCCCTGTCGATCACCCACCAGTTGGAGTGAAGTTGGAGAGTCCAGGGTGCTCCAGTCCGAGCTGGTGGAGCAATGCACCGAGAAGGTCAAACTCATAAGAAGACGCCTCCTCACAACTCAAAGCCGCCAAAAGAGCTATGCTGATCGAAGGAGGAGACCATTGGAATTCGACATAGGAGAGTACGTTTTCCTGAAGATATCTCCCACTAAAGGAGTTATGCGGTTCGGTATCAAAGGCAAGCTTAGTCCGCGTTACATGGGACGTTTCAAAATCCTGGAGAAAGTGGGAAAAGTGGCCTACAGGATCGCATGACCCCCTCAGCTCTCTGAAGTGCATAACGTATTCCATGTATCTATGCTAAGGAGGTACATGCCTGACCCCGCTCATGTCATCAACCAGGTACCCATAGAGTTGATGGAGGATCTCAAGCTAGGGACGAGACCAGTTGAGATCCAGGATCATAAGAATAAGAAGCTGCGGAACAAGGACATACCCTTAGTCAAAGTTTTGTGAAGAAATGTGCACATGGAAGAAGTGACTTGGGAACTGGAGCCAGAAATGCGAGAAAAGTACCCCGAGATCTTTTGACTGTATATATAGTAGAATTTCGGGCGAAAAATTCCCCGAAGGGGGTAAGAATGTAATGACTCCAATTTTGTAATATTAAAATCCCAAGTTAGCAATGAAAAGTTTAGTTTTTGAAGATAAGGGCATTTTGGTCATTTCACTATTCACCTTGATTGAACCCAGAAATTTGGTCCTAAAAATGGTACCATTATGTGCGTCTAGGAAAAAGAAATCCAACAAGACCAAAATCATCCAAAGCGGAGTTAAAATGAGGAAGTTATGGCCCTTTGAAGTTTAGGGCCAAAAATGTAATTTTTACTAAAAAACGGATTTAGCCTGCAAAACACAGGGGCCCGTTTTGATACGGGCACCCTTCATCTTCAACCTCCTAGAGGGTTTTAGAACGACGGTGATTGGAGGAGAAATCACCACCATTCTGGAGGTTTATCCACTGCCATTCAAGGGCGGTGAGAGCCCCTTCCAAAACCCTCTTATAGCTTTATAAATAGCGCTATTGGGCGCCTCTAATAGCAGCCCAAAAGTTTGAGAAAAACCCATTTTGGAGAAGCAACCAAGAGGAGAAATGAGGAGAGAAACCCAGCAACGAGCCAGGTATGCCCAAGATTCCTCCAAACCTGTCTTCACAGTAATCCTAGGCTCAGTTTCCCTAAGTTTTTGCATGAAAAATCATGCAAAATAGAGCCCTAGAGAGTCACAAAGGACCCAGGGACGATCCCTGGGCCGCACTGGTTCGACAGGGTCTAACCAGGGCGCCCGAGGATGCCCCGGTCCCCCAACGAACGAGACGTTCCAAACGGAACAAAATGCGTCGACCGTGTTCGAGAAAACCAAACGGGCGCGTCCGTGGACACGGCCGCAAAAGGAACAGACAAGCGAGAAATCCAGCACGTCTGCAGACGCACCTGCTGGGGCACATGCTGCTGATGCGCACCATGCTAGCAATCTGGATTTTCCACTTCTTAAAGCCGCTGGGGCGTATACCGCTGACGCGCAGCGTGCTAGCATTTTGTATTTTCACACTTAAAGGCCTTATGTACATGTGATACTAAAAAGCTTATAACTTGAGATCTAGAGCTTTGATTGAGGCACCGCGAAAGGCGTTGTGTCTGTGTCGAAGATGCGGACACACCCAAACTATAAAATCCTTGATAAAGGATGAATCAAAGGTAGGTATGACCCTTAGAATAGGATGGTGGTGCGTGGCTGCTAGACCTTTGGAAAACTGATGATACCAAGGCCCAATTAGGACCTTAGGACACCCATAGGCATGGGGATGAACCCTTAATGCCTAAGTAATAAGACCAACCACTCTAAAACCTATAAAATATAGGCCAAACTAACCTTGATTCCCCAAACCATGTTCAGGAGCATACGAAGACAAAGGGGTTAGCGCGACCTAGCCAGGTAGGTGCTCTTTTGCTACTAGACTTTTTTAAAGGAACCATGATTGTTTTGAGAATACATGTTTTAAGTATATGACTTGTTTAGCATGGCTTAATTCAGCATACATGTGATAAATGCTTTATGCATAGACAAGTTTTGTAAATAATTGCATATACATTATGCATAGATATGTTTTGCAAACAATTGCATACATTGTATGATTTGTGAAGCATTGAGTTTTTGAAAGACTGCATGTCCTTGAGGGTTACCAAAAGACGCTGGGTAGGCAGTTGTGAGGGACCCGAAGAGGTTAGGTTTTGAAAAAGAGGTTTTCGTGTGTTTGATCTGATTATGATTTGGGTTGATAAGATCGTGGGTGCTATGTCGAGAGGTTTGTATTGGACTCCAGCCTCTACCACTATTAGGTGGATGGGTACCACGCCCAAAAAGGGCAACGTCCCTATGTCGACTACATGTGACACAGGAGGCTATCACTGGTGTCACGGCACTGGTCGACGTGTCATAGGCCCCGTTGAGGCTATGACCGAGTGTCCTCAGGTACCCGGGGACCACACGGCAGCGAGGTAGTGGGCATAGTTGGACCCTATGGTTTCGTGGACTTATTTGCATTGCATATGACATGATATGAGGTTGGTCGACCATACCATACTAAATATCCATGAGTTGGATTCAATAAAGCATCTTATGCATATCATAATGTTATAATATATATATGATACTTTCGTTTTGGATTATGTGATCCTTTAAGTCGTTAGTGTTTCGGTTTGACAATGGTTTTTAATTCTGATATTGAACATGAGTGTTCAACCATGCACATATTTTTAAAAGAGCATATGATTTTAAACATCTCATGCGTTTTAAAACTAGTAGTGATGGACTCCTACTGAGTATAGTATATACTCACCGAATCCTCAACATTTTTCAGACACAAAGTAAACACTTAAGGGCAAGGAACGCTTGTGACAAAAGACAACCAGACTAAGTGCAAGTAAGTAAACCCCTACCTTATCTTTCAATGTTACTTGATTGTAGTTACTCTCTAATAGTTGAGGCTGTGACTAACACTTTCTTGGGAATAATGTTGAATTAAAAATTTTCCATGGCCAGATAATTGGAAAATATGTTTTGACACTCGAGGTTTTATACAAAAGCTTGTTTTCCAAAAAGAAAAGGATTTTCATGCATTTCATATTTATTAAACAAGAGATCTTGCCTTTTCATCAAATTTGCATCATATAAAACCTGGGTCATCACAATTATTGGAGACCATGTCATAGGTAGGGCACTGCTTGACCTAGTGGTTAGCATTCACTTGTTACCATACTCTTTTTTTGAGCAAGTAAGGCTCAGTGTAATAACCCCAATTTTTGTAAATTGATTGAGAAAATCAATTTAGTTTGAATTAAAAAATTTTTTTGGGTCGGAGTATTAGGTTATTGGAAATTCTATTTTTATAGAGATTAAAACATGCTTACAAATTATGAATGTACACAAAAAATCGATCAAAATGACACTAAGTATGTTCAATTCTGAGTTAAAATGAAAAATCCCTAATTTTCTCTATTTTTATGAATAAATGGGTACAATGATAATTTTACCCATAACCAAGATCTAAGACATCTTAGAATGTACTTGGAACTAGGATTCCAATTCGACTAAGTACGCTCAATTCCGAATTCGAGAGAATAAAATGAATTTTTTCCGTAAAAGGGCAAAATGGTCCTTTCACACCTCTGTGGGGCCCACAAGGGGACCATAAATGGATCCAACAGTGAGAAAACATGTAATAAGTGTTCAACCTGCTACCAGCTAAAAGTGGAGAAGGAGGTGGTAGTGGAGGATCCAATGTTAATTTAATATCCAAAAGAATTAAAACATAATTATTAGAAGTAATTATGAAAAATTCAAAAACATCTATAAATACATCCCCAAAAATCCTCCAAAAATGTTCATAAAATTTACCACAAAATTATCTTACTTCCCCTGAAAAACTAGATCTAGATTCATTTCCAAATTTCCAAAACTCTCAAAACCTCTCTTCTTTCACTTTCTCTCTCCTCTCTCTAAATTGGAACAAGAGACCTAAATTCAATTAGGCACTCAGTTCCAAACTAAATCTCATAGATCCCACCATTCATATTGTCCTAGACTACCTTATCTACAAAACCCCAAAATAAATTTCAAGATCCAATGGTTCAATCAATAGAAAATAACAAAACAGGAGGTTATTGGGCGTTCTTATCATCAAGTGGACATTTCTTTTAAATTGGGGTGCAAAACCTATGTTTTTCTCTAATCAGGTAGGTGGAAACTCTTTCCACACTTATTTCATGTTAGTTTATATAATTTTTATTTTTCTAAAATTAGTTTTAGGTAAAAGATAATAAAAATCAAGTAAGGTTAAGAACCCTTCAATTCTGCATGATGGAGGGCTCAGATGGAAAATCTAAGCCATCTAATCCATCCAGAAGGGTCCAAAACTCTTAGGATAGAATTTTCATGAAATTTAATCAAATTTTGAGCCTTTAATTGAAGAGGAATTGATTGGAAGGTCCAAAATGGACTATTTGTAACGAACCGGGGTCTACCCACAGTAATAATATTGTTCGCTATGGGGTGCCCATACACCCCTCATGGCTTTGTTCTTCCCCCGTAGGGGAAAATGCGTTGTTACCATGAGAGACCACCCACCCTTTATCAATGGCCCAGTTACTTTCCCCCTGACGATGTGGGACTAACTCTCAGTTCCTCACCCCAGCCTAGAAGCCTGTCAACTCTTCTTGGGCCACCCTCATCAGCCTGCCCTCATTGGCCTGAGGCTTCACCTCTTCTCCTTAGGGGATATGCGTCCCCGCGTGTCTCCACGCGACTACCCACACGCGGTTAGCCACCCACATCGGGTTGGGGTCTGGCTCTGATACCATTGTAACGAACCGGGGTCTACCCACAGTAACAATATTGTCCGCTTTGGGGTGCCCATACACCCCTCATAGCTTTGTTCTTGCCCCGTAGGGGAAAACGCGTTGTTACCATGAGAGACCACCCACCCTTTATCAATAACCTAGTCTAGGCAAGGTGAGGAACCGAGAGTTTAGTCCCACATTGCCCGGGGAAGAGGAAACTGGGCCATTAATAAGAATTCAGGTGTCTCTAACAGTCACAATGCGTTTTTCCTAGGAAACTTGGGAAGAACAAAACCGTGAGGGGTGTATGGGTACCCCAAAGCGGACAATATTGTGACTGTTGGAACCCCGGGGTGTTTCACTATTCGATCTTCCTAATAAGATTTGGTGCCCGGGACATCGCTACAAGACGCCACACAAAAACGAGCTTTGAGGGAGCATCTCCTCATATGACGCCATCCCAACAGAATGATCACTCAATAGCATTGGTCCTAGGGAGTGCATTACTGCGTGCGTCTCAATGACGGGAGCGCGACAATCGTTCTGCCTGACTAGTCCCGTTCTGCCCGATTGATCAGAGCCGTCTATTTCGATGGGCCCAGATCAAATTTGGACCCTCGAAATGACTATGAACTTCACTCTTCAATTGTGGAGTCATCTGAACTCCAAATTATGATTGGAAAGAAGCTATGGAAAGCTTGTAATGTCTATTTTCTTATGAAATCATAAAATTGATAAAAAAAACTTTATGTTTTTAGGAATTAAGTTTCTAATTTTCATGATCTTCAAGATCTACAATGATTAGATCTTGGGGATCTAATGAAATGATGATATAATGTTGAAATCAAGTAATATCTATGATTTATTTTGACAGATATAACATAAAACAAGGAATCTACCCTTCATGGTAGAAAAACACTAAAAATACAAAGGGACCCATTTGATCAATGAGATCAAGCATGATTAGACCCTTTGGATGGGTTGTGTGAATGGGATTATGATGAAATCCAATTAGATCATGGATTAAATGTGACAAAAACAATTGGATATAATCGTTGGATCATAATGGAGTGAAAGCCCTAAATGTAATTAAAACCTTGATCTAAAGCGAAAGACCTAAGATCTAATGGTTGGATCATAAGTAAAAGTTTCTAATGATCTTAATATAATTAGTTTAATTGTCTTTTATTTGAAAATTGAATTGTAAATGTGATATATGTTAGGTAACATGATAGTGTAACTCTTAAATTTTAGCATGCCATGTTTTAAATGTTATTAATGTGTTATTAGGTTAGTAGATTTAATTATCTTAGGGCCATGTCAGTTTAAATTTGAGATTTTAGTATGATTCCATTAGATTAGTAGTAAAATTTCATGTATTTCATAACTTAGGATCGCGCTAGTTTAAGTATAGTTTTATTCCATTAGGTTAAGTTACATTTATAGGAAGCATGTTAGTATAAATGGTTGTTAAACTTATATTGGATTTATGCTTTAAAGTTTATGATTTAATTGTTGTAAAATTTGATTAGGAGATTCAATTATTAAGTAGTTGTTAAGATATGATGAGCATAAATCACCAAAATGTAAACTAATGGAATATAGAGATTCATGGACAATTAAGATGAGTGAATGACTTTGACTTAATATTAGTAAGGACTATAGTTAGTAGGACAATATAAGGATTATCAAATCCTTGGCCCAAATTAGGAGAATAATAAATCCCATGAATGACATTTTAAATGTTCATAGATTTAATTAAAACCAATTAGAAAGTGTACTTAGGGTTAAAATGCTCATAGGAACCTTATGAAAGGTTAAGCTAAGGTCACTCTAGTGAATGCTAAACATGGTAGTTAAGGGAGTTCTCTAATAGAGCCTCACTCTTCCCCTACCTTCCATTGACGTTTATAAGGTCTAAATGCCTCCTTACATGAGGATTGGAGTAACCACTTTGTGTTCAACCATTCACCTAGTAAGCCTTATCCAATTGGAAATAAGAGGAGCAGTATAGACTTAGGATGAAATAAGTTATCTTCAACCAGTAAAACATTAATTGGTTGAATAATAATAATAATAATATAAGCATAAAAGGTTTATAAATTATCTAACCTTAATAAAAATTGTAAGTAAGATAAGGATGATCAAACAAGATCCATAGGATCTTGAATGATCAAGAACAATAAGAAACTGAATGTTGTATTTTATTATGTATCTATGTATGTATGTTGTAGACAAATCTCGATAGAGAATCCAAACCCTTGATCAAATATAATTCAAGGAAAAGAGCCAAGATCATCCTCCTTAGGAATAATTAAACAACTAAACTTAGATCAAAGAAGAACTAGATGATAGAAGATCTAAGCCCTTGATCTTTATCAACAAGTATAAATTGTTGATCAACGGATCTATGAAAGATCAAGATCAAAGAAAGGAATACAAAAGACTTAGAATATAAAATACTTAGATCTGAAAGATTAGAAGATCATTCTAATTGTTAGATCTATTGATCAATACTATCTGAGGAAGATAGATCACGATAGGACACAAGATCTAGATCCTTGATATCAAAGGACAAGATTTGACAAAGAATATAGATAGGATAAAAAATATAGGATTATTCAGATTGTATAAATATTGAAGGAAAGGAAGGATTTACAGATTTCATATGTCAATCAGGATCATGGAAGATTTGAAGAAATGAATCACTACTTGAAGGTAGGAGGATTTTATGAATGCATCTACATGAGAAATACATGTTGAATAAATGATCTTATGTCTGGAAATGTTGATAAATATAATGTAAATACTTGTATTAAATCCATTGAGAACACTTATGATCCAACCAATACACATATGAAATGGTTAAGTTAGAATTGAGGAAAGCCCTAAGTGAAAGGGAACTAGAAGGTATTCCAGCCCTAGATAAATAGACAAATTGTTTGATAAGTATAAAAATCAATACATGGGAATCATTCATATAGAATGGTGATCCCTAAACTCATATGAACATGGGTATCATTCATTGTAAATGATGATCCCTAAGTTTGAAGTGAAATCCTATCCTTGTTATAAGAATACCAAAATACGAGGATGATGATATAAACAGAGAAGACGTCTGACAAGTAAAAGAATACTTTATATACAAGCAAAGAGGCTTGTGGTTTTTGTTTTAAATAGGCATATGCCTGGGGATGCTATGTTAGGAGGGTTATGAGGGTTTGGCCACCCACTCTATGAAATGTGATATATATGATGAAACCGTGCTCAAAGAGAGGCAAAATGTTGGGTGGGACAATTATGGGAAGGCCACCACTGTGATGGTCTGTCTCCCCGTATAGACATGACATAGATGATTTTCCACACTTGGTATCCATGGAGTATGAAAGCAGTTATCCGAGCGCACTAGTATAGATCAGACTGCAACATAGTAGTCCTTTGAGTATTTTGCATTATGATGCATGGTATAGTGAGATGCTAATATGGCGTAAATAAGGGAGTATTTTCCCAACAGAGTCTAGATGTTTTATCAATTTAGTATGGTTGAGTGTGATGATATTGCCCAAATGAGAGAATATTTTTTAGTAGAGTCTGGATGATTAATCAACTCAATGTGACTATTGATGTTTGAGATATTAACTATTTTTCATGGTTTTGACCATATATATCTATACAACCTATATAGTATGTATGTGTAAGGATGTACATATATGACAAAGTAAAGAGATTGATCCATGAGTATGAATAATGGGATTATGAAGTATTAGGATTATACTGTTAAATTATTATACTTCTTGAATCCCCTACCAAGCATAGCTTGCTGAGATATTATAAATGTTTGAATGTTTACAATATCTCAGATATAGAGACGGAGATTTAGGAGCTCAAGACTTAAGAAGACTTGGAAGAATAATCAATCAGGGTATATCCCTTGAAGACATGTATTTTATTTGAGAGCATTGTATTGTATTGATAGTTTTTATTGTATGGTGAGCTTTGAAATGTGGATTATATAATTTGGACAAGTATTGTACTGATACCTGGGCTGTATTGATACGTTGCAATTAGTAGATAGATTAGTGATGGTACCCTATGGTTTGGTTGAAGATGTGTTGATATAGGTAGGCTCGTTTTACTACTCACTTGATTTCATTGTACAGGACACCTACCCTGTATTGCTTATATTTTGGTTATACTTGAAAATCCATTTCTAGCGTTGTCCAATGCCATTATTAACTATAGGAATGGTGTAATGAATTTTCATTTGACAACATGAAATTTAAAATTAATGTATTTAATTCCAACCAACAACATTTGGACCTTGATGATTCTTGTGGAGTGAATTTGATCGAGAGTCTGATTCATGACATTCATGCATCATCTTCCATATTTGACCCACTAGAGGCTTGTCTCAAGCATTTTAATGGAAATTTTTGTTTAGAAAAATCCATTAAGGAGGTCAACAACCTTTTACATGCTCCTTGATGAGTGTCTAATTTTTCATAAAAACCACCCAATTAGTTACCCATGTGTTATAACTTAGAGGGGTAAATTAGGATTTTTGGCCAAAATTCATAACACATGCATTTGTGACCTGATGACTCAAAATTTTGATATTTTGTAGGTTCAAGGGATAATCCAAGGTAAGTATGTGAATAATCATATTTTTTAAGATTTAATTAGAATTTTTTACTTTTAGTAAGAAGTAATATGATGATCAGACAATTGAGATTGATTGAGATAAAAATTGATGATTAAGCTTAAAAGATAGAGTTAAAGCCTTAAAGTCATCAATCAAACATGATATCAAGGATCATGATCACCTCAAAGCACACAAAAGATAGAATTAGAGAAGTCAAAGGTGGCCAAAGTGGGCCCAAGCATAAGCCATGCAAAGTCTACCATCTTTGCATGGGATTCTCTTAAGATACCTAGCCATATTCAAGCCATGAAGAAGGTGACAAGCTAAGGAGCTGAGCTAAGCCAAGAAAGCATCAAAGCCAGCCATGAGGCCAAGCCAATGGATCTCTCAAAGTTAGCCATCAAGCCACATGAGCCAAGCTACATGGAAGGCCAGGTTGGAGGAGAATCCAAAGAAATATTCTTAGAATTTCTGTGATTATTTTGAAGATAATTGAGGGAAAATCTATTAGGACAAGTTTTTCTCACTTTCCCTTCACCACTAAGGGGCATTACGAATTTCACTTTCCCAATCGAGAGTGCTATCTTTCTAACACTCTCCCGCCTTCCTAAGCTCCCATTTCAACTAGCCAACCAACCCTAAAGTGCCACATAACCTATCCAACCAATCCCCATTTCTTAGGAAACTACTTAGCTAATAAATTTTCCTTCACCTCACCTCTCTTTCTTATCTTTCTCTCATCCCTCTCCTTCCTTCCATATTCCTTTTATTATTAGGCATCCCATGTGAACCACATTAATCCACAGAGTTCCACGCGGCACTCCTATAAAGTAGGAGCTTCCCCCCCCCCTCCATGCCTCATCCACTCCACCACCCTTCTAATTTCCTTCTCGCCTAACCAATCACCATGTTTTCTACTCTCCACCTCACCCTCTCTCTGTTACCTCATTTTCCAAGCACCTTTCTAATATCAAAAGGGAATTTATGATTTTTGCAAGGGGGAGATACCCCCTCCTAAAAAAGAGGTGCCTCCAACCTTATCTCCCTCAAAATCTCCCACTTGACTTCCTATTTGATAAGACCTTAGGTAGATCTCCATTTCCTAATTCTAGTGATCCAATCCTCTTCTTATTTCATCATGACCCTACCTTTACTTTAAGACACCCTAGAAAATTTAGGAAATAAATTATAAAAGATCCCAAAAAAGGATTCAATGCGTACCACTTTGGAGGAAAGAACCTCCACTACAAATTGGAGGAGGCATCCCTTTTCTTCTCCTCTTTCCTTTTCTTTCTAGGCATTAAAAGTATTCTTCATAAGTGGCTGCTCTTCACCAAGTGTTCCACTCCATTAAAGGTTAGTTTGTTCATCTTTGAAACTTTGTTTTTGAATCCTCCATATTTTCATGCATAGGAAGTTGTTACCTTGCCTTTCCATTCTTTAACTCTTCTTGCTTAGATCCAAGCTTATTTTTCCCTTAAAGTGATAGCCAAGGGAGAGTCACCTTGAATATATTTATTATACTCTCTTTTCTTTGCTTTTCCTTGTCATTAGATCTCTTTTTGATTCCATTGATCTCCTACTTGATTTCCTTATTACATGCATTATGTTGATGGATTTTGCTTTGATTCAGTGAAGTTATTTGAAGTTTCTGGTTCATACTTATTTCCAGCAGTTAAATATCTCAATTCTTGAATGTTTGATTTCATGAATAGTTATCAATTCAATGTTTTCCATGTGTCATTGCTTGGATGTTCAAAAATAGCTTGCTACTGGAATTTTTGAATGGAATGTTTATGCTTAATTTCCAGCAACTTATACTTCATGTTTGCTTGATTCTTTAAAGACCCAATTAGAGTATTAGATTGTTTAGTCAAGGCTTGAATTGATTGCATGTTCTAGGTTTTTTTTGGAATTAAATAAATAGGACAACTCCTACCCCTTGGAATCGTGTGCACCATTTCATGGTCATGCACTTGATACTTGGGCAATTCCTTTTACTTGCTTGATTAATTATTGTTTTCTTGTAGTTTCTTTTTTAATTGTAGTTGTTCTTAGTTTAGATTTCATTAGTTACTAGTTTGTATCTTAGTTTAATTTCTAATTTTAGTTTAGGAAAGTGATTGAATTGTTGCTTACATTAGTTACTAAATTTCATGTTTAGAAAGTTTGATTTAGGAAAGTTGCTAAATTTCAATTTAGGAAAGTTCTAATTTTAGAAATTTTTTAATTTAGGAAAGTTTTATTTTTAGAAAATGTGTTTAGGAAGTTGTTAAATTTAGCATGTTTTACTTTTAGCATATATCATGTGTTAATCTAGCTTCTTAGTTTAGGAAAAAATCTCACTCTCTTTTGCTAGGTTAAATAATCTAATAAGGACCCACCAATTACATAAGTCATTCAATTTCTCATGGAATCAACCTCCATCTCTTGAATTACAACAACTAATTCGTGTACTTGAGAGTTAAGACTTAAAACCACAACATTGCTCCAATCATGGATACCTCTAAGTGGGGCCTTTATGTGGAGCTACTCCCTCCTTCAGAGTTTGCCCCTATACCTTTCATAGAGCAACCACCTTCTCTAGCCCTAAAGCCCTTACCTAATAACCTCAAGTATTCTTGTCTAGGACTAGATGAATCCTTACCTATAATAATAGCATATGATTTAGACAAGGAACAGGAAGGAAAATTGCTTGATGTTCTTAAGGAACATGAGACTGCTCTAGGGTGGATGATGGTAGACATCAAGGGAATTAGTCTAGTTGTGTGTATGCATAGAATCCACTTGCAAGAAAATACTAAATCCTTCAAGGAAACCCAAAGAAGATTCAATCCCCACTTGGAGGAAGTGGGTAGAGATGGATCCCTAAGCTTTTAGATGTTGCTGTCATATACTCCATCTTTGGCATTGTTTGGGTTAGTCTTGTTCAAGTTGTACCCAAGAAATTTAGGGTTATGATAATCAAGAATGAAGAAAATGAGTTAGGTACCCACTTGCATGACCACCAGATAGAGAATTTGCATTGATTGATGAAAATTGAATGTGGTCGTGAGGAAAGACCACTTTTCTCTTCCTTTGATTGACCAAATGCTTGGGAGGTTGGCTAGACATAGTTATTACTATTTTTAGGATCGTTATTCAGGTTACAACCATATTCCTATAGCATCTGAGGATCAGGAGAAGACCACCTTCACCTACTTGTTGGGACCTTTGCTTATTGACATATGCCTTTTAGGCTTTGCAACAATCCATTCACTTTTTAGAGGTGTATGTTGAGCATATTTTTTGATATAGTAGAAAGGTTCCTAGTGGTGTTCATGGATGACTTCTTGATATTTGGGTTATCCTTTGATAAGTGCCTGTACCATTTGAAGATTCTTCCAAGGTGTCAGGAGAAAACTTGGTATTGAATTGGGAAAAATGTCATTTTATAATACAAAGTGGTATAGTTTAGGCCACATTATATCATATAATTGGATAGAGGTAGATAAGGCTAAGGTGGATTTAGTAGCCAACTTTCCTCCACCAAGGATGATGAAAGAAATTTGCTCCTTCTTGGGGTATGTTAGATTCGACTGAAGATTCATCAAGGACTTTAGTGAAATTGCCTAGCCCTTTTTGTAATTTAGTGACAAAGGAGGCTACTTTTGACTTTGATGAGGACTATAAGAAAGCATTTGAGTAGCTTAAGTTTGAGTTGACCTTTGCACCTCTTATCCGACCACTTGACTGGAGTGCACCATTTGAGATAATGTGTGACATGTCAAACTACGTGATAAAAGTTGTTTTAGGGAAGTGAATTGACAAACTTCCTCATGTGATATACTATGCTAACAAAATACTTAATGATGCACAACTCAATTATTTGACCATAGAAAAGAGTTGTTGGTGGTCGTATTTACTTTGGATAAGTTTAGATCCTACTTGTTAGGATCTAAATTCATAGTGTAGTCAGATCATGTGGTTTTGAAATATCTGTTGGTAAATGATAATGCCCACCTCAATAAGATACCATTAGAAGTGCCACAGTGGTATGACCAACTTAGTTGTTGATAAGGTCATTAGAGATTACGATGGTTAAGAGAAGAAATAACAGGGGTTCAGAGGCAGTGCCCTCGAGGAGTGGGGTCTGAGGAGGTAGCCCCAGTGGGGGTCCAAGGTGACAATGTCCCATGACCCATTTTACAGCAGCCATGTGGAAGGTGTGCTGAAAGTCCAATTCAATGAGCTAGTTGGCAAAGACTCAACAACTATAAATAGGCATGCCACAAGCCTCTTAAGTACACATAAGTTCTTTTTTAACATGTAGTCCTACTTTCCTGTTAGTTCTTTTTTATTGGTCTAAAAGCCATTGAAGCTTTATTAGAGAGCACACAGTGGGACGATCATCTGTAATAAGTTATCAGATTGAAAGTTTAAGTAGTGTTGTCTTTCCTCCTGACTAGTGTTCAGACGTTTCTGGTGTAAGATCATTTCTTTACAATATCTCCTTTCTAAAAAGGATGTGAAACCCAGCATGATCCATTGGATACTCCTACTATAGGAATTTGACTTGGAAATTTAGGACAAGAAAGATTTTGAAAATGTCGTAGTAGAACACTTATCCAGATTAGTAGTGGAGCATATTAACAATAATGTGTCTATAACTGAATTGTTTTTGTATGAATAGTTAATGCACACTTCCAAATTACCTTGGTAGAGAGATATAGTGAATTATCTTATTATTGGACAAATTCCCAATCATTGGACCAAACAAGATAGGAAGAGGTTTATGACTAAGGTTAAATACTTTACTTGGGACAAACTTATTCAAGTACTTTCCCAATTAGGTGATAAGGAGATGTATACTTGATAGTGAGCAAGTTGAGATCATCTCCTTTTATCATGAGCATATGTGTGGAGTCCACTTTAGCTCTAGAAAGACAGCTGCCAAAATTTTCCAGTGTGGTTTGTACGGTCCCTTGATTTTTAAAGATTCACATGCTTACTAGATAGCATGTGTGGAAGTCTAGGGGGGAGATACATGATGCCCTTAAATCCAATCCTTATTATAGAGCCTTTGAATGTTTGGGCATAGATTTCATACGACCCTTTCCCAATTCTTTTGGGAATTTGTACTTCTTAGTAGGAGTAGACTATGTGTCCATGTGGGTGGAGGCCACACCCTGCAAAACCAATGACAATGGAGTAGTGGTAAAAAATTTAAAGGAAAATGTTTTTACAAGCTTTGGTACTTTGCATGACATAATCAATGATGGGAGGAAACACTTTTGTAATAAAGTGTTTGAAAATTTGATGCAAAAGTATGGTGTCAACCATAGGATAACTACCCCACACTACCCCCAGACCAGTGGGCAAGTAGAGGCATCCAATACGAAAATTAATCATATTTTAGAGAATATAGTCAGTCCAAGTAGGAAATACTATTTTGTGAGACTAACTAACACTTTGTGGGCCTACCGCACTGCATATAAAATCCCTATAGGCATGCCACTATACCGCCTGGTTTACCAAAAAGCCTGCCACTTACTATATATATCTATTTTGGGCAATTAATCTTTCACGTTTAATTTTTCATGAGCCACTTTAAAATAAAATAAAATAGTCAACTAATTGTATACAACTATATTAAGATGCCAAAGTTCAAATATTTAATTGAATATTCATAAAACCTAACTTCTCATCTTTATAAAGGGCATTAAAAAAAATAAAATAATTTCAAAAAACAAATGCAAGAAAAGCATAGAAAGCTTATGTATATCTATGCCCCCAACTTGAACTAAACAGTGCCCTCAATATTTGGAAACATAGGACACCTAAATGATGAATGGGTAATGCAGATTAATGAGACTTTCTAAAACGCCTAGGTTACCACCCAGTAAGCATTAAGTTTAATGTGTTTAGCTAGACAACTCCTATAACTATCCAAATCATCTAAACATAGATCTAACTTGTTCAACTAATTCTCCTAATCCTAATCCTCTCAATGAAATGGCAAGATGTAACTTGTTCATGGTAGTCTATATATTTCCTCCACCGTGGAACTTTTGGCCATGGTAACATTAAGACACAGTAGATCACCACGATTTTGAGTTGTGGGGTATCATATTGATAATACCCTATCTTCAAAATTTCATGGTAGTCAATATACTTCCTTCACCTTGTATTTTGAGATGGTGGTAATACAATGACATCTTGACCCACCATGAATTTCTTGGAATCAATTCGAGATGAATTGTCCCACTATGGAACAATTTTAGGGAGAGCATCGACCATTATATTCAATTAATTTATTTTCTCCATTTCATTTACATTGTCCTGAAATTGAGGCTTAAGCTAACTCTACCCTTCCTTAAAAGGTTGTTCTAGGCAGGAACATGGTTAAGCTTAAACCCTTATTTCTCTTTTGATGTGTACCCTAAAGTTGGTAGATGTAGTGTTAGTACTTTAACTCACTCTTCTTCTTCTTATTCTATGAGAACATGTAAGCTTTCCATTGGGCTTAAAATCACTATTTGGTGTTTTTCAAATAAGACTTGTAGGTCCCAATTAGGTACATCTTCTACATTACAAGGCTCAATTTGTATTTCAGGCTCTGTAGGGGTTTTTACTCTAGCATGCCACTGAGAAGTGTTCATCAAAGGCACTGTATTCAAAAACTCATTTACCTCCTTAATGGATGTGTCTTCATCAATTCATAAAAATGAGCAGGAGAAGATTTGAGAGGATCTAGGTTGGATGTTTTTATGGCTTCATTCTCTTCATTAATGGAAGTCTCTTCATTATAATCATAATAAGGAGCAGGACATGGCTCAAGTAGATATAAGTTGGAGGTTTCTATGGATGGTTGTGGACTTTGTGGCTTGGAATAATTGTAAGATATTTCCATCCTATCATCATCAGTAATGTTCAAGGTTGGTGAAAAACCTTGAGATTTAATAGGAATTGGTATTTCACACTTTAAAATTCTTCCAAGTGTCTTTTCACTCTCCTCCATAGTTTGTTCCATTTCCCTCGGCCAATTTGTAATTGCAGTTAATTCACTAAGTCAATGCATATTCTCTTCTAATAATGGTTTATCATGTTGTAGAGAAAATGACTCATATGGTTGGTATTGCTATGGCAATAGGGCTCTAAAAATGGGATAATGAGGTTGAATCCATGATAGTTGACCTTGATATTCTTGATAATCATAGTAGTCTGGATCAGGGAGGGCCCATGATAGTTCTTCCTGATATAGTAAAAATTCTAAGACCATAGTTGTTCATGATGCCTAGCCCATCCATTCTGATAGTCTATCTTAGGATAGTAGTTATTGCTAGGATGTGTAAATGTAGTAGGTGCATCCACTAGCTCTTGATAGTATTCATTGTAGTTGGAGCTCGATGGTCATGAAGAAGGGGGATATTAAGGTTCAAAATAAGTATAGTCATTATGGTATAAAGGTTGTGGAGCAGCTTGCTTAGAAGCTATTATCCTATGCAATTGACTTTCCAATATCTAACCTATTCATCAATGTATCTAACCTATGAAATTTATCCCCATCCAAATAGGCCTTTGTTCTCAACTTTTATACAATGAAACAAATCGTTATATATAACAAATGAGTTTTTTCTTTTTTCTTTTTTATATGAAAAATATATGATGCAACCTAAATGTTAGTCCTAAGCTAAACGATGGATAATCAAATCCTAGTTTGTTCTAATTGAGCAATGTTTATCTTACTATGTAGGTGGTAGCTGCTTAGACCTAGATCTAAACAACTTCTTTTTTTTTAAATTTGACTATTGCTTACGAGTTAGGTTCTGCTCGAAGGTGGTTAATACTATCCTCATGTTAGGACGTGTTTAGACCTCAACTAATGTCAGCGAAAGGCATGGGAAAATCACTTGGATTTTAAGACACCAACTATAACCACAATGCTCAGAAGCCACTAAAGTTATAATAGATCGTGTCCTTATAAAAGGGATCTTATGAGCTTAATACTCTAAGTCTATTTCTACTTGATTTTAAATTAATGTTTCAAGGGTTGGGATTGTGACATAGAAGGATGTTGATTGATTCCTATGTGGGGCAAGGAAGCTGGTGATGTAATCTACTCCTTATCTTATAAGGGTTCCTGTTGGGCCCTTACTAACATTAATTTCATTCCACTATAAAGCTATAAATATGCAAAGCAAAATATGAATCAATCTAATGCAACCTATATGCTATCTAACCAAAGCTAGATAGGTTCTTTAATGCAACAATCCTAAATAAAGATGCAACAAGTATCAATGTATGACCTTAATTTAGATGATTTAATTTACCATCCAAATGCAAAATTACACTAAATGTAATCTATCTTAGAAATTAAAATTTAGATGAAGATTGTTCATAGTGAGGTTTCCAGTGATGATCAAGTGTGGGTCACCATACCCCATACTTGCCCTATATTAATACAACCCACTAAATAGAATTGAAATTAAAATTACAATAAGCCTCACTACAATTTCACTCCAATCCTAGTATAGGAAAGCAATAAAACCTAATCTAAGATGACGAAGATGTGGCTCACAAGATCGTTGTCTCTCCTTTGTCGATTTTTCCTGCATAAAAATCAAACAAATATGGTCAATATGAGGAAAATAGCAATACATGCAAAAATTATTAAAAATTTTAAACTAATGCATCCTAAACCTGGACCAGAGGTAAATAAACCATGTTAAGATCCACTACAAGAAAGTTGATCCAAGGATCTAAGAAACTAATTAAAGGAAAACATTGAAGGGAAGCAAAGGAATAAAAAAGGATGTAAGGTATAGGTTTTGATCTAATAACTATACTCTTTTGGTTGTCACTACCAAAGAGTTATAGCTCTTAAATCAATAGATCATAAACTAAAGGCTAGTAATCAAAGAAGCTAACAACTAAGCATGGAACCAAGGATCAAACAAAGAAGGAATTCAAAGACAATTAAAGAAATAACTAAGAGATAACCAACCTAAACTTTGGAATGGAAATTAGCATGAAAGATTGCTCAAAAATCCAAAGGAAGAGGCATGGAATGTTAGAGGAAGATGGCAAGCTCCAGGGATGATTGCATTAAAGGAGTAAGGAGGGGGAAGCCCCCTCCACCATGATCCCAATTCAGGGAAGCCCTCATGGGTGTTATTTATAGAGGTTTTTAACTTCTCAAAAGGTGACCTAAGGACAAAAGAATGGTGGGATGAGGTGTGGTGGTTGTTGCAGGTAAACATAAGGAGCGAACATCATGGGAAAAGAGGTTGGAAATGTTTGAATTTTTCTCCCATGCATGGAGAATCCTATGGAAGAAATGATGTGGTAGGTGGGATGGGAGAAAAAATAGGGGTACAGATAATGATGGAAAGAGAGAAAAATGATGGGTCATAATTCTTCCTCTATTTATGGCATTCCATGAGCATGACTTATTTGACTTAAGCTTTGGATTCTACTTAAATAAGGGCTTTCCATAGATCTTGGCTCAAATGGCTTGATGGGTTCCTTTGAGGGCTCATTTGGCTTGGTTTGATGGCTCATCCCTTCGCTTTGATGGCTTGGCTAGGCTTCATGGCTCTTTTAGCTTATCACCTTCTTCATGGCTTACATGACTTGAGTGAATCCCATTCAAAGGTGGTGGACTTTGCATGGCTTATGCATAGGCCCACTTTAGCCACCAATGACTTCTCCAATGCTTCACTTGAAGTGATCTTGATCCTCGATCCAAATTTGGATTATGACATTTAGGCTTTGACTTGATCTTTTGATCTTGATCTTCATCGTTTATCTCGATCAATTTCGACTGTTGGATCATCATCTCTCTTTCTACAAAAATGAAAAACTCTAATTAAATATTATAAAAATATGACTAATAACATACTTACCTTAAATTAGCTTCTAAACCTATAAATTATCAAATATTTGGTTTATTAGGTCAGAAATGCATGTGTTATACTTTTCGCCAAAAACCCTACTTTAATGCTATAAGTTATAACACATGGGCAACTAATTGGGTGATTTTTATACAAAATTGGATACTCATCACACCACCAACTAGCATTTAGCTAGTTTCAAGTAAAAATGCAAAAAATAATTGTAAACAAAATGGTTGCCATTTTTGTAGTTACTCATGATTGCATTTAGCATATGCAAGAAGCTATTAAACCTCTAGGTTTCTCCTAGTGGATGAGTTATACCTCATGATACTTTATAGTGAATATACCCACAAAATACTCTAAAATCATCTATTAAAATTTCCAATCTTTCAGCTTATATGAATTACTAACTTTAGCTTGTTAATAAAGATGAACAAAGTGGCTCAAAATCCTGCGCTAATGCTGAAGATATCCCATTATTTCATTAAACTTTGAAAGGTGAGTATGTGCTATAACTAAAATATATTGATAGTTTTTGAGTCAAATTTAACCTAAATTACTGTCCAAATGTATGCTTTGGCTTAAATTCTCACATGATATATTTGTCACTTAGAAAGAAGTCATTAAGAAAGGTGTATTCTCACTAAGAAAGATGATCATAAACATAAGAGATACATAGTACTGTCTTTTGTGATTTCTCAATAGTTGGCTAAGATGAAAAATAATGAGATCAACTAAGAACTAATGTCCACTGAAGAAAAGTTTGAATTTTTGTATAACCCTAAAAAAGGAAGAATGGCTCATAACTCACTTGGGTTATAACTCTACACAAATCTTCTTCATGATCTCTAAGTTTTATTTTCTCTTCAACTTAACATATATAGCTATTTTGGCCAATTAATATTTCAAGTTAAATTTTTCATGAGCTACTTTACAAAAAAAATAAAGTAATGAACTAATTGTATACAACTATATTAAGAAGCCAAAGTTCAAAGATTTTGCTGAATATTCAGAAAACCTAACTTCTTATCTTTATAAAGGACTTATAAAGAAAATATTTAAAAAATTCAAAAAAATGCAAGAAAAGCATAGAAAGCTTGTGTATATCTACACCCCCAACTTGAACTAAACATTGTCCTCAATGTTTGGAAAAATAGGATACCTAAATAATGAATGGGCAATGCAGATTAATGAGACTTTCTAAAAAAGCCTGGGTTACCACCCATTAAGCACTAAGTTTAATGTCCTTTGCTAGACAATTCCTATAACTATCCTATTCATCTAAACCTAGACCTAAATAGTACAACTAATTCTCCTAATCCTAACAATGAAATGGCAAGATTTCTCATGCCATTTCAGAACCTCATGGTAGTCTATGTATTTCCACCACCCTGAAACTTTTGGTGGTGGTAACATTAAGACATAGTAGACCACCACGAGTTTGAATTGTGGGGTATCATATTGATAATACCCTATCTTCAAAATTTCACAATAGTCAATATAATTACTCCACATTGTATTTTGAGATGGTGGTAGTACAACAACATCTTGACCTACCGTGAATTTCTTGGGATCAATTCGAGATGAATTGTCTCATTTTAGACCAATTTTAGGAAGACCACCGACCATTATATTTAGTTAATCTATTTTCTCCATTTCACTTACATTGCTTTGAAATTGGGGCATCAGTTGATTCTACCCTACCCTAAAAGGTTGTTCTTGTTATACTAGAGGTAGGGACATGGTTAAGCTTAAACCCTTATTTCTCTTTTAATGTGTCCCCTAAAGTTGGTAGATGTAGGGTTAGTACTTCCAACTCACTCTTCTTCTTCTTATTCTGTGAGAACATGTAAGGTTTCAATTGGGCTTAAATCACTATCTGGTGTTTTTTCAAATAAGATTTGTAGGTCCCAGTTGGGTACGTCTTCTACATTGCAAGGCTCAAATTGTATTTCAGGCTTTGTAGGGGTTTCTACTCTAGCTTGCCATTGAGAAGTGTCCATCAAAGGCATAGTATCCAACAACTCATTTACCTGCTCAATGAATGTGTCTTCATCAACTTTATAAAAAAAAGCAAGACAAAATTTCAAAGGATCTGGGTTGGATGCTTCTATGATTCATTCTCTTCATCAATGGAAGTCTCTTCATTGTAATCATGACAAGGAGCAGGACATGGCTCGAGTATATATGAGTTGGAGGTTTCTATGGATGGTTGTGGACTTTGTGGCTCAGGATAATTGTAAGATCTTTCCATCCTATCATCATCATCAATGGTCAAGGTTGGCGAAAAACTCTAAGATTCAGTAGGAATTGGAAATTCACACTTTGAAATTCTTTCAAGTGTCCTTTCCCTCTCCTCCCTAATTTGTTCCATTTTCCTAGTCCAATTTATAACTGTAGTTAGACTTTTATCCATTAATTCATTAAGTCATTGCATATGCTCTTCTAATGATGGCTTATCATGTTGTAGACAAAATGACTCATATGGTTGGTATTGCTATGGCATTAGGGCTCTAAAAATAGGCTAATGAGGTTGAATCCATGATAGTTGATCTTGATATTCTTGATAGTCATAGTAGTGTGGATCAGGGTGGGTCCATGATGGTTCTTCCTGATATGGTTGAAATTCCTAAGACCATAGTTGTTCATGATGCCTAGCCCATCCATTTTCATATTCTATCTTAGGATAGTAGTTATTACTAGGATGTGTAAATGCAGTAGGTGCATCCACTAGCTCCTGATAGTATTCATTGTAGTTGGAGCTCGATGGACATGAAGAAGGGGGATATTGAGGTTTAGAATAAGTATATTCATTATTGTATGGAGGTTGTGGAGCAACTTGCCTAGAAGCTATTTTCCTATGCAATTGACTATCCAATACCTAACCTATTCATCAATGTATCTAGATTATGAAATCTATCCCCTTGCTAATAGGCCTTTGTTCTCAACTTTGTATACAATGAAACAAATTGTTACATATAATGGTTGTGTTTTTTTTTATATATGAAAATGATATGATGCAACCTAAATGCTAGTCCTAAGCTAAATGTTTCACAATCAAATCCTATTATATTGTTAATTGAGCAGTGTTTATCTTACTACGGAGGTGGTAGCTTCATAGACCTAGATCTAGACAGCTCCCCCTTTTTTCCAAATTGGACTACTACTTACTAGTTAGTTTTTGCTCGAAAGTGATTAATACTATCCTCATGTTTGGAGGCGTTTAGAACTCTATTAACTTCAGCGAAAGGCATGGGAAAATCACTTAGATTCTAAGACATCCATCATAACCATAGTGCTTAAAAGCCACTAGAGTGATAATAGACCATGTCCTTTTAAAAGGGATCCTATGAGCTCGTTATCCTAATTTTCTTTCTAATTGATTTTAAATTAATGTTTCAAGGGTTGGGATTGTGACATATAAGGATTTTGATTGACTCATAGGTGGGCCAAGGAAGTTGGTGATGGAATCCAGTCCTTCTCTTATAGGGGTTCCTGTGGGGCCCTTACTAGCATTAATTTTATTCCACCATAAAGCTGTAAATATGTAATGCAAAATAAGAATCAAACTAATGTAACATATATGCTATCTAACCAAAGTTAGATAGGTTCTTTAATGCAACAGTCCTAAATAAAGATGCAACAAGTATCAATATATGACCTTAATTTATATGATTTAAACTACATTCCAAATTCAAAATTACACTAAATGCAATCTATCCTAGAAATTAAAATTTAGGTGAGGATTGCTCACAGTGAGTGGTTCGATGATGATCAAATGTGGGCCACAATACCCACACTTGCCCTGTATTAATACAACCCAATAAATAAAAATCAAAATAAAATTACAATGACCCTCACTACAATTTCACTCCAATCCTAATATAGGAAAGCAATAAAACCTAATCTAAGATGATGAAGATGAGGCCCACAAGATCATCACCGCTCCTTTTTTTATTTTCCCAAAACAAATCAAACAAATATCGTCAATGTGAGGAAAATAGAAATATATGCAAAAATTATGGAAAATTTTAAAATAATGCATCTTAAACCTAGACTATAGGTAAATAATCAAAGTTAAGATCCATTACACAATCCATTATGATTCCCAGGAAATGGCACTAAAAACTTGTTGAGTATTTTTATGTTAAAACTTGCAATCACACAAATTGATTATAGTGTAAGCAGACAAGTGAGGTCAATCCCACAAGGAATCAAACGGTTTGTGTGATTATTAGGATTTTACTTAAAACAATTTAACCTATCCAAAGATAGTGATTTTTATCCTATACTAGGAATGAATACATAACATAAATTTAAAACATGGAAGATGGAAATATGCTTAAAGTTAACAAAGACAAATCTTGTTACATGGATTTGATGTGCAAGAGTGGTGCGCCTTATCCAAAGAGTGTGTGCACCATGCAATGTCCAAAATACATTCAAAGAAATTACTAGTGTAGTCCAATATTCTTATCTTAAGCAAGCATGCATGTAATCAAAGATAGATCCAAGGAAAGAGGAAGAGAAATTGAGAAAGAAAACAAGAGATGGGAATTTTTTTAGGAATTTAAGAAGCAAGGAACTTAGTCAAAGAACCTCATTCTCTTGGCTGTAACTATAAGAAAGTTGTAGCTTTTAGATCCAAGGATCGAAGAAACTAATTAAAGGCAAACATTGAAGGGAAGTCAAGGAATAAAACAAGGATGTAAGGTAAAGGCTTTGATCAAATAACTATACTCTTTTTGGTTGTCACTACCAAATAGTTATAGCTCTTAAATCAATAGATCATGAAACTAAAGGCTAGTAATCAAAGAAGCTAACAACTAAGCATGGAATCAAGGATCAAAACAAAGATGGAATTCAAAGGAAATTAAAGAAATAACTAAGTGATAACCAACCTGAACTTTGAAGTGGAAATCAGCATGAAAGATTGTTAAAAAATCCAAAGGAAGAAGCATGAAATGCTAAAGGAGATGGCAATCTCTAGGGATGATAACATTAAAGGAGTAAGGAGGGGGAAGCCCCCTCCACCATGGTCCACATTCATGGAAGCCAAAAAGGGTGATATTTGTAGAGGCTTTTAATTTACTAAAAGGTGACCTAAGGTCAAAAGAATGGTGGGATGATGTAGGAAAATGAGTGGATGGGTAGGATGAGTTGTGGTGGGTGTTGAGGGTAATCATAAGGAGGGAACAAGGTGGGAAAAGAGGTAGGAAATGTTTGAATTTTTCTCCCATGCATGGAGAATGCTATGGGAGAAACGATGTGCCAGGTGGGATTAGAGAGAAAATAGGGGGACAAATAATGATAGGAAAGAGAGAAAAATGATGGGTCATAATTCTTCCTCTATGTATTACACTCCATGAGCATGACTTATTTGACTTAAGCTTTGGATTCTCCTTAGATCATGGCTTTCCATAAAAGTTGGTTCAAATGGCTTGATGGCTTTCTTTTGAGGGCTCCTTTGGCTTGGCCTGGTGGCTCACCCCTTTGGCTTTGATGGCTTGGCTAGGCTTCATGTCTCTTTTAGCTTATCACCTTCTTCATGGCTTACATGGCTTTAGTGAATCCCATGTAAAGGTGGTGGACTTCGCATAGCTTATGCATAGGCCCACTTTAGCCACCAATGACTTCTCCAATGCTTCACTTGAAGTGATCTTGATCCTTGATCTCAATTTAGATGATGATATTTAGGCTTTGACTTGATCTTTCAATCTTGATCTTCAGCATTTATCATGATTTATCTCAACCGTCAGATCATCTCTCTTTCTACAAAAATGAAAAACTCTAATTAAATCCTATAAAAATATGATTAATCACATACTTATCTTGGATTAGCTTCTAAACCTATAAATTATCAAATATTTGGTTTATTAGATTAGAAATGCATGTGTTATACTTTTCGGCCAAAATCCCAAATTAAACACTATAAGTTATAATACATGGGCAACTAATTGGGTAATTTTTATACAAAATTGGATACTTATGGCACTCCCCAACCAGCATTTTGCTATTCCTAAGAAAAACATGCAATAAATCATTGAAAACAAAATAGTTTCCATTTTTGTAGGTACTCACAATTGCATTTAGCTTATGCAAGAAGCCTTTAAACCTCTAGGTTACTCCCAGTGGACGAGTTATATCTCGTGATAGTTTGTAGTGATTATACCCACAAAATTCTCTAAAATCGTTTATTCATCTAAGAAAATTTTCTCTTATTCACTTTATATCAATTCCTAACTTTAGCTTGCTAATAAAGATGAACAAAGAGCCTCAAAATCCTACCTTATGTTAAAGATATCCTATTATTTCATTAAACTTAAAAAGGTATGTGCTATAGTTGATATGTACAAATAGTTTTCAAATCAAATATAACCTAAATTACTATGCAAATGTATGCTTTGGCTTCAATTCTCACTAGATATATTTGTCACTTAGAAAGAAGCCACTAAGAAAGGTGTACTCTCACTAATATATGAGTAGAATGTTGTTCATCAAGTCCAAAAGTCTCACATATTTCATACAGAAGAATGATAACTTAGAAAGAATAATAATGGTCTCATGAAAGAATATCAACTATTAGGAATGTTATATTGCACCCAACTTGCTATCATTCATAACCATATCCAAGCGGTAGTTTTGCTAAGATCAAGTCAGGACTTCCATTAAGACCAAACATAGGCTTGGGTAAGGGTCATAAAAAGAATGGATATAAAGGTAAACAAAGGTTGTTTGGAA
The DNA here is from genome assembly GCA_035236585.1 of Warburgia ugandensis. Lineage (NCBI taxonomy): Eukaryota > Viridiplantae > Streptophyta > Magnoliopsida > Canellales > Canellaceae > Warburgia > Warburgia ugandensis. The sequence continues at coordinate 39,661,043 of CP141130.1, read as the reverse complement.
AATATTTGAAGGTCTTCTATCAATGTATTCACAAATTTTTCATTTTTCTTTGTAAGAGTGAACATTCTTCTTTTTCACTAGCCATATCTCTCTCTCGCTCTCTCTTTTTTTTCACTCGACTTTGCATATAGCCTTTTGTACTTTTTCACCTCAATGTTCATCTCTTGAATTGTATTGTTTGTACTTTTCTCAAGATATTTTTCATTCTTTCCTACATATTTCCAAAACAAATGGGTAATGGATATTTATTAGGGTTTCAATATAGGTAAAGGTTGTTTGGATAACAAAGAAAAGGCTAATATTTAAAAGGCTCAAGGGGCTAACTAGTCAAAAATAGTATAGGGAAGGCTAAAGGCTTTAGGTTTTTACCGAGGATGGCCTTTATAATTTCCTAGGTTTCATATGACTTAAAGATGATCATAAACATAAGAGATATATGGTAAAGCCTTTTGTAATTTCTCAATAGTTGACCAAGATGAAGAATAATGGACCATCTAAGAACTAACGTCCGTTGAAGAAAATTTTGAATTTATTTGTAACTCTTAGAAAAGGAAGAATGGCTCATAAGTCCCACAAATCTTCTTTAGGATTCTTAGTTATATTTTCCCTTCAACTTAAATGTATATAGCACTTATAAAAAAAACTAGTTTCAAAAATTTTCAAAAAATAAAAAATGCAAGCAAAGCATAGAAAGCTTGTGAATATCTACACGGCCCAACTTGAACTAAACATTGTTCTCAGTGTTTGGAAATATAGGACACTTAAATGATAAATGGGTAATGCAGATTAATGAGCCTTTCTAAGAAAATCCTAGGTTACCTTCAAGTAAGCGCTAAGTTTAGTGTTGTCAGCTGACAAGTCCTATAACTATCCTTATCATATAAACTTAGACCTAACTAGTTCAACTGATTCTCCTAATCCTATCAATGAAATGGCAAGATTTCTCATGCCATTTCAGAACCTCATGGTAGTCTATATATTTCATCCACCCTAAAATTTTTGGTGGTGGTAACATTAAGACATAGTAGACCACCACAATTTTGAGTTGTGGGGAATCATATTGATAACCCCCCATCTTCAAAACTTCACAGTACTCAATATAATTCCTCCACCTTATATTTTGATATGGTAGTTATACAATGACATCTTGATCCACCATGAATTTCTTGGGATCAATTCGAGATGAATTGTGCCATTCCGGACCAATTTTTGGGAGAGCACCGACTAGTATATTCAATTAATCTATTTTGTTCATTTCGCTTACATTATCCTAAAATTGGGGCATAAGCTGACTCTACCCTTCCTTAAAAGGTTTTTTTTATAATACTAGATGTAGGGACATGGTTAGGATTAAACCCTTATTTCTCTTTTGATGTGTACCCTAAAGTTGGTAGATGTAGGGTTAGTACATCAACCGATTCTTCTTCTTCTTGTTCTGTGAGCACAGTTAAGGTTTTAATTGCACTTAAATCACTATCTAGTGTTTTTCCAAATAAGATTTGTAGGTCCCAATCAGGTACATCTTCTACATTGCAAGGCTCAATTTGTATTTCAACCTTTGCAAGGGTTTTTACTCTAGCTTGCAATTGAGAAGTGTCCATCAAAGGCATAGTATCCAACAACTCATTTACCTCCTCAATGAATGTGTCTTCATCAACTTTACAAAAAAAAGCAAGACAAAATTTCAAAGGATCTGGGTTGGATGCTTCTATGATTCATTCTCTTCATCAATGGAAGTCTCTTCATCGTAATCATGATAAGGAGCAGGACATGGCTCGAGTATATATGAGTTGGAGGTTTCTATGGATGGTTGTGGACTTTGTGGCTCAGGATAATTGTAAGATCTTTCCATCCTATCATCATAATCAATGGTCAAGGTTGGCGAAAAACTCTAAGATTCAGTAGGAATTGGAAATTCACACTTTGAAATTCTTTCAAGTGTCCTTTCACTCTCCTCCCTAATTTGTTCCATTTTCCTAGTCCAATTTATAACTGTAGTTAGACTTTTATCCATTAATTCATTAAGTCATTGCATATGCTCTTCTAATGATGGTTTATCATGTTGTAGTGGAAACAACTCATATGGTTGATATTGTTATGGCATTAGGGTACTGAGAATGGTCTACTCAGGTTGAATCCAAGATGGTTGCCCTTGATATTCTTGATAATCATGGTTGTGTGGATCAAGGTGGGGCCATGATGGTTCTTCCTGATATGGTTGATAAACCTAAGACTATAGTTTTTCATGATGCCTAGCCCATGCATTCTGATACTTTATCTCAGGATAGTAGTTATTGCTAGGATGTGTAAATGCAATAGGTGCATCCACTGGCTCCTAATAGTATTCATTATAGTTGGATTTTGATGTTCATGAAGAAGGGAAATATTAAGGTTCAGAATAGGTATAGTCATTATGGTATAGAGGTTGTGAAGTAGCTTGCCTAGAAGCTATTATCCTAACAATTGACTTTGCAATATCTAACCTATTCATCAATGTATCTGACCTAGGAAATTTATTTCCTTGCTAATAGGCCTTTGTTCTCAACTTTGTATACAACAAAACAAATCATTATATAGTGAATGAGTTTATTTTATTTTATTTATGAAAACTATATGATGCAACTTAAATCCTAATCCTAAGCTAAATGACGCACAATCAAATTCTAGTATGTTGCTAATCAAGCAGTGTTTATCTTACTACATAGGTGGTAGCTTCTTAGACCTAGATCTAGATAGCTCCTCCTTTTTTTCAAATTTGACTACTACTTACTAGTTAGTTTTTGCTGTAAAGTGGTTAATACGATCCTCATCTTAGGAGGCGTTTAGACCTCAACTAATGTAAGCGGAAGGCATGGGAAAATCACTTGGATTTTAAGACACCACTATAACTACAATGCTCAAAAGCCACTGGAGTGACAATAGATTGCGTCCTTCTAAAAGGGATCCTATGAGCTTGATACTCTAAGTCTTTATGACATAGAAGGATGTTGATTGATTTCTAGGTGGCCAAGGAAGCTGGTGATGAATCCTGTCCTTATCTTATAAGGTTTCCTGTGGGGCCCTTACTAATATTAATTTCATTCCACTATAATGCTATAAATATGCAATGCAAAACAAGAATCAAAATAATACAACCTATATGCTGTCTAACCAAAGTTAGATAGGTTCTTTAATGCAATAGTCCTAAATAAGGATGCAACAAGTATCAATATATGGCCTTAATTTATATGATTTAATCTACCATCCAAATGCAAAATTACACTAAATGCAATCTATCTTAGAAATTAAAATTTGAGTGAGGATTGCTCATAGTGAAGGGTCCAAAGATGATCAAGTGTGGACCACCATACCCCACACTTGCCTTGTATTAGTACAACCCATTAAATATAATTGAAATTAAAAATACAGTGGGCCTCACTACACTTTCACCCCAATCTTAATCTAAGCAAACAATAAAACCTAATCTAAGATGATGAAGACGTGGCCCACAGGATCATCGTAGCTCCTTTGCCAATTTTTCCTGAACGAAGATCAAACAAATATGGTCAATAAGAGGAAAATAGCAATAATGAAAAAATTATGAAAAAATTTAAACTAATGCATCTTAAACCTAGATTAGAGGCAAATAATCCAAGTTAAGATCCACTACACAATCCATTGCAATTTCCCACAAGAGTGCCAAAAACTTGTTGTGTATTTTTAAGTTAAAACTCACAAGCGCATGAATTTGTTGTAGTGTAAGCATGCAAGTGAGGTCGATCCAACATGGAAATAAACAAATTTTGTGATTAGTGGGCCTTTATTTAAACTATTTAACCTAGCCAAAGATAGTGATTTTTATCCTATACTAACAATGGAAACGTAACATCAATTAAAATATGGAATATTGAAATATGTTAAAGTTAATAAATACAAATATTATTCCATGTATTTGATGTACAAGAGATGGGAAAAATAATTTAGGAATTCAAGAAGTAAGGAACTTAGTCTAAGAACTACATTCTCTTGGCAGTGGCTACAAGAGAGTTATAGCTTTTAGATCCAAGGATCTAGGAAACTAATTAAAGGCAAATATTGAAGGGAAGCAAAGGAATGAAACAAGGATGTAAGGTAAAGAGTTCAATCTAATAACAATACTCTTTTGGATGCCACTACTAAAGAGTTATAGCTCTTAAATCAATAGATCATGAAACTAAAGGCTAATAATCAAAGAAGCTAACAACTAAACATGGAACCATGGATCAAAACAAAGAAGGAATTCAAAGGAAAATAAAGAAATAAGTAAGAGATAACCAACCTGAAATTTGAAGTGGAAATCAGCATGAATGATTGCTAGAAAAATCCAAAGGAAGAGGCATGAAATACTAGAGGAATATGGCAATCTCCAAGGATGATTGCATAAAAGGTCTAAGGTAGGGGAAGCCCCCTTCACCATTGTCCGAATTCATGGAAGCCCTCATGAGTGCTATTTATAGAGGTTGTTAACTTCTTAAAAGGTGACCTAAAGTCAAAATAATGGTGGGATGAGGTAGGAAAAATAATGGATGGGTAGGATGAGGTGTGGTGGTTGTTTAGGGTAATCATAAGGAGGGAACATGGTGGGAAAAGAGGTAGGAAATGTTTGAATTTTTCTCCCATGCATGGAGAATCCTATTGGAGAAATGATGTGGTACATGGGATGGGAGAGAAAAGAGTGGTCAAATAATGATGGAAAGAGAGAAAAATGATGCGTCATAATTCTTCCTCCAATTATGGCACTCCATGAGCAGGACTTATTTGACTTATGCTTTGGATTCCCATGAAATCATGGATTTCAAAAAATCTTAGTTCAAATGCTTAATGGATTGCTTTGAGGGCTCATTTGGCTTATCTTGAAAGCTCACGCCTTTAGATTTGATGGCTTGTCTAGGCTTCATGGCTCCCTTAGCTTATCACTTTCTTCATGGCTTACATGGCTTTCATGAATCCAATGCAAAGGTGGTGGACTTTGCGTGGCTTATGCGTGGGCCCACTTTTGGCACCAATGACTTCTTCAATGCTTCATTTGAGGTGATCTTGATTCTTGTTCTAACTTTGGATGATGATATTTTGACTTTGACTAGATCTTTTGATCTTGATCTTCGATGTTCATCTTGATCGATCTCGACTGTCGGATCATCATCTCTCTTCTTACAAAAATAAAAAACTCTAATTAAATCCTATAAAAATATAATTAATCACATACATAACTTGAATTATCTTTTGAACCTACAAATTATCAAATATTTGGTTTATTATGTCTAAAAATGCATGAATTATATTTTTGAGCCAAAATCCCTAATTTAACACTATAAGTTATAACACATGGGGAGCTAATTGGCTGATTTATTTATAGAATTGGTTACCTATTAGATAACCTAAGGAAACAAATTGAATGACTCCATGAACATCTAGAACAATGTGAATAACTAAACAATCATGGTGATCGAGGCAGTGAAAAATCAAAGGTTGAGTCCTTTAATAGTGGCTCAGATGATTCTCTCTTTTTTTGCTAGAAGTCATGAATCGCATAGGAGATTATCATCAAACAACAACACTAGTAGGTAGCTTGATTTTTACTTTTCAGGTGAAAAAGTGAATTTTCTTGAATTTGAAGGAAAAATGCAACCCCCGAGCTCATGTACTAACTTCATAATGATGAATGTGTTTTCAAATACAAGGACTTCCTAGAGGATGCTAGGGTAAAGCGAGTTTCTCTTAAACTTATAAAGTATGCTTCTTTGTGGCATGGGAATTTAAAAAGGAAAGAGCTCATGAAGGAATGAGTAAGATTAAAAGTAGGAAAAAATATGAAAAGTGAGTTAAAAAGAAAAATTTGCCTAAAATTTATTGTGTGGACATGTTTTTCAAAATCCAAAAATTTAAAGTAAGAAAACCCGAGTGTTGAAGAATATACTCTTGAATTTGAACACCTTGTGTTAAAGTGTGATGTGATGGAGCTAGAAGAGCAACCATCACATATTTTTTTGGTAGGTTGAAAAGAAAGATTGGAGATATAGTACCAACCTTTCAAGGATGTAAGATAACTTGCTTTAATTATGGGAAAACAACAAAAAGAAATTTTAAAAAGAGCCATTTTTAAATCTCTTGCATGGAAAATTCTTCCAATCCATGGACTGTTTCTTATTTTAAACAAATGCTTAGAAAATATTCCAAAAGCCTCAAACCATGGGTGGTGATAAAAAGTAATCTAGTCCCTCAAGTCCAATGGTTGGCTCATTTTTGGACATGCAACATTTGCATTGCTCTTCTTTTTCGAACATGTTTGGCACAAGGCTAGAACCTTGTTTAGAGATGTTTTTGCCGGCATGGACCTTGATTTGGTTGAACATGAAGATGAAAAGGGCTCTTGATTGTGCAAAGAAGTTTGAGTATACTACACTTTCTTTTACACTAGATGTACATCTAATGGCAATGTATGTGATGTTATCATTGAAAGTAGTTCATGTGAGAATGTTGCCTACACTGAAATAGTCAACAAACTAAAGTTAAAGGCAAAGCATCATCCTCAACCTTACAAGCTAAAGTGGCTAGGCAAGGGGCATCAAATGTAGGTAACTCAAAAATAATTTGTTTCTTTTGCTATTGGTCAAAAGGATAAGGTTAAAATTTGGAGTGATGTAATTTCTATGGATGCTTATCATTAACTGCTTGTTGACCTTGGCAATTTGATACAAGAGTCTAGCATGATGGTTTTAGAAATACTCACTCTTTCATTTTTATTGGGGAGAATTTCTTTTTAGCATCGTAAAACTGGAGATATATTATAAATATCTAAGATAGTTTGTCTAAATAGAAAAGATGAAATTAATTAGTCTGTTGAAGTATTGAATGTTAGCATTCTATCAAACAGGGACCAAAATGGTGCACCTTACACTTTCAAAGATTTCTACTTGTGAAGACCTTGAAATTGAGGAGAATAATGTCATCCCAACTAGAGTTCTTAGGGCTCCAATGTTATGGGATCTGAGATGGATGCACTAGATATTATGGATTATGGAATTAGATATGAATTTCTTCTTCTGGCATACGATAACAAATCTAATCTTATAACTCCAAACAAAAGTGGTATCTTTACTATAATGTAGACTAGTACAAGCACTATGTTCTTAAGGGAGTGTTGATTTTCAATGAAAGCATTATTACTTTTATCACTGGCATGAAAATATTGCTTCTCTATATGAATGAATAATTGATTGTAAAAGATGTTTATTTATCATATGTATCTCTTATACATGTGTTCAATCAGGTGATTAAGAAGTTGTCTTCAATCGAGCTACTATCAGGCTTCACAAACTTTAAAAGTTCTCATCAATCTATAAGAAAAGGGCAAACTCAACCTCAAGTTGAATGTCTAGAAGGAGGCAACTAGAAGTAGTTCAATAATATTGAAGAAACATAAACCATAAGTCATAATCTCTATTCACATCAATGCTAGATGAAATCTTAGAGGTGAAAAATATCCCAACTGCCACACTATCTCAAAAGGACCAATAGAAAATATTGAAGATGACTTTTCTGAGTACACCTTAGAAAAGAAATATTTTATCAAGGACAACATTATAAACTCAAGCCAAGAGCAGCATGGCATTTCAAAATCTTGAAGAAAATTGGTTAGAATGGCTACGAAGTCGAGCTAAATGGAGAATTTGAAGTTTTAGATACTTCAGTGTAGCCAATCTTTTAGTATACAAAGGAGAGGATAGTGTGGATAAATTAGGGACGAATGATATGGTAGTGTCTCTAATTCAAAAGATCAATTATAGACCAAACGAAGATAGGCTCAATCTAGAATTGGGCATCCTAGTTCATCATATTTTTTATGTCTTATTTTCTCAAGAAATGGATGACTTTAATTCTCAAATGATGAACATCATGGATTATCAAGAATGGATATCTTAGATCATCAATGATGGATGTCTTAAGATGGCTAAAGATGGACATCTTCGATCACTCATAAATGGATATCTTGATCACTTAGTGGAAAACATCCCATGTTATGCTCCTGTATCTTCCTATTTTGCTTGGTCAAAAAGTCTTCATGAAGTTTTCTTGGTCAAAATGTCTTGACTAGTCAAAGATCCCAAATCAAGCAAAATAAGGAAACTTCTTGTGGGAAGTTATGGAGCTTAGAAAACTTCTTGTATGAAAAACATGCCTTAAAATTCTTTAATAGGTTTAGGAAACTACCCAAGGCTTAGAAATTAGTATTTAGGAAAATATTGTTTAGAAAGTACCTAAGTCTTACAATCTATCATTTAGTTCATGAAAGTGTTGCTTTAAGAAGTTTTTACAGTCTTGTAATAGTATTGGAAACTGCTTATGAAGGGAGGGTTGTTCCTAATCTATTTAAACTCTCTTGTAACATGAATAGAGAAGTGAGTTGGACCTTATTTTTTTTCATTATATAAGTGTGAATGAATATTAGCTTTCTTTTGTCTTTATCTCTTAGATGAATCCTAGAGTTGTGAGGTGCAAGTTCTATATTTGTAAGCTAGTGATTCTTTAATATCGTTAAAGTGGCGAGCTAGTTTTATTCATTAGTTTTGTGTCTGTAGTGGTGGTTCTTCTATATCCATAAAGTGGGGAGCTATTTTAATATATATTATTATATTTTATTCTACCCTATTATCCTATTTAGCCATTGTGCCATAGTCAGACTTGAATCCCTATAGATGCAGACACTCCTAAGCATCTTAAGAGTAGATGCTACTCTTACAACATCTCTTTTGAAGATTTGAGGCATATTTGGGCAATCCTAGCCACTTGTTTTGGTTTTAAAAAATTACACAAAATTGAATGGTCATGACTTCAAACTCAAAGAAAAATATGCTAAAACTACTCAATTATCATGAAATTTGATTTCTACCCATATGGGCTATTCTAAACACAATGAGTGGTTTAGATTTATAAATGTGATCATCACAATTGAGAAAAGGCAAAGTCTTCCAACACTTACGAAAGTAACAAACTATTTCTCTCAAGCTTGAGTAGTTCTTCTTAGACTAAACCACAAAATAGGCACATGGAAAATGATGAATGGTTCAGATCACCCAAATCTAGTGCCTTTAGATATTATTTGCAGTGTCCTTTTCTAGCCTAGCTAGAAGAACTTTTATTTTACACCATCGTTTTCTTAGGTAGATAAAATCCTTTTCGAGATCTTTTCTTCAGCGAAAAGATGGTAAGATTGTTGAGAGAAACACACAAAGAGAGAGATCTTAATTGGAGATGAACTTATAAAATAGCGTTTCAATTAGCAAATAATACACAAATTATGATAAGATGTTGAAATCAGTCATGGAGATTAACAAACTCTACTTACATGCTAGAAATTAAGAAAGAAGATCTTTTATTAGCTACTGTATAATTGCATGCTTATAATTTTAATGTAACTCCAAACATATATCCCAATCTAACTATTTTAGTTGTTGTTCAATATCTTAATCAAAGTATAATATCCATTTAACATTGAAAGAATAAAAATCTAGGAGCAAAAGAAGAAAGAGACTCATTTCTAACATGTATTGGCAATCCATTTGATGATGGCACTTTTGCATATATAATCCTTATGCAATACCTTTGTAAGTGGCCCCCATAACTAATGAAGAGAGAAATCAACAGACTAGTAAAATTGGACTCTACCAAGGAATGATTAATAGGTGGAGGAAATGGTTATCAACAGTTACCAAACTGAAACAAGACATTGTCCTTATGCAAGTAGTAGTTAAAAACCCTGGGGTAGAATTGGGAAAGTTTTGAATATACAATAACTTCGGTTAAGATAGCAGTCCATTGTAGCAACTCTTGAAAAAGAGGGTTTGGAAGCTTTTGAATATGTAGTAGATTCAATCACCATAACTTTGAGGAAACATGGAAGGATTAGAAAGAAAGTCAGTTAGGTAACTGAATCTACTTCCATATCTCCTAACATATATAAGAAGTGCTCCCATGTTGAGTGAAAATATAACCATATCTCCATGACAACAATTCATGGGAAAATATAAGGTAAAACTCTATGTTTTTGTTAAAAAAAATGATTTTTTATAGATTTGCCATTATTTTTTGCATTTTTGCAAAAAATTCAAAATTTTTATTTTTGTAGATTTTCCATTAAGTTTTGCAAAACTTTGCAGAATTGTCATTCCATCTATTTTCACCATTACACTTTTGAAAATGTCAAAAATACCCCCAATCATCTATTCTCCCTATTTAAACATTACAAATATCATATTTGTCTTATTTCTATGAAACAAGGCCAATGGCTTTAGTGGTAGTGAACTACGATGATGGAAAACGACTGCAATGGCTAACTATCCCTCATCAATCAATGCTATCCTCTGATGCACTCCGCCCTTCCCCTACCCCCACCCTCCCATGTGCTAGGCTCCCACCCCCTCCATTTCTAGCATCTAGCCACACACGACTCTGTCGTCGCTCTTGGTCACCTACAAAGTAATCTTTAGCTCCCTCTCTCTCTTTCTCTCTCTTATTAGGTTATTATCACTAGAGATTCCATATAAGCTTTGGCAATCTAAGCATATTATAGCATCATTTTCCATTGAAGAAATTGTATCCATGCTAGATAGTATCACTTGAAGATAGTTCATGATTGTGACTACAAGTAATATGGCCTCCGATCTCCATTGGATTCCCTAGTCTTCGTGCTTCATTGCCCCATAACTAGACATGCTCTGACAGCTCAAAATGCTAACAACAATTTGGATTAATTTTACTTATGAAACAAGTCTAATGCAACAATCCATGCTTGTTGAGAGCTTATTCGCTCCTTGCAAAATGGCCAATAACGCATGACCTATCTATTCTCTTTCCTGATCACTAGATTAGTCATATTACCAATTAGTCACAATTTGATTCTTGCCCACAAACTTCTCCATTGCTTTTCCTAAATGAGGATAACAAGCTATTGATACAATTAGTGCTGGCTATTGACCTTTTCTATTAGGACTGTATTTACCTTCTCTGAAATGGTTGCTCCTTTAACTTTGTGGTGGAAAGAAATTGTTGGTGACCATTATAAGTTGATGATCCAACAGAATTTGAGTAATGTTAGAAGATCACATGCTAGGAATTGAATTCTTTAATAAAATTTTAGTTATTTTGCTTCATGATTGATCCCTATTTAGAATGCCTGGATCTATGCTCTTTGATTATAGAAAAATCTTCATGATTGATCTCATATATTCATCTCATTAATTAATCTTCATTTCATTAGTTATGAAACATGCACTGCAATACTCCTTTACTATACTCCTTGAGATGTTCATCGTTTGGAATGCTTGCACTGGCTAAGGTGTTTGCCAAGTTTTTCTGGTTTTCTTCTTCCAACAATTGGGATGAAATTTAGAAATCCTTTCTTTAGTGTATTTGGTCATTGGATCTGATCTCACCATCTAACTTATTTCACATATCTTATTTTTCTTTTTAATCTTTTAGCTTCATGGATTTTGTCTCACCAAATTCCTTTTATATACTTTAGTGTGATCTCTGTCACCAACCTAGTTTAACCTTTCTTAGATAAACTTTACTTAATCGAAGCATTAAACTATGTATGAACTCATAGGCCTAAACCTATGGATTGGAAAAGAAAAAAATTTGAAGTGGTTATTGATAACTTGTTTGTCATTGTTATGAACTTACTTCTACAAACATATGTTACTAGATTGGGACTTTGTGATTAATTTAAATACATGGAACTTTCTCACGATATTTGCTCATCCATAGAGTTATTTTGGGAGAGTGATGTGGAACATGAAAGATTTGCATACTATTATGAATAATGTTATGCTACAATGATTTTAATACAATCTTGACTCCTTGGAAGAACAAGCTAATTGACACCACCAATTCTCCATAGGTCCGAAACCATGTATAAGATCGTAACCATGTATACTTTCCTTTATTATTTCGAATACTTTAAGTTTAGTATTATAATATAGTGAAGCCATTAATGTAAGTTGTGCTTGGTTCTTGTTTGGTTGCAACTGATTGTAGTGTTTAGATTTCCTTTTCTTGTTAACCTATGTTTATTTAGATCATCTTTTTTTATTATTTGTTTAGTTATTAGTTTTATATCTTTTTGTATACTATAACATACTTTATCTTAATATTTGGTGTAGATGGAAGGATTTGATGATATGGAATTTTGGAATAACTTGGATGATCAAATATCACAAGTGAGCCAACAAAACGTTTTAGATGATTGGATGTGCCATGAAGAGGAAGGCACGAACATGTAATGAGGATAATATTTTTAGTAACGAAGAAGATGTGGGTGAAGAGGACCCAACCAATATAGTTCCATAGAATTTCATGAAGAAGAAGATGATAACATGGAAATAGGTGACTTAACATATGGTTATGTGTCATTGGGTAATAATGGCTGTAATGAAATACACTTTAATGAAGGTGAGGGCACTATTAATGAAGGGATGGTTTTTGCAAATGTTGAAGAATGTGGACTTGCAATTCAATCATATGCTACGAAATTCGCATACAAGCTTAAAAATGTTAAGTCTAATCAAGGGTGACTTATTATTCAATGCACATAAAAGGGATGTACTTGGAGGTGTCATTGTTCAAAAACCATTGATAGTGGAAGTTTCTAGGTTAAGAAGGTAAGTGGTTAGCATACTTGTATAAGCAACAATGCTAACCAGTTAGCACATGTCAAATGTCTTGCAAAATGGGTGTATGGTTTTATGAAGCATGATATGGATGAGTTAGTCATGTCATTAAGGAAAGACTTGCAATCTTTGCATGGACTGAACTTGAAATATCACAAAGTTTGGAGTGCTCGTGAAACAGCATTAATCAAAATATGAGAATCGTATGAGTTCTCCTTCAGCATTGTACCAAGGTACTGCCATGCATTACCTAAGTTTAACTCAGTAGTACATCAATATATCAATTGGGGGGAGAACAATATTGTTTTAAGAGGGAGTTTATATCCTTGCATACTTCAAGGGTGGGGTTTGTTGATGGATGTTGACCTTTCCTAAGTTTGGATGGTTGCCACTTAAGAGGCAAGTATAGAGGATTGCTCTTTTATGCCATAGGGCTGGATGGGAACAGCGGGTTATTTCCTTTTGCCTTATCAGTTGTGGAAGCTGAGAATATGGAGAGTTGGACTTGGTTCCTTCATCACATTTATGTCATACTAGAAGATCTAATGAAGTTATGTTTATGTCGGACAGGTAGAAGAGATTAGTGGATGCTGTAAGTCATGTTTTCCTCAACTCTACACATTGTTTGTGTTAGACATCTATATACAAACTTCAAGAAGCTACATCCTTGTATGCACTTCAAACAGTTATTTTGGCAAGCTGCACAAGCATATACGAGAGAAGAATTTTATTACCCTATGAGACAGATTAAAGAAGCATTGAATGAGGCACATGAATGGCTATCTACAATCCCTTTAAGTTTTTGGTCAAGATCACATTTTCAATCGACTCAAAGTGTGATATTTTAACCAATAACTTAGCAGAATCTTTTAATGCCCTAATTGCAAGTGCGAGGGAGTTGCCAATGGTGGAGCTGTTAGAGCATATTTGACAGAAAATGATGGTATTCTTTAATAAAAGACTGCAAGATGCAAATAAGTTACAGGATGGTGTAGTGCCATGTCTATTGAAAAAATATAAGGTTTGATAACAAAAGAAATAAATTGTGCACTGTTGAGATTGTCTTATTTTGAATGGAAAGTAATAGAGCACAATTCGTGGATGACAACAAGACATATAATCAATCTTAACTAATTTAAATGTACCTATCATCAATGGGATGTATCTAACATTCCTTGTGTACATGCACTTATTCGCATAAGGAATCTAAAATTGAGTATTCTAGACTATTGTAGTCCTTACTTCCATGTTGCATGTTAAAGAAGGCCTATTGTACACCTGTATTAGGGATCCTAGGCCTTTCAATGTGGCCTATTGTTGATCTACCTCACCCACTCATTCTTGGAGACCACCTGACCAACCAAAAAAGAACATAACTTGAGGGGAAGACGAAGCTAGTGGAAGTAGCCAAGAAAATAGACAAGCTAAACAATGCCAAGGATGTGGTCAATACGGACACAATCGAAGATCATGCAAGGCTACTTTGCAAGGTAAAATACAAAATCGATAAATTGTATATATAGTTGTAATTTACCATTATGTCTTTTACAAGTTTTTGACAATGTATGTAGGTGGACATGAGAATGGACAACCAATTAGGAGTAGAGGTGTACCATCCATAGAGGAGGTGGAGGGAGAATTCCTTCATAGTGAAGGTGAATATGTTTGTTGCCCATCAATTGTTTGTTAGTTTGCAACTCTATGTCTTTTCCAGAGTAACATTTTGTTAATAAGACTCTTATTGGGTTTTTTGTATTCTATGTTGTAGATGAATGAAGGTTGTAGGAGGCTCTTTATCAAATTTTACAAAATGAAGTTCTAATAAAATAACCCCAAAACAGTAGTACTCTTTGAAGTTTTGTAATAGTCGAAAAATGTATATGTACAATCTACTGTACCTTTATCTTTATGCAAGTCAATGGAAATGTATTTGAATAGTATGTTGTGCCTCTATACAATTCAGCATCGCTTTAGATGAACATCAAATGCAAGTAAATTTTCTATTGTTATGGTGCGAAACCATACCAAAGCACACTCCATTTAAAGTATTGGCATAAGAACTCAAGAAAAGAAAAAAAAAAAAGAACAACAATTTCCATTAGGATTAATAGACAAATGTTTGAGACATATGATATCTTCCCAATGATTGGAGAGCTATATAGGCAACCATCAGTTTTACTCATTACATTTATTTATGAATCATGAGTTACATCTATTTGAGAATTTCAACCTTCTACATGAGAATAAGTCCTTAATGTATCTTTAATCAAATCAACATTGCTCGGATTATATTGTATTCATAGGAATAGGATTCAAATTATTAATGTAACTCAAGCAAGTTCACAACCCTTAGAGACAAAGAGGTCTTACCTAAACATGTACACTATCGATGACAACTTAAACAACCATATGTTTTGAACTCATAAATGCTATTAGCTAGCAATTTATGCTAATAGCAACTTTTTCATTAGGAACTTTGTCTTCCTCTTATATGGCCATTATTTTCACAACATTCAACTAGTTATAAGTTAACTTACAATCTGGTGCTTGGAGTTAACACTTTCAGTTGGAAAGAAGCTTTTCACTTTTTGGAGCTCTGTCCCATTATTTAAAGTATTTGAAGAATGAATAGCACATAGAAAGCGAATCCACATTTTGGGTTTAACAATTGAGATGAAGTGCCACTTCAAGCCACATAATGAAATAGAATAACTGTAAAGCTCACAAACGAAAACTAAACATACCTAAATTAGATGAAGAATTCTTTACACTAAGATCACATGAGATCAAATCAAAAGGGTATCTTTTATACAATGGCATTCATGTTTTGCTTCTTCTTGATACCAGTAGAAATTGCTAATAGGTTCCTATTATTTTGGCCTTCATTTGCATACTCTAGTTAAATAGTTATAAAGTGAAAACAATGTGGATCTAGAAGCACAAATAATAAAATTAATAGCATATGCCATACAATAACCATACATTAAATGTCAAAAAGCAGCTCCACACCAAAATAGAAACGCAAAGGTTTAATGTAAAAGTTCAATCAAGAATATTTCAGGGGCGAAGTCAATTAGCACATCAAAATGGTGCGGATAAATCCTCAAAACTATACCCACAATTTATCAAGTCAAATCTTCAAAAAAAACCTTGTAGAAAGCTACTTCCATTCACATAAGAAGAATATTGACTAACCAAAAACAATGCTATTGATTGACAAGGAATATCATAAAATGTAAAGACCAAACCTCAATTCCTAATACCAACCTTGAACCTATTGTTCATTGTTAACCATAGAGGCTTCAATTCCATATCAAGACTTGCTTCCACAATTCCACAAGGTAAGTAGCCCACCCTAAGTGGACATTCAAAACATTCCTAAACAAAAGAACAAAATTTATTTCATCAAAATATAACATTCATTGAAGAGACTATATAATCACATGGTACAGGCTTATCTTCTATCTCCTTAAGGAAGCTATCACAATTGTTCTCATACACACACTTGACAAAGCAAACAAAAGAAGTAGAAATCCTATTAAATTGTTCTGGAAAGAGAGAATAAAGAAGATGAATTTAGTTGGTCTTGATAGTTGTGTACAACAACATGGTATTGGATTTGGGACTAAGTTTTTAGCTACCTATGGAAACATATGTAATGTATGATAGATGCATGCAAGGTGTGTTGAGCTAAGTTAATTAGAGTAGCCTTGTTCTCAGGCATAGCTTCATGTCAAGCCTCAATAACATTTTTGAAGTGGGAGCATATATTGCAGTCACAATAACATCTCCATGATATCCTAGGTTTCATTCACTTGGGGAATAAGTACAGAGATATGTAGTCAAAAATTTTGTCTACGAGAAAGAGAATGGATAACTTACCTTCTTCACCATCATGACTATGATATTTGAAGGTAATTGCATAACAGACAAGATAGTGAATTATGTGTTGCCAAATCACATGCAAGTAATTATCCTTTCAATTTCTAACAATTGATGGATTGTTTTGAGGTTTCCCTTGGGATATTTGCAACAATCAAGCGTGTTGTTTACATAAAGAAGGGCAAGTTGTGCAATAGTTCTAGCAATATACAAAGTCTACTATTCTACAGATAGAAAAGCTCTAGCAATCTATACAAGGAGCTATAAGATGGATGATGAGTTCATTAAGGACATCATGGAAATTCAAGTGGACAAGCACTACAAGCACTCCAAGGAGCACTAAAACTATTCCCAGCCAAAAGTTATGGGTTAAAATCAGCTAGCCCTTAAAATCAGAGAAAAAACTAGAAAAAAGACACTAATAAACCATCTAAGAGTTGCAATTGTCAGAGTGTAGGGTAATAAAAAAAAGAGGAGTAGAAAGTACTAAGAAATCACTTTTCACTCCCCAAGAAAGAAAACAGAAATCCTAAAATAAATTAAAAACCAATGAAATCAGAGTTCATCACCAACAAAAGTCTAGATAGAAGAAAGTGAGGATGGTAAATCTTACCATTCAACATAACTATCTAGTGCCAGAAATCAAAAGATTGATTTTAGTTAAGCTAGAAGTAGTATCTCAAAATAGAAGAGTAATTTTCCACAAGACTAGCGTTTCAATGTCCCCTGTAACTATGTAGCTAGGATTTATCTATCTTTAGTGAGCTAAATCAGGTTTTGTTCCACCTGGTTATGTTGCAGTATTTCTCAGAACAAGGAAATGGAACAAACCAAATTCCCATGTTGAAACTAATTGGAATTATCCAATGCATGGTTTGTGGCAACATTTGATATTCTAAATTCCATGAAAATTTCTTCTATGGATTGCACATGAAATCCATTTTGAGTACCAATCAAACATTTAGGTATGAATATATTGATAAAGATTTTGCAAGACTCCTTCACGATGGGCAACTTTCCACCTCCTTATAAGCCACTTAACAGCATTGCCATATTCCAATGCCCAACTTTCCACAAAAACATACTTCATCCCCAAGTCATTTACTAGACCAGAAGTTGTGGTTTGATTCCTGTGGGTTGATTTTGAAAAGGAATAAGAAGTGCTGTAAACTTCATATAAGTATTAACAAAAGTACCAATTTTTTGATCAGTAGTTAAGATCATCAGTAATTGGATCTTGATGGATATGAACCACCATCCTCTTAATATTAATTCCCAAGCAATCTACCACATTTGAGATAAAGATCCACATGCACCTGCACTGAATGTGGGTGCATTGAATTCATTATAGATAATGTTCACAAGCATATTATAATCCATTACAACATATGAAAAACATTCATTTAATTGCAAAGAAACAAAAGGAAAACATATGATGACAATAAGTATGATCTTTATCACTTGAAGATCAACAGTCAATGACTGTAGTTTAGGATCTCGGTCTGGTTGATGACGATCCTGCTCAATGGTATGTGTTGGTGAAGTTAATGATTGATATTCTTCATACCAAGCAAATTAGTCACACCTCCTTGCTAGACAACAGTAGTAATACCTACCAAGACTTTTTGCTGACCTTGATTTTGCAGCCACAGCACATGAACATGTACGCATGTTAGAAGAAATACTTGTAGAGTGCATCTTGTATCTACTTATTCATTGGCATCCACAATGACTACAAATAGGTAACATAAATTTGTAACTCTAGGTATCAAACACAATCATCCACATCACTTGTCTTTTATGTACGTAGACTCGATCCAGTAAACTTAGTAATGAGCACTCTCATAATATATTTCTTAATTTCATGATAAGGTTATCTTGAGAAGCCACATAAACAAATGCAAGTCCATAAGTCCACAATAAGAGGTATAGATCAGCCACTGCATGGACCAAGGAAAAGCAAAAATTTCATGGAAGAAACATCTCCGAATAAATGAATATCAATCTTAGCATGCAGTTCATTGTGGTTCTTATTTTAGAGACAAAGATAAAATTTTTTTACTCATCATCAATCTTTTAACACTGTCTCAATAAAGTAGCTACCACTGGAACTAAAAAGGCCAAACAATGTTAAAGCAATACTATGAATGAGTTGGAATCTAGAACATGAGTAGCAACAAGTAAACTTAAGAACCTACTATTGGGTTTCCTTTGTTTAGGATCTTAGAAACATCCACACAGCGGTTCTCATTATAACCCCAACTTGTCAAGTGCATTTGAATTTGTAGTAGTCTAACTATAGTAAAAACATGTGGAAAAAAAGAACCAGCAATTACATGGAGCATAGGCCTTCAAACAAGGAAGCTTTCTCAGTAACAAAGAGATGTTTATGCAAGCGGCTAGATTTAGGTCTTTGGAACAGTCACATTCAATATCTTTATTTCTTACCACAAGAACAAACAAACAAAGGTGCTACGTGAACATCCATTTTGTTTACAACTCTACCAAAGGCCATTATGAATAACATAAAATCCTACTCCTAAGGTTTGTTTGACATAGAAATAATAAGATCTATAGTTCCTAGTCTTTTGCATAGAACAGTTCATCAGCACTTTGAACTATTGTTTACAATCACTTCGTTGGAGCATAAAATCAAATGGTGGGGGGTGCATCTACAAACATAGAGATGCATATACAAAGCGAGAGAGAGAAAGAGATAGAGAGATTACCTTGTAGGTGACCGAGAGTGACAATAAAGGCATGTGTGGCTAGATGTGAGAAATGGATGGGGAGGGAGCCATGGATAAGTAGGGACGGGAACCATGGATGAGCAAGGGGCAGGAGCTTAGCACCGGGGGGTGCAGAGTGCATCACTTGAGGGCACAAAAACAAGATAGATTTGTTATCTGTAATGCTTAAACAAGGATTATAGATGAAGGGGGATATTTTTGACATTTTCAAAAATGTAATGGCGAAAAGCAGACGAAATGGAAAATTTGCAAATTTTTACAAAACATAATGGAAAACATGCAAAAATAAAAACTTTGGATTTCAAAAACACAAAAAATAATGCCAAATCTACAAAACAACCTAAAAAATTAAATAAGAACTCAGTTTAAAACAAGCTCTAAAATGTAGGAAAAGGAAATCTTTGGATAAATAGTATAGATATGCATGATGGAGTGTTGGAGGTTAACATCTCTGTAGACATAAAATCCCCATACTTAGGGATGAGTGGGTAATTTTACTATCACTTTTTGGGCACATAATCTACCACTAAATTTACATTCCCTAAACTACCCTCATATTTAAAACTCCATAAGAACCCATTTTTCCATTTCCATCGTGTCACATTCCATTTTTCCTTGCACTTTCTCTCTCACCCTAAAAGAAACATAGTTCATATGCATTACAGATCCTTCCCATTGTCCCATCTGCATCATGGTCAAATTTACAAGTAGATGGCACTCCAATAATCCTCTCTGCAACCATGGTTAACCAACAAAGTCCCCACATTGCCATGTTTGGGATTTTGCAATAAGACTACTAATCTTTAAATAATAAAGGGATTTTTGCAAAAATGCCATTACATTTTGGCACTTTTGCCAAAATATCCAACATTTTTTCAATTTTACAAATTTGCTATTAAGGTTTTAAGAACATTGCAAATTTACCATTCTATTAGTTTATCATCCTTTTTCCCTATTAATTTTTTTACTAGATGATAATATTACCCTTATCCCCTCCAAGAAACCTATTTTTAACTCATTTTTGGTGCCCCAATATCTCCACAAGCATGATTACAGCATTACTAGAACCACAAATTCCCCGTTGGTGCTACTCAGATCACACCCCGAAGTTGGTGCTACCTAGACTGTCCCCTGGCATAATGATACCCAAATTGCCCCGCCTCCCAGCCGATGCTACTTAGACTACCCCTCCACCCCACTCCCACATCAACTCTATCCAGTTCCCCCGCCCCCCCCGGACACTGGCTCCACTAGTTCGACCCCCCAACCGGCGCTACCCAGACTACCCTCCCTTCTCCCTTGCGACGGCTCTACTTAGACTATCCCCTGGCCAGCACTACCCAGTTAGCCCCTCACTCCCATGGTGGCTCTTCCTAGTTTGCCACCCTTCCCCCCAACCCGACGCTACCCAGATTGCCCCTCACCACCCTGCGGTGGCTCTTCCCACTTCACACTCTCCCACCCGGTGCTACCTAGACCCCCCTACCCAATCACCTCCATCCGCCCACCCACTATGCCCCTTCCCATGCTGAGATAGCGAGCAGATCCCCATGTCGCAATCCCTAATTTTTGATGCCTTCTCCAACGACCAAATGTCTGTCTCATGTCTATTTAGATAAGGGTAATATTGGAATTTTGTAAAAATTAACAAGGAAGGAGGATGGAAACCTAATAGAATGGCAAATTCCCAAAGTTCATTAAAACTTGATTGCAAATTTGCAATATGATTGTGCTAACAATTTTGTTTCTTATTGGCTTCCTATAACAAGCTACTAATTTTTAGATTTCCTATAAAACTTATTCTTCAAGTATGAAAATCCATGA
The DNA here is from genome assembly GCA_035236585.1 of Warburgia ugandensis. Classification (NCBI taxonomy): domain Eukaryota; kingdom Viridiplantae; phylum Streptophyta; class Magnoliopsida; order Canellales; family Canellaceae; genus Warburgia; species Warburgia ugandensis. Next base: position 39,639,901 of record CP141130.1, on the reverse strand, counting down.
AGCCATGCAAATGCCAAATATTAAAACCCAGAATCTTGTGCAAATTCCTAAGTATGTAAACCAAAAACCCTATGAAAATGCCCAAATATGAAAACTAATAACCCTATGAAAGTTGAAATTCCTCTAGTTGTGTCTTACCCAAAAACCTATGAAAATATATATCATTCATAATCTTTGTAAAAATGGATTGGAAGTTTGAAGTCATGGTTAAAAACTAGGATCTTCACATACACAATCACAAATTTAGTAGAAAAAATGACTAGAAATTCTCCATAGGTCCAGCGTAAAAATCTAACATAGAATGTTTTCACAATTGTAGGAGAGAGTTACTATAGTTCTTAATTTTCTATTGGGTCTGGAGAGAGAGAGAGAGAGAGAGAGAGAGAGAGAGAGAGAGAGAGAGAGAGAGAGAGAGAGAGAGAGAGAGAGAGAGAGAGTAAGTGTTTTTGGTTTTGCCTTGATAATAGGGAAATTGTCTCCATGGAAGCAATAACTTGGGGTTTGCACTTTGCAGAGAATAGGAATAGGAGGAAAAAAGAGGCATTGTTTATTTGCTTCTATCAAAATGGTATTTTTGTCACAAAAAAGATGACAGTTTCGAAATTTCATTGTAAATGCACTAAATAACTGAAAACCTAGTCATCAAAATTACAATTTTGCCATATCCTGAGTAAAATGAGCCTGAGGAAATTTTGCAAATGTGATAACCTATGTAATACTTTGGTGTAATTAAAAGTCTCATAAACTAGTGGCCTACAATGACATGGGTGTGTCTCATCACTCTAATGTTGATGCTAGATCAAGAAAGATCAAAGGCAATCTAATTGTTCTAGTTTTGAACTACCAAGATCAACATTAGAATTACTTTGAAGCATGAGATAATGAGCATGATTAGTTAGGAATGGATGGATGTCACTAGCATAAAACTTTCAAATAGTTTTGATCATCCAAAATAAGTTGTTTTCATGTCAAGATCAAAGTACTGCTAGAATTGGATGTTCATGATTAAATCTTGTTGATCAGGAAGAAGATGATGGGGTGGATGTCTCAAATGAGTTCTTTGGAGATCAATGAAGGTTGAAATCCTAGGTTTTTCTAATGATTTCTTTACAAATCTTTATCAAATGTAGGGCCTAAATTCTGAAAGATATTTTTAAAAATGAACAGCATAAAATATTTTCTATGAAAATGCTTCTAAAAATACAGAATGTCATTTTTCTTTTGCAAAACATATATTTTTTGGTAAAATGATTTTTCCATTTCTATAAAAAATTTTGGTAGATTGACCTTTGTATTTCAGATTCATGCATTTTTGCATGTGATGCGGTGTCCACATGGATTTTAAGGTTGTTTTGAAGATAATTGAGGAAAAATTCACTTGGATAAGGTAACTTGTGGACAAATAGGAAGATACCACTCCATTTTTCTTATTTTTCCATGATTTCCTCACCTTTTTCTTTCTATCCAGCTCACCATAAAGAAACACTACAAATTTCACTTTCCAATTAATAGTCTTACTTTTCTAAAATGCTCCAATCTTATAGTACCACCTAACCAGCCAACCAATCCCCACCTTCTTAGGAAATCACCTCATCACCTTATCCTCACCATCCACTTTTCATCCATGGGCTGCCACCATTCCCATCTTTTTCTTTCCATATCTCCCTCACTCCCATAGGAGCTTCATGTGAAAACCAAAGGGTGAGATGGCTCTTTCCTAGAAAAATGGAATCTCCCACCAATGATTAGCCCATTCCCATATTGCCACATCACCATCTCCATCTTATACTTTACACTCTTTGCTCTTCACCACCCAAATACTTTCCACTATTTTCCACTTTTCCTTACCTTAATTCCACATGAAAATCCTTGTGTAGTGGAGTCCCATTGCATAAATCCTAAAAAATAGGACTCCTCTCTTCCCTTCCTTATCTCAATCTCCCACCATATTCCCTTCTAAGGAAACCCTAGGCAGCCACCCCATCCTATCCATCCATTTTCATTTTCATTATCATCTCATCCTCACCCTTAGATTACATTTTAGAAATAAAGAAAAGGCTAAAACTCCTATAAGAGTCTCTTGGTGTTAAACGTGGGAAGGCAACTTTTAAAGAGAGGTGGAATGCATTCACCTTCTTCTCTTCTCCTCTCCTCAATGACTCCCTCCTTCCTTTAAAGACTTCCATGATTTTCTCCTTGGGCGGCCATTCTTCCTTGAGGTGCACTATATTTTCTACCTTAGGCTACACTTCTCCAAGTGTTTTAGGCCAAGGCCTAGCCTAAGTTCTTAGTTCATCAATTAAAGGTTGGTTGTTTTTCCTCTCTTGATCTTATACTTTTCCATTATTATTTTATTCTATGATTTCATCTTGTTTGGTTAGGTCTTTCATTTCCTTGCTATTTTAATTTTGTTTCCTTAGTATTCCCTATGCTTTACCATGTTTCCATTGGAATTTTCCCTTTGAACTTCTTGCTTGTTGGTGTAGGAGAACTAGAAATTTTTTAGATTGGAAGTATATTGTAAAGGATGGTGCACACACATCAAGAAGGTGCAGACCATCCTTGCATTTTAATTTTCCATCAATGAAGCTTTGATTAACTTCTCCTTCTCTTGATTGGTTGTGTTAAAAAATTTCATGCTATTTCTTTACTACTGGTTCCTTAGTTTATTAGTGAAATATGGTTTTATTGCAGTTCCATTAAGCATTCAAATACCCCCAAAAATTCATTGGATCCATGCTTACCACTCTAGGTGATATGCACATGGTTTTGAATGATTTTAATTGGTTCATTGTGAGAGTTTGGTGGATTATGGAAGTGTTTAGAATGTTGTTTACTTGATGCTAGCTTAGGTTAGTTTATTTCAATTGTTGTTAAATGCTAGATATGATTATTGCATGTGTTGAGCATCATTATTTGAATTAGATATCACATGTCATGTTATATGTTATTTTCAGTGATATTCAATTATGTCCATGCACTCTTATCATTGCCATAGACACATGTTCACATCATATTAACAAGCTTCCATAGGTAGGGATCACACTAGAATCATGCATCCCACCCTATGGTCATCTACATGGTTCTAGATGTACTTAGATTTGTTGTTTAATTATGTCTTTTGAATTGATTGTGTGGTGAGTGATTGATTGTTGCTTAGGTTTGCATAGTGTCCTCCATAAGTTTGGCTGCATTATGATAAGTGTTTAATTTTACATAAAAATTACCCAATTAGTTATCCATGTGTTGCAACTTATAGGGGTAAATTAAGGTTTTTAGACCAAAATTCGTTACACATGCATTTTTGAGCTAATGAAGCAAAGTTTGATATTTTGTAAATCTAGAATCTAATCCAAGGTAAGTATGTGATAAATCATGGTTTTTTAGGATTTGATTAGAGTTTTTCACTTTTGTAGATCTAGAACCTATAGAAATAGGCCAAGCTAACCTTTTTCCCCTAAATCATGTTTAGTAACATACGAGGACAAGGTGACTAGCGCGATCAAACCAGGTAGGTGTCCTATCACTACTAGACTTTTAAAAGGAACCCATGATGCTTTTTGAATGCATGTTTTGAGTCATGGTTGCTTTTCTAATGCATGCTTTAAGTTTTTAAGTTACATGTCCTGTCTTTATGCGTATATCATATAAACTTATGTTACATCCTTATGCACATGACCTATTTAGCATGAATTGATTTCATAAATGAACTTAGCATGCATATGAAAAATACATTGCGCATATATTTCCAAGACATGTGTTACATGCATAGACATGTTTTGAAAAAGGATTCTTGTCTGCATGATACATGCATAGACATGTTTTGAAGAAAAAAGGTTCTTGCCTGCTTGATAGTATATGATTTGGGCTAGTAAGCTCGTGGGTGCTATGCCGAGAGGTTTGGGGTGGCCTCCCAGCCTCTACCACTATAGGTGGAAAGGGTACCATGCCAAAAAGGCTTGTCCTCACTTCGATTGCTGTGGTAAACGAGGACTACCACTGGAGGTGTCACGGCACCTGTCGAAGTGTCATATGCTCCGTGGAGGCTATGACCGAGAGTCCCTAGGTACCCGAGGACCACACAGCGCTGAGGTCGTGGGTATAGTGTGGCCTATGTTTTTGAGGATTTACTTGCATGCATATGGCATGACATGAGTATGGTCGACCATAGATCCATGAGTTGGATTTAGTTGAGCATCTTATGCATATCATAATATATGTTTATGATATCTATGTTACTTTTGACTTGGATAATGCGATTCTTTAAGTCGTCAGTATTCTATTTTGACAATGGCTTTTAATATTGATATTGAACATGAGTGTCCAAACATGCACAAGGTTTAAAGAACATATGGTTTAAAACATAGCATGCACTGTAAAACTAGTAGTGATAGACTCCTATTGAGTATAGTGTATACTCACCCAATCCCTAATATTTTTCAAATACAAGTAAACACTTAAGGACAGGATACACCCGTGACAGAGAACATCCAAATTAAGTACAAGTAAGTAAACCCCTACCTTATCTTTTAGTGAATGTTACTTGATTGTAGTTACTCTCTGTAGCTGGGGCTGTGACTAACACTTTCTTGGGAATAGAGTTGATTTAAAACTATGCCATGGCTATATGATTTGAAGATGTGTTTTGACACTCGGGGTTTTATACAAAAGATTGCTTTCCAAAACAAAAGATTTTCATGCATTTCATATTTCTAAAGCAAGAGATCTTGCCCTTTTATGAAATTTGCATCATATGAAACCCGGGTCGTCATAGTTGGTATCAAAGCCCAGTTTGACGTTACTCACAGCCCAGTTATGAGGAGAATAACTTATAATCAAGTTTCATCCATGAAAGATTAAGGGGTAATATGATAACACATACAAATAGAAGGCCCAAAACAGGCCCTGCGTCACCGCTCCCGAGACGCACCTGCGTCCCGGTTGAGTGGTGACCGGCCCACACGTGCGGTCGCGCACTCCCAGGCTTCATCAGGTTGTGTGTTCCACTTACGCAGAGTGCGTGGCGTCATTGTCGTAGGCCCACACGAGGCGGTCACTCGGGACGATAATGCATCCTGCGTCCGCAGCGCGCGCCCCACAGGGCGCATCCACCGACGCACCTGGCCTCCACCCTTTTTCTTGTTTGCGGGCGCATCCACGGATGTGCCTGTCGGTTTCCCTTTAATGCACTAGGTGCATTTTCTCTATGGTGACCTGGGCATCCTCGGGATGCCCTAGTTTGACCCTGTGGAACCAGAACGCCCTAGGCACCTGCCTTGGGTCTGTTGTGGCTCCTTAGAGCCCCGTTTTGCATGGTTTCTTATGCAAAAACTTAGGGACATTCAACCTAAGACTGAGGGGGAGATGGATTTGGAGTTGTTTAAGGCGTAGCTTGTTCGTGGCTGGGTTTTTTTACGGTTTCTCCTGTTGCCTGAAACTCCAAGATTGGTTTTTCCCAGGGTTTTGGGCTGCCATTGGAGGCGCCCAAGAGCTTTATTTATAGAACTTAAGGAGGGTTCTGGAGGGGGGTTTGCCCCCTACACACCAACATTCTAGAATGTCGGTGATGCAGTATGTTTGGGAAGAAGGGGGTGCCCGTATCAAAACGGGTCCCTATTTTCTCAGGCCAATTCGTTTTAAATTTAATTACAATTTTGCCCTTGAACTTCAAAGGGCCATAACTTGCTCATTTTAACTCCTTTTTGGGTGATTTTGGTCTTGTTGGATTCCTTTTTCCGAGAAGCACCTAAGCATACCATTCTAAGGACCAAATTTCTAGGTCTAGTAAGGGTGAACAGTAAAATAACCAAAATACCCTTACCTCAAAAAGTGAACTTTTCATTACCAACATGGGATTTCAGGGTTACAAAAATGGAGTCATTACATTGATACCTCGTGTTTTTATTGAAGATGTTTCGATATAGGTGGATCAGTTTTATTACCTATTCAACTTCATTGTACTGGAAACCCAACTTGCATCTGATCCCGATAGTCAGATTCTGGTTATACTTGGACATACATTCCTGGTGACATCCAATGCCATTATAAACTGTAGGAATGGTGTGGTGAAACTATTTTTTCACAACATGAAAGTTAAACTCAATGTGTTTAAAACCAACCAACAACATTTAGACCTCGATGATTCTTGTGAAGTGAATTTGATGGAGTGTCTAATTCAAGACAATTATCCAGCATCATCCATCTCTGACCCACTTATGTGGAACCAGTCCCTTCATCAAAGTGTGTTCTCCTGCCCTCTATAGAGCAACCATCTTCTCTAGTCCTAAGCCCCTATATGCTAATCTCAAATATTCTTATCTAGGACTAGATGATTCTTTGCATGTAATAATAGCATCATATTTAGACCAATAATAGGAAGGTAAATTACTTGACTCTCTCAAGGGACCCAAAACTGCTCTAGGGTGGACTATTGTAGACATCAAGGGGATTAGTCCAGCTATGTGTATGCATAAGATCCACCCAGAAGAAAATGCTAAATCCTCCAAGGAAACCCAAAGAAGATTAAATCCCCACATGAAGAACATGGCTAGAGATAAAGTCCTTAAGGTTTTAGATGTTGGCATAATATGCCCCATCTCTAGCAACACTTGGGTTAGCCCCGTCCAGGTTGTACGCAAGAAATTTGATGTCATGGTAATCAAGAGTGAGGATAGTGAGTTAATACTCACTCGCATAACCACTAGGTGGAGAGTCTATATTGATTATTGAAAATTGAATGCGATCACTAGAAAAGACCACTTTCCTCTTCCTTTTATTGATCAAATGCTTGAGAGATTAGCTTGTCATAGTTATTATTGTTTTCTTAATGGTTATTCAAGCTATAACTAGATTTCTATAGCACCAAATGATTAAGAGAAGACCACCTTCACATGCCCTTTTGGGACCTTTGCTTATTGATGTATGCCTTTTGGACTATGCAATTATCCAACCACTTTCTAAATGTGTATGTTGAGCATATTTTCCAATATGGTAGAAAGGTTTTTAGAGGCATTCATGGATGACTTCTTGGTATTTGGGTCTTCTTTTGATGAGTGCTTGTACCATTGGAAATTAGTTCTTGCAAGGTGTCCAAAGAAAAACTTGGTATTAAATTGGGGAAAGTGCCATTTTAGATACAAAATGGTATCATTTTAGGCCACATAGTATCACATAATGGTATAGAGGTAGATAAGGCCAAAGTGGATATAATAGCCAACCTTCCTCCACCAAGGATGGTGAAAGAAATTCAATCGTTTCTAAGACATACTAGACTCTACAAGAGATTCATAAAGGATTTTAGCAAGATTGCCAAGCCCTTCTATAATTTACTTACAAAGGAAATTTTTTTGACATTAATGAGGACTATAGAAAACATTTGAGGGGCTAAGAGCCAAACTGACCTCTACACCTATTATTCGACCTCTTGACTAGAATGTCCCATTTGAGATACTCTGTGACTCATCGGACTATATGATTAGAGCTATTTTTGGGGCAGCACATTGACAAACTCCCACATGTGATATACTATGCTAGTAAAACTACTAATGACACACAACTCAACTATTCTACCATAGAAAAAGAGTTGTTGGTAGTCATGTTTACCTTGGATAAGTTTAGATCTTACTTTTTAGCATATAAAGTCATAGTATACTCAGATTATACTATTTTGAAATATCTCCTTTACAAAAAGGATACGAAATCTAGGCTGATCTGTTGGATACTACTATTATAGGAATTTGAGATGGAAATTTGAGATAAGAAAGGATTTAAAACATTGTAGTTGACCACTTGTCCAAGTTAGTGGTGGAGCACACTAGCAATAATGTGCCTATAACTGAATCCTTTTTAGATGAACAGTTAATACAAATTTCCCAGTTACGTTGGTATGGAGATATAGTGAAATATCTTGTTAGAGAACAAATGCCCAATCATTAGAAAAACCAAGATAGAAAAACATTTATGACCAAGGTTAGATACTTTGCATTGGTGACCCATACTTATTTAAGTACTATCCCAATTAGGCGATAAGGAGATGCATACCCAATAGTAAGCATAATAAAATCATCTCCTTCTATTGTGATCATCCTTGTAAGGGCCACTTTAGCTCTAGAAAGATAGCTACAAAAAATTTGGAGTGTGGTTTTTACTAGCCCATAATTTTTAAGGATTCGCATACTTACTACACAGCATGTATTAAGTGCTAAAGTTTAGTATTTATAAGGAAAAGACACACGATATCCTTAAACCCCATACTTGTTGTATAACCTTTTGATGTTTAAGGCATAGATTTCATGGGGCCCTTTCCTACTTCATATTTATACATCCTATTGGGAGTGGATTATGTGTCCAAGTGGGTGGAGGCCATATCCTATAAGACCACCACATGGTGGTGGTCAAATTTTTAAAGGAAAATATATTTGCAAGGTTTGGTACTTCACGTGTCATAATTAATGATGGGGGGCAAACATTTTTGTAGTAAATTGTTTGAAAATATAATGAAGTATGATATTCACCACAGAATTGTTACCCCATATCACTCTTTGACCAGTGGACAAGTAGAGGTGTTGAGTAGAAAAATCAAACATATTCTAAAGAAGATAGTTAATCCAAGTAGGAAAGACTAGTCTGTTAAACTTAATGAAGCTTTATGGGCTTATTGCACTGCCTATAAAACTCCTATTGGCATGTCACCCTATCGCCAGGTATATGGAAAGGTCTACTACTTACCAGTAGAGTTGGAACACAAGGCATATTAGGCTATCAAAAAGGGCAGTTTTGAGTTGGATACTATTGGGACCCATCGAAAACTCCAACTCAATGAGTTGAGAAAAGATTAATATGAATCTGCACATTTATACAAAGATTAGATGATGGATACCCATGATTGATAAATCTTAAGGAAAAGGTTCACACTAGGACAAAAGGTGTTGTTGTATAATACTAGATTGCATATATTTCCTGAGAAACTCAAATGTCAATGGATTGGACCCTATGTAGTGCGTATCGTACATCCTCATAGGTCAATCAAGATAGAGAGAGATGGTGAAATCCTTAAAGTTAATGGACAAAGGCTTAAAACTTTCCTACAGCTAATTAACCCTGAGGTTGAAGAAACAAAGTTAGAGGCACCAAAATACCTTGATCCATCTTAGAAAGCTCCAAAGCACCTTATAGATCATATTCCATGCACTCATTGACATTCTAACTGCAGATGTAAAACTTAGTCCTTGGGCGGCAACCTAGACGCTTTTCAAATCTTAGTCTTCTACATCTTTCCATCATCATATAGGGTCCTATGTTTCTAAACATTGAGGACAATGTTTAGTATAGGTTGGTTGTTGTAGATGTACATAGAGATTCTAAATTTTCTTGTATTTCATTAAAACAATAAAAAGAAAAGGTTTTGATGTAGAGTTCCTTTACAATGATGAAAACTAGATTTTAAAAAATGAGGTAGATCTACTGTTTTAACCTCTTAATGGAAGTGCATATGGCTCCTTTTGCAAGTTGTTCACATGTGAAAGCATTTTATGAAAGTTAATTCTTGAAAAGTATTTACACACAATACATAGTTTAGATCAATAGAGAAGTATGACTTAGAGATTCTAAGAAAAATCAGTGGAGACCTATAACCAAGTGAGTTTTAGAGACTATCTTATTTTGAAAAGTTATAAGTAATTCCACTTTTTCCTTAGCATACATAATTTTAGTGTAATCCTCTTATCTTAGTTTTGGTTAATTTCCAAGAATAAATACGAGTAATATCTTTCTTTCTAGAACATTGATTGAATCTTATAGGCTTTAAGAGACCTAAGGTAAGACATAGGCCATCCTTGTTCATCCCAGATATATAGAACCCATCCAATACATTATGCTACTAGTTAGTCCCTTAAGCCTTTGAATAAGCCTTTTCTTTCTTGACTCCTCTTACCTTAACAAAGAATAACCCAGTAAAATAAATATCCATTACATGTTTTCAAAAACAAGTAGGGAAGGTAGAAAAAGTTCAAAAAGGACAAAAAGTTTAAGAAGTCAACAACACCAAAAGTCTCTCTTTCAAAAGAAATCAAAAGAAATGTGAAAAGAAAGAAATATCAAAAATAGATAAGAAAAATATCAAAAAAGGCAAGAATATGATAGATATTCACTTTATTATAGTCAAAGTTCAGTTGTCCATCAATCAAATGAAGACCTTTATAGAATTTTGAAGCTTTGAATCCTTATACCCTTCTTTTCCAAACTTATCCAAAGCCTACATTTTGTCCTAAGTAAAGACCTATGGATCTACGTAGAAATTAGCCTTAGCGAGGATATAAAAAGAAGGAATTAAGGTAAACTACCCCTATTACTCTTGGTAATAACATCTATTCTTAGTGATCATTTTCCTTTGTCTTTCAATGCTTATAATCTATGTGAACTAATAGCTTTGTTGAATCCAGTCACATAATGAGAGAATATGTTTAACCACTTCTCTGCAAGATCCATTTTTGAGAGTATACCTATGAGAATTGAGGTCAAAACATATTTCTAATGAAATATAAGCATATCTAATTAGAAATCCTAAATTGGGAAGCTGTACAGATACATGCACTCCAAGAAATAATTATAATAAAATGACTTTCGTACATGGATAACCTACAAAACTGTCATTCATCTCTATTCAGTTGTTAAAATCTAGTAGAGTACTAATGAATGAGGATTCTTTGATATAAAATAAGAGACTTAACTCTAGGAAATTTTGTGGGTATATTCATTGCAAACCCTCATGGGACCTAACTCGTTCACTAGGGTTAACCTATTGCATGTGCTAAATGCAATCGTTTGTACTTACCAAAAAGGAAACCATTTGTTTTTCATGATTTTTTACATGTTTTACTCGAGACTAGTAAAATGCTAGTTGCCAATTAGTTACCTATGTGTTATAATATATAAGGGTAAATTAGGGTTTTTCATCCAAAAATTATAACACATGCATTTTTGACCTGAAAGATAAAAAATTTGATAATTTGTAGGTTTAGAGGCTAATCCAGGGTAAGTATGTGAATAATCATATTTTTTTAGGATTTAATTAGATTTTTCACTTTTTTGTAGGAAGTAAGATAATGATCTGATGGCCAAGATCGATCGAGATGAAATTTGAAGATCAAGATGCAAACATCAAGTCAAGGCCCATATATCATCAATCCAACATGAGTACAAGGATCAAGATCACCTTAAGGCATATAAAAGATGGAATTAGAGAAGTCAAAGGTGGTAAAAGTGGGCCCATGCACAAGCCATGTAGTGTCCACCACCTTTGCATGGATTCACTCAAGCCACCTAGCCATATACAAGCCACGAAGAAGGTGACTAGCTAAGGAGTCTAGACAGTTATCAAATCCAAGGGGTTGAGCCACCAAGCAAGTGAAAAGAACCCTTAAAGCTAGCCATGCCAAGCTAAATGAGTTCTCAAAGAAAGCCATCAAGCACCATGAGATTGGAGTGAAATCAAAAGAAATATTTGTGATATTTTTAGGATTATTTTGAAGATAATTGAAAATTCACTTGAATAAGGTAGCATGTGAATGAATAGGAAGATATCACTCTTTTTTTCTTTCTTTTTCATGATTTTCTAACCTTTTTCTCTCTCTCCACCTCACCATAAAGAAGCACTATGAATTTCACTTTCTACTTAAGAGTCCTACCTTTCTAAAACTCTCCCACCTTCCTAAATGCCTAGACAAACAATCCTAGAATGCCACCTAATCAACTAACCAATCCCTACCATATTATAAAATCAGCTCATCTACTTATCCTCACCATTCACTTTTCATCTAAGGGCAGCTACCATTCAAATCTTTTCATTCCATATTCCCTTATGTGAAAACCAAAGGGGGAGCTGCCTCTGTATTAGGAAAATGATACCTCCCACCAAAGGTTGGGCCATTCCCATGTTGCCACGTCGCTACCTCCATTTGATACTTTATTCTCTTTCATCTTCACCACCCAAATACTTTCCACTTTTACTTACCTTAATTCCCTATGAAAATCTTTGTGGAGAGGTTTCCCAACACATAGATACTAAAAAGTAGGACTCCTCTTCTTTGCCTTATCTCAATCTCTCACCATATTCCCTTATAAGGAAACCTAATGTAGCCACCCCATCCTATCCATCCATTTTCTTTATCATCTCATCCCCACCTATAAATTATATTTTCTAAATAAAGGAAAGGCAAAACTCCTATAAAATTCTTTTGGATTTTAACATGGGAAGGCAACTTTTGAAGAGGAGGTGGAACACATTCCACCGTCTTCTCTTCTCCTCACCTAAATGCCTCCCTACTTCATTTGAAGACTTCCATATTTTCTTCTTGGGCAGCCATTCTTCCTTGAGGTGAATGATGTTTTCTTCCTTAGCCTTCTCTACTCCAAGTGTTTCATGCCTAGGCCTAGCTCAAGTTCTTAGTTCATCCATTAAAGGTTGGTTGTTATTCCTCTCTTGATCTTATGCTTTCTCATTTATGTTTTATTCTTTGAGTTCATCTTGTTTAGTTAGAGCTTTCATTTCCTTGCTCTTTTGACTTGCTTTCCTTACTATTCCATGCACCTTACCTTGTTTCCATTGGAATTTCCCCTTTGAACTTCATGTTGGTTGGAGTAGGAGAACTAGAAAAGTTTTAGATTGGAAGTATCTTGTAAAGCATGGCGCACACACATCAAGATAGATGCACCCCATCCTTGTGTTTTAATTTGAGATCAATGAAGTTTTGATTAACATCTCCTTCTCTTGATTGGTTGTGGTAAATTTTTCCATGTTATTTGTTTACTGCTGATTCCTCAGTTTATTATGAGAGTTTGGTGGATGAGTATGGAGGCGTTTGGAATGATGTTGATTCATGCTAGCTTAATGTTAGTTTATTTCAATTGTTGATAAATGCTAGATTTGATTGTTGCATGTTTTGAGCATCGTTATTTGAATTATATTTCACATGTTATGTACTAGATGTTATTTTAAGTGTTATTCAATTATGTCCATGCACTCTTCTCATCTCCATAGACACATGTTTGCATCATATTTACAACCTTCCAAAAGTAGGAATCACACTAAAATCATGCTTCCCACCCTATGGTCATTTGCATGGTTCTAGATGCACTTCCCTTAGATTTGTTGTCTAATTATGTCTATTGAATTCATTGCATGGTGAGTGATCGATTGTTGCTTAGTTTTGCATAGTAGCCTCCATTAGTTTCGTTGCATTATTTAGAAAGTTTCCAAATTTCATGTGTAGAAAGTTAATCTAGGCAAGTTCTAAACTTAGAAGGTTTTACTCTTTGCAAAGTTTTATTTTTTTAGAAAATGTGTTTGATTTATTTTAGCTTCTTTACATGTCTTGAATTTATGTTAAATTCATTTCTTAATTTAGGACAACATTCTCATTATCTTGGCTAGGTTAAATAATTTATGTAAGGACCATTAATCTCACACAACCATTAGATTCCTCATGGGATTGACCTCCTTTGCATGAATTACTATAACCAATTCATGTGTTTGAGAGTTTAACTTAAAATCACAACACATCCATAGGAAAATCCAGAGATAAAATGAAAGAGTATATGGACCATGGGTCAAACAAAACTTTTTCATGCCTATTTGTCCTAGCTCCACCAGCCCTTGTTTGTACGGAATTGCATCTATCTTGGCTCCACTATCTGTTTGCCTCCCCCTGTCACTTGGTAAAAGTAGTCTCTCTCTACTTCACCTCCAATGCATAAGACATAAAGAACTAATCATTTTAGGCCTTCTTGAAAGCATCCCAAGAAATGTTGATGTTGGTGGTGAAATGTGTCCTTTTAGATGTTTTCCATGAAAAACTAGCTTCCCCCTTTAGGAGGAAGGTTGAAATATGCACTTGGTCCTCCATCAAGATGCTCATGGCCTTGAAGGCCCTCTCCACCTTGAACATCCATATCTTTCTTAATAGATCTCTTATCATATGACAAGGTTCTCACTTAATGATACAAAATTATATACTCTTTATTCTTGTTCTTTACTCTAAGAATCCTACACCTCCCATGAAGGTGCACTTTCTCGTACTCATTCAAGGATCAAACGTTCCTTGTTTTCTTAAAATTTGCCAACCACCATGGGCGGCATCTTTTTTCACAATCATCAATATTGCCAATACGAGTCATTTAGATAACTCATATTTAAACAACCAGTTATCACTTGTTTGATTGTATATGACTTTTGAACATGTTAGACTAGCTGTGAGAGGATTAAACTAGGCTTTGATACTAACTGTGACATCCTAGGTTTTTTCTTTCCAACTTCTATATGAATCTTTTTTTCAAATGTGGAGCCTCAAGGTTAGAAAACAAATTGTGAAAAATATTTTCAATGAAAAGACTTAAAAATCCCAAGTGTCATTTTTCTTTTACAAAACATGTAATTTTTAGTAAAATGAATGTTCCATTGCTACCAAAAATTCAGCAAAGCCACCTTTGTATTGCTGAATCATTTATTTTTTGCATGTGATGTGGTGTCCCTAATAAAACACAATATATAAAAATAATAACAAGGGAGACTTTGTCTTCATCCAATCACACACACACACACACATGAATGTTTTAAAAATAATAATAAAAATACTTAGAAAATTGAACAAGTTCTACTAGAATCAATCCAATAGTGATCACACATCCAATGTTTAATATTACATGTCCACATATCCAAGAAATAAAAGTCATAAGATAACAATCTACTTGCATAACACAAAAATAAATATCAATGAGTTTATGCACTTGTTTTGACACTACCTTCATTGACTTCTTCTACACCTCTTAGTCTAGGTTTTCACTCCTATTCTCTTGTCCTATTTCTTTGAATTTGAGAATTTGTAAACAAGTACAATATCTATGCAAGATTATGCTTGTGTTGGTAGTTTTATCATAAAAAATGAAAATTTTTATAATTGTAAATCCAAAACAAAAGCCATAGTTAGTATTCATGCAATTATGAAGAATAGAATGCATATAACAACAAAGTAAGACACTGAGATCTCATTTTAGTTCATATGGAAAATCCATGCCAAATCATCTACAATAAAATGAGCTTAAACCATCCACACATGCTATATCAAAAGCAGTGATAGTCATAGCAAAGCACTTGCAAACCATGCATGGTCACGTCATATCTCTTGAATGCATCATCTCATGCACATGCACATCAACACATGGATAGCAAAATCATCATCATATATTGAATAGATGAGAAGCAATAAAATCATAAATTTCTTAAAGACCTCAATACATCTCATAAAACATATGTAGATAATAATTAGAGTTACCTCTTTGAGGTCTCCTGAGTGTAAAACCACTTGAAATTTGGCCATCAATTGTTGGTCATGAGTACTCATAATAAACCTAAAGTCCTAGGGTGCCATCCACCTCTCAAGCTATAGAGTTATATATATATATATATTATACAAGTATCTGATATAAAAAATAATGGGCCATTTGTGTAGTGGACAAGACCCAGTCATGTCTGAAGCTATCTTACCTATTACCAAAACGGTTAAACTCCATAGCACCATATGCATGGGAAACATGGTGTGTAAGGCCATGACTTACCCATGATGTCATCATAACCTAATTTGGCCTATTGTGGCCAGGTATTAATTACATGAAATTTTAGAGGGAGGATGATTAGTTTGATAAGTTTTTAATTTTGCATAAAAGCCACTCAATTAGTTACCCATATATTACAACTTATGAGGCTAAATTTGGATTTTTTTATCAAAATTCGTAACACATGTATGTTTTACATAATAACTCAAAAGTTTGATATTTTATAGGTCTAAAGACTAATCAAAGGTAAGTATGCGATTAATCATTTTAAAAAAAATTTAATTAGAGGTTTTTATTTTTTGTAGGAAGTGAGATGGTGATCCAACAACTGAGATTGATCAAGATAAACATTGAAGATCAAGATCAAAAGATTGAGTTGAAGCCTAAGAATCATCAATTCAACATGAAGCCAAAGGCAAATATTATCACTAGGACTAGCAATGAATGCAATTAAAGGACCCAAAAGTGTCCACATTGGGCCCATGAAGTAAGCCATGCATTTTCACCACCTTTGCATGGGTTGCATGTAAGCCACCAAGCCATGTTCAAGCCATGAATAAGGTGACAAGCTAAGGATTCAAGCCAACCACCAAGCCAAGCGAAACAAGCTTCCAAATCTAGCCATAAAGTCAAGCTAATGAAGCCTTCAAAGTTAGCCATCTAAGCCACATAAGCCACATGACATGGAAGGCTAGGATTGGAGGAAAATGGAGAGGATTATCTATGATATTCTAAGGGATATTTTGAAGAGAATTAATGGAAAATTGATTAAAATAAATTGGTATGTTGACCATTAGGATGAGAGCCCTCTATTTTTCATGTTTTTCCATTTTTTTCCTACCATTTTTTCTCACTTTTCACCTCACCCTTAAGAGGCACCACGAATTTCACTTTCCATTCAAGAGTCCCACCATTCTAATACTCCTCCACCTTCCTAAACTCCCATCCCAACCAACCAACCAACCAATCACCACTTCATGGGAAATCACTTAGCCAATCAAATTTCCCCACCTTACCTCACTTTCCTATCTTTTTCCTACCCATATCTTTCCTCCCACTTTCTTACCTCATCCATCCACCTACCTTCCTTATTCAAAGGAGTGTTCCAAAATTTTTGAAAGGGGAGATGCCCTTCCTAAAAAAGTGGCATCTCCCACCTACTTATCTTCCAAAAGACAGCCACCATCCTACCTTGTTTCCTATTTGAAAACCCTGACTTATCCCCCTATCCTAGCCATCCAAATGAACTATTTTCATCCCCACCACACTTTATTCTTAGGCTAACCTAGAAAATGTAGGGGGGAAATTATAAAAGAGCCACAAAAACCTAAGTTTGAGGACTCTTTCACTCTAAGGAAAAAGATGCTGCCTCTAATTGGAAGGAGATGTCCTCTTCCTACCACCTCCTTTTCTCTCTTTTGCCTCGCATATCATACACTTTTGGGTGGCTGCTACTCTTTCCTAAGGTGTGTTGCATTCTTCAAGTGTTCCACACCTGGTTATTGGGTGTTTGATTTGTCTTTCAAAGGTCAGTTGGTCTTCCTTGCTTCTCTTTGTTTGATCTTAGTTACTTTTGTGCTAGTTGATGCTTCCAACTCCTTTGTTTCTCTTTGCCTAAAGACTAAGATCCAAGGTTGGTTTTTCCCTTGAAGTGATAGCCAAGGGAATTCACCTTGAATATTGTAATGACTCCAATTTTGTAACATTAAAATCCCAAGTTAGCAATGAAAAGTCACTTTTTAGAAATAAGGGTATTTTGGCTATTTCACTATTCACTTTGACTGAACCCAGAAATTTGATTGTGAAAATGGTACCATTAGGTGCGTCTCAGAAAAAGGAATCCAACAAGAGAAAAATCACCCAAAACAGAGTTAAAATGAGCAAGTTATGACCCTTTGAAGTTCAGGGGCAAAAATGTAATTTTTACTAAAAAACGGATTTAGCCTTCAAAACACAGGGCCCCGTTTTGATACGGACACCCTTCATCTTCAACCCCCTAGAGGGTTCTAGAACGACGGTGATTGGAGGAGAAATCACCGCCATTCTGGAGGTTTCTCCACCGCCATTTAAGGGCGGTGAGAGCCCCCTCTAGAACCCTCTTATAGCTCTATAAATAGAGCTCTTGGGCGCCTCTAATGGCAGCCCAAAAGCTTGAAAAAAACTCATTTTGGAGAAGCAACCAAGAGGAGAAACGAGGAGAAAAACCCAGCAACGAGCCAAGTATGCCCAAGATCCCTCAAAACCTGTCTTCACAGTAGTCCTAGGCTCAGTTTTCCTAAGTTTTTGGATGAAAAATCATGCAAAATAGAGCCTTGGAGAGTCACTAAGGACCCAGGGACGATCCTTGGGCCGCACTAGTCCCCCAACGAGCAAAATGCTCCCCACCGCACAGAATACGAAGACCGCGTTCAAAATCCAGTGCGTCTGCAGACGCACCCATGGGGGCGCATGCCGCTGACGTGCAATGCACTAGTGTTCTAGGATTTCCACTTCTTAAAGCCCGCTGGGGCGCATGCCCCTGACACGCAGCGCACTAGCACTCTGTATTTTCACTCTTAAAGGCCTTATGTACATGTGGTACTAAAAAGCTTATAACTTGAGATCTAGAGCTCCGATTGAGGCACCGTGAAAGGCGTTGTGTCCGTGTCGACGATGCGGACACACCCAAAATATAAAATCCTTGATGAAGGCCTAATAAAATGTGGGCACAACCCTTAGAATAGGATGGTAGCGCGTGGCCGCTAGACCTTTGGAAAACTGATGATACCAAGGCCCAATTAGGAGCTTAGGACACCCATAGGCATGGGGATGAACCCTTAATGCCTAAGTAATATGACCAACCACTCTAAAACCTATAAAAGATAGGCCAAACTAACCTTGATGCCCTAAACCATGTTCAGGAGCGTACGAGGATAAAGCGGTTGGCGCGACCTAGCCAGGTAGGTGCTCTATCGCTACTAGACTTTTTAAAAGATCCATGATTGTTTTATGCATAAGTTATATAACTTGTTTAGCATGACTTAATTCAGCATACATATGATAAATACTTTATGCATAGATGTGTTTTGCAAATAATTGCATATACATTATGCATAGATATGTTTTGCAAATAATTGCATATACATTATGTATAGATATGTTTTGCAAACAAATGCATATATTGCATGATTTGTGAGCATTGAGTTTTTGAAAGATTGCATGTCCTTGAGGGTTACTAAAAGACGCTGGAGTGCCCAAAAGATGCTGGGTAGGCAGTTGTGAGGGCTAGGCAGTTGTGAGGGACTCAAGGAGGATAGGTTTTGAAAAATACATTGCCATATATTGCCAAGACATGTGCTACATGCATAGATTGCATGATAAGTGTAGCCTTGACCGATGAGGGCGAGCTGATGAGGGTGGGCCGACGAGGGCGGGCCGATGAGGGCAGGCCAGAGAGAGCTGACAAGGCTTCTAGGCTAGCAGGCTTCTAGGCTGTCAGGCTTCTAGGCATGGTTATGACTTTGAATGCAATACTAGCATGAGCAGATTTTATGCATTGCGTGCATGTTTTGCAACCGATTTCATAAACTGCATGATTTACGACGAAGACGTGTCATAGGCCCCGTTGAGGCTATGACCGAGTGTCCTCAGTTACCTGGGGACCACACAGCGGTGAGGTCATGGGCATAGTTGGACCCTACGGTTTTGTTTGCGTATGGCATGATATGAGGTTGGTCAACTATACCATACTAGATATCCATGAGTTGGATTCAATGAAGCATCTTATGCATATCATTATGTTATGATATATATGATACTTTCGACTTGGTTTGTGAGATTCTTTAAGTCGTTAGTGTTTCAATTTGACAATGGTTTTTGATATATTGAACTTGAGTGTTCAGACATGCACATGTTTTGAAATAGCACATGATTTTAAACACCGCATGCATTATAAAACTAGTAGTGATAGGATCCTACTGAGTATAGTATATACTCACCCAATCCTCAACATTTTTGAGACACAAAGTAAACACTTAGGAGCAAGGAACGCTTGTGACAAAAGATACCTAGACTAAGTGCAAGTAAGTAAACCCCTACCTTATCTTTCAATGTTACTTGATTGTAGTTAGTCTCTAATAGCTGAGGCTGTGACTAACACTTTCTTGGGAATAATGTTGATTTAAAACTTTGCCATGGCTAGATAATTTGAGAATGTGTTTTGACACTCGGGGTTTTTATGAAAGATTGTTTTCCAAAACAAAAAGATTTTCATGCATTTCATACTTATAAAATAAGAGATCTCGCCTTTTTATCACAATTATATCAAAATGAAAAACCTGGGTCGTCACAGTTGGTATCAGAGCGCGGTTTGATGTTACTCGCAGCCTAGTTATGAGGAGAATAACTTATAATCAAGTTTCATCCATGAAACAGTAAGGGGTAATAGGTAACACATACTAAGGTTTGGTGAATTACCTTGTGATTACAGATGCCTAAGAAGAAAGGAAGCAATGTTCCAAGACCTAAACCCCCACCAGTGGACTCCACTGGGTCGGGCAATGGGATGGCTGAATTGTTCCAGCAATTCCTATAGAATATGGGACAATACATGAATAGTCAAAGCCAAACCCCTACCACACGAGATCCTTCCCCTAATAAAGCGATAGATAGGACTGAGGTTCAGTTAGAAAGGTTTCAGAAATTAGCTCCCTCATTCATAGGAGAAGATGAAGCATCTACAGCTGAAAATGGTTAATTGATATTGAAAAGATATTTAAAGCCATGAACATAGCTGAAGAAAGAAAAGTACCCATGGCCACATTCGTGTTTAGGGGAGAGGCTACCTTTTGGTGGGAAACAGTAGAAAGAACTTATTTTGGTCAGCGAGAAACAATAGGATGGGAAGAATTTAAAAAGGTCTTTAATGACAAATATTATCCTAAACACATAAAGAAATAGAAGGAAAAAGAATTTATGGACTTAGAACAAGGGACTATGATTGTCCAACAGTATGAAAGTAGATTCATCAGCCTCCGAAGATTTGCACCACGTGCTTGTGCTGAAGAGGAAGATGCAGCAGAACGATTTGTAGATGGGCTTAACCTAGGACTCAGGAACAGAGTTCTAGGTTTCCAACCTTCCACAGTAGCCAAAGCCGTAGAGATGGCCTCTCTATACGAAAAGGATTATCAAAGGAACCAGGCAATAAAGGAAACTAAGAACATCAACACCATGAGAAATAAAGGAAAGAGACCATTTCAGTCATCTGGACCCAGGCCACCTTTCAAGAAGCCGTTTGAAAACAAAGGAAGAAGACCAGACTGGAAGGAATGCCCTAGGTGTAACAGAAATCATTCAGGCAAACCATGTCCCACTTTCAACATCACTTGCTATAGTTGTGGAGAATTAGGACATTTTGCTAGTAACTGTCCAAAAAGGAAAATACAAGAGTGTAAAGAAGATCAAGTTCCAAAAAGCCTAGGATGTGTCCTTGCCCTCACTTCCAGTCAAGCCCAAGCTTCAAATGCAGTTGTTGAAGGTATTCTTTCTATCTATGATACACCTGCTAAAGTTCTATTTGATACAGGCTCCACTCATTCCTTCATATCCCCGAAATTTGCATCATCCTTGGACATTATACCACAGGACCTAGACTTCACTCTAGAATTCATGATTCCTATAGGCCAGGCACTCCCCACCTATTCTTATCTCCAGGATGTCCCCATTTTGATCAAGGACCATTTGCTACATGCCAATCTTATCCACTTAGATATGAATGACTTCGACATCATCCTAGGTATGGACTAGCTAGCCTTTCATCAAGCCTTTGTTGATTGCCCCCAGAAACACATCACTTTTACCCTACCTAATGGAGACACTTTCACCCTCCACGGAAGAAAGGATTATTCTGGAGTGTGTGTTATTTCTACCATGAAAGAAGTTAAGCACATTGCTCAGGGATGCCCCTTCTTCTTAGCCAAGATTGAATCTATCGAGAGTCCCCAACCAAAGCTAGAGGATGTCAAGAATTTCCTGATGTATTCTCTGAGGACTTACTAGGTCTACCTCCACCAAGGGAAATTGAGTTTATCATTGACCTTATACTCGGTACTTCTCCCATTTCCAAAGCTCCTTACCGAATGGCTCCTGCAGAACTAAAAGAACTGAAGACCTAGTTACAGGAACTACTTGACAAAGGGTTCATATGACCTAGCGTATCTCCGTGGGGAGCTCCAGTCCTTTTTGTTAAGAAAAAGGATGGCTCCATGAGATTGTGCGTAGACTATCAGATGCTAAATAGGGTCACTATTAAGAATAAGTAACCCCCTCCCCGAATTGATGATCTTTTCTATCAACTTCAGTCAGCCAGAGTCTTCTCTAAGATTGATCTATGATCCGGATACCATCAACTTCGAGTTAGAGAAGAAGATATTCCCAAGACAGCCTTCAGGACTCGATACGGCCATTATGAATTCAGAGTGATGTCCTTTGGTTTAACTAATGTTCCAGTCGCGTTTATGGACCTCATGAATAGGGTGTTTAAGGAGTACTTAGATAAATTCATCATAGTGTTTGTGGATGATATCTTGATATATTCAAAAACTCCTGAAGACCATAAGGAACATTTATGGATAACATTAAGCACCTACAAGCACACAAGTTATATGCAAAATTTAGTAAGTGTGAGTTTTGGCTGGAAAGGGTTAATTTCTTAGGACACATTATTTCTCAAGATGGCATAGCAGTTGACCCCACTAAGGTTGAATCAATACAGAACTGGGAAAGACCTTAGATAGTCACAGAAATAAGAAGCTTCTTAGGGCTTGCCGGATATTACTAGAGATTCATCGAGGGTTTTTCACAAATTGCTTTACCTCTAACTAAGCTGACCAGGAAAGACACAAGATTTGAATGGACTGATAAATGTGAGGAAAGCTTCTAGAAACTAAAAAGAAGGTTAACTACAGCACCTGTCCTTACCTTACCTTCAGGAAGTGGCGGATTTGAGATATACAACAATACCTCGCAACAAGGACTAGGCTGCGTACTTATGCAACATGGGAAGGTAATTGCTTATGCTTCTCGGCAACTCAAGAAGCATGAAGTCAATTACCCGACCCATGACTTGGAATTAGCGGCCATAGTCTTTGCCTTGCGAATCTGAAGACATTATTTATATGGGGAAAAGTTTGAAGTTTTTACAGATCACAAGAGTCTTAAATATATCTTTTCCCAACAAGACTTAAACATGCAACAAAGAAGATGGATGGAATACCTAAAAGACTATGACTTCTCCATTCATTATCACCCTAGAAAAGCTAATGTGGTAGCTAATGCATTAAGTAGAAAAACCCAAGGGATGTGTGCAAGTTTATTAACTAAGAGATGGAAGCTATTATAAGAAGTAATCACATGGAAACTAGGCATAGGTAAGCACAAGATCATTATGGTAGGTCGAACAATAAAGTCAGCTGTTAATGAAAAGGTTAAGCAAGAACAGAAAGGAGATCCGGATATACAAGCTTTCATAAGAAAACCAAGGTGTACAAAAAGGGAAGATGGTAGCGTTTACATGCAAGGAAGATTAGTGGTACCAGCTAATGAAGAGTTAAGACAAGAAATCTTAAAAGAGGCTCATCGGTCTAAGTATACTATACACCCGGGAGGAACTAAGATGTATCAAGACTTAAAGAGACAATATTGGTGGGATGGTATGAAAAGAGACATAGGGGAATTTGTGGCAAAGTATCTAACATGTCAACAAGTAAAGGCTGAACATCAAAGACCTGCGGGATTGTTACAACCCCTTGAGTTACCCGAATGGAAATGGGACCATATTACCATGGACTTCATCGTAGGGTTACCCAGGACCTCTAAGGTCATGACATGATCTGGGTAATTGTTGATAGATTGACTAAGACAGCCCATTTCCTTCCTATATGCCATACCCAATCCACTGACAGCCTATCTCAGCTATACATCAAAGAGATAGTGAGTTTACATGGTATACCCCTTAGTATCACTTCAGATAGGGATGGCCGCTTCACTTCACAACTCTGGAAGTCCGTCCAAAAATCCTTAGGATCTTCCTTGAACTATAGCACAACCTTCCATCCATAGACCGATGGACAGTCAGAGTGCACAATCCAGATAGTCGAAGATATGTTGCAAACCTGTGCCCTCGATTGGAAGCAGAGCTGGGATGAAAACCTACTGCTAGTTGAGTTTGTGTACAACAATAGCTTTCAGTTGAGCATTGGCATGGCTCCATACGAGGCGCTCTATGGGAGACCCTGTTGATCACCCACCAATTGGAGTGAAGTTGGAGAGTCTAGGGTGCTCTAGTTCGAGTTGGTAGAGCAATGCGTTGAGAAGGTCAAACTCATAAGAAGACACCTCCTCACAGCTCAAAGCCGCCAAAAGAGCTATGCTGATTGAAGGAGAAGACCATTGGAATTCGACATAGGAGAGCATGTTTTCCTAAAGATATCTCCCACTAAAGGAGTTATGCGATTCGGTATCAAAGGCAAGCTTCATCCGCGTTACATAGGACCTTTTAAAATCCTAGAGAAAGTGGGAAAAGTGGCCTACAGGATTGCACTACCCCCTCAGCTATCTGAAGTGCATAACGTATTCCATGTATCTATGCTAAGGAGGTACGTGCCTGACCCCGCTCATGTCATCAACCAGGTACCCATAGAATTGACGGAGGATCTCAAGCTAGAGACCAGATCAGTTGAGATCCGGGATCGTAAGAGTAAGAAGCTGCAGAACAAGGACATACCCTTAGTCAAAGTTTTGTGGAGAAATGCGCACATGGAAGAAGAGACTTGGGAATCGGAGTCAGAAATGCGAGAAAAGTACCCCAAGATCTTTTGACTATATATATAGTAGAATTTCGGGGCCAAAATTCCCCAAAGGGGGCAAGAATGTAATGACTCCAATTTTGTAACATTAAAATCCCAAGCTAGCAATTAAAAGTCACTTTTTGGAAATAAGGGTATTTTGGTCATTTCACTATTCACCTTCACTGAACCTAGAAATTTTATTTTGAAAATGGTACCATTAGGTGCATCTTGGAAAAAGGAATCCAACAAGACCAAAATCACCCAAAACGGAGTTAAAATGAGCAAGTTATGACCCTTTGAAGTTCAGGGGCAAAAATATAATTTTCACTAAAAAACGGATTTAGCCTGCAAAACGCAGGGGCCCGTTTTGATACGGGCACCCTTCATCTTCAACCTCCTAGAGGGTTCTAGAACGACGGTGATTGGAGGAGAAATCATCGCCATTCTGGAGGTTTCTCTTCCGCCATTTAAGGGCGGTGAGAGCCCCCTCTAGAACCCTCTTATAGCTCTATAAATAGAGCTCTTGGGCGCCTCGAATGGCAGCCCAAAAGCTTGAGAAAAACCCATTTTGGAGAAGCAACCAAGAGGAGAAACAAGGAGAAAAACCCAGCAATGAGCCAGGTATGCCCAAGATCCCTCAAAACCCGTCTTCACAGTAGTCCTAGGCTAAGTTTTCCTAAGTTTTTGCATGAAAAATCATGCAAAATAGAGCCCTGGAGAGTCACCAAGGACCTAGGGACGATCCCTGGGCCGCATTGGTTCGACAAGGTCAAACCAGGGTGTCCCATGGACGCCTTGGTCCCCCAACGAGCGAAACACTCCTTACCGTACAGAACACGTCGACCGCGTTTGAAGAGAACCACGGACGCGCTCACAAAATGAAAAATCGGGCAGGAAATCTAGTGCGTCTGTAAACGCGCCCGTTGGGGCGCATGCCGCTGACGTGCAGCGCGCTAGCATTCTGCATTTTCACTCTTAAAGGCCTTATGTACATGTGGTACTAAAAAGCTTATAACTTGAGATCTAGAGCTCCGATTGAGGCGTCGCGAAAGGTGTTGTGTCCGTGTCGATGATGCAGACACACAAAAGCTATAAAATTGCTGATCAAGGCCCAATCAAAGGTGGGAACGACCCTTAGAATAGTATGGTGGCGCGTGGCTGCTAGACCTTTGGAAAACTGATGATACCAAGGCCCAATTAGGACCTTAGGACACCCATAGGCTTGGGGATGAACCCTTAATGCCTAAGTAATAAAACCAACCACTCTAAAACCTATAAAAGATAGGCTAAACTAACCTTGATTCCGCAAACCATGTTCATGAGCGTACGAGGACAAAGGGGTTAGTGTGACCTGACGAGGTAGGTGCTCTATCGCTACTGGACTTTTTAAAAGAGCCATGATTGTTTTATGCATAAGTTATATAACTTGTTTAGCATGACTTAATTCAGCATACATATGATAAATACTTTATGCATAGATATGTTTTGAAAATAATTGCATATACATTATGCATAGATATGTTTTGCAAATAATTGCATATACATTATGTATAGATATGTTTTGCAAACAAATGCATATATTGCATGATTTGTGAGCATTGAGTTTTTGAAAGATTGGACGTCCTTAAGGTTTACCAAAAGACGCTGGAGTGCCCAAAAGACGCTGGGTAGGCAGTTGTGAGGGACTCAAAGAGGATAGGTTTTGAAAAATACATTGCACATATATTGCCAAGACATGTGCTACATGCATAGATTGCATGATAAGTGTAGCCTTGACCGATGAGGGTGGGCTGATGAGGGCGGGCTGATGGGGGCAGGCCAGAGAGAGCTGACAAGGCTTCTAGGCTGGCAAGCTTCTAGGCTGTCAGGCTTCTAGGCAGGGTTATGACTTTGAATGCAATACTAGCATGAGCAGATTTTATGCATTGCATGCATGTTTTGCAACCGATTTCATAAACTGCATGATTTACGACGAAGACGTGTCATAGGCCCTGTTGAGGCTATGACCGAGTATCCTCAGGTACCCGGGGACCACATAGCGGTGAGGTCGTGGGCATAGTTGGACCCTATGGTTTCGTGGACTTATTTGCTTTGCATATGGCATGATATGAGGTTGGTCGACCATACCATACTAGATATCCATGAGTTGGATTCAATGAAGTATCTTATGCATATCATTATGTTATAATATATATGATACTTTTGACTTGGTTTGTGATATTCTTTAAGTTGTTATTGTTGCAATTTGACAATGGTTTTTGATATATTGAACTTGAGTGTTCAGACATGCACATGTTTTGAAATAGCACATGATTTTAAACACCGCATGCATTATAAAACTAGTAGTGATAGGCTCCTACTAAGTATAGTATGTACTCACCCAATCCTCAACATTTTTCAGACACAAAGTAAACCCTTAAGAGCAAGGAATGCCTGCGACAGAAGATACCTAGACTAAGTGCAAGTAAGTAAACCCCTACCTTATCTTTCAATGTTACTTGATTGTATTTACTCTCTAATAGCTGAGGCTATAACTAACACTTTCTTGGGAATAATGTTGATTTAAAACTTTGCCATGGCTAAATAATTTGATAATGTGTTTTGACACTCGGGGTTTTTATAAAAGATTGTTTTCCAAAACAAAAAGATTTTCATGCATTTCATACTTATAAAACAAGAGATCTCGCCTTTTTATCACAATTGCATCAAAATGAAAAACCTAGGTCGTCACAAATATAATATTTTCCTTAGCTTTCTATTTCCGTTTGGATCTCTTTTAGTTTCCTTGAACTCTAGCATTGTGAGAAAAGTAGACACCATTCATGTAGCCAATTGTATGAAACACTTTTTGATGATTAAAGGAATAATTTTTAATTGATGAATGACCATTATTCTTCTTAATTGTTTATTGCATGTTGATGGTATATTAAGTAAGTGAATGCTTATTCTTTGAATTCCCAAATAATTCAATAAAAAGGATTATGAAACCATGCATCCAATCCAAGCATAAAATCATGGTTTTAAAGGGCTTTAGTGTTGAAGTTGGAAAGTCTTCTTCATGTGCTTGATTATTTGTAAATTCTTAGTTTAATATTTCATATCAATAGGCATGAAGTGTGCTTATCAAATCATTTTGGAACTATATGTGCAACCCATGGTTGGAGCACATAGTTTTGAGTGATTAGATTCCTAGTTGTGGCATTCATTCATGTTAGGAAAAGTAGTTTAGTTGGTGGTTGATTGTTGATCTTAATTAGTTTGATAGCATGGTGTTGAGTTGTTGTTAGTTGTGAAAGCTTTCATTACCATGAGTTTAATTTCTTTCTTTATAATTTGCATGATTAGGAAAGTAGTCAATAAATTTATAAAGTTTTCTTTAGGGAAGCTTAATTTTTAGAAAGCATGTTTAGGAAAGTTTTCAATTTTAGCATATTTCTTTAGTTTAGCATAATTTCCATTTCTATGATGACCTGGGTTTTTGTATCACATTTTGTAATACATTTTTCAAAGGTAGAGCCCTTAGTTGTAAAATTTTTTTGCAAAATAAAGCAAAAAAAATTATTTTCTTTAAAACTTGTTTTGAAAAACCTAAGTCATCAATTCATACAGAACATAAGTAGAATTTTTGTACATGATAAAATTCCATTGAAGGAATATACTTTTATTAAATTCTAGAATCAATTCAGTGGTTCACAATACAGCCCAGGCATCAATACAATACTTGTCCAAATTACATAATCCAAACTTTAAACCTCACCATACATTAAAAACTCTCAATACAATAAAATGCTCTCAAATAAAATACATGTTTTTAAGGGATATGCCCTGATTGATTATTCTTCCAAGAAATCTTAAGTCTTGAGCTCCTAATTCTCCTTCTTTGTATCTAAGATATTATAAACATTGAAACATTTATAATATCTCGGCAAGTTATGCTTGGTAGGTGATTCAAGAAGCATAAAACTTTGACAGTATAATCATAATACTTCATAATCCCATTATTCATACTCATGGAACAATCTCCTTACTTTGTTATATATGTACATCCTTACACATACATACGGTATACTATGTATAGATATATACATATGGTCAAAACCATGAAAAATAGTTGATATCTCAAAACATAATCATATCCAACTTATGCTAAATTGATAAATCATCCAGACTCTACTGAAAATACTCCCTCATTTGAGTAGTATTGGTAATCCATGGTTACCTAGCATCTCATCATGCCATATCATAAGGCATTTCACTATGCCATGTATCATAATGTAAAAATATTCAAAGGACTACTGTGACACCTCGGGTTTTTCATGAAATTTTTTTCAGTTTATTTCAAAAGATGGTGCACCTCTAAATTTTAAAATACAAAAACCGCAGAAGACTTTTCTTTAAAATTTATTTTCCGAAAAACCCAGATGTGGCTTTATACTCACACTATACATGTATATAGTTTTCTAGAAGATAGCAATTCATTTCTTAAAACAGGACCCATCCAGTGGTTCACTTGTACAACCCCTATAACATTATATTAAATGTCCAATATCACAATTCAAATGACTAACTACACAATACAAAACTTTAATAAAATGTATACCTGAGCACATAAGTATAGTTACTGGATTCCTCTTCTTGTGTACATCTCTTATCTATATGTATCTGAGATATTGTAAACATAAAACATTTACAATATCTTAGCAAGCTATGCTTGGTAGGGGCGTTTAAGAAGCATGCTAAATCTTAAGATACATTAATTATTCCATAGTAATTAGAATATTCATTTTCATAGCAATTATATTAAATTGGATTTAGTGTAAGTTTCACATTTCAATAATCCATTTATAAACCAAATATCTACATGTTTCATAATCATTAACAATCCATTGATAAATCAATTATTAACATGTTTCATAATTATAAGTAATCCATTAATTTATCAAACATCTTTAATTATTATTTGTTATCTAAATAAACTAATCCTGTTTCATGAACCATACCTTGCATAATAGTTCTACCCATTCATATACCCATATGAAACTTATATGAAACTATGCCCTCAACCATATACATATAGCATACTTACACATATACAAAAATTGTTAAAAGACATACAAAATTATGAATATAATCAATATCATCTAATTTACATTCCCAGACTATACTGGGTTTCAAAATCATACCCCTCATCACAAGGGGTTTATAATCATCCAGCCTTTGCTGGTATATCAATATAATCCTCATGCCCCTCACTATACGGGGTCCACAATCCTCAAGCCATTGTTGGGAAAACAATATCAGGTAGATCATCTTAACATATCATATAAGGCATCTCATACTGCCATCATATAAGCACCATAGTACATCAAATATAAGGAATACCATGCTGCAGTCTGATCCATACTAGTGCACTCGGATAATTGCCCTGTTCACCACTAATATCATAGAGGAAAATATTATGTCATTGCCCATATGGGGAGACAGGACTTTCATAGTGGGGCCTTCCCATAATTGCCCCACCCGACTTTTGCCCTCTCATAGGGCAAGGTATCATTATATAATCAAATTTTGAGAAGCGAGTAGCCAAACCCTCATAACTTCCCTAGCATAGCACCCTTAGGCATATATGCCTATATAAAACAAAACACTCAAGCCTCCATGCTGAAATGTATGATAATCATAATAGCAGGCAATTTGCCTGTTTATATATTTCATAACAAGAATAACATCGTCACTTATTTGGTGATAACCCACAAGGATGTATCCTATAAACCTAGACTCATACATCATCAATACTGACATGGAACCCATGTACCATAAACATAATTTCACAATTCACATACATGATGTATAAGTCATAAGCATTAATTATAACATGCAATTATTTTAATTAACATTATTTCATCATTTCAATTTAAAGCATGTCGAATATCAATCATACTATTTTAGTTTCATAACATCTATAATCAGAAATAAGATCATGTTTAGAACATGCATCTTATTATTTAGACATGATGTCTTAAATTTCCACCTACCTCTTATGCGACCCATTCTTCAATTCCATTAACATTGATCACCATCTATTCACGCTGGTAAAATCCTCATTTTTACTTGGACCCTCCAAATCAAACAATCAATTAGTAACTTCTAACTAAACGATCTAATTGAATGAGCTACATTGATTATGATCATAGAACTTGATCAATTTCTTTACCTGGATCCTAGATCAATCTCGACCATTGATCAAGATTAGTGAAATCTTCTCTAATCGAGTTTTTGATCCTAAATCTCTCATTAGATTCTTGATCTACACTTCCTAATAGACATGATAGGCTAAATCATGATGAGCGGTGAGATCGATGATAGATCTGGCGATCTAGATAGATCGAGGGTCTCATCATGATCGATGGATGGATCTTCTCTGATCAATGAACAAATAGATGGATTTTGTTCCTCTCATTGTAAGGATCACAATGGTCATTTTAGATACAAAAAATACTTCTTAGATTTGGCAGTGCAAGAGATCAAAGTCTAAGGGGGTAATGGGGTTCACTCGAGTTAAATCAGCACATAGGGAACGAGTGAGACGGGGCGAGTGGGGTGTATGTGAGTGACTAGAAAAGCGACTGTGGCATGTGGCCCCAACGCTTCAGTTTGTTCAAGTGGGCACGTAGGGTTTGCTACTCTATGTGCAGGTGGCCAGCTAAAGGAAGAGGGAAGGAAGAAGCATGGTGGCTATGGGTTATTAGGAAAAGTAGAGAGATGGGGAGATGGGTCTGCCAACTTGAGATTGGTTGGTTGTTGCTAATGGAGCAAGGAAGAGGGGAGAGATCAAGAGAGAAGGGGGAAGAGATTGGCAGACTGGCATGCTAGTCAAGCAACATCGGCAGAAAGAGGGCAAGATAGAGGGGGAGAGAAGAAGAGGGGTTTTTGGGCTCTCAAGTGGCTAGCTTCCCTGGATCAATTGCCACTTGGGGTTGCTAAGAATTGAACCCAAGAGGAGTAGAGGAAAAATGGTTCCCATAGGTGGTTGACCAAAGGAGTGAGGGAGAGAGAGATGGTGACCCATGTTGGGGAAAGGAGAACAAGGAACAAGCTCTGAGGTTAGGTGTTGCTGGTGAGTTGTGCTCCATTGATTGCCTCAAGCGCGCACATGGCAATTGCTAGGAGCTGGTTCATGTTACACTCAAGAGGAGGGAAAGACGTGAGAGAGGGAGCCAATGCCAATGGGAGATCTGGGCAGGTGGGGAGGGATTTGAGCACTGGTGAGGAGATGGAGATCATCAAAGAGGGTATTTTTTTAGGGGTTTGCTAGTCAGAGAGGAAGGAGATGATTGGAGAAGAAAGGGGAATCCGATCGGAGGGGGTTTTTGCATTCAGTTGGGATTGTCAGCATTGGGTTTCATAGCTGGAGGAGAAATCGTATGATTTGTTCTTCTTTTGGAATGTCACAAAAAAGGGGGGGTGCCAATATCAATTCTAGCCCCTCCTTTAGTTTTTTTATTTTTATTTTCTTTTCCTTTAATTAGTTTATGTTTGTTGTTATCATGATGTTTTTCCTCATCATTCTACTCAGCCTAAGTTTAGTCAAAGTGTATGATTGTTATGCACCCAACACCTCATTGCCACCGGACTTGCATTTCTACATGTGGGGGCCACCAGTAAAATTACTAAAATACCCTTTTATAAGAAAATTACCATTTATTCGTCCAATCTCCAATTTCAGCAAACTTAGTGATGTTGGATTCATATCGATGAGGACAATTCAGATTTAGTAATTTCAATTCCTAAGTTCTAAGTTTTTTTTACTTATAATTATCAAAATAGCTCTGACTTTGAAGTCCCATAACTTCCTCATTCGGACTCTATTTTCAGTGTTGTTTGGCTCATTGGATTCCATTTTCTGAGTAATATCTAATGGTTTTAGCTTTAGTCCCAAATTATTATCCTATTAAAAGATATACTTCTTGAAAGATCCTAACCTGATCATGGAATAGTAAAATTTTAGGGTTATTACAACTACTATGCAAGCAGTCAGAATTCGTACCAGCACTCAGATAATTGCTCAATAATCCACCTATACCATCCTTGGTGGAAATCACAATATCCATGTCTGTATGGGAAGGAGCATGCATGTCACAGTGGCAGCCTTCCCATAATTGCCCCACCCAACTTTTAGCCTCATTTAGGCTTAGTATCCATATAATAACAAGTTTTGGAGAGTGGGTGGCCAAACCCTACTAACTCTCCTACCATTGCATCCCCAATCCTATGCCTATTTAAAACAAAACCACAAGCCTCTATGCTTGTATGTAAAGTAATTCTCATATGTATTAGACAATTCATCTATTTACTTAGGGTTGGAATACTTTTAGTTTCCTATTCACTTAGGGTTTTCCTCGATTCTAACTTAACCATTTCATATGTGTATTAGTTAGATCATAAGGGGTTTCAATGGGTTTAATACAAGTATTTACATTATACTTGTCAACATTTGCAGACATAAGATCATGTATACAACATGTACTTCTCATGTAGATGCATTCACTAAATCCTCCTACTTTCAAGTAGTGATCCATCTCTTCAGATCTTCCATGATCCTGACTAATGGATGTAATCTGTAAATCCATACATATTGTGAATATATATGCAATCTGAATAATCCTATATTTTTTATCCTATTTATATTCTTTGTCGAATTTTGTTCTTTAATATAAAGGATCTAAATCTTGTGTCCTATGATGATCTATCTTCCTCAAATAGTGTTTATCCCATTGATCAATAGATCTGATGGTTACAATGATCTTCTAATCTTTCAGATCTAAGTATTTTTTGTTCTAAGTCTTTATGTATTCCTTTCTTTGATCTTGATCTTTCATAGATCCTTTGATCAACAATTTATACTTATTGATAAAGATCATGGGCTTAGATCTTCTATCATCTAGTTCTTCTCTGATCTAAGTTTGATTATTTGATCATCCCTAAGGAGGATGATCTTGGTTCTCTTCCGTGAATCATAATTGATCACGGCTTCAGATCTTCTACTTGATCTAAGATCTTCTATTATATTTGGTCTAAGTTGCAAGCAATATATATCATCATTAAGAAGTATTTATTTCTTTTTATCGTTCTTGATCATTCAGGATCTAATGGATCTTGTTTGATCATCCTTATCTTACTTACAATTTTTATTAGGGTTAGATAATTTACTAACCTTTTATGCTCTTATTATTATTATTTAACCAGTTAATGTTTTACTAGTTGAAGACAACTTATTTTAGCCTAATTCTAGACTACTCTTATTTCCAATTAGCTAAGGCTTACTAGCTGAATAGTTGAACACAAAGTGGTTACTTCAATCCACATGTGAGGAGGCGTTTAGACCACACAAACATCAACGAAAGGTAGGGGAAGTGCAAGGCTCTATTACAAAACCCCCTTAACCACCATGTTCAACATTCACTAGAGTGACCTTAGCTCAACCTTTCATAAGGTTCCTATGAGCATGTTAACCCTAAGTACTCTTTCTAATTGGTTTTAATTAAGTCCATGAATATTTAAAATGTCATTCATGGGGTTTATTATTTTCCTAGTTTGGGCCATGGATTTGATAATCCTTATATTGTCTTACTAACTATAGCCCTTAATAATTAAGTTCAAGTCAACTAATTCACTCTTATTTGTGTCATGAAACTCTACTTTCTCATTAGATTCCATTTTTGGTGTTTTATGCTCTTTATCTCATAACTACATAATTGAACAACCTAATGATGATGGTACAAGGTATTTAAGATTACACTAGCATAATTTCTAGCTATTGTACTTTATCTAATAAACTCAAATTAAACTATCATGGACCTAAGGTACCATCTCATACCATAGTCTAATCTAACATGAAATCCTAGCATGGTCCTAAGTTACAATTGCATGAAATCATTCCAACATGGTCCTAAGTTACAATTCATCATTCTTGAATAATTTTATGGCCATTTGAAATGAAGTTATACTAAAATAATTTATCATGAATCATATATTTATGAAATAAATCAAATGAAATCAATGCATAACTCAAGCTAACCCATTTCTCATTATTAAAGCTTTTACTTGTGATCCAACCATTAGATCTTAGGTCTTTTCCTTTTAAATCAAGGGTTTTAATTAATTTTAAGGCTTTTACTCCATTAAGGTCCAAGATCATTTTGGTCATATTTATTCCATAATTTCAATGGATTCCATCATAATATCATTCATTCAATCCATCCCATGGATCTGATCATAATTGATCTCATTTATCAAGTGGGTCGCTTTGTATTTTTAGGGTTTTGCTACCATAAAGGGTAGATCCTTCAATTTATCTTAGATCTGTCCAAATAGATCATGGATATCACTTGATTTCAACATTATATTATCTCAAAATTAGATCCCCAAGATCTAATCATCTCAGATCTTGAAGATCATGAAAATTAGAAACTTAATTCTTAAAAACAGAAAGTTTCTAGAATGTTTTTATCAATATTATGGTTTTAGAAGAAAATAGACATTATAAGCTTTCCATAGCTTCTTCCGATCTCAATTTGAAATTCAAATGAATCCATAATTGAACTATGAAGTTCACAGTCGTTCTTAGGGTCTAGATTTGATCTGGGCCCAATGGAATGAGCAGCCTGGATTGATCGGGTGGAGCGATCATCGCGCTTTTGTCACCGGGACACACGCGTAATGCGATCCTTGGGGACCGGCAGTGTCGCATGGTCGTCCTGCCAGGATGATGTAACATGTAGTGCGCGAGCGCAGAGACGCTGCCACAAGGCGAATCTTTGTATGGCATTTTGCAGTGTGTCCCGCAAATCCCGATTTGATTTGGAGATCAGACAGTCCATTTTGGACCATCCAATCAATCCTCTTCAATCAAAGGCTCAAAACTCTATAACATTTTATGAAACTTCTACCCTAGGGGTTTTGGAGCCTTCTGGATCAATTGGATGGGTCAAATTTTCCATCTGAGACCTTCATCATCCAGAATTGAAGGGTTTTGATCCTTACTTTATTTTTATAAGTTTTAACCTAAAACTAATTACAGAAAAATAAAAATTACATGAAACAATATGAAATAAGTATAGAAAGTGTTTCCACCTACTTGATTGGAGAAATAATGTAGATTTGAAGCCCAATTTGAAATAAATACCCTTTGATGATAAGATAGCATGATAGTCCCTTGTTTTGTGACTTTTCGTTGATTGAACTGTTGGATCTTGAAATTGATTTGGGCATTTTTTAGATAAGGTAGTCTAGGATTGTATGGATGGTGGGATTTGTGAGATTCAATTTGGAACAGAGTGCCTAATTGAATTTAGGTCTCTTGTTCCAATTAGAGAGAGGAGAGAGAAAGTGCAAGAAGGGAGATTTTTGGGAGTTTTGGAATTTTGGGAATGAATCTAGATTTGGTTTTTTAGAGTAAGCAAGATGATTTTGTGGAATTTTAATGAACATTTTTGGAGGGGTATTTATAGGTGTTTTACAAATTTTCACAATTACTTACAATAATTATGTTTTAATTCTTTTAAATATTAAATTAACATTGGATCCTCCACTACCACATCCTTCTCCACTAACACCTTGTAGTGGTTTGACCACTCATTACATATTTTCTACCGATTGGATTCATTTGTGGGCCCCATGGTGTGTGAAAGGAGCATTTTGCCCTTTTATGGAGAAAAATTCAAGTTATTCTCCCAAACTCAGAATTGAGCGTACTTAGTGGCATTGGATTTGTATTTTCAAGTACATTCTAAATATTTATGTTTTAGATCTTGGTTGTAGGTAAAATTACCATTTTACCCTTTTGTTCATAAGAATAAAGAAAATTAGGGATTTTTCATTTTAACTCAGAATTGAACATACTTAGTGTTATTTCGGTCGATTTTTTGAGTACATTCATAATATGTAAGTTTTAAATCATGTTTTAATCCCTATAAAAAGATAATTTCTAGTAACCTAATATTTTAGCCCATAATTTCTGAAAATTCAAACTAAATTGATTTTCTCAATCAATTTACAAAAATTGAGGTTGTTACAATCTTCCCCTCTTATAATAATTTCATCGTCGAAATTCACATTTCAACTTACTGATGAGTTTTTATTAACTCATTCATAAGTTTGCTCATGTGGCCTTGCCACTTAAGGAAATCTCCATTTCCTTTCATTCATAGTTCATGTTATCTTCTTCTTAAAGGTAAAAATCCTATTTTTGGGACATAACACACATCTCACTAATAATGCTAATACATTAATCACTTATCCTGATTCTTTGTTAGACTTTTCAAAAGGATTAATAATTCTTAAATTGAGTTACCCTTTTGTTCACAACTCCCTATTTCTCTTGACTAGAATACTAAATTTCTATCCCTCATTTTCACCAATCTTTCAATACTTCATACTTTTCTATTCTAACTTCTATTGCTCATCCTCATTCCTTTTTAACATATATAGTTTTGGTATATTTTCCCTAATATGTGTAGTCCTTAGACTTTCTACCAAAATGACATATTGCTTGATTTTAAAATTTCAACTATTGTTCTTTGTAACAATCTTCCAAGGATAGATTTATGCAAATTCAAAATAAAGAAAATTTTGCATCACTATAAGGCATAAACATAGTACCTTCCATCTTTCCTTTGGATGGTTCAACCTAGCCATTGGTGATAGTGAATAACCTTCCTTGATGCAGAGGGATATGCTCCCAATTTGCCTCCTTAACTGCCAAAGGTTTGTTGCAGTTGTTGGCAATGTGCCCAATTTCCCCACAATTATAACATCTAATAAGGGTCTTTTCTGTATTGGAGTAGGACACATATTTTTAGGGTGGAACCTTCTACATATGGGACATGGCCTTCTTTTTGTATGATTCCTTTGATTTCTTGGATGTCCAAAATTGTTTAAGGGTCTCTTGCCCTTTTGAAAAGACCTTTGATTTTAGTGATTTGGTTCTTTTGATGCCATCTCCACACAGTCTGCCAAGGTCATTGGTTTAGTACACATTACTTTCACCTTTAGCTCTGGGTGCAACCCTTCCATGAACCAATTCACTGTTCGTGTTTCAACATTACACACATGAGTCTCAAATCTCCTTAACTGTGTAAATTTATTATCATACTCAACCACTAACATGTTTCCTTGTTTAAGTTCTAAAACTCAATCAGCTTTCTTGCTTGTACATGAGTAGGAAAATATTTATGTTTGAAGACTTCCTTAAATTCCTCCCATGTGGTATCTTTAGAATTTGAGAAGAAGGTATTGTTAGTTGATCTCCATCAGAAAGTAGCTTCATGTTTTAATAGATAGGTGGCAAATTTAACCTTCAACTCTAGAGGAGTACGTAGTGCACTGAAAGTCCTTTCTATTTCATATATCCATTCCTCAGCCTTCACAGCTTCACCCTTTCCATTATACCTCATAGCCATCTTTCGAAACCTTTTCCATCATTTTGTCAACCTTTTCTACATCTAATGGAGAATTCCTAGCTTCTTCACTTGGTACAAGGGAAGATTGACCTGTACCAGTGTGGGAGTATTTGGTGTGGGTGTTGGTGTATTGTGTCTCACTTAAGGCTGAGCTTGAGCCTGAGTACTTGGTACTTCTACTAGAGGTGATGAACTTTGGGGTTGTTGAATGTGAGGAAGAAGGTTCCTCAATACTCTTGTTACCATCTCTTCCACATTATCCATTGTTAATCTCTTCATATTATCTTTTGGAGTATTTTGAGCTATCTGCCTTGTGACTCTCTTTGGCAGCATTTGCTCATAAATCAAAATTCCTATCAGTATTCCATATAGCCATTTCAATCATATAAGTAGAATCAATATTGTTAAATTCATCATATTAATATCCATATTCATTTATAGGTATTCACTTTCCATTCTATCATCAATGCAAATTATAGTCCCTAATTATTTCCATATTTCAATTCTATCATATAGTCGAATTAATATTCCTCTAAAATTTATGTTTACTAAAATTCTTCTCCTTCACAAATTTTGAAAATATTTACCTATCTCCTTAAATTCTTCTTGAATAAGATCATCTTTGTTTTGATGATTAAATCCTTTAACTAATTGTCATAATATTACATCTATGTAGTAATTGTAACTCTTACATTTATATTTATTATTATTATTAATTTCAAAATTTGTAATAATTCTAAGGTTTTATCTTTAATATCTATTTCTCATAACTTTCTATTTCACATTTCCTATAAAGGTTGGATTTTTTCCTTCTTTTTCCTTTCCAGCCTATTTTTCCAATTTATCATCTCCATTATTTCTCCTAATAATAGTTATATTAATGTATTTTATTTCTACAAGTATCTTTACTTAAGGTTTCAAGTTATACTTGAATATCATACATTACATCTCCCTCTATTCTAAGTTTTCCTTACTTGTTTCTAAACTTACTATTCCCTATATTTATATCATTAACTTACTAATTAGTACTCCTAGTTATTTCTCTAAGTACCATCTTCTTATACTCCACTATTACTTCATGAGTTAATTACATTAACTCCTCACTTAATGAGTCAATCACATAACTCTTCTTATACTCATTCTTAACTAATGAGTTAATCACATAATTCATTCTCATCAAATACTATCTTATTTCTTATTCACTAACTACATCTCATCCTCTAATTGGATTGTCATCTTCATATTGGACATAAGGGTACTGTACTAAGATGACTAGGATTTTTGTAACACATTTTGTAATACATTTTTCAAAGGCAGGGTCCTTAGTTGTAAAAAAATTTCATAAAACAATGCAGCGAAAATTCTTTTCTTTAAAACTTGTTTTGAAAAACCCAAGTCATCACTTCATACATAACATAAGTAGAATTTTTGTACAAGATAAAATTCCATTGAAGGAATATACTTCTATTAAATTCTAGAATCCATCTAGTGGTTCACAGTACAGCTCATGTATTAGTGTAATACTTGTCCAAATTACAAAATCCAAACTTCAAACCTCACAATACATTAAAAGCTCTCAATACAATACAATGCTCTTAAATAAAATACATGTCTTCAAGGGATATACCCTAATTGATTATTCTCCTAAGTTTTCTTAAGTCTTGGGCTCCTAATTCTCCTTCTCTGTATATGAGATATTGTAAACATTGAAACATTTACAATATCTCAACAAGCTATGCTTGGTAGGGGATTCAAGAAGCATAAAACTTTGACAGTATAATCCTAATACTTCATAATCCCATTATTCATACTCGTGGAGCAATCTCTTTACTTTGTCATATATGTACATCCTTACATACATATGGTATACTGTGTATAGATAAGTACATATAGTCAAAACCATGAAAAATAGTTAATATCTCAAAACATAATCATATCCAGCTTATGCTGAGTTGATAAATCATCTAGACTCTATTGGAAATACTCCCTCATTTGGGTAGTATTGTTAATCTATGATTACTCGACATCTCATCATGCCATATCATAAGGCATTTCACTATGCCATGCATCATAATGCAAAAATACTCAAAAGGACTACTATGCATGCGTCAGAATCCATACCAACATGCCCAGATAACTACTTAATAATCCACCTATACCATCCTTGGTGGAAATCACAATATCCATGTCCGTATGGGGAGGACCATGGATGTCACAGTGGCGGCCTTCCCATCATTACCCCAGTCGACTTTTAGCCTCATTTAGGCTTGGTATCTATATAATAACACGTTTCAGAGAGCGGGTGGCCAAACCCTACTAACTCTCCTAGCATAACATCCCTAGGCCTATTCCTGTTTAAAACAAAAACCACAAGCCTCCATGCTTGTATGTAAAATAATTCTCATATGCATGAGACAATTCGTCTATTTACTTAGGGCTCGAATACTTTCTAGTTTCCTATTCACTTAGGGTTTTCCTCAATTCTAACTTAATCATTTCTTATGTGTTTTGGTTGGATCATAAGGGTTTTTCAATGGGTTTAAGACAAGTATTTACATTATACTTGTCAACATTTCTAGACATAAGATCATGTATACAACATGTACTTCTCATGTAGATGCATTCATAAAATCCTCCTACCTTCAATTAGTGATCCATCTCTTTAGATCTTCCATGATCTTGACTAATGTATGTAATATGTAAATCCATACATACTATCAATGTATATGCAATCTGAATAATCCTATATTTTTTATCCTATTTATATTCTTTGTCGAATTTTGTTCTTTAATATAAAGGATCTAGATCTTGTGTCCTATTATGATCTATCTTCCTTAGATAGTGTTTATCCTATTGATCAATAGATCTAATGGTTAGAATTATCTTCTAATCTTTTAGATCTA
Organism: Warburgia ugandensis; assembly: GCA_035236585.1. NCBI lineage: Eukaryota > Viridiplantae > Streptophyta > Magnoliopsida > Canellales > Canellaceae > Warburgia > Warburgia ugandensis. The sequence goes on along the minus strand of CP141130.1, from coordinate 39,599,104 downwards.
AGTATTTTCTGTTCTAAGTCTTTATGTATTCCTTTCTTTAATCTTGATCTTACATAGATCCTTTGATCAACAATTTATACTTATTGATAAAGATCAAGGTCTTAGATCTTCTATCATCTAGTTCTTCTCTGATCTAAGTTTAGTTGTTTGATCATCCCTAAGGCGGATGATCTTGGTTCTGTTCCATGAATCATAATTGATCACGGCTTCAAATTTTGTATTTCATCTAAGATCTTCTATTCTATTTGATCTATGTTGCAAGCAATATACATATCATCATCAAGAAGTATTTATTTATTTTTATTGTTCTTGATCATTCATGATTTAATGGATGTCGTTTAATCATCTTTATCTTACTTACAATTTTTATTAGGGTTAGATAATTTACTAACCTTTTATGCTTTTATTATTATTATTCAACCAGTTAATGTTTTACTGGGTGAAGATGACTTATTTCAGCCTAAGTTTAGACTTCTCCTCTTATTTCTAATTGGTTAAGACTTACTAGCTGAATGGGTGAACACAAAGTGGTTACTTCAATCCTCATGTAAGGAGGCATTTAAATCAAGGGTTTTAATAAATTGTAGGGCTTTTACTCCATTAAGGTTCAAGATCATATTCCTTTGTTTTTGGTCATATTTAATCCATGATTTCAATGGATTCCATCATAATATCATTCATTTAATCCATTTTTAGGATCTGATCATACTTGATCTCATTGATCAAGTGGGTCACTTTGTATTTTTAGGGTCTTTCTACCATAAACGATAGATCTTTCAATTTATCTTAGATCCGTCCAAATAAATCATGAATATTACTTGATTTCAACATTATATCATTAGTAAATTAAATCCCTAAGATCTGATCATCTCAGATCTTGAAGATCATGAAAATTAGAAACTTAATTCTTAAAAAAAAGAAAGTTTCTAGAATGTTTTTATCAATATTATGGTTTTAGAAGAAAGTAGACGTTATAAGCTTTCTATAACTTCTTTCTAATCTCAATTTAGAGTTTAGATGTCTCCATAATTGATCTGTGAAGTTCACAATCATTCTTAGGGTCTAGATTTGATGTGGGCCGAACGAATAGCCCAGATTGATCGAGTAGAGCGGGCTAGCCAAAGAGATCGCCGCGCGCCTGTCACCGAACTTAGAATTGAGCTTACTTAGTGGCGTTAGATTTCTATTTTCGAGTACATTCTAAATATTTATGTTTTAGATCTTGATTATGGGTAAAATTATCATTTTACCCTTTTGTTCTTTCAAATAAAGAAAATTAAGGATTTTTCATTTTGACTCAGAATTGAAGGTACTTAGTGTCATTTCGATTGATTTTTTGAGTACATTCATAATTTGTGAGATTATGTCACTATTCGATGTTGAAAAATAGTGATGGTTGTCAGATTTTTTGAAGTCACTGATGTCACCATTTTATTCTCAATTGGGCAGTCAAAGGACCTCTTATTGCACAATTTTTTGTCGATTAGGTCGTTTGATGAGAGTAATGTGATGAACAATTTACATTATCTCCTCTCCACATAGATTTATTTGTACAAACCTATTATTTGAGCACCATGTTCTTCTTCCTCTGATTGCCATTGTTAAGGGTGGGCCGATGAAGTTGGTGTGCGATAATGAGTTCTCCTCTCTTTCTTCACACTCTCCTTCCCCCTCTTCTTCTTCTCTCTTTTATTCTCTCACTTCTCAATCAACCTTGATAGTCTATTGGTATAGTCCACTATTGCTTAACTTAAGGTTGGCAGGGGAGAGTGGGAGGTGCGTTATAAAAAATAGCCTCTCTTTTAAATTAAGTTTAATATATTTATTATTATTATTATTATTAAATTTATTTTAAACCCATAATGATAGTGGTTATAGACATCATCATGCACAATCATGATGTTGTCTAACATTGTCGATTATGGATTTCTACAAGTGGAGATTGTCAGTAAATTTACAAAAATGTCCCTTGTTAGAAAAACTAAACTTTTCCATATGGATTTAGATTTTACCATCATTAATGTTAATGGAAACCTTTTTTTGAGTACTTTCCAAATATTGAGGTTTCAAAGTCTGAATTTGGGCGAAAAACTAATTAACAGAAGTTTAATTTCAATGAAATTCAATATTCAATTTCATTCCAACAATAAAGTATGATAAAAATATAGGGCCATTACAAGAAGACCAATCAAAGAGTTTCCAATGGTTGTAAGTAAAAAATACCTCCCCTATAAGTTACTTGGTTAAGGAGTCAAGGTTAGTCAAAGATTCCAACTCCTTTGATTTTGGAAAGTACTTGTTATTGAAGTTTATGTGCTTAGAAACATGCTAATGTGGCATGTAAAAAAATTACAAGTCCCTTGAATGAAATTAGTAACTCTTTAATAAAGGTTTAACAATTGATCAAGATTAGAAAGTCTTAGACGTTATATATTTAGAAAGTCTATGAAGATTAGGCAGCTTATGTAATTAGAAGGTTTCTATGGTGGTTTGCAATTGCCTATTATGTGAGGATTATTCTCATCTATAAATACCCCATTGTACTTCCATTTATGTTGGTTAGTTCAATTTTACTTCAAGCGTAATTTAAACATCTTATTTTGTGTGTGCTGTGGTTATTTTTTAGGTTGAAATTATGGACGTTTTTTGTTCTTTGATGCTAACTGATGTATGTTTTAAAATTACTTGCAAGCACACAAATTAGTGTAGTAATTTATACACGTGACAAGTCGATCCCATGAGAAATTTCATGGTTTTTTAGATAGATTAGATCTTATTTAAATTATCTATCCTAACCAGAAGAGAAGGTTTTTATCTTAATCGAACAAGGAAACATAAACATGCATGAAACTAGAAACCTTATAAAAATAAAAATTTCTAATTCTAAACATGGAAGCTTTCTAAATCTAAACTAAATACAATATATTCAAACAATACCTAACTAGAACCTAAACAAGGCCTAACATGAAACTACTACTCAAATAAACATGTAAAACTATAAAAACAAAGGCAAGATGATGCATGAATTTAGGAGTTATGCACCTGATTCTAAAATGGAAAAAATGCTTAAATGGAGCATGAAGGGTACCCATGAGAACTTCAATGAATGGTGTATGGAAACTAATCTTAGAATGTACTGTTCAATGGACTAAAATTCATTATAAATAACAGGGAAAAGTGTGCCCAAAGCATGGAACTTTATTGAATCAAATTCTTACATAATTATGGCTTAAATGGATCACTTTGATGGATCATTTCTTAATAGCTTGAGGGGCTAAGTCCCTTGGCTTCAAGGTTTGAATGGCTTGGCTTCCTTAACTTTTCTTGTTAGCATAGGAAACTTACATGTATGGCTCTAATTCTCATGCAAAGGTGTTGGAATTGCATGGCTTTTTGCACAAGCCCATTTAAGTCACATGTGGATCTTAATTGCTTTCTTGATTGCCTTAACATGATCTCGAATCTAGATCAAGCTTTGAAATGATAAAATTTATGTTTTGGCCTCTCTTATGATATTGATCTTAAATTCTCATTTTGGTCAATCTCGGCAGTCAGATCAACATCTCCACACCTACAAAATATCAAAATCATAATTAAATCGTAAAAATTTATGATTATTCACATATATCAATTAGGTCAAAAATGCATTTGTTATGAATTTTGAGAAAAATCATACAATGATACCCTATAATTTATCACATATGGACTACTAATTGGGTTCTTTTTATACAAAATTGAACCCCTATCACTAAGACATGCTAGAGTGCATCTTAACTTGGATGTTTCTATATCACTTTTGGAGTTCCAGTGTGGTGAGATATGTTGTTGCCCTGCTTTATCAAGGTGGTGAAACATGTATCATTATGAAGAGAGTTGGTTCATTCCCTATAGATTTGTATCTCTTAGCGGTGATGTTTTGTAGTCAAGGGTAGTAATCGTCTTTATGATTGATTATCTAACAATGGTGATTCTATATCTACTTAAAAACTAATCCCATTCGTAAACTATGATGGTGTATCAATATTCACTTATAGGTTGGATGTTTTATTCTTTATTTGAATAACTAGTTTTTCTGTAAAAGAAATAGTACCTAGTTATCCAGTGTCAAATTGGTATCAAAGTAAGGTGTGTTCCTAGAGTTTTACAATGGCATATTGTGGAAACTGTATTGCTAGACAAGGATATTAAAAACCTAGAGATAGATGAATTGAGGAAGAAAGTTGAATGTTTAGAATAATGTCTTGAATAGTTTAGCAGTTCCAACAAAAGAGGTATGAAATTTGATATCGAATATTCTAATAACATCTCGAACAACTTTTATTCTTCATGAGTTTTATATGTTTGGATAAAAGTTAACATCCCAGAGTTAGAAGACAAGATTCAACTTTTTTCTTAATTGGCTACACACAGTCAAAGATTTCCTGAAAGACTCCAAGGTAAACTCATGCTCTAAAACTAAGAAAATATACTTCAATTTAGTGGGATAATTTAAACAAGCAAAGAGTGTGAGATGGAAAAAATAAAATAAAAAGTTGGGACAAAATGAAAAAGGAACTCAAGAAATGCTTTCTACTTGAGAACTATTGGACAAACATGTTCCTTAAGATCCAAAATCTGAAGCAGAGAACTTGAGTGTAGAAGATTACATTATGGAGTTTGAACACCTCATGTTAAAAGTGATATGGTTGAGGTAGAAGAGCAAACAAAGTACATTTTTTACATGGTTTGAGAAAAGACATTGGAGACATAGTACAACTCCAATAGTATTGGTTGTTCAATGATGTGAGCAAACTAGCTTTAATTGTTGAGAAGTAGCAAAAAGATGCATCTAAAAAAGGTGCTTTAAAACAATATGATAAAAAACAATTTCAATCTAGGGAGTGATTAATCTTCTAAATGGATGCCTAATAACAAGGGAGTGTCTAGAGATTCTAAGATTAAGGGTAGAACAAAGAAGAATGACATCAATTCATCTTTGAATGGTCAAGATCTATTAAAAAGATCTTGGAACATGATCACATTTGTATGACTAGTCGTGGATGTTTGGACATTGCTACATAGGAGGGACACGTTGGTTTGGATTGCTTAAAAGAGGCATTTTGAGCCATAATCAAAAGATGCCCTATTCTAGCACTTATGGATGTATTGGTTTAAATTTGATCACATGCAAGGATTATTGTGGCTTGGGCATTCTAGATCATTGTCTTAGAGATCAATGCAGACTAGTTAATAGAGCTCCTAGACAGAGAAATTTAAGAAACAAGCCCTAGTAAGATTCCTTGGTTAAGGTTTGACTAGCTCAAGATTCTCACTACTTGGTTTTGGAAAGTCTTGCTTGGAAGGTTTACAAGTTTAGGAACTTTAATAGATGGTAATTGTAGTTTCTTGTGTGATGACTCGGGTTTTTGTCATACGTTTTGTAATGTATTTTGAAAGGCAGGGCCCTTAAGAGTGTAAAACATTTTTGCAAAACAAAGCAACAGAAATTCTTTTCTTTAGAACTTGTTTTGATAACCCAAGTCACCACTTCATATATAACATAAGTACAATTTGTGTAAAAAATAAAATTCCATTGAAGGAATATACTTTTATTAAATTCTAGAATCCATCCAGTGGTTCACAGTACAGCCAAATCTATTACAATACTTGTCCAAATTACATAATCCAAAACTCAAGCTCACCATACAATAAAACTCTCAACAAAGCAAAATACATGTCTTCAAGAGTATACCTTGAAGATTATTCTCTTCAAGTCTTCTATCGTCTTTAGCTCCTAACTCTCCTTCCTTGTATCTGAGATATTGCAACAAGTACAATATCTTAGCAAGCAATGCTTGGTAGGGGATTCAAGAAGCATAATAATTGACAATGTAATTCCAATACTTCATAATCCCATTTTCCCTCAACATATTCATGTCTCTACTCTTTACTTTGTAATTTATGTATATCTATATACATACATACTCTTCATGAGTAAACTAGTTAAATTTATGTAAGTAGTCAAATATCATTCCCATCTAAGCTGATCTCCATTATGAGAATTTACTATTTTAGCTAATCTTACCCTGGGAATTTCCCTTCTTGGGAAATATTGGTAATATACAAATACCTAGCATTTCATTATGCTAAAACATAAGGCATTTCACTATGCCTATTCTCATATGCATCATAGTGCAAAATAATAAAAAAGGTTGCCATGCTGTAGTCTGATCCATACTAGCACGCTCGGATAACTGTCCTGTTTACCACTGATACCATGGTGGAAAATATTATGTCACTACTCGTATGGGGGGATAGGACTTTCACAGTTGTGGCCTTCCCATAATTGCCAACACTCGACTTTTAGCCTCTCATTGGGCAAGGTATCATCATATCATCAAATTTCAAGGAGCGGGTGGTCAAACCCTTATAACTCCTCTAGCAATAGCATCCCCCTAGGATTATGCCTATTAAAACAAACTCACAAGCCTCCAAGCTTGTATGTAAAATAGATTTCAGATATATAAAACCATCTGTCTATTTACTTAGGGCTGAATTATTTTCTAATTCCCTATTCACTTATAGTCTAGTCCTTAACCATCTTATACGTGTTTGGTTGGATCATAAGGTTTTCAAGGGATTTAATACAAGTATTAACATTACTCTTGTCAACATAAGGTCATGAGTTAAATCATGTATATCCCATGTAAATGCATTAATCAAATCCTCCTACCTTTAAGGAGTGATCTCTTTTCCCAAATCTTCCGTGATCCTGACTGATGCATGTAATATGTACATCCATACATATTATCGATATATAAATTTTGAACAATCCTATTGATCACTAGATCTGATGTTTAGAATGATCTTTAGATCATTCATGTCTAAGTATTTTTCTATCTCTAAGTCTCAATGTGTCCATCTTCTTGATCTTGATCTTTCATAGATCCATTGATTGACAATCTACACATGTTGATAAAGATCAAGGTCCTATATCTTCTATCATCTAGTTCTTCTTTGATCTAAGTTCAGTTATTGGATCATCCCTCCGGAGGATGATCTTGGTTTTCTTCCTTGAATCATCTTTGATCAAGGGTTTGGATTATCTAATCTAATGAACTAGAATGATCATACTAATAAACATGCATACTAAGTACAATATAATATTCTTATTATTATTCTTATTCTTATTCTTCTTGATCATCCAAGATCTAATGGATCCTGTTTGATCATCCTTATCTTAGTTACAGTTTTTATTAGGGTTAGGTAATTTACTAACCTTTTATGCTCTTACTATTATTATTCAACCTGTTAATGTTTTGCTGGTTGAAGGTAACTTATTTAAGCCTAAGTCTAGACTACTCCTCTTATTTCCAATTGGCTAAGGCTTACTAGTTGAATGGGTGAACACAAAGTGGTTACTTCAATCCTCATGTAAGAAGGCGTTTAGTCCTCACAAATGTCAACAGAAGGTAGGGGAAGAGCGATGCTCTATTAGATGACCCTCTTAACCACTATGTTCCACATTCACTAGAGTGACAGTAGCTCAACCTTTCATAAGGTTCCTATAAGCATGTTGACCCTAAGTACTCTTTGTAATTGATTTTAATTAAGTCCATGAATATTTACAATGTCATTCATGGGGTTTATTATTCTCCTAGTTTGGGCCAAGGATTTGATAATCCTTATATTGTCCTACTAACTATAGCCCTTACTAATTAAGTCCAAAGTACTCCATTCTTATTTGTGTCATGAAACTCTATTTTCTTATTAGAGTACATTTTGGTGTTTTATGCTCTTTATCTCATAACAAGTAGATCTACTAATAAAATTTGACAACAATTAAATCATAAACTTTAAAGCATGGTTCCAATATAAATTTAACAAACATTTATACTAACATACTCCTTATGAATGTAACTTAACTTAATGGAATAAAACTATACTTAAACTAGCATGATCTTAAGTTACAATGGCATGAAATCATACTAACTTGGTCCTAAGTTACACTTGCATAAAATCACACTATCATGCCCTAGGATAATTAAATCTAGCAACCTATGATAACAATTTAATCACATGTCATGCTAAAGTGTAAAAGTTACATTATCATGCTTTATAACATAAATCATATTTAAGATGCTATTATTAATTAATATAAAATGAAACTAATTACTTTAACATCTTTAAAAACCTTCACTTATGATCCAACCATTAGATCTTAGATCTTTTCCTTTTTATTAAGGGTTTTAATTATATTTAGGGGGTTTTCTTTATTGTGGTCCAAAGGTCATATTGTTTTGTTTTTGGCATAATCCATCCATGATTTCCTTGGATTTCATCATATCAACATCCATTCCATCCATCTCAATGATCTGATCACACTTGATCTTATTGATCAAGTGGGTCCCTTTGTAATTTTTAGGGTTTTTCTACCATAGTGGGTAAATCCCTTGATATCTCTTAGATCTGTCTAAATAAACCATTTATATAACTTCATTCCAATATTTTATCATTATTAAAACATATCTCCAAGATTTGATCATCCCAGATCTTGAAGATCTTGGCAATTGGAAACTTATTTCTTTAATATAGAAAGTTTTACTACATAATTTTTGGATTTTATCATTTCATCAGAAAATAGAGGTTTCAAGCTTTCCATAGCTTCTTTCCGATCTCAATTTGGAGTTTAGATGGCTCCGAAATTAGATCTGGAAGTTCATAGTCATTCCTAAGGCCTAGATTTGATCTGGGCCCAAGGAATGGACGACCCAGATTTTTTGGGCCAAAGAAGCCGAGCGGAATGGTCCCGATTGTCGAGCTCATCCGCTATAGAGGTGCTACAGACGCTCCCTTCCGGGACGTCCACAGATGCTGGCGGGACAAGCAAAATGCTCGTCGTTCGCACGCCCATAACTGGAACGTGAGGCGAGCACGTCCGCTCGTCAGTTTTCCTAAAGCGCCGTTGTTCCGCTTGGAATGATGTCCCACACATAGTACACTCGAAACGCTTCCACGTTCGGTGTTTTCCACACTGCGTCGCGCCGAGCGTCTTGGGCCCTGTTCGATCAGGAGATCGGACAGTCCATTCTGGACCATCCAATCAATCCTCTATCAATTGAGGTCCCAATCCTTATCCGATCTTCGTGAAAATTATACCCTAAGGGTTTGGGACCCTTCTGGATCAATTGGTATGGTTAGAATTTTCATCTGAGCACTGCATTGTCCTGAATTAAAGGTTCTATGGTTTACTTTATTTTTACCTTTTTATTACCATAATGCAATTACAGTAAAATAAAATTTTCATAAACCAGTATTAAACATGTCCAAGAAACATTTCCACCTACCTGATTAGAGAAAAAATGTTGGTTATGTGTCCAATTTAAAAGAAATACGCTTTTGATGAAGATATGGCCCAAGATCCACCTTTCTTGCGATTGCCGTTGTTTGAACCGTTGGATCTTGAAATTTCTTTGGGGGTTTTGTAGCTAAGGTATGGTGAAAAGTTTTGGATGGTGAAATTGGTGATATTACATCTGGAACAGAGTACTTAATTGATTTTAGGTCTCTTGTTCCAATCTAAAAAGAAAAAGAAATTGAAAAGAAAGAGAGAGAGAGAGAGAGAGAGAGAGAGAGAGAGAGAGAGAGAGAGAGAGAGAGAGAGAGAGAGAGATCTCTTGGGATTTTTGGGTTTTTGGGTTTTTGGGGAGGGATCTAGGTCTAACTTTTCAAGGAGAGTGAAAAAAATTTTGTGGGAATTTTAAGAGGATTTTTGGGGTTGTATTTATAGGCATTTGGTCTTCTTTCATGATGATATGCATTAATGATGGTAAATTTTTTATTATTAAATAAGCATTGGATTCTCCCATTCTCCACCTACTTCCCCAAGACCAGCTGGTATGGTTTGACCCATGATTTTACGTGGGCTGGCCATAGGATTCATTTTTGGGTCCCTTGTGGGCCCCATGTGGGCCCCACATGGTGTAAAAAGACCATTTTGCCCTTTATATATAAAAAAAATTAGGATTTATTCCCATGATCTCGGAATTGAGCATACTTAGTGGCATTGGATTCGTATTTCTAAGTAAATTCTAAATTTTGATGTCTCAGATTTTTATTTTTGGGTAAAATTACTATTTTACCCTTTTGTCTAAGAAATCAAGAAAATTAAGGATTTTTCATCCGAATTTAGAATTTGTTGTGCTTACAGTCATTCTGAAGGGTTTTCTATGTAAAATTTCAATTGTGCATGTCTTATTCTTTGATTATACATTTACATGAAGTATATTCTAAATAACCCTAATATTTCAGCCCTAAATTTCTAAAACTAAAACTTTATTGATTTTCTTAATCAATTACAAAAATTGGGGTTATTACAGCTTGGGTGTGACTAGTTATCTTCCATGCATTAGTAAAAGAATATTTAGCATCAACTAAGATTTTATCAAGTCTTGGAGGGTAAGGTTATATGTTTAAAAGGTCTTGAAAGGCTTAGCAACTCATGTAAATTAGATACTTCCTTTTTGACTTTGTAAATTACCCAATGTGGGATAGTTATTCCCATCTGTAAATTCTCCATTATACTTCAATTCAAGTAGTTTAGTTCCATTCTAATTCAACCATAAGCAAGAGATTTTTTTTTCTAGGGTTTGTTTTGACATTTTTTCAGCATTGAAATATGGGATGTGTTTTACATTCATGCTAAGATTGGTGATAAGTGTTCAATTTTGTATCCAATTAGTATCCTATTTTCTATTAAAATATAGGCATAATTTTAGGTCCTTATTTTGGAATTTCATAACACATGTATCTCTAACCCAATAATTCAAAAGTGTGATATTTTCTAGGTTCAAGAGCTAATCAAGAATAAGTATGTGACTTGTCATAGTTTTCTAGGATTTAATTAAGGCTTTTACTCTTTTGCAGGTATTGAGAAGGTGATCCAATTGCTGAGATTGATCGAGATGAGAATTGAATATCTAGATCAAAAGATTAGAACAAGGCCAAATTTTCAATACTTCAAAGTTAGTTCAAGGTTTGATACCCTTTTAGGGCAATCAAAAGAAGGCAATGGGTAGCATCAAAGGTGATTAAAATGGTCCATGCAAAAAGTCATGCAATTCCGCCACTTTGCATGAGAATTAGAGTCATGCATGAGGTTTCCTAGTCTAACAAGGAAACCTAAGGAAGCCAAGCCATTCAAACATTGAAGCCAAAGGACATAACCATTCAAGCCATCCAGGAATGAACCATGAAAGTGAGTCATCAAGCCTCATTGGATCCATGCCACATGGAGAGGATCAATTCAAGCAATTATCTCATACTAAAAGTGTGGTTTTCAAGGGATAATTGGAAGGTTTTGAGAGATATTTGTAAAAGGTAAGATGATCATACATTTGTTGACCTATCAAGAGAGAACTTCCACTTTAAACTTTCCATTTTCCATCCTTTCCAACCACCTTATCCTAGGGTTCCACAAATGGCTTAAAGAGGGAGGCACCTTCTTGGAAATCCAATGCCTCCCTATTGCTTACTTGTCATCTTAAGTGGTTTCCTAAATAGGAAACCCCTAGATCTTTTTCCATATTTTCTACCTTTTCTTTTCTCCTTTTCTCTCTTACCTAACCACCACTCATTATCCAATTAGAAGGACAGGAGCACCATGCCACCTTCCTAAAAAGTTGATGCCTCCCCCCTTCTAATTCCATTCATTTCACTTCATCCCACCTTTCCTTCCACCATGGTTCCTCTTTGGGTTTACCTCAACCAACTACCCCACACTCCTTATCTTTCTTCTCTTCCTAAAAAGGTGGCCCCTCCTACCATCCTTAGGTTTTTCCACTTCATCCTTCCCACTTTCCCAATCCATCCTGCTACATCACTTCATTCTACTTTCTACCCACTTTCCAAGATTACCTACCTCACTTAGCTCCCTAATACTCTATCCCACATTTTCTTTCTTAGCTAGGACTCTTTGGAAGAAGAAAACATATAAATAAAAGAAGACTAAATGCATAATCCTCGAAGGAGTTCCACTCCCCCTTTAGGGCTGGTCCACCACTTGGAATTATACACATGGTTCTCTTCTTCAAGCATTCTTCAATGTTTTTCTAGCCTCCTTCAAGTTCAGCATGATTTATTTTGGGTTTTGTACTTAATTTCTAGGTTGGTCTTCATTGCTTTGTTCTTTCTTTGTTTGCTTCTTTTGATTCATTGTTTTACTTGTTTATGTCGCTTGCTCCTTTACTTATTTGCCTTTAGTTTTAATTTTTAGATACTTGTATTCAAGTGCTTCAAATCTCTTGTAGTGATAGCTAAGAGATAGAAGTCCTTGGATCAAGTTAGTGCTCTTGTTCTTCCTTGAATTCCTTGCTTACTCGCTTGTTCTTCATTGGATATCTCTTGTTCTCTTTCTCATTTTTTTTCTCCCACTTTTTCCTTGGTTTTATTTTGGGTTGACATGCTTATCATCTTTAGAGGTTGGAGCACAATATATTGAGGTTGCAAGTTTAGATTTACATGATATGTACCAAGCACAATTTACTTCCATGCTTCTAATGTTAACATGTGTCTTTTGCAAGAAAGTTCAATTCAGTAAAGTTATGAGTTATGCTTAATTTTCCATGATCATTTTAGTTCTTGAAAGTCTTTCAATCTTGATAGTTATACTATGCTTATTTCTTAATTTCCATGCATTTTTTCCTTAGTTAGCATGCACACCAACCATGCATCTTTCATACTTAGATTCATGCATACCCTTATTGTCACCTTCATGTTTCATGTTCATCATAGTTCCATGCGCACCATGTCATGTTATTTTTTAATTTTGCATGTTTTAGATTAGGTTGAGTTCATGTTTAAGTTTTGTCCTTAATTGCTTGAGTTAGTAGGATGTTAGTTAAGTTTTAGAAAGTTTACTTTTTGAGTTTGAGAAAGTTATAGGTTTTAGGAAAGTGTTAAATTAGGAAAATTTCCTTATTATTAAGTTTCCTTAAGTTCATGTTTCATAGATTCATTCATATTAGTTTTGCATTAGTTTCCTTCAATTGAATGCATGTTAATTAGGTAAGTTTTTAATTCCATTGCTTAGTTATATTCTTAGCAAGTTTCCTTTAATTGTAATTTCTAATATCATGCATATTTCCTTTCTTTTTTCATTTACTTTTCTTGTTTAAATTTGAATCCAATTCAATCTCTCTCTTCGGTTGAAAGGTCCATCCAACATACAAAATTCTCTAAGATTCCTTGTGGAATCAACCTCTTTTGCGTGCAATACTACTTTGAATCATGTGCCTGTGATTAATTTAAAGCTACACCAAGTTTTTGGTGCTTTTTCGTAGAATCACAAAAAACTTGTGGTTGAATCTTTATTTAGATTGTTTATCCTTATTCAAAGTTTTATATTGCATTAGATTAAGATTTTTGCATCATTCTTGCATATTTTTCTAATTTCACAAAAATTGACATATTTTACTTATTTTGTGCTAAAGGAATTTGGCAAAGGAGTAGAGGTAATCTTTTGTGCCAAAGTGTTATCAAATTTTATTGCTTTTTGAGATTAGGGTTTTTCCTTTTTAAGTGAACTTGTAGTGAGGCTCCATTATAACTTGGAATTTCTTTATTCATTTTTAAATGGGTTGTAATAAAATAGAGCAAGTGTGGGATATGGTGGCCCATACTCGATCTTCATTAGAAACCCCACTGTAAGCTTCTCTCACTCTCCTTTATTTTCTTGCTATAGTTACATTTAGTATAATTTGCATATTGGTTGGTTGTGTAATTTATATAGATTAGGGTTATTCATTAAACATGTTGCATCTTATTAAGGTTATTGCATTAGATTGCACCTTTTTAATAAAGGTGGCTTTGCTAGATTGCTTATAGTAAGCATAGTTTTGCTTTACCTATACTTACATTTCACGTTTACTGCTTTATGGTGGATGGAAAACACTAATAGTAAGGACCCCATAGGAACCTTTCTAAGATAAGAACTAGATTTCATCATCATATCTTTGGTCCAACTACGTAATTAAATTGATCCTTGTATGCTTGTGATCTCAATCCTTGAAGCTCAATTTAAAATCAAGTAGTAAGAAACATAGGGTTTCGATCTTGTAGGACCCTTTTAGAAGGAGATCTATTGTTAGTGCAATGGCTTTTGAGAATCGTAGTTATATTTGGCATGCAAAATCTAAGTGATTTGACATGCTTTTCATTGGCAGTTGTTGAGGTCTATATGCCTCCTTCCATGAGAATTATATTAATCACTTTAGAGCAAAACTTAACTGGTAAGAAATAATTGTGCCTAGATAAAAGGAGGAGCTATCTAGATCTAGGTCTAAAAAATTACCACCATACATATTGTAAAAGATTATCAAAACACCTCCGTAGTGAACCATTAAAATTGGTTGTGCATCATTTAGAGTTAGGAGTTGCATTTATATTACATCATATAGTTAGGGTTTTAGTCACATAAAAACATTAAAAAGAAGTACTCAATACATACATACAACAATTTACTTTGTTGAATGTAAAGTTGAGTGCAATGGCCCTATCAAGCAGGGAATAGTCTACCACCAATGTCATACTATTTTACTCCTAAGCCATTACATTATGAGGATATGTATGAGGCAGAGACGAGATACTCCTGATTTATTTTGAACATTTAATAGAATGGCCACTATGACAGAGAGAATGGAAAGTTTGATGAATAGGTTCAATGCTTTAGTCAAGATATTATGTCTTATCAATAGCCTCAATATGAAAATTTCTACACCTATTCTATCCCACAATATCCCACTACTTGATGGTTATCAAGCTCCACCTACAATGCATATTATCAAGAGTAAGTGGGTGCATCCAGTGCATTTACACACCCTAGCAATTATTATTCTAAGACAAACTATAATGGATAGACTACACATTGTGAGCAACCATGGGCTCAGGATTATAAAAAATATCAGGAAGAACCATCATGATTCCACCCTACAAGGAATACCAAACATATTAGGGAGAATAATCATGGTCCAATCTTGCTCAAACCTCCAATAATGCCTCATGCTACAACAATATGAGCCATATGAGTCAGAACAATAATTAGTAGAGACCAAATTATTGAAAAAATGAGCTGATATCATTTAAAATGGATCAAAAGTACTATGACATTATATAATGGGCTGAACAAACAAAACAAATAAGGGAGAATAATGAGAAAAAACTTGATAGAATTAAAAGGATGGAAAAACCATATTCCTTGCAATTTACAAGATTTCTAACCATCCTTGAAATCCTCCAATACATATCCACTCGAGTCATGTCTTGCTCCTTTTTCTGATTATGATGAAGAAAATGAGTTTTTAAACACTAAACCACTATTGAGCACTTCTCAATGGTAGGACAGAGTAGAAACCCCTACACTTCCTAAAATTCCAATTGATCCTTGCAATGTAGAAGAAGTACAATTGGGAGATGTAAACATTATTTGATCAAACACTAGATAATAATATAGGTTCACCTAAAATCTCACTTGTGTGTAAAGAACAAGAAGAAGAAGAAGAGCCAATTGATCTTCTAGCTCAACATCAACTAACTCTAGGGTACATAGTAGAAGTCAATAAGGATTTAAGCCCCACCATTACTTTCCCCCTAGAAAAATAAGAACAACCATTTAGGGAAATACGGAGTTTGCTTAATCCCTAATTTCAAGAAGATGTAAGGGAGAAGGAGGAAAAATATGTGCTGATTGTAATGGTCATTATTATCCCTAAATTTAGCAATCAATTGGGCGTTTCAACTCAAATTGGTCCTAAGAAAATTAAAGCATGGTGGCCTTTCAAGCTATATTTTTAGCACTACCTAAAATATCTAGGTGGAGGATGTATATTGACTACAGAGAAATTCTTACATAGAGTAAGAAATTCCTCCATATTTAGGGTTAGGATTAGGAGAAACTACTTAGTTTTAAAGTTGATTAGTTATAGGATATGTCTAGCTGAAGATGTTAAACTTAGTGCTCACTGGGAGGCAACTTAGGATTTTAGAGTCTCACTATTCTACATCGCTCATTTATAATATAGGTGTCCTATATATTATAAAACATTGGGGAAATGTTTTGTTCAAGTTGGGGGGGTGTAGACATTTATGAGATTTTAGAGTTTTTCATGTAAAAGACAACTTCTAAGTTTTTTAGAGTTTTTAAGGTCAAAATTCCTTTACTATGATGAGAATTGGATTTTCAAAAGCTTAGTATTTCTCTTGCTTAAACTTCTTAGTGGAAATGCATATGATTAATTCTGCATTTTATTTATACCCAAAGTATCTTATGAAATTTAAATCTCATAATATGCTTACACACAGTTCATATCTAGATTAATTGGTGGTTATACCTTAGAGACCTTGAAGAAATCAGAGGCCTATATATCCAAGTGAGTATTAGAGACTATCATTTTTCTAAGGGTTATATTTAATTCTCTATTCTCTTCATCGTACATTACACTGAGAGATCCCATTATTCTTTTTTTGGTCAATTGCCAAAAACTAAAGAGAGTACTAACTTTCTTTCCTAAACATTTATTGAATATGATAGGCTTTTAAGAAACCTATGAAATGACATAGGCCTTCCTTGTTATAGCCGGGAGACATAAAGCCTATCTTATATGTTATACCACTAGTTAGACCCTATAAGCCTCTTGGTAAGCCTTTTCTTTTTAAAAACTCATTTACCTAAACCCAAAATCCCAATTGAAAATACCCATTGCCTATCCTTCAAAATGAGTAAAGATGGTAGAGAAAGGACAGAAGTAAAAGAAGTGAAAAATGTCCAAGTGTTCACATAGAAAATCCTTTCCCTGAAAGAAAAATAAATATAAAGAAAAGAAAGAAAAGGAGAAGTAATTCTAGAAAAATAAAAATGAAGAGGAAGGAAAAGTAAAAAAGATATTCACTTTAGTACAAAAGAAAAGTAAAGTTTTTCAGCATTCAATTGAAGACCTCTACTTAGATTTGAAACTTTGAATCCCTTTATACCCTTTCTTTCAAAACCTATCCTAAGCCTACATTTTTTCCTAACTAATGACCTATTGATCTTAAGGTAGAAGATAGCCTTAAGGTGGATATAAATAAGAAGGAATTAAAGTGAAACACCCTTACTAGTCCTAATAATGACATCTATTCTTAAGGATCATATTTCTTTAATCTCAGTAGTGCTTAAAAGATTATGTGACCCACCAGTCTTGTTGGATTCGGTCACATAAAGAGACAATTTTGTCTAACCCCTTTTCTTTGAGAGATTTATTTATGTGTATACCAGTGAGAATTTGAGGTCAAAATCTTTTCTCTATGGAGCAATGAGCATATCTATTTAGACATCTTAACTTATGTAGCTGTATACACACTCATACTCTGAGATATAACTATGTAAAATAGCTTTGGTATATGGGTAACTTGTAGAATTTTGCATTCATCTTAATGAAGTTAGTAAAGTAGTAGAATGCTAATAGATGATAATTCTCTTAGATAAATAAAAGGGATTAAATCTTATGGAAATTTGTGTGTATATTCACTTCAAATTCTCACAAGGATATCTCATCCACTCAAGGTAACCTCGGGGTTTAAGGGCTTGTTATAGATGTTAAATGCAATTATGAGTACCTACAAAAATGGCAACCATTTTTGCTTTCATGATTTTTTACATGGTTTTCTTGGGATTAGTGAGATGCTGGTTGCAGGGTGTGATAAGTGTTCAACTTTGTATAAAAGGTACCCAATAAGTATCCCATGTGTTATAAAAGGTAAGCATAAGTCTGGGGCCTTTTTAAAAAAAAATTTGTAACACATGCATTTCTAACCTAATAATTCAAAAGTGTAATATTTTATAGGTTTGGGAGCTAATTCAGAGTAAGTTGTGAACTTTCATAATTTTTTAGGATTTAATTAGGGGTTTTGCTCTTTTGTAGGTAATGAGAAGATGAACCAATAGCATAGATAGAATGAGATGAGAATTGAAGATCAAGATTAAAAGATCAAGTTAAGGCTTAAATTTCAATATTTTAAATTTAGATCAAGGTTCAAGACCCTTCCAGGGTAAGAAAAAGAATGCAATGGGAAGAATTAAAGGTAACTAAAATGGTCCATACAAAATCCGTGCTATTCCACCACTTTGCATGAGAATTGGAGTCATGCATGACGTTTCCTAGTCTAGTAAGGAAACCTAAGGATGCTAAGCCATTCAAGCATTGATGCCAAAGCATATATCCATTCAAACTATCAAGGAATGAACCATCAAAGTGAGCCATCAAGCCACATGGGAGCCATGCTACATGGAGTCACATGATTGGCGAATCAATTCAAGCAATTATCCCATACTAAAATTTGTAATTTTCATGGGATAATTGGAAGGTTTTGATAGATTTTTGTAAAAGTAATGGTGATAGAACTTCCCTACATGCATGCAAGTCATCCCCAACCCTTGGAAGATTTTAAGAAATGCTCAAATCTCATATCTCATGCATTGGATACACATATAATTAGAGCTTTTTTGAAGTAACACAAGTCAAAAGACTGGGACTTGTAGGAAGACACATTTCACTCACTTTCTCTCCTCCTTAACCAAGAGTGTGGACCACACAGAATGTGTTGGATGATTTCCCATGAAAACATGTATTACTCCTTTATTACATGTTTTCAAGTTGGAAAAATAAGGAAGTTGGAGAAAATAAAGGAGGTGAGGAGAGAGAAAATCTACATGAAATTTATGGTTGAAAATTATCCTTACTTTTCATAGTTAAAGGCCAAGATCTATCCTTGTTTATGCATATCCTAAGCAACCAATGAAAAACAAGATTGTAAGAAAGACCATATTAACTATTGGTGGAGATTTTTTATGTTGAATGCCCACTTAAAGGAGAAAAATGTTCCACTCTAAGGGTGGAGACATCCACTTCTCCTTGACCTTATTGGTTAGATAAAATAAAGGTGGGATAGAAGAAAATTAGGAAGAAACCTAGAATAGATAAGAAAATCTCAATAGAATCTAGGCCATCCACACTAAACATGCTAATACAATGATGGTGAGAAAATGAACCATCTAAGAGATCCTAGTGGATAAAGAAATTTTAGTAGAATCTTATCCATTTAAGATAGGGTAAAGCATGATCCAGTGGACAAGAACAATTTAAAGAAAAGTTACAAACCTTAGCCACTAGCCACTTTATGAGGATTCAAGGTAAAATCATAAGGAGGAAAGATCTTAACCATATATTTCTATCAAGAGGTCCATTTTTCATCCAAACTTTTTGAACACTCAACCACATTGCCATAAGTGTTCCATGCCTCTTCCTTATGCTTTTATATTTTTCACTTCATTTCCTTTATTTTCTCCCTTTCCCTTCTATCTTTCCATCCTAACTTATCTTCTTTTCCCACTCACCTTTATCTCCTTTCCTCGACTCATTTCTATTTCCTTCTATTCTATCTATCCTCAACTCCACCACCTCTCGTGCCTATACTCCAAAGCATTTCACACCTCCTTCCTTTCTTTATCTCTTATCCCTTATATCCTTTCCTTTCATCTCAACCACAACTTAATCCTTACCTCTCATGATCCTAGCCATCCTAGGGCTTCTCTTTAGAAAAATATAAATAGAGATATAAAGAAAGAACAAAGGAACTCTTACTTTTCTACAAAGTCAAACCTTGGAGAAACAGAGGGAGAAATATCACTCTCACCAACTCTATCAATGATCAACATGTCCACACCACAACAAGAGAGGTAAGAGTCACAACAATAGCTTCCCCTATCCCTTCCTTCTCTCATTCTCTTCCTCACCCCCCTTCTCATTCTCCCCTCTAGACCATGCGCACACCCACCTTCATTACCTTGCACGCCTTACACTCTTATAGGACTTCTCCACCTTCCACTCTTTTACATGCATAGACTTTTTCCTTCCATCATTGTCTTCCATGCTTCATATTCTTTGCACTTGCACAAATTATTTTTCCCTTCCACCACCTTGCATTGCATGATCCATCTCCTTAGACTTTACATGCCTTCTCCACCTTTCACTATCTTACACACTTTAGCCTTCTCCTCCTTCCACTCTTTATTACCCACACCAACCTTCCTCCATCCTCTAGTCCACTTCCACACATGGCCCTTCTCCTTACACCCTCCTTCTTTTCATCTTAAGGTTTTGGGAACAAAGTGAAATGGAAAAATCCTTGTGCCTTTTCCAAAGTAGCAAAGAATTCTTTCCTTACTAAAGTATGGTTGATGGTTCTTTAGGTAAGTTATGTGTTGGGTTACACATGAGAAAATCTTGGCTATAAAGTAGTGTATTTTAGATTGAAAAGAAGTGTACAAGCATTGTTGACTGATAGAACAAAAAGATCTATAAAGTAGAATTCAAGCTAGGAAAAGAAGCGGTAGTGTAAAGATCATAATTGAGTGACACAATTAAGGCATCCTATAACAAACAATTCAAGGAAGTTTTGTTAGCATACATTCGTTGTAGTGTAATTAGTTTACCTTAATGAAAGTAATTTTTTTATTCTTAGTTAGTATACATTACTTGCTTTATTTATTTTATTTATTTACTTGCTTTACTTTATTTATTTAAGTTTAATTACATTCATTGAATGTTGGCTAGGTTAAAGTAGGTTAGCTTAGATTTTAATTGAACCCATTTATCAAAGATTCCTTGTGGTATCGAGTCATATTTGTAGGTCTATGCTATAACAAACCCATGCACTTGAAGTAAAATTAAATTCATAAAAAGTTTTTGGTGTCATTATAGGGAACTTGAAATGGAAGTTTAGTTAGATCTAGGTCATAATAGTCATAGTTGTTTAAGGTTGCATATAGTATAGTTGCATTCTTTTATATTTTCCTTATTCATGAAGATATTTAACACTCACTTCTCTTTTTATTTGTGCAAGAATTTGAAGCACTTGGAAGAAGACTTAGGATAGGTACATATTTTTTTATTTTAGTGAATTGTAGTGAAGCAATGAATTCTATTTATTTTAAGTTTGATTCATTTAAATTAAAAAGAGTTGTCATAGTACAAATCAAGGGTCGGCCATCCTAACCTAAAAGAGGAGGTGGCATGTGCACGGACCCACCTTGTAGGAGAAGACTAATTCCAAGACCCCATTGTGAGCTATTCTACCCTCCTTTCCAATCCCTAGATTAGAATTGCATTAGTAGTTTAATTTTGCATTGTGGATGGTAGTATAAAAGTATATAGTTGCACTCATTTATTTACTTGTTACTCAGCTATATCCCAAGGACATAAGATATTAAGGTTATGGTGCTAATCTATTGATGCATTGAACCTTTGTTAAGTAGCAGATAGGTAGTTGTATTAGATTTATTGCTCTATGTTATTCTTTAATAATTACATCAAGTACATGGTTCTAATGTAGTATAGAAGTAGCAAATAATGGTAGATCCCAAGAGGACTCTTTGATAAATGTAGTTAATTAAAACATAAATTACTTTTACTTTAACCTAGCCAATCAAAGGTTGAGCAAAGTTAAAATTCTAAGCTAACAAATTAGAAATAGGAAATAAAATAAAATAGGGAAACTAACTAAGGAAATAAAGCAATTAAAAGAAACTTTCATTAATAAACTTGAGTACAAAAAAGCAAGGGAAATAAACAAACAAATAAAATAAAGGGACTTCCTTTATAAGTGTCCACTATAGGAGTCCTTAGTTGTGTCACCCAACTAAGCTCTTTACACATCTTCTTCTTTTTTTGGGCTTGAATTCTTCTTTATGACTCTATTTGTTGTGTCGCTCAACAAATGCTTGTACACTTTTGTTCAACCCATAATATATTAAAGCTACAGCCAAGCTTTACTCTTCTTTGCCTTGACATGCCACTAACCCAAAGTTCAAGTCCATAATTCAAAAATTACAACCCTTAAGAGAAGAAAAGAAGAAGGGATGGAGTGATAAAACAAAAAGGAATTTGTGCTTCTCCTTAGCTAAATACTCTAAAAAGAGCATAGCTTTTAAGGAGAGAGATCATGGGGAAATAAAGAGTTGTTCAACTTAAGCTAGGGCTATCTATATAGAAAGTCTTCATAGCTCAAAGAAAAACTAGATAAAATAAAAATAAAATTGGAAATAGTGGCCCTTGGCTAAGGACTCACCAATTCTAGACTTAGGAGATGGTAAAGAAACAGGTACTTACTTGGAAATCTTTCTATTCTCTATTATGATGACTTAAGCTAAGAACTATACTAGCTTCTTGAATGGACTAGATTCCCTTAGCCATGCTTTAGGATTGGAAGGAAACCTTGGCTGCCATACAAGGGTACAAGGCTTCTCTTCCTTTTCTTTATATTTCCAAATCCCAAAAGAAAAATAAAAGAAGCAAAGAAACTAGAAGTATGCATGGAAATAAAGGTGAGGTATGGAGTGAATGTTTAGTAGAAAGAGTGAAAGGGTGTGTACATGTTGTTCCTATGGTGGTGGGAAGTGGTTGCTGCATGTAATAATGTTGTGGAAGGAGGAGTAGTGCAAGGACTAATGCATGGAAATGTGAGTGGAGTGTGGTGCATGCTATGCTAGGAAGAATGGGAGAAAAGTGGATTAAAGCAAGGAAATGAATTTGTGCAATTCCTATGGAGGTGAATGAGTACATGCTATACTAAAACATGCGAGGAGAGATGGATGTGTGTAGAAGCTCTAAGGTTAGAATATTATATGCATGCAAATGACTAGAAGAAAGGATGCATGGAAATGTTAGGTGCAATTGAAATAAACATGTAAGAGATTGTACATGCAAAACTAAAGATGCAAAAAGGAGGTAGATATATGAAAGCGAAAAGCATATAAGAGAGCAATGCTTAGATGGTGCATGCAATCCTAGATGGGTGCTATGGTGAGTGTAATACAATGAAAAAGAGAAAAGAATGGGGATGAGAAAGAAGAAGGAAATAGGGGATGGATGAGCCACTTACGTTTCTCCAAAGGATGGGAGGATGTGGATCTTGGGGAGCTTTAGTGAAGGTGATCTCTCTCCCTTCATTTCTCATAATTTTAATTTTCAAGGTCTGAGGAAAGGTAAGAGATCCCTTGTTCATTCCTTTTTCACCTCTATTTATATAATTTCTAAGGAAGCATGGGATGTGGGATGAGGAATAAGAAACAAGGGAAGGAGGGGAGAGGTCCACGGTGAAGGAAGCATGGGATGTGGGATGAGGAATAAGAAAGAAGGGAAGGAGGGGAGAGGTCCACTGTGAAGGAAGTATGGGATGTGGGATGAGGAATGAGATAGGTTAAGTGGAGAGATAAGGTGGTCAAGGACAGATAATATGTGGGAAGGAAAAAGATAGAAAGGAAGTGGAGAAAATCAAGGAAAGATGTTGAAAATGGAAAGTAGGCACGTGGTGTGGAATTTGTGTTGGTTGTGAAGGAAGTCATGTAAAGTATGAAATAAAGTTGGACCTTTGGATTGAATTGGGTGGTGAGGAACTTTCCTCCTTAAGATTTTTCTTGAGTTCTCATGTAGTGGGTTGTGTTTATGGTTTGTTACTTTTAACTACATCATTCTTGCCCCTTGGATCACCATTAATCTAGCTTGAGTGGGTGAGATTCTATTGAAGTTTTCTTATCCAAAAAGATCTTATTTAAGGCCTCTTTTCTCTCCACCATTGGATTATAAGGACTTAGAGTGGATGACCTAGATTCCTTTAAGATTTCCTTATCCGCCCTAGGTTTTAACTTCTTTTATGCCTAGCCCACCATAATTTTCTCTAGCTAGTGACATTCAAGCAAGGTGGGATGTCTCCATCCTTGAATTTAGAGGTTTTTCTACTATTTCGAATGTGGCCAGCCCACTAAAAAAAATCTCACCAATGGGGCTTACATCTGGTCTTCTTTGTAGTCTATTTTCTCATTAGTCCATCCTTATCTACTTAAATTCTCATTGGTTTCTTAGAATATGCATAAATAAGGATAGATCTTAGCCTTTAAAACTTGAAAAGTAATGATGCTTTTTAACCATAGATTTCCCATAAAAAAAATTTCTTTTCACCTCCTTTATTTTCTCTAACAACCTTCCTTATATTGCTCTCTTATATATGTGGAATTAAGTGGGTGTGAAAATGCTTATGTGGAAAATTTGTCCCACTATGTTGGTGCTTCCCTCTTTTGAGTGAATAACATTTGTCTTCATGCAGGCCCAGTCTTTTGACTTATTCTATTTTAGAGAAACTCTCATTGTATGTGATTCCAATATATGTTATTTGAGCTTCCCTTAGAAGCTTTGCAACGTGGTGGCTAGCTTGCATGCATGTAATGAAACTTTTGTCACCTCACTTTTGATGCAAACACCCTTTACATATATGCTAATGTTTCACTCAGGGTTTTTGACTACTCTAACTTTATTAAAGGAACCCAATTTCTAATATGAAGTGCTTGACTTCATGTTTGGCATATATGGGCTCATCACATAGCTTGTAAAGTGGTCTTTTCTTTTTAGGGTTGAAATACCCTTTTTTCTCATTTGTACCCTGGACCTGAATGTAGAATTAACTCTAGTTAGTGTTATTTATGGAAAGTACAGTGTTAAAACCTTCTAAATATATCATAATGTGTGTAATATTTCTATCTATATCAAATACCCTCAAACTTAGGTTTCACTAGCCCCTCAAGCAAAACTACAAATTAAAAAATAAGAAATCTAAAAAAAATCAAACTAGTTCGTGGATGTTGTTGTCTACATTTATCAGATGTAGAAAGCCTTTAAACACCTAAAGGATGAGAAGGATGAGTTATAGTTTCGTAAGTGTTTTAAAAAATGATGCCTATCATTTCAAAACTTTTAGTGACATTATTTATTTATCTGAGGCAATTTTCTTCTATTCATCATTCATTAAATTCCTAACTTTAGCCTATTAGTAAAAATGAACAATAGTTCAGAATCCTTCCCATATGCTAAATATATTCTATTACCAATCAAACCTTAGAGTGTGGGTGTAGGAATATAGCTAATATATACAAAATTTAATTTTTTGAGTAAATTATAACCTAAATTAATGTCCAAAAGTAACTTCAAATCTTATAGGATATTCTTGCCACTCATAAAGGAGTAAATCTCTCATTAATATGTGAATAGAATAATATATATATATATATATAACCAAATTCTCACATATTCTGTACCAAATATTGATAATTTAGAAAGAATCTTATAAGGTCTTATGAAAGGTATCAACTATTTGGAATGTTACACTACCATATTCGACTCATTCATTACCATATCGAAGTCATACTTCTCCTAAAATCAATTAGGACATCTAATAGAATGAAACATGGGCTTATGGCCTAGTTATCAAAAGAATGGGTATAAGGATAAACAAAGATTGTACTGAAAGATATGTAAAAGTCTTCTACTAAGTATTCACAGTGTTCTTTTTTGCCCATAAGAGTGAACATTTACATTTTCATTGGCTATCTTTTTCATTTTTCATTTTTGCTTTTTGCTTTTTGTATAGCTTTTCTTGGAATTTTTCTCTTTTCAGTCCTTTTTGTGTTCATCTCTAGACTTATATTGCTCGTACTTTTCTCAAGATACTTTTTAACCATTTATACAAATTTCCAAAACAATGGGTAATCGATATGTAATAGGTGTTAATAAGGGCATTAGTTAATTGGCTAATAAAGGAAATATTTAATATAAAAGGCCCAAAGGAATAATTAGTAGAAAACAACATAGGGTAGGCTAAAGGCCCTCGATTAATGTAAGATGACCTCTATCATTTCCTAGGTTTCATATGACTTAAATATGTCCATAAACTATAGAGACATATGATATAGTATTTTATTTTGATTTCTCTTAATAGTTCACCAAAGTAAGAATAATGAGGCCAACTAAGAATTGATGTCTGTTGAAGAAAACTTAGAATTTATGTATAACCCTTAGAAAGGAAGAATGTTTCTAATGCTCACATGGGTAAATAATCTCCACTTGTCTTCTTTAGGGTCACAAGTTATATTTTTCATTTTAACTTAAATTATATGTGTGTGTGTGTGGCCATTTGTGTAATGAATATTTTGAGTTTTACTTTTCCATGGAATACTTTAGAAAAAGGATAAAGCAGTGAACTAATTGTATATACATCTCTTAATAAGTTAAAGTTGGAAGATAAATTGAATATTTAGAAAATCTATATTCTCATCCTTGTAAAGGAACTTTTCATAAATTTTCAAAATTTTATAATTTTCTTCAAAATAAATGCAAAGGAAATGAGTCAAAAGTAACTAAGAAAAATTTTAGATGCATCAAAATTTAAATGTCCTGCCCCTAGGATTATATTAAACATTGCCCCCAATGTTTTAAATTAAAATCATGGACAAAGAAAATAACTAAGTAAATAGTGAAGGGTTGGAGAGATAGTACTAGCACCCTTGTGATGGTGTAGTAATCTATTGACGTGGATAATTATGCAAAGTATGCAATGAATGCAAAATGCAACTCAAGACTTAACTTAAAGTAACTAATTTATGGACCCTAAACCTAAACTAACTAACTAATCAACTAAATCTAGACCTACCTCAACAACTAAGGATTTTTTTATAAAACTCACTCCATTTTAAAATCTCACAGTAGTGAATGTACATTTTCCACACAGAGA
Source organism: Warburgia ugandensis (assembly GCA_035236585.1). Classification (NCBI taxonomy): domain Eukaryota; kingdom Viridiplantae; phylum Streptophyta; class Magnoliopsida; order Canellales; family Canellaceae; genus Warburgia; species Warburgia ugandensis. The sequence continues at coordinate 39,572,476 of CP141130.1, read as the reverse complement.
TGTATGGTGGTGAGACTAAGATCGGATGGCTGACCATAGTGAAGTAGGATTTTGTGTGACCAAGCCAAGTTGACTTGTCCTACGAACTATCAAATTGGGATCATGGGATGCCAACATCAGAAAGCTAAAAAATTTCCTCCTCTTGTACATCTTTATGAGAGCTAGGGCTAATTATACTCTACATCTAAGGGTTTTCATTGTCATCATGGGGCGGATGTTTAAGACAGCTTATACCCTTAATAGCATGTTCTATACACCTTAAATCTTGTTGATGTTTGGCTATAACATCAATTGACTATCCTTCCTATTCTACATCAAACTCTAGGGTGATGGTTAATGGATTAAATAAACTGAAATTGTCATAGTGTGCATTTTCTGGGACAAAGTGGTAGGTTTAGATGAGGTGTGTTTTCAATCAATGGCTCAAGTAGAATCTTGGAAAATGAAAGGAGCCCTACTTGGCTTTGCATATTTAAGTATCCATTAATGGTGTATTATTAAGTAAACCATTCACTTCGTGAAGGGAGCTATCTATGTCAAAAAGCAAGACCAAAATGGGTTATACATGCCTTGAGAAGATCAATGTTAGAGGATAATTGGGATGGCTAACTCTCTACCATATTTACTTGGAAGTGATCTTCAGAGTGTCATTGCCCAGTTAAACACATTCAGCTTAATGCCTAGTGCAGCTTTAGAATTACTCGCAAGCGTACGAATCAAAATAGTATTAACTTGCGAGAGAGGATGATCCCATGAGAATCTCACAATTTTTTATGGTAGATAGATCGTATTTAAAATGCTTAACTTCATTCAAAGAGAGAGATTAAATTGGATTTGAATTTAAACTGGGAATGCAAATGATAAAAGAAAAGAAATATGCATGAAATTAGAAACTAAAACTAAAAGAAACTTGCTAAGAATAAACTAAGCAATGGAATTAGAAACTTACCTAACTAACATGCATTCAAATAACAGAAGCTAATGCAAAACTAGAATGAATAAATCTAGGAAATATGAACTTAAGAAAACTTTCCTAATTTAACACTCCTAAACCTAAACTTTCTAAAACTCATAAAGGAAACATTCTAAAACTATTAAGATGAAAACAACTAACTAAAATAAGATAAACCAAGATGAAGCAATCAAACAAAACAATATTTAAAGCAGATTCACCCAAGTTCCACATGCATAATCCATGAGATGGTGCACATGGTACGTGGGGTAAAAGATGGCCTAAGTTTATGAATTAACAACAAAATAACATGCAATATAATCAATACACCTAAAAATCTAAATGGGATCCTATGGACTCAAGCAAATAAGATGATAAAATGCTGGAATTTAAGCATAAAATTTGAATGGAAAATTTTCAGATTTTAAGCACTTAAGAAACTCAAATCAATTCAAGGATGGAAAGCAATTGAACTAGAAATTTTTATGCAAGAAAACACTCAATATTAAAGAAATATTCTATTATAAATCAAACATGAAGAATAATCCTCAAATAGCTTTATTGATTGAATGGAAAAATATGGCCAAAATGGTGTGTATAGTACATATAAATGAATCTGAAAATTATGCACCCTACATGAACTAAAACATTGATTCAAATCAAAGATAAAATACATTCCAATGCTCTCAAACTAAAATAAGATGACATATAAGTGAAATACAAGAGAGAAATAAGATAATGGATGGATGGATCTAGATGGAACTAGTTAAGGCAAGAGATGCCAAGAATTAGCTCTCAAATTCAAGCAAAAAACATGAAATTTAAGGAAGGAAATCAAGGATGCAAGTTACTTCTTGTCTTGGCTGTGACCACAAGATGGAGAATTAACTTGGATCTTTGATGAATAAGCTAGCAAAACTAAGAAGGTTGAGGCAAATAACTAAGGGTAAACAAGGAGGAATTATGTGTGAAACGTAAGCAACAAAACAAATAATGAAAGCAAGAATGTAAAGCAAACTACTGCCCTAGAATTGAAGGATAAAGCATGAGAAAATACATAACAATCTAAAGGAAGAATATACCAAAATAAATCCAAAGCTCCAAGAATCACCAAGCTAGAGTTGTACTTTCAAGGTTTTGTCATAAAACCTCTACTTGGAAAAAAAAGAAAAATGTGGAACGCCTTGGGGATTTATAGAAATTTTTTTATTTTTTTCCCATCTTGATGAGGGCTTAATTTAAAATAGGAAAGTAGATCTAGATCTAGGATGTGAAAAAGGGAAAGTTAGGGGGAGAGTGAGGTGGAGGGATGATGTAACAAGATGACATCATGGCTGGATGCCATGTATTTGTAAAGGAGGGAGGCATCACCTTCTTAGGAAGGTGGCTTAGAGCTCCTTACCTTCTAATTACATGGTATGTTAGTTGTTAAGAGAGAAGAATAGAAAGGAAAATGGTCAAAAATATTGGAAAAGATCTAGGGTTTTGAAGTGTTTTAGGTGTTAACTATGTCTAGGGTTGGTTTCTCTAATTAGGAAACCAGTCGATGTGATAACTAAGCAAGGGGGATGCATCACTTTCTAGGAAGGTGCCTCCCTCCTTCAAGTGAAAATCAAGGAAAATCATGGAACCTAGTTTAGGTTGAGGGAAAGGATGGAAAATGGAAAGTGGAAAGTGGGATTTCTCTCTTGATTGGTCCACCTATGCATGATCATCTTATCCTTTACAAATATCTCTCAAAACCTTTCAATTATCCCTTGAAAGTCACACTTTTACCATGAGATAAATGCTTGACTTAATCCTCTAATCGTGTGACTCCATGTGGCTTGAATGGCTAAGTCCTTTGATTTCAAAGCTTGTGTAGAATTGTGGTTCCAATTCTTATGTAGAATTGTGGAAATGCATGGATTTTTGACATGGACCAATTTGTCACCTTTGATGCTTCCCATTGTATTCTTGCTTACCTTAACATGGTCTTGAACCTTGATCATAATACCCTAGATTGATGCCTTCTTCTCAACACCTACAAAAGATGAAAAATCCTAGTTAAATCCTATAAAATTATGATAGTTCACATACTTTGGATTAACTCCTAAACCTACCAAATATCAAACTTTTGAATCATTAGGTTAGAAATGAATGTGTTATGAAATTCCAAAAAAACCTTAGAAATAACACTATATTTTATAACATATGGACTATTAATTAGCTACTTTTTATACAAAATTGAACACTAAACAATGTCCATGGTACCATCTCTACAATTAATTATTGCATTTGATGTGGCCAAGAATGGCTGGCAAATGATTACTGAAATTTGGCTACCTAGGTGTATCTAAGGCTAGAAATTCTTTTAAAAATAAAAAAATGTATCAACCTGTACTATAACATCTTCTACGACACCATGAGAAACTTTAACTAATCTATCTCCTAATTGTAGTGTCATGGTAGGGTCTTATCTCACCTAAACTTAATTCCTTGTATATAGAATAAGATAATAAGTTAACATTCGACCCCAAATCAAGTAATGCACTATGAATGGTGTATTCCTCAATCACACATGGTATAGCAAGACATCTTGGATCTCTATATTTCAGTGGACATTTTCTATTGCAAGATTGAGCTTGCTTGCTCAGCGAGAAATACTTTCCTCTGCATCTGATGGTTTCTCTTGTGTGTGTAGAGACTTTTTAGAAATTTAGCATTAGAAGGTATGTGTCTTATTGCATTAAGCAATGAAATATTTATATTGGCTTGTTTAAACACGTCTATTAACTTATCAAGATGATCATTCTTCATATCCATTTTTAAACACTAAGGAAATAGAGTCTTTGGTATATAATGTGCTTTAGGACTAGAGTAACTAGAAGTAGGAGATGAATATTTCTTCTCTTTTCCCTTCTGATTCTTCATAAGGCTCTTATTGTCCTCAACTTGTTCAGTTTCCTTAGTTAGACCTACCGATTATCTATTATTTTGCCACTTTTAGGGGTAGCTATTGATTGAGTTAATTCATGAAAGGGATTCTCATTAGAAGTTGTACCAACCTTATACTAGCCCTTAGGGATGGATATTGATTGACTAGGAAATTTTTTATTTTCTGTGTCAGTAAGACTAGAAACAATTTGACCTAATTGGTATTCCAACTTTGCAATAAATTTCAAGGGGCTTTGAATTGTTTATTTAAAACTATTGTGGATTTCTAATGAATTTTGCATTAACAAACTCAAGGTCTCTTCTAGTGAATATTTCCTATGTTGTGGAGGAAACTACTATTGTGGTACAAATTGCTATGGACCTAGTGCTCAGGAAAAATTAGGATGCCTAGCCCATCTAGGATTGTAAGTCCTAGAATATGGATTATTGGTGCTAGGAATTTTGAAGGCATTCACTTGTTCCTAAAAGTTTTCAGCATAAGCAAAGTTGGAGGGGCATGACGCAGTGAGATGAGTGGGACTAGAGTAGATAAAACAAACCTCAACTAACATTGCTAAGAAGATCCTTTAGTTATTATAAATGTCTCTAACTTGTTAGTTAGATAATCTATCTGGTTCACCTTGTGGCCAACATATCACAATTTTTTATTTAAATCTATAGTGACTCCTATCTCATATGGATCAATTTTCTTTGAAGGTTGTGGATATATATCTTTATGTGCTAGTAGAATAATCCCATTGTTGAAAATTCTCAAATAGATTTTTAAAGAAGTTCATGTCTCAGCATCACTTTTAAGTATGAGTGCCCCACCATTAGTGGCATCAATCATACATCAATTTTGTTAGGTCAACCTTCATAGAAATATTGGACCTATTGTCACTTTTTGAAGCCATGGTGTGGGAATTTGAATAGTAAGTCCTCCCAATGTTCCCAACATTCATAGAAATGCTCTCACCTTTTCTATTGAAAATTAATAATTTCCCTCCTAAGGGCATTGTTTTTATGGACTATGATAAACTTATTTAAGAATTTATTAGATAGTTGATCCCATGTGGTGATGAATCTAATTTCCAGAGAGTTAAGCCATGCCATCAATATGTTAATCTAGATTTAGTACTTTTAGACTAGGAGGTCGAATGGTCCCTTAGGCAAGATCAAAGGACACAAGTTCACCAAGAGATCTTTACTGAATGTATGGTTAATGAGGCTATAGAAATCAAGCCTCTAAAGGATTATTCTAATATTGTCCAATACAACTCACCATCTTGTATAGCTTTACATGTGACTAACATAGATCATTTTGAGTTGAAGCTAGCGTTATTCAACTCCTACTGATTTTCTATAGGCCAGACAAGAAGGACCCATACCACTATGTCAAGGAACTCCTTGATGTTTTTTGAACATTTGAATATCGCAATTTCTTTAATGGCTCTGTTAGGTTGAGACTGTTTCCATTGTCACTAAAAGACACTAAGATACTACTTAACTCTTTAGAAGTAGGGTCCATCTCCACATGGGATCAACTATCCAGAAACTTCTAAATAAGTTTTTTCTAGTCCACAAGACCAACACCATCATGTGAGAAATAATCAATTTTCAATAGGAATAGGGAGACCATTTCTATGAATGTTGGGAATATTGGAAGGACTTATTGCTAAAATGCCCACACCACTACTTTGAAAAGTGGAAACAAGACCAATATTTCTACAAAGGTTTGATCCCATAGAACCAAAGTATGATAGATGCCATAAGTGGTGGGGCCTTAATTACAAAAAGTGATGTGGAGGCCTAGATTTTTTTTGAGATACTTGCATATCATTTATAGCAATGGGATTATTCAACTAGAATGAAAAGCAATTCAATGCCTCTAAAAAATGGGTGATTTATATGAGATAAGGGTCTCTCCAAACTTATGTAACAAAATTGATATGTTAGCCCACAAGGTTGATAATATTGATAGTCTTACTCAAAGGTTAGATGCATACATGTTTTCTAATAGATCTTTAATGCAACCTCAATCTGAGGTGTGCTTGATTTGTTCATGTCCCATGCATCCAATTATTTCATGCCCATCTAGCTCTACATTCCATGAATACTTTTTGAAGTGAAAGCATTGAATACATTTAGAAATCCTAGCAACATAATCCATATTCTGAGACTTACAATACTAGATGGGCTAGGCAGCCCAAATTTTCATAATCTTAGAATAATAATAAGGGAGGAACATCTAGGATCACCCCTTAGCGACCTTTCTAGAAAGTCACAACTGAACAGAAACCTATGCCACAACAGTTATTTCCTCCACATTAGAGGAAACAATCTTTAAAAGAGACCTTAGATTTGTTTATGCAGAGTTCTTTAGATTTTCATAATGATACTAAATAAACAATGTAGGTCCACACGCAATCTATTGCGAAGTTAGATTACCAAATGAGTCAAATTGCTACTGCTTTTATTGAGAGGGAAAATGGTAAATTTTCTAATCAACTTGGCTACAACCCTAAGGGCCAATATGAGATTGACACAACTTCTATTGACCCTTGTGGTCTACCCCTTCCCAGACCCTACAAACGTAGAAGCTTTGTGCACTAGGGCTGCCCTTTTACCCAAACCATAACAAACCTTGGGAGTGGTAAAATAATAGCTAATCATGTTAGTCTAACTAAGGACAATGAGAACCGTATAAAGAATTAGAAAGGAAAAGCAAAGAAACAACCTCTTCCTGCTTCTACTTACCCTATTTATGAAGAGCAAAGAAATACCTTTAGTTACAATAAAAGTAGAAAAGTGAATATCAAGAAAAGAAATGTTCTTCAAAGAGATCAAAAGTGTTGAAAAGAAAGAGAAGTGTTGAAAAAAAATTGAAGAATGCAAAAGAAAAAGGTGGAAAAAGAAATATTCACTTCAAACAAAGTAAAGAAGAATTGTCAACTTTAGTAGAAGACCACTACTTATTTTTGAAGAAACTTTGAATAACCTTTATACCCTTTCTTTGCTACCCTGTCCTCTGCCTATGCTTCATCCAAGTTAAAGACCTGTTGATTTCAGGATGAATATAGTCTTGATGAGGATATGAATGAATAAGATTTAAAGATAGTATTTATAAGTATTCAAAGGTAATGGCATCTTATCCATTCTAAAAGGATCAAAACTAAATTCCTTAGTAAATTATGTCTTTCATGAATATATGTGAGATAAATTTGCTTTTATTTACTCACTCATATATTTAAAAATAGAGATATGATTTGAACCGTTAATCTAAGAGATTCTATTTCTGAGCTTATGCCCATTAATGAGGAATGATGACAAGACATATTTCAAATGGAGTTTAAAAGAAGTCTGCTTAGAGATAAAAATTATTCTATATGCAAACTATACACACACACACTCTGAGATTTAAGCATAAGTGGAATGCTTTTAGCATATGAGTAGGGTTTTAAATTCTTCATTCATTTTTATTAGTTTGCAAAAGTTGATAGATTTATTGAAGGTAATTCTTTAAGAAAAAAGTGGGTGTTGACTTGAAAATAATTTTTGAAATTTAGTTTTTCACATATTTTGCAAAACTAGCAAAATGCTGGTTGGGGTCTATGTTAAGTTTTCAATTTCAGCCAAAATACCCTTAATCTAGCATTAAATTAGATCATCTCATTGATCAATTTTGAAAATTTACTTAAAATTTTGTATTTTACCTCCAATTGACCACCCAATCGTTGATTTGCAAAATTTAATAGTCAGATAATCATTAGAGCTTATCAGATGTATAACGTAAGGTTTAGATGATTCTAATTTAGTCCTATTTTTTGCAGATCAACCAAATTGAAATTAGACAGACCAGATCGAAAAGGAGAAAATTGCGTAGAAAGAAAAGAAATTATAGATAATTAGGAAGTAAAGTATAAAAGATAGATAAGAGAGAAGAAAAGGAGTTCAAATCAAAATCAAACTCCTCTGGCAGATCTATAAAAAGAGGTAACAGGATGAGAAAAAAAAAAAAAAAAAACAAGAAGGCTAAACGTGGTGGATCTCTCCATCTTCTCTCTCTCTCCCACTTCTCTTACTTCACCCTCTGTGACGCCCTGGGTTTTTCATGAGAATTTTTTGCGTTTATTTCAAAAGATGGAAAGCCTCTAAATTTTAAAATACAAAAATAACGAAAGATTTTTCTTTGAATTGAGCAAAAAGATGGAGTTAGAGGTTAATAAATAAAATAAACTAAAATCAGTAAAAATCATTGTACAAGATAAATCCTATGCATTTTCAAATTCTAGCTCTTTCTTATTTCTCTCCATTTTGCACTTCTCTTCATAATTCTCATTGGATTATACTCACTTTCCTCATACTTATTGCCTTCTCTTACTTCATCTCCTTATCTCTTTGACCGTACCCTTTCTCTGTTCCCTTTAATTCTGCTGGAGCCATTCGATATGGTGCTTTGGAGATAGGAGCTGTGCTAGGTATCACGTCGATGGTGAAGTCTATCTCCCTTTTTGGTGGTAACCATCGTAAGTCTTCAAGGAACACCTCTGGAAATTCACAAACTATAGCCACTTCTTTTGGTTTAGGCTTTACCACCTCAATAGCTTCTATCTTAGCTAGGAAGAACTAGCATTCTCGAGCAATATGCTTCACCGCCTTTAACACGGATATAACACATACCCTTGAATAATCCTTTCTCCCCTGTAATGATATCTCTGCTTCTCCAGGAATGTTAAAGATGATCTTCTTTCTTAAACAATTGACAGTTGCATGGTGTAAGGCTAACCAATCCATCCCATGTATGATGTCAAAGTCTACCATATCTAGGTGGATGAGGTCGATGTGCATATGCTTGCCTTCAACTATAATCAGTACTTTTTGAAAGTACATTTGTGTGCCAATAGACTTTCCCAAAGGTGTCATGACTTCTAAACAAAATTCTAAGTTCTAAACCATATCATCAATGCAAGAAGCAAACTCACAAGACATAAAAGAATGTGTAGAACCAATATCAAACAACACTCTGGCAGGCCTATTATAGATGTGAAGTGTACCTTCTACCATCACGTTGGATACCTAGGCTTGTCCTAAAGTAATGGTAAACACTCGTCCTTGTCTACACTAAATCTGATATGCTTTATGCTCTTCCTCTTTCTTCTTCTTAGGACAATGAGTGACCATGTGTGCAACCTCTCCACAAATGAAGCATTTGAAGCAAGGTGTACATGGCTTGCTTGGATGATACTTTCTACATTGAGGACAACTTCTAGCTTCAGGTGCTCTACCTCTATTGTCGAATTGTTGCTTGAATGGGTATTAGGGTCTAGAAAACTGAATGGACCTCTTGCCTTTGTTGAATCACCCATTGGTGTTGGTATTTTTCTCCTTTTCTTTTGTCTACCTGAGTCCTCTAATAATCTTTTTCATAAATAGATGCCATTTCCACCGTCTTAGCCATGGTGGTCAATTGGAACCCAATAACCCTATTTCTCAGTCTAGGAGTCAACCAATCAATAAACTTCTCAGCTACACTCTCTTATGTGGCACAAATAGTGGGTGCAAATCTTCAAAGGCATATAAACTTATTTCATATTGATTCACTGATAAACTCCCATATTCCAAACTCATGAACTCCATCTCTTTGTGCTTTCTCACGTGTCATGGAAAGTATTTCCCATTAAACACGGTCTTGAAATCCTCCCATAGAATAGTCTCACCCTCCTCAAAGTATGTCCTGCCCGTCATCTCCCACTAAAAGTCTGCTTCACCTTTCAAAACAAAAGCTTCCATAGAAACTTTTCTTTCCTCCAAAATCTTCATAGCTTTGAACAATTTCTTAATGTTGTGTGTCCACTTTTCTGTTGCGTCTGACTCCTCCTCACCAGAGAATGAGGGAGCCATCTTCTGAAATTGCTCAAGATGGGCCTCTATTCGGTTAGCAACCTTCTCTGGTGACGTTGCCCTTGCTACAGGTGCTTGTGCTTGATTATTCGTGATATGCTCCATCCTTTGCATAAATGACTAAAAAGCTTTAGCCATGCCATTTCCCTATTCAGAAGAACTAATAGAGGGATTAGTGGTTCTTGGAGCTACACCTCCTCTCCTCCTAGGTAGCATCTATTTTATCAAGAGTCATTTGATTCATTTGAGTGCTCTTATCATACCAGTTTAAAGATTTTCCTACTTATGTAGACTAATTTTTAAGCTCTTATTCATAAGTGAACTATGAATGGCTTGAACTTGGGCTCTAATACCAACTATAACGACCTTGGTTTTTTATAATGCTTTTTAAATACAAAAGACAATTATGATGCGAGATCAATCTCTACTAAAAACATTTTCAAAATCAAATCACAGTGGAAAACATTTTTGGTTTAAGACTCATTCTAAAAAACCCCGACTATTAATTTTTTTTCTTTTCTTAAAAGGGATTAATGGTCAAATTAGTACTACATTTCTACCAAAGAACTGGTAGAGTTTCCTCTGTTTTTGGACATTAGACATTTAACACATGTGATTGCAAGGTACCTGATAACCATACATTTAATAATTTTGAGAAAATGTAACATGACTCACTATGATTTGGACCTAAGACTTGCCAATCACAGTTCCAATTAAGAAAGTATACAGTTTCAATTTATTACATTTCCTTCCCACACATTATTATAATTCTATGAATCAAATCAAGTCTATTACCTTTATCTTATCCTGAGAAAACACCGAACTCGTTATTACTTCAGCTTGTCTTGTCATCAATGATCTATAATAAAAATAGTAGGTTGAGTATTTCCACATACTCAGTCGAAAATCTAACAATACCAAAACCAAAAACACATCATAGCACATAAATGTAGTTTAAGAATAGGTTTTTCATGTGATGGGAAAACATACAACAACCTTATCTAGGCTGTCTCATGCAATGCATCAACAACATTCAATTACATATAACTAAATTCAATAAAGGAAATCGTCAACTAACTCCACAACATACTAACTTCAAAATGCTTAAAGTAGTAGTCAATCATTCTCATTCCTTACGTAAATATCAAAATATTAGCCATCTTGGTCATGAGTACTCATCTAAAGACCACAATCTCACCCCTGTGTGGGGTTACCAAATAGAAATCGTAGGGACTACTATGCTCACAACCAGATCACTAGACCGTGTCTCTCTGGTATTTAGAAACTAGCCACCACAGCCTCCACGGAGACTACAAATACATCTCGAAAGGGTGTCGTGACTACCTCTAATGGTTGTTCCTACCACAGTAATTGAGAAAAATGATGCCACTTTAGGCATGGATACATCCCACCTTTGGTGGTTAGAGGTCGGGAGGCCAACTCGTACAACCTCTTAGTATAGCAACCATTAGGCCTATTAGCTCAACAAATACTAAATTTAAATAGATATTACAATGCAAGCATTGTACCACTTTGCAATATTTTGCGTATTCCAAATCATGCCATTTAGGAAATCCATCCCAAATCATGGAAATAATTGCATACATGAAGTTGTCCTTTTCAATTACCAAATAACAATTGAACATATAAGGTATCAATAATAAAACTTTCAATTTTTGCAATATGAGTCATGGAGCTAAGTTTTCAAGCTAGTTACAAGAACACCCTATACTCAATTGTTTTTAAAGTACAAAGAAACACCAGTTCATCATAAAACCATGCATGCTAACATTACAAACACAAAAATTCACACATAAATACATTCTAAACTCGAAAACAATACCAATGACGGTTTCAACTTGAAATTCATTTGAAAACTTAGTAGTGTCATATCACCTACCTCTTATGAAGGTAATCCTTTTTTTCAAGCCTTCACAGTCATCCTCAATGACAGAATTGACTAAACCTCACTTTACACGATGCCTAATTCTGAGATATTTAGGATTAGTCCTCATTTCCATACCATTCACACAGACATAACTTAAGGTCTCATTTATTTCATGGTTCTAATAATTTAAATCAACTCAGGATCATGGAACCGGTCTGTCATTGATCCTAGGCTATAAGTTTGCATCACTCATTAATGATCTACCATCCCTTTGCAGTTTCAATTTAGTAATATGCCTAGTCACAAGTCATTTTCTATGTAAACTAGCGTTTCACAATATGAAATCTTTGCTTTTGTTGTAGCCTAAGTCAAATCATCTAAACACTTCCTTACCTAACTTGATTTGGTCTATTAATCTTCTGTTCCCTTTGAGATCTTGGGATCTCTTCTATTTGTAGCTACTAATTAAGTTTTATGGCTAATCATTAATTAACCATAGAGAACAGTATTAGGCCCTAGGATTTCCTGTTCACCCTCTTCATTAGCCACCTAAGATTATAAAGTGGCCTAATTCTAATTTTTTTCTCTATCCTTAAACGCTTTTAATGATGGAATTTGAGTATGTTTTCATGGTTAGTTGTTGATGAATTTCCATTAGTTTGGATAATTAAGTCAGCCTTTCTAAAGATGCTCCTATGGCTAACATTGATTGAAAATGATTGGTTCTCTTTATTTCATATGATCCGACATTATGACTCCCTTAGATTTGATCTCTCTAAGGTTATACAAGTGCAATCTACATTCCCATCCATCATAGATCGTACAATTTTTACAAAATTTACAATTTAAGGCTAATAGTTAAATTCTTTTAAAATTCAATTGTTGTATCTTCACCACCTGATCTCAGATGGTTGATTTAAGTCCCTGTTCATCCCTATCCACTAAACATGGACATGATTGATGATTAGATCTTACTGTCAGTCCCTATCCACGTTCATGGACAAGATTGACAACAATTTCCTTAACTGATCAGAGTTGCAATGGTTGGATCACCACTGTTCGGCTCTAATCAGATGTTTAGAACCATGGACAGGGCAATAAACAACCCTGGCAGTCTCTGTCTGCTATGCAGGGATGAGATTTGAGGCATGGATCCCCTTTTTTTGTTGATTCCATGCTTAAATCAGCACCGTGGATTTGTTCATGGGTCAGATCACTACTGTCTAAGCTTTGATCAGACAATTAGAACTTGGGACAGGTTGATCAACAGCCCTAACATCCTTTGCTCTCCAAGCAAGGATGAGATTTGCATGGATCCCCTTCCTGGGTTGATCCATGTCTTAGATCATCCCTGTCTGAGTTCTAGATGAAGGGTTGGAGCTCGGACAAGGTGACCAAAACCTCCAATGGTCGTGTCCCCTAGTTAGGGACGTGGGTTAGGGTTTGATCTAGTCACTAGGGGCGGATTTCCCTACACTACGGTCTGAAAACTAGTTTTTCCTACTTTACAAAAGAAATGAACACCACAAATAGAGAAATCGTGTGATGGTTAACCTCTGAGGATACTCCACGACCTCCAATCGTCACAGGAGAAGAGGGTTTTCTCATTTTTCAGCTACGATCCCCATGCACACAGCTTCTCCTTCACTTTACGGCATTGATTCTTCTCTGATGGTGCTGGAACCGAAGGGGTTTTGGTCCTCAACTCCTGAAGAGGAGATCGGACGGTCGAATCTCCGATCAGGGTCCCCATCGTCATCAGCGAACTCTGTTGCACTGGTGATGAGGGTTTCTTCTCCACCAGTGGGAAAAACCTAGATTTCTCTGGCTCTGGCAGTTTCCTCTTCTCCTCTCTTTCTCTCCCTCTTCCTCCTCCTCCTCCTCCTCTCTCTCTCTCTCTCCTTCCCGGCATCTAATTTTTGTCGTTGGCTTCCTCCTCTTCATTCTTCTTTTTTTTTTTTTCTCTCTTCATTTCATGCAGTGAGGTTGGGCTGGGGAACAGACTCAATGTCTATTTCCATCCCACTTAGTTGAGTGGGGGGGCGGGGTTGCCGTTATCAAACTCAGCCCCTCCCTTCAATTACTTTAATGATTCTTTTTTGTTTTTCTTATTATACCTAAAGCAAGTGATGATGATGTTTCCACCATCATCACACCACCCTAAATCTATTCAACAGTCATGACGACTACTCATGGTGTTTTCTAAACACCTTATCGTCAAGCCCAGGTTCCTACAAGTTCGGCCCATTAATGAATTTACAAAAATACCCTTCACGAGAAAATTACAGTTTATTTGTTTGAACTCCGATTTTAGCGAAATTAGTGTTGTTAAAATCATTTTTTCAAGTACAATTCAATTGTAGAGATCTTGACACTCAATTTGATATTTATCGAAGCTTTTACTTATAAAACTTAGTTTTTCAAATTTGCGCGTTTCCATTCCATTCAAATTTTCGAAAGAAAATACAATAAGAAAGCCTAAAAATTTAGGTTGTTACATTTTTACTCCCTTCAAAAAATTTCATCCTCGAAATTTCATTTATTATTACTCATCAAAGGGCTCAAGATATCTATCTTTCATTGCCAATTCTGTTTCCCATGTTTCCTCTTCAATAGATGAATTCCTCCATAGAATCTTAACCAGTGAAATTTCTTTGCTTTGCAATTTCTCGACCTTTTTATTGAGAATCCGAACTAGCTTTTTTCCAAAGTTAAATCTGGTTGTATTTCGACTGGTACTTACACGAGTACATGTGTGAGATCTGGTATGTACTTACGTAGCATGGATATATGGAAAACATTGTGAACTTCTATTAACTGTGGTGGCAATGCTAATCTATATGTCGTCAAACCAATTCTCTCGAGAACCTCAAATGGACCAATAAAACAAGGATTGAGTTTCCCTTTCATGCCGAATCTCATAACACCCTTAGTTGGAGAAATCTTCAAGAAAACATGGTCTCCAACTTCAAATTCCAGATGTCTACGTCATTTGTCAGTGTAGCTCTTTCATCGACTTTGGCCTGTAAGAAGTCTTATCCGAATAAGTTTTACCTTATTTGCACATTGTTGTACTAGCTCTGACAGTATTACTCTATTCTCACCTATTTCATCCCAACACACAGGTGAATGACAAGGCCTTCCATAAAGGGCTTCATACGGAGCCATACCGATGCTTGAGTGGAAACTATTATTGTATGCAAATTCGACTAAAGGTAAGCTCTCATCCCAACTTTCCTTTCTATCAATCGCACATGCCCTCAACATATCTTCTAAAGTATGAATTGTGCATTCAGATTGGCCATCACTCTGTGGATGAAAGGCTGTACTGTACTTTAGTGATGATCTCAATGACTTCTGTACTGATTTCCATAACTGTGAGGTGAAATGGCTATCTATATCAGAAGTGATAGTGTTATCCCATGTAAACTCACCACCTCCTTAATATACAACTGGGACAAGCTATCAGTGGACTGATTCTACTGAATTAGAAGAAAGTGTGCCAATTTGGTCAATTGGTCCATGATTACCCATATCATATCATGTCCCCTTGATATCTTGGGTAATTCCACTATGAAGTCCATAGTAATATGGTCCCACTTCCATTCTGGGAGTTCAAGTGGTTTTAACAATCTAGCATGTCTCTGGTGCTCAGCCTTAATTTGTTGACAAGTCAAGCATTGTCCCACAAATTCTCCTACATCTTTTCTCATACCATTCCATCAGAATTGCCCCCTTCAAATCTTGATACATCTTTGTACAACTAGGGTGACCAGTATATCATGATTGATGTGCCTCTTGAAAAATTTCTTTCCTTAGTTCATCATTTGCTAGCACTACTATTCTTCCTTGCATATACACACTGTCATCTGTCTCCTTGACAAACCCTGATTTCCCAGCTAAGGCTTACACCTCAGCATCATCCTTTTGTATTAGCTTAACTTTCTCAATGATAGTGGACTTCACAGTTAAATTTTCTATAAAAGATCCCTCCTGACTTACCTCAGGTCTACACTCTATAACCTCTTGTAGCAACTTCCATCTCCTATAAAGTAAGCTTGCACCCACTCCTTGCATCTTTCGGCCCAAGGCATTTGCTACTACATTTGCCTTCCCTGGATGATATTGAATAGAGAAGTCATAATCTTTCAAATACTCCATCCATCTTCTTTGTCACATATTCAGGTCTTGTTGTGAAAATATCTACTTAAGACTTTTGTGGTCTGTGAACACCTATAAACTTTTCTCCATACAAATAGTGCCTCTAGATCTTCAAGGAAAAAATGATTGCAGCGAGTTCCAAACCATGTATAGAGTAATTGACTTCATGTCTTTTCTTTCAATTGCCGAGAAGCGTAGGCAATCACCTTCCCATTTTGCATGAGTACACATCCTAGACCTTTCCCCAAGGCATCAATATAGATCACAAATCCTCCACTGCCTATGGTAATGTGAGTACAGGTGCGGTGGTCAGCTTACTCTTAAGTTCTCTAAAGCTTCCTTCGCATGCATCATCTCATATGAACATCATGTTCTTTCTCATCAACTTGGTCAATGGTAAGGCAATGTGTGAAAAGCCTTCAATGAACCTACGGTAGTATTCCACAAGTCCTAGAAAACTCCTTATTTCTATCACTGTTTTGGGTGTGTCCCATTTCTCCACTGCTTCAACTTTTGATGGATCCACTGCAATGGCATGTTGAGAAATAACATGTCCTAAAAAGTTCACTTCTTTTAACCAAAATTCACACTTACTATATTTTGCATACAATTGTTGTGTCCAAAGTGTATGTAGCACTATTCACAAGTGTTCTTTGTGTTCCTCAACATTCTTTGAGTAGACCAGAATATCATCCACACAATTTATAACAAATTTGTCTAGATAGTCTTTAAATACTTGATTCATGAGGTCCATGAATCTAGTTGGGGCATTTGTCAACCCAAATGACATCACCTTGTACTCATAATGTCCATACTTGGTTTTGAATGTTTTCTTTGAAATATCCTCTTCTCTGACTCTAAGCTGATAATATTTGGACTGTAAGTCGATCTTAGAAAAGACACGAGCTGACTGAAGTTGATCGAATAGGTCATCTATAAGTGGTAGAGGATATTTGTTTTTCATTGTGACCCTATTCAACATTCGGTAATTAATGCAAAGTCTCATTGATCCATCCTTCTTCTTAGCGAAAAGGACTGGGGCTCCCTAGGGGTATACGTTGGGTCTAATGAACCCTTCGTCAAGCAACTCTTGAAGTTGTGTCTTCAACTCCTTTAATTCTACTGAAGCCATTCGATATGGTGCTTTGGAGATAGGAGCCATGCCAGGTATCACGTTGATGGTGAAGTCTATCTCCCTTTTTGGTGGGAACCCTGGTAAGCCTTCAGGGAACACCTCTGAAAATTCACAAACTACAGCCACTTCTTCTGGTTTAGGCTTTGCCACCTCAGTAACTTCAGTCTTAGCTAGGAAGAACTAGCATCCTTGAGCAATGTGCTTCACCACCTTTAGCGCAAAAATAACACATACCCTTGAATAATCCTTTCTCTCCTATAATGATATCTTTGTTTCTCCAACAATGTTGAAGATGATCTTCTTTCTTCGACAATCGATGGTTGTATGGTGTAAGGCTACCCAATCCATCCCAAGTATGACATCAAAGTCTACCATATCTAGGTGGGTGAGGTCGATGTGCATATGCTTTCCCAAAGGTATGATGACTTCTAAACAAAATTCTAAGTTTTGAACCATATCATCAATGCAAGAAGCAAACTCACAAGACATAAAAGAATGTGTAGAACCAGTATCAAATAACACTTTGGCAGGCCTATCATAGATGTGAAGTGTACCTTCTACCATCGTGTTGGATGCTTGGGCTTGTCCTAAAGTAATGGCCAACACTCGTCCTTGGCTATGCTGGATCTGATCTCCTTTATGCTCTTCCTCTTTCTTCTTCTTCAGAAAATGAGTGGCTATGTGTCCAACCTCTCCACAAATGAAGCACTTAAAGTAAGGTGTACATGGCTTGCCTAGATGATACTTTCTACATTGAGGACAAATCTTAGCTTCAGGTGCTCTGCCTCTATTGTCGAATTGTCGCTTGAATGGGTATTGGGGTCTAGAAAATTGAATGGGCCTCTAGCCTTTGTTGAATCGATCATTGGTGTTGGTATTTTTCTCCTTTTCTTTTCTGTCTACCTGAGTCCTCTGATAATCTTTTGCATAAATAGATGTCATTCCCACCGCCTTAGCCATGGTGGTTAATTGGAACCCAATAACCCTGTTTCTCAGTCTAGGAGTCAACCCATTAATAAACTTCTCTGTTGCACTCTCTTCTGTGGCACAAACAGTGGGTGGAAATCTTCGAAGACTTATAAACATATTTTCATATTGATTCACCAATAAACTCCCCTGTTCCAAACTCATGAACTCCATCTCTTTCTACTTTCTCATGTGTCATGGAAAGTATTTCTCATTAAACACGATCTTGAAATCCTCCCATAGAATAGTCTCACCCTCCTCAAAGTATGTCCTTTCCACCGTCTCCCACCAAAAGTCTGCTTCACCTTTCAAAACAAAAGCTTCCATAGCAACTTTTCTGTCCTCCAAAATCTTCATAGCTTTGAACAACTTCTCAATGTTGTGTATCCACTTTTCTACTACGTCTAACTCCTCCTCACCAGAGAATGAGGGAGCCATCTTCTAAAATCACTCAAGCTGGGCCTTCGTTTGGTCAGCAACCTTCTCTGGTGACATTGCCCTTGCTATAGGTGCATGTGCCTGATTATTTATGATCTGCTCCATCCTTTGCATAAATGACTGAAAAGCTTCAACCATGCCATTTCCATATTCAAAAGAACTAGTAGAGGGATTAGTGGTTCTTGGAGCTGCACCTCCCCTCCTTATAAACATCATCTTTTTTATTAAGAGTCATTTGATTCGTATGAGTGCTCTTATCATGCTAGTTTTGAAGAATTTCCTACTTATGTAGACTAATTTTTAAGCTCTTATTCATAACTGAATTGTGAATGGCTTGAACTTGGGCTCTGATACCAATTGTAACAACCTAGGTTTTTATAATGCCTTTTAAATGCAAAATACGATTATGATGTAAAATCGATCTCCATCAAAAAAAATTTGAAAATCAAATCACAGTAGAAAACATTATTGGTTTAAAACTCATTCTGAAAAACCCTGAGTGTTAATTTTTTTCTTTTCTTAAAAGGGATTAACAGTGAAATGAGTACAACATTTCTATTGAAGATCCAATAGAGTTTTCTCTATTTTTCAGACATTAGGCATTTAATGCATGTCATTGCGAGGTACCTAATAACCATACATTTAATAATTTTAAGAAATGAAATAAGACTCACTATGGTCTAGCCCCAAGACATGCAATCACAGTTCCAGTTATGAAAGTATATAGTTTCAATTTATTACATTTTCTTCCCACACCTTACTATAATACTATGAATCAAATCAAATCTATTACCTTTATCTTATCCTGAGAAAACAACAAACTCACTTTACTTTAGCTGATCCTGTCAGCAATGATCTATAATACAAATAGTAGGTTGAGTATTTCCACATACTCAGTCGAAAATCTAACACTACAAAAACAAAAAAGCACAGCATAGCGCATACATTCAGTTTAAGAATAGGGTTTTCATGTGATGGGAAAACATACAACAACCATATCTAGGTTGTCTCATGCAATGCATCAACAACCCTCAATTACATATTTACATTTTACATATAGCTAAATTCAACAAAGGAAATCATCGACTAACTCTGCAACATACTAACTTCTAAATGCTTAAAGTAGTAGTCAATCATTCTCATTCCTTATTCAGAAATCATAATATTAGCCATCTTGGTCATGAGTACTCATCTAAAGACCACAATCTCACCCCTATGTGGGGTTACCAAATAGAAATCGTATGGACTACTATGCTCACGACCAGATATAGGATCGTGTCTCTTTGGTATCTAGAGAATAGCCACCGTAGCCTCCATGGCGAGTATAAATACGTCTCGAAAGGGTGCTGTAACCACCTCCAATGGTTGTTCCTACCACAACAGTCAAGAAAAACAATGCCACTTTGGGCATAGATACCTCTCCCACCTTTTGTGGTTAGAGGCCGGGAGGCCAACTTGTACAACCTCTTAACATAGCAACCATTAGGCCTATTAGCCCAATAAGTACTAAATTTAAACAGATATTACAACGCAAGCATCATACCACTTTGCAATATTTAGTGTATTATAAATCATGCCATTTAGGAAATCCATCTCAAATCATGGAAATAAATGCATATATGAAGTTGTCCTCTTCAATTACCAACTAACAATTGAACATATAAGGTATCAATAATAAAACTTTCAATGTTTGCAATATGAGTCATGGAGCCAAGTTTTCAAGCTAGTTACAAGAACACCTTATACTCAATTGTTTTTAAAGTACAAAGAAACCCGAGTTCATCATAAAACCATGCATGCTAACATTATAAACATGAAAATTCACACATAAATACATTCTAAACTCAAAAATAATACCAATGATAATTTCAACTTGAAATTCATTTGAAAACTTAGTAATGTCAGATTGCCTACCTCTTATGAAGGTTATCCTTTCTTTCAAGACTTCGCATTTGTCCTCAATGACAGAATTGACTAAACCTCACTTTACACGATTCCTAATTCCAAGATATTTAGGATTAGTCTTCATTTCCATACCATTCACAAAGACATAGCCTAAGGTCTCATTTATTTCATGGTTCTAGTAGTCTAGATCAACTCAGGATTGTGGAACCAATTTGTCATTGATCCTACGCTATAAGTTTGCATCACACATTAATCGTCTACCATCCCTTCGCAATTTCAATTTAGTAATACACCCAGTCACAAGTCATTGTCTATGTAAACTAGCGTTTCACAATATGAAATCTTTGCTTTTGTTGTAGCCTAAGTCAAATCATCTAAACACTTCCTTACCTAACTTGATTTGGTCTGTTAATCTTCTATTCGGTTCGAGATCTAGGGATCTCTTCTATTTGCACCTACTAATTAAGTTTTATGGCTGATCATTAGTTAACCATAGAGAATAGTATTAGGCCCTAAGATTTCCTGTTCACCCTCTTCACTAGCCACATAAGATTCTAAAGTGGCCTAATTCTAATTTTTTTCTCTATCCTTAAACGCTTTTAATAATGGAATTTGAGTTTGTTTTCATGGTTAGTTGTTGATGATAAATTTCCATTGGTTTAGATAATCAAGTCAGCCTTTTTAAAGATGCTCCTATGGCTAACATTGATTGAAAATGATTGGTTCTCTTTATTTCATATGATCCGACATTATGACTCCCTTAGATTTGATCTCTCTAAGGTTATACAAGTGCAATCTACATTCCCATCCATCATAGATCCTACAATTTTTACAGAATTTACAATTTAAGGTCTAATAGTTAAATTCTTTTAAAATTCAATTGTTATATCTTCACCACTTGATCTCAGATGGTTGATTTAAGTCCCTGTTCATCCTTGTCCACTAAACATGGACAAGATTGATGACTAGATCTTACTATCAGTCCCTATCCACATTCACGGACAAGATTGACAGCAATTTCCTCAACTAATTAGAGTTGCAAGGGTTGGATCACCACTGCTCGGCTCTGATCAGACAATTAGAACCGTAGACAGGGCAATAAACAGCCCTGACAATTTCTGTCTACTATGCAGGGATGAGATTTGAGGCATGGATCCCTTTTATGGGTTGATTTGATGCTCAAATCAGCACCGTGGATCTGTTCACAGGTCAGAGCACTAATGTCTAAGCTTTGATCAGACTATTAGAACTTGGGACAGGGTGATCAACAGCCTGAACATCCTCTGCTCTCCAAGTGAGGATGAGATTCTCATGTATCACCTTCCTAGGTTGATCCATGTCTTGAATCATCCCTGTCCCAGTTCTAGATGAAGGATTGGAGCTCCGACAGGGTGATCAGAACCTTCAATGGCCGTGTCCCCTAGTTAGGGACGTGGGTTAGGGTTTGATCTACCATTAACATCGAATTTCCCTACACTGTAGTCTAAAAACTACTTTTTGCTACTCTTCGAAAGAAATGAATAAGAAAAAAAAGAGAAATCGGGTGATGGCTAACCTCTGAGGATGCTCCATGTCCTCCAATTGTGGCCGAAGAAGAGGGTTTTTGCATTTTTTGGCTATGCTCCCCATGCACGCAGCTTCTTCTTCACCTTCTAGCATTGATTCTTCTCCGATGGGGTGCTAGAACCAAAGAGGTTTTGCTCCCCGACTCCTAAAGAGGAGATCAAATCGTCTGATCTCCGATCAGGGTCCCCGTCGTCACCAGTGAACTCTGTTTCATCGATGACAAGGGTTTCTTCTCCACCAGTGGGAAAAACCCTAATTTCTCTAGCTCTGGTAGTTTCCTCCTCTCCTCTCCTCTCTCTCTCTCTCTCTCCTTCCCGGCGTCAGATTTCTGTCGCCGACTTCCTCCTCTTCGTTCTTCTTTTTTTTTTCTCTTCTCTTCATTTCATGCTGTGAGCTCGGGCTCGTGAATAGACTCAATGTCTATTTCTGTACCACTTAGTCGAGGGTGGGGTGCCATTATCAAAATCAGCCCCTCCCTTCAATTACTTTAATGATTTTTTTCTTTTTCTTATTATACCTAAAGCAAGTGATGATGATGTTTCCACCATCATCACACCACCCTAAATCTATTCAATGGTCATGACAACTACTCATGATGTTTTCTAAACACCTTGTCATCAGGCCCGGGTTCTTGCAAGTGGGGCCCATTAATGAATTTACAAAAATACCCTTTGCAAGAAAATTATGGTTTATTCGTTCGAACTCGAATTTCAGCAAAATTAGTGTCATTGAAATAATTTTTTCAAGTACAATTCAATTATAGAGATCTCGACACTCAATTTGATATTTATCGAAGCTTTTACTTATAAAACTCAATTTTTTAAATTTGCACATTTCCATTCCATTCAAATTTTAAAAAAAAATACAATAAGAAAGCCTAAAAGTTTAGGTCGTTACAGATAGTCCTAATTAGGGGAAAATTATAGGAAAGTCTTGATCCAAGGTTGAGAATTGATTAATTGGACTTGGAATGAACTAAATAGAATGAGAAATAGGGACCTCGACTATATGATCACGACCCTCTGTTTTTAACCAAACACTAAGGATGTACGATCAGATCATTAAATCATAATTAAATTTAAATATCTCTATGTATGTAAATGTATTAAGAAAGAATTTTTATGCATAGTATAGATTGAAGTGCACGGGGTTGATCGTGAAGAAGAGGGCAATTAAAGCTAGTGGAATTGAAGAACGTGTCACATGAGGTAGCTGAAAATTTAAGACAGCATGTCTAAATAATAAGATGCATGTTCTAAACATGATCTTATTTCTAATTATAGATGTTATGAAACTAAAATGGTATGATTGATATTTGACATGCTTTAAATTGTAATGATGAAAATAATGTTAATTAAAAGAATTGCATCTTATAATTGATGCTTATGACTTGTACATCATGGATATTATGATTTCCACCAAGGATGGTATAGGTGGATTATGGAGCAATTATCCAGGTGCGGTAGTACAGATTAGACTACAGCATAGTAGTCCTATATTTGATGCACTAGAGTGCTTATATGATGGCATTATGAGATGCCTTATATGTTGTGGCATGATGATATGCCTTATATTGTTTTCCCAATAGTGGCTAGAGGATTGTGGACCCATATAGTGAGGGACATGAGGATTATATTGATATACCAACAGAGGCTGGATGATTATGAACCCCACATGATGAGGGGTATGATTTTGAAATCTAGTATAGTCTGGGAATATTACTGTTGATACTTATTGAGTATACTCATAATTTTGTACCACTTTTAACAATTTTCATATATGTGGATTAATGCTATATGTATATGATTGAGAGCATAGTTCCATATAAGTTTTCATAAGGGTATATACATGGGTAGAATTGTTATGCAGAGTATGGTTTATGGAATTGGATTATCTTATTTAAATGATAAATGATAATTGTAAATACTTGATTTATTAATGGACTATTGATATTTATGAAACATGCTACTATTTGATTATCAATTGATTATTAGATTATAAAACATGTTAATACTTGGTTTAACAATGAAGTAATGAATTATGAAACATATTGTAAATTCAAGTCAATATAATTGTTATAAGAATGAATATTCTAAATAATGCAAATTAATCAATTCATAATTAAATTTAACATGCTTCTTAAACTCCCCTACCAAGCATAGCTTGCTGAGATATTGTAAATGTTTTATGTTTACAATATCTCAAATACAGATAGACAGAAGAAGATGCACACTATAAGAGGCTGTGTAAGTGAACCACTGAATGGGTCTTGTTTTAAGGAAATGCATGTCTATCTTTTAGAAAACTATATATGTATGTATGTATAGTGTGAGCTTAAAGGTGACATTTGGGTTTTTAAGAAAATGAATTTTAAAGAAAATATTTCCGCTGCTTAAGTTTTCAAAATTTTTGCAAAATTGGTTGACCACCAATTGACAATAAATAACAAAAAATGTATTTCAAAAACCAGGGTCGCCAACCCTCTTCTCTCTTTCTCTCACTTCTCCCTCTTACTCACCGTCCCTCACCCACACTTTCTCTTTCTTCTCTCTCTCTCATTCTTCTCCTCTTCTATTTCTTACTTGTTGCTGCCCTTGTCCCTCTATTCTCTCTTTCATTATTTTCCTCCTTTCTCTTCTCTCTCTCGCTCCTACCCTCTCTCTTTCCTTCATCACAACCAGTCCAAGTCTTCCTCTTTCCCTCTCTGCTTTGTGCACAAAACCAAACAGCCCCCCCTCTATTTCTCCTCCCTCTCTATGGTTCGCCTTCTCCCTGTTCTTTCTCTCTTACTCTTCCACTCTTTAACTCTCTCTCTCTCTCTCTCTCTCTCTCTCTCTCTCTCTCTCTCTCTCTCTCTCTCTCTCTCTCTCTCTCTCTCTCTCCACCCAATTTCCTAGTAACCTACTACCACCTCAATTAGCACTCTGTCTCTACTAGCATTCCATTGGTGCAGCCCAGTAAGCCACATCAATCCCTTCTCTCTTATCTTTTTATTTAATCTCTTTCTCTCTGTCACTAGCCAACACCATTGCAGCTGGTAGCGCCTGACACAAAACACTGATGCCATTCCTTCCCTCTTCCTCACTTACCCCAAATTGCACCACGCCTCACTAGTTGACATTGAAGTGGCTCCCTTCTCCTATTCCACCCAGACAAACACCTCATAGATGGCACCTACCTCACTTTCTTCTCTTTGCTCACGCATCGCGTCATGCCCATCGGTCACTCCCTCTCTTCTCTCCCACACTCTCATCATCCTCAACAAGTGCTTCACCGCATAAACAGGCTGACAACCCTTTCAATACCTCCTTCCATCTTACTCTCTTTCTTTGTCCACCAGTCATTGGCCAACATCTTAGTGTTTTCCTTAGCCTACATCTCCTCATCACCAACTCTCTTCTTCTTCTCTCTTCATTGGCTCCAACAAGATCAGAGGAGTTTTCTCTATTTTCTCCTCTTCTCCTTCTCCACCTCCTCTCTTCTCCCCCTCACATTGTCTTCCTCCTTTGGTTTCTTCGTTTCTCAGGTAAAATAAGAAAAATAGAAAAAAATCATTTTTAAAATTTAGTCTTTAAATATAATTCATTATGTATCCCTAATTCAATTGCATCTATATCTGTAACATCCTAGGGTTCTAACAGTCACAATATTATCTGCTTTGGGGTGCCCATACACCCCTCACGATTTTGTTCTTCCCCGGTTTCTTATGGAAAATATGTTGTGACTGTTAGAGTTTCTTGAACTATTATAAACAGCCTAATTTCCTCTCCCTAGGCGATGGGACTAACTCCTCGTCCTTCACCCAACCTAGAAGCCTGCCAGCCTTCTCTTGGCCCTCTCTCATCGGCCCATGGCTTCACATCTTCCCCCCTTACGGAACACACATCGTCACATGATTGCCATGACCAGGCACTCGCATGTGACTGGCCACCACACCACGAGGAAAACTAGCTATGATACCATTTGTAACACTCCGAGGTTCCAACAGTCATAATATTGTTTGCTTTGGGGCACCCATGCATCCCTCACGATTTTGTTCTTCCTCGGTCTCCCAGAGGAAAAACACATTGTGACCATTAGAGTTTTTTGAACTCTTATAAACAGCCCAATTTCCTCTCCCTAGGCGATGTGAGACTAACTCTCCATCCTTCACCCTAGCCTAGAATCCTACCAGCCTTTTCTTGGCCCTCCCTCATTAGCCCAAGGCTTCACAGTTTCCTTTTCTTATTCCAGTTCTTTATCCTTAGTATGCTTATCCAAGAACTGTGTAATACAAGGTTGTTTATTAAAGCTCAAACCATATTAATGGTTTCGCTTTAATAAACTAAATCACTTCAATTCTTGATATGTTTCTTATCAAAATTCCAATTAAACTTCAGATCTTGTTCATAGCGCATCTTCTAATTGATTCACTATTTTCAATCTTCAATTTGAAATCCACAAATCATATCTAAGTTGTCAAAAATGCAAAATCACTCTTTAGCATAGATCATCTAAATTTTGGAGAATCCGATCAATCCAACCTTTAGATCTTTAATCAGAAGTACTGGTGAGAGATAAATGAAGGCCAATCAAAGTTTTTGATACCAGATTTGAAGAATTTTGTCACAATCAAACTAGGGAAGTAGATTTATTTTTTTAGTTCATTTTTTGTCTTTTTGAATTTGGATTTTGATATTTTTCATTGCTTAAATAGAGTTTAGTTTAAAGTTTGTTATTATTTACTTTTCATCATTTCTTTTATTTTTTAGATAATTAAATTTTTTTTAAACTCCATCTTTTTAAGTCTAGTCCCTGTGGGATTGACCCTTACATTAGCTACACTACAATAGCCCGTGCACATATGGTAAAATAGTCAACAATTTAGATCAAACTCAATTATGACTATAGTGCGTCTATAAAATCAATGGATGGAAACTAAAGAACACTATAACTACAATGCACACAACACAATACAAATCAATTGACAAGATCCAATGAAAACATGGCTAAAGTGCACATGATACAAATCAATGAGTGGAATCCAATGATGGGTTATGCATAAGATGCATATAAATCAAGAATAAAACTTAGATTCCGAAACATTGCTAAAATGTACATGGCATAAATGTGATCAAATACACGACAAAACCAATCTAACTTAGAATATTCCATGCCCCTACCTCTTTAATGACCTTCTTCTACTATCTTCTTGTCCAAAAATGCAAAGAGTGGATGATCCTCAGAGCAGCCTCCTACTTTCTGTCTCTAAAACCCTATTTACTATTTTGTTCTCTATCATATCTCTAGATATGCTTCTCCTTCATATTTTATACATCCTATACACTCTTTATTATGTATCCTTATCCTTTCCTACCTACCTAGAATTCTCTAAATTCTACTCAATCTCTTCTATTCTTTCCTTATTATAGTTTATTTTAATTTTCATGAGGATTTATTGCACATACACATCCCCTAGCTTTGGGTAAGGAATTTTCTCCAAAAGGACTTTCTTATGGATAATTTAGAGGCTTGAACTTTGGTTCTAAAGCATTCATACTCACCCTATAACTAGTAGAGCCAACTAGGTTTTTATTGTCAATACCATGCAAAATAAATATTTATATTATGAAAACTTGAGTTTTTACTT
This sequence comes from Warburgia ugandensis, assembly GCA_035236585.1. Taxonomy (NCBI): domain Eukaryota; kingdom Viridiplantae; phylum Streptophyta; class Magnoliopsida; order Canellales; family Canellaceae; genus Warburgia; species Warburgia ugandensis. The sequence continues at coordinate 39,545,019 of CP141130.1, read as the reverse complement.
CTTTCTAATGCTAGAATTCTATTCCCAACTCCTAAAGAAATTCACAATTTTTCTCCCCTCTTAGGTGTCCAATAATTTACAACTTCTAAATTTAGTTCCACTTTCTAATCTATGATCATCCTATCTTCCCAATCTCATCTTTTCTTTATATCTTCCTTAGGATAGGATTGCCCAACATCTTACCAAAATTAGAGAGCAAAATCATCTATAAAGGAGGCAAAGATGCCTCTAGCTCCAAAAAAGGTGGCACCTCTACCAAAGGATCTCCTCTAGTGTTTGTGACACACCTTGGCTACTCCTCCACTTGCATTCCACGGTTCCTTCTTACTTCATCAATTCGAATCTTATTTTCCTTAAGTTCCAAGTTGGTTTTCTTTCATTATTTCCTTGTATTGTTCCTTGTTCTGCCTTCTAGTTCCATGCACATACTTCTATCTTTGCATTCCTGTGTTTTTCTTCCAACGTTGCTTAGTTCTCCTTGATTCAAAGAAACTATATTTTATAGTGTGTAATGACTCCAATTTTGTAATATTGAAATTCCAAGTTTAGCAATGAAAAGATCAATTTTTGAAGATAAGGGCATTTTAGTCATTTCACTATTCACTTGACTGAACCTAGGAATTTGGTCCTAAAAATGGTTCCATTAGATGCATCTCAGAAAAAGGAATCCAACGAGACTAAAATCACCCAAAACGAAGTTCAAATGAGCAAGTTATGGCCCTTTGAAGTTTAGGGGCAAAAATGTAATTTTATTAAAAACGAATTTACTCTGCAAAAACACAGGGGCCCGTTTTGATACGGGCACCCTTCATCTTCAACCTCTAGAGGGTTCTAGAACGGCGGTGATTGGAGGAGAAATCACAGCCATTCTGGAGGTTTCTCCACCGCCATTCAAAGGCGGTGAGAGCCCCCTCCAGAACCCTCTCAGAGCTCTATTTATAGAGCTCTTGGACGCCTCTAATGGCAGCCCAAAACATTCAAGAAAACCCGTTGAGGAGCAGTGACCTAGAGGAGAAAACAAGGAGAAAAACCCAGCAACGAGCCAGGTATGCCCAAGATCGCTCAAAACCCATCTCCACCATAGTTCCAAGAACAATTTCCCTAGGTTTTCGCATGAAAAACCATGCAAAAAGGAGCCCTGGAGACTCACCAAGGACCCAAGGACGTTCCCTGGGCCATACTGGTTCTATAGGGTTGAACCAGGGTATCCTGAGGATGCCCCAGTTCCCCAACGTATAGGATGTTCCAGTCGGAACGTCCCACGTTGACCGCAGTTTGAAAAACCAAATGGGCGCGTCCGGGGACGTGCCCGCAAAAGAGAAAGTCAGGTGGGAAAACCTGGAGCGTCTGCAGACGCTCCCGTTGAGGCGCACGCTGTAGACGCACAGTGCGCTAGCGCTGCGGGTTTTTTCGTTCCTTAAGGAAGCCGGGGCGCACGATGCAGACGCGCAGCGCCCTAGCATTCCATTTTTTTATTCTTAAGACGCCTATGTATATGCAACACTAAAACGCTTACAACTTGAGATCTAGAGCTCCGATTGAGGTGCCGCAAAAGGTGTTGTGTCTGTGTCGACGACGCGGACACATCTACACTATAAAATTCTTGATCAAGGCCCAATCAAAGGTGGGCATGACCCTTAAAATAGGATGGTGGCGCGTGGCCGCTAGACCTTTGGAAAATTGATAATACCAAGGCCCAATTAGGACCTTAGGAAACCCATAGGCATAGGGATGGACCCCTAATGCCTAAGTAATAAGTCCAATTACTCTAAAACCCATAAAAGATAGGCCAAACTAACCTTGAGTCCCCAAACCATGTTCAAGAGCGTTCGAGGACAAAGGGGTTAGCGCAACCTAGTCAAGTAGGTGCTCTATCGCTACTAAATTCTTTTAAAAGAACTATGATTTTTTTGCAAATACATGATTTAAGTATATGACTTGTTTAGCATGCATGTGATCGTACATGATTTGGGCTAGTAAGCTCGTGGGTGCTATGCCGAGGGGTGTGGGTTGGCCACCCAGCCTCTACCACTATTAGGTGGATGGGTACCACGCCCAAAAAGGGCATGTCCCTGCTTCGACTGCATGTGGTACAGGGGGCTACCATTGGTGTCACGGCACTGGGTCAAAGTGTCATATGCCCCGTGGAGGTATATGATCCTGTGTCCCTAGGTACTTAGGGATCACACGGCGGTGAGGTCGTGGGCATAGTTTGGACCCTATGGTTTGATGGTATATGTGCATTGCATATGGCATGATATGAGGTTGGTCGACCATACCATACTAGAGATCCACTAATTGGATTCAATGAAGCATCTTATGCATATCATGATGTTATGACATATATGTATATGATACTTTCGATTTTGGATTATGTGATCCTTTAAGTCATTAGTATTTCAGTTTAACAATGGATTTTAATATTGATGTTGAACTTGAGTATTCAGACATGCACCTGTTTTGAATGAGCATATGATTTTAAAACATCTCATGCAGTATAAAACTAGTAGTGATAGGCTCCTACTGAGTATAGTATATACTCACCCAATCCTCAACATTTTTCAGACACAAAGTAAATATTTAAGGGCAAGGAATGCTTGTAATAGAAGACACCTAGACTAAGTGCAAGTAAGTAAACCCCTACCTTATCTTTCAATGATACTTGATTGTTGTTACTCTCTAATAGCTAGGGCTATGACTAACACTTTCTTAGGAATAATATTGATTTAAACTTTGCCATGGCTAGATAATTTGAGAATGTGTTTTGACACTCAGGGTTTTTATGAAAGATTTTTTTCCAAACGAAAAAGATTTTCATGCATTTCATACTTATAAAACAAGAGATCTCGCCTTTTTATCAAAATTGCATCATATAAAAACCCGGGTCGTCACATAGTGACAGCCAAGCGATAGTAGTTCTTGAATCGTCTTGGTTTCCCTTTCATTACTCTTATTTTTCCTTGCTTTGTTTTGGATCTATCTTTGCTCTTTTGTTGAATTTGTGCCTATCATTTTGCACTCTCATTGATTTTCTCTCTTGGGTTTGACATACATTATATCTTGGAGTGGATTGTGAACATTGGATAGTGTTGAATAAGATTAAAGCATTGTTTTTAGATTAAGTTTATGTCTTAGAAAAGTGCACATTTTTTTGTTCCCAAGTTCATGTACATAAGAAACTTTAATATATATCTCCAACTTTAATTAATTCATTTGGTTTATGAGCACTTACCTTGTTTGTTTCTAGTGCTAGATTTCTTTGAATGTTGATTGTTATACTCCTTGAATATTGCACACTATTCTAGTTGACTTCCTTTCAATGAATCATGCGTACTTTCCTTGAATGGGTTATGCTTATTTAATCTTGAGTTTCATGTTTCCATATCCATAAGCACTTTTACTATTAGTTTATGAGAAATTCATCATGCATTTTAGTTTACATTAGTTGATTCTTTGGTTTAGATTTCATGTGCACCAGTTCAAAGACCACCCACACCATCCTATTTCCCATTACAAGTTCCATGCGAGCATTACATGGGTCATGTGCATGGTTTTGAAATTTGATTCCTCATATAGTTTCTTGTTACATTTTTAATTTCATGTCTAGATTTTGTTGCTTAAGTAAATTGCATACTATATTAGTTTTATTTAGTTTCTAAGTTTTGTTTTTTAAAAGTTTCTTTAGTTTAGTTTTTAATTCCATGCATGTTTCAATTTCCATGTTATTTAAGTTCCTAGATTAATCAAAAATATAATTTTCTTGGCTAGGATTGGTAATCTGAGGAAGACCCTCTTGCATGAAAAATCCATGAGATTCATCATGGGATCAACCTCACTCACATACAATTACTGCTTGATTCATGCACTTATTAGTAATATTAAAACATACACTACTAGGTTTTATTCCTTTGATCCATGCATATAGTTCTTGGCTTTTTTCCTTTATTGTTTTGCTTCTATTTTTTCCTCCACTTGGTCTTCACCCAAAGGCCATCAATCTCTTGTAGTGACGACTAAAAGAAAGTAGCCTTTAGAATACCTTAATTGTTATTAGTGGTTCTTTGATTTTCATCCATTTGTTTGCCTATTATTTTTTCTTATTCTTTTCCTAGTTACCATTATGAATCATCTTCTTTACCTCTCTTTTGAATTCGTTCCCAACTTGGTTTTATTATTTCTATTTGATTCTCTCCACTGATTAATGTGCATGCTGTGGTGACCCTGGTTTTTGAAATATATTTTCATTATTTATTTTCAAATGGTGGTCGACCAATTTTGCAAACATCTTGAAAACTTAAGCAAAGGAAATTTTTGCTTTAAAATTCTTTTTAGAAAACTCGAATGCCACATTTCACTCACATATACATGCATAATTTTGTATACAACATATGTTTCCAAAGAAACTCATTTTATTAAAATTGCAGGATTGATCCAATGGTTCACATACACAGCCCTTTATTACATCTTATGTCCAAAATACACAAAACAAAATAAAATCCAATCCTCTCCACAATAGTACAGTCTTGATCAACAATATGGTCTTCATATTCCCTTGTCATATCCCTTCAGTCCTTTTTGTATATGAGATATTGTAAACATTCAAACATTTACAATGAATGATACCCATATTCATAAGTTTAGGATTTAATCATTTATTGTAAATGATCCCCATTTCCTTTAATTTGGTATTCATATACCAAATGTTATTAAGTGTAAGGATACTCATTTTATACAAATGATATCCATTATTATTATGTTCTTGTCTAAGTTTAGGGGTAATCATAAATGATACCAAGGTATTTATTATGTATTCCATCTAATTTCAATAGTTATTTCTACCCCATATACATGAATTATGATTCAAATGCAACTAAGCATATTTTGGTATTCTTAAAGTTCCACCTACCTTCATGTAGTGATCCATCCCTTCAGATCTTCCATGATTGACATATGTAATCTGTAAATACATACATACTGTCATTATCTAAACAACTTAGATGATGTTATATTAATATTCCTTATCTAATCTTGTCCTTTGATGTAAAGGATTTAGATTTGTCTTGTGTTCCTATCATCCATACAATCTATCTTCCTCAAATAGTATTTTATCCTATTGATCAATAGATCTAATAGTTAGAATGATCTTCCAATCTTTTAAATCTATGTATTTTCTATCTCTAAGTCTTTGTGTGTCCATCATCTTAATCTTAATCTTTCATAGATCCTTTGATCAACAATCTATACTTGTTGATAAAGATCAAGGGTCAAGATCTTCTATAATCTAGTTCTCCTTTGATCTAAGTTTAGTTATTTGATAATCCCTAAGGAGGATGATCCTGGTTCTTTTTCTTGAATCATATTTGATCAAGGGTATGGATTGTCTAATCTAATGATCAAGATTTGTCTACAACATACATACACGGATACATAATAAAATACAACATTAGGATTCTTATTGTTCTTGATCATTCAAGATCCTATGGATCTTGTTTGATCATCCTTATCTTACGTGCAATTTTTATTAGAATTAGATAATTTACTAACCTTTTATGTTATTATTATTATTATTATTCAACCAGTTAATGTTTTACTAGTGGAAGATAGCTTATTTCATCCTAAGTCTAGACATCTCCTCTTATTTCCAATTAACTAAGGCTTACTAGTTAAATGGCTGAACACAAAATGGTTACTTCAATTCTCATGTAAGGAGGAGTTTAAACCTCACACGTCAACGGAAGGTAAGGGAAGAGCGAGGCTCTATTAGAAAACTCCCTTAACCACCATGTTTAGCATTCACTAGAGTGACCTTAGCTCAACCTTTCATAAGGTTCCTATGAGCATTTTAACCTTAAGTACTCTTTCTAATTGATTTTAATTAAATCCATAAACATTTAAAATGTCATTGATGGGGTTTATTATTCTCCTAGTTTGGGCGAAGGATTTGATAATCCTTATATTGCCCTACTAACTATAATCCTTACTATCATTAAGTCCATGTCATTCATTCCATGTAAATGTCCTTCAACTCTATTTTTCATTTAATTATATTTTCAATATAATTTGCATAACATAAGCATTAAAGCATAAATAAATCTAATAATTAAATCTACTAAGCAATAAAAGACATTTATAATAACATTAATAATTAATAAACACATTTAACATATCATCATAATCCAATGGTCATCTTTCATTCCTAATCATCTTTCATCCTATTTAGGGTTTGAGATCTTGATCTTTTATTTTATCAGATCAACTCATTTTCTCAAAGTAATCTTGTCACTAGATCATTGATATCATTTTATCACATGATCTGATCCTTCTAGATCTAATTGATCGAGAAGATCTTAAGTCATTTTATCCAATTTAAGGTCATAAATCTTAATCTATCCCAAATTATCATCATCAAGTCCATCAATTCATATGATCTTAACTTTATATCATCATCCAAATGCATCCACACTATCCAATCATCCTTGATCAAATTGATCAAGGAGATTACCATTCACTTTTATGGATTTTACTACTTTTATGGGTCAAGATCTTAAGATCTGCCAAATCAGTTACATATAACCCTTCCATATATTCTATTACAGCATTAGATCATCATAAAAACTATTTTTAAAGGTCTAATCATGCTTGATTATCAGATCAAGAATACCCATGCTTATTTTTATGATTTTTCTTCTATTAATGCTAAATCTCTTAATTAAATATAGATCAATCACTTCTAACTATTTATTTCATGTTCCATAATCATTATACCATCAGTCGATCAAAAATCAAAAGTCTGATCATGCCAGATTTGACTGATCATAGGAATTAGTAATACTTTTCTTTATTAACAGAATTTTACATTCATAGAAACATAAATTTTCTAAGTTTAGTACCTTATACAAGTAACAAGGAATCTATAGCAACTTTCAGATCTAAAATCAGAGCTAAAGTGAGCTCTTAATTGAAGAAACAAGATTTCAATTTTAAAAAAATCAACGACCCAAATTTGATCTGGCCATTAGAACGTGCTTTAGATGATCTGGAACATGGCAAGATGATCTAGAATATAACTAGACAATCTTAGAATGTGGCTAAATGATCTGAGTGGGGTCAAGCTCAGATCAATGCTTGATCTAGGAGATTGGTTGAGACGGTCCGATCTAGATTGTCGGATCAACCCTCCTCTAGATCTTTCAAATCTAAAACATCCAAGGGCTAAGATTTCATCCCTTGGGATTTTTGGGCCCCAAGAATTCATCCAACAGGTCAGAAGTTGCATCTGACCCGTCCATGGATGAGATCTCAACCCCTATTGCTAGATCCATCATTCTTGATGGATCAACGGCCAAGGGAGCCCAGGGATGGCCAGAAAACCTCAAGGGAGTGCTAGACAATAACAAGGGAAGGAGAGTGCACCTATCTAGTCTAACCCGGTGAAGGAATTTCACCAAAAATGAGAGAAATCACACCCAAAAATAAGAAATCCACTTCAAAACCCTAGTTGCATTGGATTTTGCATAGAGAGAGAGATTTCTCTACTTTTGTTTCCAGAGAAGGAATAAAACCATAGGGTAAACATGATCCCCACATTTTGGAGTGATTCATCAGTGTAAGATTGAATTATACTGGCTGGATTGGCTGGAGTTTCATGAAGAACTTGCCAAAGATGCTATCAATACTGGAGTTGACTTTCATTTTGCATTTTTTGATGATCCAACCATTAGATCATCATGATTCCCTAGGAATTTTGTAGATAATTCAAGACAAAATCAATCCAATGGTTAAGATGGTGATTTGTTGGCTAGAATTTCATGACTAATTGAATTAGTGTTTTTTGAGCAGAATCTTGGTTCCATTGGGGACAACGCTTCTAGGGAAGTCCCTGATAGTTCCAATTGACATGGATCGTCTAGTGCTTCTGGGGAATCGCCTAAGACAAAATGAATAAAAGAGAGAGAGAATAAAATTTTGGGGAAGATAGGGGAGGATTCTAGTGCTGGGATTTTAGAGGATTCTAGAGCACCTTGTGAGGGATTTTTAGGAAAAATTTTGGGAAATTTTATATGCTATTTATAGGGATTTTTGAATTTTCCATGATTACATGTCATAATTATGTTTCATTTATTTTTATTATTAAATTGGCATTGAATTCCCATTGCCACCTCCTTCTCTACTACTAGATGGTAGTGCTTTGACTCATGATGGTGGTCTTCCAAACCGTTGGCCTACCTTGTGGGCCCCACAATTGTGGAAAGACCATTTTGCCCTTTTAATTCTAAAAATGAAGAAAGTAGGGTTTATTCCTATGAACTCAGAATTAAGCATACTTAGTGTCATTTCAATAAGCTTATTGAGTATATTCCAAATTTTGATGTATTAGGTCTTAGTTATGAGTAAAATTACCATTTTACCCTTTTATTCATAAAAATGGAGAAAAATAAGAATTTTTCATTCAGACTCAGAATTTGACGTACTTACAATCATTCTGATTAATTTTTCAAGTACATTACAAATACCTAAGTTTTAAGTCTTGATTTTATTTTTATAAAAATGAATTTTCTTGGAACTCAAGGTTCTAGTTTCATTTTTAAAATTTCAACTTTTAATTTTTAATAATTCAATTATATTCATAAAAATTTGGGTTATTACACATGCCTTCTTGGATACCTATTAATGAGAGATCATTCAATTGCATGAGATGTTGAAGATTGAAGTCAAGTTCTCTTGAATGTTGTGCACCTTACTTTGCATGTTTCTAATTTAAGTCTTTACTCTATCATGCACACCACTCTTATTTCATGCACATGCTTCATGAATGTCTTGTTATGTTTAATTAAGCATGTCTAGTTGAATGTAAGAGCTCATTTGATCAAGTTTAGTTGAATGCTTAGATTAGAGTTAGTTTTTAATATTTAGTTTTAGAAAATGCATTCTAGATTTAGGTTCCAAGTTATTCATGTTTCTAGTTTGATTAGTTTCTTGTCTTAAATGTGTGTTAGTTTCTAATTTTAGTTTAGAAAGTCTTTGTTTTAGATAGTCTACCTTTAGTTTAAATTTTATGCATGTTTCCAAGTGTTTTTAATTCCTAGATTAAATAACAATCTAATCTCTTTTAGATAGGATAAGTAATCTAAATAAGATTCCAACTACATACAAATCTGTGAGATTCCTCGTGGGATCAACCTCACTTGCATGAAATCATACTATTTTGATTCATGCACTTCCAAGTATTATTTAGTACTACACCAAAATTTTCTACCATTGCCTAAAATTTGCAATGGATTTGTTTTTGGATTCTAATTAGAATGATTCATCTCTAGTCATAGTTTAGGCTGCATTAATTTAAGGTTTTTGGATCAATTTTTGCATATTTTGTTAAAATCCTCAAAAATTGACACATCTTCCTTATTTTTCATAAGGGGAAATGGAAAAATGAGTGGCAATGATCCTGTGGTCCAAAGCTTCATCTGAGTAATAAGGATTTCCTGAATTTCTATATTAGTTTTCTTATTTTTTTGAGAGGTGTTATAGTGAGGCCAAGTGTAATTTTCTTTTAATGGTTTGTAATAATGCAAGTCAAGTGTGGGCCACTTCCACTCCAAGATTGGATGGCCCACACTTGTAAGAGCCAACTCACATCAAGGAACCCACAGTAAGTAGGTAACCCTCTCTTTATTTTTCTATAGTAATTACATTTAGTATAAATTACATTTCTAGTTGGTAGTGTAATCCATATAGTATAAATTGCATTTTTAGGATAGTTGCATTAGATTTTCACCTATCTAGCAAGGATTATCCTGAGCTCAGCTATAACCAAGGCATAAGATATAATGCCCCATCTATTAAGGTGTGGACCCTTTGTTAGGTAGCATATAGGTGGGAATTAGTTTATTTATCTTACATTGCACTACATGTTTGTTGCCTTATGGTTGATGATCAAGTTGATATTAAGGGCCCCATAAGAATCCTCATAAGATGAGGACTAGATTTCATCACTAGATCCTTGGCCCACCTAGGTAATCAAATCAATCCTTCTATGCTCATGACCCCAATCCTTAACTTCTAATTTAAAATCAAGTAGGAAGTGACTTAGGGTTTTGAGTTTGCAAAACCCTTTTTGAAGGAGCATATCTACTATCACTCCAGTGGCTACTAAGCATTGTGGTTATAATGCATATGCAAAATCCAAGTGATTTTTCCACACCTTCATTGATATTTCTTCATGTCTAAATACTTCCTTATATAAGAATTGTATTAATAACTCTGAGCATGACCTAACTGGTAAGCAATAGTTTATCATGGATAAAAGGAGAAGCTATAGATTTAGGTCTAAAAGCTACTCCCTACAAATTAACATAGAATTAAGAAAATTGCTTGCTAGGGCCCATTAGGGATTCATTGCACATCATTTTTGTTAGGAGTAGCATTTACTTAGGATTGCATCATAGTGCATGCATGGTTGCTAATCTCAGAACATGGAATTAGCACTATTTGATTCTACGATTGAATGTACCCCTAGACAAGGGGTAAGGAAAAAAATACATAACCTCATGGAAAACCCAAATGTAGTTGAAGCCAAGGACATAAAAGAATTTTATGTACCACTACAATTAAATACTTTCTCATGCATTGCATTATCACCTACCAATGCAGACCATTTCAAGTTAAAACCTAGAGTCATTTAGTTACTCCCATTTGATTACTATATAGAGAGAGAGGAACCATACATTCATATCAAGGATTTCCTTGATATATGTGCCAAATTCAAGTTCCAAAAATTTTTGGATGATTTTATTAGACTTTGGTTGTATCCATTGCCAGGGACCAATTAGTGAAAAAGTCTCTAAATAAGTTCTTTCCCATACACAAAACCATTGCCCTTCATAGGAAAATCATAAATTTCCAACATTGAGAAGATGAACAATATTATGACACTAGGAATGGTGGAATGAATTGCTACAAAAATGTCCCCACTATGGATTTGAGAAATGACAACATGTTTAGTACTATTATAAAGCACTTACACCTCAAAATAGAAGAATGGCAGATGCCGAAATCGGAGGGGCTGAGAATTCTTTGAGACCTTAGCTGAAAATTCTTAGCAATGGGATTATTCAAACTAATGAGATCAAGAATCCCAGAAAGTAGGCCTTTGTGAAATAGCAGTAACCCTAGATGTGTCACATAAACTAGACTTGGCTCAACAGATGGATAAGTTTGATACCATGTTCTAGAGAATAGATGCATTCATGGCTGGTAAGTTCATCCATGAAACCTCCACAGGAGGTTTGTTCTACTTGTTCAAACCTATCACACTTATCATATGCTTTTCTATCCCATAATGTGTACCCTGAATATCAATTTGAACAAGCAAATGCAATGAATGCATATCACAACCCTAGCAACAACTCTTACTTTGATACCTACAATCTAGTATGGGCTAGGCATCCTATTTTATCATGGTCGAAGAACAATCATTAGGGACATTTATTTATCAACCCCCTACTCAAATTTTCCCTAAAGCTTGAGTTCCTTAGTAGCCTCCTGGATTTTAGCAATTTACTAAGCAACCAAAGAACCAAGACTTGAGAAAACCATGCAGTTGTTTATAGAGAAAAATTTTAAACACCAGGATGAGACTAGACAAGCCATAACCCATCTCTAGAAAGAGAGTTAACAAAACTCCAATGTCAATTCCCAAGCTATTGCTAATCTAGAGATGTGAATGAGTCAGTTGTCTGCTACCTAATGACAAAGATAGGGGAAAATTTCCCAGTTAACCAATCCCAAGCCCTAAGGGACAATTTGAAATAGACACTGTTTTAAATTCACAAAGGCCACCTAAGCAAGCTAATTCCATAACTACCTTTAGGAGTGGACGTCAAGTAGGCAACAACGTAGGGAACTCTTTGCTTTAGCATAATACCCCTTTGAAGTTAAGAGATCCAAGTGGTCCTACTATCCCATATGTTATTGGAGGACACATCATTCATAGGGCACTGTTAGATTTAGTGGCTAGTTTGAACTTGTTACCATACTCTATCTATGTGCAACTAGGGCTTGATGAATTAAAACCAACCAACACCACATTACAACTTGCATACAGATCAATTAAAATTCTGCATAGTATAGTTAAAGATGCTTTGATACAAGTGGACCAGTTTTATTTCCTACTGATTTCATTGTTCTAGACACCCAGCCTGAGTTCGACCTCGATAGTCCGATCTCAGTTATTCTTGAATGTCCTTTCTAGGCAACATCCAATAGCATCATCAACTATAGAAATGGTGTGGTGAAACTTTCTTTCAGCAACATGAAAGTCACTCTTAATGTGTTTAATGCCAATCACCAGAGTTTAGACCTTGATGACTCCTTCGTACTCAACATGATTGAAGGTCTACTTTAAGATGTTGTTCCACAATCCTCTACTTTAGATCCACTTAAAGCCTATGTTGCACATTTGAATCTTGATTTGGTACAGGCAGATTCATACATGAAGTGAATACTCCCCACATCACCTAAGGATAAGCAGAAGATTACATTCACTTGCCCTTATGGGACCTTCACCCATTGTTGTATGCCCTTTGATTGTGCAGTGCTCTGGCTACTTTCCAAAGGTGTATGCTAAGCATTTTTTTCAATATGGTAGAGAGGATTTTAGAAGTGTTCATGGATGATTTTTTAGTATTTGGGTCATCTTTCAATGAATGTTGCCACCGTATGAAGTTAGTTCTTACTAGGTGTCAAGAGAAAATATTAGTGCTTAATTGGGAGAAATGCTACTTTATGGTAACAAGTGGCATTGTTTTAGGGCATGTGATCTTAGTTAATTAGATAGAGATTGATAAAGCTAAGGTAGATTTAATTGCTAACCTACCTCATCCTAGGACGATAAAGGAAATTCATTCATTTCTTAGCTGCGCTAGGTTTTACCATCACTTCATTAAAGATTTTAGTAAACTCTCTCAGCCCTTATGCAACCTACTTGCTAAAGAGACTATATTTTACTTTAATGAAGACTCCTTACAAGCCTTTCAGTGGCTCAAAGTAGAATTAACCTCTATTCCCATTATTCGATCGTCTAATTAGAGTGCATCAATTGAAATTATGTGTGATGCCTCCAATTTTGGAATAGGTGCTGTCATGGAGAAGTGTATAGATAAACTTCCCCATGTGATCTACTATGTTAGTAGAACATTGAATGACACACAACTCAATTATTTGACTACAGAGAAAGAATTTCTAGCATTTGTGTTTGCATTAGACAAATTTAGATCCTATCTCTTAAGGTCTATAGTCATCATTTATTCTGAACATTCTACCCTGTAGTGCCTTCTTTCCAAGAAGGATATTAAACTCAGGCTCATTAAATGGATTCTTTTCCTACAAGAGTTTGACATTGAGATCCGTGATAAGAAAGGTTCCTAGAATGTAGAATCAGATTATTGGTCTAAGCTAGTCATTCCATATACCAAGGAGTCTAGCCTTATCACTGAGTCCTTTTTAGATGAATAGTTGATGGCTAGCCCCTAATTACCTTGTTATGTTGACAATGTAAACTATCTTGTTTCTCATCAAATGCTAAACCATCTGTCCAAACAAGATAGGTACAGATTTCTTGTCATGATCAAACACTTTTTGTGGAATGATCCATAATTATGCAAGTATTGTCCTAATAATGTAAATAGGAGATGCATACCAAATAGCAAGCATCATCAAATTGTTTCCTTTTGCCATGACCTTGCATGTGGGGGCCACTTCAGTGCCAAGAAGATGGTGCAAAAATTTTTACAGTGTGGTTTTTACGAGCCCACCATCTTAGAGATTCTTATCCTTATTGCATAGCATGTTCCAAATGTCAATAGTAAGGGAGTACAGGTAAAAAGAGATATGATGCCCCTAAACCCCATTCTAATTATTGAGCCTTTTGATGCTTCGGGCATCAACTTTATGGGACCTTTTCCCATTTCTTTTAGCCACCTTTACAACCTTGTGGGAGTGGATATGTGTCCAAATGGGTAGAAGCCATAACATGTAACCAATGACCACAAGGTGCTTGTTTAGTTTTTGAAGGGAAATATTTCACACACTTTGGTATTTCACAAGCCATTATTAGTGATGGGGGAAACAATTTTCTAATAGATTGTATGAAAATTTAATGGAGAATTGCTACCCCATACCATTCTCAAACTTGTGGACAATTAGAAGTGTCAAATAGGAAAACTAAGTGAATCTTGGAAAAGACAGTTAATCCTAGATGGAAAGACTAGCCACTTAGGCTAAGTGATGTATTATGGGCCTACCATATTACATTTGAAGCCCATATAAGCATGTCAGCCTACCATCTAGTCTATGGAAAGGCCTATCATCTCCTAATTGAACTTAAGCATAAAGCATATTGGCCCATTAAAAAAATGCAATTTTGACTTAAAGAGTTCTAGGAGTTATGGTGAAACCTCCACATATATATAAAATAACAATATTCTAACCTATAAACAGTTAGAGATACATGCCATAGGATCATCCATACAATGACAAGTAAAGCCACATGTGCCATATAAAAAATTACTAACTCATATTTTTGTCACCCAATGTGCCAAAAAAATTTAAGTTATATAATGTCCCAAAATATAATCCTATACATGGATTATACCAAAAGGAAACTACACTTATGTCATAATCTCCTCACATATAAGCAGATCCAAGTACTTCCTCTTTCTCTATATCTCTCGCTCATGAACTACTTGGAGTGTGGCCTGAAATGTTGGTTGTAGGGTGTGAGGAAAAATAACATCTTACATTAGGGTGAAAACCTAACACAAGCTGGAATGCCTAAAATTAAGGCATGCATTAATATAAGTATATGCATATGTCTAATTTTACATAAGTACATATATAGTTTCTAAAAGAAAACACGATTAACACATGAGGTAAAATCCACAAAGATTGATGATTTCAAACCACCCACAAGGTTCGAAAGTAACTAGAAAATTCATCAAATCAAATCATATGGAATCGAGGCACATAGCCCTCAATTCGTAATGCATAAATCCATGTGAACATCATCGTGGAAAACTAATTGCTCCATATCATAGTGGAATTTTGTCCTACTACCAGGGACCATTAATGATATATTGTCCTACCACTGGACCATAGGTGACATATGTCCTACCATCGGGACTAGTAGTGGCATATCGTCTTACCACCATGACCATTAGTGACATATTGTCCAACCACTAGGACTATTACTATTAGTGGCATATCGTCCTACCACTAAGACGATTAGTGTCATGTCGTCTAACCATCGGGATCATTAGTGGCATATCATCCTACCACCAAGACAATTAGTAGCATATCGTCCTACCGCCATCACCATTAGTGGCATATCATCCTACCACAAGGACCATTTGTCTAAACTCTCAAGAATGACCAACATGCCCAGTATGCTAACAAACACACAAACACCTATGCTTGTAGGGCCCTACCATCACCCACTGGAGACTATCCTGGCCTCTACATCTGCTCATGGATACTTGCATGAACCATGACTCACAGAACCGTTGTGGGGGCTACCTAGCTACCTCTCAAAGCACTTCTCCATGAGAAGATGCTCCTACTACCTATTGTCTTCATGGCAAGGCTAGTATCACTATCATCTTAGAAGTCAGTGGTCAATTGCACCTCCTACATAGGATCTCCAAGACTTATGGTACACTGACTTAGTGCACCTACCGAGCGATCCAAGAGTTAAGACACTTCTGGAGTGTCAACCCAAAACATTGATAAAATCAATATCCACAAGGACTTATAGCTGCTTGTAGAGCACCTGCCTAAATGTCAACAAAACCAAAACTAGTGGCTCATAAAATGAATATAAAATCTCATGGCTCACCACCATACTAGTGGTGTTTCCTAAGTGTTGCTGTAAACAATGTTTCCTGCCATTGGCCCAATCCTTGAACTCGTTGGTTCAAATCATGGAAAGTGCTAAATCATGAAGGTGATGGAGTGTCATGTAAAGCCATCCTATGTCTGGTAATGTGAATTATTTTGTTAATCCACTCTTAACCCATTGCGACAACTTTAAATGATCTTGTCTTATTCAGGAAGTTCATGGACCACATGACTTTTTGAAGCGAACCCGTGAGTTCATTTTTGCTTCAACATTTAGTACTTTTTTTTTGGTCTTAATGTGTATTATTTCACCTCAATTTAATAATCCTTTAGTGCTAATTATGAGTTCATCACATTTGATAACTATCTTACCAATTGTCCATTTTTCTACAATTATTAATGATGATTATCTAATATTTGGTCCCGTAGTTTGACTAAGTACTCTTCTAACTACCCTTTCAGTGTCCTTGTGATGTTGAGTTTCTAGATTTGAGGTCGTTGTGTATGAAAACTAATGCTAGCTACTTGAGGTATGAATATCTGAAGTTTGAAAAACTATGGCAAAGCTACTAGTTACCTCATGCTATATTTCAGTTGAACATAGGTTAGAAAGACAAAGTAAAATGAACATATCATAAAAGTCTTAGTTTAGGGAGGGATGTCCTTCAACTAAGCTGTAGATAATCTTCTATATTCATACTAAGTTATAATGCCCTATGACATTAGTAGTTAGGTTACGAAAATTTTCAAGTCCTAGCAAAAAAGACGTAAGGAAATGATCTATGGTCTAAGAGCTTATGAGGCTTTGGTAGGTTTTGTTCATAGAACTATTTAGGTTTCCAATATGGTCAAAATTCTTACCTAAGGGTAATTGGGTAATTCTCTCACATTCTAGACAAATTACTTCTTGCCTCTCTTTTTTTCAGTTTAAAATTTTGTTTTACATTCTTTATATCATTAGTATAAGGAGGGTCATTAGTGATAGTCACATTCCTTGTGAGGACTCAAATTCTAGCGAACTCGAGAATTCCAACATCTTCAAAAATTTCACTTCAAATTCTGGGATTGGAACTCCATGGAACTCGAGAATTCTAGTTGTCTTCTTTCTTACTCGACCAAAACCACTAGCTAAATGCTACTGCTTCATGAAATTCAATACACCTCCAAGTTTTCAATTTCATGTTCTTTGCATGATCCGAACTTAGTTTTCCACTTCCCCAACTTACTTATTCATTTTAAGCACCTATAAAGTCGGATTAAATGTGAAGGCACCCATTTCCTGTTTACCATGACCCAATAAATGGCGCTACTGTTTCATTGTTTTACACAATCTCCATCTTGAGTTCTTACGGGAAAAATGTTGAACCAAACTTACTGACAAGTTAAATTTGAGGTTAACTTCCATACCGCTGTCCAATGCCATTACTGGGAACCAACTAGAAATGGTGCCGTTTCCTGTCCCTGTGCGTGCAGGAAATGATGCGTTTTCTCCCAGGTTGCAACCAGCGGTTCTATAGGTAATCACTGTGGATCAAGGAGTGAAATTTCTACTGATTTGAATTTTTGTTATGTGTTCTACAAGATCCACTTCTCAATTGTCCGAATTTGGTTTGAATCCGACGTTACAAGCTTGGGATTGGGTGCACCATGCCTGCCTTTGTGCAGGAAAATAGGGTGCGCCCAGTCCCTGTTCTCACTTTGTCCCACAATAAAATCCATGAAAACTTTAGCAATTTGATAAATTGATTACACCTACATGAAGCTCATACAATGAAGAAAAGAACCCAAATACGTTTGGAGAATTAGGGGTGTGGCTAGCACGATGAACACCCACTGTTCACCATGAACCAATAGCCCTGGTAGAACAGAGCATGTTTAAAACTCGAATAAATCTCGTCAATCCATCAGAAATCCAACTATAAATTTAGCATGCATACAATATAAATAAGTAGGATCATTAAGCACGAGAAATATCACATTTTTAGCATATTCAATCATCGTTTAAGGCAAAAAATCCTGTCGTTGGATGTTACTGGTTCAACCTTCAGGAAACCAGTAACTTGAAACTTTGAGCAGCAAATTCACCAGTTTTTGGGCTTGGCTAATCCAAGCTCCTATTAGCTAACCATCCCACTTAAATTTCCCTACCTGTGATTGTGATATGCACTGTTGGATTGTTTACATTTTGGACTGGTAGCCTGCAATGCTTCAGGAGCACTGGAGCTTCACTCAGTGGAGAGGAAGCTCCACGATTTCCAGTTCCTTTCACTTCAGCTCTTTCCAATCTCTTTCTCCTCGCAGCCCAGCTATTCCAAAAGTTTTGTCCTTGTTTCCCGGATCGTTCCCTCTCTAGTTCGTTTTCCCTTCCTCTGCAACTCCCTCTTCTTCTTCTTCCTATGGCTAGAAATCCAGCCTAAAAGTTTTCAAATAATGTTTTATACATGGGCTATTTCTGCATGTGGTAGAAAAGGGCAGGTGGCATGGTGCGGTCAGCCAGCTGCCATGGGAGACTTCCCCACGTGGCTGGCTGGATTTCTCCCATCAGTCATCAATTCGGTTCTCAATGAAAACCTCCTATTAACTTGATATTTTTCAGTTATATTCTGGCTGAGGTAATTGTTACAATTGTAGCCTAGCTAGTGTTAAAGTAGAACTTCCCATTTCTAGTTAATTTGTTGGAGTTTTTTCCACCTGATTTAGGTGAGACTTAGATTTGGACTTCCACTTATAATAACTCATCTAAATGCAAAATTTAACTTTAATTTAGATTTTAAATTATATTTTTCCTTTGGTAATCAGCTTAATGTTAAATTGACGAAATTTTCAAGCTACTCTTTTTCCTTGGAAATTTTGTTTTAAAATTTCTCAATTTATCTAAAAATCTACTTCGAGTGTTTATCCCAACTTAATTTCTCAACAAGCTTGATCTATTCTTCCGCTTCACCTTAAAACATACACTTAATCAATTAAAATTTAATAAAAAAATTCCTATTTTCTGTAAATGTATGAATTTATTTATCATAATTGTTAAATTGCATGTATGACATTTTTCCCTTTTTGATCCTTTTCTACCATCTCTAGTCATTTTGAAAAATAGGTAATGGATATTTAATAGGGTTTCTAAGTTAAAGTAAATGAGGTTTTGAAAAAGAAAAAACTTACTAAGAGGCTCAAAGGGTCTAACTAGTGGTATACATTACTAGATAGGCTTTATGTCTTTAGGATAAAATAAGGATGGCCTATATCATTTCCTAGGTTTCTTGAAACCTATCTAATTGAATAAATGTTCAAAAAAGAAAGTTAGTACTCCATTTAATTTTTGGAAATTGACCAAATCAAATATATTGAGGTCATTTAAATTTCATGTTTGCTGAAGAAAATATGGAATTATTTATAATCCCCAAGTAGAAGATAGTCTCTAATACTCATTAAGTGTATAGGTCTCGAATGATTTTCCTTAGGGTCTCTAAGTCATACTATCTATTTGTCTACACTATGCATTGTATGTAATTGTGTTCTGGGATTTAACTTTATGAAATGACACAAATAAAATGCAGAATTAACCATATGTATTTCTATTAAGAAGTTAAAGTAGGAGAAATACTAAGCTTTTGAAATTCCATTTCTCATCACAATAAACGGACTTGACCTTGAAACCAATGAAAACAAAGAATTTTTTTTTTTTTTTAAACATGAAAAACTTAGAAATCTCATACAGGTGTACACCCCCAACTTAAACTAAATATTGTCCCCAGTGTTTTGAAATATAGGACACCTATATGATAAATGAGTGACATAGAATAGTGAGACTCTAAATACCCAGAGTTGCCTCCTGGTGAGCACTAAGTTTAACATCTTCAAATAGACATTTAATACCATGATGAAATGAATATTTAATGATGCATGCAGGTGGCATGAGATATGTTAACATGAGTCATGATATATTGTTTCCTCAAGTTATGTTTCTTCTACTTCAAGGTTTACCAACTCTAAATAGGTTCAACCTTTGCCCATTAACTTTGGAGATCTCTCCATCCTTTTCTATCTCAATGGCTCCTATGAGGATATACATTACGTACTATGTAGGTTCCAGTCCATCGAGATCTAAGTTTTCTTGGAAATAGATGAAATCTAGAATTATTACAAAAGTACTTTTTTGTCCTGAGATGTTCTAGTATGTTTCTATCATGATTACTCTTCATGTGGTCTTTATATGGCTTGGTAGACTCATATGCATCTTTTCTAACTCATCCAACTCATTGAGTTGGAGTTTTCTATGGGTTCTAATAGTACCTATGTCAAAATGGAACTTTTTAATAGCCTAATATGCTTTATGCTCAAGTTCTACTAGGAGGTGGCATGCTTTTCCATAGACCAAGCAGTAAGGTAACATGCCTATAGGGTCTTGTATGTAGTACAGTATGCCAATAAAGTGTCACTAAGTCTCAAAGATCAATCTTTCCTATTTTGATTAATTGCTTTTCCAACATTTGCTTTCTCTCCCTATTAAACACCTCTACTAGTTTACTTGTTTGAGGATAGTAAGGGATAGCAATCCTATGGGTAACACCATATTTCTTTATTAGATTCTCAAATACCCTATTACAAAAATGTTTGCCCTCATCACTAATTATGGCCCTAAGAGTATCAAATCATGAAAATATATTTTCTTTTAAGAACTTGACCACCACCTTGTCATCCTAACTCCTTTAATTATCTGTACCTCCTAGTGGGGTTTAGGGACATCATATTTCTTTTTCTGATACTCCCTAACTATTAACACCAAGCACATGCTATGTAGTAAGCATGTGAATCCCTAAAAATGGCTGGCCAATAAAAATCACATTGTAAAATCTTTGTAGCTATCTTTCTAGAACTAAAATGGCCCTACATGCATGGTCGTGACAAAAGAAAATGATCCTATGATGTTCAATATCTGGTACACATCTCTAAAATGACTTGATTAAGATAGTACATAAACAAGTACAAATCATCCTACGTAAAGTGTTTAACCTTGGTAATGAATCTTTTTCTATCTTGTTTAAACTAATGACTTGGCATTTGACAAATGACAAGATAATTAACTATATCTTCATATCAAGGAAACTAGGAAATGTGTAACAATTGTTCTTCAAAAAATAATTCTAGTATAGGCATATTCTCGCTAGTGGACTCCACAACTAATCTAAATAATTGGTCAACTACAACATTTTGGGAACCTTTCTTATCCCAAATTTCTAAATCAAACTTTTGTACCAATAGTAACCATTGGATTAGCTTAAGTTTAGCCCCTTCTCTGAAAGAAGGTATTTTAATGTTGCATGGTCCAAATAGATAATGACCTTAAATCTTAGCAAGTAAGATCTAAACTTATTCAAAGCAAATGCAGCTGTTAGTAACTCTTTTTTTGTAGTATAATAATTGAGTTGGGCATCATCAAGGGTCTTGCTAGCATAATATATCACATGGGGAAGTTTATTAATGCACTTCCCCCAACAGCCTCGATTGCATAGCTTAAAGCATTACACATTATTTCAAATGGTAAACTCTACTCTAGCAGTTCAATAATAGGTGTAGAAGTCAACTCAACCTTTAAGCATTCAAATGATTTCAAACAATCATCATCAAAGTCAAAAGTGGCCTCCTTTGCAAAGTAAATTACATAAGGGCTTAGCAATTTTACTAAAGTCTTTGATGAATCAGCATGGCCTAAAAATGAGTGGATCTCCTTCACCATCCTTGGTCGAGGAGTGCTAGAGATTAAATCTACTTTGGCTTTGTAAACTTTAATGCCATTATATGATATGATGAGACATAAAACAATGCTATTTTGTAACATGAAATAACATTTTTTCCAATTTAACACTAAATTCTCTTCCTAATACTTAGTAAGGACAAGTTTTAAATGGTGTAGGCATTCATCAAATGAAGGACAAAACACTAAGAAATTGTCCATAAACACATCTTAAAACCTCTCCACCATATCATAAAATATGCTTAACATACACCTTTGAAAAGTAGTTAGAGCATTGCAAGGTTCAAAAGGCAATGGTGGTAGGCAAAGGTCCAAAATGACATGTGAAGGTACCCTTCTCCTAATCCTCAGGTGCTATGGGGATTTAGTTGTGACAACCCAGGTTTTTATAACACATTTTGCAATACATTTTTCAAAGGTAGGGTGCCCTTAGTAGTAAAAAAATTTCCAAAACAAAATAGCAAAAAAAAAATTTCTTTAAAACTTGTTTTGAAAAACCTAAGTTATCACTTCATACATAATAAAAGTAGAATCTTTGTATAAGATAAAATTCCATTGAAGGAATATATTTTTATTAAATTTCCAAAATCCATCTAGTGGTTCACAATACAACCCGGTATCAGTACAATATTTGTCCAAATTACATAATCGAAATTTTAAACCTCACCATACATTAAACACTCTCAATACAATATAATGCTCTCAAATAAAAATACATGTCTTCAAAGAAAATACTTTGATTGATTATTCTTCCAAATCTTCTTAAATCTTCTACAGTCTTAAGTTCTTAACCCTCCTTCTCTGTATTTGAAATATTGTAAACATCAAAACATTTACAATATCTCAGCAAGCTATGCTTGGTAAGGGATACAAAAATATACTACTTCACTAATATAAGAATACATACCTCAGTTATTATTCCATTATGGTTACCTACTCATGAGTTATCTCAACATAGAGTTTATACGTTATTTATGTAGTGTAGGATAAATTAGTTAAAATAGTGAAGATTGCTCAAAACTTGTTCCTTCCCCTAGCTATACTTCCACTTAAGAATTCAATATTCAGCCAATCCTCATATGGGGATTTTCTTTCCAGGAACTCATGTAGTGGCATCTCATCATGCCACTATGCCTATCATATGTGCATCATAATGCAAATATACATTAGGACTACTATGCCACAGTCTCAATCCGTACAGCATGCCCGAATAACTGTATAATCCTTCACTGATACCAACTATGGAAATAACAAATCCATGTCCTCATGGGGTGTGTAATAACCCCAATTTTTGTAGTTGACTGAGAAAATCAATAAAGTTTGAGTTTCAGAAAATTAAGGGTGAAATATTAGGGTTATTTAGAATATACTTCTTATAAAAGTATAATTAAAGAAAAAGACATGTACAATTGAAATTAAACTTAACAAATCCTTCAGAATGACTATAAGCACGACAAATTTTGAATTCGGATGAAAAATCCTTAATTTTCTTCATTTTTGGACAAAAGGGTAAAACCACATGGGGCCCACAAGGGACCCAAAAATGAATCCTATGGCCAGCCCACATGAACTCATGAGTCAAACCATACCAATTGGTCTTGGGGAAGAAAGTGGAGAATGGGAGAATCCAATGCTAAATTAATAATAAAAAATTAACCATCATCATTACACATCATCATGAAAGAAGACCCAAAATGCCTATAAATACAACCCTAAAAATCCTCCAAAAATGTTCATAAAATTTTCACGAAATTGTCTTCACTTCCTCTACAAATTTAAACCTAGATCCATCCCCAAAAAACCCAAAACTCTAAAGAAATCTCCCTCTTTTCATTTTCTTTTTCTCTCTCTAGATTGGAACAAGAGACCTACATGCAATTAGGCACTCTGTTCCAGATCCAATATCACAAATCCCACCATCAAAAACTTCTCATCATACCTTATCTACAAAATCCCCAAATAAATTTTTAGATCCAACGGTTCAAACAACGGGAATTGCAAGAAAGGTGGATCTTTGGCTATATCATCATCAAAACGGTATTCTTTTAAATTGGACCATATAACCTACATTTTTCTACAATCAGGTTGGTGGACCTACTTCCTGGACATTTTTATTATTTTTTGATGAAATTTATAGTTTACTGTAATTTTATTTTGGTAAAAAAATTGTAAAAATAAAGTAATGTTAGTACCTTCAATTCAAGATGATTGAGGGCTCAGATGGAAATCTAACCTTACCAATCGATCCAGAAGGGTCCAAAACCCCTAGGGTAAAATTTTCACAAATTTATATGGAGTTTTGGGCCCCCAATTGAGAAGGGATTGATTGGATGGTCCAAACAGACTATCCAATCTCCCAATCAGACCAAAGACAGCATGTGAAACGCCGCCCGCGCAGCACATGCGACGTCGTTCCATGCGCGTCTGTGGACGTCCTGTGTAGGAAAGTCCGTCTTTCATCTATGACGGATGCGCGCGATGAGCCAAGCATTCCGCCCGTCTCGTTTCCGCCCGACTAATCTGGGCCGTCCATTCCAATGGGCCCAGATCAAATCTAGGCCCTATGAATGGACTATGAACTTCCAAATCTGATTCTGAAGTCATATGACTCCAAATTAAGATCAGAAAGAGGTTATGGAAAGCTTAAAACCTCTATTTTTTTTATGAAATGATAAAATGGAGAAAATATGTAATAAAACTTTCTGTATTTAGGAAACAAGTTTCCAATTGCCAAGATCTTCAAGATATGAGATGATCAGATCTTGTAAATATGTTTTAATAATGATATAATATTGAAATTAAGTTATCCAAATGGTTTATTTGGACAGATCTAAGAGATATTAAGGGATTTACCCACTATAGTGGAAAAACCCTAAAAATTTCAAAGGGACCCACTTGATCAATAAGATCAAGTGTGATCAGATCCTTGGGATAGATGGAGTGGATGTTGATATGATGAAATCCAAGGAGATCATGGATGGATTATGACAAAAAAAAATCAATATGATCTTTGGACCTTAATAAAGAAAACCCCCTAAATATAGCTAAAACCCTTAATTAAAAGGAAAATATCTAAGATCTAATGGTTGGATCATAAGTAAAAGTTTCTAATAATATTAATCTAATTAATTTACATATCTTTTATTTGATAAAAGGATTTTAAATGTGATTTATGTTATAAATTAGGAAGCATGATAGTATAATTCTTAAATTTAACATGCTATGCTCTAAATGTTATTAGATTGTTATAATAGGCTAGAAATTTAATTATCTTAGGGCCAAGTTAGGTTGAATTTGATATTCTAACATGATTCCATTAGATTACTAGTAAAATTTCATATTTCATAACTTAGGATCATGCTAGTTTAAGTATAGTTTTATTTCATTAGGTTAAGTTACATTCATAGGGAGCATACTAGTATAAATGTTTATTAAATTTACATTGGAGTCATGCTTTAAAGTTTATGATTTAATTGTTGTCAAATTTTATTAGTAGATTCAAATGTTAAGTAGTTGTTGAGATATAATAAGCATAAGTCACCAAAATGTAATCTAATTGGAAATTAGAGTTTCATGAACACATAAGAGGAAGGAATGACTTTGATTTAACATTAGTAAGGGCTATAGTTAGTAGGACAATATAAGGATTATCAAATCCTTAGCCCAAACTAGGAGAATAATAAACCCCATAAATGACATTGTAAATGTTCATGAGCTTAATTAAAATCTATTAGAAAGAGTACTTAGGGTCAACATGCTTATAGGAACTTTATGAAAGGTTGAGCTATGGTCACTCTAATGAATGTTGAACATAGCGGTTAAGGGGGTTATCTAATAGAGCCTCGCTCTTCCCCTACCTTCCATTGATGTTTGTGAGGTCTAAATGCCTCCTTACATGACGATTGAAGTAACCACTTTGTGTTCACCCATTCGGCTAGTAAGCCTTAGACAGTTGGAAATAAGAGGAGCAGTCTAGACTTAGGCTTAAATAAGTTACCTTCAACCAGCAAAACATTAACTAGTTGAATAATAATAGTAAGAGCATAAAAGGTTAGTAAATTACCTAACCCTAATAAAAACTGTAAGTAAGATGAGGATGATCGAACAAGATCCATTAGATCTTGGATGATCAAGAACAATAAGAATAAGAATATTATATTGTACTTAGTATGCATGTTATAGTTCATTAGATTAGATAATCCAAACCCTTGATCAAAGATGATTCAAGGAAGAAAAACAAGATCATCCTCCTTAGGGATGATCCAATAACTAAACTTAGATCAAAGAAGAACTAGATGATAAAATATCTAGGACCTTGATCTTTATCAACATGTGTAGATTGTCAATCAATGGATCTATGAAAGATCAAGATCAAGGAGATGGACATACAAAGACTTAGAGATAGAAAAATACTTAGATATGAATGATCTAAAAGATCATTCTAAATATTAGATCTAGTGCTCAATAAGATTGTTCATAATTTATATATATTGATAATATGTATGGATATACAAATTACATACATCAGTCAAGATCATGGAAGATTTGGGAAAAGGGACCACTCCTTGAAGGTAGGAGGATTTGATGAATGCATTTACATGGGATGAACATGATTGAACCCATGACCTTATGTTGACAAGAGTAATTGTTAATACTTATATTAAATCTCTTGAAAACCTTATGATCCAACCAAACACATATAAGATGGTTAAAGACTAAACTATAAGTGAATAGGAAACTAGAAGATATTTCAGCCCTAAGTAAACAAACAAATGGTCTGATATGTATGAAATCTATTTTACATACAAGCTTGGAGGCTTGGGAATTTGTTTTAATAAGCATAAGCCTAGGGGGATTCTATGCTAGAGGAGTCATAAGGGTTTGGCCACCCGCTCCTTGAAATTTGATGATTTGATGATACCTTGCCCTATGAGAGGCTAAAAGTCGGGTGGGGCAATTATGGGAAGGCCACTACTGTGAAAGTCCTGTCCCCCCATGTGGACAATGACATAATATTTTCCACCGTGGTATCAGTGGTGAACAGGGCAGTTATCCGAGCGCGTTAGTACAAATCAGACTGCAGCATGGTAGCCCTTTTGATTACTTTTCACTATGATGCGTATGAGAATAGGCATAGTAAAATGCCTTATGTTTTAGCATAATGAAATGCTAGGTAATTGTATATTACCAATATTTTCCAAGAAGAAAAATTCCCAGTTTAAGATTAGCTGAAATATTGAATTCTCATAATGGAAAGAATTGATCAACTTAGTTGGGAATGATATTTGACTACTTTCATAAATTTAACTGATTTACCCATGTATAGTATATATGTATATGGATGTACATAACTTACAAAGTGAAGGGTAAAGACATGAATATGTTTAGGGATAATGGGATTATGAAGTATTGGAATTACATTGTCAATTATTATGCTTCTTGAATCCCCTACCAAGCATTGCTTGCTGAGATGTTGTAAATGTTGCAATATCTTAGATACAGGGAAGGAGAGTTAGGAGCTTAAGACAATAGAAGACTTGAAGAGAATAATCTTCAACGTATACCCTTGAAGACATGTATTTAGCTTTGTTTGAGAGTGATGTATTGTAGTGAGAGTTTCATTGTATGGTGAGCTATGAGTTTGGATTATGTAATTTGGACAAGTATTATAATAGATTTGGCTGTACTGTGAACCACTAAATGGATTCTGGAACTTAATAAAAGTCTATTCCTTTAATGGAATTTTATCTTGTACAAAAATTCTACTTATGTTATGTATGAAGTGATGACTTAGGTTTTACAAAACAAGTTCAAAAGAAAAGAATTTTCGTTGCTTTGTTTTGTGATTTTTTTTTTACACTATTAAGGGCCCTGCCTTTCAAAATACATTACAAAATGTGTTACAAAAACCCTGGTCGTCATAGGGTGGACCATGGTTGTCACAGTGGCAGCTTTCCCATTATTGCCCTACTCGACATTTAGTGTCTTTTTCGGCATGGTATCCATCATATAAATTTGAGGAACCGGGTGGCCAAACTCTCATAACTTCCCTAACATAGCATCCTCAGTCCTTGCACTGGGTAAAACAAAATCACAAGCCACCATGCTTGTATGTAAAATACATTGTACATATCAGACGACGTGTCTGTTTAACTAAGGTTGGAATATTTTCTATGCCCTATTCTTAGGGTTTCCTTGGTCTTCACATCTCATTACCTTCACCTCATTTGATTTCATCATTAGATTGGATCAATTGAATTAGATTATGAGGTTGGATCACTAAGTGAGATCATATGGTTGAATCACTTAGTTAGATCATATGGTTGGATCACTTAGTTGGATCATATGAT
Source organism: Warburgia ugandensis (assembly GCA_035236585.1). NCBI lineage: Eukaryota > Viridiplantae > Streptophyta > Magnoliopsida > Canellales > Canellaceae > Warburgia > Warburgia ugandensis. Next base: position 39,517,023 of record CP141130.1, on the reverse strand, counting down.
TGGATCATTATCATGCTAAGGTACCAAGTATACTTATATCATGAAGGTCTATAATTCTAGGCAAAAGATCATGTATGTATACACATGAATCCTTAATACATTCTTGTACATCCACCTACCTCAAAGTAGTATCTTGATTCATACATCTCAAGTGGTAATCTCAAGGGTTTGGATTATCTAATCTAATGATCAAGATTTGTCTACATCATACATACATTGATACATAATAAAATATAACATTATGATTCTTATTGTTCTTGATCATTCAAGATCCTATGGATCTTGTTTGATCATCCTTATCTTATTGGTTGAGGTAGCTTATTTCATCCTAAGTCTAGACAGCTCCTCTTATGTCAAATTGGCTAAGGCTTACTAGTTGAATGGTTGAACACAAAGTGGTTACTTCAATCCTCATGTAAGGAGGCATTTAGACCTCACAAACGTCAACAGAAGGTGGGGGAAGAGTGTGGCTCTATTAGAGAACCCCCTTAACCACCATGTTCGTCATCACTAGGGTGACCTTAACTCAACCTTTCATAAGCTTCCTATGAGCATGTTAACCCTAAGTACTCTTTCTAATTGATTTTAATTAAATCCATGAACATTAAAATGCCATTCATGAAGTTTCATTATTCTCCTGATTTTGACCAAGGAATTTATATTCCTTATATTATCTTACTAACTATGGTCCTTACTATCATTAAGTCCATGTCATTCATTCCATATAAATGTTCTTTCATTTTAATTTCATTTAATTACATTTTTAATGTGATTTTCATTACATAAGCATTAAAGCATAAATAAATAAATAAATCTAAAATTAAATCTATTAAGCAATAAAATAAAATTATAATAACTTTCAACAATTTAAATAAAAATCTAATATGCCATAACTATCCATCATGATCCAACGATCTTAGTTGATCCTTATTCATTTTTCATCTCTTTTAGGGTTTAGATCTTGATTTTTCATTTTCCTTTAGATCTAACACTTATTCTTGATGTGATTTCATTATTAGATCATTGATGCATCTCATCAAATGATTTGATCCTTCTTGATCCAACCGATCAAGAAGATCTTAAGTCATTTTATCCAATTTAAGGGCATAGATCTTAGTCTATCCCAAATCATCATCATCCAGTCCATAAATCCATATAATATTAGCTTCATATCTTCATCCAAACATATCCATACTATCCAATCATCTTTGATCAAGGAGATTTTCATTCATTTTTATGGGTTTTACTACTTTTAAGGCTAGATCTCTTAATTAATCATAGATCAGTCACTTATAACCATTGATTCCATGTCTCACAGTCACAAGATCATCAATGGATCAGAATTATATAGTTTGATCATTCCAATTTCACTAATCATAAGAATTAGTAACACTTATCTTTTTTAGCAGAATTTTACATGCATCAAAATATAAATTTTCTAAGTTCAATAGGTTCTACTCATCACAAGAAATCCATCCCAACTTTCTGATCTCAATTTGGAATTAAATTGATATCAGATTTGGGATTTTAAGATTTCAACCCATTTTAAGGGTTAAATTTTGATCATATTGTTTTTGTTCATTTACTTGATCTAGAAACCAAAAAATTTTACTATAATTATGATCCTTAAGGTTCTAGGACCCTTTGAACACATTAATTAGTTCATATTTCTATTTTGGGATAATCTTAATTATGATCTAATACTGTTACTATTGATTTTTGTGATTATAACTAATAAATACAATTTTAAACATACAATTCATTAGTTCAGCACCTAAAGCAAGTGATAAGGAATTTAGAAAAGCTTTCTAACCTAAAATCATAGCTATAGTGAGCTATTAATTGAATATCTAAGATTTCAGTTCAAAATTTAATGGCTGAGATCAAATATGGGTGGACTGGGCTCAGATCTAATCGATTCACGCCACTTGGCAACTCACACAGGGGGGGGCCCATGGGGACTATCCAGCATACTAGAACCCGATCTGTTGAGATCAGTTGAGACGGTCTAATGTGGACCGTCGGATCAGCCTTTCTCTAGATCTCCTAAATTTGGGCTAAGATTTCCAACCTTAAAGTTTTTGGGTCCTAGAAACTCATGCAACGGCTTAGAATTTGTATCTGAGCTGAAAAATGAGGAGATCTCAACCCTACATGCTGGATCCATAGTTCCTGATAAATCAATGACCAAAGAAGATCTTTGGAGGCCAAAAAGCTTACAGGAGTTGTCGAAATGAAAGTAGGAAGGAGGGGGAGTACTTACCTAGGCTAGGCAGTGAAGAAAACTTCACCAAAGCTTAAGAATAATACCAGAAACCCTAGCTTTGTCGAATAATGCCTATAGTTGTGGATATCTCCTTTGCCGTTGCCGGAAAAGGTGGGGGACCATAGGGCTTTGGTAGATCACCACGAAAGAAAGAGATTTAATAGTTCAAGAACACTATTTAACTGCCAGATTGGTAGGAATTAGATGGAGAATGTGTCAGAGACAGTGATTCACCAGTGCTTGTTCTTCATTTGGGATTTTTCAATGATCCATGAGGTGGATCATCATTGAACCAAAGGACTTTTGTAGATCACCTTAGCCCCAACACATCTGACGTGAAGATCTGGTTTCAATGGTTGGAATGTGATGGCTAATTCAATTATGGTTTCTAGGTAGAAACACTGGTTCTTTCAAGGACAACAAGTCCCTGGATGCGCCAAACACAAACATGGGGTCATCTACTTGGGTGCGTCTGTGGACACGCCCACAGAGAATAAGAGAGAAGGAGAGAAAGAAAAGAAAATTGGGGGAGATCAGAGAGGATTCTAGAGCTAGGATTTTGAGGCATTCTATGGGACCTCAGGAAGAACATTAGGAGAATTTTTGGGAATTTTATGAGCTATTTATAGAGGTGTTTTCAATTTTCTATGACTACTTGTAATTATCATCTTGATTTCTTTTCATTATTCAATTGTCTTTGGATTCCCACTACCACCTCCTTCTCCACTAGCAAGTGGTAGTGGTTTGACTCATGATGACCTCTTTTTTGGCTGTTGGATCCCTTGTGGGCCCCATGGTGGTGTGAAAAGACCATTTTGCCATTTTATGGAGAAAAATCTATTTTATTCTCCCAAACTCAAAATTGAACGTACTTAGTGGCGTTGGATTCGTATTTCTAAATACATTCCAAATTTGGATGTCTTAAGTCTTGATTATTTGTAAAATTACTATTTTTCCCTCTTATTCTTAAAAATTGAGAAAAATAAGGATTTTTCATTCGAACTTGGAATTTGTCGTGCTTACAGCCATTTTGAAGGATTTGTCGAGTATGTTTTCAATTATACATGTCTTATATCTTGATTCTAATTCTATGAGAAGTGCATTTTTAATAACCCTAATATTTCAGCAAAATTTTTCTTGAAATTTTCAATTTCATTATTTACTCAATCTCCTTACATTAGTTATATCTAGAGTATCCATCAACAAAGTAGTAATACCTCTGTCTGGCTAACCTTTCTAGCATTTAGTCTTTGAAGGGAAGAGGAAAGTGGTCTTTCCTCATGATTGAATTCAGTTTTTGGTAAGCTATACTAACTTGTTATCATCATTTTGGATTACTGCGACTCCAAACTTGTGGGGGGCAACCTAAACTCGATTGACTCAAGTGTTGTTAGATATAGGGTGGACGACACCAACATTTAAGAGTTTAAGGACTTTGTCTCTCACTACCTCTTTCATATTAGGGTTTAGTCTCCTCTGTGTTTTCCTAGATGATTTAGCATTTTGTTCTAGGTGAATTCTATGCATACATGCAGCAGGGCTAATACCTTTGATGTTCACTATTGTCCATCCTAAAGTTGTCTTATGTTCTCTGAGGACATCCAAAAGCTTACCAAGATGTTCATTATTTAGATATGAGGTTGTGATTACATGCAAGGTTTCATCTAGTTCTAAGTAGGAATATTTTAGATTTTCAGGTAATGGCTTAAGGACCAAGGTAGGTGGCTTTTGTACTGAAGGTACTAGGACAGAATTAGAAGCAGGAAGTGGTTCCACTAAAGGACCCCTTTGGAGGTATCCATTATAGGTGCAACATTTAAAAGATTATTTACCTCATTAATGGGCTTGTTTATATCAAATTCATAGTTAAAATGTGCTAGACATACCTCAATTGGGCCTAAGATAGAGGATGGTGGATTAGCATCTTGATATAAACCTTTAATTAAATTGACTACACAGAAATCATTGAGGTCTAGATGCTAATGATCGACATTAAAAATATTGAGTTTCACTTTCATATTGCTGAAGGATTGTTTTATCACATCATTTCTATAGTTGATGATGGCATTGGACATTGCCAAAAATGGTCATCCAAGAATTACCAGGATCTAACTATCGGGGTCTGACACGGGTTGGGTATCTAAGACAATAAAATCTATAGGAAAGTAAAACCAGTCCACCTATATTAAAACATTCTCAACCATACTACATGGAATTTTTATTGATCTATCTACTAATTGTAAGGTGGTATTGGTTGGCTTTAGGTTACCAAGCCCTAGTTGCTCATAAACAAGGAATGACAATAGGTTAACACTAACCCATAAATCAAGTGGTGTCCTATCAATGACATGGTTTCTTATAACACAAGATATGGTAGGACAACCTAAATCGATTAACTTAGGAGGAGTCTAGCGTTGAATTAAAGAGCTCACCTGCTCAGTGAGGAAGGCTTTCTTTTGCACATTAAACTTCTGCTTTTGTGTGCATAACTCTTTAAGAAAATTGGCATAAGTAGGAATGTCTTTAATATCATTGACTAATGGAATATTGATTTCAACATGTTTAAACACCCATTATCTCATTAAATTGGCTCCTTTCATAGCCTTGTTTAGTAGTTGAGGGATGAGACTTTAAGGGTGCCTCCATTATAGTCTTAGATGGAGTAGGAAATTTCTAACTTCTCTCTTTCTCTTGTGTTTTAGCTGGTTCATTCTCCTCTAGTATGTTCTTAGTCTACCCAACTTATTATCAACTTAAAGGCCACTCCTAAGGGTACCGATGGACTTTGCTTGCTCATGGGGTCTTTGGGTATGTAAACTTGACCATAATTCAAACTAGCCCTTAGAGTTTGGAATTGGTTAACTATGGAACTATCCCATTCCTCCCTCATTCAAAGAAGTTGACAACTAACTCATTTGCATTTCTAATTTGGCAATAGATTGGAAATTGACAATTGATCTCTATCTACTCTCATTCTGGATATTGTGTAAGGCCTTATTAGTCTCCTCTTCCTTCTTAATGAAAAACTCTATATTGTCCTCAGCTAATGGTTTGTTTGATTGTTGAGGAAGCTAAAAATCAAGTGGCTACAAGGGAACTGAACCTTTAGAAAAATTTTGTGTAGGAGGGTTCATAGATGGACCTTCTTGTTAATTGTTCTTAGACCATGATAAGTTAGGATGCTTAGCTCATTTGGATTGTATGTTCTAGAGTATGAATTTTTCTAGGATTACAATATGCATTCAAAGCAATCATTTGTTCTAAAATATGTTCAATATATACACTATTGGATGGACAAGTTGAGAATAAATGTACTAGGCTAGAACAAATAGAACAAACCTTTTGTTGAGGTTTTGTGGATGCCTGCATAGCTATGAGGGTTTGGATCATATTTTCAAGCTTGTTCACTCTTCCACGTAAAGAGAAACTTGTCCTTTTTATTAATCATATAGTAAAGCTTATAGGATATATCTAAGGTCAATCCTGTTTCATGCAAACCTCCATTCTTTTGAGGAACGGTATTTCTTTCTCTCCTTTTGGAATAATCCCATTGTTAGGAATTTTTGGCTCAAGTTTCAAAAAGTTCCCATGTCTTTGTCTGAATTTTCAACGTGAGTGCCCCTCCACTAACTACATCTACTATTTGTCTATTTTGAGGTGTAAGTGCTTCATAAAAGTACTAAACTTGCTGCCATTTTTCAAATCCATGGTGGGGACACTTTTGTAGCAATTCATTCCACCTTTCCTAGCATTCATAATATTGCTCATCATCTTTTTGTTAGAAAATTGATAATTTCCTTGTGAATGGCATTCGTCTTATGGATAGGAAAGAACTTGTTTAGAAACTTTTTAAACAACTAATCCCATATGGCCTTATCTTTCAATGAAAAGGGAAATGACCTAAGTCTAATATAATCATATGAGACATTTTGTATTTATTGCACAAATATCAAAGAATTCCTTGATATGTAGGCATGGATCCTCTCTCTCTCTCTCTCTCTCTCTCTCTCTCTCTCTCTCTCTCTCTCTCTCTCTCTCTCTCTCTCTCTCTCTCTCTCTCTCTCTCTCTCTCTCTCTCGCTCGACCACAAAATGTTGGGAGTAACTACATGACTCTAGGTTTAAGTTCAAGGTGGTCTACATTGGTGGGTGGTAAGATGATGCATGATGGGGTATTCTTTTGAGTGGCACATAGAAGTCTCTGATAGGTTTGTCCTCAACTTCTACTATTTGGATGCACAATAAACCTAATGGTTCACTAATGAGCTGTTTTGATAATCTTTGTTAATCTATAGGGTGGTAGCTTTTAGACCTAGATTTAGTTAGCTCCTCCTTTTATCTAGGTTCAACTATTGCTTACCAATTAGGTTCTACTCTAAAGTGGTTAGTACAATTCTCATGGAAGGTGTTCAAACCTTCAAAATAGTCAACAAAAGGCGTGGGAAAATCACTTGGACTTTGCATACCCACTATAACCACGATGTTCAAAAGCCATTAGAGTGAGAATAGACCTCATCTTTCAAGAAGGGTCCTATAAGCTCAATACCCTCAATGTCTTGTTACTTGATTTTAAATTAAGCTTTTTAGGGTTGGGATCATGAACGAGGAATTGATTTGATTACCTAAGTGAGCTAAGGATCTGGTAATGAAATTTAATCCTTATCTTATGAGGATTCCTGTGGGACGCTTACTATCAATGTGTTCCATTCACCATAAAGTAGTAAATGTTCATTGTAAGTACAAAGAAAATAAACTAATATCCCTTATATGTTATATAACCAAAGGTTAGATAGGTGCACAACTAATGCAATTATACTAAATAAGATGCAACAAGTATAATGAATGACCTTAATCGATATGAGTTACACTATTAACTAATATGCAAAATACACAAAATGCAACAATACTAGGAAAAATAAAGTAAGGTGAGGTAAACTTACAGTGGGGTTTCTAATGAAGTTCAAGTGTAGACCACCATATCCTATACTTGCCCTATATTAATACAACCTTTTTAAAATTGAACAAATGGCAAGTTACAATAGAACCTCCCTACAAGTTCACTCAAAAGGAAAAACCCTAAACTAAGAAAGAAATAAAATTTGATGAAGCTTTGGCCCACAGGATTGTTGCTGCTCCTTTGCAAACTTCCCCTTGCATAAAACAAGTAAGATATGTCAATTTTTAAGGAATTAACAAAATACGCAAGAGTGATACAAAAATCCTAATCTAATGTAACCTAAAACTAAGACTAGGGATAAATAATTTAAATAAAGATCCAACCACAAATTTATTGCAATTCCCTACAATGGTGCCAAAAACTTGGTGTAGCTTTAATATTACTCGTAATTGCACAAATCAAAGTGGTAATTACACACGAGAGAGGTCAAACCCACAACGAATATCATGGAATTTTCAATTGCTTGTATCTTATTTAAGTTTCTTATCTTAGCCAAAGAGAGATGGTTTTTTAATTAACCTATGAATTTAAACAACATAAAATGGGAAAAACGCAGTAGATTCATAACTACTCCTAAAGGAAACTTTCTAAAACTAAACTTATTGCATTCACTAGTCCCAGCTCCCTTCCTGGGGAGGCTCTTTGCATTTGTTCGCCTGCTTGGAAGTTCTTTCTTTTCTGTATTAGGGCTAGAACATTCTCTAGTAACTGACTAACATTCTTGTCTACTTATTTTGATCTGATACAGAATGGGCTAAGTAGGTGTAATGCCCGAGCAATTTATGCTATTTTTAACAAAAATGAATTGGACATTCCATAGGAAATGAAAAGTTCCTCTTTTGGAGAGAAGAATATTTTGGTCATTTCACTGTTCACCCTAACTATACCATGAAATTTGGTGCTAAAAATAGTACCGTTAGGTGCGTCTTGGAAAAAGGATTCCAACAAGACCAAAATCACTCAAAACGGAGTTAAAATGAGCAAGTTATGGCCCTTTGAATTTCAAGGGCAAAAGTGTAATTTAAATTAAAAACGGATTTGGCCTGAGAAAAATAGGGACCCATTTTGATATGGCCACCCCTCTTCTTCAACCTCCTAGAGAGTTCTAGAACGGCGGTGTGCAGGGTAGAAACCACCGCCATTCTGGAGGTTTCTCCACCGCCATCGAATGGCGATAAGAACCCCCTCCAGAACCCTCTTCAAGCTCTATAAATAGAGCTCTTGGGTGCCTCCAATGGAAGCCCAAAAGCTTGGGAAAAACCCATCATGGAGAAGCAAACAAGAGGAGAAAACGTGGAAAAAACTAGGCCACGAACCAGGTATGCCCGAAAGTTTTTGCATGAAAAACCATGCAAAATGGGGCTCTAGGGAGCCACAAAGGACCCAGGGACGGTGCTTGGGCGTACTGGTTTGACTGGGGTGCGTCCATGGACGCGCCCGCAAACAAGAAAATGGGTAGAAGGCCCGGTGCATCTGTGGACGTGCCCTATGGACCTTCCATGTATTCTGAATACTAAAACGCCCATAACTTGAGTTCAAGGACTCCGATTGAGGTACCGTGAAAAGCGTTGTGTCCATATCGACGACATGGACACACTTAGACCATAAAATACTTGATCAAGGACCTATCTAAGGTGAGCATGACCCTTAAACTATGATAGTGGTGTGAGGCCACTAAACCTTTGTAAACCTGACGACACCAAGGCCCAGTTAGGACCTTAGGAGACCCATAGGCATGGGAATGAACCCTTAATGCCTGAGTAGTGAGATCAACCATTCTAAAACCTATAGAAATAGGCCAAACTAACCTTGTTCCCCTAAACTATGAGTAGGAGCGTACGAGGACAAGGGGGCTAGCGTGACCAAACTAGGTAGGTGCTCTATCGCTACTAGACTTTTTAAAAGAACCCATGATATTTTGAAGGTGTTCTATCGCTACTAGAATTTTTAAAAGAACCCATGATGTTTTGAAGTAGGTGCTCTATTGCTACTAGACTTTTAAAAAGAGCCCATGATTATTTTGAGAATGCATGTTTTAAGTATAAGTTATATGACTTGTTTAGCATGACTTAATTTTATAAATGAATTCAGCATGCATATGATAAATACATTATGCATAGGCATGTTTTATGATTGCATAAATTGCATGATTTGTGGTTATTGAGTTTTGAAAAATTGTATGTCCTTGAGGGTTACCAAAAGACATTGGAGTACCCAAAAAACGCTGGGTAGGCAGTTGTGAGGGACCCAAAGAGGACAGGTTTTGAAAAAGAGGTTTTTTCTTGATTGATCGTATATGATTTGGGCTAGTAAGCTCGTGGACGTTATGCCGAGAGGTCTGGGGTGGCCTCCCAACCTCTACCACTATTAGGTGGAAAGGGTACCACACAAAAAAAAAGGCATGTCCCTGCTTCGACTGCATGTGGTACAGGGGGCTACCACTGGTGTCACGGCACTGGGTCAAAGTGTCATATGCCCCATGGAGGCTATGATCCTGTGTCCCCAGGTACCCGGGGACCACATGGCGAGGAGGTCGTGGGCATAATGGGCCCTATGTTTTGAGGATTTACTTGCATTGCATATGGCGTGACATTAGGTTGGTCGACCATACCATATATCCATGAGTTGGATTCAGTTGAGCATCTTATGCATGTTATTATGTTTATGATATATATGATACTTTCGACTTGGATTATGCGATTCTTTAAGTCGTCAGTATTCCAATTCGACAATGGTTTTTAATATCGATATTGAACATGAATGTTCAAACATGCACATGTTTTAAATAGCATATGATTTTAAACATAGCATGCATTGTAAAACTAGTAGTGATAGACTCCTACTGAGTATAGTGTATACTCACCCAATCCTTAATATTTTTCAGACACAAGTAAGCACTTAAGAACAGGATATGCGCGTGACAGAAGATGCCTCAAGAAATGTTAGTGTTATGAGCAAGTAAATCAAAAGGAGACAATTATACATGTAAGTAAACACTCTACCCTTTGGACATGTATTTGTATTTATTTACAGTTGAAATTTGTGAGACTGTATTTGGATAGACCTGGGAACAGCATTTATGATTTTTGAAGTTTTTCAAAAACTACGTTGGTTGTTGTGAAAGCAAATGACAATCGGGGTTTTCAAAATGAGTTTAAAACTAAAGATTTTCCACTGCATTGCATGGTTTTCATAAAATGGTTTCAAATAGGGATGCATCCTGCCTTAGGAATTAGATATTGCATTTAAAAATAGATGGGAAAACCCAGGTCGTCACAGTTGGTATCAGAGCCCAGGTTTTATCCTTTCACAGCTAGTCCAGCATGTCCAAGGGTCCTAGACAATAGAGAAAATCAAGAAGAAGTAGTGTAAATAGAAGTAGTAGAGATGACTACTTCCATTTGAGGATTACAATATTAATGCTCAAGGCATTTCACCATAAACCAATAGGTGAAAAAGGAGATGGGTCTAGCAAAGTCTTAGATATTGGATGGCTTAAATCTTATCAATAAGAATTGATATGCAATGGTGCAAATAGGGAAACTCATATATGAATTAGATTATGATGAGAATGATGAATGAAGATGTTAGTGAACGTGTTAGTAGATAATTCTGACCTGTAATAGATCAATCTCACCAAAGATGAGAACATCGAAGAACCTAGATAGCTATCTTACCATCATAAAGAATATCAGAATATGAATATGATAAGGGATGTAAAAGACGGACTTTCAGAAGATTTTGATGATAATCTAAGAGGGATGAGAATGCAAGATGATATTAGGAGATAACTGTGACTCATACTAGGTCACAAAGGAATGGATCCTGAAGGACTTAGCTCAATTTTGGATACCTTAATTGGTGTCTTATGAAGAGTGAAGTGCTATCGACTAATAACTACCTGAGTATTATGGAGCAAATCGAAAGATGTATACAAGTGACATATTATGTGATTAAGAGAAACATAACACGAATATGATAGGGAAGTGAATTCAACCGAGTTATCAAAAGATTTTGATGATAATATTAGGGTCGATAGATCTGTGAATAATAGATTGATCCTAACATGAACTTATAAGAGAAGTATAGCACAACCAAAAGATCAATGACATTATTAAGACATTGTATGAATTTTCTTGAGGCTATAGGCAATTAAGGATTTCGATGATATTAGAAAACTTCAACATTTCTTGGAGGTATTAAATTTCTCCTGTCTAATAAGAAGATCGAGTATATGCAACAAAGCATATGAAGACATTGATCTAGGAAGGCAAAAGTGAGGATTTTGAAGAAAAGAGAGAAAGAGATATAGATGTAACTATAAGTATTCAATAAATATTGAATATTCAAAAGAAGAAGATCATGACTTTATGGAGATACACACAAATTTTTCATCTTGAATCCTATAGGAAGGTAGACCAAACAAATGCAAAGGAATAATACTAGATGAGTTGGTGATTTTATTGTAAAAGAGTATAAAAGAGAGAGCATATGGGGTTTAAGACTTTGAGTAGAGCATTGAATGAAAGGACATTATGCTGCACGAAAATTTTCGAAGAGGAATGGTGACCAACTAGAAATTAAATTCTACAAATGGTTTGATGCTTATATCAATTATTGCAATTAGAATCATATCGGATCCATTAGCTTATGAGGAACACCAATGGATGTAGTCCATCAAAAGGAAAACTTGGTGATATCCTACCTTGCCACTACATGAGTAATTAAAGTGTATTGAAAAAGGAATTAAGCTAGGACAGTGACTTGTCCATTTGTCTTTCTTCAGCAAGTAGGGTACCATCAAGGATCAAATTGAGGTCTTGCTATCATAGATTGGAAGAGCAAATATCTTAAGACCATTATTTAGTCATTACCTTTAGAGTATTGTTGACTAAAATAAGGGTATCCCACCATATTTAATCAAATATGTTAGTATCTATTAGACAGTAGTCGAAGTTATAAACTCGGAGGAATATTCTGAGTTTTCCTTAAAAGAAGTACTTGTTAGATTAAGTCATTTAAGGCTATGAGGTTAGTTGATTAGGCCACATCATGGAGGAGCTACGAGTACAATGAATACAGTAACAATTGAGACAGAAGCAAAAATAAGGAGCGATCTCCACCAATGAGACAGATTTTTCCAAACTTGAATAGATACCATGAGAAACCATAGAAATCACTATGGGTCTAAAAGATGCTGCTAACTTGGATTGAAAAGAAAGGCAGATAAGCATTGATCGCTTTAGAGAGACCGTTGAGCTTATAACCTATACATCTGGACAGAAATCAATAGGTAATCGAATAAATTCTCTTTCTATATGTCTACGAAAATGTTCCATGCTTACCTAAGTGTTTTTCAAATTTGATAAATTAACAGCTTTAGCATAACTTGATGTAATAGCTATCGAACGAGAACTGCTATTATAAGCTAAGTATGAGGAGGCACTTGAAAGATAAAATTAGAGGAATTGAGAAAACCACTACTTATGATGATGATAGGGAATGGAAGGAGAAAAGGTGAGATGGCTAGCATACTATAAGGTGAAGATTTAATGTTACATTGCCTTTAGACAAATAGTTAGTTGTTATGTGCATATACCAAGTACGAAAAATCAATTGAAGGAATTTCCTGAGGACTAACCCTACTGGATTGAGTATAGAACTTTTGGACTGAAAGGTTATGAAGAAAACCATCAAGCAAAGAAAGGATAAAGAAGACAATGACAAAGGATTCAACCATGACCTAGTAAGGGTACTCGGTTATGAATAAGAGACTTTTTGTATAATTGGGAACATTGTTGAAAATCCTAATGAAAAATTGACGTGAATAGTGAGATAGGCTTCTGGATGAGAACATTTGACCCATGATGATGAATTAACCATAAAACATTTGACATGAGTTTGCATAAACTCTTTAAGAAGAAAAGCATTTGATGGCTTCACCATCTATGAAACTTGATGTACAGTTTAGATATCCTAATCGTAATATGAGATAGTATCAGTGATGGAGGATGCTACTTGAATTATTTTATTTTGAATATAATATGGGTTGAGGACCCAAGTTATAGTAGAAAAGCGATAGACAGGTGAAATTCAAAGTTAATCAAGGGTTTGGCTTTATCATTAATATAATTGGAGGACACATGATACCATATTAGCTATTGAAGTATTTTGGGGAAAGAAAAAAATATAAAGCAAAGAAGATAAGAAGCAAAGTTAGACACAATAGAAAGAATGTAACTTTTTTTTGTTGGACTCTTACTAATGACATACAGCCAACCATTAAAAGAGATATGGACAATGAAGAGATCATTAGATGGAAGACGAGGAAAAAGGGATTATCCTATGCAATTCAAAATGAAATAGGAGGAATAAGATCATATGATCTCAAAGACATATGAAGTAATTTATACACGAGTAGGAGAGTGTGGCCATCTAAGGAGACTATCCTATACATGATCAAAAGGGATATGAGCATCTAAGGATGGGTAATACAGATAGAAACCTGTAATGATAAACTGGCACGCATGGGACTATGTATCAGAGTACGCAGCGGAAGCAGCTCATATATAAGAAAACAGATGAGATATATTGATGCGATATATATGTGCAAAGCCTTGTGGAAGGAATTATAACAAGGATAAATTGAGAACGTGCCTAGGATTGGGTACAAGATAGTATGATTAGCATTTTAAGGACAACATTACTCCAAGTATTAACTCAATTATAGTATTGGATAACGAAATAACGGATTTGTCGACAACAGAAGTATGGGAATTTTCTTAGTTCAAGGGAGTCCGGAATATGTCTTACCAAGAAGACAACTGACTTGAAGAAGAGGATTTGTGGAATTTCGAGGACGAAATTCTTTTAAGGGGGTAATAATGTAATGCCCGAGCAATTTACGCTATTTTTAACAAAAATGAATTGGACATTCTATAGGAAATGAAAAGTTCCCTTTTTGGAGATAAGGGTATTTTGGTCATTTCACAATTCACCCTAACTAAACCCTGAAATTTGGTCCTGAGAATATTACCTTTAGGTGCGTCTCGGAAAAAGGAATCCAACAAGACCAAAATCACTCAAAACAGAGTTAAAATGAGCAAGTTATGGCCCTTTGAAGTTCAAGGGCAAAAGTGTAATTTAAATTAAAAACGGATTTGGCCTAACAAAAACAGGGACCCGTTTTGATACGGGCACCCCTCTTCTTCAACCTCCTAGAGGGTTCTAGAACGGCGTTGTGTAGGGGAGAAATCACTGCCATTCTGGAGGTTTCCCCTAAATTATGAGCAGGAGCGTACGAGGACAAGGGGGCTAGTGTGACCAAACCAGGTAGGTGCTCTATCGCTACTAGACTTTTTAAAAGAACCCATGATGTTTTGAAGTAGGTGTTCTATCACTACTAAACTTTTTAAAAGAACCCATAATGTTTTGAAGTAGGTGCTTTATCGCTACTAGACTTTTAAAAAGGGCTCAAGATTGTTTTGAGAATGCATGTTTTAAGTATAAGTTATATGACTTATTTAGCATGACTTAATTTTATAAATGAATTCAGCATGCATATGATCAATACATTATGCATAGGCATGTTTTACGATTGCATAAATTGCATGATTTGTGGTTATTGAGTTTTGAAAATTTGTATGTCCTTGAGGGTTACCAAAAGACGCTGGAGTGCCCAAAAGACACTGGGTAGGCAGTTGTGAGGGACCCAAAGAGGACAAGTTTTGAAAAAGAGGTTTTTACTTGTTTGATCGTATATGATTTAGGCTAGTAAGCTCATGGGCGCTATGCCAAGAGGTCTGGGGTGGCCTCCCAGCCTCTACCACTATTAGGTGGAAAGGGTACCACGACGAAAAAAAGAGCATATGATTTTAAACATAGCATGCATTGTAAAACTAGTAGTGATAGACTCCTACTGAGTATAGTGTATTCTCACCCAATCCTTAACATTTTTTAGACACAAGAAAGCACTTAAGGACAGGATACGCGCGTGATAGAAGACGCCTCAGGAAATGTTAATGTTATGAGCAAGTAAATCAAAAGGAGACAATTATACATGTAAGTAAACACTCTACCCTTTGGACATGTATTTGTATTTATTTACGGTTGAAATTTGTGTTGTATTTGGATAGACCTAGGAAAAACATTTATGATTTTTGAAGTTTTTCAAAAACTACTTTGGTTGTTGTGAAAGCGAATGACACTCGGGGTTTTCAAAATGAGTTTAAAACTAAAGATTTTCCACTGCATTGCATGGTTTTCATAAAATGGTTTTCAAATAGGGATACATCCCCGCCTTAGGAATTAGATATTGCATTTAAAAATGCATGGGAAAACCCAGGTCGTCACAGCAGGCTACCCTATTGATCGCCGCTCTACCACTGGACTTTGTGTCTTCCTTAATCAATGGAATTAGAAACTTTCCTATGTAACACGTATTTAATAAAAGAACCTATTGCAAAACTAGCATGGGTGAATCTAGAAAGCTTAAACTAAAGAAAACTTACTAACAATGAAACTTTCTAAAACTCAAAGAGCAAAATTTATAAAATTAAACTAAAATGTAAAAAACTAATTAACTAGTACAAAATTAAGATTAGAAATCTTATCAAAATATGATCTAAAGATAATTTACCCAAGACCCACGTGGATGATCCATGGGATGGTGTGCATGGCTCATGGAGTAGGAATTGACTTAAATTGGTGAATCAACAGCTAACTATCATGGAATTGAATCAAAGAACTTAACAAATTACCTAAAAAACTAAATGGGTTCCAAAGAATCAAGCAAATAAGATGCACAAGCTACTAAAAACTAAGCATGAAGGTTAAATGCAAAAATCCAAATTTTAAGCACTTAAGAACTTCAAATCAAACCAAGCATGGAAAGTAATTGAACTAGCACCTTTCATGCAAGATAACACTTAAGATCTAAAGTAATTAGCTACTAGAATCTAGCACAAACAATGACCTTCAATTAACTTTATTGAATCAAAGGACAAATACACCCAAAATGGTGTGCATAATACATATGTGTAAATCTGAAAATTTAACACTCTTCATGAACTAAAACTTGATTCTAATGATGGAAACAAACTTAGGTGAAATTTAAGTAAGGCCAAGAGTGAAACAAGAGAATGGATGGTTCGAATGATGGAAACAAACTAGGAAAAAAAAAGCCTATAGCTAGCTCTCTCTCTAAGAAAAAAATAATGAATTTCAAGGAAGGAAATCAAGTATTCAAGCTCTTTGTTCTCTTGGATTTCACTATCAAATGAAGAAATAACTTGGATCTTTGATGAATAATCAAGAAAAACTAAGAAGGTGGAAGCAAAGGGCTAAGGTAGAACAAGAAAAAATTACGGGTGTGAAACTTAAGCAACAAAACAAACTATGCAAGCAAGAATGTAAAGGAAACTACTAACTTAGAATTGAAGTGCAAAGAGAGAGAAAATACTTAAGAATCCAAAGGAAGAGCAGCCCAAGTCCAAAGCTCCAAGAATCACCAAACTAGAATGCTACTTTCAATGTTTTCTCTCAAAACCTTTACTTAGAATAAATTAAAGAAAAACATGGAATCCATGGAGCTTTGTAGATGGTTATGTTTCCAATTGAATGAATATTTTTCTAGGAAGGGAAGGTGGATCTAGATATAGATTTTCAATGAGGAAAGTTATGTGGAGAGTGAGGTAGGCAAGATGACATCATGTTAAGGTAAAGTGGCTACCATGTATTTAGAAAGTGGGGGAGGCATCACCTTCTTAGGAAGGTGGCATGGAGGTCTTCTCTTCTAATTGCGTGGTATGTGGTTGTTGGAAAGAAGAAAAATAGAAAGGAAAATGGTAGGAAAGTTTGCAAAAGCATCTAAGTTTTGAGGTATTTTAGGTGTGAACAAGATCTAGGAGTTCCCTATTTAGGAAATTGCTTAAGATAGCAACTAAGCAAGGGAGAGGTGTTACATTTTTAGGAAGGTGCCTTCCTCCTAGATAAAAAATTATGGAACCCCAATTAGGTTGGGGGAAAATGATGGAAAATGGAAATGGAAAGTGGGGTTGTCTCTCTTGATTTGTCCACCTTAGCATAATCACCTTATCGTTTACAAATATCTCTCAAAACCTTCCAATTATCCTTTGAAAATTACATTTTTAACATAAGATAATTGCTTGAATTGATCCTCCAATTGTATGACTCCATGTGGCATGATAGGTCACTTTGATGGCTCATTCCTTGGTGGCTTTAGTTCCTAACTCCCCTGGCTTCAAAGCTTGAATAGCTTGGCTTCTTTAGGCTTCCTTGTTAGATTAAGAAACTCATGCATCGCTCCAATTCTCATGCAAAGGTGATGAAAATATATGTCTCTTTTGCATGGACCATTTATGTCACCTTTGATGCTTCTCATTGCCTTCTTGCTTTCCTTAGGATGATCTTGAACCATGATTAAGCTTTTAAATTTAGGTCTTTGGCCCTCTTTTGGTCTTGATCTTCAATTCTTATCTTTACTTGATCTCGGCCATTGGATCATCTTCTCAACACCTACAAAAGATGAAAATCCTAATTAATTTCTATAAAATTATGACCATTCACATACTTACTTTAGATTAGCTTTTAAACTTGTCAAATATCGAACTTTTGAATTATTTGGTTAGAAATGCATGTGTTATGAAATTCCAAAAGAACCCTAAAATTATGCCTATAAATTATAACATATGGGTTACTAATTGGGTACTGTTTAATATAAAATTGAACACTTATTAGAAGACAAGAAAAGCTTCCAAGATGTTGAAGTCCAAATCTCTAAGAGTACCTCGAAGTTGATGTGCTTGATTTCAAGGAGTTAGAAGCAGCCCCTCTACTTGAATTATGCATGGAAATCCATGGGGTTATATAGAAATTGTGCTTTCCAATTTGATAAGATCATATCCTAGGAAGAAAGGAGAGAATTAGAACTAGGACTCTAGGTAGGAAAGTTAGGTGGTTGATTAGAGAAAGAAGATTCTGAGGTGATGTGGACTTTCTAAATATAAGAAAAGAAAGTGAGAGGCACCACAATTTAAGGGATGTGGCATGGAATCCATTTCCTTAAGGTGTCTCACATGATTGGATGGAAAGAAGGTGAAAAGAGATAGGAAAGGTGGAGGAAAGAGATACGAAGTTGAGGTAGTAGAGTGGTTAATGGAACTAAAAGGTGGAGTTGGTGGAATGGATGGATTTAGAAGGGATGAGGTGATACTTTTCAAGGAAGGTGGTGTAGAACTCCTTCCCTTTGTGTATGTGATGTGGTGGGTAGGAAAGAGAGAGAAAATAGGGAGGAAAAGAGAGAGAAATATAAGGAAAGTGGACTTGGTTTCTCTCTTGATTGGTCCAGCTGCACATGCATATCTTACTATATACTAACCTCCATTGAGCTCCTTCTAATTATCACTTCAAATTCATGTTTTTAGCATGGGTTAATTGCTTCTAAAAGTCCTCCAATCGTGGCTTGGTGGCTCACTTTGATGGCTCAATGCTTGATAGCTTAAGTGGCTAAGTCCTCTGGTTTCAAGGCTTGAATGGGTTTCCTTCCTTAGATTTCCTTGATAGCTTAGGAAACTTGCACACATGGCTCCAATTCTCATGCAAATGTTGTGGAATTGCATGGCTTCTTGCATGGGCCTATTTTAGTGACCTTTGGATCTTTCCATTGCTTTCATGCTTGCCTTAACATGATCTTGAACCTTGATTTAGCTTTGGAATGGTGAAATTTAAGTCCTTGCTCTCTCTTTTGATCTTGATCCTTAATTCTCATCTTGATTGATCTCAACCATTGGATCATCATCTCACTACCTTCAAAAGAGTAAAAATCCTAATTCTATCATAAAAAAATATTGTAATTCACATAATTACTCTGGATTAGCTTATAAACCTACAAAGTATCAAACTTTTGAATTATATGGTAAAAAATACATGTGTTATGAATTCTAGCAAAAATTTAGGATAATACCATATATTTTATAACACATGGACTACTAATTAGGTACTTCTTTATACAAAATTTAGCACTTATCAGTTATGAATGAGTAGGAATTCTAGTAAAATGTAATAGTTGTTATCCTTTCCATGAGACTATTTATCAGTTTTTTCTGAGCTACCATTCTTTTATATGAAATATGTGAGATACTTTGGCTTTAATATATATTATCTATGCTCACATATTATAACATCCCTAATTTCTAAATCTAAAATTTAGTGAATTTTGAAAAATATTAAATTGGGATAAAAAGAACATATTAAATTCATATTTTTGGAGTTTATAAGTAAAAGACAAAATAGACATCTAATCTAGCATTGAGACCTCTATAATTGGATAATACTCAAAAAAATAATTTAAATGACACCAAGTTTGCAGAAATCAGAGTTCAGATGGAGGAGATATGAGGATTTAAGGATTATGAGCATTGTTGGAAAAAAACAAATTGCCTTAAAATGGGGAGGGGAGAGGGGGGGGCGCATCGGGTCTATTCTTCCCAAACCCGACTGATAGAAAAAAAAAAAAAAAAAAAAACAGAGATAGAGTGTGACGACCCGGGTTTTCTCATGTATTTTTAAATGCAATACCTAATTTTCTAAGGCGGGATGCATCCCTATTTGAAAACCATTCTATAAAAACCATGCAATGCAGCGGAAAACCTTTCGTTTTAAACTCATTTTTTGAAAACCCCGAGTGTCATTTGCCTTCACAACAACCAAAGTAGTTTTTGAAAAAAACTTCAGAAATCATAAATATTTTTCCCCAGGTCTTTCCAGTCACAGCACACAGTCCAACTGTAATTAAATACAACTTCATGTCCAAAGGGTTGAGAGTTTACTTACATGTATAACTTTCTTCTTTTTGATTCACTTGCTCGTAGCACTAATATCTCCTGAGACGTCTTCTATTTATGAGTGGAACTATCCTGAAAAATGTTAAGGATAGGGTGAGTATATACTATACTCAGTAGGAGTCTATCGCTACTAGTTTTATAATGCATGCGATGTTTTAAAATCATATGCTCTTTCCAAAACATGTGCATGTCTAAATACTCAAGTTCAATATCGATATAAAATCCATTGTCAAACTGAAATGCCAACGATTTAAAGGATCACATAATCCAAAATCGAAAGTATAATATACATATATATCATAACATTATGATATGCATAAGATGCTTCATGGAATCCAACTCATGGATCTCTAGTATGGTATGGTCGACCAACCTCATATCATGCCATATGCAATGCACATAAATCATCAAACCATAGGGTCCACTATGCCCACGACCTCCTCGTCGTGTAATCCCCGAGTACCTGAGGACACTCGGTCATAGCCTCCATGGGGCCTATGACATGTCGACCCAGTGCCGTGACACCAGTGGTAGCCCCCTGTACCACATGTAGTCGACGTAGGGACTTGCCTCTTTTTGGGTGTGGTACCCATCCACCTAATAGTGGTAGAGGCCGGGTGGCCAACCCAGACCCCTCGGCATAGCACCCACGGGCTTTCTAGCCCAAATCACATAAGATCAAATAAGCCAAAACCTCTTTTCAAAACCTGTCCACTTTTGGGTCCCTCACAACTACCTAGCCCTCGGCACTCCAGCGTCTTTTGGCAACCCTCAAGGACATGCAATCTTTGCAAGTACTTAAATCATGCAATGTATGTACTTGTTTGCAAAACATATATGTGCATAATGTATATGCAATCATTTACAAAACATGTCTATGTACAAAGCATTTATCACATGCATGCTGAATTAAGTCATGCTAAACAAGTCATATACTTAAAACACATGTTCTCAAAATAATAATAGTTCTTTTAAAAGAATCTAATAGTGATAGAGCACCTACCTGACTAGGTCGCGCTAACCCATTTGTCCTCGTACGCACCTGAACATGGTTTGGGGACTCAAGGTTAGTTTGACCCATCTTTTATGGGTTTTAAAGTAGTTGGGTCTTATTACTTAGGCATTAGGGGTCCATCCTTATGCCTATGGGTGTCCTAAGGTCCTAATTGGGCCTTGGTATTATCAATTTTCCAAAGGTCTAGTGGCCACGTGCCACCATCCTATTCTAAGGGTCATGCCCACCTTTGATTGGGCCTTGATCAGGGATTTTATAATTTTGATGTGTCCGCGTCATTGACATGGACACAACGCCTTTAGCGGTGCCTCAATCAGAGCTTTAGATCTCAAGTTATAAGCGTTTTAGTGTCGTATGTACACAGAAGTCTTAAAAATAAAAAGACGGAATGCTAGGGTGCTGCACATCTGCGACGTGCGCCCTCGCTTCCTTAAGGAACCAAAAAATGATGCACTACTAGCGCGCTGCGTGTCTGCAGCGTGCGCCTCAGCGGGCGCGTCTGCAGATGCGCCGGGTTTTCCGCCCGACGGTCTCTTTTGCGGGAGCATCCCTGGACGCGCTCGTTTGGTTTCTCAAACGCGGGTCGACGCAGGACGACGTGTGACATTCCTATTGGATCATCTTGCTCGTTGGGGACCCGGGTCATCCTTAGGTCACCCTGGTTTGACCCTGTTGAACCAGTGCGGCCCAGGGGACGTCCCTGGGTCCTTGGTGGCTCTCCTGGGCTCCGTTTTGCATGGTTTTTCATGCAAAAACCTAGGAAAATCATTCCTTGAACTATGGTGGAGATGGTTTTGAGCGATCTCAGACGTACCTAGCTCGTTGCTGGGTTTTTCTCCTTGTTTTCCCCTCTAGGTCACTACTCCACGACTGGTTTTTCTTCAACGTTTTGGGCTGCCATTAGAGGCGCCCAAGAGCTCTATTTATAGAGCTAAGAGAGGGTTTTGGAGGGGGCTCTCACCACCTTTGAATGGCAGTGGAGAAACCTCCAGAATGACGGTGATTTCCCCTCCAATCACCGCCGTTCTAGAACTCTTTAGGAGGTGGAAGATGAAGGGTGCCCGTATCAAAACGGGCCCCTGTGTTTTGCAGTTAAATCCGTTTTTGTGAAAATTATAGTTTTGCCCCTGAACTTCAAAGGGCCATAACTTGCTCATTTGAACTTCGTTTTGGGTGATTTTAGTCTCGTTGGATTCCTTTTTCTAAGAAGCATCTAATGGAACCATTTTTAGGACCAAATTATTGGGTTCATTCAAGGTGAATAGTGAAATGACCAAAATGCCCTTATCTTCAAAATTGAACTTTTCATGGGATTTTAATATTACAAAAATTGGGGTTATTACATAGAGAGAAAAAGGGAAAAACCTATGAGGATGATTGGTAGGGGAGAAAGAAGAAGAAAAGGAAGAAGAGAAGGGAGAAAGAGAACAAAGAGAGGTAGGGGCCAGGATCTACACACTGGAAAACCCACCACATTGAAGAAGATGAGGGAAACTAGGGTTTTTAAGTGCTGAAGATTTTAGGCCAGTCACTGGAGACGATGCTGACTCAGATCAATGATCCAAGCTAGTCATTTTGTTCAGCTCAGGGAGGTGAGAAAAACCCCTAAGTTTAAGGGAAAATATGAGATAATTTGGATTTTGCATCAAAGAGGAGATCGTTGCACTCCTAGGTTTGGAGGGTTTCTTGATAGATCGGAGCCAATGCAGCTCATTTTAGAAGGGAGAACACACAAAAATACATCCAATAGGTAAGATCTACGAAACCCAACTTGTGATTTGAAGTATTTTGCAAGATTAACATTGTTCATGCTAGTTATAGGTTTTTATGATGATCTAACCATTCATTTTAAGTAAAAGCTTAAGGATGGGTAAATAAGGACTTGATGTAGGTCAAATCACACTAAATGTGTAGATATAGGCTAGAAACCGATCAAACAATCTTAACCGTCCAATCGGGTACACCATAGATGAGTCTTAGAGTATTGAATTGCTAAGATATGGCACAAATTGAAAATTTTAGGTTGAAATTGATAAAAAAAAATCTAAATCATTCAATCAGACAGTAGAAGTATAAAAACCTACCAATTTCTGATTGGCGGTTAGATGCCACCATCGTGTACCCTAACTTTTAATAAGTAAGATACTCTAAAAAATGTAAGACCAGGCCATTGAACAGTGAAAGTAAATTTCAATCACTTAAGAAGAATGATGGATAGCCAATTTAGGGCCAATGCCAGGGATTGGAAATCCAGTACCTGTTGTCATTCAATTGGCTATCAACCAATAGCTAATGAAACACCCTTAGCACACTAATAAACACATCCATTTTGCATTGTGCTGAATAGTGCTAGGAGCTAACTTTGGGAAACTTTCATGCTAAGAAAGCTAAGATAAGTCCTAGAATTGTATAACTGAATATATGTTTGTATTGTTACAGAGGTGTGATTGATCAGGAGCATGTTTGTAAACTAAATAGATAATTTTCTTCAGAGAACCTAAAGATCTCCATTTGAGGTAGGTGAAATTAAGATTGCTAAGACTTTCACTATATATGCATGTGTATATGACTTTCAAGAATTGAAATGAATCTTTCCAGTTTATACGAAAGATAAGATGAATGTGCATGATGAAATTAAATCATGATTAAACTGTTTATGCATACGCTATGTATTATGATGAATCACATCAAAAAATATAATACTAATACCAAGAACAAATCCTTGAGATGTGTCTTTGGTTTTGGCGTGTCTTTGGGTTCAACCTACTGTGCCTACTCACTGGGCCAAAAGAGGTTAATTAGGAACAATGCCTTGACGTGTGTCTTTGGGTTTAACCCATTAAGTCGACTCACTGTGCCAAGAGGATCAAATTGGGTTGCTATGTACTTGATACACATAGCAACATGTTGGTATTTGGAAATGTGAAATGGCTCATAAGAGCGAAGACTAGTATCAGGAAATGAAAATGATTTGTGAGTTTAACATGTGATTACATACCTTACATTTCAAAGAATATGTTTTGTACTAATGCATTGGTTTTTCTTCCATGTTGAGCATGTATTCAAGAGTTTTTTTTATTCATGTTGAATGATTCAAGTTAAATGGTAATTGAATTGTGTTTGCATGATTCAGCATGGACAAATTGATTTATATAAGATTAACATGATTATGTTGATATAAAATTTGCATCTTATTCCACCAACACAAGTGATTGCTTGTTGAGGCATTGCTTTGGCTTGTAATGCCTCAGATATAGAGAATAATAGCATGTTTGGCATGTTAACAATATCTTAGAGCAGAGGATTCTCAACCAATAGGAGCTATTTACTGACTGAAGTGCCCAATGGAAGCTTTCGACAAGGAAAGGTAAGAAATGGTTTGTGTTAGAAATTATGGTCTCAAATATGAGAAAGAGATTGTGTTGTATGTAATTTTGGGAGTTTGAATAAGTTATGTGATTGGATTGTGCTGTGAAGGTTCTGGGTGTGTTTTGTTGATGTAAATTGTTTTATTTAGTTAGATGTGTGAAAAGGAGACAGAGTCTTCATTTATGGTTTTAAAATGTCAATGAATTTTTATCAAGTACTTTTCTATAACATGCATTAAATGTCATATGTCCGAAAAATAGAGGAAACTCTACTGAATTTTCTGTAGAAATGAGTGCTCATTTCACCGAGAATCCTTGTTTAAAAAAAAAATTGACACTCGGGACTTTTCAAAGTGAATTTACAAGAAAATATTCTTCTGCTGTTGTTTACTCTTTAAAAATGATTTTATTAGAGGTTGAGCTCGCTAAGTCAATGCCTTTTTGTATTTAAAAAGTGTTATGAAAAACCTGGGTTGTTACACATATTGATGAGAATTTTAGCCGCTTCTAAGTGACTTCTTTCTATGTAATTATATGCTATGAGAATAAAAGTTGAAGCTTACTTTTGGATGGTAGTTTAGGTTATAGTTTACTTAGACAATGACAATTGTATATATATTGGTTGTATTAACACACATTCTAAGGTTTGATAAATAATGGAATATCTTTCGCATAAGTGTTAGATTTTGAATTATTGTTCATTTTTATTAGCATGCTAAATTTAGAAATTTAATGAATATTGGATATAAGAAAATTCTTTGAAAAAAAGTGAATGAATTTCCATAATGTACAATAACTTACAGCCCAGGGCCCACATGAAGTTGACTTCCATTCACTCTCTTTATGTTACTTAACTCCAAAATCAGACCAATAATGGGATTCCATAATTTTTCCATGCATTAGGGCATGCTACACTCAAAATCATGTTCCACATGAGAAAATATAGCAAATATTCAAGGAGTAAAAAAGTGGAGAAAAGACAAAATTTAAAGGAAATCTACGGACCACATTGATCCTCACTTTTGATTAAACAATTTTTTAGAGCTATCCTAACTTAGGGCTATCCTAAAGCATTGAATAAGAAGTAACTTATGGTAGGGTGGACCAACGAGAAAGAGCCATGCCAAGAGTGAAGCAAAGCATCCCATTAGTGAAGATTAGGTGGATCGAAAATGTGTTGTGACCTAGCATTCTATTGGGGGAGAATAAAAAAGTAGGCGCAGGAGAGAACCAAGGATGAGAATGACCTTTGGAAAGAGAACTTCAACAAGATCCTAGCCATCTATCCTAGGGCAAGCACATAATCGAAGGGTGAAAAGAAGAGGAAGCTTCTTAGGAGTGAGATATGATCTAAAAAGGTTAGGAGGAAGCAAAGTTCCTCAACGAATCACATGGAACAAAACACCACACCCCTATAGTTCAATGCGTTATACATTACATGGGAAAAGGAATGAAATACAAGAGGAGGATAGAGATAATAAAAGAGCAAAGGAGGGAGTTTCTAAAAGGAAACTTCCACCTCCTTAAAGCTCTCAATGTGATGCATAACAGAAAGAATGGTGTAATGCATGAAAGGATGCCTCACAATTTGTATTTAATGCAGCTCCTAGGGAAGAAAGTAAGAGGAAGGTGGCGCTGTCCATCCCCATGCTATATAAGATCAGATCTTAAGGAGGAGAAGAGACTTCTAAGGACAAGATCAAACACTCCACACAATTTCCATCATTCATCTATCCCACGCCACAATCCAACTCATCTAACATTGCTTCCATATCTCCCATACTCCAAAGAAAAATGATAAGTATTCAATTTTGTATAAAAAGTACCAACTAGTAGCCCATATGTTATAACTTATAGTGCTAAATTAGGATTTTTGGTCAAAATTTTGTAACACATGCATTTCTGACCTAATAATTCAATAGTTTGATATTTTTTAGATTCAAAAGCTAATCAAAAGTACGTATGTGAATGATCATAATCTCCTAGGATTTAATAAGGGTTTTTCTTCTTTTGTAGGTGTTGAGAAGGTAATTCAAAGGCTGAGCTTGATCGAGGTAAGAATTGAAGACATTCATGAGGTTTCTTAGTCTAACTAGGAAACCTAATCAAGCCAAACCCTATATCCAAGGTGTGATGGAGGTTGAAGATTATCCTAGGGCAAGTAAAGAAGTAATTGGAGAAGCAAAAGGTGTCTAGAAATGGACCCAAGCATAAGACATGCATTTCCACCACCTTATATGGAAGCCATTCAAGCCACTTGGCCATTAAAGCCATGAAAAAGGGTGATAAGCCATATGATCTATTCAAGCATTGAAGAAATTTAAGACACCAAGGAATGAGCCATCAAAATGAGCTATCAAGCCAAGGAGGAGTGCCATATGGAGCCTTACAATTGGAGCATCAATTCAAGCAACTTTTCTATGTTAAAGTGTGAATTTTAAGGGATTTTGAGAGATAATTGTAAATGGTAAGATGATCATGCATCAAGGGACACATCAAGAGAGAAAAATCCACTTTCCTAAACCATTTCCCATCCCAAATCCACCATTCATCCTAGGGTTCCACATTTTTAATTGAAGGAGGGATCCACCTTCCTAAAAAGGCCACTCTCATGCTTAGTTGTCAAAATTCATGTGGTTTCCTAATTAGGAAACCCTAGACCTAAGTCCATTCAAAGCTCATCAAACCCTAGGTTTTCTTCTATATTTTCCTTCTTATTCCCTCACTCTTTCCACCAGCCAATCACCATCCAATTAGGAGGGTGGAGAGCCACTTACCGTCCATGGAAAATGATGCCAATCCCCCTTCTTAATTTAGAAACTAGCCAACAAAGACTCTCTCTCTCTCTCTCTCTCTCTCTCTCTCTCTCTCTCTCTCTCTCTCTCTCTCTCTCTCTCTTATGTCATATTATTACATCATCTCCATCTAACTTTTCTTCTTCAAATTCCACCTCAGCTCTAGATTTAGATCTTCACCTCTTTCATAGATTAAGCTGTAATACCCGAGCAATTTACGCTATTTAACAAAAATGAATTGGACATTCTATAGGAAATGAAAAGTTCCCTTTTTGGAGATAAGGGTATTTTGGTCGTTTCACCGTTCACCCTAACTAGACATAGAAATTTGGTCCTAAGAATAGTACCCTTAGGTGCATCTTAGAAAAAGGAATCCAACAAGACCAAAATCACCCAAAACGGAGTTAAAATAAGCAAGATATGGCCCTTTGAAGTTCAAGGGCAAAAGTGTAAATTAATTCAAAAACGGATTTGGCCTGAGAAAAACAGGGACCCGTTTTGATACGGGCACCCTTCTTCTTCAACCTCTTAGAGGGTTTTAGAACGGCAGTGTGCAGGGGAGAAACCACTGCCATTCTGGAGGTTTCTCCACCGCCATGGAATGGCGGTAAGAACCCCCTCCAAAACCCTCTTCGAGCTCTATAAATAGAGCTCTTGGGCGCTTCCAATGGAAGCCCAAAAGCCTGGGAAAAAACCATCATGGAGAAGCAAACAAGAGGAGAAAATGTGGGAAAAACCCGGCCACGAACCAGGTATGCCCAAAACCCCTCCAAACCCATCTCCCCCTTAGTCTTAGGATGAGTTCCCCCAAGTTTTTGCATGAAAAACCATGCAAAACGGGGTTCTAAGGAGCCACAAAGGACCTAGGGACGGTGCTTGAGAGTATTGGTTCGACAAGTTCAAACCAGGCGCATCCGTGGACGCGCTTGCAAATAAGAAAATGGGCAGAAGGCCCGGTGCATCTATGGACGCTCCCTGTGGGCCTTCCATGTATTCTGAATACTAAAACGCCCATAACTTGAGTTCAAGGACTCTGATTGAGGCGCCGCGAAAGGCGTTGTGTCTGTATTGACGACACGAATATACCCAGACCATAAAATACCTTATCAAGGCCTTATCTAAGGTAGGCATGACCCTTAAACTATGATAGTGGTGTGGGGCTACTAAACCTTTATAAACCTGACGATACCAAGGCCCAATTAGGACCTTAGGAGACCCATAGGCATGAGAATGAACCCTTAATGCCTAAGTAGTGAGATTAACCATTCTAAAACCTATAGAAATAGGCCAAGCTAACCTTATTTCTCTAAACCATGTTTAGAAGCATACGAGGACAAGGGGACTAGCGTGATCAAACCAGGTAGGTACTCTATCGCTACTAGACTTTTAAAAGGAGCCATGATTGTTTTGAGAAAGCATGTTTTAAGTGTAAGTTATATGACTTGTTTAGCATGACTTAATTTTATAAATGAATTCAGCATGCATATGATAAATACATTATGCATAGACATGTTTTGCAAACAATTGCATAAATTGCATGATTTGTGGTTATTGAGTTTTGAGAAATTGCATGTCCTTGAGGGTTATCAAAAGACACTGGAGTTCCCAAAAGACGCTGGGTAGGTTGTTGTGAGGGCCAGTCGGTTGTGAGGGACCCAAAGAGGATAGGTTTTGAAAAAAAGGTTTTTGCTTGATTGATCGTATATGATTTGGGCTAGTAAGCTCGTGGGCTCTATGCCGAGAGGTCTGGGGTGGCCTCCTAGCCTCTACCACTATTAGGTGGAAAGGGTACTGCACCAAAAGGCATGTCCTTGCTTCGACTGCATGTGGTACATGGGGCTACCACTGGTGTCATGGCACTGGGTCGAAATGTCATATGCCCCGTGGAGGCTATGACCCTGTGTCCCTAGGTACCCGGGGACCACACGGTGGTGAGGTCGTGGGCATAGTGGACCCTATGTTTTGAGGATTTACTTGCATTGCATGAGGCATGACATGAGGTTGGTCGACCATACCATATATCCATGAGTTGGATTCAGTTGAGCATCTTATGCATATCGTTATGTTTATGATATATATAATACTTTCGACTTGGATTATGTGATTCTTTAAGTCGTCAGTATTCCAATTCGACAATGGTTTTTAATATCGATATTGTACATGAGTGTTCAAACATGCACATGTTTTAAAGAGCATATGATTTTAAACATAGCATGCATTGTAAAACTAGTAGTGAGAGACTCCTACTAAGTATAGTGTATACTCACACAATCCTTAACATTTTTCAGGACAGCTCCATTCATGAGTAGAAGAAGCCTTAGGAAATGTTAGTGCTACGAGCAAGTAAATCAAAAGTAGACAATTATACATGTAAGTAAACACTCTACCCTTTGGACATGTATTTGTATTTATTTACAGTTGGGCTGTGAGCTGTGACTGGATAGACCTGGGAAAAACATTTATGATTTCTGAAGTTTTTCAAAAACCACTTTGATTGTTGTGAAAGCAAATGACACTCGGGGTTTTCAAAATGAGTTTAAAACAAAAGATTTTCGGCTGCATTGCGTGGTTTTTATAAAATGGTTTTCAAATAGGGATGCATCCCGCCTTAAGAATTAGATATTGCATTTAAAAATGCATGGGGAAACCTGGGTCGTCACATAAGCATTCATCAAATTGCAAGCTAAAACATCTATATATTCCCTAAGGCTTCCAACATTTTTTTCAAAGTAGAGGTGGGTGAAACACCTTGAAACATATCTCTCCTTTGGTGCTTAGTTTTTGCTGGACTTTGGAACGTATTTGATGCTTTTCTTTGATTTTTAGTTATTTTCTTTGTTATTTTCTCTCCAAATTAGGTTAGTAGTTTGCTTGCTTTCATTTAGTTTCACTTGTTTTGCCTTCTTGTTTTACACTCTTCTTTCCACCTAAATTCTCCCATCTTCTTTGTTATCATTCCATTAGTTTTCTTTGCTTATTCCCTCAAGATTCAAGTTATTTCTTCTCTAGCAATGACAGCCAAGTGAAGAAATAATGTGCAACCTTGAATTTCCCTCTTAGAAAATCATATTTTATACCTAGTTTTCCCTTTAGTTTTAGGTCCATTTTCCATAGTCAGTTCACCCACTTAGCCTTCTTTCCACTGAAATTCCTTTTTGGATTTTCTTTACATGTCATCATATTAAATTGTGAGCACTAGATTATTGATGTTGTTTAGAAAGGATTTTATGCTTAGTAATTAGATGCAATTTTCAACAATAGAATATGTATTATGAGTCCAATTTTGGTGTAATTTGGAGATGATTCAATAAACCTCATTGAGCTTTCTTGTTATGGAATGTTTCTTTCATCAAATTACATTAGATTTGGGTTGTTTTCTTCCATAGAACTTGTGGTTTCAAGTGCTCTTGATTTGTTTGATGTTCTTAAATAGTTGAAATCTGAAAATTTTCTCCCCTTGACTTTGTGATTTGTTATAGCCATCTAAACACCTTATTTACTCAAATCCTTAAGAACCCATTTAGCTTTTTAGGTTTTTTAATAATTAAATAGCGTATGTTTCATTTTAGTTTGTCTTAATCTTGTTTTGGTAGTTTTTAATTAGTTGTTTGCATCTTAGTATAGGTTTAGAAACTTTCCTTTTAAGTTTTATAAAGTTTCATTTTTAGAAAGTTTCTTGTTTAGGAATGTATTACATTAGAAAAGTTTCCCTTTTAGTATTTTTCTTTGGATTAGTTGACCGTTTTGGTTCTTAGTCTTGGTTTATAGTAAGTTTCTTTTAAGGTTAGTTTCTAATTCCATGCATGTTTGTTTCTTACTTTATTTTAATTTTCTAATTTAATCACATCTCTATCTCTTTAACTAAAGTTAATTGATCTAAATAGAATCCAATCCATTGCAAATGGAGTCACACAATTGGAATGCTATTTGAAGCAATTATCCTATGCCAAAAGTGTGATTTTCAAGGGATAATTAGAAAATTTTGAGAAATATTTGTAAAAGTTAAGACGATCATGCATAGGTGGACCCATCAAGAGAGAAAATCCCACTTTTCATTTCTATTTTTTTAATATTTTTCCTCAACCAATCTAGGATTCCATGATTTTTACTTAAATGAGGGAGGTACCTCCTAAAAAAGTGCCCGTCCCCTTGCTTGCTTGTCACCTTGAGTAGGTTCCTGAATGGGAAACTCCTATTTCTAGTTCACACTCAAAACACCTCAATCCCTAGATACTTTCCCATATTTTATTTTTTTTCATTTCTCTCTATTTTCTAACAACTAAAAACCATGTATTTAGAAGGGGAGGAACACCACGCCACCTTCCCTAAAAGGTGGCACCTTTCCTATTTAAAGATGGCAACTATTATGTTACTTGCTTGGCTCATCTCCCCACCTAACTTTCCTCATTGAAACCTTAGATCCAGATCTACTTTCCCTTCCTACAATAAGCTTCATTCAATTAGAAACCCAGCCATCTATAAAGCTCCATGGATTCAACAAATTTTATTTTATTTTTCTAAGTAGAGGTTTGGTGAGAAAACCTTTAAATTAGAACTCTAGCTTGGTGATTCTTGGAGCGTTGGAATTGGGCTTCCTTTTGGGCTGTTATTCTTTTGATTCTTAAGTATTTTGTTTTGCTTTTGTACTTCAATTCCATATTAGTAATTTGATTTCAATCCATTGCTTTTGTTGTTAGTTTTGTTCTTATTTTGTTGCTCTAGTTTCACACCTATAATTCCTCCAATCTTTCCCTTAGTTCATTGCTCCACCTTAGTTTTTCTTAGTTATTCCTCAAATATATAATTTAGTTCTTCTTTAGTAGTAACAACCAAGAAAAGAAAGAGCTTGCATCCTTCATGGATTTTTCCTTAGAAGATAGCTAGTTTTAGGCATCTTTTTCATAAGATAAGCCCATAATTCCAGCCATTTATTCTCTTAATTCTCTTTTAGGTCTTACTTACATGTCATTTTAATTTAGTTTTAGAGCATTGTATTGCTGATTTTATTTGATTTAGATCAAGTTTTAGGAGCTTGAATAGTGCACAATTTCCATATATGTGTATGTGTATGTGTATGTGCACCATTTTAGATGTAATTTGTTGATTAATCAATAAGTTACTTGAAGATTATTGTTATTTTTTGTTTCCAGTATTAAAGTAATTTAGATCTTGAGTGTTATCTTGTATAAAAATTTCTAATTCAATTGCTTTCCGCATTTCGTCTGATTTGAGTCTCTTAAGTTCTTGAAATTTGAAAATTTTTCATTCTTAGTTTCAAGCATCTTATTCATCATAATTACTTGTTTTCTTGGGAACCCATTTAGCTTTAGGTTTTTATTATGTTCTTTATTTATTTACCATGTTAGTTAGCATTTTCTTGTTGAATTTTGAGTAATTTTTCATCCTATGGACCATGCACACCATTCCATTGGTCATGTGCATGGGACTTGGATGATTCCTCTTTTGATTCTTGCTTTGTTTGTTGATTAATCCTAGTTTAGAAATTATTAATTAGTTGTTTACATCTTAGTTTACTTTTTAAAATTTTCCTTTTTGAGTTTTAGAAAGTTTTAGGTTGAGGAATGTTTCACTAGTTTAAGTTTCCTAGATTCATTCATTCTAGTTTTGCAGTAGTTTCTTTGATTGAATACATGTTAGTTAGGAAAGTTTATAGTTTCATTGAATATCTTTATTTTTAGAAAGTTTTCTTTAGTTGCAGTTTCTTATTTAGTGTATGTTTCTCATTATATGTTGTTCAAATTCTTAGTTTAATTCGAAACCCATTTCTATTTGGCCAATATAAGCAACTTAAATAAGATCGAATCAATTGAAATTTCATGAGATTTCTTATGGGATCAATCTCTCTCGCATGCAATACTATTTTGATTCATGCACTTGTGAGTTATTTTAAAGCTACACCACCTACCATACATACCTCATCTTCTATCACCCTCTCTCCTATTCTCTAATTCAATGCAATACTCCCCCTTTATCATTCTATTTTCAATGCAAATACTTAGTTATCTCTCTCTCTATTATCTTCATTCCCCCAACTTTAGTGCACATATCACTCATATTTCAAAGCCCCACACATCCCTTTCTCCCACACATATCCTCCCTTTCCAATGTACCATCTTGTCTCCAATTTTCTCATTCTTTCCATCACACATGTTCCTATCCCATATACCCTTTCCCTCTTCCTAATATTACAATCCAAGCACTCCTCTTTCCTGTCCTCTCTTTAACTTCAACACCCTTTGTTCCCCTATCCTACTTGCTCTCCATTGCATATCATCTAGTCACCTTTTCATCTATTTCTCATTGACCACATGGATGACAAGTTGTGAGTAACCTCTTCTAGATTTGTGTCTATTGGGTGTTGACCTATGTATTCATTGAGTGAGATAGTGAATACAAGTCATTGTTTGGATGTTAATAATAAGGCAAAAATGTGGTTGGAGCAAGTTCGTGGTGGATTTTGTTGAGTTACACAACGAGGACCTCTAGTGATATCAATCCTTTCCATAGGATTTTGGTTTCTTTTTATTCATGCTTCCTTTTGATTATTGTAATACTTTTTAATACTTTATATTTATAGAAATAAGATCTATCTTTTCTTTTCATTAGTTAGTTATTTGTTAATTACTTTAGTTATATGTTTAATGCTTTGATTCTTAGCTATTTCTTTTTAATTGACAATACTAGTGTAGTATGATATTTGTTACTTTAGCTTCTATTAGTTGTAATTACTAGTTTTTGCTTATATTAGTTATTAGTAGCTTAGAATATTAATTGGTAGTGTATTTATAAAAAGTTAGTAAATATGTATTTGGCTAATTTTTCACCCAAGGGTTAGGATGAAACAATAAAAGGTTAGGTAATTTCTTGATTAAGTAAATTTTGGTCTAAGTCTGTTTCAATATTAATTTGAGATTTAGCAAATCTAATATATATGTTTAGTAATTTTTCCATGGAAAATATCATGTATTTATTATAGTTTAGATACTGGACTAATTAGATTAAATAATTCTGCATACAAATTTTTTTATAATATGTGCCCTAAAAAGATATATTATACTTTGAGTAAATATGTCAAATTTGGATAAATCTTGGAATTAAAAAATATAGAAACTAAGATTCCAATAATGATATTTTCTATGTGTTTAAATTCACCAAGATTTTATTAATATAAGTAGTGAAATTTTTGAATTTGCTTAATTCTAATAACGTTTAAATTCATTGTGGTGGGTTTTAAACCCTAGGCTTAGATTTTAATTAATTTAATTTCTTTTAGTATTTTTATAAATAATTTATCAATTCATTGGCTAGGCTAGATTAATTTAAAATAGATTTAGTTAAAAAAATTTAATTTTGGGATTGGATTCCTTGTAAGATCAACTTATACTTGCACAATCCTATATTACAATAGATCCTTGCACTTGCAGTCATATTTAAAACACATCAAGTTTTTTACACCATTGCATGGGACTCGTAATGGAATTTATTTTCAAACTGGGTTAAATTATTTTACTACTAGCCATAGTTCAAGATTGCATGCATTTTAGTTGATTTTTGAATATTTTCTCTAGTTCTTATGATTATTGATACTCACTTTTATTTATATTTTTTAGAAATTTGGAGGACTTGGAGGAGAATTCTATTGGGATAGCTTACATTATTTTCATTTTTGCATGAAATGTAGTAAGGATGCAATTCTAATTTTACTACATCACGATTCATTTGAAAAAGGTTGTAACAATATAGCTCAAAGGTGAACCATTCTAACTTGGAAGAGGAGGTGGTTTGTACATTGTTTCACTATTGTACAAGAAGACTGTATCTGGGACCCCACTGTGAGCATTATAACTCTTTACATTTCCTAGATTAGGGACTGCACTATAATTAGTTTTGCATAATTGGATAGTATTTAATATTATATAGCATGTATTTTATTAAAATTGTTGTATTTTAGGATGTTACATTAGTTTATCACTTTTTATTACACTTTTTGAGTATGTTTATTGCTTTAAGGTGATATATATATATATATATATAATTACCAAACTTCTATGGAATTGGCAAATTAATTAGTAAGGGCAATCACCCTTACAAAACAAGGGTGGATTTCATCAATACCTCTTGGCCCACCTAGGTTAATCATCACATTGATTCTTACCCAGCCATGTTGTAGGCACTGAAATTTGCTTGAAGACAATCAAATAAGGCCAAACTTATTTTACTTTGTTTTAATCCTTATTGACCTATTGATGATTAAGATTTGAATATTGCCAGCCAATCAAAAGAACTTAAAAAAGGAGTAAAACATTCATCCAATCTCTTAAGATGTTACCATCATAAGAATGCAAGTATCATAGACTTTTGATAGAGTTGCACAACATTAGAACCTTTATCCTTACACTGTGCTATATTTTACTTTGTTGACATCAACAAGCGTTAGCAAAACTTATTTTGATAGTGATATCCTTTCCTACATGACAAATTTAGCCCCACATTGACCTGGCAGTCTAAATTTCATGATTTTTAGAAGAATAAAGGAAAGCACCAACAAGTACAGTAATCTAAAAATCTTTAACTAAGTACGCTTAGCTCATGTGAACAAGTTTAGTTACTTTGTGAAAAGTAGCTAACTTCTAATAAATTTCTGATTGACTAATTAACTATTCTGTTTTTGAGGAGATCTCTAAGAGTTTGGGAAAAGGATGAAGAGAGATCTTAACTGAGGGCATGGTTTATTAGCGACCTATTAGGCAATCATTTTCATTTTAATTCTTGTTTTACTTTAGTTTAGTTCACATTTTCAGACTCTACCTACTTGAGTTGCAAATTTCTTACCCCATCTCGATCAATATGGGTCAATTCGGGTAAAGTCCCCGGGAAAAAACTCAACCTGTTGCCCTCCCCACTATAGATTTTAGATTAAAAAATATCGATTGGAAAATTTAATGGTAGGTCCGAATAATCTTTTTTAGTGGCCGAAAATTCTTTCTTTGCTCTGGAGAATCCTGTAGCATCTTGCAATAGGGAGTGAGGATTGTGTTGCTTGGCTTAATAAAAAATAATGATGGCAAAAGATTTAAGTTATTTCTGTCAGAGTCAGTTTCACCTTTTAGATAAGATGGAATCCATATTAATTTGTCTTATAATTATCTTGTTAACAGTAGTACAACAATATCACTTTGACATTTTCCTCATTGATTATCATGTATGAGAGCTGTAGATACGGTGGATGAGCATATTTGCAGAGGTCCACTTTTTCAACAATTGAAACCGTAATCTGGCGTAGCTTTTGATGATTACTAGTAACTGGATGCGTAAATGCAGATGAGGTGATGCGATCTATATATCAAAATTTGACGGGAAATTTTTTCATTAGCCTTCTTTACTTACAGCGTCGGATCTATCAGCTGACAAAAATCAATTTTCCACTGCAAAATCTGACATCTTCGGCATGCTCTTTTTGTTCTTTATTTACGACGTCCATCTATCATATTAAGGGTTCTTTGTTTTAGATATAGTTTAGAATGCCAAAACAAAGCGCTTATAAGCGCCCGGACCCAAAGCTCTCTAACTTAATGCATGAAAGGACCCACATTTAGATAATTTTGAATCGGGAATCCAACTGCTCGTACTTCAAATATCTTGTAAACAGGAAATGAAAATTATTGGCATGTTATCAACTCGTGTTTTTATTTTGAAATATAAATTGTTGTTTAAAGAGTTTTTTATAACCAACCACGAAAGACGAACCTTCAAGATGTAGGAATCATCCAATCCATATGAGTGTTGGACTAAGAGACATCCAAGACCATAGCAATTAGATTAATTACACCTAGAAGTAGATCCCATGCTGGGAATGCTTTGATTCCAAACTCTTACAAAGACTTTGGTCTATCATCTCCCTTATGATGAATATAGATCGTTGCCTTTTTCATGTTTGAATTCTCTAATTAGGGACCATTAATTTATCAAAGATAACTTGACTGCAAAATTCCCTCTGTAACTGATGCCAGTACCAAAGAAAGCCAGTAAAAAACATTTTGGATTCCAAGTGTAGAATCTAATATGCTGGATTTCACCAACAAGTGAATCAAACAGTGCATTACATGAATGGTGGAAACCATGGAATCCATCATCAAATTCAAGTCCATCATCTTGACTTGCGAGGCAAAACTCATAAGGTCTAGATTTATCAATGCGTTACAAGTTAGGTGCTTCAGTCGCCATAGCAAAAAACTGCCAAAGGGAGGCTCCTGCCCGCTAACATTTTTCAAGGGAATTATGTTAACTCCACCTATTATCAAGTTAAGAATGATTGATACCATTGATAGTACGACCAATGGATGTGGTAGAAGAAGCAATAACGAGGTCAAAGGTAGATAACCTGCCCTTCACACTCATATCTCCTTCCAACTAAAATATTATGTCTTATTATGGTTCCCATAGCTGTAACATCGTTGCAACTGGTCAACCAATGCATCGCATTTGGATGGACCACATTGCAAACAGCCATATAAGCTACATATGAGGACCAAAAATGGTTATTAGCACTTTAAAGTACCGTTTTTTATATAATCTTTACCGAGTTTGTCACCACCCCAAGAGAGTATAATAGTGCGTACCTAGGGTTTGTAGAAGGTTTTTTTCTTAACCATTTGAACCAATAATTCTCATTAGGGGTGGAAATTCGGGTTGGTGGGTCGTGTTTGTGTTGACACAAATACGACACCATTAATAGTCATGTCAAAAACCTATGACTCATACATGACCCGGTTCTTAAAAAAATGACACGACACGACCAGTGTAACACGATTAAGTGACTGAGTTGTGTTGGATGACGCGACACGAAATAACACAACACAACATGCATGAAATGACTCGATTTCCTACCACGACCATGAGTTAGTTAATAACTATTTCCAATCGTAAAACATAGGATGGTTATTTTATAACCGTTCTATAAAACATATGAGAGAGGATAAAATATAGGATGATTATGAGATAACTGTCCTATAAAATTAAAATATAGGACGGTTATTTTATAGCCGTCCTATATAACATCAAATATAAGATGCCTAGTTATTAACCGTCTTATAGAATTAGACCGCATAAAAATATAGGATGGTTATGTATTAGCTGTCCTATAGCCTAAATATACTTAAACTTTAATAGGATGGTTACTTATTAACCGTCCTATATATACATGACTATCTATAATCTTCTGATTCTGAACTAAATCTTTGATCACCTGAAAAGGGGTTGATGCCTTGGTGCAATGAGGTTCTGGAGCAGAAATCAGAAATTGCATCTACTTGTTTCAAACTTTCAGTACTTGAGTTCAGCAGAATCAGCACAATTGCACATGGCACTTAAATCTAAATGCTTAACTTGAGTAAGCTGTAAGATGTCCTCGTTGAAGAACAAGAACTTCATATTCTTGCTTTCTTGTGTAGGGTGAAGAGCCTCAGCCAGCAAAAGAGGTGAGCACGATCAATGAATGGAATTGTTGTAGCAAATGTTGTCGATGAGTGAGGACAAAGGACCCAACAGTACACTTTCAATGAATGGAAAGAACAGAAGAAGGCCAGATGGCATGGGTCTTTTAGTTATGAACTAAACTTTCAACCCAACCCCCACATAAATTGTTAGGATGGAATTCATTTTCCCAACTTTTTTCATGCTCATGCTCATAGTCATTGATCATTGCTCCATCCACACAACAATTACACAAACAAACACAAAAAAGCATTACCAATTAGTATTGGTGAACATTGAACCATACCAAATTACCAATAAAGTTTCTGTAATATTTTATTTGGAAGCAACACAACACTTTACACCACTCACATCACATGATGTCTAAAAGAGATTGAAATGAATGAAATATGAAATAACCACAATAGTAGTAAATAACTGAGGATTAAGTAGCACATGAGGGAAATCTACTTCCATCAATGTATCAAAAACAACAAATTAATATGAGTTATGAAAATTATACAAATCAATCAAAATGAACGTGGATAGAAGTGGTGAAGAAAGATTTAAAAACTTTGGGACTAAATGAAGCCATGGTATTTAATAGAGTGGAATGGAGGAATAAGATTCATGTGGTCGACCCCTAATTGGGATAAGGTCTTGATGATGATGATGGAATCAAAATGAATTGTTCCAGAGTCTTCAGTTAGTTGAGGTGATCCTGCACTGCTACTTATGCTTACAATGTCCTCAGCAAGCTCATCCATGGCAATTGTAATGGCAAAGTCTACAATCATATAGAATAAACATGCATTAGTCATTACTAAGCATATAAAATATAATTTAAATATAGAATCATAAACTATTACCTTTCAATCCATATAGCCATTTTCTTACACAAATCAATGCTTGCACGGTATCTGGCTTTAAAGCAGATCTATATTGGTCAAGAACCCAACCACCAACACTAAAAGCAGACTCTGATGTAACTATAAATATGGGAATGCTCAAGACATCACAAGCTATGGCAGCAAGTTCAGGATACCTAAAATCAACATTTGAATCAAATATAAATATAAATAAGATAATAAAAAATAGTGTTTTCATGAGATAGAGATTATTAGTCAACCAACTTGTATTGATTGCCTTTCCAGAATGCAAGAATGTCCAACTTTGACTCTTGCAATCTTGGTTCATCCAAATTAAGCTCCAATTATGATTTTTGCATAGCCAAATAACCTGCTTCACTTTCAAATGAATGAAATTCCTAATGCAAATGCAATTATATTATTCAACGTACTATAAGACAATTCATAGTAATTTTTAATATGCTAAGTAGTAAGCGACATATAATGAAAGATACAATTATAAATATAATTACCTTCATGACATCTGACACCTCTTGACTATATGACATGTTCTGTCTATCATCAGTACTCTAGCCACTGAGGAAGATGAGGAGGAAGGAATAGGATAACTCTTAACCATATATTCATTAAAGAGAGAGAATAACTTTTCTCAAACTTAAGCAAACTCCAAGAAGCCACTACCAAACAATTTCATGTATGAGAATTCTACAAAGGAAAGCTTATATCGAGGATCCAACACACATGCAATTGCCAAAATGGTGCTGAATTTAGACTAGTACTTTGAAAACTTGGCAAACATTTGGTGGACACATGCTTCATATAGTCATCATCAATTCTCATGTATTGTGTTAAACTCAAATAAATTACAAATGTTGCATGAAAGTAGAGATTTGCAATGGGATACTTGGATCCAGAGAACATGCAGGTAGCATCATAAAAAACTGCCAAAAACTTCAAAATTTTTGTAGCCTTTTCCCATTCATTGAAAGAAGGTCAGTGCTTATAATTTGAGTCACTTAGTTCTAAGTGAAAAAATGCATTTTGGTAACAAAGAGCACTTTCAAGCATCAAATAGGTTGAATTCCATCTCGTAGGACAATCTTATCGTAAACCCTTTTTTGTCTTAATTGACATGTGATTCACACACTCTAAAAAATTTTGTTTTCTACATTTTGATGCTTTGACATACTTAATACTCTCTCTAATTTTTTGAATAGCATTATCAATTTCTTTTGAAACCATCTTGACAATCAAATTCAAAACATGACAACAACAACAACAACGAATATGAAGGAACTCTCCACCACAAACAAGAGTGTTCCTGATGTTTAATTGATGCCTTAACATCTCAATACAAGAATCATTAGCAGAAGCATTGTCTAAAGTGATTGAAAAAATCTTTTTCTCAATCCCCCATTGTAATAACCTAAATTTTTAAGTCCAATTTAGTAAAAATATTCCCATAATATGATTCTACTTGAAAAATGGAATCCAATGACATAAAGAATGCTAGAAATGGAGATCAAATGACAAAGTTATGGACGTTTAAAAATTAAGGGCATTTTTTTAATTTAAATGCAAAAAGGCTAAGGGTCAGAAAACACAGGGGGTTGTTTTGATAATGACACCCCCCTTCATCACCCCTGTTCATCCTCCTCCTGACGCAGACACCTTGCAGTGTCTGCACCACCTTCTCCAGTCAGCCTTTGCAGAGCCGAAAAGAATGGCAGCACTGCCATGAGATGGCACCGCCTCCCTTCCCTATAAATTTCTTGTTCTCCTCCTCCTCCCAACACATTTTCCTCATCTTCTTCCCTGCATTTTCTGACATTTAGGGTTTGAGCAACATAGAGAAAGCTCAGATCTCTGCCTCTCCCACCACCCAGGTACCCTTCTTTTCTTCCCTCTCTTCTCTCCTCTCTTTTTCCAACATTTCCCTCATAGATCCAGGCCGGATCTGGTCTCACCGGTCAGCAAATTGCTGGTGGAACCAGAAATGGTAGATCTACTTCAGATGCACTACGTGGACAACTCAGATGGGAGATCTGAGCAATCTAATGAGTCGGTGGGACCCCAAAAACCTAGAATACCTAGGATAGTGGGTGCATCATAGCATCTTGGGCATTGATCAGGGACTAGGATGGTTGGACGATCCAGATCGAATGCCCCCATCCGGCCGACCTGCGCACGAGCGGAAGATGCACGTGCACGACGCCCAACTAGAACGCATGCCCTAAAGCGTCCTTCGGGTGTGCGGGTGCAGTCTCGGTTGGACATACGTCCTGGGAACCATGACGTACATACCCTGTGTTGTCAGCTCTGGTTTGTCTATCTGCCATACAACACTAAATTTGTAATTAAGAAGGCTACACAACTTTGATCGACGTGAACCTACTTATACAATAAAATTTAGGATCATAAGACTATTTCATTTGATTATAGGCTAAAAACCACAAAAATCTCATAGATCTACAAGATCAAAGATGATCAATTCTTATAGACTGATCCATTAGGTATATTAGGAGATCAATGTACCTAGATCAACCCTAAATCATATAGATCAACCATTATAAGTGAGATTTAACATGGAGACCCATAAATTAAAGATCCATAACCTAAAAGATAGATGTAGTTGTTAATCTATAAATCTAATTAATGATCTATAAATAATGAAAAGTGATACTTGAATTCTTGTTACCAAATAATATTCAGGGCCTCATAAAGGTGCTCTAGGACTCAAATTTAAGAGACACATGATCTAAGTGACGACAATTGAGGTAGGTAGTCTGATATTGCTAAGTTTTCAAATGCATTTCCAAACTCTAATTAATTTATTTAATCATAATGACCATGTTTAGTATGCTTTTTGCGATATAATATTCTCATAATAAGTATGCATATTTTTCTTATGATCTTGCATGCAATTGCTTGCATATTTGGTAAATAGTCCTTATATAAGCACTGCATACATGTTTTGGAACTGGTTGCATAAATTGCACGATTTGTGACGATTGAGATTCAGAATATATGCAGATTTATATGCATTGCTCGCATATTTTGAAACTCATTGCATAGATTGCATGATTTATGATGATTGAGACTGGGATTTCATGTATCTATATTTTTGGGCCAATGAGCCTAGTGGGCACTATGCTGAGAGGTTGTTTATGTACGGGGTTGGCCTCCCGGCCTCTACCACAAAAAGTGGATGGTATCAGTGCCAAAATGGCATTGTCTCTTCCTCAACTACTATGGTAAACAGGAACAACCACTGGAGGTGTTCACGGCACCCTTTTTAAGGACATATCCATAGTCACCATGGAGGCTATGGTGGGCTGGTCTTTAGATACTGGAGACACACAATTCTATATGTGTTCTGATCGTGAGCATAGTTGACCCTATGATTTTGATTTTATCGATATGCATATATCATTGAGATGGTCATATACAAGTACTCATGACTAGTTGGCTTGATGTGTACGCCATCCCATCAGCTTGATGTGTTTGCCGAGAGATCCATGTGCATGATATTTATAGTGATGTTATCATCTGGTTTGACTGATTACTATTTTAAGAATTTAATAATTGTGATTAGTTAATGATTTATTGACTAATTAGCTTGATGTTTTTGCTGAGATCTTAGTACATGAATTGAGTAATCACTACTCTATGATTTTCGTAATAATTTATATTGTTGATTATTGGATTTTGATAAAAGATGCCATGATTGAAATGTGCAAACAAGCTTATGATTTTTGCATAAGAATGAATGTTTACACAAAAAGGAAATTGCATGATGTTGTACATGGAAAGTCTCTTTTGAA
Organism: Warburgia ugandensis; assembly: GCA_035236585.1. Taxonomy (NCBI): domain Eukaryota; kingdom Viridiplantae; phylum Streptophyta; class Magnoliopsida; order Canellales; family Canellaceae; genus Warburgia; species Warburgia ugandensis. Next base: position 39,473,574 of record CP141130.1, on the reverse strand, counting down.
ACCATGCATGTTGCATGCCGTGTTTTCAAAATAGTGGTATCAGATCACCTACTGAGTATGAGGAATGCTCACCCAAATACATTATTTTTACAGATTAGCTCCAACAAGATTAGAAGAAGCATAATGAAATGTTAGTACTACAATCAGGTGAACAAAGACAAAGATGAGTATGAATGTATGTATATAATCTATCCTTTAGACATGTATATATATAATTATTACAATTGGGCTGTGAGCTATGACTAGATAGACCTGGGATATACATATATGTTTTTTTTTTTTTTTTTTTAATTTCCTTGTTTATCTTGAAAGCAAATGACACTCGGGGTTTTCAAAATGAATTCAAAATAAAATATTTTTCCGCTACATTGCATTGATTTTGTAAAACTATTTTCAAATAGGAATTGATCCCGCATTAGGAATTAGGGTTGCATTTAAAAATGCATGTGAAAACCTGGGTTATCACAGTTGGTATCAGAGCTCAGTTTTATCCTTTCACAGCTAGTTCTGCATGTCCAAAAGTCATATACAACTGAAACAATTAAGAAAAGGTAGTATAAATATGAGTAATAGAGATGACTAGAATAAGAAATAATATCAATATCACAAAGAAATACACCATAAATAAATAGGTGAAAGGGAGTTTTATTTAACAAATACTTTAGCATTGGAAGGTGCAAACCTTATAAAAAATCTAGTCTAAATGACTTAGGGATGAAGAAGTATTGAGTAGTGGAGTAAGCAAGGAAACTATTCAATGAGAATAAGATTATGATGAGAATAAGGAATGGAAATATAAGATGATGCTAGTAGAATCTTTAGGAGATAAGTTTGACTTGTATTAGATCAATCAAAGTGAGAATCTTGAAGAACTTAGTTCAATTCTAGATGACTGACATGGGACTTTGCGAGAAGTAAATTACTGTCTTAGAATCACAACCTGAGTATAATAGAGTAGATCAGAAGATGGGTACAATAATTGATATATTATCAAGAGAATTATGATATGAATATGATAGGGGATGTAAAAGACCAAATTTGAGAAGAATGAGAAAGAATTTGATTATAACAGAGTTACTAGAAGATTTTGATGATAATCTAATGGGGATGATTAATAGATTGATCATAAGATGAACTTATAAGGAAGAGAAGTATTGTATGAACAAAATGTCAATGTAATTGTTGAGACATTGCATGGTTTTATTAATAATACAAGTAATTAAGGATTTTGATGATATTTGAAAATTTTAACATTTCCTAGAAGTATTCAATCCATCATATCAGTTAATCAAAAGTGTGGATGTAGTAATTAAGCAACAAATAAAATGGAGAAGATGTAAATATAAGTATTTGATGGATGTTGAATAGTCAAAATAAGAAGATCATGACTTTATTGAGGATAGAAAAGAGAAGTATAGAATCGAAGATCTTTCATCTTATGTCGTATTGCCAAATTGAAAGATGAACCAATCAAATTTAAAGGAATAATAGTAATCAAGTCAGTGATTTTATTGTGAGAGCGTATAATAGAGATAAAATGCAAACTTTAAGTAGAGTGTAAAAAATAAGGACATTGTATTGCAAGAATATTCAAAGAAGGATTGCGGTCAACTAGGAATTAAATTCTAAAATTAGTATCAATTGTTGAAATTTTATCAGATCCATTATTTTATGAGGAAACGCCGGTAGTAGTAGTAGTAGTAGTAGTAGTAGTAGTAGTAGTAGTAGTAGTAGTAGTAGTAGTAGTAGTAGTAGTAGTAGTAGTAGTAGTAGTAGTAGTAGTAGTAGTAGTAGTAGTACCCTACATTGTCATAATATGATTGAATGAAGTTATAGTGAAAAGTAAAGGGCAAGGATAATAACTTGTCCAATAGATCTTCATCAACTAGAGTATCGTCGTGCCTTTAGAATAATGTTCATTGAATTAAGGTAGTCCAATCATATCTAATTAAACTTGATAGTATACTAATCAACAGTAACCTAAGTTATGAAATACATCAAGAGGAATGTTATGGGTACTTACACATGAGTTTTCACTAAAGGAAGCCAACTGATTAGACTAAGTCATTTGAGGATGTAAAATTCCAATAGATCTAGTAACAACTGAGACAGAAGTGAAATGAGAATTGATCTAAAACAATGACCAAAAAATTACTGATCTTTCCAGACCTTATTAGATGCTGTAGGGGTCACTTTGGGTCTGAAAGATATGTTGTTGCCTTGGATTGGAAGGGAGGGCAGTTAAGCATTGATTGCTTTAGAGGCCTTTGAGCTCATAACCTGTAAACTGGAAACAGATTGACAAGTAATCAAGTAGATTCTTTTTCTATGTCTAAGAAGATGCTCCATGCTTACTTGTGTGTTGTTGCTCCAATAGCTTCAACGCAAATTGCTATAATAGCGTATTGGATGATTATTATTGCTGAAACAAGTATGGTGTGGTATGTGACAATTGAGAAATTGAGAGAACCACTGCTTACGATACCTCATGATAATTAAGACATAGTGGTTGCTGACAATGCCTTTGATGAATGATTGAATAATGTATCGATATAGGAAATGGAAGGAGAAAAGTTAAGATAGATGTCACACTATATGGTAGTATCTCACTTGTGATGTTTAATAGTCCTTAGATTAAAAGGTATTTGTTATATGCACGTATTAAGTACAAAGACCAATTGAAGAAGATAAATAGAAGTAAAGACCATAAGGGTTATAAGATGTTAGAAAATATATATATATACACACACACACACACACACACACACACACATAACTTTTGGTCTGAAAGATTACGAAGTGAATCATCAATCAAGGAAAATTTAAATAGGATATTGAGAAGGGATCCAACCATGAACAAAGTAAGTGGACTCTGTTATAGATAAGAGACTTTTAACATGAGTACGAATACTGCTGGAAATCCTAATGAAAATTTTATGCGAATAGTGAGATAAGCCTCACGAGAACATTTGATCTATGATGATAGATTCACCCTAAACATTTGACATGATTTTGAATAAATTCTTCGAGGAGAAAATTATTTGATGGAATTCAATAATATTTAGGAGATCTTATTTACGGTATGTGATAGTATCATTGATGGAAGATGCTACTTGATTTGTTTTTATTGTTCTATTTTGAATGTAAACATTGGTTGAGGAATCGAGTAATACATGAAAGGTGAAATACAGCTGGAATTCAAAGTGGGAGACCAGTTCTCAAACAATTTTATCAACTAAAGAGTTTAGTATGAAGAATGCTTTTAGCATTGACATAAAGAGATGAGAAGTGATAATGTATCCATTTTTGAAGTTTCTTGAAGAAAACATGAAACAGAATGAGACACAATAGAAAGAATGTAAACTTTTGGAACTTTTACTAACAAGGTGCAAGTCAACCTTAAAGAGAAGACTTTAATGATAAATAGATCACTAGATGGAAGACAAGAGGAAAATGAAATTATCCTGTACTATTCAAAATGAAAGACAAGAAATAAGATTATTGAAGAACAAGGGGTAATTTGGTATCAAAGAAGTGTGGAGTAGGTTATACATGATTAAAGGAGTATGGTAATTTAAGGATTTGGAGATATCAATTATATGAACTAAAATTATGAAACAGTGTTGATTAATTAGCGAGTAAGGACTAAGTATCAAAGTACGCAGCAAAAGCGGCTCTTTATTAGCTGCATTTGAGTTATATTTATGGATTTTGTTGAAAGAATTCTAAGAATGATGAATTACGAATGTTCCTAGAGTTGGTTGAAAGATAACATGAAAAGAATTTCAATGACAAAATTCTTCTAATTATTGAACCATTTGAGGTTTTGGGTGAGAAGATTAAGAAGTTGAAACAAACAAATTTCCCTTAGTCTGAGTCCTAAGGGAGAATACATTCATCAAGAGGAACCGAAGAAACAAAATATCCTGGAGATAACAATTTGTGGAATTTCAGGGTCGAAATTCTTTGTAGGGGGTAATAATGTAATAACTTGAATTTTTAAGTCCAATTTGGTAAAAATATCCCATAATTAGATTCTACTCGAAAAATGGAATCCAACGACATAAAGAATGCTGTAAATGGAGATCAAATGACAAAGTTATGGACGTTTAAAGATTAAGGGTATTTATGTAATTTAAATGCAAAAGGCTAAGGGTAGGAAAACATAGGGGGCCGTTTTGATAACGACACCCCCCTTCGTCACCCCTGTTCGTCCTCCTCCTGACGTAGACGCCTTGCAACATCTGCACTGCCTTCTCCGGTCAGCCTTTGCAACGTCGAAAAGAATGACGGCATCGCCTCCCTTCCTTATAAATTTCTTCTCCTCCTCCTCCCAACACATCTTCCTCGTCTTCTTCCTTGCATTTTCTGGCATTTAGGGTTTGGGTGACAGGGAGAAAGCTCAGATCTATGCCTCTCCCACCACCCAGGTACCCTTCCTTTCCTCCCTCTCTTCTCTCCTCTGTTTTTCTAGCATTTCCCCCTTAGAGCCAGGCCAGATCTGGTCTCATTGGTCGACAAATTGCTTGTGGAACGAGAAATGGTGGATTTGCTTCAGATCCACTTCGTGGACAGCTCATATGGGAGATCTGAGCCGTCCAATGAGTCGGTGGGACCCCAAAATCCTAGAATGCCTAGGACAATGGGTGCATCGCGGCATCCTGGGCGTTGATCAGGGACCAGGATGGTTGGACAGTCCAGATCGGATCGCCCCATCCAGTTGACCTACGCACACGTCGAAGACATACGCCCACGACGCCCAACCAGAACTCACACCCTGGAGTGTCCTTAGGGCCTGTGTTGGAATGCGGGTGCTGTCTCAGTTCGATAAGGATGCACACACGTCCTAGGAACCGTGACACTCATAGTCTATACATACTAATTAATGAAGATAAGAAAATTAGCCCTATAATGATAGTGGTTGGTGTGCTACCCACTGTGATGACCCAGGTTTTCCCATGCATTTTTAAATGCAAGATCTAATTCCTAAGGTGGGATACATCCCTATTTGAAAACCATTTTATAAAAACCATGCAATGTAGTGGAAAATCTTTAGTTTTAAACTCATTTTGAAAACCCCGAGTGTCATTTGCTTTCACAATAACCAAAGTTGTTTTTGAAAAACTTCAAAAATCATAAATGTTTTCCCAGGTCTATCCAGTCACAGCTCACAGCCCAACTATAATTAAATAGAAATACATGTCCAAAGGGTAGAGTGTTTACTTACATGTATAATTGTCTCCTTTTGATTTTTCTTGCTTGTAGCACTAACATTTACTGAGGCGTCTTCTACTCGTGAATGGAGCTATCTTGAAAAATGTTAAGGATAGGGTGAGTATATACTGTACTTAGTAGGAGTCTATCACTACTAGTTTTACAATACATGCAATGTTTAAAATCATATCCTCTTTAAAACATGTGCATGTTCAAACAATCATGTTCAATATCGATATTAAAAACCACCGTCGAATTGGAATACTGACGACTTAAAGAAGAGCATAATCCAAGTCGAAAGTATCATATATATATATCATAAACATAATGATATGCTTAAGATGCTCAACTGAATCCAACTCATGGATATTTGGTATGGTTGACCAACCTCATGTCATGTCATATGCAATGCAAGTAAATCCTCAAACCATAGGGCCCACTATGCCCATGACCTCGCCGCCATGCGGTCTATCCAGCTTAAATAATCTCACTCAAGGTCTTATCTCATGTCATCTAAAGTTAGCTTATTTTGCCTCTAACACCAGCTAAAAATTGGGGTCATTACAACGTCTCTTATTGATTTTATAACATAAGGACATTCTTTTGGTGAAGTTTTGTCATTGGTTACATAAATCCTAAATGAGTTGAGAATAGATTGTTGAGAATTAAAGACTAGTTGATAAATTATGGTGTTTGTAAAGACTTAAGAAGGGATGATTACAAAGTCAATATGGACTCTTTTAATTGAAATTATCAAGAATATCACAAATAAAGAGTTAGTATGATATGATAAAGGCTATGAGGTATGCTTTGAAAGAAGCATGAGGAAATGCAAAATATAGAAATTTTGAAGCCTACGACATATAAATATATATAAGAGGAAAAGACATAAATATTATCATAGATTGTGTTGTGAGAATGTTCTGAATATTGTTCTAAATAGGAGAAAGAAAGAACAAAAGAGGATCAGGAATATATATGCAGAGTTAAATGACATTATTTTGGAAGGAAAAATGTAGAAAGTCAAGTATTATGAATAAAATGGCACTCAAAGAGTGTTACAAAAACATAATGAATGGAAATGAGGAAAGATTCACTACAAGGAAACTATTATTCAAGAACAGAATTTGACAAGAAGTTGTCAATAGAAGGAAATAGTAAAGAAGTATGAACTGTAGAGAAGAAATAAAGTATACACTTTCAAATAATGGAAGAATAAGAAAAGAGAAAATTACTTCAAAAAATTGGAAGGTTGTTACAAAGAACAATAGTTGAAGTTATAGAATCTTATCAATATGAATTATAGGAAGTCTAAGGACTATACATAGTGGGAAAGCTATGTCAAAACTTTATATGTTGAAAGGATGAGCAATAGAAGGTATAATGGAAAATTGTGAAGTATGGAAAGATTGGTGAAAATTACCAATCAAGTGAAATGGAAGGTTTTGAAACAAAAAGGGATAACTCAATAAGAGTTATTAATCATCTTTTTGGGAAATTCTAGCATTAACCAGGTTTATTATATAGAGCATTATTAAGGTTAGTCATGGATGAGCATTTTAACCTTTGAGAAAAAGGTAGTATAGAAAAGGGACGAAAGAAAATAGAATTTCCATAAGTGGTAAGGCCACGTGTGTAAGGCTATGAAAGAATTGTGAAAACTCCTAAGTGAGTTGTATTACAAATTTCGAGGATGAAATTATTGTAACGGGGGAAGATTGTAATAACCTCAATTTTTGTAAATTCATTGAGAAAAATCAATAAAGTTTGAGTTTCAGATATTTCGGGCTGAAATATTAGGGTTATTTAAAATATACTTTTTATAAAAGTATAATCAAATCATAAGACATGTAAAATTGAAATTAAACTTATCAAATCCTTCAAAATGACTGTAAGCACGACAAATTTCGAATTCGGATGAGAAATCCTTAAGTTTTTCATTTCTTGGACAAAAGGGGTAAAATAGTAATTTTATCCAAAAATCAAAATATTTCAAAAATCAAAATATGAAACATCAAAATTTAGAATATACTGAGAAATACGAATCCAACGCCACTAAGTACACTCAAATCTGAGATCATGGGAATAAAACCCAAAATTTTATGCATAAAGGCAAAAACGGACTTTTTACACCATGTGGGGCCCACATGGGACCACCACATCCCCAACAACCAATTTGATCAGCAGCCCATGTGAAACATGGGTCAACAAAGATCAGCTAATCATGGGGAAGAAAAATTAGGCATGGGAGCATTGAAGACTTTCATGCCATTTTATATTAAAAAAATAACATATTATAATCATGGAAAAAGACCCAAAATGCCTATAAATACAACCCCAAAAATCTTCCAAAAATCCTCGTAAAATCCCCACGAAATTATCTTCAATCTCCTTAAAAAATTAGATCTAGAATCCCTCCCCAAAACCCCAAAATCTCTAAGAGTTAGATTTCTTTTCAACTTGTTTTCTTTTTAGATTGGAACGAGAGACCTAAAATCAATTAGGCACTCTATTCCAGATCTACTTTGATCAATTTCACCGTCAAAAACATCCCAACATATCTATTCTACAAAACCCCCAAAGAAATTTCAAGATCCAACGGTTCAAACAACAGATATTTGCAAGAAAGGTGGATTATAAGATATATCTTCATCAACAAGGTATTTTTTTAAATTGGGCATATAAATGAGGTTTTCTCTCCAATCAAGTAAGTGGAAATCCTTTTCATATATGTTTAGTATTGTTTTATGTAATTTTTATTTTACTGTAATTAATTTTGGTAATAAAAAGGTAAAAATAAAGTAAACAATAGAACCCTTAATTCATGATGATGGAGTGCTCATATGAAAATTCTGAATACACCAATCAATCCAGAATGGTCTAAAACCCCTAGGGTAGAAGTTTCAGAAAGATCTGAGCAGTTTTGGTCTCTCAATTGAGAAGGGATTGATTGGACGGTCCAAACAGACTGTCCGATCTCCAGATCGGACGGACGATGTCCCGCGCGCTTCCATGGATGCCCCGTGCGGGCGATTTGACATGTCAGCGCAGCGGCAGCACCCGACTAGGTCCGCCTGGTTTGGTTTTCCGCCCGAACGATCTGGGCCGTCCGTTCCTGGGCCCAGATCAAATACAGGCCATAGGAAGACTGTAAACTTCCCGATTCAATTCCGGAGTCATCTGAACTCCAAATTGAGTTCGAAAAGAAGCTATGAAAAGCTTGAAACCTCTATTTTCTTATGGAATGATAAAAAAGACATGTTATTAAGTAAAAAATTTCTGTATTAAAGAAATAAGATTCCAATTACATAGATTTTCAAGATCTGAGATGATCAGATCTTAGAAACATGTTTTAATAATGATATACTACTTAAATAAAGTGAGATCTATGTTTAAATTCGATAGATATGAGATATATTAAGGGATCTACCCTTTATGGTAGAAAAACCCTAAAAATACAAAGGGACCCACTTGATCAATGAGATCAAGTGTGATCAGATCCTTGGGATGGAAAGAATAAATGTTTATATGATGAAATCCAAGGAAATCATGGATGGATTATGATAAAAATAGATCAATGTGATCTTTTGACCTTAATAGAGAAAATTCCCTAAATCTAACTAAAATCCTTAATCAAAGGAAAAGATCTAAGATCAAATGGTTGGATCATAAGTAAAGGTTTCTAAAAATGTAAATGTAATTAGTTTCATTTTATATTATTATATTATAAAGCTTGCTAGTATAACATTTAGAGTTTAGTATGATATGTGTTTCATTCTTATCATAAGGTGCTAGATTTAATTTAAGTACCTTGCCTCATTTTCATTGAATGTTAAATTAGGTAGTTTTATGCTTTAAATTTATAATTCATTTATGGTTGAATGTTAGTAGTAGATTTACTTGTTATGAGATAAAGAGCATAAAACATCCAAAATGTATTCTAATGAGAAAGTAGAGTTTCATTACACAAATATGAGTGGAATACTTTGGACTTAATTAGTAAGGGCTATAGTTAGTAGGACAATATAAGGATTATCAAGTCCTTGGCCCAAATTAGGAAAAGAATAATAAACCCCATGAATGACATTATAAATATTCATGGACTTAATTAAAATCCATTAGAAAGAGTACTTGGGGTAAACATGCTTATAGGAACCTTATGAAAGGTTGAGCTATGGTCATTCTAGTGAATGATGAACATAGTGGTTAAGGGGGTTATCTAATAGAGCCTCGCTCTTCCCCTACCTTCTATTGACGTTTGTGAGGTCTAAACGCCTCCTTACATGAGGATTGAAGTAACCACTTTGTGTTCACCCATTCAACTAGTAAGCCTTAGCCAATTGGAAATAAGAGGAGCAGTCTAGATTTAGGCTTGAATAAGCTACCTTCAACCAGCACATTAACTGGTTGAATAATAATAATAAGAGCATAAAAGGTTAGTAAATTACCTAACCCTAATAAAAATAGTAAGTAAGATAAGGATGATCAAACAAGATCCATTAGATCTTGGATGATCAAGAACAATAAGAATAAGAACACTATATTGTACTTAGTATGTATGTTTAGTAGTATACTTGTTATAGTTCATTAGATTAGATAATCCAAACCCTTGATCAAAGGTGATTCAAGGAATAAAACCAAGATCATTCTCCATAGGGATGATCTAAGAACTGAACTTAGATCAAATAAGAACTAGATGATAGAAGATCTAGGACCTTGATCTTTATCAGCATGTGTAGATTGTCAATCAAAGGATCTATGAAAGATCAAGATCAAGGAGATGAGCATACAAAGACTTAGAGATAGAAAAATACATAGATATGAATGATCTCAAGATCATTCTAAACATCAGATCTAGTGATCAATAGGATTGTTCATAATTTATATATTGACAATATGTATGGATGTACAGATTACATACATCGATCAGGATCATGGAAGATTGGAGAAAAGAGATCAATCCTTAAAGGTAGGAGGATTTGATGAATACATACATGATTTTACTCATGATCTTATATTGACAAGAGTAATGATAATACTTGTACTGAATTTTTTGAAAACCTTATGATCCAACCAAACACCTATAAGATGGTTAAGGACTAAACTATAAGTGAATAGGGAACTAGGAAATATTTCAGCCCTAAGTAAATAGACATATGGTTTGATATATATGAAATCTATTTTACATACAAGCTTGGAGGCTTGTGAGTTTGTTTTGATAGGCATGAGCCTAGGGGATGCTATTGCTAGAGGAGTTATGAGGGTTTGGCCACCCGCTCCTTGAAATTTGATGATATGATGATACCTTGCCCAATGAGAGGCTAAAAGTCGGGTGGTGGCAATTATGGGAAGGCCACCACTGTGAAAGTCTTGCCCCCCCATACGGGCAGTGACATAATATTTTCCACCGTGGTATTAGTGGTGAACAGGGCAGTTATCCGAGCGTGCTAGTACGGATCGAGGCAAAGACATAGCAACCTTTCTGATTATTTTGCACTATGATGCATATGGGAATAGGCATAGTGAAATGCCTTATGTTATAGCATAATGAAATGCTAGGTAATTGTATATTACCAATGTTTCCCAAGAAGCGAAATTCCCAGTATGAGATTAGCTGTAATACTAAATTCTCAAAATGAAGAGAATTGATCAGCTTAGTTGGGAATGATATTTGATTATTTTCACGAATTTAACTGGTTTACCCATGAAGGGTATGTATGTATATAGATATACATAACTTACAAAGTAAAGAGTATGTTTGAGGATAATGAGATTATGAGGTATTGGAATTACATTGTCAATTATTATGTTTCTTGAATCCCCTACCAAGCATTGCTTGCTGAGATATTGTACTTGTTGCAATATCTCAGATCTAGGGAAGGAGAGTTAGGAGCTGAAGACTATAGAAGACTTGAAGAGAATAATCTTCAAGGTATACCCTCGAAGACATGTATTTTTCTTTGTTGAGAGTTTTATTGTATGGTGAGCTTGAGTTTTGGATTATGTAATTTGGACAAGTATTGTACTAGAATTGGTTGTACTGTGAACCACTGGATGGATCCTGGAGTTTAATAAAAGTATATTCCTTCAATGGAATTTTATTTTGTACACAAATTGTACTTATGTTATGTATGAAGTGGTGACTTGGGTTTTCAAAACAAGTTCTAAAGAAAAGAATTTCCGCTGCTTTGTTTTGCGAAAAAATTTTACACTCTTAAGGGCCCTGCCTTTCAAAATACTTTACAACTCATGTTTTCAAAAACCCGAGTCGTCACAGTTATGGACTATTACAAGAAGAAAATCACATTTGGCATACCGAGTGAGGAAGTATTAGTACTGTATGGGAAACACAATGACTTAAACAAATCCATTATCTCAGCTATGAAGGCTATCAAACATATGTCCAAGGGGCGTCAGGCATTTTTAGTAACAATAGTTGCTTTGGATGTTGAACAGCTCAGAATAACAAAAATTGAAGTAGTCAGGGAATTCCAAGATGTTTCTCTAGAAGAACTCACAGGATTACCCCCACATAGAGAAATTGAGTTTATCATTGAAGTAATTCCTGGTACAACTCCAATTTCTAAAGCACCTTATAGGATGGCCCTAGTAGAGTTGAAAGGTCAGTTATATGAATTGTTAGACAAAGGGTTTGTTAGACTAAGTAGTTCACCATGGGGAGCACCAGTAATAGTTGTGAAGAAGAAGGATGGGTCTATGAGATTGTGCATTAATTATAGAATGTTGAATAGTGTCACAATGAAAAATAGGTATCCCTTACCTCGCATTGATGATCTCTTTGATCAACTCCAATTTTCTAAGGTCTTTCCCAAAATCAATCTTAGATTAGGATATCATCAATTGCGTATTAAGGATGAAGATATACCCAAGTCAGCATTCAAAACTTGGTATGGACATTATGAGTTTCTAGTCATGTCTTTTGGGCTGACAAATGCACTAGTAGTGTTTATGGATCTAATGAATAGAATCTTCAAGGAATTTTTGGATAAATTTGTGATTGTATTTATTGATGATATATTGATTTACTCTACCAGTATCAAGGAACATCAAGAACACTTATGAATTGTACTAAATACCCTCAGAACACATAAACTATTTGGTAAATTTAGTAAGTGTGAATTCTAGTTAGAGAAGGTCAATTTCTTGTGCCATGTAATTTCCAAGAATGGAGTAGAAGTGGACCCCACCAAGGATGAAGTAGTAATGAATTGGGAAAAACCTAAGATAGTAACAGAAATATGTAGTTTTCTTGGACTAGCAAGATACTACCATAGATTCATTCAAGGATTTTCCTGTATAGCTCTTCCTTTAACTACATTGACTAGAAAAGGGGTACAATTCACTTGGATAGAAGAATATGAAAATAGTTTTCAAGAGTTAAAGAAGAGGTTAACTACAGCACCAGTATTGACGTTGTCATCGAGAAGTGGGGTATATGAAATATACTATGATACTTCAGGCAAAGGGTTAGGAGGTGTGTTGATGCTAAATGGGAAGGTCATTGCTTATGCATTTAGACAATTGAAGAAACATGAAATAAATTACCCAATACATGACCTAGAATTAGCAGTTATAGTTTTTGCATTAAAAATTTGGAGACACTATTTGTATGGAGAAAAATTCAGTGTATTCACATGTCATAAAATTCTTAAATACATCTTCACTCAAGCTGATTTGAACATGAGACAAAGAATATGGATGGGATATATCAAAGGCTATGATTTCACCATCCAATACCACCATGGAAAAGTGAACGTAGTAGCTGATGCATTAAGTAGACAACCAAGAGTTGTACTCACAAACATCACCATTAAATTAGCTTTTGCAAAAAGAGTCCTTAAAGCCTAAGAAGAAGATATAGTAACTCAGGAATTGTGTAGAAAAGATAGGATTTTGTAAGGGTACAAATGGGGGTACACATTTTTAGGAAAGATTGGTGGTTCCTTTAAATACAGAGTTTAATAAAGAACTATTACAAGAATCCCATTAGTCAAAATTTTCCATACACCCTAGGGGTACAAAGATGTATCAGAATTTGAAAAGAAACTTTTTGTGGGGAGGCATGAAAAGAAAAAAAGGAGAATTTGTGGCTAAATGTCTAAATTGTCAATAAGTAAAGGCTAAACACCAAAGACCAATTGGAATGCTACAAACACTGGAACTTCCAGAATGGAAATGGGACAACATCATTATGGATTTCATAGAAGGATTACCAAAGTCCCGGGCAGGTCATGAAATGATTTGGGTGATTGTGGATAGGTTAACAAAGTCAGTACATTTCCTTCCAATTGGGCAGAACCAGCCAGGTGACAATCTAGCTAAGTTATACATCAAAGAAATAGTAAGTTTTCATGGGATTCCACTATCTATCATCTCTTATAGGGATGGAAGATTTACTTCAAGATGTTGGAAGAGTGTACAATAAGCCTTAGGAACCTCATTTACATTTAGTATAGCATTTCACCCTCACACAGATGGTCAATTAGAAAGGACTATTTAGACTTTAGAAGATATGTTGAGATCATGTGCATTAGGTTGGAAAGGGAGTTGGGATGAACATCTTCCGTTAGTAGAATTCACGTATAACAACAGTTTTCAAGCAAGTATTGGTATGGCACCATATGAAGCATTGTATGGATGGCCATGTCGATCACCAACCTATTGGAGTGAAATTGGAGAAAGAAAGCTAATAAAGTTAGAACTAGTGGAACAGTATACAAACAAGGTTAGATTGATACAGAAGAGGTTGTTAACAGCACACAGTCGGCAGAAGAGTTACACAGATGAAAGACAGAGAAACCTGGAACTCGATATGGGGGAGTATGTATTTTTGAAAGTATCACCAGTCAAAGTAGTAATGAGGTTTGGACGTAAAGGAAAACTTACTCCTCTATTCATTGATCCATTTGAAATCCTAGAAAGAGTTGGTCCAGTAGTTTCCAAATTAGCCTTACCAACCCAACTCTCAGAAATACACAGTGTCTTGCACATATCTATGCTACGAAAATACCTACAAGATGACATGCATGTACTTCAAAGGGTGCCAGAAGAGCTAAAGCCGGACCTGAGCTTCAACGAGAAGGTGATACGGGTCTTGGACCATAAGGAATAGAAGCTAAGGACTAAAACAATTCTGCTAGTCAAAGTCCTGTGGCAACATCACTCAGTTGAGGAAGCCACATGGGAAACAGAGGTATAAATGAGGAAGACACACCCTAGTCTATTTGATTAAGTTATTGTATTACAAATTTCCTAGACGAAATTATTGTAAGGGGGGAAGATTGTAATAACCCTAATTTTTGTAAATTGATTCAGAAAATCAATAAAGTTTGAGTTTTCACAAATTCTGAGTTGGAATATTAGGTTATTGAAAATTCTCTTTTTATAGAGATTAAAATATGATTTAAAACTTAGAAATTATTAATGTACTTGAAAAATCAATCGAAATGACACTAAGTACGTTTAATTTCAAGTTAAATGAAAAATCTCTAATTTTCTTCATATTTTATGAATAAAAGGGTAAAATGGTAATTTTACCCATAACTGAGATTTAAAACATCAATATTTAGAATGTACTCAGAAATACGATTCCAACACCACTAAGTACGCTCAATTCTGAGTTCTAGAGAATAAAATAGATTTTTCTCCATAAAAGGGCAAAATGGTTCTTTCAAACCCTCGTGGGTCCCACAAACGAATCCAATGGCAAGAAAACACATAATGAGTGGTCAAACCACTACCAGCTACTAGTGGAGAAAGAGGTGTTAGTGGAGGATCCAATGTTAATTTAATATTCAAAAGAATTAAAACATAATTATTATAAGTAATTATGAAAAATGCAAAACACTTATAATACCCCTCCAAAAATCCTCTAAAAATGTTCATTAAAATTTTCATGAAATCATCTTACTTACCCTGAAAACTAGATCTAGATTCCTTCCCAAATTTCCAAAACTCCCCCAAATCTCCCTTCTTTCACTTTGTCTCTCCTCTCTCTAGATTGGAACAAGAGACCTAAATTCAAATAGGTATTCTAGTCCAAATCAAAGCTCACAAATCTTACCATCTATACGACCCTAGACTACCTTATGTACAAAATCCCCAAATCAATTTCAAGATCCAACGGTTCAAACAGCAGAAAATCATAAGACAAGCGATTCTTGAGCTATCTTATCAGCAAGTGGATATTCTTTTAATTTGGATTGCAAAACCAAAGTTTTTCTCCAATCAAGTAGGTGAAAACCCTTTCCACACTTGTTTCATGTTATTTTATGTAATTTTTATTTTTCTAAAATTAATTTTAGGTTAAAAATAATAAAAATCAAGTAAGGGTAAGAACCCTTTAATTATAGATGATGGAGGGCTCAGATGGAAAATCTAAGCTATCCAATTGATCTAGAAGGGTCCAAAACCCCTAGGGTAGAAATTTTAGGAATTTTTATCAAGTTTGGGCCCATAATTGAAGAGGAATTGATTGGATGGTCCAAAATGGACTGTCCGATCTTCCTAAGAAGATCGGGATCCTAAGACACCGATGCGGGATGCTGCACCAAAACGTGCCCTGCAAGAGCGTCTCTGCACACTGATCCATGTGCGACACCATCCTGACGTAACAGTTTTACGCTAGCTTCGATCCCAAGGAATGTGTTATCGCGTGCGTCCCAATGATGGGAGCACGGTGACAATTCCATTCAACCAGATCTGTCCAACTAATCCCAGCTATTTGTTTCGTTGGGCTCAAATCAAATTTGGACCCTAGGAATGACTGTGAACTTCAATCATCAATTGTGGAGTCATCTGAGCTCTAAATTGAGATTGGAAAGAAGCTATAATTGTAATGTCTATTTTCTTCCAAAATCATAACATTTAGAAAATTCTTCATAAAACTTTCTGTATTTAGGAAATAAGCTTCCAATTTCCAATATCTTCAAGATCTACGATGATCATATCTTGGGGATCTATTGTAATGATAATATAATGTTGAAATCAAGTAATATCCACAATTTATTTAGATAGATCTAACATAAAATGAGGAATCCACCCTTTATGGTAGAAAACCCTAAAAATGCAAAGGGACCCACTTGATCAATAAGATCAAGTATGATCAGACCCTTGGGATGGATTGAATGAATGATATTGTGATGGAATCCATTGAGATTATGGATTGAATATGACAAAAACAAAGGGATAGGATCTTTGGACCTTAATGGAGTAAAAGTCCTAAAATTAATTAAAACCCTTAATTAAAAGTAAAAGATCTAAGATCTATTAGTTGGATCATAAGTAAAAGTTTTTAATAATCTTAATCTAATTAATTTAATTGTCTTTTATTTGATAATATAATTGTAAATGTGCTTTATGTTGTAAATTAGGAAGCATGATAGTATAATTCTTAAATGTTAGCAAGCTATGTTCTATACGTTATTAATTTGTTATTAGGTTGGATTATCTTAGGGCCATGTTAGTTTAAATTAATATTTTAGCATGATTCTGTTAGATTAGTAGTAAATTTTCATGCATTTCAGAACTTGGGATCATGCTATTTTAAGTATATTTTTATTCCATTCGGTTAAGTTACATTCACAGGAAGCATGTTAGTGTATGGTTATTAAACTTATATTTGATTTATGCTTAAAGTTTATGATTTAATTTTTTTCAAACTTTATTAGTAGATTCAATTGTTAAGTAGTTGTTAAGATATTATGAGCATAAATCACCAAAAATGTAAACTAATGGAAAATAGAGATTCATGGACAATTAAGATGAGTGAATGACTTTGACTTAATATTAGTAAGGACTATAGTTAGTAGGACAATATAAGGATTATCAAATCCTTGGCCCAAACTAAAATAATAATAAACCCCATGAATGACATTTTAAATGTTCATGGATTTAATTAAAATCAATTAGAAAGAGTACTTAGGATTAAAATGCTCATAGGAACCTTATGAAAGGTTGAACTAAGGTCACTCTAGTGAATGCTGAACATGGTGGTTAAGGGGGTTTTCTAATAGAAGATTTGAACCTTTGATCAAATATGATTCAAGGAAGAGAATCAAGATCATCTTCCTTAGGGATGATCAAACAACTAAACTTAGATCAAAGAAAAATTAGAAGATAGAAGATCTAGGCCCTTAATCTTTATCAACAAGTATAAATTGTTGATCAAAGGATTTATGAAACATCAAGATCAAAGAAAGGAATACACAAAGACTTAGGATAGAAGATACTTAGATCTAAAATATTAAAAGATCATTCTAACCATCAGATCTATTGATCAATAGGATAGACACTATCTGAGGTAGATAGATCATGATAAGACAAAAGGTCTAGATGCTTTATATCAAAGGACAAGATTAGACTAAGAATATAGATAGGATTATTTAGATTGTATGAATATTGACAGTATGTATCGATTTATAGATTACATACGTTAGTCAGGATCATGAAAGGTCTGAAGAGATGGATCACTACTTGATGGTAGGAGGATTTTATGAATGCATCTACATGGGATGTATATGTTGAATACATGTTCTTATGTCTAGAAATGTTGATAAGTGTAATGTTAATACTTGTATAAAATCCTCTAAAACCCTTATGACCCAACCAAACACATATGAAATGGTTAAGTTAGAATTAAGGAATAGAATATAAGTGAGTATGGAACTAGAAGATATTCTAGACCTAAGTAAATAGACAGATTGTCTAATATATATGAAACCTATTTCACATATAATCATGGAGGCTTGTGGTTTTGTTTTAAATAGACATAAGCCTAGGGATGCTATGCTAGGGGAGTTATGGGGGTTTGGCCACCCGCTTCCTAAAATTTGATGATACCTTGCCCTATGAGAGGCTAAAAGTTGGGTGGGGCAATTATGTGAAGCCTACCATTGTAAAAGTCTTGTCTCCCCATATGGGTAGTGACACAATATTTTCCACCGTGGTATCAATGGTGAGCAGGGCAGTTATCTGAGTGCGCTAATATGAATCAGACTGCAGCATGGGAGTCCTTTCATTATTTTGCACTATGATGCATATGGGATAGGCATAGTGAAATGTCTTATGTTTTGGCATGATAAAATGACAGTTAATGGAATATTACCAATATTTCCTAAGAAGGAAAATTCCCAGTATAGGACTAACTAAAATATTGATTTCTCATAGTGGAAAGAATTGATTAGCTTAGTTGGGAATGTTATTTAACTACTTTCATAAATTTGATGGATTTATCTATGTACATTATGTATGTGTAAGGATGTACATATATTACAATATAAAGAGTTTGATACATGAGTATGTTTATGGATAACGGGATTATGAAGTATTAGAATTATACTATCAAATTATCATACTTCTTGAATCCCGTACCAAGCATAGCTTGCTAAGATATTGTAAATGTTTGAATGTTTACAATATCTCAGATATAGAGAAGGAGAGTTAGGAGCTCAAGATTGAAGAAGACTTGGAAGAATAATCATTAGGGTATACCCCTTAAAGATGTGTATTTTGTTTTGTTTGAGAGTATTGTATTGCAACGAGAGTTTTATTTATGGTTAGCTTTGAGTTTTGGATTATGTAAATTAGACAAGTATTGTAATGGAATTGGGCTATACTGTGAACCATTGGATGGATTCTGGAATTTAATACAAGTATATTCCTTGAAAGGAATTTTATCTTGTACAAAAATTCTACTTATGTTATATATAAAGTGATGACTTGGATTTTTCAAAACAAGTTCTAAAGAAAAGAATTGTGCTGATTTGTTTTGCAAATTTTTTTTCCTACTAAGGGATCTACCTTTGAAAAATGTATTACAAAATGTGTTACAAAAAACCGAGTCATCACAACTCTCCTTCGTATCCTACAGTCACATGTAGGGTTTTAGATAAACCTAAGATCTCACATTAGGTATCATCAAGTAAAGGTGATTGGCTTAAATTGATTGTGTTCTTAGGTAATGAAAGGTTCAAATGTGAATTTGGGAAATGTAATGAGTCCTGCATAGGCTTGCTATTTAGAAGTGTTTATTAATGGCACAGTATTAACTTCAAAAGGTTCTTGAGAGTCTTGTTGACCAATATGAAAGATATTAAGCTTAATGTCCATGTTTCGAAAAGATAGCTACATGGTTCCATTCCTACAACTAATTATGGAATTTGATTTGGCCAAAAATGGACATCCCTAAATGCCTGGAATGTGACTAATAGGATTTTCTATTGGCAGTCTACTCAAAATAAAAACTTATTGATCACCTAAACTAGTACATCCTCTATCACCATGTGGAACTATAATTGACCTATCTGTCAATTGTAGTTTGTTGGTAGTCCTTTTCGTCTCTCCCAAACCTAATTCCTTATATGCAAAATAAGATAAAAGGTTAACACTTGAAGCTAAATCAAGTAATGCCCTATCAATTTTGTGTCCCCCAATCACACATGATATGGTGGATATACATTATTTGTTTAAAATCATTGATGTAATATTCTGTACTCTGCATGAACTAACTCAAGGTTTCTTCTAAAGATTATTTCCTTTGTTGCAAAGGAAATGGCCATTGTGGAGTTAGTTACTTTTGTGCAATTGGGGCTCTAGGAAAAGGATGATTAGGAAGGATCC
The DNA here is from genome assembly GCA_035236585.1 of Warburgia ugandensis. Taxonomy (NCBI): domain Eukaryota; kingdom Viridiplantae; phylum Streptophyta; class Magnoliopsida; order Canellales; family Canellaceae; genus Warburgia; species Warburgia ugandensis. The sequence goes on along the minus strand of CP141130.1, from coordinate 39,453,720 downwards.
TAGATGTCCTCCCATATTATTATTCTAAGAATAAGAAAATTTTGTAGGGGCATGAATTGGTAGGGTGTGATGTACTAGAACTTATTTAATAAACCTCATGTTGAGGTTGCATAGTGGATTCTCTAACCAATACAACTTCTACTAATTTAGTAAGAATATTATCAATTTGATCCATCCTATGTATCAATATGTCTATTTTGTTATAGAGTTTGAGAGTGGCCCCTGTCTCATATATACCACTTTTGTTTTGAGGCAATGGAAATCTTTCTATTTGAGTAGAATAGTCCCATTGTTAAGAATTCTCTAATAAATTTTCAAAGAAGTTTCATGCTATTTTTGTATAGATTGTCCCAACATTAGTGGCATCAATTGCACATTGATTCTATGGGGTCAAACCTTTTGAAATATTGTATTAGTTGCCATTTCTCAAACTGTGGTGTGAACATTTAAACAATAGATCCTTCCACCTTTCTTAGCATTCCTAAAAATGCTCACCCACTTTTTGTTGAAAATTTATAATTTCACTTTTTGTAGAAAATTTATCATTTCTCTTAGAAGGGCATTAGTTTTGTCGATTGGAAAGAATTTGTTTAGGAATTTCTTAGTTAATTGCTTCCAAGTAGTGATGGACCCAATGCCTAATGAATTCTGCATGCCTTTGTTTTACCCTTTAAAGAGAAGGGAAATAGCCACAACCTAATTGAGTGATGAGAAAAGTTTTGGTATTTAAATGTACCACTAATATCAAGGAATTTCTTAACATGGTAGTTGGGATCTAATAAGTGTTCAATTTTGTAAAAAAATTACTCAATTAGTAGACCATGTGCTATAAATTATAGTGTTTTTATAGGTTTTTCTTGGAATTTAATAACATAAGCATTTTTGAACTAATAATTCAAAATTTTGATATTTTTCAAGTTCAGAAGCATGTATAGAATATGTGAATTGTCATAATTTTGAAGAATTTAATTAGGGTTTTTACTCTTTCTTAGGAAGTGAGAAGATGATCCAACAGCCTACACTATCGTGGAGTTTTTAGTGTGTTGATGCAAAAAGCCATGCAATACTGCCACTGTGATTGAGAATTGGACTTATGCATGAGGTTTCCTAGTCCAACTAGGAAACCCAAGAAAACCAAGCCATTCAAGCATTGAAGCCAAAGGACATAGTCATTCAAGCTACCAAGGAATGAGCATCAAAGTGAGCCATCAAGCTACATGGATTAATACTATTGCAGGACTATTTTAAGCAATTATCCTATGTTAAAAAGTGTGATTTTGAGGAGATAATTGGAAGGTTTTGAGAGATATTTTGTAAAAGGTAAGATGATCATGCAAAGGTGGACCAAGCAAGAGAGAATTCCCACATTCCAAATCCATTTCCTCCACCTAACCTAGGGTTCCATATTTTTTACTTAAGAAGGGAGGAACCTTCCTAAAATAGTAGCTCGTCTCTCTTCCTTAGTTGTCAATTTTGGTCATTTCCTAATTAGGAAACCCTAGATCTACTTAAATTCAAAGAACATTAAACACCCTCGATCTTGCCACCATCTTTCCTACTATTTTTGTTTCCTTTTTTCTCTCTTCCAACAACCAATCACCAAGTATTTTGGAGGGGAAGAACTCAATGCCAACTTCTAAAGAAGGTGACACCTCTCCCCCTTCTAATTATATGTCAACTAGCCATGATGTTATCCTTAGCTCATTCCTCCACCTCATCTCTCCACCTAACTTTTCTACCTTGAAGTCCTATATCTAAATGCATCTTACCTTCCTAGAATAAGGTCCCATCCAATTGGAAACCCAAAATTCTATATATACCCCATGGAATTCTACATTTTTTTCCAACTAGGCGGTTGGTTTCTAACGCCTTGAAAAGTCAAGTTTCATTCAAGGGAGATCTAGGGTGCTTTTACTACTATTCTTTAGGATTGTTATATGAAAATTTTCAAGCTTCTTTTCATTATTTTCTGCACTTCAATTCCAAGTTATTAGTGTTGGAACCTAATCTAGGAATTGGAAAGAAGTTGGGGTAGCTTATGGCGAGGTCCTAGAAATAGTCTTCTTGTACAAGGGTTGTTCCATGTTCATGCACCTCCTATTCCAGGTTAAGATGGCCTACCATTGACTTGTATTATTTGTGAATCATGGTGTGTAAAAAATACAATGTCAATCTCACTACATCTATTCAAATAAAAAAATAATGGAAACTATCATAAGGTCTTCCTCCTAGTCATTATACTCTTCCACATTCATGCACAAATGAAAAGGAAAGTATGCAAAAACAAATGCAACTATTCTATATGCAATCCTAAGACAAAAACTAGTGGTAAAGTAAAGAAAGCTTCAATTTTAATCAAAGTCAGTTGTGAGTCCCCAACAGTGGCACTAAAAACTTGGTGCGTCTTAAATAATACCAAAAGCATACAACTCTTTTGGAGTGTAAAATTGAAAATATGGGTTGATCCCATAAGGACTATTTGATAAATGAGAGTTAATTAAGATCTAAGTTCCTTTACTCTATCCAAGCTGACAAGGAAAGAGAGGAAGAATCTTAAACTAATTCACTAATGCAAGCAAATAAACCTAAGATATGAAACAGAAGCAAGAAAACTACTTAAACTAAACTGAAGAAAAATAACAAAATGAAAGCAAAGGAAACTAAATTAAACCTAATTAAGGAATAGAAAAGAAAATTTTATTAATAAACTTCATTACAATTACAAGGAATGAAAGAAATAAATGAAATAAAGGAAGAAAATAGACTTCCTTGACGTGACCACTATAGGAGTCCTTTGTTTCACTCAACAAGGCTCCTTGAATGTCCTCTTCTTCTTTCCTATGCTTGACCTTTGCTTTATAGTCATCTTATTGTGTCATCAACAAGTGCCTATACACTTATATTCAACCCAAGGTACACTAATCTACACCAAGCTTTTCTCATCACATTAACCCAACATACCACAAATCTAATGAAATCTTCCACCATGCTTTAGGAATTAGAATAGTCCTTGGCTAAAATTACAAGGTATTCTTCCTTTTCCTTAATCCCAAATCCCAGAGAAAGAGAAAATATGAAAGTTGGATAGCTAAAAGAAGACGATTGTTGTGATGAAGTGGAAGATGGAGAGTGTGTAAGTGAAAGAAGGGAGAAGGTTGGGTGGGGAATGTAGTGTGAAAGTAAGGAAAAGGAATAAAAAGAATGGGAGAAGAAGATGGGAGAAAGAAGGAAAGAAATGGAAGTGGGGATAGAAGAGCTTCTTTAACTATCTCCAATGGATGAACCTTGATCATAAAGGAGTTATGGAAATGGTTATCCCTCTCACTCTATTTCACCAAGATTTAGCTATCAAGTACAAGGAAATCACGTCTTATTTATTGCAACTAAAAAAATATATTAATTAATAAACCAAAATTAACAAAACAAACACTATACTGACTAAAAAATAATAAAATAAATAAGATTTTTATTAATTGAAACTTAACAAATTACAATGATCACAATGCTTGAAGAAAAGAATAAACTAAATATGAGTTCCTATAAAATGGAAAAGAAATTAACAAGTTTCACCATGTCACTCGACAAAAACCATCTTGAAGCTACCCCAATTCCCAATACCACCTTCAAATGTGTAACAAACAACATCTTACACTTGTTGTGTCACTCAACAATTGTATAGGACATCACCGAACTGTTGTAATCCAAGGAGATAAACCACTCCGATCCAAAAACACACAAGCATGTAATAAAAGGGGAGTGCATGTGAGATTTAAGAGGGAGAGAGATAGAATATTATGTGTGAAAATACAAGATGGATAGTGAAGAGAGAGATGATGGAGTAGAAAGTAGGATAGGAAGAATGATATGTAAAATTGGAAAAATGAGGTGGAGCGTGTAATGCTAGGATGAGAGAACGATCATGAGGACATTAAAGTGTAATAGAGAAGGAAATGTGTTTAGTGTTCATGAAAATAGAGGGAAGGTGATAAGAAAGAAATGCCTTGAATGTCCTATGTAGTTGCATGGACACTCAAAAAGAAGATGGATGTATTATATGTGAAAGGTAGGTGGAAATGAAGAAAGGGTGTTACATGTGATAGGATACCGATGAAAGGTTTGTTGAAACAAGAAAGCAACTAGGTAAAATGTACGAACAATAGAGATGGAAAGAACCTACCTCCCTTTTAGATTATGCACATTAACAAGTCTCCATTTCTCTTCTTCTATTCTTCTAAAAATGTCTTAGAGTCATCCCCTTTTCTAAAATTAATGTTCAAGCTATAGGAGAATGAGATCTTTTGTACGTCCACTCTTCCCCTCTTTATTTCTTCTTAGTCCTCCTCAGATTAGCATCAAATCTTTCCTTCTTTCTTATCTTATCCCTTGGCCAGTAATATTCCTAGAAAACCTCCTCCAGATTTCATTTATCCCCTCATATTTTCTCCTTTCTATTTCTCTCTTTTCATTCCACTTTCCCCACATGGCATACATGCACCATATACTTAAAAATCATGTCTAAAAATTGTATATATTCCTTTCCTCTTCTATAGACCAAATCTCACCCATTCAGTCCTCTCTTCATATCTTTTGTTCCAACCCTATGATGATGCATAACAATGGAATTGATGGCTAGGACTTTGTTTGTCTTTTCTTACCAAAAAAACATATTTTCCAACTTACATTTCCATCATTTCATGAACACATTTTCTCCCCTCAAATTTCTCCTCGGCCCACCTATACTTTCTCCATTCAATCTCAAGCCATACTTCACTCCATCACACCATTAATCCCTCCTGAAAAACACATTTTCACTCCACAGGTTTCAATGTGTTTCATCCTCAAAAAATGGTGGGCATCCCATTGAAAAAATCTATACCCATTACAATCAGCTGTGACCTTCCTGCATGCTTTATTTTGTTTGTTCCACCCTAGCATCCCCTTGAGTAAGTCTTGATGTTGCTTCCTATTGGATGCCTCCTAGGGTAGTCTTAATGCAAAGTAGATCTTAGTCCTTATTTCTTTAAAAGACTATATGAACTGTGATTGCAGATTTCCTATTTATTTTTCCTCCCCATTATAATTATTTTTTTCACCTAATATTCTCCTATAATTTCTCTTTCAAACACATGTAAGTTTGGTGTAGGACATCCACTCCCATGTGATGAACATGTATATTCCTTGGTGGGTCCCTTTCTTGAATGAGTCAGAAAGAAGGTGATTGGATGTAGTCTACATGAAGGCCCAAGTCTCTAATTAGTTGTCCATGCACATGTACCTTCATTATATATGAATTAAGATTTACTTAGAAGCTCCCAAAGGTGGTGGAGTACATGCATGCATGAGAAATTAGCCGCCCATACTTTTGATAAAGGCACCTTCTCTAGAGTGGATAAGGTTGGTCATCTACATGAGTTTTTTATCGTTTTAAATTTGATAAAGACAACCCCACAGCATTTTGGATATTGCTTCATGGTTCTTAGCATGATGATCCATGACTTTTCTTGAATGGTGGTATTACTCTCTTTTAGGGTTTTAAGCTACCAAATATTGCATTTTTCTTAGTTGTATCCTAATCCTACAAAATGTGAAATAAACCCTAGTTAGTGATATTTAAAGTAAATCCAAGGTTAAAAGTGCTAAGTTTAGGACTATTTATTATAATATTTATGTGTATATCAAATACCACCAGACTTACATTTTGCTAGTCCACAGGAAAAATTACCAAAGAGAAAATAAAAAATAGAGAATCTAAAACTCCTAACCACTTTTGTAGGTACTATAATCTACATCATTATTGCAAAAAGCCTTTAAAAGACTATGTTACACCAAGTGGATGAGTTATAGTTTCGTAAATATTTCTAGAATTGATACCCATAAACAATTCAAAAACACTCATACTAAAATTCCTTTATTTTTCTCGAAGAATTCTCTTCTATGAAATATCCAACTTTAGCATGTTAATAAAACTAAATGATAGTGTAAAATCTTACCTATATGAATAAGTCATTTCATTACTAATCAAATCTTGGACTATGAGTATGTGAGTATAGCCAATATATACAAAAATTTTATTCTCGAAGTAAACTATAACCTAAATTACTGTCCAAAAGTACTCTATGACTTAAAATCTAACACGATAAAATGGGCACTCAAAAGAAGTTAGTAATAAGTGGCTCAAACTCTTATCAATATGATAAGTGTCTAATTTTACATAAAAACCACCAAATTAGTTACCCATGTGTTATAACTTACAAGGGTAAATTAGGGATTTTGACAAAAATTCATAACACATGTATTTTTTACCTAATGATACAAAAATTTAATATTTTGTAGGTCTAGAGGCTAATCCAATGTTACCATGTGATTAATAATAATTTTCAAGGATTTAATTGAAGTTTTGAACTTTTTGTAAGAAGTGAGATGGTGATTTGATGACCAAGATAGATCGAAATGAAAATAGAAGATCAAGATCAAAAGATCGAGTAAAAGCTTAAAAGTCATTAATCCAAATGAGATCAAAGGTTAAGATAATATTTAGGACAAGAAACGACTATAATTATTGGAGCCAAGGGTGGCCAAAGTTGGCCCATGCACAAACCAAGCAAAATCCACCACCTTCACACAAGTTGCACTAAATCCACTCAGCCATAATTAAGCCATGAAGAAGATGAGAGGCTAAGGAGCCAAGCCAACCACCAAAGTCAAGGAATTGAGCCATCAAGCCAAGCTAAGAGAGCCATGTAACCGAGCCATGAAGCCAAGCCAATGGAGCCCTTAAAGCTATGAGCTAATCTAAATGGAAGGCCATGATTTGATGAGGATCCAAAGAATTAGCCTTGTAATTTATGGGATATTTAAAGAGAATTAAGGAAAAATTTAGTAGGACAAGGTGACATGTGGACCAATAGGAAGAGACCCCTTTATTTTTTATGTTCTTCTATATTTTTCCCACTTTCTTTTTTTTTCTCACTTTCCACCTCGCCACTAAGATGCACCATCTATGTCACTTTCCATTCAAGATTCCTACCTTTCTAATACTTTCCCACCTTCTTAAACTCCCATCCAAACCATCCAACTAACCCCACTTCCTAGGAAACCACCTAACTAATCAATTTTCCCCACCTCACCTCTCTTTCCTATCATTTGCTACCCTTCTCTTTCCTCCCACCTTCTTTTCTCTCTTACCTCATCCTCAACCAACCCACTATCCATATTTTGAGGGATTCCATGATTTTTGAAGGAGGAGATGCTCCTTCCAAAAAATATGGCATCCCCCACTTGAAAGCATTCTAAAAGGGACAGCCCACTCATTCCTCTTAAAAACCCTAGGAAGCCCTTCAAAACCTTATCTTAGACATCAAAATTCTCTTATTTTAATCCCCACTATACCTCTAGCTTAGGTCGCCCTAGAGAATTAGTACCCATGTATTACAACTTATAGGGGTAAATTAGGATTTTTAGACCAAAATTTATAACACGTGCATTTTTTGACCTAATAACACAAAAGTTTGTTATTTTGTAGGTTTAGAAGCTTGTACAAGGTAAGTATGTAATTAATCATATTTTTCTAGGATTTAATTAGAAATTTTTACTTTTTGTAGAAAGTGGTGATCCAATGACCAAGATTGATTGGGATAAAATTAAAGATCAAGATCAAAAGATCGAGTCAGAGCCTTAAAATCATCACTTTAACATAAAACAAAGGCCAAGATCATCTTGTGGAAAAATAATGGATGTGATTAAAGGAGTTAAAGATAGCTAAAGTGGGCCCAAGAAGTAAGCCATGCATTCCTACAACCTTTGCATGGAAGGCACTTAAGCCACCTTAACCATATAAACCATGAAAGAAGGTGGCAAGCTAATGAATTCAAGGCAAACCATACAAGCTGCTCAAGCCAAGGGTTGAAGTCAAGAAAAAAAGACAAGGAAGCTTCCTAAGCCAGCTATGAAGCTTAGCCTATGGAGCCTCAAATGTTAGCCATCAAGCTTAGATAAATGGATGGATAGGATTGGAGGACATTCAAGAGAGTTATCCATGAGTTATTTTGAAGATAATTAAGGGGAAATCTATTAGATTAAAATGGACTATGAATTTTCAAAGCTCTATCTCATCCACTTCTTAGGAAACTTCCCAACCAACCAAATTTCTCCATCTAACACCCTTCACTTCTTTCATAGCTAATCCCCACTCAGTTTCCCAAAATATTAAGCATTCAACAGATTTGGAAGGGGGGAGACTTCCCTTCCTAAAAAGGTGGCATCTCCCACCTACCCCCTTCTTAAGGGAGCCAACCTACTTCCCCAGTTTCCTATTTGATGTCTACCCTTTTTCCGCATCATATCCATTTAGTTTGATATTCTTTAATCACCACCACACCTTAGTATTAGGTTACCCTAGGAAAAATAGGACAAGTCTTATAAAACCAGCCCAAAACTGAAGCGAAACACACTTTTTTTCAACATTGGAAAAGACATCTTCTCCATAGGAAGGAGACACCCACTTCCTTCGAGCCATCTTTTGCTTGTTGTTTTGTGAAGTCTTTGGGTGATTCCACAAACTTCCAAGGTTTATACTTCTTCCTCAAGTGTTCAACCTAAGAATTGTGGGTTTTGATTCATCTTTGAAGGTTGGTTAGCCTTTGTTGGATTTACTTGTTTTCATGTTAGCTGTCTTGTTTTTCCTTTAGGTTCCCTTATTTTCAAACTAATATTCAAGGATTGTTTTCCCTTGGAGTGACAGCTAAGGGAATTCATCTTGAATATAGTTTTGTACTTTATCTTTCATTGCATCTTTATTCTCTTTTAGCCCTCTTGATTTTCCAGCTTTGGTTGCTTAAGTTTCAATAGATTATTGGCTTAGTTTTCCATAGGATTTTCCTTTGATTTCAAGCATACTTGTTCATGAGTACATGTTGGAACAATTGAAGAAGAATTTGGCTAGTAATTAAGGATTGATTAATATTAAGTGAACATCATTGTAATAGCATTAGTTTTCAGATTTGGACTACATGTATGGAGTGTTCTATTGATGACTTTTTAGATGTTATTCAATGAAGTTAGTTGGAAATTTCAATTCATGTCTGTGTCCAGCAGTTAATTAACTTTGTCCTTGAATGTTTGAATGCATTATAAGTGATTAATTTCATATTTTACATGCTATACTCATTGAATGTTTCAATTACCTTACTGCTGGAATTCCTTTGCATGAATGATGTGCGTTAATTTCCAACACTATATAATCTTGTTCACTTTTCAAGAACCTAATTAAATTGTTAGATAGCTTAGTTAATGTTTGAAATATATTGCATGCTTAGGTTTCCATGGTAATTGATTAAATCCACTCTTATCCAATGAATCATGCATTGCATTCCATGGTTACATGTATGTTAATTGGGCAATTTTCCTTTTAGTGTTGTTACTAACAGCTTTCATTTAGATTCCATTATTTTGCATCTTAGTTAATTGAATGTAATCAAATTTATTATACTTATTAAAATAGTTGATTTGGTTGCTTACTTTTCTTTGTTTTGCATGATTAGGAAAGTAGTTTGTTAGAGCATGTTTCCATTAGATTATTTGTTAATTTCATGTTTAGGAAAGTTGATAAATTGCATTTTAGGAATGTTTTAAGTTAGGAAAGTCATAAAATTGGACATTTTTAATTTAGGAATGTTTTAATTTCAGAATGTGCATGTTTTAGGAAATTTTTCCATTTAGCCTATTTCTTGTTTTTTATTAGTTCCAATTCTTGTTTTGTTTAGTTTTCAATTTCCATTCTTAGTTTAGGTAAAAAAAAATTATTTAAATTTTGGCTAGGTTAGATAGTTTAAAGTAGGGACCACTAGCATCACATTAGTTCACTCCTCATGGGATCAACCTCACTAGCGTGCTATATTGCAAATGATTTGTGCACTTGCATGTTTTAATTAAAACAATAACAAGAATATAGGAGAAAAAGTATAAAAGAACATTAGAAAAAACCAAGAATTAGATGCATCTATCCTTGGAAGAAAAAGATGCCCCCTTCACTTTGAAGAGGGCATCATTTTCCTCCCTTTGTTATTTTCACCTTTTTGCCTTGAACTTTCTTCTCTTTGGGGTGTTGATTTCCTTTACAAGGTAGAGCTAAATCTTCTCCAAGCATTCCATGTCTAGGATTGCTATTGAGGTTCTTGTTTAGAAGGTTGGTTTAATACTTTTGACATTCATCTCTTTTGAATTGTCTTTAGCTTTCATTGTTGCTACTTGTTTCTTTCATTGCCATAGATCTATTGGTTATGATTCAAGATTCAGAGTTTTTTTTCCATTGAAGTGACTACCAAAGGAAAGTCACTTTGAATCTAATCTCATCCTTTCTTAGATCTTTTGTTACTAATTCCACTCTCATGCTTCTTTTCCAATAGTTGTTTTCAAAGTTTCACATGGAACTTTCTAGAGACTTTGATATTGATTATGGTGTATTGAGGGATCATATTTGGATTACATCTTTGTAAAGCATGGTGCACCTATTTCATGAATAGAATGCACCATCTTTTGTAGCATTCCTTCTTTTCAATACTTATTAATGTTGAATGAAATCTATTTTAGTTGATGGATGATAATGAGTTCTTCTTTTTTACTTGTTGCATGTTGATGTCATGGTATAGTAATTAATTAAATGCTTTGTTTAATTTCCCAACTATTCAACCAAAAACCTATGAAAACCATGTGTACAACTCAAAAGAGTGAATGCATGATTTTTGAAGGTTTTTAGGCTGAATATAAGAAATGTTCAAACTCTCCTTGGTTTTTTGTAGATCATTAATCTAATTGTTCATTTTAACAAGCATGATGAATACTTACCAAATCATGTTGATACCATGTGTGCTATCCATAATTGGTGCATATGGTTTTTTGAATGATTTAGTGGTGTTAAATATCAAGCTAGTTGATTCCATTCATGTTAGTGAAAGTTAGTTTAATTAGTGCTTGATTGTTAATCTAGATTAGATTATTAACATGTTGTTTAATTAGTTTATTAGTTGTTAGAGTTTTCATTCCCATAATTTCCATTGTATTCTTTAAGATTTACATGATTAGGAAAGTAGTTGATTAGTTGGATGTTTCCTCACATTAATTGCTAAATTTCATGCTTAGAAATGTTGATTTAGGAAAGTTGTTAAGATTGCATTCCTAGAAAATTTTAGTTTAGGAAAGTCCTTAATTTAGGAAAGTTATAAACTTATAAAGTTTTCATTTAGGAAAGTTTATAAGTTTAGCATGTTTGAAGTTTTAGAATAATTTCCATCTTCATCCCTTATTTTGGTTAGATTAGATAATTTAAAGTAGGGACCACTAGTTCACATCTATTCGATTCCTCATGTGATCAACCTCCTCATGTGAATTACAACAAATGATTTGTACACTTGCAAGTTTAACTTAAAATCACAACAAATTTTTTGCACTATCATTAGCGAGTCATAATATTTTATGTAGTGGACCATACCTTAGATTATTTTCATCTAGTATAGATCAAGCATGCATTAGTTTAGGGTTTTGTATTATTTTTGCATTTATTTGCTATTTTCCTCATATTAACTGATTTCTTTGATTTTTGTGTGAGGGAAATTGACAAAGGAACAATAGTGATCCTATGGGTCATGGCTTCATCAATATAGATTAGGTTTTTCTTTCCTAGATTAGGATTTGAGTGAAATTATAGTGAGGTCCATTGCTATTTTAATTTCTATTTTAATTTAATTTTTAAATGGGTTATAATAATAGAGAGCAAGTATGGGGTATGGTGGCCCATACTTGATCATCATCAGAAACCTCATTATGAGCAATCCTCATCCAAATTTTAATTTTTAAGACAAAGAACATTTAGTACAATTTTCATAGGATACATGGTTATAGTGTCCTATCTATTAAGGTGCTTGGCCCTTTGTTAAGTTGCACACAAGTAGCATTAGTTTGAAATTTTTTTCTGCGCTATGCGTTTACAACTTTATGGTGGAATGAAACTTAATACTAGTAAGGGCCCCATGGGAACCCTTATAAGATAAGGACTAGATTTTATCACCAGCTCCTTGGCCCACCTAGGAATCAATCAACATCTTTGCATGTTGTGATCCAATGTGACGACCCAGGTTTTCCCATGCATTTTTTAAATGCAAGATCTAATTCCTAAGGTGGGATGCATCCCTATTTGAAAACTATTTTATAAAAACAATGCAATGTAGCAGAAAATCTTTTTGTTTTCAACTTATTTTGAAAACCTTGAGTGTCATTCGCTTTTACAACAACCAAAGTAGTTTTTGAAAATTTCAGAAATCATAAATGTCTTCCCAGGTCTATCTAGTCACAGCTCACAGCCCAACTACAAATACATGTCCAAAGGATAGAGTGTTTACTTACCTGTATAATTATCTCTTTTGATTTACTTGCTCGAAGCACTAACATTTCCTGAGGCGTCTTCTACTCATGAATGGAGCTGTCATGAAAAATGATATATTTGGGTGAGTATACACTATACTCAGTAGGAGTCTATCACTACTAGTTTTACAATGCATGCTATGTTTTAAAACATATGTTCTTTAAACCATGTGCATGTTTGGACACTCATGTTCAATATCGATATTAAAAGCCATTGTCAAAATAGAATACTGATGACTTAAATAATCACATAATCCACATCGAAAGTAACATAGATATCATAAACATATATGATATGCGTAAGATGCTCAGCTGAATCCAACTCATAGATCTATGGTATGGTCGACCATCCTCATGTCATGCCATATGCAATGCAAGTAAATCCTCGAAAACATAGGGTCCACTATGCCCACGACCTCATCTCCGTGTGGTCCCTGGGTACTTGGGGACACGCGGTCATAGCCTCCACGAGGCATATGACACTTCGACCCAGTGCTATGACACCAGTGGTAGTCCTCTGTACCACATGCAGTCAAAGTAAGGACATGCCTTTTCGGTGTAGTACCCTTTCCACCCAATAGTGGTAGAGGCTGGGAGCCAAACCTCTCGGCATAGTGCCCACAAGCTTACTAGCCCAAATCAAATATGATCAAGCAAGCAAAAACCCTTTCTTCAAGAGCTGTCCTCTTTGGGTCCCTCACAACTGCCTACCCAATGTCTTTTGGGCACTCTAGCGTCTTTTGGTAACCTTCAAGGATATGCAATTTTTTTCAAGACTGAATAATCACAAATCATGCAATTTATGCAATCATTTGCAAAACATGTCTATGCATAATGTATTTGTCATATGCATGCTAAATTCATTTATGAAATCAATTCATGCTAAACAAGTCATGTAACTTAAAACTTAAAACATGCATTCTCAAAGCAATCATGGGTTGTTTTTAAAAGTCTAGTAGCGATAGAGCACCTACCTAGTTTGATCATGCTAATCCTCTTGTCCTCGTACGTTCCTCTTGTAGACAAGTGCTAGAGTACCTTTATGGGTCCTGTATATCATTTAAACATGAAATTTAATCATGACTTCTAGCCTTAAGGCCTCTCTTAGATTTCTTCTTGAGGTCTGGCCATAGTTGATTCTATGGATTCATAAGATCCCCTTGAGTTTGTGCCAAAATTACAGACGAACCATATTCTTCTATGCGGCCCTACCATCATGGTTCCCAAGATGCTCATGCGTCCCGGTCAAACCGTGACAGCCTCACGTGTGCATGCGCACGCCCGAGCTACGCACTACAGTGCGTGTTCTAGAGAACGTTGCGTGAGCGCATCCTCAGTGCCAGGTGCATGCATTTCGGCTCCCGAAACGCCCTATGCATCCCGGTCAAGCCAGGACTCGTGCCCCACGTCGCGCACACCTGAAGGCCGCACCAAGGACCATGTACACACTGTCACATGCCTAGAACCCATCCCAGGGACCCTGTCCTAAGCGCACGTGAAGCACGGTGTCCCTGGGATGCCTCGTTCGCACAGAGCCAGATGGAACCAGGCCTTTTTCTTACGATCTCTGGTTGGGACATTCTCCAGCTAGGAAACACCGGCTAGGAAACACCAGCTAGGAAACACCAAATCCGGCATGGATTTGGTCTGGGAATAAAGGGGAAATTTGAAGGGTAAGAGAGAAAGAGAAGAAGAGAGTACTTGGTGCAAGAGATTTCGCATTCTCTTTGGGTCGCTCAAACCTTAAATGCCAAAAAACACGAAGAGGGAAACTGATGAAATCATAGGGACAATGAGGGGATGGCCGACCCGAAAGGGAGTCCTGGGCCAGTTCCTAAATCTTGTAGGGAAGGCTGGAGATGGGTTTCCGATTTTTTCGGAACCCTAGCTCAAACAATCAGAGAAAAGGGGAGATGAAGATGGCTGGGGAAGAGGGAAGAAGTAGGCTTTATAGCCATGCTATGGTGGTGCTGCCAATGGCAGTGCCGCCATTGGCGGTGGTGGAAACCTCTAGAAACTGGGGTTTCTGGAGAAATCGAGAGGAAGAAGATAGGGGTTACCGTTATCAAAAGGTCCCCTGCGATTTTCGTCCTTTTTCATTTTTTCAATACAAATTACAAAATTGCCCCAAATCTTTAAACGGCCGTAACTTTTTCATACGAACTCCGTTTTTGGCGTTCCTTGAGGCATTGGATTCCATTTTTCTAGTAAAATCTAATGGTACTAATTTTTCTTACAAATTCCTTCTTTTAGTATTTTAAATAAAGTAAAACATTTAACACTGTTCATTTCCTATAGAATGTCCAATTCATTTTTGTTAAATGGATGCAAAAATAGCATAAATTGCTCGGGGCATTACATCCAAACCCTTGAATATTAATTTAAAATCAAGTAGAAAAAGACTTAGGATCTTGAGTTCATTGGACCCTTGTAGAATGATGTGATCTATTATCACTCTAGTGGCTTCTAAGCAATGTAGTTATAGTGGGTATCTTAAAATTCAAGAGATTTTTCCCATGCCTTCCAATGATGTTAGTCGAGGTCTAAATGCCTCCTGACACAAGGATTGTATTAACCTAACTGGTAAGCAGTAGTCAAATCTAGATGAGAGGAGATGTCTAGATCCAGGTCTAAGAAGCTACTACTTATGCAATAAGAAAAGATAATCAAGACACTGCTCAATTAGCGAATACTAAGATTTGATTGCACATCACTTAGATTTAGTGTTAGCATATAGTTAGGACATTTAAATTAGGACAATTTATTCAAGGGCATCATTCTCAAAACCTAGAGTTAGTACCTTTCAACCCAAAGATTCAATGCAACCTTAGACAAGGGGAAAGAAACCAAGTTCCCGTCCCCATGGCTGAGCCACCAACAAAAGTTGAGCACAACACCCAATCTTGCATAGCACTACCCCCAACAAAAGCAAACCATTTTGAGTTAAAGCCAGGATTCATACAATTATTCCCCACCTTTTATGGTCAAGACGGAGAAGACCCATACCTACATATCAAGGAGTTCCTTGATATCTACACCACATTTAGCTTCTAAATTTTTTTAGATGATGCTATTAAGCTTAGGTTATTCCCATTCTCATGCAAGAATAAAGCCAAGTCATGGCTTAAACCTTTGGAGGTGGGTTCCATCAATACATGGGGCCAATTACCTAGGAATTTTTTAACAAATTCATCTCTGTTCACAAAACAAATTCCTTTCAAACCAAAATTATCAATTTCAAGCAAAGGGATGATGAACAATGAACATTGGGAATGATAGAATGAATTGCTACAGAAATGCCCTCATCATGGATTTGAGAAATGACAGTAGGTCTAATACTTCTATTAGGCATTGATGCCTCAAAATAGACAATTGGTAGATCCAATGACTGGATGAGACCTCATACTCAAAGGCAGGAGAGAGGCAGGGGAGTTCTTTCATACATTGGTAAATAATTCCTAACAATGGGATATACTATAATAGAAGAGAGAGAAACAACCAGCCTCCAAAGAAAGGTGTTTTATATGAGATTGGAATGCTTATGATCTATCCCATATGCTTGATTTTGTACTTGAAAGAATGGATAAGTATGATGGGAGAGCAGACAAACTTGAAACTATGTTTGAGTCCCTCATGGCCACTACATCTATTAAACCTACACAAGAGGTTTGTGCTCTTTGATCTAGCCTTGCCCACATCACTACTACTTGTCCATCAAATAGAGTGCTTAACAACTATTCTTGTTGAACAAGTGAATGCATTAAATGCATATTGCAATCCTAGTGACAACCCATATTTTGAGACCTACAACCTTGATGGGCTAGGCATTCAAACTTTTCTTGGTCAAAAACTAACTACCAGGGGGACCATTTATGAACCCTCTTAACCAAAAATTTTCGAGAGCTATAGTTCTTTAGCAACCACCTGGCTTCCAACAACCTCAACACCTAAAGAAACCATCTTTTGAGGAAAAGATTTAGAACACGAATGAAAAGAAAAATGAAAACACAAAAAGGGCTTTGAACCAAATGAAAATTTTCAATTCTCAATCCATAGCCCAACTAGAGATGCATGTTATCCAATTATCAACTACTTTACATGATAGACAGAAGGGTCAATTCCCTAGTCAACCCATCCCTAATCCTAAGGGCCAATTTGAGATGAGGTCAAGTTCTCAAAACCTTAACCCTCATGAGCATGCCATATCCATAACCACCCTTAGGAACAACTATCATGTAGACAACAAATTTAGGCAGGTAAAGGAAAATGCAAAGGAAAAGGAGGCAACTAAAACACAAGAGAAAGAGAAGAGAGAGAAATCTCTATAGTGGAGGCACCCTATATGCCCAAAGCCCTGTTTCTTCATTTATTGAATAAGGTAGAAAGGGTGCAAACTTCAACAAGTTAATAGATGTATTTAAACATGTCCAATTAACATTCCATTTCATAATGCAATACAAGATGTCCTTGCCTATGCCAAGTTCCTGAAAGAGCTCTACATTAGAAAAAGAAAGCTAAATGTACAAAAAAGGGTTTCCTCACTAACTAGGTGAGCTCTTTGATATAACACAAGACCCTACCGAAGTCTAGAGAACCAGGGTGTCCTACAATTTCTTGCATTATTGGAGACCATGTCGTAGATATGACACTACTTGACCTAAGGGTGAGTGTCAACTTGTTGCCATACTTTGTCTATGAGTAATTAAGGCTTGGTGAGTGGAAACCAACCACTACAACATTACCATTAGTAGATAGATTAGTAAAAATACCCAAGGTTTGGATGAAGATGTGTAGATACAAGTGGACCAGTTTTATTATCTAATTGATTTTATTCTATTGGACACCTAGCCTGTATCTGATCTCGATAGTCAAATTTCAATTATACTTGGACATCCATTCCTAGTGACATCCAAAGTCATTATTAACATTAGGAATGGTGTAATGAAATGGTCATTCGGTAACATGAAACTTAACCTTAATGTCTTTAAATCCAACCAACAACATTTAGACCTCGATGATTTTTGTGAAGTGAATTAATCGAGAGTCTAATTCATGACAATCATCAACCTTCTTCAATCTCTGACCCACTAGAGGCTTGTCTCATGCTTTTTAATAGAAATTTTTATTTAGACAAGCCTATTAAGGAGGTAAAGAAACTTCTAAAGGTTGCTCTAATCATGGATACCTCCAAATTGGCCCTTATGTGGAGCCACTCCCTCCTTTAGAGTCTATTCTTACATCCTCTATAAAGCAACCACCTTCTCTGGCCCTAAAAGCCTTGCCTGACAATCTCAAATATTCTTACCTAGGACAAGATGAAACCTTACCTATTATAATAGCGTCAGATTTAGATAATGAACAAGAGGTTAAGCTTTTAGATGTTCTTAAGGAACATAAGATTGCTCTAGGGTGGAAGATAGTAGACATAAATGGAATTAGTCCAGCCATGTGTATGCATAGGATATAGTTAAACCTTCTAGTAAACTAGAAGACAATTGAGTTCTCAAATGAAGGATGCGATTAGCGATGAACTCCTTAAGCTCTTAGATATTGGCATCATATACCCTATCTTTGATAGCACTTGAGTTAGCCCCATTCAAGCTATGCCTAAGAAATCAAGCATCAAGATAGTTAACAATGAGGAGAATGAGTTAGTACCCTCTTCCATGACCACTGAGTGGAGAAGACCACTTTCCTCTACCATTTATTGACCAAATGCTTGAGAGGTTTGCTAGATATAGATATTATTGTTTTCTAGATGGTTATTCTAGTTATAACCATATTCCTATAGCACTTGAGGATCAAGAGAAGACCACTTGGAACCTTTGCTTACCAATGTATGCCTTTTGGGCTTTGTAGCACTCCTGCCCACTTCTTAAAGGTATATGTTGAGTGTCTTTTCTAGTATGGTGGAAAGGTTTCTAGACATTTTCATGGATGACTTCTCAATATTTGGGTCATCTTTTGATGAGTGCCTATACCATTTAAAGTTTGTTCTTGGAAGATGTCAAGAGAAGAATTTAGTATTGAACTAGAAAAGTGCCATTTTATGATACAAAGTGGGATAGTGCTAACCACATAATATTACACAATGGAATAGAGGTAGATAAGGTTAAAGTGGATTTAATAGCCAACCTTCATCCACTAAGGAAGGTGAAAGAAATATATTCCTTTGTAGGGCATGCTAGCTTCTACAGAAGATTCATCAAGAATTTAAGCAAATTTCCCAAGCTGCTGTGTAATTTACTTATAAAGTAGGCCTCCTTTGACTTTGATGAAAATTGTAAGAAAGCATTTGAGTAACTAAAGGCTAAGTTGACCTTTGTATCCATTATCTGACCACCTGATTGGAGTTCACCATTCGAGATAATGTGTGACGCATCAGATTATGCTATTGGAGCTATTTTGGGGCAGTGCATTGACAAACTTCCCCATGTGATATACTACACTAGTAAAACACTAAATGAAGCACAACTCAACTTTTCAACCACAAGGAAAGAGTTGTTAGCTATAGTGTTTGATCTAGATAAATTTAGATCTTACTTGTTAGGGTCTAAATTTATAGTGTACATAGATTGCATGGCTTTAAAGTACCTCCTTTCTAAAAAGGATGCAAAACCTAGATTGATCTAGTGGATACTACTATTACTACAAGAATTTGATGTAGAAATTTAGGACAATAAAGGCTCTAAAAATGCCATCATAGACCACTTATCTAGACTAGTGGTGGAGCACACCAATGATAATGTGCTTACAATTGAATCCTTTCTGAACAAACAGTTACTGTACATTTCCTAGTTATCTTAGTATGGAGACATATTGAATTATCTTGTTATAGGACAAATGACGAATCATTGGACCAAACAAGATAGAAAAAGATTTTTGACAAAGGTTAAATACTTTAGCTGAGACGATCCACAGTTATCCAATTATTGTCCCAATTAGGTGATAAGGAGATGCATGACAGATAGTGAGCATGGTAAGATCTTCTCCTTTAGTCGTGATCAAGCATGAGGGGACCATTTTAGCTCTTGAAAGAAAGCTACAAAAGTTTTGCAGTGTGGTTTTTATTAGCCCACTAGTTTTAAAGATTCACATGCTTTCTGCACTACCTGTGTGAGGAGTCAATGGTTAGGAAGTCTGGGGAGGAGACACATGATTCCCTTAAACCCAATCCTTGTCATAGAGTCATTTGATGTTTGGGGCATAGATTTTATGGGACCCTTTCCTAATTCTTTCAAAAATTTATACATACCAATGGGAGTGGACTACGTGTCCAACTGTGTGGAGGATGTACCCTACAAAACCAATGCCCATAAGGTAGTGGTAAGATTTTTAAGGACAAATAAGATTTTTAAAGAAAAATATTCTTTACATGCTTTGGTACTCCACGTGTCATAGTAAGTGATGGGGGAAACACTTTTGTAATAAAGTGTTTGAGAATCTAATAAAAAAGTATGGTGTCAACCATAGAATAGCTACCCCATACCACCATTAGATTAGTGGCCAAGTAGATGTCTTAAATAGGGAAATAAAATGTATGCTAGAGAAGATAGTCAATCCAAGTAGGAGAGATGGAACACTATGATGACTAGGTTTTTGTAACCCAATATGTAAAACATTTTTCAAAGGCAAGGCCCTTAATGGTAAAAGAATTTCCCAAACAATGCAACGGAAATTCTTTTCTTTTAAATTCATTTGTAGCAAAACCCAAGTCTCACCTCACGATACATAATACACATAAACATTTTGTACAAATTAAAATTTTATTGAATAGCAAGAATCATCCAGTAGTTCACTCCTACACATCCCCTATATTATAATTACAAATCATTGTCCAAATTACATAATCCAAAGTTCAAACCTCACCTTACATTAAAAACTCTTAATACAACATAATGCTCTCAAATAAAAATACATGTCTTCAAGGGACATACCCAGTTTGATTATTCTCTTCAAGTCTTCTATTGTCTTGAGCTTTTAAATCTTCAAGCTTTACTTCCTTAAGTCTCCTTCCCTATATATGAGATATTGTAAACATTCAAACACTTCCAATATCATAGCAAGCTATGCTTGGTAGGGGATACAAAAATATACTACTTCACAAATATAAGAATACCTACCTTAGTTATCATTCCATCATGGTTGTCTACTTATGAGTTATCTTAACATAAAGTATATATGTTATTTATGTAGTATAGGATAAATTAGTTAAAATAGTGAAAATTGCTCAAAACTTATTCCTTCCCCTAGCTATACTTCCACTTAGAAAATCAATATTTAGCCAATTCTCATACAAGGATTTTCTCTCTAGGAACTCATGTAGTGACATCTCATCATGCCATGGAAAAATACATTAGGATTACTGTGCCATAGTCTCAATCCGTACAATGCGCCCGGATAACTGTATAATCCTCCACTGATACCAACTGTGGAAATAATAAATCCATGTCCTCATGGGGTGGACCATGGCTGTCATAGTGGCGGCCTTCCCACTATTTCCCTACCCAACATTTAGCCTCTCTTTGGGCATGGTATCCATCATATAAGTTTCAAGAAGTAGGTGGACAAACCCTCATAGCTTCCTTAGCATAGCATCCCCAGTCTTGGCACTGTGTACGACAAAATCACAAGCCACTATGCTTGCATGTAAAATACATTGTACATATCATATAATGTGTCTGTTTAACTAAGGCTGGAATATTTTCTATGCCCTATTCTTAGGGTTTCCTTAGTCTACACCTCTCACTACTTTCACCTCATTTCATTTGGCCATTAGATAGTTGAATTGGATCATAGGGTTGCTTTACTTAGTTGGATCATGTGATTGGATCATGACTATGCTAAGGTAAGAAGCATACTTATTTCATGAAGGTCTATAATTCTAGACAAAAGACCATGTATGTATACACATGAATCCTTAATACATTCTTGTACATCCACCTACCTCAAAGTGGTATCATGTTCTTGATTCATATATCTCAACTCCATATTGTCCATCATAATCTTGATTCATATATTTGTCAACCATGCATATAAAGTTATTCTTCTAGACAAGTATGTATTCCTATAAGGGATGCCCTAATTTTCCTTGAATTATATATGATCAAGGTTTCAACCTTCTAAGTTCACAATCTACACTATAAGTAAAATCATAGAACAATACTAAAATCTACATTATATTTCTTTTCTTTTTATTTGTGGTCCTTCAAGATCTCTCTTGGATCTTGTTTGATCTTCCTTATCTTATTTACAATTTTTATTAGGACTAGATGATTTACTAACCTTTTATGCTCTGATTATTATTACTCAATCAGTTAATGTTTTACTGGTTGAGGATTGTTTATTCCATCCTAAGTCTAGACAGCTCCTCTTATGTCAAATTGGCTAAGGTTTACTAGTTGAATGGTTGAACACAAAGTGGTTGCTTCAATCCTCATGCAAGGAGGTGTTTAGACCACACAAAGGTCAAGGGAAGGTGGGGGAAGAGTGAGGCTCTATTAGTGAACCCCCTTAACCACCATGTTCATCATCCACTAGTGTGACCTTAGCTCAAGCTTTCATAAGGTTCCTATGAGCATTTTAACCCTAAGTACTATTTCTAATTGATTGTAATTAAATCCATGAACATTTAAATGACATTCATGGAATTTCATTATTCTCTTAATTTGGCCCAAGGAAATGATATTCCTTATACTGTCCTACTAACTATAGCCCTTACTAACATTGTGTCCATGTCATTTATTTCATGTAAATGACGTTTCAACTCTAATTTCATTTAATTACATTTTCAAGGTAATTTTCAAGACATAAACATTAAAGCATAAATAAATAATTAAATCTACAATTAAATCTACTAAGCAATAAATGACAATTACAATAACATTTAATAATTCAAATGGAAATCTAACATGCCTTAACTATTCATCATGATCCAATGGTCAATATTCATCTTTCATCTCTTTTAGGGTTTAGTTCTTGATCTTTTCATTTTCCTTTAGATCTAATATATCTTCTTGATGTAATTTCATTGTTAAATTATTGCTACATCTCATCCAATGATCTAATCCTTCTTGATCCACCCGATCAAGAAGATCTTAAGTCCTTTTATCCAATTTAAGGGCATAGATCTTGATCTTTCCCAAATCATCATCATCTAGTCCATAATTCCATATGATATTAACTTTGTATCAACTTCAAAACACATCCATATTGTCCAATCATCCTTGATCAAGGAGATTACTATTCATTTTTTATGGATCTTACTACTTTTTAAAGGCTAGATATCTTAATTAATCATAGATCAGTCACTTATAACCATTAATTCCATGTCTCACAGTCATAAGATCATCAGTGGATCATAATGATATAGTCTGATCATTCCAAATTTTACTAATCATTAGACTTAGTAACACTTTTCTTTATTAATAGAATTTTACATGCATCAGAATATAAATTTATAAATTTAGTAGGTTATACTAATCACAAAGAATCCAACCCAACTTTTCGATCTCAATTTAGAGTTAAATTGAGATCAAAATTGGGATTTTATGATTTTAGCCCGTTTTAAGGGTTGAATTTCAATCTTACTATTTTTGTTGATTTACTTGATCTAGAAGCCTATAAATTTTACTATGATCATGGTCCCTTAGATCTCTAATTGGATATCATCCTGATCACAATCCAATACTTCTGGAACAGATTTTAGTAATTTTCACCATTAAATTTAATTAAAAACATAAATATTATGAGTTCAGTAGCTAATACACAAGGCAAGGATTCTATAGAAACTTTATGGTCTAAAATTAAAGCTAAATAGAGCTCTTAATTGTAAAAACAAGAATCTAGCTCAAAATTTGGACAGCCTAGATCAAATCTAGGTTTACGGGTGCGGGATGCCCAACGACCCATGCCCATTATGGCCTATCCTAGGTGGTCAGTGGGGGTGACCTGTGATGACCTGGGTTTTTGTAACATGCTTTGTAATATATTTTGAAAGGCAGGGCCCTTAATAGTAAAAAAAAATTTGTAAAACAAAGAAGCAAAAATTCTTTTCTTTAGAACTTGTTTTGTAAAACCCAAGTCATCACTTTATACATAACATAAGTAGAACTTTGTACAAGGTAAAATTCTATTGAAGGAATATACTTTTATTAAATTCCAAAATCCATCCAGTGGTTCATAGTATAGCCAAATCCATTACAATCCTTGTCCAAATTACATAATCCAAAACTCAAAGCTCACCATACAATGAAACTCTCATTACAATACAATACTCGTAAACAAAGAAAAATACATGTCTTCAAGGGGTATACCTTGAAGATTATTCTCTTCAAGTCTTCTATCGTCTTGAGCTCCTAACTCTCCTTCCATGTATCTGAGATATTGTAAACAGTGCAACATTTACAATATCTCAGCAAGCAATGCTTGGTAGGAGATTCAAGAAGCATAATAATTGACAATATAATTCTAATACTTCATAATCCTATTATCCCTAAACATATTCATGTCTCTACTCTTTACTTTGTAATATATGTACATCTATATACATACATGCTATACATGGGTAAATCAGTTGAATTTATGAAACTAGTCAAATATCATTCCAAACTAAGCTAATCAATTCTCTTCATTATGAGAATTCAGTATTTCAGCTAATCCTACACTGGGAATTTCCCTTCTTACGAAATATTGGTAATATACAATTACCTAGCATTTCATTATGCTAAAACATAAGGCATTTCACTATGCTTACTCTCATATGCATCATAGTGCAAAATAATTAAAGGGCTACCATGCTGCAGTCTGATCCGTACTAGCACGCTCGGATAACTGCCCTGTTCACCACGGATACCATGGTGGAAAATATTACGTCACTACCCATATGGGGGGACAGGAATTTCATAGTGGTGGACTTCCCATAATTGCCCCACCCGACTTTTAACCTCTCATAGGGCAAGGTATCATCCATAGTCAAATTTCAAGAAGCGGGTAGCCAAATCCTCTTAACTCCTCTAGCATAGCATCCCCCAGGCTTATGCCTATTAAAACAAAATCACAAGCCTCCAAGCTTGCATGTAAAATAGATTTCATATATATCAGACAATCTGCCTGTTTACTTAGGGCTGAAATATTTTCTATTTCCCTATTTGCTTAAAGTCTAGTTCTTAAACATTTTATATGTATTTGGTTGGATTATAAGGGTTTCAGGGGATTTAATACAAGCATTAACATTACTCTTGTCAACATAAGGTCATGGGTTCAATCATGTACATCCCATGTAAATGCATTCATCAAATCCTCCTACCTTCAAGTAGTGATCCCTTTTCCCAGATCTTCCATGATCCTAACTGATGTATGTAATCTGTACATCCATACATACTATCAATATATATAAATTATGAAGTATCCTATTGATCACTAGATCTAATGTTTAGACTGATCTTTAAATCATTCGTATCTAAGTATTTTCTATCACTAAGTCTTTCTGTGTCCATCTCCTTGGTCTTGATCTTTCATAGATCCTTTTGATCGATAATCTGTACTTGTTGATAAAGATCAAGGTCCTAGATCTTTTATCATCTAATTCTTCTTTGATCTAAGTTCAGTTATTGGATCATCCCAAAGGAGGATGATCTTAGTTTTCTTCCTTGAATCATCTTTGATCAAGGGTTTGGATTATCTAATCTAATGAACTAGATTTGATCTATAGCATGCATATTAATAAACATGCATACTAGATACAATACAATATTCTTATTCTTATTATTCTTGATCATTTAAGATCTAATGGATCTCATTTGATCATCCTTATCTTACTTACAAGTTTTATTAGGGTTAGATAATTTACTAGCCTTTTATGCTCTTACTATTATCATTCAACCAGTTAATGTTTTGCTAGTTGAAGGTAACTTATTTCAGCCTAAGTCTAGACTGCTCCTCTTATTTCCAATTGGCTAAGGCTTACTAGCTGAATGGGTGAACACAAAGTGGTTACTTCAATCCTCATGTAAGGAGGCATTTAGACCTCACAAACATCAACGGAAGGTAGGGGAAGAGCAAGGCTCTATTAGACAACCCCGTTAACCACTATGTTCAACCTTCACTAGAGTGACCTTAGCTCAACCTTTCATAAGGTTCCTATAAGCATGTTGACCCTAAGTACTCTTTCTTATTGAATTTAATTAAGTCCATGAACATTTACAATGTCATTCATGGGGTTTATTACTGTCCTAGTTTGG
This sequence comes from Warburgia ugandensis, assembly GCA_035236585.1. Classification (NCBI taxonomy): domain Eukaryota; kingdom Viridiplantae; phylum Streptophyta; class Magnoliopsida; order Canellales; family Canellaceae; genus Warburgia; species Warburgia ugandensis. The sequence continues at coordinate 39,428,065 of CP141130.1, read as the reverse complement.
GCCAAGGATTTGATAATCCTTATATTGTCCTACTAATTATAGCCCTTACTAATTAAGTCCAAAATAATCCACTCTTATTTGTGTCATGAAACTCTACTTTCTCATTAGATTCCATTTTTGGTGTTTTATGCTCTTTATCTCATAACAAGTAGATCTACTAATGAAATTTAACCATAAATGATTTATAAATTCAAATCATAAAACTACATAATTGAGTGGATTTTGTGAACATTTTTGGGATTTCATGATAAATTTTGTGAACATTTTTGGGATTTTTTTTTTGAAGTATTTATAGGCATTTTGGGTGTTTTTCATGATTATGTGTAATTATTATGTTTTATTCTCTTTATTATTCAATGTTCATTGGATTCCCACTACCACCTTCTCCACTAGCAGATGGTAGTGGTTTGACTCGTAATTGCACATGCTTTGGCCATTGGATTCCTTTGTGGGCCCCATGAGGTGTGAAAAGACTATTTTGTCCATTGTGGAGAAAAATAAGGTTTATTCCCGTGAACTAGGAATTGAGCATACTTAGTGGCGTTGGATTTGTATTTCTGAGTACATTCCAAATTTTTATATCTTAGATCTCAATTATGAGTAAAATTACCATTTTACCTTTTGTTCATAAAAATGTAGAAAAATAAGGATTTTTCATCTTAATTCAGAATTTGTCGTGCTTACAGTCATTCTGAAGGGTTTGTTGAGTACGTTTTCAATTATACATGTCTTATACCTTGATTGTACTTATATGAAAAGTGCATTATTACTAACCCTAATATTCTAGCCTAATTTTTACTTAATATTCTCAATTTCATTACAAAAGTTAGGGGTGCTACAATCTACCCGCTTACAAAAATTTCATCCTCGAAATTTCTAGCTTACAACTACTCAAACAAACTAGGATACAACTTTTCATTTTCTCTTCTAATTCCCAAGTCGCTTCCTCGACCCGCATGCTGTTGCCATAATACCTTGACTAAAGGGATAGATTTGGTCCCTCTTTCTTGTCCAAGATCCGAATTTCCCTTTCCTTGAAAGTTAAATCAATATTTAACATTTCTAGTATCCTTTGAAGCACATAAATCTCATCTAGAATGTATTTTCATAACATGGATACATCAAATACATTGTGCGCTTCTGAGAGTTAGGGTGGTAGGGCTAATTTGTCAGCCACCAAACCAACCCTTTCCAAAATTTCAAAAGGACCAACATACCTTGGACTGAGTTTTCCCTTACTTCCAAACCTCCTTTCCCCCTTAACTAGTGAAACCTTTAGAAACACGTGGTCACCTACTTCGAATTCCAAGGTTTGGCATCTTTTATCTACATATCTTTTCTGACGACTGTGATTGGCCAACAATCTTTTCTTTATTATTCTGCCCCTGTTTGTACATTGTTCCACTAATTCTGATTTTATCAACTTCCTCTCTCCCACATCATCCCAACAAGTTGGCTATCGACACTATCATCCATACAATGCTTCATAAGGTGCCATACCGATACTTGCAAGGAAACTATGATTATATGCGAACTCCAACAGTAGAAGATGTTTATCCCAACTTCCTCTCTAGTCTAGTGCACAAGCCCTTAGCATATCTTCTAAGGTTTGAATGGTCCTTCTAACTGACCACCAGTTTGGGGATGAAAAGTTGTACTAAAATTTAGTGATATCCCCAATGCCTGCTGCACGCTCTTCCAAATTCTAGAGCTAAACCTTCCATCTCGATTAAAGATGATGGAGAGTGGAACTCCATGAAGACTGACTATTTCTCTTCCATATAACTAGGCTAAACTGTCGACATATTAGCTTTGTTTGATCGGCAGGAAGTGTTCCAACTTGGTTAGCCCATCAACTATTACCCAAATCGTATCATGACCTGCACGGGTCCTTGGTAACCCTACAACAAAGTCCATGGTGATATGTTCCCATTTCCATTCTAGCAGTTTCAGGGTTTGTAGTAATCCAGCTAGTCTTTGATGTTCAGCCTTCACTTGCTGGCAAGTTAAGCACTTAGCCACACATTCCCCAATATCTCTCTTCATACCTTCCCCACCAAAAGTTTCCTTTTAAATCTTAGTACATTTTTGTTCCTCCATGGTGCATAAAAAATTTGGATTGATGGGCTTCTTGTAATAGTGCTTTTCTCAAACTCAAGGGAACCACAAGTCTTCCTTGGAACCGAATACCCCCATCTAAGTCTCTACTAACCCCTGTCTTTTCACACATTGCTTGGATTGCTATATCCCCCTCTTGAGCCTTTAGGATTTGTTCAACAAAAGATGACTTAATGGTGACATTAGCCAACACTGCCTTTGTGTGTCTACTTAGTGCATCAACCACTACATTAGCCTTTCCAGGATGGTATTGAATTACAAAATCATAATCGTTCAAATATTCCATCCACCTTCTTTGTCTCATATTCAAATCAGCCTGGGTGAAAATACACTTGAGGCTCTTGTTATCAGCGAATACGTGGAATTTCTCCAAGTACAAGTAATGTCACCAAAATTTTAAGGCAAACACTACCACTGCAAGTTCTAGGTCGTGTACTGGGTATTTTATTTTATGCTTCTTCAGTTGTCATGAAGCATAAGCAATGACCTTCTCATTTTGCATCAGTACACTTCCTAACCCTTTTCTTGAAGCATCATAGTATATCTCATAACCTCCACTCCCATATGGTAAGGACAATACTGGTGCTGTAGTTAACCTCCTTTTTAACTCTTGAAAACTCCTTTCACATTCATCAGTCCAAGTAAACTGTACTCCTTTTCTAGTCAAAGAAATCAAAGGAAGAGCTATATGGGAATATCCTTAGATAAATCTACAATAATATCTAGCTAAAACCCAAAAAACTCTGTATTTCAGTTACTCTCTTTGGCTATTCCCAATTCATTACTGCCTCCACCTTGGTTGGGTCCACCTCGACTCCATTCTAGGAAATTACATGCCATAGAAAATTGACTTTTTCCAAGCAAAATTCACACTTAATAAATTTTCCAAATAGTTTGTATCTTCTAAGTGTGTTTAATACAATTCGTAAATGTTACTGATGTTCCCGTATACTAGTAGAATAAATGAGTATATCATCGATGAATACAATTACAAATTTATCCAAAAATTCCTTGAAAATTCTATTCATCAAGTCCATAAATATGGCTGGAGCATTGGTTAATCCAAAAGCCATCACCAAAAATTCATAATGTCCATACCAGGTTCTGAATGCGATTTTAGGTATATCTTCACCTTTGATGCATAATTGATGATACCATGATCTAAGGTCAATTTTGGAAAGACCTTAGCATATTAGAGTTGATCAAAGAGATCATCAATGCATGGTAAAGGGTATCTATTTTTTATTGTCACATTATTCAACATCTGATAATTGATACATAACCTCATAGACCCATCTTTCTTTTTCACAAATATCACTGGTGCTCCCCATGGTGAACTACTTGATCAAATAAACCCTTTGTCCAACAATTCTTGTAGTTGATTCTTCAATTCCCTTAACTTAGTTGGGGCCATCCTATAGGGTGTTTTAGAAATTGGAGTTGTACCAAGAATTACTTCAATGCTAAACTCAATTTCCCTATGAGGTGGTAAACCTGGGAGTTTTTTAGGAAACACATCTTGGAATTCCCTGACTATGTCTATTTCTTCTATCTTGGACTATCCAACATTCAAAGCAACTACAGTTGCTAAAAATACCTAACATCCCTTGGACACATATTTGGTAGCCTTCATAGCTGATATGATGGATTTGTCTGAGCCATTTGGTTTTCCATGCAATACTAGCATTTCCTCTACTGGTATGTTAAAAGTGAGTTTCTTTTTACGGCAGTCCATAATTACCTTGTATTTTACTAGCCAATCCATACCCAGTATTATGGAAAAATCTACCATATTTAGTAAAATGAGGTCTATACCCAATCTTCTCCCTTGCACATCAACAAATACATCTTGAAGATATTCTTGTAATCTAACTATTTTTCCCACTAGTGTCATCAGATCCAGATAGAATCCCAATTTCTCCACTATCAATTGTATACTAGATGCAAATACACATGATATGAAAGAATGGCTAGATCCAGAATCAAATAGTACTTTGGCATTGTGATGAGATACTAGCAATGTACCTTCAATAACTGTATTAGATGTTCCAGCCTGTCCGTTAGTAATGGAGAACACCCTTCCTTGATTATGTGGTACATTTTTAGGCTTTGCACCCTTAACTGCCAAGGGTTTGTTGTAGTTATTAGATAAGTGCCCTAACTCGCCGCAATTGTAACATTTGATAGGAGGTCGCGGTGGTTGTGGCACCGGGCAGGGGCACACATAATGTGGATGATATGATTTGCAAGTGGGGCATGGTTTTTGTTTAGCTTGATTTCCTTGATGGCTAAAAGGCTTGAAGTTATTTGGCAATCTCTTGCCCTTCTTGAAGGATTTTTTTATGATAGTTGCTCCCTCCTCTAAGGTTGGTGAATTGGTTTCTCTTATAGTCTTCTTCAAATTTAGAAGCCATCTTAACACACTCAGTCATAGTTGTAGGTTTGGTTCCTAGCACCTTCGTTCTTAGCCCTGGGTGTAACCCTTCCATAAAATGATCTACCGTATGCCTTTCAATGTCACATATATGGCTTTCAAATCTCTTTAGTTGAATGAGCTTATTTTCATAATCAACCACTGAAAGGTTTCCTTGTCGTAGATCTAAGAACTCCTCCTTTTGAGCTTGCACATGGACTGGGAAATATTTTTCATTAAAAATTTCCTTAAACATTTCCCATAAATTTTCTTCAGGATTGGAGAAGAAATTTCTTTGTGCTAACCTCCACCAGAAAGTTGCTTCTTGCTTCAATATATAGGGGGCCAACTTGACCTTTAGATTCTCTGGAGTTCTCAACACACTGAAGGTCTTCTCTACTTCATGAATCCATTCTTCAGCCTTCTTAGCATCACCCTTGCCATTGCAGCTGATAACCATCTTCTGGAACCTTTCCACCATCTTGTCTATCTTTTCAGGTGTCAATTGAGAGGTTTCCATCACTCCACTAGGTACAGGTGAAGAGCTATCTTGTACTGGAGTTGGAGTTTCCTATCTAAGTATAGGAGCACTCGGTCCCACATGAGGTTGTGCCTGGGCCTAAATACTTGGTGCTTCCACTAGAGTAGCCTGAGGCTATATAAGCTGAGGAAGAAGATTTCTCAATACTCTAGTCATCACCTCCTCTATATTATTTCCAAATGATCCTTTCATAGCATTCTCAGGTTCCCTTTGAGTCGTCCACCTTATTTCCCTTTCAAGTGGCTTCTGCTCAAAGCCCAGATTTCTATATAAGCATTCTACTTAACCCATTTCTAATATATCCTAATTTGGATTATTCCTTTGGACATATTAGGGTTGTGAGTGACTGGATGAATGGCTTTAATACCAACTGTGACAACCCGGGTTTTTGTAACACATTTTGTAAAACATTTTTCAAAGGCAAGGACCTTAATGGTAAAAATTTATGGCAAACAATGGAGCAAAAATTCTTTTCTTTTAAATTCATTTGTAGCAAAACCCAAGTCTCACCTTACATTAAAAAATCTCAATACAACACAATGCTCTCAAATAAAAATACATGTCTTCAAGGGACATACCCTGTTTCATTATTCTCTTCAAGTCTTCTACCATCTTGAGCTCCTAAGTCTTCAAGCTTTACTTCCTTTAGTCCCCTTCCCTGTATCTGAGATATTGTAAACATTCAAACATTTACAATATCTTAGCAAGCTATGCTTGGTGGGGGATACAAAAACTTACTACTTCACTAACGAAAGAATACCTACATTAGTCATCATTCCATCTTGGTTGTTTACTTGTGAGTTATCTTAACATAAAGTATATACGTTATTTATGTAGTATAGGATAAATTAGTTAAAATAGTGAAAATTTCTCAAAACTTGTTCCTTCCCCTGGCTATACTTCCACTTAGAAGATCAATATTCAGCCAATTCTTATATACAAATTTTCTTTCTAGGAACTCATGTAGTGGCATCTCATCATGCCATGTCATTACATTATGCCTATCATATGTGCATCATAATGCAAAATACATTAGGACTACAATGCCATAGTCTTAATCCGTACATCGTTCCTAGATAACTGTATAGTCCTCCATTGATACCAACTATGGAAATAATAAATCCATGTCCTCATGGGGTGGACCATGGTTATCACAGTAGCGGCCTTCCCATTATTGCCCCACCCTACATTTAGCCTCTCTTTGGGCATGGTATCTATCATATAAGTTTCAGGAAGCAGGTGGCCAAACCCTCATAACCTTCCTAGCATAGTATCCCCAGTCCTAGTGTTGTGTAAAACAAAATCACAAGCCACCATGCTTGTATGTAAAATAAATTGTACATACCAGACGATGTGTTTGTTAAACAAAGGCTGGAATATTTTCTATGCCCTATTCTTAGGGTTTCCTTAGTCTACACATATCATTACTTTCACCTCATTTCATTTGGTCATTAGATAGTTGAATTGGATCATAGGGTTGCTTTACTTAGTTGGATCATGTGATTGGATCATGACTATGCTAAGGTACTAAGCATACTTATATCATGAAGGTCTATAATTATAAACAAAAGATCATGTATAGATACACATGAATCCTTAATACATTCTTGTGCATCCACCTACCTCAAAGTGGTATCATGGTCTTGATTCGTACATCTCAACTCCTTATTGTCCTTCATAATCTGGATTCATACATCTGTCAACCATACGTATAAAGTTATTCTTCTAGACAAGTATGTATTCCTATAAGGGATGCCCTAATTTTCCTTGAATCATATATGATCAATGTTTCAACCTTCTAAATTCACAATCTACACTATAAGTAAAATCATAGAACAATACTAAAATCTACATTATATTTTTTTTCTTTTTGTTTGTGATCTTTCAAGATCTCTCTTAGATCTTGTTTGATCTTCCTTATCTTATTTACAATTTTTATTAGGATTAGATGATTTACTAACCTTTTATGTTGTTATTATTATTACTCAACTAGTTAATGTTTTACTGGTTAAGGATAGCTTATTCCATCCTAAGTCTAGTCAGCTCATCTTATGTCAAATTGGCTAAGGTTTACTAGTTGAATTGTTTAACACAAAGTGGTTACTTCAATCCTCATGTAAGGAGGCATTTAGACCTCACAAATGTCAAGAGAAAGTGGGGGAAGAGCAAGGCTCTATTAGAGAACCCCCTTAACCACCATGTTCATCATCCACTAGTGTGACCTTAGCTCAAGCTTTCATAAGGTTCCTATGAGCATTTTAACCCTAAGTACTCTTTCTAATTGATTTTAATTAAATGCATGAACATTTAAATGTCATTCATGGAGTTTCATTATTCTCCTAATTTGGGCCAAGAAAATGATATTCCTTATACTGTCCTACTAACTATAGCTCTTCCTATCATTAAGTCCATGTCATTTATTTGACGTAAATGTCCTTTCAACTTTAATTTCATTTAATTAGATTTTCAAGATAATTTTCATAACATAAACATTAAAGCATAAATAAATAAATCTACTAAGCAATAAATGACAATTACAATAAAATTTAATAATCCAAATGGAAATCTAACATGCCTTAACTATTCATCATGATCCATTAGTCATTATTCATCTTTCATCTCTTTTGGAGTTTAGATCTTGATCTTTTCATTTTCCTTTAGATCTAATATATCTTCTTGATGTAATTTCATTACTAGATCATTGATGCATCTCATCCATTGATCTGATCTTTCTTAATCCACCAGATCAAGAAGATCTTAAGTCCTTTTATCCAATTTAAGGGCATAGATCTTGATCTTTCCAAAATCATCATCATCTAGTCCATAATTCCATATGATATTAACTTTATATCATCTTCAAAATACATCCATACTATCCAATCATCCTTGATCAACTTGATCAAGGAGATTACCATTCCTTTTTTATGGATCTTACTACTTTTTAAGGCTAGATACCTTAATTAATCATAGATCAATCACTTATAACCATTGATTCCATGTCACATAGTTATAAGATCATCAATGGATCATAATTATATAGTTTGATCATTCCAAATTTTACTAATCATTAGAATTAGTAACACTTTTCTTTATTAATAGAATTTTACATGCATCAAAATATAAATTTTCTAAGTTCAGTAGGTTCTACTCATCACATGGAATCAAACCCAACTTTTCGATCTCAATTTGGAGTTGAATTGAGATCAGAATTGAGATTTTAAGATTTTAGCCCATTTTAAGGGTTGAATTTTAATCTTACTATTTTTGTTGATTTACTTGATCTAGAAGCCTATAAATTTTGCTATGATCATGGTCCCTAAGGTTTTGGGACCTCATGAACCCATTCATCAGTTCAGATCTCCAATTTGAGACCATCCTGATCATGATCCAACACTGTTGGAATGGATTTTAGTAATTTTCACCATTCAAATAAATATTATGAGTTCAGTAGCTAATACACATGGCAAGGATTCTATATAAACTTTCTGATCTAAAATCTGAGCTAAATTGAGCTCTTAATTGTAAAAACAAGAATTTAATTCAAAATTTGGACAGCCCAGATCAAATATGGGTTTATGTGTGTGGGACACCCAACGGCCTGCGCCCGTTACCACCTATCCCAAGTTGTTGATGGGGGTGACCGACTATAGGAGAGAATGTCCAGATCTGGATTGTCAGATCACCCATGGCTGGATCTCCTTCATCTTTGACCATCTACAGCCTAAATTTCATCTCTTGGGGTTTTTGGGCCCCAGGAATCCATCCAATGGCTCAGAGATTTCATCTGAGCTGTCTAGGATGGTAAATGTCACCTTGTTGCTAGATCCATCATCTCTGATGGATCAACAGCTGGGAGATCTCTTGGAGGCTGAAAAACACCACCTAACTACTGGAATGGAAAGAGGGGAGGGAGATGCACCTACCTAGAGTGTTCAGAGTCCAAAAACCTAATTGGAAAATCAGGAAATCCCCACCTAAATATAAGTTGCCAGAGCTACTATTTTTTAATGATTTGGCAGGTGAATATTCCACTAATTGTTGCAAAAGTATAGGGCTTTTGTGTATTTGGATGTGCTAAACCTCTTTAACATATTGGATTAAGGTTTCAATAGTCTAATGTGGATGTCTAATTGAAAAACCATAGCAGGGTGAAAATCCTGCTCGTTGGGGATGAAGCGTCTACAAACGTGCCCAATAATTAGGGTGGAATATTCCCTTGGGTGCGTCTGTGAACACACTAACAGAAGAAATAAAAGGGAGAAAAGAGAGAGAAGGGGGAGGAGTTTTAAGTTGAGATTTTGGAGGAGGCTAGAAATTTTGTGGTGAATTTTGTGAACATTTTTGGGAATTTTTTTCTGAAGTATTTATAGGTACTTGGGTGTTTTTCATGATTATGTGTAATTATTATGTTTTATTCTTTTTATTATTCAATGTTCATTGGATTCCCACTACCACCTCCTTCTCCACTAGCAAGTGGTAGTGGTTTGACTTATAATTATATGTGCTCTGGCCATTGGATTCCTTTGTGGGTCCCTTGTGGCCCCATGCTGTGTGAAAAGACCATTTTCCCTTTTATGGAGAAAAATAGGATTTTTTCCCATTGAACTCAAAATTGAGCGTACTTAATGGCATTGGATTCATATTTCTGAGTACATACCAAATTTTTATGTCTTAGGTCTCAATTATGAGTAAAATTATCATTTTACCCTTTTGTTCATAAGAATGTAAAAAAATAAGGATTTTTCATTTGAATTCATAATTTGTCGTGCTTACAGTTATTCTGAAGGGTTCGTTGAGTATGTTTTCTATTGTACATGTATTATACCTTAATTGTACTTCTATGAGAAGTGCATTTTTACTAACTCATATTATACCTTGATTGTACTTCTACGAGAAGTGCATTTTTACTAACCCTAATATTCCAGCCTGATTTTTTCATAAAATTCTCAATTTTATTTTTTATTCAATTTCATTACAAAAGTTATGCTTGCTATAAACACAAGGCATATTGGGCTATCAAAAAGTTCAATTTTGAATTAGTTGCTAGTGGGACCCACCAAAAACTCCACCTCATTGAGTTAAAGGAATTGAGAAAGGATGCATATGGTTCTGTATGACTATACAAAGACCAGATGAAGGTTAACCATGGTTGATAAATATGAAGGAAATCCTTCATACTTGGACAAAAGGTCTTATTGTATAAATCAAGATTGCATCTCTTTCCAGGAGAACTCAGATCTTACATCATACGCTACTCCCATGGGACAATCGAGATTGAGAAGGACAGTGACGTCCAAAATGTCAATGGTCAAAGGTTTAAAACCTTTCTTAGACATGCCTAACCTTGAAATTGGAGACACTTTCAAAGGTGCCACATTATCATGATCCACCCTAGACTACTTTAGGAACCTTGCAGATCATTGTCCTTGCACTCATCATCATGTCTTCCTAAAGATGTAAAACTTACCACTCCCTGGGAGGCCACCTAGATTTTTATCAAATCTCAATCTTCCACATCTTTCCATTTCATATAAGGTCTTATGTTTTCAAACATTGGGGACAATGTTTCATTCAAGTTGGGGGTGTAGATGTACATAAGAATTTTAGATTGTGGATTTCCTTCAAGAAAAAAAAAAAGTAGAAATTTTTCAAGAAGAGTTCCCTTACTGTGATGAACTCTAAATTTTCATAACTTAGTAATTCTACTATTTTCACCTCTTAATGGAAGTGTATATGGCTAGTTTTGCATATTATTCATATGTTGAAGCATTTTATGAAGGTTAATTCTTGGAAAATATTTACACACAGCACATAGTTAAGAGTAATAGAGAGAAATGACTTAGAGACCCTAAGAAAAATGTGGAGACAGATAACCCAGTTAGTTTTAGGGACTATCTTCTTTTAATGTGATCCTGTTATCCTTGTTTTCGTTAACCATCAAGAATAAATAGAAGTAATAGCTTTATTTCTAGAAAATTTATTGAATCTAATAAGCTTTAGGAAACTTAGGGAATGATATAGATCATCCTTGTTTAGCCTGAAGACATAAAACTCACCCAATAAAGTATACCACTAACTAGCCCTTTAAGCCTATTACTATGCCTTTTCATTCTTAACCTCATTTACCATAACCTAGAAAAACCAAAAAATAAATAAACATCCATTACCCATTTTCAAAAAGAAAAGTGAAAAGAAAGAAATATTATAAAGAGAAGAGAAAATTTGAAAGAGAAAATTACAAAGGAAATTCACATAAGTATAGTCAAAGAAAAAGTCCAACAATCAAAAGAAGACCTCTACTCAATTTTGAACCTTTGAAATCCTTATGCCCTTCTTTTTTGAACCTGTCCCAAGCCTACGTTTCCTTTTATTTAAAGACACATGGATCTTAGGGGGAACATAGCCTCAAAGAGGACATAAAAAGAAAGAATTAAGGTAAACTACCCCTACTATTCTTGGTAATAATATCCACTCTTAGGAATCACTTTCCTTTGTCTCATTAGCACTTAAAATTTTTTGTGAACCATTAGCATGTTCGATACAGTCACATAAAGAGAGAAATATGTTCAACCCCTTATCTAAGAGCTTCACTTTTTGAGAGTATACCTATAAGAATTTGAGGTTAAAAAATATGGCCAATGGAATTTAAGGATATCTAATTAGAGCTCATGACTTATGACATTGTACACACACATGCACTAGAAGAAATAACTAGAATAAAATGTCTTTAGTATGTATAAAATTTATAAAATTGTCAGTCATCTCCATTAAGTTGTGAAAAATTAATAGAGTGCTAATGAATGAAGATTCCTTATGATAAAATAGGAGACTCAACCATAGAGAATTTTGTGGGTATAGTCACTACAAACCCCCATGAGGTCTAACTTGTCTACTAGGGATAACCTAGGGGCTTAAGGCTTGTTGCATATGCTAAATGCAATTGTAAGTGACTATGAAAGTGGCACTTTGTATCTTGTTTTGTAGAATAATTTTTTGCATGCTTATCTTGGGACTAGTAAAATTCTGGTAGGGGGTGTGATAAGTGCTAATTTTTCATAAAAACCACCCAATTAATTAATCACACGTTATAACTTATAGGGGTAAATTAGGGTTTTTGACCAAAATTTGTAACAAATGCATTTTTGACCTAATGACTCAAAATTTTCATATCTTGTAGATTTAGAAGCTAATCCAATGTAAGTATGTGATTAATCACATTTTTCTAGGATTTAATTAGATTTTTTAACTTTGGAAGCAAGATGGTGATCCCATGGTCCAAATCAATTAGAATAAAAATGGAAAATCAAGATCAAAAGATCAAGTCAAAGCCTAAAAGTAATCAATCCAGGTGAGATCAAAGGTTAAGATTATCCTTAGGACCAGTATTGATACAATCAAAGGAGCTAAAGGTGGACAAAGTTGGCCCATGCACAATCCATGCAAAGTCCACCAATTTTGCATGGGTGCACTTAAGCCACTTTGCTATAATGAAGTTATGAAGAATATGACAAGCTAAGGAGCCAAGCCAATCACTGAACGAAGGAATTGAGCTATCAAGCTAAGCTAGCCATGAAGCAAAGCCAATGGAGCACTCAAAGTTAGTCATCTAAGCTACATGAGCTAAGGTAAATGGATAGCCTTGATTGGAGGAGACAACAAAGAATTATCCATCAGATTTATGGGATATTTTGAAGTGAATTAAAGGAAATTTACTAGGATAATGTGGCATGTGGACTAATAGGAAGAGACCCCTTCATTTTTTATATTTTTCTGTGTTTTTTCTGACTTCCACCTCACCACTAAGATGCACTACAAATTTCACTTTCCATTCAAGAGTCCTACCTTTCTAAGACTTTTTTAGCTTCCTAAACTCCCATCCAAACCATCCAACCAATTCTCACTTCCTAAGAAACCACATAGCCAATCAATTTTCCCCACCTCACTTCTCTTTCCTACCTTTTCCTACCCATCTCTTTCCTCCCACCTTCTTTTTTCTCTCTTACCTCATCATCAACCAACCCACTTTCCATATTTCAAATGATCCATGATTTTTGAAGGGGGATGATGTCCCTTCCTAAAAAAGTGGTGTCTTCCACCTTAAAGCATTCTAAAAGGCGCAGCCCACTCATTCATCTTGAAAACCTTAGGAAACTCTTTGTAACCTCATCTTAGCCATCCAAATTGTCTTGTTTTCATCCCCACCATTCCTCTAACTCAGGTCACCCTAGAGAATATAGGAGAAAAACATTAAAAACCTAGGAATAGAGGCATCTCTCCTTGGAATAAAAAGACCTCTCCTTCACTATGAGGAGGGCTTTCTTTTCCTTCCCCCATTATTTTTACATTTTTTCCTTGAACTTTGTTCTCTTTCGGGTGTTGATTTCCATTCCAAGGTAGGGCTGCATCTTCTCCAAGTGTTCTACATCAAGGATTGATATTGTGGTTCTTCTTTAAAAGGTTGTTTTAATCCTTTTGACGTTCATCTCTTTTGAATTGTCTTTAGCTTTCATTGTTGCTAGTTATTTCTTTTATTAACATAGTTCTTTTGGCTGTGATTCAAGATTCAAAGTTATTTTTCCTTTGAAATGACATCCAAGGGAAAGTCACTTTGAATCTAATCCCATCTTTGCTTAGATCTTTTGTTAGTGATTCCACTCTCATGCTTGTTTCCCAATAGTTATTTTCAATGGTTCACATGAAACTTTCTAGAGACTTGGATATTGATTAAGGAGTATGAGCTATCATATTTGGATTACATCTTTCTAAAGCATGGTGCACCTATTTCATGAATAGAACACACCATCTTTTGTAGTGTTCCTTCTTTTTAATACTAGTTTATGTTGAATGAAATCTCTCTGTGTTGATGGATGATAATTAGTTCTTCTTATTTAGTTGTTGCATGTTGATGTCATGGTGTGATAATTAATTGAATGCTTTGTTTAATTTCCCAACCATTCAATCAAAAACCTATGGAAACCATGTGTACAACTGAAAAAAGTGAACACATGATTTTTTAAGGTTATTAGGTTGAAGATAGAAAACATTAGAACTCTCCTTGGTTGCTTATAGATTAGTAATTTATTGTTCATTTTAACAAGCATGAAGAATACTTACAAAATGATGTTGACACCATGCATGCTATCCATAATTGGTGCGTGTGGTTTTGAATGATTTGGTTGTGTTAAGCATCAAGCTAGTTGATTCCATTCATGTTAGTGAAAGTTAGTTAAATTAGTGTTTGATTTTTAATATATATCTGATTGTTAGCATATTGTTTGATTAGTTTATTAGTGGTTAAAGTTTTCATTCTCATAATTTTCATTGCATTCTTTAGGATTTGCATGATTAAGAAAGTAGTTGATTACTTATATGTTTCCTTATATTAATTACTAAATTTCATATTTAGAAAAGTTAATTTAGGAAAGTTGTTAAAATTTCTTTCTTAGAAAGTTTTTATTTAGGAAAGTCCATAATTTAGGAAATTCATAAATTTAGAAAGTTTTGATTTAAAAAAAAAAAATTAGGAAAGTTTTTAAGTTTAGCACATTTTAAATTTTAGCTTAATTTTGATCTTCATGTGTTAATTTTCATTTTTAGTTTGGAAAAGGATCTCTTAAATTTGGCCAAGTTAGATAATTTAAATTAGGGACCTGTAGTTCACATCTATTCAATTCCTCTTAGGATCGGCCTCCTTGCATGAATTACTATAATTGATTCATGTGCTTACAAGTTTAACTTAAAATCACAATACAATATATATGCAATATAATGTATATCAAAGCCATATTATCTCGTATATCTCATATGACAAAACATATCTTAAAAAGAACAAATAAATTGTCTCATGGAAAGGATACCAACTATTAAAGATGTTATACTTTAAGAGAATCCTTACTCATTAACAACCACATCCAAGCCATTCTACTCTAAGATCAAGTTAGGTCATTTACTAAGACAAAACATAAGGCTTAAGACAGGGTTATCAAAGAAAGTGGTATAAGGGTAAACAAAATGTTTTAAAGAATATGCAAATTTCTTCTATTAAAGTATTCACAATCTTCCTTTCATCTTGACAGTGAACTTTTTTCTTAATTTTCTTTTCCATTCCACTTTTTAGATTTTTCTTCTTTTGAAACATTTTGATGTTCACCTCTTGAACGATATTGTCTATACATATTCATCAAGATATTTCCAACAATCTCTAAATATTTTCAAATAGACTGGGTAATGGATATATTATAGTGTTAAATATGGGTAATTATTAATTGGCTACTCATGAAAAGGCTATAATATAAAGGCTCAAAGGAAAAACTAGCAGAAGATAATATGGGGTAAATTAAAGGCTTTGGGTTAAACAAGGACGACCTCTATAATTTCTTAGTTTTCATATGACTTAAATGTCCATAAACTTAAGAGATAAATGGTATAGTCTTTAAATGATTTCACAATAGTTGACCAAAAAAAAAAAGGAATAATGAGACCAACTACAAATTCATGCCCACTATGAAAATTTCAAATTTTTGTATAACCCTCATAAAGAAAGAACACTCTAATCTCACTAGGTTATAAATCTCTACTAATTTTCTTCAAGATCTCTAAGTTATACTTACTCTTCAACCTAAACTATGTATATAACTATTGTGCAATAATTGTTCTAGGTATAATTTTCATAAAGCTCTAGAAAAAGGATAATAAAATGAACTAGTTGTATGCAAATCTATTAATAAGCTAAAGTCTAAAGCTAACACTAAATATTTAAAAATTTTGAATTCTCTTCCTTACATAGGATCTTACCAAGGAAATTTCAAGAAAATATAAATACTTTTCAATTTTCATTTTTCCTGTGGGTGCCTCCTTTAGTGAAATCAAAATTGAGTTGCTTAGTTTTTTATTAAGCTTTATGCTCTAACTCAATCAATACGTCATAGAACTTTCCATAAATTAGCTAGTAGGTAGGACATGCCAATGGGAGTCTTGAAAGTAGTACAGTAAGCCTAGAGTGCATCATTCAATTGTACAAACCAATCTTTATGATTAGAATTTACCATATTTTCTAAAATGTACTTGTTCTACCAATTGGACACCTCTATTTGTCTACTAGTTTGGGGATGGTTAGGAATTGCAACTCTATGGGTTACACCATATCATTTCATTAAACCTTCAAAATTTTATTACTTCCTTACTAAAAGGGTTAAGCGAACTTTACATGTCCCTAGTTGGTTTTACATTATCCTCAAGGTAAATATGATACATGCAAATTGCTGGGATTATCCACTTTATATCTACTATGGACCACCCTATAGTTGTTTTATGTTCTCTAAGAACATTAAGTAGCTTATGCACTTATTATTTGTTTAAATCACAAGAAGTAAATATGGGTAGGGTCTCAGATGGACCTAAAAATGCATATTTTAAGTTGTTAGGCAATAGTTTTAGGTCAAGAGTAGGGGTTTCTTAGTAGCTGGAACATCAAAATCTTAGGAAGTATAAGTTGTTCCACTTTAGCTTTCCATTTAGACATGTCTAAAATAGGTACTAAGTAGTGCATTCACTTCTATGATGTAATTGTCCATATCAATATTTCGTTAAAATGAGATAGATATGCTGCAAGTGGATCAGAGTTGGAGGATGTGAGGAATGCATCCTGGACAGACTCTCAATCATATTTACCTTAAAGGAATCTATAGAGTTTAGGTGTTGTCTAGAATTAAAGAAATTAATTTTAATCTTCATGTCACTAAAAGATAATTTCATGCTTCCATTCATACTGATAATGATTGCATTAGAGGTGGCCAAGAACGATCATTCTAAAGTAACTATATTTGACTACCAAGATCAGCTACATGTTAGGTGTCCAAAACTAGAAATTCTACTAGAAATAAAAAAAATTCAACCTGCCCCAATATATCCTCTACCACACCACAAGAAATTTTGATTAACCTATGTGCTAATTACAGTGTTATGGTAGTCGATTTCATCTCCCCCAAGCCTAGTTGCACATAGATTGTATATGTCAATAAGTTTACACTAGCCCTAAGTCTAGTAATGCCTTATCAATTGCGTGTTTTCCAATCACAAATGATATAGAGTGGCACTAAGAATCTTTATACTTTGGAGAAGTATTAGGCTAGATAATTGAGTTGACTTGCTTGATGAGAAAAGCTTTCTTTTGAAATTCAAATGTTGCTTTTATGTGAAAAGATCCTTCATAAATTTAGCGTAAGGTGGTATTTCTTTAATGCTGTTAAGTAATGGAATGTTGATATTAACATGTTTGAACACATTCATTATCTCATGAAAATTGCCACCTTTCTTTGCTAATTAGAGTCTTTTAGGATAGAGAGCCTTGGGAATATATGGTTCTTCTCTTTACCCTTGATCTTTAGATGAATCACTAATCTCGAATTGTTGCTTAGGGTTATGCACCATTGAGTAGGGAATTTACCTTTCGCCCTTTCACATAAAGCAATAGACAACCAACTATTTGATATTTAAATTTTGATGTAGATTGTGAATTGGCCTCTAGAGTTTGCTTCTTAGCATTTTGAAATTAGAATGAACTTTGCATAAATAAATTGAGGGTCTTCTCAATAGATGGTTTTCATATTTGTTGTGGAAACTATTAAGGAGGTTGCTGCTATTGTGGCCTAAGGAAAATGTTGGGGAGGGAGAATTCCGTGTGGACCCCCATGGTGATTATTCTTTGATGAAGAAAAGTTAGGATGCCTAGCCAATCTAGGGTTGTAGGTATTAGAATATGAGTTGTTGCTAGGATTTATAAATGCATTCATCCATTACTTGCTTTAAATAGTATTCAGGGAAGGCAAGCTTGATGGGTGTGAAGTTGTAGGATGTGCAAGAGTAGAACAAACTAAGCAAACCACATATTGAGGTTGTATAGAGAATCCATTAGTGAACATGAATGTATCTAACCATTGTGCACAACTATCTATCTTGCCAACTTCATAAGCCAACATATCTATTTTACTATACAAATCAACCCCTATTTCATATAAACTTCCCTTTCTTAGAGATAGGGAATTTCTTTCCATTATGCCAAGTATTTCCATTCCTGGAAATTCTCATATAAAGTCTCAAAGAAAATGCAAGCCCTCACATCACTTTACATCATGAATGTCCCACCACAAGTGGCATCTATCACATGATAGTATTATGGTGTTAGACTTTCGTGGAAGTATTGTACCTACTACTACTCAAATTCATAGCATGGACATTTTAGTAACAAGTCCTTCCATCATTCATAGGATTCATAAAAATGCTCACCCTCTTTTTACTGAAATTTTATTATTTCCCTCATGAGGGCATTGTTTTATGGGGCCTAGGAAAAATTATTTAGGAATTTTCTAGGTAATTGTTCCCATGATGTGATGGACCGTACCTCTATAGAGTTAAGCCACGCCTTTACTTTATCCTTTAAAGAGAAGGGGAATATTATTAACCTAATAGAATCATTTGAATAGTTATAGTATTTAAATATAGCAAAGATGTCAAGGAATTCCTTAACATGGTCCTATGTGTCTTCTTTGTCTAATTCATAGAAAGTTGAAAAAAGTTGTATAACTCCTAGCTTTAACTCAAAGCCATCTACAATAGTCCCAAGTAATACTATATAAGATGGCAAGTTAAATTGGACAGGGGTAGAGTAGCTTGTCAATGATTTCACCTCTACTACTTGGCCATGTTTAATGCAAGGTTATTTTTTTCAACTTGATTTTAGAACCCTTTCCTACTAGTCTCTTCGATCTTAGGATCTAACAGTACTAACTCCGGGTTCAATGATCAATGGTCGTGCATACACTAGTGATGAGTGTAGTTGACTCAACTTTTTATATAAGGAAAGATATTTGTTATATACAAATTATGAGTACCTTTTTTCTTTCAATGAAAATTAAGGAGATCCTAGACTAAATGTTCTAGCATATATGCAAATGATGCACAACCAAAGGCACACAATAAATCCAACTATAAGGCAAACAAACTAAAATTTTATTTATCTTATATTTCTGCATGAGGAGAGACTTTTGGATTAATACTAATTAAATTAGCTCATCCTTTCTTTTAGCCTTGTCTTACTACTTACTAGTTAGATCCTAACATAATCAACTACTTCATACCCTCCTCAATTAGCCGTGGGTAATATAAGTAGTCAAGTGTGTTTGCAGAGCTAGTCATTTAAATACCAATGCATTTGATTAATTAGGGGCCACTGGAGTGGCAGTAAGGCTTCTCCTTCTAAGAGAATCGTATGAGCCCATGGGCCGTTATAGGTCTCTTCTAATTGATTTTAATTAATTTGGAAGGCTAGAGTGTGTCAAGTGATGATTAACCTAAGTGAGCTAAGGGTGGTGATGAAATCTACCCTTGCTCTTGTCGGGGTGATTGCCCTTACTAATTAATTTGTCATTCCCATGGTAGTTCAATCAATCATATATTACCTAAAAGTAATAAACATGCCCTAAATGCAATAAAAAGCGATAACCTAATGCTATAATCTAAATAGCACACTGTATGCTATTATCTACCATTCAAAATGCAAAACTAAATTAATATGCAAGCCCTAATCTAGGAGATGTAAGGAGTTAGGGTGCTCACAATGGGGTCGTAGATAAGGTGTTCTTATACAAAGCTGAATCCATGTACAAACCATCTCCTCTTCCAAATTAGGACGATTCACCCTTGACTTGTATTATTACAACCATTTTTAAAGTGAAATGCAATTTAATAAAATAAATTTATGTCCTCACTATAATTCACTAAAAAATAAAAATGTAAATTATCCTAATTTCATTTCCAAGTCCTTCTCCAAAATCTTGTAAAAATAAAAATAAAAGTGAGTATTATAAATCACATGAATTAGAGAAAATATGAAAAGATGCAAATAAAATGTATGCAATCCTAAACTATGACTAATGGTAAAGTAACTTGAACTAGACTCCAACTGTAATTTCATTGTGAGTTCCCATCTATGGTACCAAAATCACAATGTGTTTTTCAATATATGCAAGCGCATTGGTCAACTGTAGAATAGTATATAAAAGTGTGGTTCGATCCCACGAGGAGTCCAATTTATGGTTTTATAGAATTTTAGTTATAATCTAATTGAAATTTCTCTAACCTAGCTAACAAATGATATTTAATTTTCAAAAAGAATGCTAAAAGAGATAAAATCATACAAAAACTAAACCTAAGGTTTCTGACTCTACCACAATAAAATTAAATAGTTCAACAATCAAGTAAATTACAATTTTGTTATCACTCATGTTAATAAAATCTCAATGACTCTAAAAACACAAAAAAACTTATCTTTAAAATCTCCGTTCATATAATTTTCTTAATTCAAGGATTTAGCTTACTTCACTGAATTTATTCAAGGTATACTTCATCTTTTTAGGGGTGTGACTATCAGAGATTGTCTTACATTGAATTAGCCTAATTTAACATATCTAGAATTTAAACTATACAAAATACATGATATTTTGTATGTAAAAATCACTAAATCTATAATTTAAGCTTGCTTTTACTTACTTACAAATTATTCACTTGTTTTGGTTTCATCTTAACCCTAGGATAAAAAAAAATTAGCTACTCATAATTTTAAATTAACTTTTATCAGTTACTTATATGTAACTAAAAAGAATTAAATCTTGTGCAACCAAAACAAGTATTAACTAATAAACCAAAATGAACAAAACAAACATATAACTAATAAAATAATGAAATAAATAAGATTCTTAACTTAAAATTTAACAAATTACAATTAGTACAATGCTTAAAGAAAAAGATAAACTAAATATTAGTTCTAATGAAATGGAAAAGAAATCATTGAGTCTTAGCTTGTCACTAAACAGAAACCATCTTCAAGCTTTTCCAAATCATGCTAACAACTTCAACACATCAACCAAGCAACCCCTTACACTTGTTGTGTCACTCAACAGGTGTAGTGGACATTATCCAATCATCACAACTGAGGAGATAAACCATTCATGACCCAAAAACTAATAGGAATTAATAAAAGAAGAGTTCATGCAGTTTTTAAGAGGGAGAGAGATAGAATATTATGCATGAAAGTAAAAGATGAAGAATGAAGAAAAGGATGCATGGAGTAGAGAGTAGGATGGGAAGAATTATGTTTAAAATTAGAAAAATGAGGTGGAGCATGTAATGTTAGGATGACTAGAATATGATGAGGGCATTGAAGTGTAACAGAGAAGGAGATGTGATAACTGTGAGTGAAAAATAGAAGGATGGTGATAAGAAAGAAATGTGTTGAATTTCTTATGGAGTTGTGAGGAAACTTAGAAGGAAGATGGAAGTATTGTACGCTAAAGGTAGACAGAAATGAAGAAAGGGTGTTGCATAGGATAGGATAAAGATGAAAGGTGTGTTGAAAGAAGAAGGCAACTAAGTAAAATGTATGGAAAAGAGAGATGGCAAGCGCCTACCTCCCTTGTAGATTACATGCATGAACAATTCTCTATTTCTCTTCTCCTATTCCCCTCAAAATGTCCCAGTGTCCTCCCCTTTTATGAATTTTACATTCAAGTAATAAGAATATGGGAACTGCTTTTGGACATCCCACTCTTCCCCACTTTATTTATTCTCAATCCTTCTCAGATTAGTATCGAATCTTAACTTCTTTCCCATCCTTTCCCTTGGCCAATCACCTTCCTAGTAAACCTCTTATAGATTTCCCTTATCCCTCTCCATTTTCTCCTTTCTTTTTCTCTCTTTTCATCCCACTTTTTTGTCACTTAAAATACATGCACCATATATTTGAAAATCACATAAAATATATATATATATATATATATATATATATATACATATTCCTTTGCTCTTTTGCAAATCAAATATCACCCATTCAGCCCTAAGTTGATGCACAACCCTGAATGGGATGGCTAAGATTTTGTCTGCCTTTCCTTAAAAATACATTTTCAAACCCCCCCCCCAAAGGTTTTGGTGTGTTTATTCCTTGAAAAATGGTGGGCAACCTACCAATAAAATCTCCACCAATCATAGTTAACTCTGACCTTCCTGCATGCTTTATTTTCATTGGTCAATCCTAGCATTCCCTTAATTTTCTCTTGCAAGTTGGTTCTTATTGGATGGCTCCTAGGATAGTCCTCATGCAAATTATATCTTAGCCCTTGTTTCTTTAAAAGAATTGATGAACTATGATGTAGATTTCCCATTTATTCTTCCTCTCAATAACACATTTTTTTCACCATAATAGTCACCTATATTTTTTCCTACAAATCACATGTAAGATTGGTGTAGCACTTCCACTCCCATGTGAAAAAAATAAAGAAGGGATTCCACAGTGGGTCCCTTTCTTCAATAAGTGAGGGAGAGGGTGAATGGAAGTAGACTGCATGTAATTAGTTGTCCAAGCACATTGCCTTCATTGTTTTTGAATTTAGTTTCAATTAGAAGCTCTGGCAAGGTGGTGGAATACATGCATACATACTTGGGAAATTAGGTATCCTTACTTTTGATAAAGGCAACTTCTTTTGAGTGGATAACATTCGTCATTTGCATGGGGTTTCTAGTAGTTCTAAATTTGATAATGATAGCCCATAGCATTCAGTACTTCCTTGCTTAATGGCTCTTGACATGTGGATCCATGGATTTGCTCAAAATGTGATATTGCTCTCTTTTAGGTTTTTAAGCTAGCAAAAATAGCATTTATCTCAATTGTACCTGTAACATCTCGGGTTTTCCAAACTTTTATTCATTTTAATTTTAAAGGCAGTGGAAATTTCCTTGTTTTTCAAAACAAGATCAAAGTGATAATATATATAAGAAGGCTTAAAACTCATCAACTTCATTCCAGGAGTTAATTAAGAAAACCTCCACATATGAGTAAAATAATAATCATCTAACCTAAGGATGGTTAGAGACACATGCCACAAGATCTACAACATAGTCACAATTAAATTCAAAATCCTTTTAAGTAACTTAAGACAATTATACTACAAGTATTCAAAGTGTTAACAGAAGTCTTGATTTATGTACAATACTCCAAAAGGAAAATCCTATACATGGATTTCTAGCAAAAGAAACTACAGCAAAAAGTATGTTCTTCTAACATCTAAAGTGATCCTGGAACCTTTGCCTTCTTAGAATCCTGTACTCATGAACTACCTGGCGTGTCACTTGAAATGTTTGGTTGTAGGGGGTGAGCAAAAACAACAGCTCACAGTAGGGTGAAAAAAACTAATACAAGCTGGAATGCCTAAAATAGGTCAAGCGATAACATAAGTATTAGCATATGTAAAATTATGCATACATACATATATAATTTCTGAAAAAGGATGGTTGATGCATGTACAATGGAGATCACTCATACCTACAAAAATCAACTAATTTGTTAAAATCTATGCATATCAAACCAATGCCGTCGAACTGAGGCGAAAAACCTCTAATCCGCAAATGCATAAAGCCATGCCCACATCACCGTGGGAAAAATGATTTCTCCAATCACAATGGCATACAGTCCTACCACCTTAGACGAGGTCTAATGCTCGAGACATGACCCACATAAATATAGCACAGACTAAACACCTATGTTCGTAGGGCCCTACCGTCACCCACAGGCGACTACCGTGGCCTCTACGTCTACTCGTGGATACCTGCACAAACCATAACTCACCGGACCTCATGGGGGCTACCCAGCTACCACTCAGAGCACTTCCCCATGAGAAGATGCTCCTACTACCCACCGTCTCCATCGTAGGGCTGGTATCAAATCACCTCAGAGGTTAGTGGCCAACTGCACCTCCTACCATAGGGTCTTAGGACTTACAACACATAGCAGGCCTCCAAGACTTACGGTACTCCTAGAGCACCAGCCGAGCAATCCAAGACTTAGGTCACTCCAAGAGTGCTTGCCCAAAATATCGATAGAACTTGTAAATCATCAGGACTCATAGCTGCTCATAGAGCACTTGCCTAAATGCCGACAAAAACCAAAACTATCAACATATAAAACAAATCCAAAGTTAATGAGGCTTTGGCTTTATCATAGACCAAGGCCTATGTGGTTAAGTTTAAGTAGAAACATTATAAGAGGTTTCAATCTTAGGTTTGATTTAATTTTAACTTTAATTAATTAATTTTTTTCCAAATTATCCTAGTTTTTATCCAAGGGTAATTTGGTAATTTTTTTCCTTCTTGCCTCTCATTTTGTTTAGTTAAAAATTTTGTTTTTCATTCTTTATGTCACCAGTTAGGAGGGTCATTAGTAGTGGTCACATTCCTAAGTTAAAAAGATTTAAGTTTTAGAGATTTCCTTTTCATTGGAATTCTGAAAATTCCCAAAGTTCCCTGTAATTCTAGTATTTACACTTAAAATTCCATGACTGGTATTCTCTGGAACTCGAGAATTCCAGTCGTCTTCTCCACTCGACTTTTCCAGTACTGGGCGAGTTTGAATCTTTCATTTCCAACTATCACCCAAAACCTGACATTCCAATTCTTTTCTACCTTGCCCATAGTTTTCCACTTAAGGATTAAAATTTTATTTAAATTTTTGTTACTGAAGCTTGGATGATTCACAAGTTCCCAATTTCAGGAACCCACCTGCATAGGAGCTACCAGCACCCAAGCAGTTCCCTTGCCCCTATTATCTACTGCAATTATTTGAGTGAGTTTCAGTTCACTACTCTCCCATTAACTTCCCATCATCTCCAGTGGCACAACTTCAGCCAAATGAATTGTAATTCAGTAAAAGTTATAAGTAAGGCTTCCATGCACCGTTTTCTGCATAATCAACCCAGGAAACTAAATCTGTGATTTGAACTGGGATCTTGATTGCTTTCCTTAACTACTTAATAAGATATTCAGTCCAAGTTACTGATTTAGCCATAAGAAGTTTACAATCATTTAGACAAGCCCAAGTGAATGCGTCAGGCGACAGTAGTTAGGCATTGTTTCTTGCACGCGTTATACAAGTGGTGATGCCATTTCCTCCCAGCCATTGCTCTTCAGCCTATAACTTTGAAACAAGATTTTGTGCAACAAAATTTACTTACAATGAAATGTGATTACGTGCTCTTGAAGACCCATGTGTTACTTAGTCTTGATTTAAGTCACACTAAACAAATCGTTGGTTCGGAATTTGGGCATCGCTTGCCTACCCGTGAACAGGAAGCCAGTGTGCCTGATCCTTGTTTCACCTTGCATCACCAAGACTTCAATGAAAACACCACAAAATCTCCACTTTGGTGCATTAATACAAAGATTATCCACCCAGAAAGAGAACCCAAAAAGGAATCTTGGAAAGAAATAGATCACACGGGGTGCTTAGCATGAGAACCAAAACCCTGTTCTTTACCACTACATGCAGTAAGGAATAATAGAGTATGATCTAACAATCTAAATGCTGAATTTGACCAACTAAAAACTAGTTCAAATTAGGAATGCATGTTAAATGAACATATATTTAGCTCATGCAAATAAAGATCAAGGATCAAGGCAACAATCATTCACATATGCAAGAGATTTCTAGAACCATGCGACGGTTCATTCAACTACACAACCCAAAAATTTTGAGGTTTAGAAATATGGTATTGTTACTATTTTAGCTTGGCTAATCCAAGCTTCCATTAGTAATATCATCCTACTAGTCTCCCCTACCAGATCAAGTTTGAATGGCTGGAACTTTCAGCTGATTTCTACTCTCCCACGTATCCCTTTCCAGTCCTCTCTTCCTAGTCTTGAACCTCCCTTCTGTACGCATGGCTGGAATTCCAGCCTTTTTCCTTTTCTTCTTCATTAGATACCTAGGGTAGGGTAAGACACATGGCACATGGGACTAGCTAACTGCCATGGGGGAGTTACCCACGTGGTTGGTTGGATCTCCACACATCCAGCCTCAAATTTGGAACCCTCCCATTCTTGGTTTTCAATAACAACCCCTACTATTCAGAAATTTGCAATTATACCCTATCAAGGAGAAATTTTTTTCAATTGTACCCCAAACAACCATTCCTCTATATCTAAAATTTCAAGTAAATTGGCTGAGATTTTATCCTAAGATTTTAATGAAGCTTAGCTTAGTATCTCATTTAACTAGTGGTCTAACTATTTCTTTAAATTTAACATCAATTTATCTTTTATTAACCCACGCAAGGTCAACTTTTAAGAAATCATCAAATCTCCTACTATTTCTTAAAATCTTTATTTTTAATTGCTTATATTAACCTAACCATCTCTTCCAACACTTCATCCTAACCAAATTTCTCAACGCGCTTGTTCCAATCTTCATTTTCACCTCTAAAACTTACTCTAAAATTTACAAAATAAATTTCTGTCATTATTTGTAAATTTTTTGTAAAAAAATAAATTTATTTATCATATTTGTGTAATTACATGTATTACAGTACCCTAATCCTACAAAATGTGAATTAAATCCTAATTAGTGATATTTAAAGTAAATCCATGATTAAAATTGCTAAATCTAGTGATATTAATTCTAATATTTGGTGTATGTTTGCTATTCTTGAGTCTTTTATGATGAATCAAGACATGTTTTAAGGTTGGATAATATTTTTTTTTTTATGCCATGTTTATATGTTTTGTGAGTTAAGCAATAGGATGATTTTATAGATTCATTTTCAATTTCCCAACATGGTATGTTTCTGTTATTGATGGTTATATGTGGGTAAAAAAAATCTTCTTATTGGAAATTTATACCATGTTATTGTAATCTCAATGTTTGAAACTATGGATGAAGAACAAGTGTGAAAATAATTAATTTTTAGGTTGGTTTTGATTGAGTTTTATAGATGTTTCACTGATCAAAATTTTGAAGCATGTTCACTATTCTTAACCCTATGATGTCTTCCAATATGGGTGTCATTGGAATAAATTTTTTTGGAAAAATTTTACTTTAATATGTGTTTATAACTAGTGATAATTGTTATAAAAATCTCATGTAAATAGCCCAAAAATTATTAGTTTTAGAGCTAAATTTCCAAACGTGCTTTAATTCATTGTAGTACATATCCTGAAGCTTGGAAAGTTAGGCATTTTTTAGTGCTTTTGAACTCCAAAATTTCATGGATTATTTTAAAAATCTAATGTATAATGGGTTGAATAATTCTAGCAGAAATTTAGCATGGAAAATAGGTTGGTAAAGATTGATTGGAATTTTCAAACAAAATTTTGGACAGTTTTAGCATCATTTTATGCCTACTTTTCAAAACATGTTTCTTAAATTCTAGGTGTGATTTTCTGGTAGACATCCATTATTTGAAAACAACATCAAGAATAGAATGGTTGAAAAATAGATTTTCAAAATAATGATTTATAAATAAGGTTCAAAATTGTTAAGTTTATACATTTCTACCCTAGAGTATAAGAAGTAATATGACTACCATTTCAACTAATTTTTCTAAATGGACTGAAACTAGAAATTTTTTACTTGAATTGGTTGTAAACCCTCAATATCCTGATTTGAAAACTTGATCTGAAGCCATGAAAAGTTGAGAGTTGAAAGGCATAGAGGGTAGCTTAGAATCAAGTAAAAGAGACTTAGGGTATCAAGCTCATAGGACCCTTTTAGAAGGATGCGATCTATTGTCTCTCCAGTGGCTTCTGAGCACTGTGGTTATAGTGGGTGTCTTAAAATCTAAGTGATTTTCTCACGCCTTTCATTGACATCAGTTGAGGTCTAAATGCCTCCTGACACGAGGATTGTATTAACCATTTTTTAGTAGAACGCAACTAATAAGCAGTAGTCAAATTTGGATAAAGGAATGAGCTATCTAGATCTAAGTTTAAGAAGCTACCACCCATGCAATAAGAAAATATAATCAAGATACTGCTTCACTAGTGAATACCAGGATTTTCTTATGCATCACTTAGAGTTAGATTTAGCATATAGTTAAGAAATTTAGATTAGGGTAGTTTATGTAACGACATCGATATCAGAAGCTAGAATTAGCACCTTTAGACCCAGAAATTCAATGTAACCTTAGACAAGGGGAAAGAAACCAAGTTCCTATCCTCATGGCTGAACCACCAGTAAAAGTTGAGTGAAAATCTATTAGAGATTTTTATGTGACTCTCCATATCAACACCCCATCTTGCATAGTGCTACCCCTAACAAATGCAGACCACTTTGAGTTAAAGTCGAGAGTCATACAATTACTTCCCACTTTTTATTGTCAGAGATGGAGAAGATACCTACCTACATATTAAGGAGTTCCTTGATATTTATACCACATTTTTGTTCCAAAGATTTTCAGAAGATGCTATTAGGCTTAGGTTATTCCCGTTCTCACTCAAGGATAAAGCCAAGTCATGGCTTAATTCCTAGAAGGTAGGTTCTATACATACACAGGACCAATTGTCTAGGATGATTTTCAACAAATTGTTTCCCAACCACAAAAAAAATACCCTTAATTGAGTGATTATAAATTTCCAACAAAGGGATAATAAATAATATTACAAATGTTGGAAACAAGGGAATGAATTGCTGCAAAAATGTTCACATCAATGATTTGCAAAATGGTAGCAAGTTCAATGCTTCTATGAGACATTGATGCCTCAGAATAGATAAATGGTAGATGTTGCAAGTGGAGGGCCCCTCATGCTAAAAGATGGCAGAGAGACTTGTGAATTCTTTTAGACATTGGTAGATAATTCCCAGCAATGGGATTGCCCCAATAGAATAGAGATAAACAACTAGGCTCTAAAGAAAGGGGGTCTATATGTGTGACGACCCGGGTTTTATATGATGCAAATTTGATAAAAAGGCGAGATCTCTTGTTTTATAAATATGAAATGCATGAAAATCTTTTTCGTTTTGAAAAACAAGCTTTTGTATAAAACCCCGAGTGTCAAAACACATTTTCCAATTATTTAGCCATGGCAAAGTTTTAAATCAACATTATTCCTAAGAAAGTGTTAGTCACAGCCTCAGCTATAGAGAGTAACTACAATCAAGTAACATTGAAAGATAAGGTAGGGGTTTACTTACTTGCACTTAGTCTGGTTGTCTTTTGTCACAAGCATTCCTTGCCCTTAAGTGTTTACTTTGTGTCTGAAAAATGTTGAGGATTGGGTGAGTATATACTATACTCAGTAGGAGTCCATCACTACTAGTTTTATAATGCATGAGATGTTTAAAATCGCATGCTATTTCAAAACATGTTCATGTCTGAACACTCAAGTTCAATATCGAGATTAAAAGCCATCATTGAATTGGAATATTGACGACTTAAGGAAATCACATAATCCAAGTCGAAAGTATCATATATATATATCATAACATAATGATATGCATAAGATGCTTCATTGAATCCAACTCATGGATATCTAGTATGGTATGGTCGACCAACCTCATATCATGCCATATGCAATGCAAATAAGTCCACGAAACCATAGGGTCCAACTATGCCCACGAACACACCGCCGTGTGGTCCCCGGGTACCTAGGGACACAGGATCATATTCCTCCACGGGGCATATGACACTTCGACCCTGTGCAGTGACACCAGTGGTAGCCCCCTGTACCATATGCAGTCGAAGCAGGGACATGCCCTTTTTGGGCGTGGTACCCATCCACCTAATAGTGGTAAAGGCTGGGAGGCCACCCCAGACCTCTCGGCATAGCGCCCACGAGTTTATTAGCCCAAATCATGTACGATCAAACAAGCCAAAAACCTCTTTTTCAAAACCTGTCCTCTTTGGGTCCCTCACAACTGCCTACCTAGCGTCTTTTAGGCACTCTAGTGTCTTTTGGTAACCCTCAAGGACTTGCAATCTTTCAAAAACTCAATGCTCACAAATCATGCAATATATGCATTTGTTTGCAAAACATATCTATGCATAATGTATATGCAATTATTTGTAAAATATATCTATGCATAAAGCATTTATCATATGTATGCTGAATTAAGTATGCTAAACAAGTTGTATAACTTATACTTAAAACATGCATAAAACAATCATGGCTCTTAAAATGTCTAGTAGCGATAGAGCACCTACCTGGCTAGGTCGTGCTAACCCCTTTGTCCTTGTACGCTCCTGAATATGGTTTGGGGAATCAAGGTTAGTTTGGCCTATCTTTTACAACTTTTAGAGTGGTTGGTCTTATTACTTAGGCATTAAGGGTTCATCCCCATGCCTATAGGTGTCCTAAGGTCCTAATTGGGCCTTGATATCATCAGTTTTCCAAAAGTCTAGTGGCCACATTCCACCATCCTATTCTAAGGTTTGTGCTCACCTTAGATTGGGCCTTTATTAGGGATTTTATAGTTTGGGTGTGTTCGCATCGTCGACACGGATACAACGCCTTTCGCGGCGCCTCAATCGGAGCTCTAGATCTTAAGTTATAAGCTTTTTAGTATCACATGTACATAAAGGCCTTTAAGAGGTGGAATCCCAGAACGCTAGCGCGTTGCGCGTCTACAGACGCGCTGGATTTCCCGCCCGACTTTTTCATTTGCGGGCGCATCCGTGGACGCGCCCGCTGGTTTCTCTCAAATGTGGACGACATGTTTCGTCCAGTGGGGAGCGTCCTGTTCGTTGGGGGACCGGGGCATCCTTGGGACGCCTTGGTTCGACCCTGTCCAACCAGTGTGGCCCAGGGATCGTCCCTGGGTCCTTTGTGACTCTCCAGGGCCTGTTTTTGCATGAATTTTCATGCAAAAACTTAGGGAAACTTAGCCTATGACTAATGTGAAGACGGGTTTGGAGGGATTTTGAGCATACCTAGCTCGTTGCTGGGTTTTTCTCCTCGTTTCTCCTCTTGGTTGCTTCTCTAAAACGGGTTTTTCCCAAGCTTTTGGTCTGCCATTAGAGGCGACCAAGAGCTCTATTTATAGAGCTATAAGATGGTTCTGGAGGGGGCTCTCACTGCCCTTGAATGGCGGTGGAGAAACCTCTAGAATGGTGGTGATTTCTTCTCCAATCACCACCGTTCTAGAACCCTCTAGGAGGTTGAAGATGAGGAGTGCCTGTATCAAAAGGGGCCCCTGTGTTTTGCAGGCTAAATCCTTTTTTTAGTAAAAAATTACATTTTTGCCCCTGAACTTCAAAGGGTCATAACTTGCTCATTTTAACTCCGTTTTGGGTGATTTTGGTCTTGTTGGATTCCTTTTTCTGAGACGCACCTAATGGTACCATTTTTAGGATCAAATTTCTGGGTTCAGTCAAGGTGAATAGTGAAATGACCAAAATACCCTTATCTTCAAAAATTGAACTTTTCATTGCTAACTTGGGATTTTAATGTTACAAAATTGGAGTCATTACAATATGAGATTGGAGTACATATGGATCTCATAAGCTCAACTCTGTAATTGAAAAAATGGATAAGTATGATGGGAGAGTGGATAAACTTAAAACTATGTTTTAATCCCTCATGGCTACCACATCTATTAAGCCTCCACAAGAAGTTTGTGCCCTCTATTCTAGCCTAGTCCATATGCCCACATCTTGTCTATCAAATAGAGGGCTTAACGACTATCTTGTTGATCAAGAGAATGCATTAAATGCATATCGCCAACCTAGCAACAACCTATATTTTGAGAACCTATAACCCTAGATGGACTGGGCATCCAAACTTTGCTAGTCAAAGAATAACTACACGGGGGACCATCTGTGAACCACCCTAACCAAAACTTTCCTAGAACTACCTAACCCTAAGATTGATGAGACACTATTAAAGGCACCTCATTATCATGACCCGAATTAAACTACTTCAGGAACCTTGCAGATCATAGTCATTTCACTCATCATTACGTCTAGCTAAAGACGTAAACTTAGCACTCCCTAGCAAGCAACCCAAATGTTTTTCAAATCTCAATCTTCTATATCTTTCCATTATTTTCAAACATCCAAGACAATGTTTCATTCATGTTGGGGGTGTAGATGAACATAGAGATTTTGATTTTTAGTGTATTTTTCAAAAAAAAAAAAAAAAGGTTTTCAAGTAGAGTTCCCTTATTGTGATGAGAACTGTATTTTCAGAAACTTAGAAAATATACCATTTTCCTCTCTTAATGAAGTGTATATGGCTAGTTTTACACATTTTTTATATGTTGAAGCATTTTATGAGGGTTAATTCTCAAGAATTTTTTACACAGCACATAGTCAAGACTAATAAAGAGGTATGACTTGAAGACCCCAAGGAAAATTAGTGGAGACCTATAACCTCATGATTTTAGAGACTATCTTCTTTCAAAGAGTTATAAGTAATTCAACAATTTCTTCAGTGTACATAAGTTAATGTGATCATGTTATCCTTGTTTTGGTTAACTATCAAGAATAAATAGGAGTAATAGCTTTCTTTTGAGAAAATTTATTGAATTTGATAGGCTTTAAGAATCCTAGGGAATGATATAGGTCATCCTTGTTTAGCCCAAAGACATAAAACCTACCCAATATAGTATATCACTAGTTAACCCTTTGGGCATATTAAGCCTTTTTTTTTCTTAAATCCACTTACCATACCCTAGAGAAACCAAGAAATAAATATACATTACCCATTTTTCAAAATGAGAAGAGTTAGTAGAAAAATCAAAAAGGACAAAAAGTTAAAGAAGTGAAAAACACAAGAAGTCTTTCTTGTAAAGAAGCCAAAAGAAAAAGTAAAAAGAAAGAAATATCACAAATAGAAGAGAAAAATGGAAAGATAAGAATACAAAGGAAATACACTTCAGTATAGTCGAATCAATTGTCCAACAATAAAAAAGAAGACCTCTACTCAATTTTAAACCTATGAAATCCATATACCCTTCTCTTCTGAACCTATCCCAGGCCTATGTTTCATCCTATTTAAAGAGTTGTGGATCTTAGGTGGAACATAGCCATAAAGAGGATATAAAAAGAAGGAAATAAGGCAAGCTACACCTATTCTTAGTAATAACATCCACTTTTAGGGATTACTTTCCTTTGTCTCATCACTACTTAAAATTTTATCTGAACCATTAATGTTGCTGGATCTAGTCACATAATGAGAGAAATATGTTTAACACCTTATCTAAGAGCTTCACTTTCTAAGAGTATACCTGCAAAAACCCCAATTTTTGTAATTGATTGAGAAAATCAATAAAGTTTGAGTTTCAGATATTTCAGGCTGAAATATTAGGGTTATTTAGAATATACTTTTTATAAAAGTATAATCAAATAATAAGACATGTAAAATGGAAATTAAACTTAGCAAACCCTTCAAAATGACTATAAGCACGACAAATTCTGAATTTAGATGAAAATCCTTAAGTTTCTTCATTTCTTGGACAAAAGGGTAAAATAGTAATTTTACCCAAAAATCAAAATATTGGACACAAAATTTAGAATGTACTGAGAAATATGAATCCAACGCCACTAAGTACACTCAAATCTGAGATCATGGGAATAAAACCCAAAATTTTATACATAAATGGCAAAACGGTCTTTTTAAACCATGTGGGGCCCACAAAGGACCCAAAAACGAATCTTATGAGCAGCCCACATGAATTCATGGGTCAAAAAACACCATCTGGTCTTGGAAATGAAAAATGGAGCATGGGAGACTTTCATGTCATTTAATAATAAAAAATTAAATATTATAATCATGAAGAAAAGACCAAAATGGCTATAAATACAACCCCAAAAACCCTCCAAAAATACTCATAAAATCCTTACAAAATTTTCTTCACTCTCCCTGAAAAATTAAACCTAGATCCCTCCCCAAAAACCCAAAATTTCCAAGAGATATCCCTCTTTTCAATTTCTTTTTCTTTTTAGATTGGAACAAAAGACCTAAAATCAATTAGGCACTCTGTTCTAGACCTAATTTCATCAATTCCACCATCCAAAAATTCCCACCATATCTATTCTACAAAACCCCCAGAGCAATTTCCAGATCCAACAGTTCAAACAACGGCAATTTGCAAGAAAGATGGATCTTAGGCCATATCTTCATCAACAAGGTATTCTTTTTAAATTGGGCATATAACCAAGGTTTTTTCTCAATCAGGTAGGTGGGAATACTTTCTATAGATTTTTAATACAGGTTTATGTAATTTTTAGTTTACTGTAATTTATTTTGACGATAAAAATAGTAAAAATAAAGTAATAATAGAACCCTTAATTTAGGATTACAGAGTGCTCAGATGAAAATTCTAACTGAACCAATAGATCCAAAAGGGTCCAAAACCCCTAGGGTAGAATTTTCACAATGATCGGAGACGTTTTGGGCCCTCAATTGAGAGAGGATTGATTGGACGGTCCAGAATGCACTGTCCGATCTCTACACCTAATAGTGCCCAAGACACACACGTGACGTATCGTTGGAAACGGCGCACGCGAAAATATTCTATGCACGCTGCGCGTGGGACGTCATCCCAAGCGGTACGACGGCTCGTCCGTCAAAAAAACGAGCGGACGAGCCCGACGAGCGTCACGTTTATGGGTGCGCAGACGACGAGCGTCACGTTTATGGGCGCGCGGACGACGAGCGTCCTGCTCATCCCGTCCGCGTCCATGGACACCCCCATGAGGGCGCTTCCGAAGGTTATCACAGCGAACGTGCCAAACGAATTGAGCACATTCCGCCCGACTGATCTGGGTCATCCGTTCCTTGGGCCCAGATCAAATCCAGGCCCTAGGAAGGACTGTGAACTTCCAGATCACATTCTGGAGTCATATGAACTCCAAATTAAGATAATAAAAAAAAGTTATGGGAAGCTTGAAAACTATATTTTCTGATGAAATGATAAAATGGACATAATATTCAGTAAAACAGGACATAATATTCAGTAAAACATTCTATATTAAAGAAACAAGTTTCCAATTACCTAGATCTGAGATGATCAGATCTTGAAAATATATTTTACTAATCATATACTATTGAAATAAAGTAATATCTATAGTTTATTTGGACATATCTAAGATATATTAAGGGATCTACTCATTACGGTGAAAAAATCCTAAAAATACAAAGGGACCCACTTGATCAATGAGATCAAGTGTGATCAAATCCTTGGGATGGATAAAATGAATGTTGATATAATGAAATCTAAGAAATCATGAATGGATTATGACAAAAATGGATCAATATGATCTTTGGACCTTAATAAAGAAAATCTCCTAAATATAACTAATACCCTTAATCAAAGGAAAAGATCTAAGATCTAATGGGTGGATCATAAGTAAAGGTTTCTAAAAATGTTAATATAATTAGTTTCATTTTTATATAATAGCATTTTAAATATGATTATGGTATAAAGCATGCTAGTATAACATTTAGACTTTAGCATGATATGTGATTTCTTTGTTATCATAAGGTTCTAGATTTAATTATCTTAGGGGCACTTTAGTATGATTTTATGACATTCTAACTTAGAACAATGCTAAAATTTCATATAAGTTTATACTATAGTATGAGATTATACCTTAAGTCCATGTTAGTTTAAATTGAGTTATTAAGGTATATTAGTTGGAAATCATGTTAGAGTAATTTTAAGTACCTTGCCTCATTATCATTAATGTTAAATTATGTAGTTTTATACTTTGAATTTTATAATTCATTTATGGTTAAATGTTATTAGTAGATCTACTTGTTATGAGATAAAGAGCATAAAACATCAAAAATGTAATATAATGAAAAAGTAGAGTTTCATGACACAAATAAGAATGGAGTACTTTGGACTTAATTAGTAAGGGCTATAGTTAGTAGGACAATATAAGGATTATCAAATCCTTGGCCCAAACTAGGAGAAGAATAATAAACCCCATGAATAACATTATAAATATTCATGGACTTAATTAAAATCCATTAGAAAGAGTACTTAGGGTAAACATGCTTATAAGAACCTTATGAAATGTTGAGCTATGGTCATTCTAGTGAATGATGAACATAGTGGTTAAAGGGGTTATCTAATAGAGCCTCGCTCTTCCCCTACCTTCCATTGACATTTGGGAGGTCTAAATGCCTCCTTACATGAGGATTGAAGTAACCACTTTGTGTTCACCCATTTAGCTAGTAAGCCTTAGCCAATTGGAAATAAGAGGAGCAGTCTAGATTTAGGCTTGAATGCATTACCTTCAACGAGCACATTAACTAGTTGAATAATAATAATAAGAGCATAAAAGGTTAGTAAATTACCTAACCCTAATAAAAACAGTAAGATAAGGATGATCAAACAAGATCCATTAGATCTTGGATGATCAAGAACAATAAGAATAAGAATATTATATTGTACGTAGTATGCATGTTTATTAGTATGCTTGTTATAGTTCATTAGATTAGATAATCCAAACCCTTGATCAAAGATGATTCAAGGAAGAAGACAAAGATCATCCTCCTTAGGGATGATCCAATAACTGAACTTAGACCAAAGAAGACTAGATGATAGAAGATCTAGGACCTTGATCTTTATCAATGGGTGTAGATTGTAAATCAATGGATCTATGAAAGATCAAGATCAAGGAGATGGACACACAAAGACTTAGAGATAGAAAAATACTTAGATATGAATGATCTAAAGATCATTCTAAACATCAGATCTAGTGATCAATAGGATTGTTCATAATTTATATATTGACAATACGTATGGATGTACAGATCATATACATCAGTTAGGATCATGGAAGATTTGGGATAAGAGATCACTCCTTAAAGATAGGAGGATTTGATGAATGCATTTACATGAGATATACACGATTGTACTCATGATCTTATGTTGACAAGAGTAATGTTAATACTTGTATTAAATCTCTTAAAACCCTTATGATCCAACCAAACACATATAAGATGGTTAAGGACTAAACTATAAGTGAATAGGGAACTAGAAAATATTTGAGCCCTAAGTAAACAAACATATGGTCTAATACATATGAAGTCTATTTTACATACAAGCTTGGAGGCTTGTGAGTTTGTTTTAATAGGCATAAGCCTAAGGGGATGCTATTGCTAGAGGAGTTATGAGGGTTTGGCCACCCGCTCCTTGAAATTTGATGATGTGATGATACCTTGCTCAAAGAGAGGCTAAAAGTCGGGTGGTGGCAATTATGGGAAGGCCACCACTGTGAAAGTCTTGACCTCCCATACGGGCAGTGACATAATATTTTCTACCATGGTATCAGTTGTGAACAGGGCAGTTATCCGAGCGCACTAGTACGGATCAGACTGTAGCATGGCAACCTTTTTTATTATTTTGCACTATGATGCATATGAGAATAGGCATAGTGAAATGCCTTATGTTGTAGCATAATGAAATGCTAAGTAATTGTATATTACCAATATTTCCCAAAAAGGAAAATTTTCAGTATAAGATTAGCTGTAATACTAAATTCTCATAATGGAGAGAATTGATCAGTTTAGTTGGGAATGATATTTGACTACTTTCATAAATTTAACTAGTTTACTCATGAAGAGTATGTATGTAGATATACATAAATTACAAAGTAAAGAGTAGAGACATGAATATGTTGAGGGATAATGGGATTATGAAGTATTGGAATTACATTGTCAATTATTATGCTTCTTGAATCCCCTACCAAGCATTGCTTGCTGAGATATTGTACTTGTTGCAATATCTCAGATACAGGGAAGGAGAGTTACGAGCTGAAGATGATAGAAGACTTGAAGAGAATATTCTTCAAGGTATACCCTTGAAGACATGTATTTTTCTTTGTTGAGAGTTTTATTGTATGGTGAGCTTGATTTTTGGATTATGTAATTTGGACAAGTACTGTAATAGATTTGGTTGTACTGTGAAGCACTGGATGGATCCTGTAATTTAATAAAAGTATATTCCTTCAATGGAATTTTATTTTGTACACAAATTGTACTTATGTTATGTATGAAGTGGTGACTTGGGTTTTCAAAACAAGTTCTAAAGAAAAGAATTTTTGCTGCTTTGTTTTGCGAAAATATTTTACACTCTTAAGTGCCCTGCCTTTCAAAATACTTTACAAATCATGTTACGAAAACTCGGGTCATCATAGTTGGTATCAAAGCGATTCATCCAGTCACAGTACAGTACAAATATGTCCAAAAGTGAGGTTATAATCCAAGTCTAGATTAAGATAGAAGTAGTTGTATAGAGGATTTATAGAAATTATGAACAGATGCCACCAAAGAGAGTTGCAAGATAGGCAACTCAAAATACTCCAGTAGACAATATGGAAAGAGTAACAATGAGCAATGTGGAAGAGATGATGACAAGGGTGTTGAAGAACCTTCTTCCTCACCTGCAACAAACCCAAGGTTCATCACCTCTGTAGAAATACCAAGTATGCAGGCTCAGGTTCAACCTAAAGTGAGTGAATAAGAGATAAGTTATTAGTTGATGAGAAGGAGTTATGTGATAAACTCATTAGTTAAGAGATAAGTATAAAAGGAGTTAACTCATTAGTGAAGGATAAGTCTTGAAAGAGTAGCCTCATTTGTTGAAGAGGATGTAAAGAGTTGACTCATTAGTGAGGAAAGAGTTAAACTCATTAGTTGATGAATATGGAAAGAGTAGACTCATTAGTGAAGAAAGAGTAACTCATTAGTGAAGGATGAGTATAAAAAGAGTTAAACTCATTAGTTGAGAATGAGTCTAGAAAGAGTCAGTGTAATGAAGGAATAGTATAGTATAAGTAGATATTATTTAGTGAAAGGACTAGAAATACTACTTAGCAAACAAGAATTCCAATAGAGGGAATAATAAGGGAAAACATTACAATAGATGTAAGGTATGATGTTCAGGTCTAACCTAAAGTCCTGAGTAAACATACAAAGTACGTTAATAGTAGCATGTATATATGTTGATTGTTTTTCCGCAAGTGCACGGGCTATTGTAGGGTAGCTTATGCAAGTACGGGTCGATCCCACGAGGACTTGATTTAAAATGGAGTTTTCAATAAAATCTGATTAAGAAAAGAATCAAAACAAAGAATATAGCAAAATTCAACTAACAATAAAATAAAATCTATATTTATTCAATTGTTGCAATGTACACAATTATTTATTCCAAAAACACAGAAAATGCAATAAAATGATCAGTCCTGGATAAGCCTGTCCTGGATTGCACTGTCCCTGGATTAGAAAAACGCAGATAAAACAAAACCGGAATAAAGAAGGATATAGATGGAATTAAACTGGGGACACAGATGGAATTAACAGGAAAGAACAGATTTGTAATTTCTGTTAAAGAGAGAGGGCAGAATAAGAATTAAATGGAAAATCTAGTTTTTAGAAAAAAAACCAGACGAAGAGGGAGAGAAACGAAGGAGGAGCTAGAGGAGAAAGAAGAAGAATAAGGGAGAGGAGGAAGAAGAAAAAGAGAAAGAGAAAAGAGGAGAGGAGAAGAGATGGGATATGGGTTCTCTCCCTGGGACGGCCAGAGTCGTCGCCTGGGTCAGTGGTGCAGGAGCTCCTGGCCGGTGGAGATGAGGTGTAGACACCGGAGAGGATGGAAAGCTGGTGTCTTCATGCACAACACGATGGAGGATATCTAGGCATCGTCTCTAGGTGGAACAATCAAGCGGTGAAACAGAATGGAAATCAACGCCGAGTGGAGACGATCTGAAAACGAGAGGCGCCTAACTATCCGACCGGGCTGAAGTGAAGATGCAAGGAGAACTCAGACCTTTCTCCTCCTGGTGTGGTGAACTGGGCATAGGGGGCTGGTGATGGTCTGGAGGCAGAGATACCTGGGACATCGACTGGTTATGGGGTCGAGTGTAACAGGGGATGCATGTCGACTCTGGAGAAGCCGACGACGCGATTGAGCAGAGGGTGAGGAAGATGGTCAGACAGAGGGGAGAACTAGGTGATGGTGCTGTGGAGTGATACCGATAGACAGAAGGTAGTAATCAGTCTGTGAGGAGGGAGAGATAGCAGAAAAAGAGGATGGCGCGGTGCTGGTTCAGAAACTGGTATGATGAAGGGGAGGTACCAGTGAACAAAACTTAGAAATGAGAGGGAGAACAAGCTGGGTGCGTGATAAGCAGAGAAAGGAGAGATGGAGATTGATGGGAGGAGGAACTAGGCTGGTGCTACGATGAAGGTGAAGTAGAAATAGTGTTGCAAAAGATGAGAAGTGTGCTGGGAACGTGAAAGAGAGAGGAGAGGGATGATAACGTGTGAGAGAGAGTAAACAAGGACGGTCCTAAGGAGAAGAAGGTGAGAAGAGGGGAATCTCGGTACGGTTGTGGAAGAGAGGGAGATGAGAAGAGAGAAAGAGAGGTGAAGAAGTGGGTAATCTGGGCGGTGAAGATGGGGCGTGAGAGAAGGGAGAGGGAGTTAGGAAGAGAGAAAAAAGTCCAAAAAGAGGAAGAGGAAGAAAAAATATATATATATAAAGAGAGAGTTGTGTACGTGAGAATGAGGAAAGGAAAAAGAAAAAGGAAAGAAGGAAAAAGAAAGAGGAGAAGGAAAAGGAAAAGGAAAGAAAGAAAAGAGAAAAAGGAAGGGAAAAAGGAAAAAGAAAGAAAAGAGAAAAGGAAGGGAAAAGAAAAGAAAGAAAAGGAGTGGGAAAGGAAAGAAAGAATGAAGGAAAGAAAAAAAAAGAATAAGGAGGGAAAGAGGAAGAAAAGGAAAGAGAAATGGGGGAAAGAGTTGCCCTTTACATGTTCTTTCCATTTTGTCCATGATTTCTATTTCATCTATCTCCATGGGTGATCTGGTCCATCCATTGCCCTTTAAGATGATCTGCACCGTTATCTTTTACTCGTATCCATCCGTGCGTCCTTTGGTTGATCTGCAAAAGAAAAGACTAAATTAGAATCATCTGAACCGCACATTAGTCATCTAATGAACTCTAATGATCATCTGACTGTTGATTTTGACAAATTAAGGTTTGGATGGTCAATTGGATTTATATTCAAAATCAAGCTAAGTTTTGTAAAATTGAACGGTTAGATGATCTAATTGAACGCTAAATTAGGGAAATTTTGACCAAAATTAAACACTTAACAATATAACCATTATTAAGTGATATGTATATAACCATTACTAAGTGAAGAAATGAAGATAAAGAGAAAAAAGTGATAAATTGGAAAATAAGATGAAAATAAAAAAATCCAACCTTATAGAAAAGGTAAAATGGAGATTTATGAGAAATCGGTGTTAAAGATGAAAACATTAGAAGTATTGTAAAATTCAAAGTTAACATTAAATATATAAAGAAATATAAATGTAGGAATTAGAATTGCTACATGTATAGTATTATGGTAATTAGTTAAATGAAATTAATCATGAAAATAGAGATGATATGGCTTGAAAGAAATTTAAGGAGATAGGTGAGAAAGTTCAAAATTTGTAAATGAGAATAGTTTGAAATAAATATGAGTAAGGAGTTAAGCAAGTATTTTTCTCCAAAATTAGTGACGCAAAGGATTTAGTGGAGAAATGATAAAATTTTAGAACATGAAGAGATGATCTTTGATATTAGAATAAAATGAAAAGGAAAAAGAGAGTTAGATATGTTAAAGGGACAAAAATATGATCCCAAACTTATTAAGAAAGACAATTAAACCATGAGAATATATGGTTAACAAAGAAATTATAGCTCTATATATGGTACAACAATTATGAAATCACCAAGTTAGAAATTATAAAGGTATGACAAATCATTGTGGAAATTAGCACTAGAGGATTTTCAAGGATTCAAGAATTATTGATATAATAACTTTGGTGCTATTGAAAATAATTTTAGGACTATCATAAAGAGAAGTACCTTTGGTATAAATGGTAAAATGGTCATGGAACATAAAAACAAAGAGAAATATTGTTTAGGAAAATATAGTCATTGATTATCATGAAGAGGAGTACATCTTATTGATCAAGGCAAATGAAGAGCTAAATATGAATAGAGATATTACTTCCAATTACATGATGGAGTTGGTGATATTGAAAGATTTAAGAAATATAGTAAGGGGAAATATATTTTTGGAGGAAAGGTCAAATAAAACATGAGAAATGAAAACAAATATTGGTTGTTAAATTTAAGTTTAAAGATGATTGTGAATGAGTTATGAATCCAAATTGTTGGAGAAATAAGTGGTTAGAAATTTTAAGATAGTTTGAAGATTTTCAATCTTACATGAGGTTGAATGAGAAAATATCTATAATAGTTGAGGAAAAGAACATCAAATTATATGAATGAGTTGAAAGAACAACTTTTTAAGGATATGGAGTGATTATAGTAATTTACATTATGAGAGTAACAAATTTCTTTTAGGAAAAGAAAAAGAAGGAAACAATATAAGGATGCATAAATGATGTTGAGAAAATTAAGTATCCTTTTTCTCTATAACGATGAGCATTTTCAAATTTATTATTAATTAGGAATTGGAAATGCAACATCAAAGTATAAAATCAAAAACAAAATTTAAAGTTCTATGAGTTAGATAACAGATGTTCATGAATTTGAGGAGAATGAAATATATTGAATGAAGTGGTAATGATATATGGAAATAGATTTCAAGAAATCAAGAGCATTCAGTGTATATATGTTAGACACTTACAAAACTTGTCTTGTAAGTGTACATGTGATTAAAGAAAGCAAAGTTTAGGTTATATAAATTTTAAGGATAGCATGGAATTTGACCCAACAAAGGTGGAATATGAGATCAAAATATGAAATGACAATGACAATTAGAGAAATATATCTCTTATTGATTTTATAACATAAGGACATTCTTTTAGTGAAGTTTTTCCATTGGTTACATAAATCCTAAATGAGTTGATAATAGATTGTTGAGAATTAAAGAATAATTGATAAATTATGGTGTTTGTAAAGAGTTGAGAAGGGATGATTACAAAGTCAATATGGACTCTTTTAATTGAAATTATCAAGAATATCGCAAATAAAGAGTTAGTACGATATGATAAAGGCTATGAGGTATGCTTGAAAGAAGCATGAGGAAATGCAAAATCTAGAAATTTTGAAGCCTATGACATATAAATATATATATGAGAGGAAAAGAAATAAATATTATCATAGATTGTCAGAATGTTCTGAATATTGTTATAAATATGAGAAAGAAATAACAAAAGAGGATTAGGAATATATATGCAGAGTTAAATGACACTATCTTGGAAGGAAAAATGTAGAAAGTCAAGTATTATGAATAAAATGGCACTCAAAGAGTGTTACAAAAATAATGGATGGGAATGAGAAAAGAGTCATTACAAGGAAACTATTATTCAAGGACAGAATTTGACAAGGAGTTGTCAATAGAAGGAAATAGTAAAGAAGTATGAACTGTACAGAAGAAATAAAGTATACAATTCCAAATAATGGAAGAATAGGAAAAGAAAAAATTACTTCCAAAGATTGGAAGGTTGTTACAAAGAACAATAGTTGAAGTTGAATCTAATCAATATGTATTATAGGAAGTCTAAGGACTATACATAGTAGGAAAGCTATGTCAAAACCTTATATGTTGAAAAAGAATGAGGATGAACAATAGAAGGTATAATGGAAAATTGTGAAGTATGGAAAGATTGGTGAAAATTACCAGTCAAGTGAAATGAAAGGTTTTTGAAACGAAAGGGATAACTCAATAATAGTTATTAACACTTTTTGGGAAATTCTAGAAAGAACCAGCTTTAGTATATAGTGCATTAGTAAGGTTACTCATGGATGAGCATTTTAACCTTTGAGAAGAAGGCAGTACAGGAAAGGAACGAAAGGAAATGGGATTTCCATAAGTGGCAAGGCTACATGTGTAAGGCTATGAAAGAATTGTGAAAACTCCTAAGTGAGTTGTATTACAAATTTCGAGGATGAAATTATTGTAAGGGGGGAAGATTGTAATAACCCCAATTTTTATAATTGATTGAGAAAATCAATAAAGTTTGAGTTTCAGATATTTCGGGCTGAAATATTAGGGTTATTTAGAATATACTTTTTATAAAAGTATAATCAAATAATAATACATACAAAATTGAAATTAAACATAGCAAACCCTTCAAAATGACTATAAGCACGACAAATTCTGAATTCAGATGAAAAATCCTTAAGTTTCTTCATTTCTTGGAAAAAAAGGGTAAAATAGTAATTTTACCCAAAAATCAAAATATTGGACATCAAAATTTAGAATGTACTGAGAAATACGCATTCAACGCCACTAAGTACACTCAAATCTGAGATCATGGGAATAAAACCCAAAATTTTATACATAAATGGCAAAATGGTCTTTTTAAACCATGTGGGGCCCACAAGGAACCCAAAAATGAATCTTATGGGCAGCCCACGTGAAGTCATGGGTCAAAAAATACCAATTGGTCTTAGGGAAGAAAAATGGAGCATGAGAGACTTTCATGCCATTTAATAATAAAAAATTAAATATTATAATCATGAAAAAAAGACCAAAATGTCTATAAATACAACCCCAAAAATCCTCCAAAAATGCTCGTAAAATCCCCACGAAATTTTGTTCACTCTCCCTGAAAAATTAAACCTAGATCCCTCCCCATAAACCCAAAATTTCTAAGAGATATCTCTCTTTTCAATTTCTTTTTCTTTTTAGATTGGAACAAGAGACCTAAAATCAATTAGGCACTCTATTCCAGATCTAATTTCATCAATTCCACTATCCAAAACTTTCCACCATATCTATTCTA
The DNA here is from genome assembly GCA_035236585.1 of Warburgia ugandensis. NCBI lineage: Eukaryota > Viridiplantae > Streptophyta > Magnoliopsida > Canellales > Canellaceae > Warburgia > Warburgia ugandensis. Next base: position 39,383,414 of record CP141130.1, on the reverse strand, counting down.
CAAAACCCCTAGAGCAATTTCAAGATTCAACGATTCAAACAACAAAAATTTGCAAGAAAGGTGGATCTTAGGCCATATTTTCATCAACAAGTATTCTTTTTAAATTGGGCATATAACCAAGGTTTTTTCTCCAATCAGGTAGGTGGGAATACTTTCTATAGATGTTTAACACTAGTTTATGTAATTTTTAGTTTACTATAATTTATTTTGATGATAGAAAAGGTAAAAATAAAGTAATAACAAAACCGTTAATTCAAGATTACAGAGTGCTCAGATGAAAATTCTGACTACACCAATAGATCCAGAAGGGTCCAAAACCCCTACGGTAGATTTTTCACAATGATCGGAGACGTTTTGGGCCCTCAATTGAGAGAGGATTGATTGGACGGTCTAGAATGGACTGTCCGATCTTCGGATCTAACAGTGCCCAAGACACACACGTGACACATCGTTGGAAATGACACACGCGGAAATGTTCTACATGGACTGTGCGTGGGATGTTGTCCCAAGCGGTACGATGGCGAGTCCATAAAAAAAACGAACGAACGCGCCTGACGAGCGTCTCGTTTATGGGCGTGCGGACGACAAGCATCTCGCTCGTCCCGTCCGCGTCCGTGGATGCCCCGTGAGGATGCTCCCAAGGCACGGACGGCCAAAGATGATTCAAGGAAGAGGACCAAGATCATCCTCCTTAGGGATGATCCAATAACTGAACTTAGATCAAAGAAGAACTAGATGATAGAAGATCTAGGACCCTGATCTTTATCAATAGGTGTAGATTGTAAATCAATGGATCGATAAAAGATCAAGATCAAGGAGATGGGCACACAAAGACTTAGAGATAGAAAAATACTTAGATATGAATGATCAAAAGATCATTCTGAACATCAGATCTAGTGATCAATAGGATTGTTCATAATTTATATATTGACAATGCGTATGGATGTACAGATCATATACATCAGTCAGGATCATGGAAGATTTGGGATAAGACATCACTCCTTAAAGGTAGGAGGATTTGATGAATGCATTTACATGAGATATACATGATTGTACTCATGATCTTATGTTGACAAGAGTAATGTGAATACTTGTATTAAATCTCTTGAAAACCTTATGATCCAACCAAACACATATAAGATGGTTAAGGACTAAACTATAAGTGAATAGGGAACTAAAAAATATTTCAGCCCTAAGTAAACAGACATATGGTCTGATACATATGAAATCTATTTTACATACAAGCTTGGAGGCTTGTGAGTTTGTTTTAATAGGCATAAGCCTAGGGGGATGCTATTACTAGAGGAGTTATGAGGGTTTGGCCACCCACTCCTTGAAATTTGATGATATGATGATACCTTGCCCAAAGAGAGGCTAAAAGTCGAGTAGTGGCAATTATGGGAAGGCCACCACTATGAAAGTCCTTGCCCCCCATACGGGCAATGACATAATATTTTTCACCATGGTATCAGTGGTGAACAGGGCAGTTATCCGAGTGGGCTAGTACAGATTAGACTGCAGCATGGCAACCTTTTTTATTATTTTGCACTATGATGCATATGAGAATAGGCATAGTGAAATGCCTTATGTTGTAGCATAATGAAATGCTAGGTAATTGTATATTACCAATATTTCCCAAAAAGGAAAATTTCTAGTATAAGATTAGCTGTAATACTAAATTCTCATAATGGAGAGAATTGATCAGTTTAGTTGGGAATGATATTTGACTACTTTCATAAATTTAACTAGTTTACTCATGAAGAGTATGCATGTATATAGATATACATAAATTACAAAGTAAAGAGTAGAGACATGAATATGTTGAGGGATAATGGGATTATGAAGTATTGGAATTACATTGTCAATTATTATGCTTCTTGAATCCCCTACCATGCATTGCTTGCTGAGATATTGTACTTGTTGCAATATCTCAGATACAGGGAAGGAGAGTTAGGAGCTGAAGACAATAGAAGACTTGAAGAGAATAATCTTCAAGGTATACCCTTGAAGACATGTATTTTTCTTTGTTGAGAATTTTATTGTATGGTGAGCTTGAGTTTTGGATTATGTAATTTGGACAAGTACTGTAATAGATTTGGCTGTACTATGAACCACTGGATGGATACTAGAATTTAATAAAAGTATATTCCTTTAATGGAATTTTATTTTGTACACAAATTGTACTTATGTTATGTATGAAGTGGTGACTTGGGTTTTCAAAACAAGTTCTAAAGAAAAGAATTTTCGCTGCTTTGTTTTACGAAAATATTTTACACTCTTAAGGGCCGTGCCTTTCAAAATACTTTACAAATCATGTTACAAAAACCTCGGTCGTCACAATACCTATATAGATTTGAGGTCAAAACATATTTTCAATGGAATTTAAGAATATCTAATTTGATGTCAATACTCATGTAGCTACATACATACATACACTTTGAGAAATAATAAGAATAAAATGTCTTTAGTATGTGTTTAATTTGTAGAATTGTCAGTCCTCTCCATTAAGTTGTGAAAAAACTAGTAGAGTGCTAATGAATGATGATTCTCTGAGATAAAATTAGAGAGTCAACCTTAGAAAATTGTGTGGGTATACTTACTATAAACCCTTACAAAGCTTAACACGTCCACTAGGGCTGACCTAGGGGTTTAAGGGCTTGTTGCATGTGCTAAATGCAATCGAGGGTACCTATGAAAGCGGTACTTTGTATTTGTTTTTGTAAAATGAGTTTTTGTATGTTTTTCTCAGGATTAGAAAAATACTAGTTGGGGGTGTGATAAGTATTTAATTGTGCATAAAAATCACCTAATTAGTTACCGATGTGTTATAACTTATAGGGTTAGATTGGGGTTTTTGACCAAAATTCATAACACATGCATTTTGACCTAATGACTCAAAAACTTAATATTTTGTAGGCCTAGAGTCTAATCCAAGGTAAATTTGTGATTAATCATATTTTTTAGGATTTATTTAGTATTTTTCACTTTTTGTAGGAGTCAAGATGGTGAACTAACGGCTGAGATCGATCGGGATGAAAATGGACGATCAAGAATGAAAGATCAAGTAAAAGCCTAAAAATCATCAATCCAACATGAGATCAAGGATTAAGATCATCTTTAGGCCAAGCAATGGATGCAATAAGAGGAGCCAAAGGTGGCCACAGTGGGCCCATACACAAGTCATGCAAAGTCCACCCCCTTTGCATAGGTTTCACTTAAGCCACCATAACTAAGCCATGAGCATGGTGACATGCTAATGAGCTAAGAAAAATGCTAAAGCCATAGAATTGAGCCACCAAGATAAGCTAAGAGAGCCATCTAAGTCAGCCATGAAGCCAAGCTAATGGAGCCCTCAAAGTTAGCCATCAATGCACATAAGCTAATCTAAATGGAAGGCCATAATTGGAGGAGAGTCAAAAGAATTATCCTTGGAATTAATGGTGATATTTTGAAGAGAATTAAAGGAAATATCCCTAAGATAAGGTAACATGTGGACCAATAGGAAGAGATCCCTCCATTCCTTTTGTTTTTTCATATTTTCCCACTTTTCACCTCACTATTAAGATGCACCACGAATTTCATGTTCTATTCAAGACTACCTTTCTAAGTCTTTTTCACCTTCCTAAGCTTCCATTCCAACTGCACAACCAATTTTCACTTCTTAGGAAACCACTAAGCTAATCATTTTTCTCCACCTCACCTCTCTTTCCTAATCTTTTCCTATGACTTTCGTTCCTCCCATCTTCTTATTTCTCTCTTACCTCACTTCCCTTACCTACTTTCCATATTTGAAGGACCTTAATGATTTTTGAAGGGGGTAAACACCTTCTTGTTGTTGTTTTAAATAAACTCACAAGTGCACGAATCATTTGCAATATAATACACTAGTGAAGTTGATCCCACAAGGAGTGAACTATTGTGATGCTAGTGGTCCCTACTTTAAGCTACCTAACTTAGCCAAAATTCAAGGAATTTTTTCTTGGAAACGAAGAAAATAAAAGAAACATGCTAAATGGGAAAATTTTATAAATTAAAAATTCTAATTTTATGACTTTTCTAATTAAAAACTTTCCTAAATGTGAAATTAACAACTAATATAATGGAAACATGCTTTAACAAACTACTTTCTTAATCATACAAAAGTAAGAAAAGTAAGCAACCAGATCAATTATTTTAACAAGTATGATATATTTGATTACTTTCCAACTAACTAAGATGCCAACTAACTACAGCTAAACTAGAATTATAAATGAAAGCAATTACTAACAACAATGAAAGGAAAACTACCCAATTAATGTACATGTAACCATAGAATGGTATGCATGATTCAATGGATAGAAGTGGATTTAATCAACTACTATAGAAACCTAAGAGTGCAATAATTACCTAAGCTATCTAACAATCTAATTGGGTTCTTGAAACATTAAGTGAACAAGATTATATTGTGCTAAAAATTACCATACACCATTCATGCAAAGAAATTCCAGTAGTAAGGTAATTGAAATATTCAATGAGCATAACATGTAAACATGAATTTAATCACTTCTAATCCATTCAAACATTCAAGAAAAAAAGTTAAGTTACTATTGGACACAAACATGAATTGAAAATTCCAACTAATCTCATTGAATTGCATCCAAAAAGTCATCAACATAACACTTCATAGATGTTGCCCAAATCTGAAACTTAAATTATACTACAATGATGTTCACTTAATCTCAATCACTCCTTAATTACAAGCCAAATTCTTCTTCAATTTTTCCAACATTCACTCATGAACAAGTATGCTTCAAATCAAAGAATAATCCTATGCAAAACTAAGGCAATAATCCATTGGAACTTAAGCAACCAAAGCTGGAAAATCAAGAGTTCTAAAAGAGAATAAAGATGCAATGAAAGATAAAGAACAAAACTAGATTCAAGATGACTTCCCTTGTCTATCACTCCAAGGGAAAACCAGACTTAATCTTAGTTTAAAGCAAGGAAAGCTAAAGGAAAAACAAGGCAAACTAACATAAAAAGAAAGAAATTCCAGAAAAGGCTAACTAACATTCAATGATGAATCACAACCCCACAAATCCTAGGTTGAACACTTGAGGAAAAGCATGAACTTTGTAATTTTGTAGCAGCACCCAAAGACATCACAAAACAACAAGCAAAAGAGAAAAAATGGGCTGTAAAGAAGTGGTCATCTCCTTCCTATGGAGGAGACGTCCTTTTCCTATGGTGAAAAAGTGTTTTTTTGTTTGGATTTTGGGCAGGTTTTCTAAGATTTCTCCTAGCTTTCCCAACCTAACCGAGTACTAAGGTGTGGTGGGAATTAAAGAGGGTCAAATTGAAGGGCTAGGATGTTAGAAAAGGATGGACACCAAATAGGAAAGTGGAGGGGAGTAGTTGGCTGCCTTAAGATGAGAGGTTGGTTGGAGATGCCACCTTTTTAGGAAGGGGCATCTCCCAGAAAACATTGAAAGCTTGTTTTTTAGGAAAGTGGGCAAGGATAGGTTAGGAAAGATGTGAGATGTGTTAGGTGGAGAAATTTGGTTGGTTTTGCAAATTCGTAGTGCACCTTAAGGGTGAGGTGAAAATTAAGGAAAAAATGAGAAAAAATCTAAATATTGGTTGCTCTTGTCCCATTGGTCCACATGCACTCTTATTTTAATATATTTTCCTTAATTATCTTCAAAATAACTCATAGATAACTCTCGTGTATCTCCTCCACTCTTAGCCTTACATTTAGCTTAGCTCAATGGCTTAGATGGCTCACTTTGAAGGCTTCATTAGCTAAGCTCCACTGCTAGCTTAGGAAGATTCCTTGGCTTGTTTTCTTGGCTTCAACCCTTGGCTTGAGTGGCTTGTACGGTTTGGCTAGAATTCCGTAGCTTGCTACCTTCTTTCATGGCTTATATGGCTGAGGTGGCTTAAGTGGCTTCCATGCAAAGGTGGTGCGAATGCATGGCTTACTTCATAGACCCACTTGGGCCATATTTAGATCCTTTAATCACATTCATTATTGGTACACAAGATGATTTTGGCTTTTGGTTTATGTTGAAGTGTTGATTTTAAGGCTTTGGCTCAATATTTTGATCTTTATCTTCAATTTCATTCTGATTGATCTTGGCCATTGGATCAACATCTTACTTCCAACAAAAAGTAAAAAGTCCTATTTCAATCCAAGAAAAACATGATTAATTACATATTTAGCTTGGACTAGCTTTTGGGCCTACAAAATAACAAATTTTTGGGTTATTAGGTCAAAAATGCATATGTTAGGAATTTTGATCTAAAAACTCTAATTTATGCCTATAACTTGTAACACATGGGTACTAATTAAGTGTTTTTTTATGCAAAATCAAACACTTATTACTCCTAAAAAAATTAAGTCTTCCCACGTTAGGACAGCCAAAGAGACATCCATCTATCCCACCTTTCCATCTTTAAAAACCCTAGCTACCCACTTATCTTAGCCAACAAATTCACTTGTTTTCATCCCCACCATACCTTTATCTTAGGTCCTGTAGAATATATAAGAGAAAAAATTATAAAATACCATAAAAAACATAAGATTAGGGTCGTCTCCCATTGGAAGAAAAAAGACACCTCCTTCACCTTGAGAAGGTGTCCTTTTCCTTCCACCACTCTTCCACCTCTTTTACTTGACAATTCTTCTCCTTTGAGTGGTTGCTATTCTTTCTAAGGTGGGATACTACTTCCCCCAATGTTCCATGCCTAGCTTTGATCTTGTAGTTCTTCTTTTAAAGGTTGGTTGTTCCTTTCTATCTTCATCTCTCTTGAATTGGTTTTGACTTTCATTATTGTTAGTTGAATGTTTCTTTAACTGCTCTAATTCCTTTTGGTTGTGATTTAAGATTCAAAGTTGGTTTTTCCTTTGAAGTGACAGCCAAGGGAAGGTCACTTTGAATCTAACCTCCTCCTCACTTACCATTGTAGCTTTAAAATTACTTGCAAGCACAAATCAATGTAGTATTTTCACATAAGAAAGGTCAATCCCATGAGGAATCTCACAGATTTGCAATGGATTTGATTTGATTTAATTTTCTTGACTTCAGCCAATGAGAAAGGGTTGAGTTGAATTAGGAGACTAAAATACTCAAAATAGAAACATACATGGAATTAGAAACTAAAACTACAAAAGCAACTTACTAAAACCAAAATTACAATGAAACTGGAAACTTACTAAGCTAATATGCATGCAAACTTAGAAATTAGAGTAAGGAAACAACAGTAAACAACTAACTTATGATAGTTAGTAAAAATGGAAACTTCCCTAATGTAGAATTAAAAGGGAAACTTACTAAAATTTAAACTAATAGTTCGTAAAAATTGAAACTTTCCTAATCTAGAATTAAAAGTAAGGGAAACTTACTAATATTTAAATGAAGCAATTGGAATTGGAAACTTAACTAATTAATAGTAAAAAAATGAAGAAACTACATAGAATTTGAAAGATTCAAATTAGGAAACTAAATTAAGGAAACTACCTAAAGAAGAAACTTTCCTAATTTAGAATGTTCCTAAACTAAAACTTACCAAAAATAGAACTTTCTAAAATTCAAAAAGAAAACTTTCTAAACCTATAACAACATAAATATAACTAAATCAAATACTGTAACACAAGATCTAACAACTAAATTAACCAAATTTGAAAGGTGCATGGGGCTTAGAATTGTGCACATGGTTTTTGGACTATGCACAAGATTTTAAAACCATAAACATGATGAGATTGATGATTCTGATGCAAGCTAAAATGAAAAATAACTATGGGATCTAATAAAATAAAAATAAAAATCTAAATGCTTACCTAAGGATTCAAGCAAAAACAATATTTAGACGGCTAAAATTAAAGCACAAAGTTAAGGAAAAACCAATTTTCAGATTTCAGTACATAAGAAGAGTCAATAAATCTTACATTAGAAAGCTACTAAAACCATAAATTTTATGCAAAGAAATAACCCAGATCCCAAATAATTTGATAAAATAAAAAATCCATAATAAGAATTTCAAAATAAATTTATTGAATCACCTCCAAATTTACATCAACATTATGCACATAAAACTGTCTACATGTTTTGGAAATTGTGCACTTGTCCAAAGCTTGCAATCCTATCTAAAAACAAGAAATTTCCAATCCAATGCTTACAATCCAAAGTATAATGAGATGCAAAAAAAATAGATGAAGAAAATTTTAAATTAAACAAAGGCTAAGTGGATGAACTAGCTAAGGGAAAATCATTTAAAACAAAGGGAAAAAATCATTAACAAAACATGAATTTCAAGAGGAGAAATCAAGGATTTAAGCTAGATCTTCTCCTGGTTGCCACTATCAAAGAATAAATAAATTGAAAATTGATTGAATAACAAATAGAAACTAGTTGAATGGAGTGAAGATGAAAGAGATTAAGGGCTGGAAAATAGCATGAATTCTAAGGAGCAAAACAATGAAACTTAGCAATAGAACTAAAGTAAAACAACTAGGTTAGTAACTTGAATTGGAGAGAAAATAAGCAAGATAATAATAAGAAGGCCAAATGAAGAAAAGCAACAACAATGTTTCAAAGTCTAGCAACAACTCAAGCCTCAAAGGAAAGCTAGAATTCAAGGTTGTGTCACTCAACCTCTACTTGGAAAATTTGTATGGAACATGGGGCTATATATATATATGAGTGGTTTGCTAACTTAGGAAGGAGTGAAAACATAAGTAAAGTGGTCCTAGGGTTAGGATATCGAATGAGGAAGGTTAGCTGAAAGTTAAATTAGTAAGATGATGCCATAAACATGACATAAGAGAGATAGGAAGCATGGCTGGTTGGTTTCAAATTTTGAAAAGGATATAGGCTTCTTTTTCTTACAAGGAAAGTGGAGCACTTTTCCCTCTAACTCTGTGATGTTTGGTTGATGGAAATTCATGGAATTAAGTGAGGAATAAGGTTTAGGAAATATGTAGGAAAATGGGGCGAGGTGGGGAAAATTGAATGGCTAACTGTTTCCTCAGAAGTGGGGATTGGTTCAATGGTTTGGTTGGGAGTTTAGGAGGGTGGAGAAGTCTTATAAAGGTAGGACTCTTGAATGGAAAGTGAAATTCATGGTGATATTTGGTGGTGAGGTGGAAAATGAGGAAAAAGTGGGGAAAACATCATAAATAGAAGGGTCTCATCCTATTGATTCACTTGCCAGCTTAACCTAATAGGATTTCCCTTAAATTCCTTCAAAATATTCCTTAAAATCTCATGGATAATCCTCTTGATTTTCCTTCAATCCTAGCCTTTCATTTATCTTAGCTTAATGGCTTTGATGGCTAACTTTAAGGGCTCCATTGGCTAGGCTTCATGGCTAGCTTAGATAGCTCTATTAGCTTAGTTTCATGGCTCCATCCCTTGGCTTGAGTGGCTTAAATGGTTTGGCTTGACTTCCTTAGCTTGTCACCTTCTCACATGGCTTATATGGCTAAGGTGGCTTGAATGCTCCCATGCAAAAGGTGGTGGAAATACATGCTTTGCTTCATGGGTCCACTTTTGCCACCTTTAACTCCTTTGATTGCATCCATTGCTTGTCCTAAATATGATCTTGACCTTTGGTTTCATGTTGAAGTGATGATTTTGAGGCTTTGACTAGATCTTTTAATCTTCATCTTCAATATTCATCTCGAACAATCTTGATCATCAAGCCATCATCTCTCTTCCTATAAATGTAAAAAAATACTAGGTTTTTTTATGAGGATCAAGTTACAATAGGCCTCACTACAAGTTTCACTCAAAAAGAAAAAATTCTAGTCTAGTAAAACAAATAAACCCTAAGTGATGAAGCTACACCTTTGCTGAATTTCCCTTGCACAAAACAAGTAAGATGAATTAATTTTGTGAGGAATTAACAAAATAAGAAATTGTGATGCAGAACCCTAACCTAATGAAACCTAAAACTATGTATAAAGATAAGCAATCTAAATAAATATCTAACCACAAATCCATCATGATTCCCCAGCAACGGTGCCAAGAACTTCTTGTAGCTTTAAAATTACTTGCAAGTGCACGAATCAATGTAGTATTTTCATGCAAATGAGGTCGTTCCCATGAGGAATCTCATAGATTTGCAATGTACTAGATTTTATTTAAATTAATTAAATTCAGCCAATGAGAAAGAGTTGTAGTTCAATTAGCAAACTAAAGTATTCAAAATAGAAACATACATGGAATTAGAAACTAAAACTAGAAAGGCAACTCACTAAAACCAAAATTACAATGAAATTGGAAACTTACTAAACTAATATGTAGGAAAATTAGAAATTATAGTAAGAAAAAAATAGTAAACAACTAACTTATGACAGTTAGTAAAAATAGAAACTTTCCTAATGTAGGATTAAAATGGAAACTTACTAAAATTTAAACTAACAAATTGTAAAAATGGAAACTTTCCTAATCTAGAATCAAAAGTAAGGGAAACTTACTAAAATTTAAATGACATAATTGGAATTAGAAAATTAACTAATAAATAGTAAACAAATAAAGAAACTACATAGAATTAGAGAGATCCAAATTAGGAAACTAAACTTAAGGAAACTACCTAAAGAAGAAACTTTCCTAATTTAGAACTTTCCTAAACTAAAACTTACAAGAAATAGAACTTTCTATAATTTAAAAAGGAAACTTTCTAAACCCAAAACAACATAAATATAATTGAATCAAATACTACAACACAAGATCTAACAACTAAATTAACCAAAATTCAAAGGAGAATGGGACTTAGAACCATGCGCATGGTTTTTGGATTGTGAACATTATTCTAGAACATTAAATGATGAAATTGCTGATTCTAATGCAAGATAACAGGAAAAATAACTATGGGATCCAATAAACAACATGAAGATCTGAATGATTACATAAGGATTCAAGAAAAAACAATATTTATATGGCTGAAATTAAAGCACAAAGTTAAGGAAAAACCAATTTCCAGATTTTGGTATTTAAGAATGGTCAATAAATCTAGCATTAGAAAGCTACTAAAAACATAATTTTTTTGCAAGGAAATATCCTAGATCTAATAATTTGATGAAATAAACAATCCATAATAAGAATTTTAAAGAAATTTATTAAATCACCTCCAAATTTACATCAACATTATGCGCATAAAATTGTCTAAAATTTTTGAAATTTGTGCACTTTTTCCAAAGCTTGACATCCTATCTAAAAATAACAAAATTGGAATATAAGCTTACAATCCAAAGTATAATGACATGCAAATAAAACCCATGAAGGAATTTAAGAGAAATAAAGGCTAAGTTGGTGAACTAGCTAAGGGGAAATCACTTAAAACAAAGGGAAAAAATCATGAACAAAACGTGAATTTTAAGAGGAGAAATCGAGGATTTAAGCTAGCTCTTTTCTTGGTTGTCACTATCAGAGAATAAATAACTTGAAACTTGATTGAATAACAAAGAAAAAATAAAGAAGAAAGAGATTGAGGGCTAGAAAGTAGCATGAATTCTAAGGAGCAAAACAATGAAATCTTAGCAATGGAACTAAAGTACAACGACTAAGTTACTAACCTGAATTTGAGAGCAAATAAGAAGGTAATAATAAGAATACCAAATGAATAAAAGCACCAATAATGTTTCAAAGTCTAGAAACAACTCAAGCACCAAAGGAAAGCTAGAATTCAAGGTTGTGTCACTCAACCTCTACTTGGAAAGTTTGTATGGAAGATGGGGCTATGTAAAGATGAGTGGAAGGAGTGAAAACATAAGAAAAGTGGCCCTAGGGTTAGGATATTGAATGAACAAGGTTAGGTGAAAGATAAACTAGCAAGATGATGTTGAAAATATGACATAAGAGAAATAGGAAGCATGGCTGGCTGGTTTCTAATTTTGAAAAGGTTATAGGCTTCTTTTTCCTAAAAGGAAAGTGGAGCTTTTCCCCCTCTAATTTTGTGATCTTTGGTTGATGGAAATTCAAGAAATTAAGTAAGGAATAAGGTTTAGTAAAGTTGTGGAAAGATCAAATAAGATTTCCCTTAAATTCCTTCAAAATGTCCTTTAAAATCTCGTGGATAATCCTCTTGATTTTCATCCAATCCTAGCCTTCCATTTAGCTTAGCTTAATGGATTTGATGGTTAGCTTTGAGCCTCCAATGGTTAAGCGTCATGGCTGGCTTAGATGACACTTTTATCTTGGCTTCATGGCGCCATCCCTTTTCTTGAGTGGCTTAAATCGTTTGGCTTGACTTCCTTAGCTTGTCACCTTCTCTCATGGCTTATATGGCTAAGGTGGCTTGAATGGGTCCCATGCAAAAGGTGATGCAAATGCATGGCTTGCTTATCCTAAAGATGATCATGACCTCTTGTTTCATGTTGAAGTGTTGATCTAGAGGCTTTGACTCAATCTTTTTATCTTGATCTTCCATATTCATCTCGATCAATCTCAACCATAGAATCATCGTCTCTCTTCCAACAAAAGTGAGAAAAACTCTAATTAAATCCTAGAAAAAAATTTGTTTTTAGAAACTGTGTTAATTTAAGGAAGTTGTTAATTTTTGCATGTTTTAGGTTTTAGTATAATTTTCATCTTCATGTGTTAATTTCTATTTTTAGTTTAGGAAAAGATCTCCTGAATTTGGCTAGGTTAAATAATTTAAAGTAGGGACCACTGGTATCACATCTATTTGATTCCTCGTGAGATCAACCTCCTCACGTGAAAGCACTTGCGAGTTTCAACTTAAAATCACAACAATAGGCTAGGATAATGAAGAAAGAGGGAGGAAGATGATGATTGAAACAAAGTGGTAATGTGACAATGATGGGTATTGGTAATGGCTTCTGGTAGGGAGATGGTTGGAAGGCAGGCAGTAGGGAGGGATGTCTAGGAGAGAAGGCTAGGTGCTGTCTTTTTCTCCACCCTTCGTCCCTCTTTCTTCTCTAGACTCTTCTTCTATTAGTTCTCCTCCTACTAACTCCTTTATAGGAATGATCTCTAGCCTCCTTTCTTTCTTTCCTTTTTAAATTAGTTTCCAAATTAGGAAACTTTTTCCTAATTATCTTCAACTCCTCTAATCATCTTAAAAGCAGCTTCCTATTTCTTTCCATTCTTACTTATCTCCTAGTATCTTCTTTCTTATTCCATTTTCCATCTCCATCTTATATTATAGGACCCACGTATACTTTTGATGATCTATGAGACACAAAATCCATTTAGAATCATCTTAACCATGATTTATTTGTCTGATTAGTTCCGATGATCATCTACCCTTCAAAATCTTCCAACCAATAATTAGTTGATCAATTGGGATTATAATTAACATTTAATCTAATTATGCAAACATAATTTTTTAGATGATCTATCCTAATGATAATTTAAGGGTTTTTTAACTAAATTGAACACTCAACACACCCCCCAACTAGAATTTTGCTAATTCCAAGCAAATCATGTTAAAAATCCATTTTATTGAAAGTGATACAAACTACAATTTTCATAAATGCTAATGATTGCATTTAGCAAATGTAATAAGCCCTTAAACCCCTAGCTTACCCTAAGTGAAGGAGTTAATCCTTTTGAGGGTTTGTAGAGAATTTACCCACAAAATTCAAGAAAAGCAATTCCTAAATTTATCTCTAAGAATTTTTTTTCTATAGTTGAATTACCACGTTAGCATGTTAATAAAAATGAATGAAAAATTCAAAACCCTACTCATATGCTAAAAATACTTTATTTGGGCTCAGTTCTTAGAGTTTAGTGTGTATATGTATAATCTACATATACAATAGATCTTGACTTTTACATAGACTACAACTCTTAAGCTCCATCTAAAATATGTTTTGACCTCAATCCTCACTAATAGACATACACTCGAAAATAAAAGCTCTTAGATAAAGGATTCAAATCATATCTCTTTTAAATGTATGAGCAAAGTTAATAAAAGTAAGTTTATCTCACATATACCGATGAAGGAATGGGATTTACTAAGGAATTTAGTTTGATCCCTTATGAAAGAATGTCACTGCCAATAAAGTTAGAGATATTACTCCTTAATTCCTATCCATTCATATCGTCATCAAGAATATTTTCCTCTTATAATCATTATTCTTCAACTGGGACGAAATGTAGGCTTAGGATAGGGTCATAAAAATGAAGGGTACATAGGATATTCAAATAAGTAAATAACTAATGGATAATTTGTATTTGCTTAATATGGGTATGGGTAATTTGGTTTACAGAAAAAATAGCTTAATGTCTCAAATTTAACAACAAAGATGGCCTAAATCATTACCTAGGTATCATATAACCTATCATACTCAATAAATTTCTACAAAATTAAGGATAATATTCAACTAATGGATCTTGGTAATGGACCAAGTTAAAGAAATATATTGGGATCAACTAAAATATATGTACATTGAAGAAAAAATTGGAATTACTTATAAGACTCTCAAAAGAATGAATGACACTAAAACTCACATAGATTATGAGTCCCCATTGATTTTCTTCAATACCTCTAAAGTCATAACTACTTATCAATCTAGACTATAAACATGCAATTGTGTATACAATTGATTTGAGATTTGCTTCCATGTGATACCTTAGAAAATGAGTAAAGTAATGAGTTAATCATATACAATTCTATTTATAAGCTAATGATAGAAATAAAGATTAGAGTTCAAAAACTCCAACTCTTGACCGAAAAACTCAAAAGGATTTTCAAAACAGCACAAGAATTTCATTAATTTTTCTTTTTTCTAATAGTTTTAATTTTTTTATTTTCAAAAAATAAAGAAAAACAACTATAGAAAGACCAAAATTCTACACCCCCAACCTAAGTGAAACATTATTCTCACTATTTAAAAAATAGGATGATGATAGTGCATTAATAAATAAAGAAATAAGAGATGGAGAAAAGGAAAGTTCTAAGAAACAATTGTACATAATTATTATAGACAAAAAAATTTCAGAGGAAAAAAATTACAAAATTTGAAACTTCCTCAGTTTCAACACAAAATGGGTGAAATTAGTCTCTAAAAAGAAAGGATGAGTAAATTTATCTTATAATTTTGAATTTTTCATTCTATCACAGGGCAAGTTATCAAATATATCTCCTTGCTACTTCTCATAATTAGAGACAATAGTTAGAACTGGATCTAGCCTTTATGATATGACTTAATGGGTGGGATGTTTTCTTTATCAACAACAAATTTATCTTTGTCCTTAAGAGGATTTGGTACTACTTCAACCTTTTTAAGACTAGATTTTTCAATTATTTTACCACCATTAAGATTGATAACAGCCCTCATTTGTTCCATGTTTGTAATTGAAGAATTAATCTCACCTACCACATGCACATCATGAGGGTCTAGATATGGTGGGCTAGAAAATTGTCCTTTTTCAAGGGTCTATAGCATTTGAGACATCATATCCTTTGTAACACCCCGGATTTTTAAGACAATTTTTTTTTTTTATAATGGCATTTTAATTAAGAGCATTTGGGATCCCATGAGAAAAGATTTATTTAACATTTTACTAAACCTATCTTAAAACTCCGGGTGTTAATTTTTCCTTTCTCAAAATGGCGTACATGTAATTTAAACATAAATAAATAATCCGTGTAGAAATCAACGTCAAATAAATAGGCGCCTTTATTTTAAATCAAATATACGTCCAAAAGACAATAATAATATGGCCCAGGGTCTATCCATCATAACATCCCATATAAATGTCCAACATATGTCCAAAGATCTAAATCACATCCCAATATAAAATATGCAGTCCATAATAAAAATCCAAATGATAATCCTGTTTAATGACTCACATCACTGTCTAACACTATAGAAAAATGGTCTTCAGCAGCTCTCACGGCTTCTCAACAGCCTTGCCTTTCCTGTTATCGCGCTCGAGATCTAAGGCATTGCAAAACAAAGCAATGCCTCAGCAAGCTATCGCTTGTGTAGGTACATAGACAATTAATGTAATAAATGCAAGAAATAATGAACAATACTGATGAAAAATCTAACATTTATGAAGATAGTGATATCATAATGCCATGTTCAATAAATGCCAATTTATTCCATATGCTAAAACATGAAATTCACGGAGTTAAAACATGACATGAATCAATAAAATGGAGCATACATCCAGAATAAGGGCACCCTAAGGTAATGGGTCCCACCACATCGCACTAACATCCCTGATCAGGAGTACACGTAGTCAACCTCTGAGTGTCGTCACACCCAGGCATATCATCCATAACCATGCTCATCATACATGCACACATAATAAGAATATGGGCTGCAGTGGCAACCCTCCATGGGTATCAACCACCGCCGCTTCCCGTCAACACCATAACGGGAGACTTAGCGTCTGTCCCCATGGAAAGGCTCAGACCGGTAGTGTGGACTATCCATGTTACCAAACCCCTACCGAATGCCATCTATGGGCAGGTGTCTATCATATCACAAACTCATCACATCATAATCTCGGAAGGTGGGTGGCCGGCCCTATCCCTCCTAGCATGACGCCCACCGGGCGAGAGCACCCGTCATCAAATATAAAACACGAAAATCATATGTATATGCTAAAACTCAAGAGCACTTATAGCTTGCAATCCCCAAGACATGCCCCTCATCCAAGAGTTAGCCTATCAAAGGACCAGCTAATAAGCCTCTATTCTCATTTCCATGTAAATCCATGCATTTTCTATATATATAATAAGAAATAAGTCTCTAATTAAGCATAACAAATTAACATCATGCTTGTAAAAGCATTTGAAATAAGTTTATTCAGTAAAAGATTTCAATTTGGAATAACCATCCTGTACGCAATGTAGCATGAAATCCACGGTAAATAATAATTGCATTTTAAAACACAATCACACATGATGCTATGTTTAAACATGGTTTAAAAATCAAGGCAAAACATTAGTTGTCGTCACCTACCTCAGTGTGAGACCACTAGCTTGCTAATAACTCCCTTTAATTGGTATATTCAAGTGCACCTGTACATGTCACATCACTATTTTAAAAATTTTCTAAATAAAAAGTGGTCATTTCTAAGTTTTTAAGTTAAAACTAGGTCCGCGTTGTCAATACGGTCACAACGCCTCTTTCGGATCGTGATTTGGACCTCTCCAACTCCCAAAAATCAAGTTTTTGTGAAAACTACGCTTAAATGGGGCCTGCCGGACCACCATAAGGTGGTTTATACCGGCGGCGCCTCTTTTCCGCCGGTTACACCGGCGTACACTGGCGCACGAAGACGCACGCCGACGCAGATGCCGCACGGGACGCGCGCGTGCGTCACGATCGCCAAGACGCACCGCGTCCCGGCCCTGCCGCAACAGCCAACCGGCTTCTCCCCCGCACGCGTGCGACGACGACGTCGTGTGACGTCGTCTCTTGGGTGTCACCGAGTGCGTCCTGGCGTCAGTGCCAGGGCGCCGACGCCGTTGACAACGCCGGAGAAGACGATCGAATTCCGGTCGCCTCCGACGGAGCTACAGAGCTCCGTTTTGCGTGATTTTTGCGCCATTTTCTTCAAAATTCTCTCTAGAATCCATATATGCCTTCCTTTTGCACTGATTTTTCCAAAAACCATGGTTTTTAAATGATTTTTCCCAAGTTCCTAAAATCCTCCTTAGGTACTAGTTTTTGGGTTTTCTGGAGAAATCCACCATTGGATCACTCCCAAATTTAAAGGGTATGCTCTTGGGTCTCTTGTGCACTAGTTGGACGGTGCGATTTCCAAACGGAAAAGGTTTGGTCCATGAAATCACGCTCCAACAGTAACGTGCCTAAAGTTCCTAAAAAAATCTGATTTTTTTTCAAATTTTTAAATGGTTTTCTTATTATTTTCTCTATTTAATAAATACTAAAAAATAGAGTTTTAAGGCTTACCTTGCACCTAGCCGTGGTTGCTTGTGTTGCCGGGGTTCCACTCGCCGAAAAAATGAAATCTTTTCAAGCTAGGGTTCTGCGTAAAACTTAGAGAAAATGCTCAATAGTGGAGCGTTTTGGCTCCTAGAGGAGCATAGATATAGGGTTTTAGAGTCTTAGGGAAGAGAAACTCTTCCCCACACGTCTCTTCCCATGTCTCTCCAGCGATTTCGCCGGACTGGTAGAGACGTGTGTAGACAGGGGTGCCATTATCAATTTGGACCCCTGTGTAACACGTTTCTGTTAAAAGACCAATTTGCCCTTACAACTTTGACGGCTCATAACTCCCTCGTTTGAGCTCCATTTTTCGCGTTCTTGGTGGCATTGGATTCGTATCGACGAGCACTTTCTAATTCTTATCTTTTCAGGAAAAAATTTCATCCATAAATTTTTATTTTAATTTATTTATTAATTTCCTATTTTATCTTAAAAATTAAGGATATTACATCCTTAAACTCAATCATTGATTGCATGTTCTCTTTTAATTGGGCTTTAAATTGAGTTTTTTTCTCTCCTAGCATTGCATGTATTGATGAAAATTATCCTTGAGATGGAAGAAGGTAAAGTCTAAGTGCAAGCTGTCCTTATGGTGATTGGTAAGGGGCCTTATGTGAGGCACTCTAATTATATCCATTCTCCAATTGAAAGTAGGATGATTACTCCAATTGGTATTATATATTTGTGAAGATGGGGAAAAAGGTTGCTCAAAAGAATATGCCTATTCATGAAGCGCATCTTGGAATGTAGGAATGGTGGGATATTCCTGAGTGGGTGGTGTGTTACTTCCACAAATACCATGCACATTTAACCTTCTTATAAAAAATTCTCATTTCCATGCCCTCAACATTTTGAGGTGGGGATGCTATTGTAGCATTCTTATCATCTTTTTTAGTCATGGCATATATTCCTTCCCTAGTAGATGTGATGATGGTCTAGGGCTTATCTAGGTAACCTGCTTTTTTTTAATGAGCCCAAGTTTCTGCACCCTCAACCAGCCATTCCAAATACTCTTACACCTCTTGAGGTTATTTATTTAAAAAGTTTCTGTTGCACATCATTCAACAAATTATCACATATCAAAATTAAGTCATTTATAAAAGAAGCTAATGATATGCTAAGGTTCGTATCCATCATGTGGACAAGTTAACAATAATTCCTAGAATCTTTCCTAGCATTGATAAAAAGTTTCTTTATCCTTCTAAAAAAAAATTAATTATATTTTGGTAGAGAGAATTTGTCTTATCTATAGGAAAGAACTTTTTCAAGAACTTCCTAGTCATTCTTTTCATGTTTGTATGGAACCTGCTAGCAATTATTGAAGCCACATCTTTGCTTTTTTCTTTAAAGAAAAAGGAGAAAGTTTGAGTCTTACCATATCTAATCCAATGTTTTGTGTCTACTGAGTCATGCACACTTCATCAAATTCTTTAAGTGCAGGTAAGGACTCTCATTATCCAACCCATAAAATTTAGGAAGTAATTGTATTAGTCCTATCTTTAATAGGATCATACTATTATTTTAAGGTAAAATTATAAATGAAGGTGTACTAGTATAAAAAAGCTTTAAATAGTCTTAATGTTCTCTAATGAGGATTTTGATTGTGCTAATTATCCTCATGTGCTCTATGTTGGTCTCATTCCCTATTTTAATTCCTTCTCCAATTTTTAGGTGATGGAGAATGATTCCTCCATGGATGAATGTTATCATTAAAAATAGGCGGAGGATCTTCACCATCAAAGAAAGGATTGTTCAACCATGAGGAAACAACATTATTATCTAGGATGAGAGGTAGTTCATCATCATTGAAGAGGGGTTTGTTCTGCAATAGGAAAATATCATCTCTATTAATGCTAGGGTGTGGATTAGCCCTTTGATTAGTGTGTAGATTAGTCATTGAATGTATTATTGTGTCTCTTCTTCTTCTTTTTTTAAGTTTGTGAGAATAAAACTAAACTAAATGATGCAACCTAATGTCAAGAATGATGCACAAACAAAGGACACAATAAATAATCACTAAGACTAACAAGTTGAAATATTTTAACTTTCTTGAATTCATGTAGGGGAGAAGCTTTTCAATTAGCCTAATTTAATGCTCTTCCTCTCTTTCAAACTACCCCACCACTTACTAGTTAGATCCTAACCTAACCAACTATTTCACACCCTCCTCAGCTAGCTGCTTTGTATTTTAAGTTAACTCGTAAGCGCACAAATCATTTGCAATATAGCATACTGTGAGGTCAATCTCACAAGAAATTGAGTGAATGTGATGCTAGTGATCCCTACTTTAAACTATCTAACTTAGCCAAAGTTCAAGAGTTTTTTAACCTTAAACTAAGGATGAAAATTAACACATGAAAATGGAAGTTATGCAAGAATTAAAAACATGCTGAAATTAAAAACTTTCCCAAAACATGCACTTTCTAAAAATAAAACTTTCCTGATTGAAAAATTTCTAATTTTATGAATTTCCTAAAGTAAGAACTTTCTAATAATGCAAATTTGTAACTTTCCTTAATTATCTTTCCTAAGCATGAAATTAACCAACTAATCAAAGGAAACATGCATTAATGAACTACTTTGGAAATCCTATAGCATGCAATCTTACTTTAACATTAACTAAGCAATCTAAAAATCTAATTGGGTGCTTGAAAATTCAAGTGAACATAAAGTTCATGGTGTTAGAAATTAAACAAAACAAACTATGAAAATAAATTCCAGCAGCATCGTAATTGAATCATTCACTCAATAGAAAATGTAAAACATGGAATTAATCAATTCTAATGTGAGCAAACATTCAAGAATGTAAGTTATTAACTGCTAAACACCAACATGAATTGAAAACTCTAATAAACTATATTGAATTACATTAAAATCCATTAACATAAAGCTCCAATACATGTAATCCAAATTTGAAATTAAAATCCTATTCCAATGAAGTCCACTTTATCTTAATCTAGCCACAACTACAAGCTAATCCTTCATCAATTTTTCCAACTATCAATCATGAATAAGCATGCTTAAAAACAAAGAAAAATTCCACTAGAAACTTAAGGCAAGCTTAATGAACTTCAAGGAAACCAAGAAAGGTTTCAATGAAACAAAAAGAGATCTAAAGGCAACGAAAAACAAGGACAATGATTAGATTTAAGGTGACTTTCCTTGGCTATCACTTCAAGGAAAAACCAACCTTGGATCTTAATCAATAAACAAAGAAGAACCATGGAATTGAAGGGCAATAACTAACAATAATGGCAGCAAAGTTCAAGTGAAGAAAAGATTATTCAAAAGGGAAACAACTCACCATTGAAAAGAGATTTAAAGGACAATACCAAAGAATGGAATACTTTGGGAAGATACAACCCACCTTGGAAGGTAATAGCAGCCACCCAAAAAGAGAAGAAAATTCAAGAAAAAGGTGATGGAGAGTGATGGAGGAAGAGGACATCTCCTTCCCCAATGGAGGAGTCGTCTTTTTCCTTAGATAAAAAGTGTATAAACAAAGTCCCTCCCTTAGGTTTGTGCAACCTATTTATAGTTTTTATCCTATTTTTTCTAGGGTGCCCTACTATTCAGGTGTGGTGGGGATGAAATCAAGTTGTTTTTGGATGGTTAAGATGGTAGGTAGCTATGATTTCAAAAGAGGAAAGTGAGTGAGAGGTGGCTGCCCTTTTGGAGGTGGAGTAGATGAGAGATGCCACCTTTTTAGGAAAGGGCATCTCCCCTTTCAAAAATCATTGAATTCCATAAGGTAATTGGAAAGTGCGGTGGGAACATCTTGGGCAATTCCACTGTCAAGCTCCCTCGGGATTTCCCACCTTAGGGTGCTCTACCATAATCGCAATTAAACAGGCAGCCCTTTCCCTCAAGGTTTACCATCTTGGGAGAATCAATGTTTGATAGCTCATCCCTCAGGATTTACCATCTTGGGCGGCTTCACCGTAATCCTAAAAGACAAGGAAGCCCTATCCTTTAGGGTTTACCCTCTTAGGAGGCTCAATACCTGATAGCTCATCCCCTAGGCTTTATCATCTTGGACAGCTCCACCATGATTCCAAAAAACTAGGCAGCCCTTTCCCTTAGAGTTTGCCATCTTTGGAGGCTTGATAACTGATAATATATTCCTTAGGATTTACCATCTTGAATAGCTTCACCTTAGTTGTAATCAACCACATAGCCCTTTCCCTCGGGGTTTTTACCATCTTTGAAGGCATCATCATAGTCCATCAAGCGGCCCTCATGGCTTACACATGCAGCTAACCATTCACATTAGGTTAGGGGTTGGCTCTGATACCACTGTAATAGCCCAAAGGCCCACACATGCAATGATATTGTCTGCTTTCCATTGACGGCACTCATACACTGCTAGCAGTCACAGTTTTGCTCTTCCCCCTAAGGGGAAAATTGGTCATTGCAAGGAAAGTCCTCACCGCTCTTATCAACAGCCCAGCAACTTTCCCCTTAGAGATGTGGGACTAACTCTCAGTCCCTAAGCCTGCCTCAATTGGCGTCTAACCGTCACTTTTGCTTAAAATCTTCTTCAAATCTAGAGGCTATTTCTACACATTCCCCCAAAGTCGTGGGTTTGGTACCCAACACCTTAGTTCTTATTCCTGGATGAAGTCCTCCTAGGAATCTATCACCCGTCTTCCTATCTGTACCATAGATATGTGGTGCAAACCTCTTCAACTGTATGAATTTGTTTTCATATTCTACAACAAACATATTCCCTTATTGTAGATAGAGAAATTCTTTTTCCTTTCATGCTTGAACATGAAAAGGAAAATATTTGTTTTTAGATACCTCTTAAAATTCTTCCTAAGAGAAATTTTCTAGCTTTGAAAAGAAATTCCTCTTTGCCAATCTCCACTAGAAGGCAGCTTCTTGTTTCAAAATATAAGTGGTCATCTTGACTTTTATCTCTTCAAGGATTTGTAAAACTTCAAAAGTTTTCTCAACTTCATATATCCATTCTTTGACTTTTTCAGCATCACCCTTTCTATTATAACCTATCACCATTTTCTGGAATCTTTCTATCATTTGGTCTAACTTCTTTGGTGATAATTGAGAATTTCCAATTACTCCCATAGGTACAAGTGAAGAATTATCTTGTACTGGTGTTGGAATTAATCTTCACAAATCCTTCAATCATCTTTTCTAATTTATCACTTATAATAGTGAGAAGTTCATGTTAATCATGTGACTTCATCCCTAACAATTTCAGCTCTTCCATGGAGGCAATGTTTCCAAAGCTTGAAGTGTACTCATTTGGGAGTTTGATCTCTAACAGTCTTTTACACACTATTCTTCTCTCCTCTCAGTCAAGTGTATAATTTTCTTTAGGCAAGTATGCTCCTCAGCTACCCCTATTCAGTGGATTCAACCTTCTCTTCAAACCATTTCTCATAAGATCCATTCGAACTACAAGTCCATCCTTTGTTTTTCTGGCATGTCGAGCAAGTTACTGGTCTTGCTTTCACAAATATTCTTCTCAATGTGTATGACATCAAGCACATGTCACATGTATAGGGATTTCCAATACACAAGTTCAAACAATATTGACTTCTTCTTCCAACAACTTTTAGAGTTTCTGTCACATATATGCTTAATTTCCTTCTTCTTTCCCTATGAGATATTAAGGTAGTTGCAATCTAGTCAACCTCTTTGGAGGATCTTAGTCTCCACACTACCATTAAATTTTTCCTTTTTACAAATGATATGGATGCTTTTTATGCAACCATCTTCTGTGGCCTAAGAATATCATCTTCCCATCATGTAAAAGCCATATGGCATACATTTGGTCACTTCAAATAGGATAGGCATTGTATACCTTCACTGTTGCATCTTATCAAATTACCGTAAGTAGGGAAGTCGTATATTTTTCACATTAGTATAGCCTTAAGGGTGAATATCTCTCTCTTGTATGAGACATAAGGTTCAACCCCTATCTCCCCTAATGTCCTAAGATTGTCAATCAACGGAGCTAAGTACACTTTAGTGTTATTTTGAGGTTGCTTAAGACCTAGTATAAACATAAACATCATGAACTTTTTCTTCATGCACAACAATGACGAAAGGTTGTAACAAAACTTTATAATAGACCAACAACTATACCTATTGCTCAAAGAATCATGAGGATTAATCTCATCTATAGATATTGTAAGTTATAGGTTCTTAGGTTCTTCTCCAAAATCGAGCCACATGAAGTCTACAAGCTTCCACACTAGGCTATTTGCTAAATGGTATAAATAGTTATCACCTACTGTCTTCTTAGCATACCATACTTCGTTATTTCTATAATATGAAGCATTCTTTTTAACCTTGAAATAGGGGTGGAATATCATAGGATCTTTGTAGGAATATCTTTCACTTGCTTATTAGTTGAATTCTTCTTCAGCTTTCATCTTGAATGTCCATAAG
Organism: Warburgia ugandensis; assembly: GCA_035236585.1. NCBI lineage: Eukaryota > Viridiplantae > Streptophyta > Magnoliopsida > Canellales > Canellaceae > Warburgia > Warburgia ugandensis. Next base: position 39,359,074 of record CP141130.1, on the reverse strand, counting down.
TCAGGCATACAATTTTGTATTTGTGCTTCTTTCTATATAAGATGTAATCATTGGGGACATGCATATATCTTCTCATATTTCAAACATGGCTTTCTTTGCTTCCTATGTCGACCTAGCCAGTTTGTTCTCCTTCAGTAGCATTTTACCAATCACTTTCAACAATTTTGTAAAACCTTGATTTCAAAAACCAAATCTCAATTTCACATTGTAAATCTATCATTGCAGACAACTTGATATAATCTGCACACCCAATGTACAATGGTTCATTGGCTTCCTCCAATATAGTCTAGAATTGCTCATGATCATCCTAAAAGTCATCGTATGCATCTTAAAACATCAGTGCAGTTGTGCTTTTTACAACACTTTCTACAATGTCTTCATGATTATATACACATTCTGCTTTGTGAAGGGTCCATGAGGAAGTCCCACTCCATGTCACATCAATGGGCAAAATCTTTCATCAACTCCATTGAAGCACAAAAGTTTTCTTTATCTTTATCTTTTGTAGGTTTTCACATCTTTTGTAGGTTTTCTTTAGATGTGTGTGAAGACTTTTTAGACATGAAAAGATTAGTAACCTTGGGTTAAGCATTTTACCAAATATTTAGTCTGTAAAGAAAATGCATATACATATGGAAAAAACATATATATTAGAGAATCAATTTTCCCACTTTACGTTGGGAAAAGAATTGATCCATATACATCAATAATCCACACACTAATCCATACACAAGAATGGAAATTTTTAGAAAGGAGTTTTACACCTACAATTAGCCAAATAAATCAAACACGAGAAAAATAAGAAATAATACATATCCACCCCAATATCAACCAAGAATATACATGTTTGGGACAAAATGTACCTAAAAAAACAACTCAATCTTGGAGTTTTTCATTGAAGCTAGTTAGAGTAAGAAAATAAGACACGACACTCAGGTTTCATATTGTAGCACATAATGATATAGAAATAGACAAAACCAAAGTGGATTTAATCTCTATCCTTCCTCTTTAGGGACAGTGAAAGAAATCCACTCATTTTTAGGCCATGCTAGATTTTATAGATGATTCATAAAGGAATTCAATAAAATTGCTAAGCCCTTATGTCTTTTACTTACAAAGGAGACAACTTTTGACTTTGATGAAACTTGTATGAAAACATTTGAGCACCTAAAGGCTAAATTAACTTCTACGCTTATTATTCGACTGCCAGAATGGAGTGCACCATTCAAAATAATGTGTGATGATTCAGACTATGCTATCGGGACTATGTTGGGATAACATATTGATAAACTTCCCCATTTCATATATTATGCTAGCGAAGCACTTAATGATGCCTAACTCAATTACTCCATTATAGAAAAAGAGTTGTTGGTAGTTGTCTTTGCCTTGGATAAATTTAGATCTTATTTGCTAGGATCTAAGGTTATAGTTTACTCAGACAATGAAACACTACAATATATCCTTTCTGAAAAGGGTGCAAAACCTAAGTTGATCCAATGGATACTATTGTTATAGTAATTTGATCTTGAAATTTAGGACAATAAAGATTCAAAAAATGTTGTAGCAGACCACTTGACTAGGTTAGTTGTGGAGTCTACTAATGAGAATGTGCATATAGCAAAAAACTTTCTAGATGAATAGATCCTACACATTTCTTAGTTTCCTTAGTATGCAAATATAGTCAATTATCTTGTTATTGGTCAAATGCCTAATCTTTGAACAATATAGGAAAAGTTTAATGACCAAGGTTAAACACTTATATGGATCCGCATAATGAACATCATAAGATCATTTCCTTTTGTCATGACCATGCGTGCAGGGGCCATTTCAATTCTAGAAAGATAGCTGCAAAATTCTGGTGTGGTTTTATTGATCTACTATTTTCAGGGATTCACACATAGCATGTGCAAGATGTCAACAGTCAAGGAGCATAGGAAAAAGAAATATGATGCCCTTAAACCTCATTATTCCCAACTCTTTTGGTTATCTGTACATCATTGTGGGGAAGGATTATATGTCAAATTGGGTAGAAACCATACTATGTAAGACTAATGACCACAGGGTGGTGGTTAAGTTCTTATAAGAACATATATTTGCATGTTTTGGTACTCTTAAGACAAGAATTAATGATGGGGGTAAACATTTTTGCAATAGGGTATTTGAAAATCTAATGAAGAAATATGTTGTCGCCCATGAAATAGTTACCCCTTATCATCCTCAAGCAAGTGGATAGGTAGAAGTGTCTAATAGGGAGAAAAAGTGAATTTTGGAAAAGACAGTCAATCCAAATAAGAAATACTAGTCTTTGAGGCTTAGTGATGCTTTATGGGCATACAAACTTACATATAAGAATCCTATAGATATGTCACCCTTCTACTTGGTCTACGAAAAGGCCTGCCACCTTCTAATAGAACTTGAACATAGAGCATATTAGTCTATCAACAGCTCAATTTGGACTTAGATACTGCTGGAACCTACGAGAAACTCCAACTCAATGAGTTGGATGAGTTAAGGAAAGATGCATATGAGTCTACAAAGCTATACAAAGGTCACATAAAGAGCTATCATGATAAAAATATCTTAAGAAAGTCCTTCACCCTAGGACTAAAGGTCCTTTTGTATAATTCTAGATTGTATCTATTTCTAAGAAAACTTCAATCTCAATAGATTAGATGCTACATAATATGTACTATTTACCCTCATGGGACCATGAAGATAGAAAAGGACGGTGAGTTTGCCAAAGTCAATGAGCAATGGTTGAAACCCTATCTAGAGTTAGTCAACCCTGAAATATAGGAGATTTTTAGAGGAACCTATATATCAAGACCCACGTTAGCTTTTCCCATCATACCTATACCAATCATAAGATCATCATTAATCACATGAGTTGCATTCATCATTATCATTGTATAGTACATCTGGTTGAAGATGTTAAACTTAATACTCACTAGGATGCAATCCATGGTTTTTTAGAGAGTCTCATTATTCTATATTAACCATTTACCATATAGATGGCCTATATTTCAAAACATTGGGGACAATGTTTAGTTCAGGTTTGGGGGTCTAGATATGCATGAGATTTCTAAGTTTTTCCATGTTTTTCTAAAAATAAAAAATTATGAGTTTTTCAAAGGTTTTAAGGTTAAAGTTCTTTTACTGTGACAAGAATTGGATTTTCTAAAGTTTAGTATTTTCATTTCTTTAACTTCTTAATAGAAATGCATATGGTTAATTTTCCATTTTATTCATGTCCTGAAGTATGTTATGAAAGTTAAATCTATGAACACACTTACACACATAATATGTAAGTATAGGCTAATAGATGGTTATAATTTAGAGACTTGAGGAAAATCAGTGGAGACCTATACTTAAGTGAGTATTAGAGACTATCATTTTTCTTAGGGTTATATATAATTTCCTACTTTCTTCAATGCATGTTACTTTAAAATATCCTAGTATTCTTTATTTTGGTCAAATTGCCAAGATTTAAAAGGAATATTTAACTTTATTTCCCAAACATTTATTGAATTAGATAGGCTTTAAGAAACCTATAAAATGATATTGGTCATCCTTGTACAACTAGTTAGACACTTTAAGCCTCTTGGTAAGCCTTTTCTTTTTGAGACCCATTTACCTTAACCCAGAAAACCAATTTCCATTACCTACCTTTTGAAAATGAGTAGGGATGATAACAAAAGTTAAAAAGAAGGACAAAATTCAAATAAGTGAAAAATATCAAAATTCTTACAAAGAAAAAGCCTTTCCTCAAGAAAAAATACAAAAATAAAAGAGTATTATTACAAAAATAAAAGAAAAAGTTATGAAGAAAAGAGAATGGAAAATATAGAATAGATATTCACTTCAATATAGTCAAAATAGAAAAATCATCCTACATCAATTGAAAATCTCTACTCATATTTGAAACTTTGAATCCTTATACGCTTCCTTTCAAAACCGATCATAAGCCTATGTTTTGTCCTATCTGAGATCTATTGATCTTAGGTGTAACATAACCTTATGAACCACCAGTGTAATGACTCCAATTTTGTAATATTAAAATCCCAAGTTAGCAATGAAAAGTTTAGTTTTTGAAGATAAGGGCATTTTAGTCATTTCACTATTCACCTTGAATGAACCAAGAAATTTGGTCCTGAAAATGGTACCATTAGGTGCGTCTCAGAAAAACGAATCCAACAAGACCAAAATCACCCAAAACGGAGTTAAAATGAGCAAGTTATGGCCCTTTGAAGTTCAGGGGCAAAAATGTAATTTATACAAAAAACGGATTTAGCCTGCAAAACACAGGGGCCCGTTTTGATACGGGCACCCTTCATCTTCAACCCTCTAGAGGATTATAGAACGGCAGTGATTGGAGGAGAAATCACAGCCATTCTGGAGGTTTCTCCACCGCCATTCAAAGGCGGTGAGAGCCCCCTCTAGAACCCTCTTATAACTCTATAAATAGAGCTCTTGGGCGCCTCTAATGGCAGCCCAAAAGCTTGAAGAAAACCTATTTTGGAGAAGCAACCTAGAGGGGAAACGAGGAAAAAAACCCAGCAACGAGCCAGGTATGCCCAAGATCCCTCAAAACCCATCTTCACAGTAGTCCTAGGATCAGTTTCCCTAAGTTTTTGCATGAAAAATCATGCAAAATAGAGCCCTGGAGAGTCACCAATGACCTAGGGACGTTCCCTGGGCTGCACTAGTTCGACAGGGTTGAACCAGGGTGTCCTGAGGATGCCCCGGTCCCCCAACAAATGAAACGTTCTAGCCAGAATGTAACACGTCGACCACGTTTGGAAAAAACCAAACAGGTGCGTCCTGCAAAAGAGAGAGACGGGAGGGAAAATCAGGCGCGTCTGCAGACGCGCCCACTGAGGCGCACGCCGTAGACGCGCAGCGTGCTAGCGATCCAAGATTTTTCCGTCTTAAGGAAGCTGGGGCGCATGCCACTAACGCGCAGCGCCCTAGCATTCCGTCTTTTCACTCTTAAGGCCCTTATGTACGTGTGACACTAAAATGCTTATAACTTGAGATCTAGAGCTCCGATTGAGGCACCGTAAAAGGCATTGTGTCCCTCTCGACAACGCGGATACACCCAAACTATAAAATCTATGATCAAGGCCCAATCAAAGGTAGGCATGATCCTTGGAATAGGATGGTGATGCATGGCCACTAGACCTTTGGAAAACTGATAATACCAAGGCCCAATTAGGACCTTAGGACACCCATAGGCATAGGGATGGACCCTTAATGCTTAAGTGATAAGACCAACTACTCTAAAACCTATAAAAGATAGGCCAAACTAACCTTGATTCCCCAAACCATGATCAGGAGCGTACGAGGATAAAGGGGTTAGCGCGAGCTAGCCAGGTAGGTGCTCTATCGCTACTAGATTCTTTTAAAAGAACTATGATTGTTTTGCGAATACATGTTTTAAGTAGATGACTTGTTTAGCATGCATGTGATAAATGCTTTATGCATAGACATGTTTTATAAATAATTGCATATACATTATGCATAGATATGTTTTGCAAACTATTATATACATTGCATGATTTATGAGCATTAAGTTCTTGCAAAAATTGCATGTCCTTGAGGGTTGCCAAAAGACGCTGGAGTGCCGAGGGCCAGGCAGTTGTGAGGGACTCAAAGAGGACAAGTTTTGAAAAGAGGTTTTTGGCTTATTTGATCGTACATGATTTGGGCTAGTAAGCTTGTGGGTGCTATGTCGAGGGGTCTAGGTTGGCCACCCAGCCTCTACCACTATTAGGTGGATGGGTACCACGCCCAAAAAGGGCATGTCCCTGCTTCGACTGCATGCAGTACAGGGGGCTACCACTGGTGTCACGGCACTGGGTCGAAGTGTCATATGCCCTGTGGAGGTATATGATCCTGTGTCCCTAGGTACCCGGGGACCACACGGCAGTGAGGTCGTGGGCATAGTGGGACCCTATGGTTTCGTGGACTTATGTGCATTGCATATGGCATGATATGAGGTTGGTCGACCATACCATACCAGATATCCATGAGTTGGATTTAGTTGAGCATCTGATGCATATCTTTATGTTTATGATATATGATACTTTCGACTTGGATTATGATATTTCTTTAAGTCGTCAGTATTCCAATTTGACAGTGGTTTTTAATATCGATATTGAACATGATTATTCGAACATGCATATGTTTTTATGAGAACATGATTTTAAACATAGCATGCATTGCAAAACTAGTAGTGACAGACTCCTACTGAGTATAGTATATACTCACCCTATCCTTAACATTTTTCAGGATGATACCACTCACAAATAGAAGACGTCTCAGGAGATATTAGTGCTACAATCAAGTGAATAAACAAAGGAGACAACTATACATGTGAGTAAACTCTCTACCCTTTGGACATGTATTTGCATTTAATTACAGTTAGACTATGTGCTGTGACTGGATAGACCTGGGGAAAAATATTTATGATTTCTGAAGTTTTTCAAAAAAATACTTTGGTGGTTTTGAAAGCAAATGACACTCGAGGTTTTCAAATTGAATTTCAAATAAAGGATTTTTTTCGCTACACTGCATTGTTTTTCAAATAGGGATCCCGCCTTAGGAATTTAGATTTTTCATTTAAAAATGCATGAGAAAACCCGGGTCATCACAACTAGGCTGGATGGATTGAGTCACATAAAGGGAGAATTTTGTTTAACCCTATTTCTTTGAGAGCTTTATTTCTGAGTGTGTACCATTGAGAATGTGAGGTCAAGACATCTTTCCAATAGAGTAATAGGCATTACTACTTAGAAAGTCCTAACTTATGTAGCATGTGGGTAACTTGTAGAATTTTTCATTCATCTTTATTAAGTTGTTAAAGCCAATAGGGTGCTAGTGGACAATATTTCTCTGAGATAAAATAAAGGACCTAGTCTTATGGAATTTTATGTGAATATTCACCGCAAACCCTCATGAGGCCTAACTCATTCACTAGGGGTAACCTATGGGTTTAAGGGCTTATTGCATATGCAAAATGTAATTGTAAGTACCTATGAAAATGGCAACCACTTTGTTTTCATGATTTTTTGCATGTTTACTCGGGACTAGCAAAATGTTGGCTGGGGTATGATAAGTGTTAAATTTCATATAAAAAGTAACCAATTAGTCACACATGTGTTATAAATTGTTAGCATTATTCTAGCATTTTTTTGGAATTTCATAACACATGCATTTCTAGCCTAATAATTCAAAAGTTTGATATTTTACAAGTTTAGAAGCTAATTTAGAGTAAATATGTAAATGGTCATAATTTTTTAGGATTTAATTAAGATTTTTCATCTTTTGAAGGTGTTGAGAAGGTGATCCAAAGGCTGAGATAAAGTAAGATAGGAATTGAAGATCAAGATCAAATCAAAGCCTAAATGTCATCCATCCAAGATGTAATCAAGGTTCAAGACCATCTTAGGATAAGCAAAAAAGCAATAGGAAGCATCAAAGGTCATTAAAATCATCTAGGCAAAAAGCCATGCATTTTCATTACTTTGCATAAGAAGTGGAGCCGTGCATGAGGTTTCCTAGTCTAACTAGGAAACCTAAGGAAGCCAAGCCATTCAAGCCATCAAGGAATGAGCCATCAAAATAAGCCATCATATGAAATCAAACTATTGGAGGAGACTTTTCAAGTGATTATCTTATGTTAAAAGTGTGATTTTTAAGGGATAATTAGAAGGTTTTGAGTAATATTTGTAAAAGGTAAGATGATCATACATAGGTGGACCAATCAAGAGAGAAAACCCACTTTCCATTTTTTATTTTTCATCCTTTCACCCACTTAACTAGGATTTCCACAATGTTGGCTTAGAAGGGAGCCACCTTCCTAAGAAGTTGATGCCTCCCCCTTACTTAGCTGGGTCTTAAGTGGTTTCCTAATTAGGAAACCCTTACATCTACTTCAAATCAATGCATATCAACACCTTAAATATTTTTGAATCTTTCCTACCATTTTTCTCATGTTCCAACAACCAAACTACCTAGAAGGGAAGGAACTCTAAGCCGCCTTCCTAAGAAGGTGACACTTCCCCCCTTTCTATTTACATGGCAGCCACATTGCACCACCATGACATCACTTGCTTACCTCATTCCTCCACCTCATCTCTCCACCTAACTTTCTTTCATTGAAATCCTAGATCTAGAACCACTTTCACTTCTGAAATTAAGCCTTCATCAAAATCAAAACCAACCATCTATAAATATCCATGGAATTCTACAATTTTTTCCAAGTAGAGTTTTTGTGAAAAAACCTTGAAAGTTGCACTCTAGCTTGATGATTCTTAGCACTTTAGACTTTGGATTTTTTGTTGGGCTGTTCTTCCTTTGATTCGTAAGTATTTTATCTTGATTTTTACACTTCAATTCCATGATAGTACTTTCCTTTCAATCCTTACTTTCATATCTTAGTTGTTCTTGTTTTGCTTCTTTAGTTCTAGACCATAGATTATCCTTCCTTTAGTTCTTTGCTTCAACCTTCTTAGTTTTTCTTGCTTATTCATCAAAAATTCAAGTTGATTCTCGTCTAGAAGTTACTTCCAAGAGAAGGAAAGGCCTGAATCATTGATTTCCATCCTTGCATTCCACTTTTTTTTTCCTTAGATATAGGTAGAGTTCTAGGCATCTTTTTTCCTTAGGTTAGTCCATCATTCCAACCATCTATTCTCTTGATTCTCTCTTGGATTTCACTTGCATGTCATCTTAGTTTAGATTAAGAGTGTTAGAGTGTGTTTTATCTTTTATTTGAATCAATGTTTTGGTTCATGAAAAGTGCAGTAATTTTCAGATTCGGATATATGCATTATATGCACCATTTAGGTGAATTTTGCCTTTGAATCAATAAAGTTGCTTAAGGATTATTATTCATGCTTGTTTCTCATATTAAAGTACTTTAAATATAGAGTGTCATCTTTCATAAAAATTTCTACTTAAGTTGATTTCCATGCTTGGCTTAATTTAAAGTTCTTAATTGCTTCAAATCTAAAATTTTTCCATTCAATCTTCATGCTTAATTTCCTATAGTCAATACATCTTATTTGCTTAATTCTTAGGAACTCATTAGCATTTTAGGTTACTTGATAAGAACCTTGATTATATATTATGCAGTTTGTTTTTTATTCATTAAATTAGGCTATCTTTTACCCCATGAACCATGCATACCATCTCATGGATCATGCACATGAGACTAGGGTAATTTCTCTTTAAATTATTGCTTTGTTTAGTCACTTAATCTCGGTTTAATAGTAGTTAATTCATTGTTTGCATCTTAGATTAGTTTTAGAAAGTTTGTTCTTTGAGTTTTAGAATTAAGAAAGTTTCCTTTTAGTAAGTTTTCATAAGTTAAGTTGCGTAGTTTAATTCATTCTAGTTTTGCATTAGTTTCTTTTACTGAATGCATGTTGGTTAGGAAAGTTTCTAATTTCATCAAATATCTTTATTTTTAGAAAGTTTCCTTTAATTAGTTGAAGATTTTAATTCAATGCATGTTTCCAATTTCATGTTGTATACTTTTCTAGTTTAAATTCAAATCAAATTCAATCTTTCTCTTTGGCATAAGTTAAGCACTTTAGATAAGATCCATCTAACGTACAAATTTGTAAGATTTCTCATGGGATTGACCTCTCTCTCATGGTCATAGTACCTTGATTCATGTGTTTATGAGTAACTTTAAAGTTACACCAATTTATACCCAATCACACAAACACAATAATAGTTCTACAAGTATAATCCAGTGCCCATATCTCTCATATAACCCCATAATAAGTATCATTTGCTACAACTGGGTTGTTGTCCTTTGAAGTAGAAAAGCAGGTAGCATTAGCAACTAAGCTAACACTACTACTAAGTGTAAACACTTTCTAGAGGTAGAATCTTCTAGTTCTTCCTATTTGAGCTGATACCAATCAATTTAGCCATGAGTAGGTTGAAGAGAGCTCTCATAGGCCTTGGTGGACCAAACCCATTGTTATGCTCTTGAGTTATTATAGTCTTTGTGTTAAGGTGATAACAATTGATTGCATATCATGCGTACTTTATTACTTTTGATCAAGGTACCATCACCATCTAGCCTAAGGATTTAGAAATATTATGACCTAGAACATCTCATTGATCTAAAACCTATGTATATTACTTAAGTGAGATGATTAATGTATACATGCATATGCAATTTAATAAAAATAAGTGAATGAAGCACTAATTCATCATAATTACCTTCTAACAAAGCCAAGTAGTGAATAAGCATTATTGCTCATATTGCAGGTACTTTTATTTCTTTGCATTTGTTGAATACCCTGCTTTTAGGAAGTTCATGTGCTTGCTATAATGAATAGATGAAAAGTATACATAACATATATGCAATACATTACCCTTAAGTTTTAAACAAAAACATATATAGGAAAATGTGAAACAAATCTCAAAAATAGAGTGCCAATTACTTACTCAATATATAGCTAAACTTCATCGATACTAATGTTTTGCAATACATAAATGTGTGCTTGGTCCCATTCTTATGATCAATAGTCAATACATGACCAATAGAGAGAGGTTTGCCAACTTTTGGATAATTTAGTCCACGTAATCATTTCTTTCTAGGGATTCTAATAGCATCCACTTCTAATAAATACTTGGTGCATACTACACCGCTTCTTCTACAATGTAACATTCGTGATACACCCCTCTAACTAATTGTAATGTTGTACATACCCTTGTAACACTTTCATGTACCTCTCAAATAGGTACATCCATCATAAATAAACTGGTCCATAAAGACTAACCTCATCAATGAGGTTCATTGTTAAGTGTACCATGATATCAAAGAAGGACAATGGGAAAATTATCTCATTTTCACATAAGATTATCACTAGATGCTCTTGGATTTCTTATAATTTTGAAATATCCACCATCTTCTTGCACAAAGCATTAAAAAAATAGAATATTGTAGTAGATCCTCTAACATTATCTAATAGCATTGAATGTATTGCTACAAGTAGGAATTATTGAACCAATTCATGTTAAGCATGTGACTTCATCCCTAACAATTTTAGCTCTTCCATGGAGGCAATGTTTCCAAAGCTTGAAGCATACTCATTTGAGAGTTTGATCTCTAACAATCTTTTACACACTATTCTTCTCTCCTCTCAGTCAAGCGTATAATTTTCTTCAAGCAAGTATGCTCCTCGGCTACCCCTATTCAGTGGATGCAACCTTCTCTTCAAACCCTTTCTCATAAGATCCATTCGAACTACAAGTCCATTCTTTGTTTTTCTAGCATGTTGTGCAAGTTACCGGTCAAGCTTTCACAAATATTCTTCTCAATGTGCATGACATCAAGCACATGTCACATGTATAGGGATTTCCAATACACAAGTTCAAATAATATTGACTTCTTCTTCCAACAACTTTTAGAGTTTCTGTCATATATATGCTTAATTTCCTTCTTCTTCCCTTATGAGATATTAAGGTTTTTGGCCTATTATAATACTTGCAATCTAGTCAACCTCTTTGGAGGGTCTTAGTCTCCACACTACCATTAAATTTTTCCTTTTTAAAATGATATGGATGCTTTTTATGCAACCATCTTCTGTGGCCTAAGAATATCATCCTCCCATCATGTTGAAGCCATATGGTATACATTTGGTCACTTCAAATAGGATAGGCATTGTATACCTTCATTGATGCATCTTGGCAAATTACCATAAGTGGGGAAGTTGTTTATTGTTCACATTAGTATAGCCTTAAGGGTGAATATCTCTCTCTTGTATGCGACACAAGGTTGAACCCCTATCTCCCATAATGTCCTAAGATTGTCAATCAACGGAGCTAAGTACAATTTAGTGTTATTTCGAGGTTGATTGAGACCTAGTATAAACATATTTGACATCATGAACTTTTTCTTCATGCACAACAATGACGAAAGGTTATAACAAAACTTTATAATAGACCAACAACTATACCTATTGCTCAAAGAATCATGAGGATTAATCTCATCTGTAGATATTGTAAGTCATAGGTTCTTAGGTTCTTCTCCAAAATCAGGCCACATGAAGTCTACAAGCTTCCACACTAGGCTATTTGCTAAATGGCATAAATAGTTATCACCTACTATCTTCTTAGCATACCATACTAGTTTCTTCATTATTTCTATAATATGAAACATTCTTTTTAACCTTGAAATAGGGGTGAAATATCATAGGATCTTTGCAGGAATATCTTTCACTTGCTTATTAGTTGAATTCTTCTTCATCTTTCATCTTGAAGTCCACAAGTCAGGCATACAGTTTTGTCTTTGTGCTTCTTTCTGTATAAGATGTAATCATTGGGGACATGCATATATCTTCTCATATTTCAACTATAGTGCAACCATGGCTTTCTTTGCTTCCTATGTTGACCTAGCCAATTTGTTCTCCTTCGGTAGCATTTTACCACTCACTTTCAACAATTTTGTAAAACCTTGATTTGAAAAACCAAATCTCAATTTCATGTTGTAAATCTATAATTGCAGACAACTTGATATAATCTATACACTCAATGTACAATGGCTCATCAGCTTCCTCCAATATAATCTAGAATTGTTCATGATCATCCTAAAAGTCACCGGATGCATCTTAAAACATCAGTGCAATTGTGCTTTTTACAACACTTTGTACAATGTCTTCATGATGATATACACATTCTGCTTTGTCAAGGGTCCATGAGGAAGTCCCTCTCCATGTCACATCAATGGGCAGAATCTTTAATTAACTCCATTGAAGCACAAAAGTTTTCTTTATCTTTTGTAGGTTTTCACATCTCAAGCATGGACATTGCATGCAATTACAATCATCAACTACCCTAAGTGTGAACTCTATGAACTTTTGAATTCCCTTTTCATATTCTCTTGATGATTTTTTTCACGATCATCCAAGCATATTTGTCCATTTTGTCAAAAAATTAAAGTTTAGATGTATGTGAAGACTTTTCAAACATGAAAAGATTAATAACCTTGGGTCAAGCATTTTACCAAATATTTAGTTTGTAGAGAAAATGCATATACAAATGGAAAAAACATATATATTAGAGAATCAATTTTCCAAATTTACGTTGGGAAAAGAATTGATCCATATACATGAATAATCCACACACTAATCCATACACAAGAAGGGAAATTTTCGGAAAGGAGTTTTATACCTACAATTAGCCAAATAAATCAAACACGACAAAAACAAGAAATAATACATATCCATTCCAATATCAACCAAGAATATACATGTTTGGTGCAAAATGTACCTAAAAAACCAACTCAATCTTGGAGTTTTTTGTTGACGCTAGTTAGAGTAAAAAAAATAAGATAGTTTTTTATAATTGTATTTTTTTTATACAAAAAATAAGATGGCTATAAAAAAGCTCTCTTATTTGATATGAAGAAAATTAGATGGTTTGTTTCAATTTTCTTATACCCACGCGTGCGAGCACACACACACACACATATCTTTTATAGGACAGTTTTCACTAACCATCTTCTTAAGTTAAATTTTGTAAGATGGTTTTTTGAATCCAATTTTATTAATTTTAATAAGACGGTTGCTTTTAAACCGTCTTATTTTTGCCATCTTCTAAAACCCCAATTTTGATAGTGTAGGGTGTTCTGGTTTCAGTTATGTTCCACCTAGAATAAGAATTTAAACATCATGATTTGAGCACAATTAGCATCAAACCACTTTTGGGCTTTCAGTCCAATTCTAAGGACTAGAGACAAACTTCTTGGTTCTCAATACTTATTGATTTTTTAACCTAAACTAGTTTTGATTTTCTTCTCCCATATTGATGCGAACATGTAACAGTACACACAACTATATAAGCACTTTGAAATGCTATTAAATAGTACATAAAATAGCAGCAACTAGCTAAAACTAATAGAGATTCTCTATAAAATCAGAAATTTATAGATTTTACCTCATTATGAAGAGTATCCATTCTCCATACCTAAGACACTAGCCTTTTTGGAGTTTTGGAGAAAAGCCACGTGTTTTTCTTTCCCCAGTAAGTGGGTTGAAAAGTGTAATTGGCCTTTTTAACCAATGGGTAACAAAATATACTGAGGTATGAATAGTTTTACAAAATTTGAGGTCAAAAGACTAATTGAAAACTAAAGTTAAATATAAAATGAAATTGGTATAATAGTATTTTTCAATTGTAATTTCATTATTCTAGTGTAAAATTGCAATGGAACCAAATCGAATTTAATCCTAATGACTAAAGAATTGAAACTGGACTATCGATTTTAATGGAAGGACTAGGTCCTAATTTTTGGAACGAGTTATTGTTCTTGAGTTTCCATTGAGATCCCTAGTCACTACCAAAGGTATGAAAACTTACACCCCAAACATTACGTCGGTAGAAACTTACACCTCAAGATAGGTGTGTTGCAGACAGATAAATGATACATTTTACGCTCACGGTTTTTCTGTGGAGGTCATTTTCTTTCGGTTGTGGACGATTGTTTTATATCCACATGTCCATCTCGACTAGGTAAAGAGTCGACCCCGAAGTTATTGTCAATATCGACAATCATGAACCGTAAGTTATATGCGAAATTTCATTGGGATCACAGCAATTCCCGGGTTATTGGCTAAATGTTTCTCCGTAAATAGACCATAAGCTATATATATTTCTGGCTCCTCCAAATTAATCAGCGGGTAGACCCCCCTAAGAGTCGACATTACAATAAGGTCGAAGGACCCATCTTGGGTGGTCTGACCCATTTACGGATTGCTCCGCCTTTGAATGTCTAATAACCAGAGATCCACGATGATTAAGCGGTTGGATCATTCAGGCCTGGTATGGTATCGCTGTAAGACAGGCCACCTCATGAAATTTTGAACGATCATTTCTCACAAAAACTACTTGTCCTCCCGCCGTAGTGACTCGGTGCGAATTATGGGACATTGGAGAACTAATGCAAGGCCTAACTATCCACGGCTATGATCATCCTAAAGTGGGACGGACATCTCCATTCCTCTCTTTCTGATGTTTTCTGGTAGCTACTCATCGTCTATTTGCTGATGGTGTTTATTTAGGACTGGACAAAAACGACACTTGATGACAAACATGTAACGTAAATCATCAGCAGTCGACGCCAATACGCTCGTCCCAAAAGAATGTTCAATTATGCACATACCGTCGAAGGGTATAATGGTCACTTTATGCGAGCTGCATTGTTCTTGTTCTATGTTGATGGCGCAAGCCATGTCGTCACAAAAGAAATATAGAATGCAGTCAATATCACAAGGCGAGCAGCACAAGGATTACGTTCTTCACGCTTAGTTTTGTACTTCTTTTTTGCATTTCTAAATATTCATGAGCTTAATATAAAGAACAGTCTTAGATAACATATTCAGGGAAGAGCTTCAGCTTCTATTGTCCGAAGAGGTTAAGACAAAAAGGTATATTTCCTCATTTTCTTCATCCCATATATTTCTCTCCTGTTTTTGTGTTGAGTTTGTTCGGCCTTCCTGTAGCTGCTGCCGCCTGATCTCTGATTGAATTCATGGATTTTAAGAGGCTGACATGGGTTTTTCTTCACCAAAAGCTATCTCACGGAGTGGAATCCTATGGTAGATTACCACCTAAAGTTATATCACTATATGCCATCCTCCATATTAACAAAGATTTCAGGTTCCATGTATAGAATCCTTCATGGATGGATTCTAATAGTTTCACCTACAAGTGAAGTTGGTCGAATCCACCGAGTATTCAATTTTGTCTTTGCTAACGGCTCTACAGATCTGACCCTTTTCTGGTTGACCAATGGACTTTTTTTAATTTTACCCATCTGAATTTTTTCTTGTTAACATCAGAGACTCATATTGTTCTGGTTTGGCGGTAGCAGTGTTTCTGAGTTTCAGTTGCTGATGCAATTGGAAATTAACATTCTTTTTCATCATTTTTTCTGGAAAAAGTCTATCTAATCTTGTATTTTCAGTTCTAAGACTTGCTATTTTCCTACAGCCTTAAAGAGAAAAAAATGGGAAATTCTTAAGAATTTATTGAGTTAAAGAAAGATGTTAATGTGGAGTTCTCCTTTTCATTTGTTATTCAGTTTGCATTTTCTCTGTTCTTAGCATCTATACCTTGGATTGTCCCAATTGATAATGGAAAAAGGATTGGAGAAATCAGACGTTTTTGTACTTTTTTTTTTTTTTTTTCAGAAGCTCTCTTCAACTTTCGTTAATCAATGGATATGACCTCTGAGAGGTAGAGTCCAGGGTACTTAATTCTATTCTTCCCCTCTTAGCGAAGGTAACTGTAGTTAGTTCTTAAGCTAATATACTAAAACAATAGGGAAATCTTCTCCTATGTTGTTGATTCAATGAATATAAAATGACTTACCTTTTGCTGCGGTCCAGCCTCTTTCCTAATCTTAGCAAAAGTAGCTTTTCAATAGCCAATAAAAGATAGTAACATATATACTAGAATTATTTTGGATCAATTAACTTTTGAGGGGAATCTCCACCTTAAGTCTGATGTTTTCTCCAATGGCATATTCAAGTTCGAATTTTACAATAGTCTTCTCTCCATTGAGTTCTTCAAGTGACCGATTAATATTTCACCTCATGTTTTTTCTGTCTTTCTTCAATATTGGAGACACACCCATGGGCAACCTCATCCAGTGATCTACCAATGAGGATAGGCCCCTTCGTGCACCTCTATACCAGAAGGCTCTAGCTCAATATTTCACCTCAAGTTTCAGTTATGCTTTCTGATACAGCACAAGTAACCTTGTTCTTTTGAAAACCTGATACCATCAGTACCAGAAGAATCTCTATCCTTTTTCCTGAATCAGTGGGCTTTAATATATTCTGTTGCATTTTTACCTTGAGTTCGTCTGGTTATTCTTAATAGCTGATACAATAAGTGAATTGGAATTTGATTGGTATTTCTGAATTAATTGCTCTTAAGAGATCCTACATGCCTTTTCCATCTTAATTTTTGTATTCCAAATGGATCATTTCTTTGTGTGGCTCATCTACATTAAGTGAATCAATTTCCTTTCTATCTAGGCCTGTTTCCTTTGAGGAAACTAAAATCATCCTAAAGAAGCTAATTGCATGATCTTCATTTTTGCATAATCAAAAATTATAATTTCGCTGTTCTTAATTTATTTATATTTTTTTAGGTTTGCTGCACGAATATTTTAGAATGATTAAGATAGTTAATGCGCCAAATATCTCTTCACTAAAAGAAGCATGATTTTGCAGTGATCTAATTTCCATTATTGCCAACAGATTGGTTCCAAATGAAATACATACCAATTCAGATATAAATTGGAAGCTTTGTTACCCATATCTGGCACTTGGGTTGAGTGTCCCTTTTGTGTTTGCAATTTATGTGAACCAGTAAACTGAGTAATTGTAGGTTGTTTTTAAGTTTTCTTCTTTCTAGCACCCACATAATTAAAGAAAAGGGCCAGCCTGGAGCACAAAGCTCCCACGTATGCAGGTTCTAGGGAAGGGGTGGACTACAATGGGCTTATAGTATGCAGCCTTACCTTGCATTTTGCAAGAGGCTGTTTCCACGCCTTGAACCCATGACCTCTACGTCACACGACGACAACTCAACCGTTGCCGTTGCGCCAAGGCTCCCCTTCTAGCACCCACATAATAGATAACTGGAAAATGCTGAAACTAAAAAGCACCCACAATATTCTGCTGCAGATTGTCATGATTAATATATCCACCTGTTTATTCAACAAATATATAATAGTGAAGAACAGAAAACTAGAAAACCTAGGTGCTAGTTATTTTGAATAAAGGACCTTTATACAGCATCCATGTCATTAGTTCTATACTTAACTATCAGTGAATTATGTTTTGGTATTGATGTAAACAGATAGAAAGGATTCAGAGCACTGCAAATTTCATTATTTATCTAAGAACTTGTAAGCCTCATGTTTTCATTGATGTCTATAGGGTAGCCATATTTTGTCTAATGAAAAACAGTGAAAAGTCTTGCACTAATTGGACTTATGTTTCTATTTTCCTCTATTGATCCATTTAAAAATGATCTAGGGTTCACTGTGATCTTTATTACGTTAATGGAGCAAACAGCCATTAGCATCAGTAAAAACTAGCCACTTCATCCACCATCATATCTTCTGATTAAGTTTTGATTTCTATAGAAAATCAATACATACACCTAAAGCATCTCATAAATCATATCAGCCAAATGCTTAAGTTGGTGTGGCCTTTGATACTCACATTCACTGACAGGCTTCTGAATATCAGCAAAATGAAGCATTCTTCTCAGCTTTGGCTACTGTTGTTGGCTATCATACTGTCAGCTATAGATGTTCAAGTCTTGCAAGCACTTGTTAGAAACGAAAATGGGCTTAGAACTGCTGTCTACAAATCACCCCATTTTGTTCTAGGAGCAGGCTCAGTGGCCAATAAATACTACTACAATGTTGACTTTCCAAGAGGACACATTGGTCTCAAGGATTTTAATGCTGAAGTAGTTGATGAGGCAGGGAATCCTGTCCCTCTTCATGAGACTTATCTGCATCACTGGGTTGTAATGAGATACTATAGCCGTCATTCTAAAGATACATCCAATTATAAGAATGGTCAGGGCCTGCATTTATCAAACCATATCTTACTAAGGAATGCAGGGATTTGCCAAGGTAATGTTCTTGGCCAATATTATGGCCTGGGATCAGAAACACGTAGGACTTCCACGTATGTGCCTGATCCTTATGGTATAGAAATTGGAAGTCCTGCAGAAATTCCTGATGGGTATGAAGAAAGATGGATGCTTAATGTTCATGCGATTGATACACGAGGCACAGTGGATCGGATGGGATGCACAGAGTGCAGGTGTGATCTTTATAATGTGACAAATGATGAGTATGGGCAGGCATTATCAAAAGATTACACTGGTGGTCTTTATTGTTGCTATGATGATACTCAATGCAAATTGAGAGAGAGCTTTGAGAATGTGAGCAGAAAGCTCTATTTGAGATACACTGTGAAATGGATTGACTGGGATGACAGCATTGTACCTGTGAAGATATATATTTTTGATGTTACCGATTCTAGAAGAAGCACAAGTGATACAACCAAGCCTGATGCTAGACTTGGTTGCCAGGTATGTCTCTTTCTTTTACAGTTACACAGTTTGTCCAATTTTATGCAAAAACTGATTGTGAAGCTCCAAATGCATAAGGAGACCTTCCTGATTCTTTTTATCAACAGTTCATAGCATCAGAAAACATGAATTTGACTTTGAAATCAGTCCTTTAGCTTTTGAGATTGGCTTTGATAAGCAAATGAAAACTTGCAATTTTTGGACAGATATTGTAGTTGACATTGTGTTGACAAATCTGCACAAATAAAATTTGTTTGGACTACATAATTAGATTCCAGCTAAACAGAGATCACCAGCACAGTTCCAAGTCACCATGTTCGTAAGCATTGGCCATATCCTATCTGGGATAGATCTTTGACATTTTCTTCATAGAAAATGTTTGGAATGCAATAGATATTTTCACATGCAGATTCAGCAAATTTTCTACTAAAAACTGCTCTGCCAGTGCTGGTCAGTAAATTCTGATAAAATCATAGAATTATGTTGTGACAAAAACTAGGATGCTGCATGTGCAGCATGTCTCTCCTCTCAAAACACAGTTATTTTTTTTATCATGAAAATCAATAGTATTTTCTTCTTCTGGATTAGGTACATAGTTGTTCCTTCATAAGCTCTTTGTTCTTTCCGTACTAATATTGTCTTTGAGCCTGTCTTCATGGCTGACAACACACATTTTTAAGAACTGAAGTCAATGAAATAGTAGTCAACTAACAGAAAGAACCAATATTAGCAATTGCTTCTATCAGTACTTTGGTCAGACCATCCAATAAATTGATTACTCAAGGTGATCTGATGTTCCAGAAAGTCCATAGTCAATTTACACGGTTAGACTACTATTGGTTCCTATGACTATGAGATCACCAGGATAACAAGGAACTTCTATTTCTATGCCCTTCTGTGTAAAGTGTATCTAATAGAATAGCTATGGTCCTCTTTGCAGTATTGGTTTTTGTTGAGCAGATTGCTTCAGCGTTAAATTGAAGTAGCTCCTGGATATAAAAACTAACGATAGGTTGTTGTGTTCCAGATTGAATATGAAGTTAAATCTTGTGATACAGCAAGATTGGCTAACAGCAGGTGCATAGATTCCAAGAAAACAAGCATGGTCATGCCCCATGGGGGAGATGTCATCTATGGTGTCGCTCACCAACATTGGGGTGGAACAGGCGCTGCTATTTATGGCCAGGTGGTGATGTATATCAATTTTTTTGTAACCAATTGCATTTTTCTTCTGTAACCTTAGGGTAAAATGAAGTAAGGTCTCAAGTCGCAGCTAATGACATGCAACTTACGTAATTCTCCTGATATGTGGTTTTGCATGTTTTCTCGGGGAATGTACAGCTCTAGAATTTATTGGTAGCTCTGTGTCACTGAGGTATATCTGAGTCAGATTCAGTCATGGGGCCTTAGTTCTGTTTATATGATATATTAGATGGATGTAAACTGCTTTGGTCTTATTTAGTCACAAATCCAGCTCTTATTTTGGAATCTCTTGTCATCCCTAATACCCTTTTTTCTGGTTTGTTGAACTTCCTTTCCCAACCTTCTCCTGCTTCTTTCTGCTTATGTTTTCTATAATCCTTGAGGCTTCACTATTAGGTTTTAGGTATCTCCACTTATCATCTCTGCGTTCTCAAGTTTCCTTCATATCTATTCATCTTCTGTAATGATTGTAATTTTTTTCAATGGTTCTTATGATTATCTGTTACAAGTGGAATAATGTAAGGATGCTATGCACTTTCTTTGCAATATTTTCTCATAACAAAAGTTATGGAAATCAGTATTCATGGTCTGGAAGGGCAATTCATAAGTACCTAGCGGTGGGAGCAAAGGAACCACAGCAAACAGCTGTGGGTTTCATGATATCCCAAAATTCTTAATCATTAATAGAGTAAAACTAGATGTCTCCCAGAAACTTCTTTTCCCTTGTCTCTGTTGTTAGAAGCTTCAAATTTATATCTTCATCGCCAGAAATAATGAAGAATTTTATGTCTCCGGCAAGGGATTTACTGTTTCTGGTGTATGGATGAATTGAATTAGGATGGCCAGATTATATGCTCTTCTTTACCAGTTTATGGACAAGGGAAAGAAGCAGGAAATGAAACAGGTTACATTGTGGGGATGTCCACCTGCTATCCTGAACCAGGCTCAGTGAAAATTGCAGATGGCGAGATTTTGACTTTTGAATCTAATTACAGTAGCACCAAGATGCATACTGGAGTCATGGGGCTTTTCTACCTCTTGGTAGCAGACCCACAATCGAAACCTGCTACACTCTCTCAGTCTCCAGCTCATGTAAGATTCCTCTATTTCTCATAATGGTTGATTTTATCTTTTCTATCTTGCATATGCATTTTCATGGAGATTAGGTGTTTCTACCTGATATTTGGAACACTAGGACTTTTATGAATGATGTTAGATACCTTCTCCTTAGTCTGGACAAATTACTTCTTTATTTAGAAAAAGGAGAAACCGGTAGTAAATATCATTGAAACGTTGAAAAATACCTTTGAGTTTGTTCATGATAGAGATCAGAGGAATGCACTTTTTAAACTTTCGTGGACAATTCTGAATTTTGGCCCTATTCTTTTGAAAACAAAAAGGTAACTCTCATTTATTTTGCTTGAGTTAAATTTTAGAGAAAAATCCTTTTATAACACTGACATCTTGACCATGTTTTACATACTCATAATCACCTCAGTGATTGAAAAATCACAACCAGAAACAATTAAAATAGCAGAGATGCTAGTTTTTTTTGCCTCTACACATGCTTATTCATAAAAGGATTTCACTATCTTATTAAATTAGGGGTATTGATAAATGTGCCCTTATTTTTCCACATGAACACCCTCACTAAATGGCACAAACAACTATAGATTAGGCCAGATTTTGGAAGATCCAAACCATTCATAATATTGCCCTTGACTTGGGTAATGATCCAAACTTCTCATCCATGATATCATCTTAACAACTGCTATTATTAGTTCTAAGAGAGACATTCAAACCAGTGGCTAGGAACATCCAATGGATGAGAATTTTGGATCATGGCCCATCTAAGTCAAGGACACATTATGGATGGTTTGGATCTTCAGAAATCTGGATCCACCTGGAGTTATAGGTAAAGGGCAGCCCTGGTGCACAAAACTCCTGCCTATGCAGGGTCCGGGGAAGGGGCAGACCACAAGGGCCTAAAGTACACAGCCTTACCTTGCATTTTGCAAGAGGCAGTTTCCACGCCTTGAATCCATGACCTCAAGGTCACACGACGACAACTTTTACTGTTGCACCAAGGCTCCCCTTCTACCTGGAGTTATAGGTGTTTATAAAATTCAGTGAGGGGCTGATGAGGAAAAATAAAGGGCACATATATCACTACCCTTAATTTAGTCCAACAGTCACATCCATAGCCTCCATGCTTCTTAACAGGATGAATGTGACAAGCTGTCTGCACACCTGCAGGAACAAACATAAACTATCAAAGTAGCCTCCTGTTTGGTTATGCAGACAGATCAATAGGCAAGAAAATTGTAGATCTCAGGAATATAAAGAAGGAGAAGCAGCGGCAGAAGAGCCTTGATGTTCTTAATGTATGCCAAGAACCTTCTGTTTCTTGGATATTCAGACGAGTGGTTCTCCACTTATTAACAGTTAACTGCACCCGCAAAGATTGGTAATTGTAACATAGGTATATAGTTAGATAGATAGACAGAGATGATTGAAAAGTTGCTCGCCTCAAAGTACCCTGATAATATCATGTGTTTGTTTGTGCAGGTGCAGAAAAGAATTGAATTTTTAAAGTACTCATGGGCTGTGGCTCTCTCAGGTGTGGCAGTAATTCTTGTCACTGGTATCGCATACCTTGGAGTTAATAAGAGAGAATCTGGTTATGAATCGATAGTAAGGTAGGATATCACTTCCACAGTTATTAGTACTTACACATCATGTAATATTTAGTAAACATGCTGAATGGAATTTTTGCATCTAGCACTACAGATTCCATATATAATTGTTCTATTTCCTGGATCACTTTTTATCTCCAGTCTTCTTAGGAGGGACGGTGGGATTGAATCACTATGTCGGCAATATTTAACATGAGTCATGCCTCCATGTGAATCTTCAATCTGGGCATGTTTTCTTGAAGATCTATGTCATTCGTCTTGTTCTCCTTCCCTTGGTTCTTTTACCCATGAAAAATCATGTCAATCAAATGATTCGAACACCTCTATCTTTAGTTTTGGAATAAATGGTTGTTCATGCTAGAGCATAGGTTGTGATCATCTAACGGGTATTGTTCTGGCAGTAGCCTATGTAAGGATAGTAAAAGATGAACGGCATGGATCTTCCAGAAACAAATACCTAGATTGATGCATCACATTGAGGCATGCCTCATTTTTTCGTTTCTCGATTTGGTTCTCCATCCTCATGAAGTCGTCAATGCAAATTCATATATATGATCACCTGCAAAAGCACCTAATCTTTCGAGCACATGCGAAGGATGAGAAGGAAAATCTAATCAGAAATATGGCTTAAACAGCCTTCTACTTCGCTACCCATGGAGAAGTCCTAAACTGTTTTATCCTAGAATACTAGCTGTTGTCTAGGTGAGACCTCACGGTGTAGGTCTGTCATGTGCAATGGTATAGATCATAAAAGCATTTGTGGCCCCAATATTTTACTAATCTAAACCAACATTATCCGTTATGGTTGCGATCCGAATAATTATAGATCTTCCAAAATGTGGGTCCTACTATTGCATGACCTATAATTTGGATGAGTCAAATCGTCTAGAATATAGACCTAGGTCTTACATAGCCGATGATTAGAATGGTTTAGAAGATCTAAATCATTAAAATCATAGGCCTTTTAAGACTTGGCCTATATTTTACAAGATATGCCTCATTCAAATCAAAGATCCATTAAGGGTTAGCTTACATTTTACGAGATGTACCTCATTCAAATCAGAGTTTATGTAAGGGTTGACCTGGATTTTAGGAGATCTATGCCATTGAAATTGTTGGGCGTGGTTTACATGGCATATGACCAACATCACTCATCCATTACAGGAGAGTGGTAGGTCTTATCACATCTAAACCATAGTCAATGATGTCAAAAGCTTAGATATGCTAAAATGTGCACTGACTTGAAGTTATTACTTAGTAAAGATATCCGGCTATAAGTTTAAGACTACCATAAAATTTATCATTTTTAGGTCATAACTTTTACAATTAGGATCACTAGAGTATTGGGTTCAAATACACTTATGGTTTAAAATCCTAGTCCCCAATGAGCCAACAGAAACCTGAAATAAAGAGTTGCACAGTGTACGGCCTAGTTTTTAATGGTGTGCATATTACCAGCCTTCTTAAAATTGTTTTATACGTTTTGCTTTCTTATAGTTACATACACAACCGGGCACATGAAATTGATTCTTAATTAATAAATACTAAAATATAATACCTTTTCTTTTTTCTTGATAGAAGCAAAGATTTACTAGACAAATCATTAACATACTGTTCTAAAGGCTCCTAAAATGTAATCCTCAGCTCATAGAAGAAAGCAATTTGGGACCAAGCGTATTTCATGGGACATGCTGAGTTGTCACTTGACAACTGCGTTAGACAATTGCTGGATGTTGAAATACCTTGCTTCATATTGAGTATCAAAGTATTTACTGTGTAATATCTTGCAAATCGTTAAATAGCTAATAGTAATGATAGGGAAGGCCTGGGAGGAGGCTGTGCATGATGGGAGAGACTAGTAAGTTCTTGTCCCTTTTTCACTGTCTTTTTTCTTTTAATTGGTGGATGAAGTATTATTGAGGATACAGTAACTTAAGAGGGATGGTTGATTGAGAGGATCAACGACAAAAGGGAACTCCAAAAATAAACACGCCAATCAAAGCAATGGCCATGGCTGCCCCAGCAACGCATTGAGGACAGCCGCAACCCAGCAAATTAACAAAGAAACTAGCCGATAATACCAGTCAGGAGGAGACTCACCCAGCCCCAACAAGAATCGGTAGGGCCCAAAAGTTATGTATTTAACCAATGCCTGTGACAGGCCACTGAAACCATGTTCTCATCTGAATTAGTGTTCAACAGGTGTCAACCATTTATGTTCTGGGTGGGGTCATTCAAGAAGCTTAGCTATGGTCCGATAGGTTCCTGCTAAATGTGAAGGGCTTTTAATCCGACACCATCTTTGGCCAGTCTATCCGCAACTTCATTCACATCTCTAAGAGTGGATTCTATAATGAAGTTTCTGCCGGTATGATTTCACCCCACCATGTCCGACCGTTTTACATGCTTCCATGGTATATTTTTTTGAATTAACTAATTAAGAAATGGCAACTGTTGAATCACCATGACAATACGATCAAAATGTAGTAAATTTGTGAAAAATATATACCCTGTAAAACCAATTATATGATATTATCGTAAGATGATTTATATAAATGCAATCTTTTGTTATCATGGTATGTCAATGATACAATTAAAGGTAATCTTTCATAAGATCTATTGTAACATACAGATTTATATGTTTGAGAATCATGAGATAATCTCAGTAATCTTAAGCAACATAGTAGGAGTTACATAAGCTGTTAAATGAGAATTATGGCAATAAGAAATGAAATTATTGTTCTATATACACCTAAATTATCCTCAAATAAGAATGAGAATGGGAAACCTAATTCTGAAATACTTCTAAATGGCATGTTTTCATAAGTTAGAGATGAGTAATTCTCAAGTCATCTAAGATAGAGACCTTGAATATGCATAGAGTGTGTAAAGTATTTTTTATATAGGACATGACCTCACCTATCTAGAGCACCAAGTGTTACTAAATATACATAACCATTATTACCCTTGACCTTGAGGAATATAAATTCCTAATAAGATATAGTATTTGTCTCTAGTGTATTTCATGATAAGATCTATTTATGATTATTTCTAAGTAAAGTTAGACATTTATAAACTTTTGAAGGAAATAGAATGTTTAACATTGGACCTACACTTTTATATGCAGTAAGGTATTCATTGTCGGTCATCTTATAAATGAACTTGAAAAAACCCAAGGCCTTAATGGTCTTTGATAAAATGTTTGTCAAATTCATATTATATATGTATTTGAAATAAGATATATTTTCAAAAGGTATTTTGAAAGATATTTAAGTTCATTAAAATGAGGCACATTTTACTTGAATGAACAAAGGTGATATACTTAGGAGTAAGTAGGACTACATGCCCCATGATGGTGTCACAAGTAAATATACCAAAGTAGGAAGGTAAAATGGTGACTACCTATAAGGGTAAAATTATAATTATATATGAAAAGGTGCCTTTATAATTAGTCTTCTAATGTGAGTCTCATGTGGTTATTAGTGGGTGGATATACTTGATGTCACCTCATATAATCCATTATATTATAAACACCGCGTATAGATTTTTGAAAAGTTTGGATTATATTAGAAAAGTGTTTCCTAATATGAGAGATTGGATAAGATACTATTTCAAAGGATTTCTAAGAGGTCACTCCATACAAGCTAGTTGGATTCATAACTAGAATAGAAGTTGTCTTAACAAGGGATTGCATAGGAATGAAGTTTCTCAATCTCTCTGCGCGCGCGCGTGCGTGCGTGTGTGTGTGTGTGTGTGTGTGTGTGTGAGAGAGAGAGAGAGAGAGAGAAGAACAAGTGAATAAGCAACTAGACAAAAAAAGGAGAGGGGGGTGGGGAGGAGTTGTTGTATTTGAAGAGTGATTCCCAAGTTAGAATTTTCTAGTTTTCTCTTCTCCTCTCTTTCTAGTTCTAAGTATTGTGAATTGGAGCCATCTCTAGGAGAAGAAGAAGATCAAGCAAGGTATGTAGAGTCTCAACTAATGATGGACCAAATAGAGGGTCCATCACATGGTATAATAATGATCAAAATCAAGTTTTAAGCTCTTGATACAAATTTAAAAAGTTCTCAGCCTTCCATGCATTTTTCAATAGTATCAAAGCCCAACTTATTATCATATGTTTTATATTTTGTTAGAATCAATAGATCAAGGTTTTGAAGAAGTGATGTAGCTTGTACGTGATTATAGTATGTAACTTGTTTTATACATAGCTCTTATTTTCCTTCAATATATAATCTAAAATTTTATAAGGTTATAGAATAGTTCATAATCTTTCTACAGGAATTGGTTTCATTCAATTCTAGTTTATTTGCTAGGGTTTCTAATTTTAGAAAGAAGCCCTATCCACAAAGTGTATTTTCATTTGTACATGTGTTATGTGTGGATTTTGTTTTTCAAATTTTAATATATGACACAAATTTTGAAGGAAATATAAGATGTAAGTCGCATCAATTTCTAATGCCATTTTATAATATATTTTTATTATTTTTGAAAGAAAAACACATAAATTATCATTTTGGGCAAAATCTAGGTTTTTTTATTTTTCAAAGAAAATCAAAAATTTAATATATAGGTTTTGTTTCTAGCAATATTTTAAGTTTTCCCACCAAGTTCATGGTGTTTTTCTTTCAATTTTGAGAGAAAACTAAACTCTTAATTTCTAGTAGTGGAAAGTTGGGTTTTGATTTTCTAGATGCTAGACTAAATTTTCACATGAAACTTTGAGCTTTTGGTTTTATTTTGATTATACACAAAACCCATATCCTAGTTTTTTAAATAAATTAGATTTACTTGGATTACTAAAATTTTATATTTTTTGTTAAAGTCTAAAATACATAAAATGAATGAGTTTCATGTGTATGTGATAGAACTTTATAGAAAAACTATGATTATGATTAATACTTGACATGATGTAATGACTCCATTTTTGTAACCTTGAAATCCCAAGTTGCTAATGAAAAGTTCACTTTTTGAGATAAGGGTATTTTGGTCATTTCACTGTTCACCCTGACTAAGACCCATAAATTTAGTCCTAAGAATGGTACCCTTAGGTGCATCTCAGAAAACGGAATCCAACAAGACCAGAATCATCCAAAACGGAGTTAAAATGAGCAAGTTATGGCCCTTTGAAGTTTAAGGGTAAAATTATAATTTAATTTAAAAACGAATTTGGCCTGAGAAAATAGGGACCCGTTTTAATACGGGCACCCCCCTTCTTCCCAAACCTACTGGAGGTTTCTAGAATGGTGGTGTGTAGGGGAGAAACCACCGCCATTCTAGAGGTTTCTCCACCGCCATTCCATGGTGGTAGAAACCCCCCTCCAGAACCCTCTGTAAGCTCTAGAAATAGAGCTCTTGGGCGCCTCCAATGGTAGCCCAAAACCCTGGGAAAAACCTATCTTGGAGAAGCAGGCAAGAGGAGAAAACATGAAAAATACCCGGCCACAAACTAGGTACGGCTTAAACCACTCCAAACCCATCTCCCCCTCAGTCTTAGGATGAGTTTTTCTAAGTTTTTGCATGAGAAACCATGCAAAACGGGGGTCTAGGGAGCCACAACGGACCCAGGGAAGGTGGACCCAGGGAAGGTGCCTGGGGCGTTCTGCTCGACAGGGTCAAACTAGGGCGTCCCGAGGACGCCCAAGTCACCACGGAATTGAAACGCAACCCGTGCATTAAAGAAAACTGACGTGCGCGTCCGTGGACGCACTCGCAAACGAGAGAGAAGGGCGGAGGCCTAGTGCATCTGCAGACACGCCCGGTGGGGCACGCACCGCTAACGCGGGACACATTAGCGTCCCGAGTTCCCGCCTCATATGGGCCTTCTATGTACTCTTAATACTAAAATGCCCATAACTTGAGTTCTATGACTCTGATTGAGGTGTCGTGAGAGGCGTTGTGTCCGTATCGATGGCACGGACACATCCAAATAATAAAATACTTGATCAAACCCCTATCTAAGGTTAGCATGACTCTTAAACCATGATAGTAGTGCGGGGCCACTAAACCTTTGCAAACCTGACTATACCAAGGCCCAGTTAGGGACCTTAGGAGGGCCTTAGGCATGGGAATGAACCCTTAATGCCTAAGTAGTGAGGTAAACTGTTCTAGAGCCTATAGAAATAGGCCAAGCTAACCTTTTTCCCCTAAACCATGTCCAGGAACGCACGAGGACAAGGGGACTAGCGCAATCAAACCAGGTAGGTGTTCTATCGCTACTAGACTTTTAAAAAGAACCCATGATGCTTTGAGAATGCATGTGATGAGTCATGGTTGCTTTTCTAATTCATGTTTTAAGTTTTTAAGTTACATGTCCTTATGTTACGTCCTTATGCACATAACCTATATAGTATTGATTTCATAAATGAACTTAGCATGCATATGAAAAATACATTGCGCATATATTGCCAAGACATGTGTTACATGCATAGATATGTTTTGAAAAAAAAAAAAGGATTCTTGTTTGCATGATAAGTGTAGCCATAGTCGATGAGGGTGGGCTGATGAGGGCGAACCGATGAGGGCGGGCCAAAGAGAGCTGACAGGCTTCTAAGTTGGCAGGAGTCTAAGCTATCAGGCTTTTAGGCGGGATTATGACTTTGAATGCGATACTAGCATGAGCAGATTTTATGCATTGCATGCATGTTTTGCAACCGATTGCATAAATTGCATGATTTGTGATTATTGAGTTTTGAATAAATGCATATCCTTGAGGGTTACCAAAAGACATTGGAGTGCCCAAAAGACGTTGGGTAGGTAGTTGTGAGGGTCAAGCAGTTGTGAGGGACCCAAAGAGGACATATTTTGAAAAAGAGGTTTTTGCCTGCTTGATTGTATATGATTTGGGCTAGTAAGCTCATGGGCGCTATGGTGAGAGGTTCGGGGTGGCCTCCCAGCCTCTACCACTATAGGTGGAAAGGGTACTATGCCAAAAAGGCTTGTCCTTACTTCGATTGCTGAGTGGTAACGAGGACTATCACTGGTGTCATGGCACCCGATCGAAGTGTCATATGCCCCGTGGAGGTTATGACCGAGTGTCCCTAGGTACACGGGGACCACACGGCGATGAGGTCGTGGGCATAGTTGGACCCTATGGTTTCGTGGACTTATTTGCATTGCATATGCAATGAGATGAAGTTGGTCGACCATACCATACTAGATATCCATGAGTTAGATTCAATGAAGCATCTTATGCATATCATTATGTTATGATATCTATGCTACTTTCGACTTGGATTATGCGATTCTTTAAGTTGTCAGTATTCTATTTTGACAATGGCTTTTGAACATGAGTGTCCAAACATGCACATGGTTTAAAGAACATATGGTTTTAAAACATAACATTCATTGTAAAACTAGTAGTGATAGACTCTTACTGAGTATAGTGTATACTCACCCAATCCTTAATATTTTTCAGATACAAGTAAACACTTAAGGACAGGATACACCCGTGACAGAGAACCTCCATATTAAGTACAAGTAAGTAAACCCCTACCTTATCTTTCAATGAATGTTACTTGATTGTAGTTACTCTCTGTAGCTGGGGCTATGACTAACACTTTCTTGGGAATAGAGTTGATTTAAAACTATGCCATGGCTATATGATTTGAAAATGTATTTTGACACTCAGGGTTTTATACGAAAGATTGCTTTCCAAAACAAAAGATTTTTCTGCTGCATTGCATTGTTTTTTTAAAATGGTTTTCAAATAGGGATGCATCCCGCCTTAGGAATTAGATATTGCATTTAAAAATGCATGGGAAAAACTCGAGTCGTCACACATGATGAGATTATTCATAACAAATCATTAATTTAGAATTCATTTGATGATACAATTAGTTACTTTATTTGTACAATTACTGTACATCGTTTATTTCAAATTAATGGATATGAGTGTGTGTTTAAAATAGCATGGCTAGATAGGATATTGTATAAATATGCCTAGACTATGTTTTTCTAAGGCCTTGGGTCTTTAAATCATAATTTTAAAAGAATAAAATATATTTTTGAAATTCAAGAATTCCCTATTTAAAAACTTCATTTTTGAAACCTCAATTTGTGAAAAAATTATTTCCAAAATATCCAAAGGCCATGTATGACAACCGACTCACATATGAGTCATACATGTCATTGATTTAAAATGTTCCTAGGGTAACCATTCACTGCACAATTAACTATAAATAATGCTTTTCAAATGTTCAACACCAAAGTGCTTATACATCAAAATAGCCAAATCATCAAAGTAAAGAAACATATCCTCAGTAGCTGGTCCTCACACGTGCTATGTCAAAGAGTCTCTAGCCTCAAGAATCATTGAGTTCCCATAGGCTCAATAGCCTATCTCACTTAGAGCAAACTTAGGCATTACTATACCCATATATTGTTGCAATTCTATTATGCAAAACATAATGTGTATATATAATCTCACTAAGCACTTTTTCAAGCCAATAGCAAGTATACATTTGCAACTCATTCTAGAGCCAAAATAAGTCTTAAAATCCTTTTTGAAATCCATTTTCAGAACAATAATGCACCAGCTCAGTGAGGCAAAAATACAAGTTTTTCTTAGCTTTGTTGAGACTTCAACGACGAGGTATGTCTATATAACAATATCAGACATGATTGTAAATCTCAAATCATGTCTTACGAAAAACAGCCTCTCTTTAGGCATCCAAAGCACATATAAAAATGCTTTCTTTTGAAGCTTCTAAAAACCTTGCTTCTTATTACTTTATCAACTTGCTAGAGCTACCACCTTTGGACTTTATCCCTAGGCTTCAAAATCTTGTTTCCTTGGTCTTTGTTTTCCACTGAAAATAGTAGGTATCATAAAAGGTTTTTCTGTCAAAAATAGTTCATGTGAAACATGTATTCCTTTAAAAAATAGGTAAGTAGTAAAATGATATTTTTCTCTTTTTGGGGATCATCTTAACTAAGTCATGAAAACCATTGCCCATAAAATAAGACGACTAATCCTAGCACGTAACTCACGAGAGAGCGGTCATACATATAAACAAGCGTCTAACATGATGTGCTAGTAATCAATACTTAGTTGTTTCTTAACAAAATCTCAGCTTCTCATGCTCCTAGACTATGCTCGCCTATCATGTAGCTTATTATGCAAATCTTGGATTTCAAAGACCCTCTATCATGCGCATAACCCAAGTAACATTTAGGACAAGATCTTGGCCTTACATAGGACCTGTAACGTGTGCATGAACCATGTAGTATTTAGGATGAAATGTAGGTCTGTCAAAAACCCCATGTCGTTTGCATACAACATGGCAGCATATGGATCAAACTTGGGCATTCAAGACCCATATCATGCACACCAATACTATTAGAACCCACATTATATCCAAGCCATTCAAGGGCTCTAAATCGTGCGCACGAATTATGTAAGGATAGTATAAAATCTTAGCATCTTTAAGATTCTGTTTCATGCATCAAAATAACATAGAAAACCTACATAAATCTCAGCCATCAAGGCCCTCATCATGCATGCAAATATAACACGGAATACCTTAATGAAACTCGGCCACTCTAGGTCAAATAGCCTGCACATTAAGAAGCAATCAAATCCTAAGAAATCTTAGTATTTGAAGGCCTTTAGATGACGCATATATAATGTATTATTAATAACAAGAAAACTCAGCCCTTCTAGGGCTCTAAATCATTGCCATATGTGAGTGTATATTGCACATAACTATGTAATAGTTATGATGAAATCTTGACCTCTCTAGGCATAAGTATCATGAGCATAGCTTGCCTAACTGCACAACAAATCCACAAGTAAAACACTGCCTCCTTAGACTATATTATCATGACCATCTACATATATAGACAAGTAAAACTCATGAAGAACTCTTCCAAAAATCTCAAAAGAATTTAGAAAGAGGTGAATACTTAGCAGCCTAGAGTTACCAACCTATTGACAACATATCAAAGCGTATTCTCTGAGCTTTTCTCCTCATTTCCTTGCTGTTTTGGGCACACACACACACACACACACACACACACACACACACACACACACACACACTCTCTCTCTCTCTCTCTCTCTCTCTCTCTCTCTCTCTCTCTCTCTCTCTCTCTCTCTCTCTCTCTCCATTTTGTAGCAATTGCCACGAATGGGTCATCCCAAGGCTTTTAAAGATTTCCTATTATCCTAGCCTTGCTGCCAAGGCAACCATGCTCTAGGCATTCCATGTCTTTTCTCTTTGGGCAACTTCCTATCTTCTTTAGTTTCTAGCCAATCCATTTTAGATATCTTCCTAATCTCCATAATTCTTTGCCAACTTATCATCATATTATTCCTATTTTCCTAAGTGTAGGATGTCATCTACACTTCCAAAACTAGCTACATGACATCCTTCCCATGTAGCCTCATGTCGTCTCCCATTCTTTCTTAGGGCATCGTCCACTACATTGGCCTTTCTTGGGTGATACTGGATGGAGAAATCATAATCTTTGAGATATGTCATCCATCTCCTTTGCCACATATTGAGGTATTGCTAAGAGAAAATGTACTTGAGGCTCTTGTGGTTTGTGAACACCTCAAACTCTTCTTCGTACAGATAGTGCCTTCATATCTTCAAGGCAAATATAACAGCACCCGACTCTATGTCAAAGGTAGGGGAATTGACCCCATGCTTCTTCAAGTATCATGAAACATACACAAACTTGTTGTGTTGCATTAATACGCAGCCCCAGCCTTTGCCCAAGGCATCAGTGTACACAAAAAATCCTCCACTACCAAATGGTAAAGTCAATATTGCATAATGGTTAGCCTCCTTTTTAACTCTTGAAAGCTAGCTTTGCATGCTACACCCCATGGAAATCTCACACCCTTTATAGTCAACTTAGTCAATGGTATAGCAATATATGAGAAGCCTTTAATAAATCTATGATATTATCTTGCTAGTCCAAGAAAACTTTGAACCTCGGTCATTGTCTTAGGTGTTTCCCACTTCTCTACTACTTCTACCTTAGCATGGTCCACTGCCACTTTGTCCTTCAAGATAATATGATCCAAAAAGTTTACCTCCTTCAGCTAAAAATCACATTTGCTGAACTTAGCGTATAGCAGGTGCATTCTATGTGTATGTAACACTATATGTAAGTGCTCCTAATGCTCCTCCAACACTCAGAACATATTAGGATGTCACTGATGAATATGATAACAAAGTTGTTGATTTATTGCTTGAACACCCTATTCATGAGGTCCATAAATGTTGGTGGAGCATTGGTCAATATGAATGACATGATTCTGTATTTATAATGGCCATATCAAGTCTTGAACACTATATTATATATATATATATATATAACTTCTTGATCTTCCACTGGTGATACCCCTACCTCAAATTGATCTCTAAAAATACGTAGTTGCCTATAGCTGATCAAATAGGTCATCTATCTGGGATAGATGATACTTGTTCTTGATAGTCATGCTGTTTAGCTTCTAGTAGTCAATACAAAGCCTTATCGATCCATCCTTCTTTTTGACGAACATGACTAGAGCTCTCCACAGTGACACACTTGGCCAAATAAATCCCTCATCCAGTAATTCTTATAGTCTGCTCTTTAATTCCTTCAGCTCAGCTGGAGCCATCCTTTAAGGTGCCTTGGAGATAGGAACTGCAGTCGGTATTAACTTGATAGTGAAATCTATCTCTCTCCTCAACTATCGCCACCTCTCCAGCTTAGGTTTCTCTGCCTCAATAGCCTCCACCATAGCCAAGAAGGCTTAACAACCTCAACCTATGGTTGGCCGCCTTCATTTCAAATATCATAAATGCTCCTAAATAGTCTCTCCTGACATGAAATGACATCCTCACCTTTCCTAGAAAGTTGATCTCTTCTTTCAACAATCTATTGTTGCTAGTGTAGTGCAGACTAATCCATCCCTAAGATTATGTCAAAAGTTTGTCATACTCAGGAGGATCAGATAGCATCCATTCTCTATCTATAACTATAATTGGAACATCCTGAAGATATTTCCATGTGCATATTGAGTCACCCATCAGAGCCATGACCTCCAAATGGAACCCTAATTTTTGAACTATTCTTTGCATACATTGTGCAAATGCATGTGATATGAATGAATGTGTCGAACAAGAATCAAATAACACTCGAGCCGGTCTTTCATAAATGAGGGGTGTACCACTACTACACACAAGCCTTTTAAAGTTGATATAAAGAAGTCATTATATTGATTGCCAACTTCGTAAATATTTTCAAGTCGATTAGAAACAAACAAATTTAAAAATATTGACTTAAGAAGTCATTTAATTGTAAATGACTTTACAAGTCTGACACAAAGAGGAAAATTTCATGGGAAGGACTTTTACAGTTGTTCACTTATAAACAACTTCAAAAGTTATTGACTTTTTGAAGTAGTTTAGGCCCAAACAACTTTAAATGTCAATAACTTTTGAAGTTGTTTAAATAGAATGACTTCAAAAGTATACACATAAATTTGGTGCGAAGATTATTTTATATGGGAATGGGCTTTTAAAGTCACTTGATACTAAACAACTTCACGTGTCAATTACTTTGGAAGTCGTTTAGCACTAAACAATTTTAAAATTTAGTTACTTTTGAAGTCTCTTGGGTCAAACGACTTCAAAAGTCCTTTCTTGCATATGCTTTTGAAGTTGTTCAGTGCTAAATGACTTCAAAAGTTACTAACTTTTAAAGTTATTTAGTACTAAATGACTTTAAAAGTCCTTGTTCATTTATAAATAGTCGATCTCATATCATTTTTTTCCCTATATCCCCTTCTTCTCATGGGTGGCCTGATGGCATCCTCCTTTGGTCCTTATGCTTCTCTCTTTTTACCTTCTTGCTTTCCATTTTGGATATTTTGATTGTTTTGTCATGAAAAACACTATAAGCAAATAATAACTTCTTTTGATCACGAATTGCTTTCTTGTTACTACCTCTCTCTGTTTTCATTTTGTAGATCAAGTGAGTTTTCTCACTATAGATGATGGGGTAAACAAGTGTATTAGATAGTCTTGATTTTTTAAAATTGTATGATTTCATTGCAATCATCAACTGCTTCTCTCTCTAACCCTCATTATTAGAGAAAGGGAGAACATTACAATTTGTGGTTCTCATCCAAAATTAGCGTTGGATGAAGAGTGGTGGTTATACCATCAAGCTTTGGCTAAGAAAATTGCAGGACACTCTCTATCCACATAGAATGGTGTGAGTTGAATACTAGGAAGCCAAATTTTGATGAAAAAGAGTAGATTCAATCTTTAATCTTGTATTAATAAAATCTAATACTTTGTAACATTTGATATATGTAACATTGGATGTAATAAAAAAAAATAATTTGATTTCCTTGTTCATGTGTATATTTCATATATATATATGTTTGTGTGAAAAATAGGTTTCATTATGTATTAATGTAAGATATTGTAATGTACAAAAATCAAATGAATATATATTTGACGTAAAGTTGGTTATAGCAATTGATTTCAATTTTACAAGTTTGTTTTAAGAGTTATTTCATTGACTTTCACCGTGCTTTTTCAAACTATGTTCATGATCTATAAATAAAAACTAAGCCAAATTTTTGTTTGACTATCCTTAACCAAATCCTAACTATGAATTGGAACTACATTCACAAATTCAGGGTCGATATCACTTTTTGAATGTTGGTTAATATCTCTTTGTTTGTTCATATTTATTATACATATTTGAATAATTTTTATTAGGTTATGGGTTAGAAACTTTCCTTTTTAAAGCTAATTTTATTTTTGAATGTATCTATCATATTTTACTTTTTTTTCGTTGTTAATTGAAAATTTTCATGTAATGTAGCTATTTCAAATACTTCTAATTCTTATATACCTAGTGTTTGGTAAAATGCCTAACCTAATCTTTTCATGTCTAATATGTTTTCACACAAATTTGCTTCAATTTCTTGTGATAATGGACAAATATTCTTAGATGACTATGACAATAACATTAAAGGAATATGAGTAGGGAATAGAAAATTTTCATAACATTCACACTTAGGGCAGATGTTGATCATAATTACATGCATTGTCTATGCTCAAAATGTGGAAACTTGAAAAACGTAACTGTAAGGGTGTTGAGAGAACACTTGTGCTTCAATGGAATTGATGAAAGCTATCACCCATGGATTTGACATGGAGAAAATCTTCCTCATAGGCCCTCAACAAGGCCTAGAAGATATGATCAACACTATAAGAAGTGTTGGAGACAGTATAGTTGTACCAATGTTTTAAGATGCATATGATGACTTTTAGGATGACCCTGGACAATTTCATACTACATTAGAGGAAGTCGATGAGTAATTATACACCAAGTGTAAAGTTTGTACCATGTTGTTTGTAGTGCTAGTACTTTACAACATGAAAGTAGTGGTAAGATGCTATTGAAGCATAATAAATTGGTCAGGTCCACATGGAAGGCAAAGTAAACCTTGGCTACGCTAAGGTTGAAGTATGGGAAGATACATGTGTGTCCCAATGATTGCATTGTGTATAGGAAGGAGCACAAGGATAAAACTACATACTCAAGTTATGGACAGTCAAGATGGAAGTTAAAGAAGAAATCAATTGAGACAAGGACATTTCTGCAAAGGTTCTATGGTACTTCCCCCTATACTGAGGTTCAAAAGAATGTTCCATATAAGAGAAACATCACAGAAATTAGTATGGCATGCTAAGGACAGAGTAGTTGATAGCTTTTGATGCCATCCAACAAATAGCCCAGCATGGAAGCTGGTAGATTTCATGTGGCCTAATTTTGGTGAAGAACCTATAAACCTACAACTTGCATTATCTGTAGATGGGATCCTCATGGTTCTATGAGTAGGAAGTATAGTTGTTGGCCCATTATATTAGTCTGTTACAACCTCCTACCATCTCTATGCATGAAGAGGAAGTTCATGATGTTAACTATGTTGATATTGGGTCCAAAGTAGCCAAAGAATGACATTGACGCATACTTGTCTCCCTTGATTTATGATCTTGAGACATTATGGGTTGTAGGCATTGAAGCATACGACGCATATAGGAAGGAGTAGTTCACCCTAAAGGTTATACTATTGTGGACAATGAGAAACTTCCTAGCGTACTGTAACTTGTCTTGATGCATTGTGAAGGGATACAATGCTTGTCCTATCTATAGTGATCAAACATGTGCTGTATGACTTAAACATGGAGGGAAAATGGCATTCCTTGGTCACACAAGATGGTTGTATAGAGACCATCCATATCATTTTAAGAAGGAAGAATTTAACAGTAGTGTAGAGACAAGTCACCTCCAAAGATGTTGATAAGACAACAAGTACTGGAGTAGGTTGAAAACATCAATGTCTTGTGGGGAAAGAAGAAATCAAGTAAATGTGTGGGTGAAAGTAATTGTAGAAGTTGTTGGAAGAAGAAATCAATATTCTTTTGGCTAGCATACTAGAAATCAATGTATCTATACCACGTGCTTATTGTCATGCACATTGAGAAGAATGTGTGTGAAAGCTTAACTTGTACCTTGCTTAGTATCCTAAGAAAAATGAAGGATGGACTTGTTGCTCGAATGGATCTTATGAAGATGGGTTTGAAGAGGGGGTTGCATCTAGAGGATAGGGGCAGTTGAGGAACATAGCTTCTTAAGGAAAATTATAAGCTCAATAGAGAGGAGAGGAGAATAATGTGTAAAACCCTATCCGAGCTCAAAGTCCCAGACGACTACTCTTCAAACTTTAAAAACTGTCTCCATGGAAGAGCTAAAATTGTTGGGGATGAAGTCCCATGATTGTCATGTATTAATTCAACAACTCTTTCCCGTAGCAATACGCTTGGTGTTACCAGACAAAGTTAAGGGAGCTATTTAAAAATTCTACTACTTCTTTAATGCTTTGTGCAAGAAGGTAGTGGATGTTTCAAAATTACAAGAAATTCAAGGTCATCTAATGAAACTTTATGTGAGCTTTAGATAATCTTCCCACCAACCTTCTTTAGCATCATGGTATACTTAGTAGTGCACCTCATTAATGAGGTCAGAATTTATGGGATAGTTTACTTGAGTTGGATGTACCCTTTTGAGAGGTACATGAAAATTTTAAAAGGATATGTAGGTAATCACAATTAGTCAGAGGAGTGTATAGCTGAATGTTATGTTGTAGAGGAAGTAGTGGAGTTTTGCATAGAGTACTTATTAGGAGTGGATGAGATTGGAATGCCAAGAAAGAAACAATCAATTGCATTTCATGCTCCTCAAGTTGGCAAACCTCTATTAAGTGGTCATATATCAATCATTGACTATAAAGAACTAAACCAAGCACATCTTTATATGTTGCAAAATCTTGATGAACTCCAACCATACATTGAGTAAGTTGATCATGCATTAGTTAAAATTTAATTGTTGATGGTTATATTTTCTTTGATCACTCCATTAATTTGTGTGTGTGTGTGTAGTGAGCACATGGATGTCTTCAAGGCAAAGAATCTAAGTTACACAAAGAAACAGAAGCGGCTACAATTTGAGCATTGTCGCACTTTTCAATACTTGGTTCTATAAGAAGGTAAAATGAAAGAATTCAGACTTAATATTAATAAATTGTATTCTGTATATATGTGTATATATAATCTTACTTAATTGCAATAATCATGTATCCTACTTAATATGTGTATACACATATTCAAGATTAGTAAGAAGTAGTAGGTAACAGTATATCTAAATCCTTGGGCTAGATGGTGATGGAACCACAACTAGAAGTAATAAAATATGCTGGATATGCCATTAATGGTTATATACACAAAATACAGTGATAACTCAAGAGTATAATGAAATATTGGGGTTAGCTTAGTTGCCAATACTACATGCATTATTTTCCAGTTCAAAGGATAACAAGCCAATATGGTGGATGATATTTATTATGAGGTTATAACAGAGATATGAGCCTTGGATTATACTTTTAGAATTGTGGTTGCGTTTAAGTTCGATTGGGTGGAACACAACAAAGATAGCCTTTAGATTGACATTGGTTGACCTCAATAGGATCGGTTATAAAAATGATCAATTTATTTTGGCATCTCAAGCAAAACAAGTATTTTATGTGCAAGACAACGTGATAAGAGATGGTCAACTATTTTATCATCCTGTCTGAGGGATTTTATGATAAAGATGACCTAGGAGATACTGAAATAGATTACCCTTCTATTACTAAAACAATCCCATCAATCAAAGTAGTACTTGGTGAGAATGAGGATAATGTGAGTGATAATGGTGAGGGTACTTGGGTTTGAAAACTATATATAGTTGGGGGTGTATGGATTGTATTAGTGAGTTGCAATATAATTTTAGATTTATAATTAGCTCTTTTGTCATAAGTTGTGTGGATTGATAAGTGAGCTATATGTGATGTATATATATATATATATCATAAAAGGATGATAAGTATATGAGGATTTATTCTAAAAAATACCTTGATTTCCTTGTTCATGTGTTTATATGTGTGTGTGTATGGTTGTACAAAGAATGAATGAATCAATGTTGACTATTATAAAAAATCAGTTTCATTGTGTATTAATTCTTAGATATTGTAAATTACTAACATAAAATATATATAATTTGGATTGAAAAATAATTTATAAAGTCATTTAATGTAAATGACTTTAAAATCTATTACTTTTAAAGTGATTTAGTGCTAAACAACTTTAAAATTAGAAAATTTTAAAGTCATTTAGCACTAAATGACTTTAATAATATATACTTTTAAATTCATTTATCTCTAAACAAATTTAAAAGCAGATACTATTAATGTCGTTTACATTAAACGACTTCATTATGTACAACCAAATTTAGCACCAAGAATATTCAACCAAATTTACACTAATCATTATGTAATATCCTTGATTTTTAAATAGCAACTTACAAAAATTTTGAATTATGTAAAATCAGAGTCAAAAGAGAATAATTTTGAAATTCTCAAGTTTTAAAGTTCTAGAAAGTGAATTTTTTTATAAAATCAAGTCAGATGTTAAAACCTCAACATTGGAATTGTACTCACAAAATCTATTCTGATGACAC
The DNA here is from genome assembly GCA_035236585.1 of Warburgia ugandensis. Taxonomy (NCBI): domain Eukaryota; kingdom Viridiplantae; phylum Streptophyta; class Magnoliopsida; order Canellales; family Canellaceae; genus Warburgia; species Warburgia ugandensis. Next base: position 39,317,950 of record CP141130.1, on the reverse strand, counting down.
TAAGTTTGCTAAAATTGAAATTTAGATGAATAAGTTTTGATTTTTCTTAAAAAGGGTAATTTAGTAATTTCACATAGTGGGCCCTATTTGTAAAAATTTGATATTTGTATACCTTTCATCTATTTTTTTTACTGTAATTATATAACCAAATAATTAAATAGTAAAAAACATTATAATTTTCTATTGTAAAATTTTTTAAAATTAAATTATTAAATAACTAAAGGAACCTCCCACTTAGGTCATTAGTTGACAAAAAGAGAACATTGGTGTCTATTCTTAAAAACCTGATAGGAGGAAACCTTAGTAGAGTCAGTTGGAGAGAAGAGAGGGGAGAGGAAGCGAGGAGGAGAAAGATAGCTGATCCAGGCTGGTAGCGATGTTTGACATTGACTACACCCAGACCTATGCACAGGTGAGAAAAATCAATGATGAGAAGAAGAAGAAGAAGAAGGGGGAGAAGGAGAGGAGGAGAAATGGGACTAATCCAGGCTGCTGGTAACGTTCGACATCAATGACACCCAAACCAGTGTGCAGGTGAGAAAAACTAACTGTGAAGAATGGGTAGAAGGAGGAGAAGAAAAAGTGGAAGAAGAAGAAGGGGGAGAAGGAGAGGAAGAGAGGAGGAGAAAGGGAGGGGATCTAGGCCACCGGCGACGTTTGATGCTAACGACAACCAGACCTAGGCACAAGTGAGAAAACTTGATTTAAGAGAAGAAGGGGGATAAGAAAGAGGAGGAAAGGAAAAAAGAAAGTTTTTCCAGGTAGATATTTCTAATCTAGTTCATAGATTTGATGGATTTGTGCATGGATGAGTATGATTGGAATGTTTCTAATTTTGTTTGGATATATGAACATGATTTGAGTAGATGAGATGTGATTCTATTAGGATGAGACACATTCTACCTATAAGCTATGTTTTGCCTTTGATATCCTTAGCTTTGTTGTTGCTGGTATACTTAGAGACCATCTCTATTTTGTACTTAGAGATTTAAAGATCTATACTTAGGGACTAGCAAAAGAGTACATTAAAAAGGTTGTCCTAGCATGTTTTATTATGATAAATTAATATGATTTCATGTCCTATTGATTTGCTTTCTAATGAAGAAGACATGCTTTATTTCTGATTGATGTATAGAATGCATGTTTGCTCTAGGGCGATTTGGGTAGGTGACCTACTAATAGGAATCCATCTGAGGTCAATGGAAGAGACACACAAACTTTTGATCTCAAACAATTATAAACATGTTTCTAAACTTAGTATTTTTTATTCAAATTTTTAGTTTGTTTTTTTTTTGACTGGTGAGTGGAGCTGAACCCATAGATTCTTCATTAAGAAGTACGTCACATAAGTTACAGATATTGTGGCTTGCATAAAGTTGTCATCTTTATGAAGGACCATGAGTAAACAATTGCTTTGTGTTTTGAAGGTTACATTTTGCTTTGGAGATTGGCTTTAGTTGACTTTCTTGTGTGATATAGTTTTATTTGCATGTAGTTCCCTCTTTCTAATGCTTTAATCTTTGAAACAGGTTATAAATTTTCTACTACTCTCTTGAATTTCCATCCGTTGGTGTTCCTAGTCTCCTATTGGTACCTTAAAAAAAACACACACACAAAGAAAGAAAAAGGAACCAAAGGAAATAAGACTAGTTAAAGTTATTAGTAGAGAATAGGATCCAAGTTCAAATAATTCTAGTTGAATGAAGTGAAGAATAGTCAATTGTTGTAGTAAAAGGACAAGATATTATGTGTCAACACTATTTTAGTTGATTAACCTAGGAAACTAAGTTAGCTATTTTGAAAGAACCTATTCTAGTCCTGAATTTGCAATAATCTATTTATAAAAGCAATTAGCTACTGTCTAGCAAGAAAATTGAAGGATATATGAAAATCATGGCATGTTCTAGCTAACTAAGCCATTCAACTATCTAAAAAGATCTCAACTATTTTAGTGAACCTTGAGAAATCTTGTCACCTATTTTTGCAGTTTAGTTATCTGTCAAGCATTAGTAAGATTGATGTAATTTCAAGAAGTTTTGAGAAAGGTTCTAGCTAAAGGAGAAGACCACTATTTCTAATGAGGAATTGTTTTGGAAATGTAATCACTTGTATCAAGAATCACAATTCATTATTTTAGAGTCACTTTCAACACATGCATTTAGGTTATAGGCATATAATAGCTAATGTTTCAAGTCAACTATTTTGAAAAGAAGTAATGGTTTTAATTCTAATTGAATGAGTGAGGCAACACTACTTGAAGTTATTTTTACTTTTTTAAAGAATCTAGTCAATTGTTTTTTTAAAGGCAATCTGCTTCATGCAAATTGAATAGGGTATAAATTCTAGGTTGGAGAACAACTGATGCACGTGAAGAACAATCAACAATATAAGGATAACATTATAACTATTTTACAATATTTACAAAATAACTAATTTTCTAGTAAAAATAAGCCACTAATGATATGAGACAAGTTGTTGAGATGTCAATTTCAAATATGAAATCTTGTTTTAAGATGAGCTATATCCATTCAAATGACTAGCATTTCATCTACAGTAGATCAATTGACTACCATACAATAAATTAGAGACTTTAGAAGCCATAAAATAATTTGTAGAAGAAATTGAAAATCTAGTTCGCAAGCATGTTGTCAAGTTAGGAGCCCTAATCTATTCCATGCTAATTCTTTCCATGTATTGTATTGAAGACCTTCTCTATCTAATCTTTACATTTGTGCTTTATTTTGGATAGATAGTTCTTCTTCTTCCAAACTTCTTTGTATTTGAGAAAATTCAATAACTCTCTTGTTCTTGTAAAGTTTTCCAAGTAAACTTTGGAAGCTTAGTGTCAATCAAATACATATAGTACTTTGGAATTAAGAAGTTCAACCCTTAAGAAATCTTATGAATGACCATTAGCAAGCTATGTTCACAGACTCAGTGTGGGATGCACCCTTCCCACTAAGATATGTGAATGCAATGCTCTAGTTAAAGATTAGTGAAAGTTCTATGGGATTTGTTCCTTACTCTTACAAATATCTATACTAAGCAAGCTTATATTTTCATGCATCCTTTATCTGATTTGCTTTATGCTTGTTTGCCACATATGTTAAATATTGTATGTTTGTGTGAATGGATGGAGACAGAATCTCCTTTATTATTATTTTACTTAAATTGTGTTTATTAGGGACATTGCATTCACATGCGTAAAATGCATAAGTCTGAAAAACAGAGGAGACTCTGCCAAATTTTTGGTAGAAATGTAGCATCCATTCCTTTAAAAATATTGATCTTTAGAAAAGAAACATGACACTTAAGATTTTTAAATGCCACTAAATAACTTGAGAATTAATAAATCCATTTCACTTAACCGTGTTTAAGAATAAAAGATGGGTGTATGTATGTGCTTGAGGACAAGTGGTAACTAAATTCTCAAGAATATAGATGGACTAAAAGGGACTAAAACTGTAGCAAATACGCTCTTGTTTTCCAAAACTAATCAATAGGTGGTTCTAGTACATGCTCTATCATTTTGATTAAGAATGAATTATAATGTGTTTTTAGAAATGGGCATGAACAAGGCACAATAAGACATACATGCAAGTTTACTAGTAAATGCTTTAAGATGTATCTCTTAATTGTCCAATGGTAGTACCAGCTTACATAAAGCTAAATTGTTTCAATCATATTTATGTGAGTGCAAATGAATGTGTATATACATATGGTATGTGATGGCTAGAATCATGCAAGTTATCATTGCTTTACTTATGTCCTGATTTACTTACAATCATGCAAGTTAATATATCTTTACTTAGAATCATGCAAATTAGTTTCTAGGTTTAGTTTTAGGAAAGTTTAATTTTAGAAATATGTATACTTTTGAAAGTTTCTATTTTCATGCATGTTTTATCTAATTTGCTTTAAGTTTGTTTGACACATATGTCATGTCAGTTTGTTTTCTTTAAATGAATTACATGAACTTTTTTATGTCATTGTGTTCTTCTTTGTAGTAACAATGACACGAGAAGAACATCAAAATGAAGATTACGACTAAAACAACTACTCAAAAGAGAAAGGGCAGACAGTGAACAACAATGGAAAAGGTTATCAAGTGAAAGTCTAATGGAATTAAAGAAACTATCTAATATAATAATAGAAGATAAGAGATAGGTGAGAGTGCAGCCACTTATAGTAGTTTCCTTCACCTTACAATAAGAAGCATGGTTCCTATCACATTTGAGGACTAGAGACTTGTGCAATCCTCAACAAAAGATTCAATATGGGTAATGGTGAAGGTATGTAAACATTAATAACATGTATTACATAATTTATAACTTACATTATTTTCAAATGTGGTGATTTGTTGTGTACTTTGTAGATTACCTTTGACATTCCTAATGACAAGAAAAAACATGCTTTGCAAGGAGCTGGTGAGCAATGGAGAAAATGAAAGAACTACCCTGTTCGCAATTACATAGCTCCATATGTTAATGATCAGCCGAGGCTGTACATGATGCCTGCTATTTACTTCGATGTCATTGACTAGGAGGTTTGGAATGCATTTTCACAAAACACACTCTATGGATAAAATTAGAAATTTTCATTGTCCTTTTATAATAATTCTTTATCTCTAACTCTCTACTATATATTTGATTTACAAGTTGCTTAATGCTTGTTGGCCCTAGATTCTTGTCAAAACATCATGGCAGTTGGTTCATGATATGAGCATGAATCAACCATTTCGCACGGGCTTAGTATGCCGCCACATGCTAAGGGGGTGTTCATTACCATGGCTTTGAATGCTAATGCATGCATACCATTCCCTTTAGAAATAAAAAATATTATAACTATTGGGTAGGCAGATGCATATCACATTGCTTGGCTGGTGGCACTAGTCATTCTCATACAGTCCACATCTTATCATACTACCTTCCTCATTAATATTTTTTAGCTAGAGACCTCAATTTAATTGTTTAATAACTTTATAAGATTAATCAGCAATAGCATGCGGCATCAAGGTTGGCTGCCTTTGCAATATCACCTATTGTTGCTACACCAATGGCATAGATACTTGTACATATCTTTGTTTTTTATCATAAATTAGGTCCTCTTCATTGATTAATATTATTTAGCTAATTTTTTTTTACATCTTTTACAGTAGCCGTCTAAGGAGCATGTGGAAGTCCCACCTAACATGCCTCAATCCCTAAGGTAATCTACAGTCTCATCAATGATGATATAGCAATCAACCCTATATGAATCAAGGAGGGAGTGATTGCTGAGGATGTCATTGAAGTGCCACTTATGGCAGAGGACCTATTATGAGTTTACCTATGGGATCAACTTGAGCACCCTCACATTATCTCTTACATGGGCCGTATGCACATTCTTGCTTATACAATATTTGACATTTACATGTTATATTTTTGGCTTATAAGTGATAATTATTTCTTTTATGCAGCTTCTTAAATGATGAGATTAACCTTTTTGAGGGTGAGCATACACTATACCAATTCCTTGAGCCCAGCATCATTTCTAGAGTGGCGAAGCAATGGCTGATAAAGAGGCATGTTCAGGATATTTTACTAGGCTTCTTTTGCTGCTCTCAGGGATAGGGCTTAATGATTCCCTACAATAGTGGTTAAGTTTTAATTTTCTTGCTTTCTTACCAACTTTTCTATACTTAGGGATTGTCTATGAGTAATTAAGGCTTGGTGAGTTGAAACCACCCACTACAATGTTACGATTAGTAGATAGTTTAGTAAAAATACCCCATGGTTTGGATGAAGATGTGTAGATACAAGTGGACCAGTTTTATTACCCGATTGATTTTATTCTATTAGACACCTAGCCTATATCTGATCTTTGATAATCAGATTTCAATTTTACTTGGACATCCATTCTTGGTGACATCCAAAGTCATTATTAACATTAGGAATGGTGTAATGAAATGGTCATTCGGTAACATGAAACTTAACCTTAATGTCTTTAAATTTGACCAACAACATTTAGACCTCAATGATTTTTGTGAAGTGAATTTAATTGAGAGTCTAATTCATGACAAACATCAACCATCCTCAATCTCTGACCCACTAGAGGCTTGTCTCATGCTTTTTAATTAAAATTTTTATTTGGACAAGCCTATTGAGGAGGTAAAGAATCTTCTAAAGGTTGCTCTAATCATGGATACCTCCAAGTGAGCCCTTATGTGGAGCCACTCCCTCCTTTAGAGTTTATTCTTACACCTCTATTTAGCAACCACCTTCTCTGTCCCTAAAAGCCTTGCTTGACAATCCCAAATATTCTTACCTAGGACAAGATGAAACTTTACCTATTATAATAGCTTCAGATTTAGATAATGAATGAGAGGGTAAGCTTTTTGATGTTCTTAAAGAACATAAGATTGCTCTAAGGTGGAACATAGCAGACATAAATGGGATTAGTCCAGCCATGTGTATGCATAGGATACACTTAGAAGAAAATGTTAAACCTTCTAGTATATTCAAAGACAATTGAGTTCTCAAATGAAGGATGTGGTCAGAGATGAACTCCTTAAGCTCTTAGATATTGGCATCATATACCCTATCTCTGATAGCACTTGGGTTAGTCCCATTCAAGCTATACCTAAGAAATCAAGCATCAAGATAGTTAGCAATGAGGAGAATGAGTTAGTATCCTCCTGCATGACCACTGAGTGGAGAAGACAACTTTCCTCTACCATTTATTAACCAAATGCTTGAGAGGTTTGCTAGATATAGCTATTATTGTTTTCTAGATGGTTATTCTAGTTATAACCATATTCCCATAGCACTTGAGGATCAAGAGAAGACCACATTCACTTATCCTTTTGGAACCTTTGCCTACCAATGTATGCCTTTTGGGCTTTGTAGCACTCCTGCCCACCTCTCAAAGGTGTATGTTGAGTGTCTTTTCTGGTATGGTGGAAAGGTTTCTAAAGGTTTTCATGGATGACTTCTCAATATTTGGGTCATGTTTTGATTAGTGCCTATACCATTTAAAGTTTGTTCTTGGAAGATGTTAAGAGAAGAATTTAGTATTGAATTAGAAAAGTGCCATTTTATGATACAAAGTGGGATAATGGTAACCACATAACATTACACAATGTAATAGAGGTAGATAAGGTTAAAGTGGATTTAATAGCCAACCTTCATCCACTAAGGACAGTGAAAGAAATCTGTTCCTTTGTAGGGCATGCTAACTTCTACAAAAGATTAATCAAGAATTTAAGAAAATTTCCCAAGCTGCTGTGTAATTTACTTACAAAGTAGGCCTCCTTTGACTTTGATGAAAATTGTAAGAAAGCATTTGAGTAACTAAAGGCTGAGTTGCCCTTTGTACCCATTATCTGACCACCTAATTAGAGTGCACCATTCGAGATAATGTGTGACACATCGGATTATGCTATTGGAGCTATTTTGGGGCAGTGCATTGACAAACTTCCCCATGTCATATACTACACTAGTAAAACACTAAATGAAGCACAACTCGACTTTTCAACCACAAGGAAAGAGTTGTTAGCTATAGTGTTTGATCTAGATAAATTTAGATCTTACTTGTTAGGGTCTAAATTTATAGTGTACATAGATCACATGCTTTAAAGTACCTCTTTTTCTAAAAAGGATGCAAAACCTAGATTGATCTAGTGGATACTACTATTACTACAAGAATTTGACATAGAAATTTAGGACAAGAAGGCTCTAAAATGTCACCACAAACCACTTATCTAGACTAGTGGTGGAGCACATTAGTGATAATGTGCTTATAACTAAATCCTTTCTGAACAAATAGTTACTACACATTTCCTAGTTATCTTAGTATGGAGACATATTGAATTATCTTGTTACAGGACAAATGACCAATCACTGGACTAAACAAGATAGAAAAAGATTTTTGACCAAGGTTAAATACTTTACTTGAGACAATCCACACTTATTCAATTATTGTCCCAATTAGGTGATAAGGAGATGCATGACAGATAGTGAGCATGGTAAGATCTTCTCCTTTAGTCATGATCAAGCATGAGGGGATCATTTTAGCTTTGGAAAGAAAGCTACAAAAGTTTTACAATGTGGTTGTTGTTAGCCCACTCGTTTTAAAGATTTACATGCTTACTGCACTACCTAGGTGAGGTGTCAATGGTTAGGAAGTCTGGGGAGGAGACACATGATTCCCTTAAACCCAATCCTTGTCATAGAGTCATTTGATGTTTGGGGCATAGATTTTATGGGCCCCTTTCCTAATTCTTTTAAAAATTTATATATCACAGTGGGAGTGGACAATGTGTCCATCTGTGTGGAGGATGTACCCTACAAAACCAATGGCCACAAGGTAGTGGTAAGATTTTTAAAGACAAATAAGATTTTTAAAGAAAAATATTTTTTGCATGGTTTGGTACTCCATATGCTATAGTAAGTGATGGGGGAAACACTTTTATAATAAAATGTTTAAGAATATAATAAAAAAATATGGTGTCAACCATAGAATAGCTACCCCATACAATCATTAGATTAGTGGCCAAGTAGAGGTTAAATAGGGAAGTTAAGTGTATGCTAGAGAAGATAGTCAATCCAAGTAGGAGAGCTGGAACACTATGATGACCAGGTTTTTGTAACATAATTTGTAAAACATTTTTCAAAGGCAAGGCCCTTAATGGTAAAAAAATTTCCCAAACAATGCAGTGGAAATTCTTTTCTTTTAAATTTGTTTGTAGCAAAACCCAAGTCTCACCTTGTAATAACCCCAATTTTTGTAATTGATTGAGAAAATCAATAAAGTTTGAGTTTCAGATATTTCAGGCTCAAATATTAGGGTTATTTAGAATATACTTTTTATAAAAGTATAATCAAATAATAAGACATGTAAAATTGAAATTAAACTTTGCAAACCCTTCAAAATGACTGTAAGCACGACACATTCTGAATTCAGATGAAAAATCCTTAAGTTTCTTCATTTCTTGGACAAAAGGGTAAAATAGTAATTTTACCCAAAATTCAAAATATAAGACATCAAAATTTAGAATGTACTGAGAAATACAAACGCCACTAAGTACACTCAAATCAGAGATCGCGGGAATAAAACCCAAAATTTTATACATAAATGGCAAAACGGTCTTTTTACACCATGTGAGGCCCACATGGTGCCCATAAGGGACCCAAAAAAAAAATCTTATGAGCAGGCCACGTGAAGTCATGGGTCAACAAACATCAGCTGGTCTTGGAGAAGAAAAATGGAGCATGGGAGACTTTCACGCCATTTAATAATAAAAAATTAAAGATTATAATCATGAAAAAAAGACCAAAATGCCTATAAATACAACCCCGAAAACCATCCAAAAATGCTCATAAAATCTCCACAAAATTTTCTTCACTCTCCCTGAAAAATTAGACCTAGAGCCCTCCCCAAAAACCCAAAATTTACAAGAGATATCTCTCTTTTCAATTTTTTTTTTTTTTTTTTAAGATTGGAACAAGAGACCTAAACTCAATTAGGCACTCTATTCCAAATCCAATTTCATTAATTCCACCGTCCAAAACTTCCCACCATATCTATTCTACAAAACCCCCAAAGCAATTTCAAAATCCAACGGTTTAAACAATGAAAATTTGCAAGAAAGGTGGATCTTAGGCCATATCTTCATCAACAAGGTATTCTTTTTAAATTGGGCATATAACCAAGGTTTTTTCTCCAATCAGGTAGGTGAGAATACTTTCTATAGATTTTTAATACTAGTTTATGTAATTTTTAGTTTACTGTAATTTATTTTGATGATAAAAAAGGTAAAAATAAAGTAATAACAGAACCCTTAATTGGAGAAGGTATGGAAAGCTTGAAACCTCTATTTTCTGATGATATGATAAAATAGACATAATATTTAGTAAAATTTCCTATATTAAAGAAACAAGTTTCCAATTACCTAGATCTTCAAGATATGAGATGATTAGATCTTGAAAATATGTTTTACTAATGATATACTATTGAAATAAAGTGATATATATGGTTTATTTGGACATATATGAGATATATTAAGGGATCTACCCATTATGGTAGAAAAACCCTAAAAATACAAAGGGACCCACTTGATCAATGAGATCAAGTGTGATCAGATCCTTGGGATAGATAAAATGAATGTTGATATAATGAAATCCAAGAAATCATGGATGGATTACGACAAAAATGGATCAATATGATCTTTGGACCTTAATAAAGAAAATCCCCTAAATATAACTAATGCCCTTAATCAAAGGAAAACATCTAAGATCTAATGGTTGGATCATAAGTAAAGGTTTCTAAAAATGTTAATGTAATTAGTTTCATTTTATATAATAGCATTTTAAATATGATTATGTTATAAAGCATGCTAGTATGACATTTAGACTTTAGCATGATATGTGATTTCATTATTATCATAAGGTACTAGATTTAATTATCTTAGGGGCACTTTACTATGATTTCATGTCATTCTAACTTAGGACCATGCTAGAATTTCATATAAGTTTATACTATAGTATGAGATTATACCTTAAGCCCATGTTAGTTTAAATTGAGTTATTAAGGTATATTAGTTGGAAATCATGTTAGAGTAATTTTAAGTACCTTGCCCCATTATCATTAAGTGTTAAATTATGTAGTTTTATGCTTTGAATTTATAATTCATTTATGGTTAAATGTTATTAGCATATCTACTTGTTATGAGATAAAGAGCATAAAACATCAAAAATGTAATCTAATGAGAAAGTAGAGTTTCATGACACAAATAAGAATGGAGTACTTTGGGCTTAATTAGTAAGGGCTATAGTTAGTAGGACAATATAAGGATTATCAAATCCTTAGCCCAAACTAGGAAAAGAATAATAAACCCCATGAATGACATTATAAATATTCATGGACTTAATTAAAATCCATTAGAAAGAGTACTTAGGGTAAACATGCTTATAGGAACCTTATGAAAGGTTGAGCTATGGACATTCTAGTGAATGATGAACATAGTGGTTAAGGGGGTTATCTAATAGAGCCTCGCTCTTCCCCTACCCTCCGTTGACGTTTGTGAGGTTTAAACGCCTCCTTACATGAGGATTGAAGTAACCACTTTGTGTTCACGCATTTAGTTAGTAAGCCTTAGCCAATTGGAAATAAGAGGAGCAATCTAGATTTAGGCTTGAATAGGTTACCTTCAACCAGCACAATAACTGGTTGAATAATAATAATAAGAGCATAAAAGGTTAGTAAATTACCTAACCCTAATAAAAACAGTAAGTAAGATAAGGATGATCAAACAAGATCCATTAGATCTTGGATGATCAAGAACAATAAGAATAAGAATATTATATTGTACTTAGTATGCATGCTTATTAGTATGCTTGTTATAGTTTATTAGATTAGATAATCCAAACCCTTGATCAAAGATGATTCAAGGAAGAAAACCAAGATCATCCTCCTTAGGGATGATCTAATAACTGAACTTAGATCAAAGAAGAACTAGATGATAGAAGATCTAGGACCTTGATCTTTATCAACATGTGTAGATTATCAATCAATGGATCTATGAAAGATCAAGATCAAGGAGATGGACATATAAAGACTTAGAGATAGAAAAAATACTTAGATATGAATGATCTAAAGATCATTCTAAACATCAGATCTAGTGATCAATAGGATTGTTCATAATTTATATATTGACAATATGTATGGATGTACAGATTACATACATCAGTCAGGATCATGGAAGATTGGGGAAAAGAGATCAATCCTTAAAGGTAGGAGGATTTCATGAATGCATTTACATGAGATATGCATGATTGTACTCATGATCTTATGTTGACAAGAGTAATGTTAATACTTGTATTAAATCTCTTGAAAACCTTATGATCCAACCAAACACATATAAGATGGTTAAGGACTAAACTATAAGTGAATAGGGAACTAGAAAATATTTCAGCCCTAAGTAAATAGACATATGGTCTGATATATATGGCATATGTTTTACATACAAGCTTGGAGGCTTGTGAGTTTGTTTTAATAGGCATAAGCCTAGGGGAATGCTATTGCTAGAGGAGTTATGAGGGTTTGGCCACCCGCTCCTTGAAATTTGATGATATGATGATACCTTGCCCAAAGAGAGGCTAAAAGTCGGGTGGTGGCAATTATGGGAAGGCCACCACTGTGAAAGTGTTGGCCCCCCATAGGGGCAGTGACATAATATTTTCTACCGTGGTATCAGTGGTGAACAGGGTAGTTATCTGAGCGTGCTAGTACGGATCAGACTGCAGCATAGTAACCTTTCTGATTATTTTGCACTATGATGCATATGAGAATAGGCATAGTGAAATGGCTTATGTTGTAGCATAATGAAATGCTAGGTAATTGTACATTACTAGTATTTCCCAAGAAGGAAAATTCCCATTATAAGATTAGTTATAATACTAAATTCTCAAAACAAAGAGAATTGATCAGCTTAGTTGGGAATGATATTTAACTACTTTCACAAATTTAACTGGTTTACGCATGAAGGGTATGTATGTATATAGATATGCATAACTTACAAAGTAAAGAGTATGTTTAAGGATAATGAGATTATGAAGTATTGGAATTACCTTGTCAATTATTATGTTTCTTGAATCCCCTACTAAGCATTGCTTGCTGAGATATTGTACTTGTTGCAATATCTCAGATACAGGGAAGGAGAGTTAGGAGCTCAAGACGATAGAAGACTTGAAGAGAATAATCTTCAAGGTATACCCTTGAAGAAATGTATTTTTCTTTGTTGAGAGTTTTATTGTATGGTGAGCTTGAGTTTTGGATTATGTAATTTGGACAAGTACTGTAATAGATTTGGCTGTATTGTGAACCACTAGATGGATCCTAGAGTTTAATAAAAGTATATTCCTTCAATGGAATTTTATTTTGTACACAAATTGTACTTATGTTATGTATGAAGTGGTGACTTGGGTTTTTAAAACAAGTTCTAAAGAAAAGAATTTCCACTGCTTTGTTTTGCGAAATTATTTTACACTCTTATGGGCCCTGCCTTTCAAAATACATTACAAAACGTGTTACAAAAACCTGGGTCGTCACACACCTCACCATACATAATACACATAGACATTTTGTATAAATCAAAATTTAATTGAATACCAGGAATCATCCAGTAGTTCACTCTTACACAGCCCCTATATTATAATTACAAACCATTGTCCAAATTACATAATTCAAAGTTCAAACCTCACCTTACATTAAAAACTCTCAATACAACACAATGCTCTCAAATAAAAATACATGTCTTCAAGGGACATACCCTATTTGATAATTCTCTTCAAGTCTTCTACTGTCTTGATCTCTTAAGTCTTCAACCTTTACTTGCTTAAGTCTCCTTCCTTGTATCTAAGATATTGTAAACATTCAAATATTTACAATATCTTAGCAAGCTATGCTTGGTAGGGGATACAAAAATATACTACTTCACAAATATAAGAATACCTACCTTAGTCATCATTCCATCATGGTTGTCTACTTATGAATTACCTTAACACAGAGTATATATGTTATTTATGTAGTATAGGATAAATCAGTTAAAATAGTGAAAATTGCTCACAACTTATTCCTTCCCTTGGCTATACTTCCACTTAGAAGATCAATATTTAGCCAATTCTTATGTAGGGATTTTCTTTCCAGGAACTCATGTAGTGGCATCTCATCATGCCATGGAAAAATACATTAGGACTACTATGCCATAGTCTCAATCCGTACAGCGCGGGGGAACTGTATAATCCTCCACTGATACCAACTGTGGAAATAACAAATCCATGTCCTCATGGGGTGGACCATGGCTATCACAGTGGCAGCCTTCCCTTTATTGCCCCACTTAACATTTAGCCTCTCTTTGGGCATGGTATCCATCACATAAGTTTTAAGAAGCAGGTGGCCAAACCCTCATAACTTCCTTAGCATAGCATCCCTAGTCCTAGCATTGTGTTAAACAAAATCACAAGCAACCATGCTTGCATGTAAAATACATTGTACACATCTCACTACTTTCACCTCATTTCATTTGGTCATTAGATAGTTGAATTGGATCATAGGGTTGGTTTACTTAGTTGGATCATGTGATTGGAACATGACTATGCTAAGGTACTAACCTTTTATGCTCTTATTTACAATTTTTATTTGTTTTAGATGATTTACTAACCATTTATGCTCTTATTATTATTACTTAACCAGTTAATGTTTTACTGGCTGAGGATAGCTTATTCCATTCTAAGTTTAGATAGCTCCTCTTATGTCAAATTGGCTAAGGTTTACTAGTTGAATGGTTGAACACAAAGTGGTTACTACAATCCTCATGTAAAAAGGCATTTAGACCTCACAAACGTCAACAGAAGGTGGGGGAAGAGCGAGGCTCTATTAGAGAACCCCCTTAACCACCATGTTCATCATCCATTAGTGTGACCTTAGCTCGACCTTTCATAAGGTTCCTATGAGCATTTTAACCCTAAGTACTCTTTCTAATTGATTTTAATGAAATCCATGAATATTTAAATGTCATTTCTGCAGTTTCATTATTCTCCTAATTTGGGCCAAGGAAATGATATTCCTTATACTATCCTACTAACTATAGCCCTTACTAACATTAAGTCCATGTCATTCATTTCACGTAAATGTCCTTTCAACTCTAATTTCATTTAATTACATTTTCAAGGTAATTTTCATAACATAAACATTAAAGCATAAATAAATAAATAAATTTACAATTAAATCTACTAAGCAATAATGAAAATTATAGTAACATTTAATAATTCAAATGAAAATCTAACATGCCTTAACTATTCATCATGATCCATTGGTCATTATTCATCTTTCATCTCTTTTAGGGTTTAGATCTTGATCTTTTCATTTTCCTTTAGATCTAATATATCTTCTTGATGTAATTTCATTACTAAATCATTGATGCATCTCATCCAATGATTTGATCTTTCTTGATCTACCTGATCAAGAAGATCTTAATTTTTTTTATCTAATTTAAGGGCATAGATCTTGATCTTTTCCAAATCATCATCATCTAGTCCATAATTCCACATGATATTCACTTTATATCATCTTCAAAACACATCCATACTGTCCAATCATCCTTGATCAACTTGATCAAGGAGATTACCATTCATTTTTTATGGATCTTACTACTTTTTAAGGCTAGATATCTTAATTAATCATAGATAAGTCACTTATAACTATTGATTCCATGTCTCACAATCATAAGATCATCAGTGGATCATAATTATATAGTTTGATCATTCCAAATTTTACTAATCATTAGAATTAGTAATACTTTTCTTTATTAATATAATTTTACATGCATCAAAATATAAATTTTATAAATTTACCAAGTTCTACTAATCACAAAGAATCCAAGCCAACTTTTCAATCTCAATTTACAGTTAAATTGAGATTAGAATTGGGATTTTAAGATATCAGCCCATTTTAAGGGCTGAATTATAATCTTACTTCTTTTGTTTATTTACTTGATCTAGAAGCCTATAAATTTTACTCTAATCATGGTCCTTAAAGTTTTGGGACCTCCTAAACCCATCCATTAGTTTAGATCTCCAATTTGAGAACAACTTGATCACGATCCAACATCGTTGGAACAAATTTTAGTAATTTTAACCATTAAATTTAATTAAAAAGATAAATATTTTGAGTTCAATAGCTAATACACATGGTAAGGATTCTATATAAATTTTTTGATCTAAAATCAGTGCTAAATCGAGCTCTTAATTGTAAAAACAAGAATTTAGTTCAAAATTTGGACGGCCCAGATCAAATATATGGGTTTATGGGTGTGGGATGCCTAGCAGCCCACGCCAGTTACCTCTTATTCCAGGTGGTCGATGGGAGTGACTGGCTATATGTAATGCCTGATCAATTTACACTATTTTTAACAAAAATTGGACATTCTATGGGAAATGGACTGTGTTGAATGTTTGATTTTATTTAAAATATTAAATAAAGGAATTTGTGAGGAAACATAGTACCATTATATTCTACTCAAAAAATGAAATCCAACGCCTCAAAAATCACCCAAAACGGAGTACGTATGAGGAAGTTACAGCCGTTTAAAGATAGGGGTATTTCTAGAAATAAAACAAAAAAATGAAAAAGGACGAAAAACGTAGGGGGCCGTTTTGATAATGGCACCCCCTGTCGTCTTCAACCTCTAGACTCTCCCAGAAACCCGTTTTTTCACAATTTCTTTAGAATAGGCCAGCGAAAATGGCGACACCGCCATTGAGGGGCACCGCCTTTTACTCCTCTATAAAAACCCCATCTTCCCCCCTCTTCAAAACGAGTTTTTTCCAGTCGTTTGAGACTTGGGTTTCTAGAAAAACTGGAAACCTGTCTCAAACCCATCTCTCTGAGTTTTTCGGCAATGGCCAGGTCCAAGTCAGGCCGGCCATTCCCATCTCCCCATTCCCCTCTCTTCTTTCTGGTCTTGGCAATGGGGTTTTCCTCTTCTTCGAGTTTCCAGCAACCAAGGGTTTTCAGGCAGAAAGGAGGAGCCGTACCACCTGGAAAAGGGCATCCCCAGGCTACCCAGGAAGTCCCTCCTTACCTTTCCTTCATTTCACTTCCCCAGGCCAAGATCCATGCCGGATTTGACCTTTTTCCAGCCGAATTTCTGGGCTGGAGGACATTCCCAAGCCGTTTAGACGGCCCTGCACGAACACAACGCCCCAAGCCAAGTCCAAATGACCTTGCACGAGCCAGGCGTCCCAAGGATGCCTTGCTCCATGTGCGCTTGGGACGGGGTCCTAGGGATGGGCTCCGGGCGTACAACAGTGTGTACACTGTCCCAGGAGTGGGCCTCGGGTGCGCGCGTGACATAGGGCACGGTTCCTAGCTAGACCAGGGTGCACGGGGTGCCCTGGGAGCTGAGACGTGCCATGATACAAGGTGCGCTCGTGCGATGATGCATGTCATAGCGCATCACCTGAGCATGCATGTGCGCGTGTAGAAATGCGGTCCCTGACATGGCCTTTAGGCGCGCACGCACGTGAGGGAACTGGGACACGTGGACCCAATAAGACTTTAAAGCTAAGATTAAAGGACAATTTTCAAAGTTAGCTATGGAATAGTAGGTCCACATCATAGGATCCAGCCTGACAATGAATTAGGCAAGAACTAGGGACCCAATAGGCAGGGCTAGCGGTCTAATGTCTAAATAGACTGAAATTAATTAGGACTCCTTGTATCCATTTATACCCAGGAGTTTATAAATGAGACCCAGGGACGGGTTGAGCAATAAAGGATGCGACTCCAGGAGACTTTGAGGTAGGTGTTCTATCGCTGCTAGATTCTTTTAAAAGAACTATGATTGTTTTGAGAATACATGTTTTAAGTATATGACTTGTTTAGCATGACTTAATTTAGCATGCATGTGATAAATGCTTTATGCATAGACATGTTTTGTAAATAATTGCATATACATTATGCATAGATATGTTTTGCAAACTATTGCATGCATTGCATGATTTGTGAGCATTAAGTTCTTGCAAAAATTGCATGTCCTTGAGGGTTACCAAAAGATGCTAGAGTGCCGAGGGCCAGGCAGTTGTGAGGGACCCGAAGAGGACAGATTTTGAAAAAAGAGAGGTTTTCGCTTGTTTGATCTGATTATGATTTGGGCTAATATGCTCATGGGCGCTATGCCGAGAGGTTTGGGTTGGCTTCCAGCCTCTACCACTATTAGGTGGATGGGTACCACGGCCAAAAAAGGGCAACGTCCCTACGTCGATTGCATGTGGTACAGGGGGCTACCACTGGTGTCACGGCACTGGGTCGACGTGTCATAGGCCCTGTTGAGGCTATGACCGAGTGTCCTCAAGTACCCGGGGACCACATGGCGAGGAGGTCGTGGGCATAGTTGGACCCTATGGTTTTGTGGACTTATTTGCATTGCATATGACATGATATGAGGTTGGTCGACCATACCATACTAGATGTCCATGAGTTGGATTCAATGAAGCATCTTATGCATATCATAATGTTATGATATATATATATATATATATATGATACTTTCGATTTGGATTATGTGATCCTTTAAGTCGTTAGTATTTCGGTTTGGCAATGGATTTTATTGTCGATATTGAACTTGAGTATTCAAACATGCACATGTTTTGAAAGAGCATATGATTTTAAACATCTCATGCATTACAAAACTAGTAGTGATAGACTCCTACTAAGTATAGTATATACTCACCCTATCCTTAACATTTTTCAGGATAATTCCATCCACGAGTAGAGGACATCTATGTCAGTGCTACGAGCAAGTGAATAAAAAAGGAAACAATTATACATGTAAGTAAATTCTCAACCCTTTGGACATGTATTTGTATTCATTTACAGTTGAACTGTGTGCTGTGACTGGATAGACCTGGGGAAAAATATTTCTGATTTCTGAAGTTTTTCAAAAAAACTACTTTGATTGTTGTGAAAGCAAATGACACTCGGGGTTTTCAAAATGAGTTTAAAACTAAAGATTTTTCATTGCATTGCATGGTTTTCATAAAATGGTTTTCAAATAGGGATGCATCCCACCTTAGGAATTAGATATTGCATTTAAAAATGCGTGGGAAAACCTGGGTCGTGACACTATAGGCGAGATAGTCTAGATCTGGATCGTCGGATCACCCATGGTTGGATCTCCTTCATCTTTGACCATCTATGGCCTAGATTTCATCTCTTAGGGTTTTTGGGCCTCAGGAATCCATCCAACGGTTCACAGATTTCATTTGAGCCATCTAGGATGGTAAATCTCACCCTATTTCTAGATCCATCATCTCTGACGGATCAATGGCCGGGGAGATCTCCTGGAGGCTGGAAAACACCACCTAACTACCGGAATGGAAAGAGGGGAGAGAGATGCACCTACCTTGAGTGTTCATAGTCTGGAAACCTGGCTAAAAAATCAAAAGATCCCTGCTTGAATATAAATCATCGGAGCTACTATTTTTCGACGATTTGGCCAGTGAATATTCCACTGATTGTTGCAAAAGTATAGGGATTTTGGGTATTTGGATGTGCTAAACCTCTTTGACGGAGTGGATTAAGGTTTCAGTAGTCTAAAGTGGATATCTAATTGAAAACCATAGCAGGATGAAAACCCTACTCGTTAGGGAGGATGCATCTATAGACGCGCCCGATAGTTCAGGGTGGAATATTCCCCCAGGTGCGTTTGTGGATGCGTTAACAAAAGAAATAAAAGTGAGAGAAAGAAGGGAGAAAAGAGAGAGAAAGGGGAGGATTTTTGACCTGAGATTTTGGGGGAGTTAGGGAATTTCATGGTAAATTTTGTGAACATTTTTGTGAATTTTTTTTAAAAGTATTTATAGGCAATTTGGGTGTTTTTCATGATTATGTCTAATTATTATGTTTTA
This sequence comes from Warburgia ugandensis, assembly GCA_035236585.1. Classification (NCBI taxonomy): domain Eukaryota; kingdom Viridiplantae; phylum Streptophyta; class Magnoliopsida; order Canellales; family Canellaceae; genus Warburgia; species Warburgia ugandensis. Next base: position 39,298,502 of record CP141130.1, on the reverse strand, counting down.
TTCTTTTATTATTCAATATTCATTGGATTCCCACTACCACCTCCTTCTCCACTAATAGGTGGTAGTGGTTTGACTCATAATTACACATGCTCTAGCAATTGGATTCCTTCGTGGGCCCCCTGTAGTGTGAAAAGACCATTTTGCCCTTTATAGAGAAAAATAGGGTTTATTCCCATGAATTAAGAATTGAGCATACTTAGTGGTGTTGGATTTATATTTTTGAGTACATTCCAAATTTTTATGTCTTAGGTCTCAGTTATGAGTATAATTACCATTTTACCCTTTTGTTCATAAAAATGTAGAAAAATAAGGATTTTTCATCTGAATTCAGAATTTGTCATGCTTACAATCATTCTGAAGGGTTTGTTGAGTATGTTTTCAATTATACATGTCTTATACCTTGATTGCACTTCTATAAAAAGTACATTATTACTAACCCTAATATTCTAGCCTAATTTTTTCTTGAAATTTTCAAATTTATTATTTATTCAATTTCATTACAATCCCTTGAAACTCCACCAATGCCAATCCCAAGCTTGGATTAAAAAGGACGAGGGTCTTGCGTCAGGTGCCAGCCGGCAAGGGGGAAGTTGAAGATGATTCTATTATTTCTTTCTTATGAATGAATATGCATTTGTATATTAGTTTGTAAGGAAGAAATGAAAATCATCTCCAGCTTCTTAAAATATGGCCACCCTTGCGTCAGGTAGCCAGCTGGGAGGGTTAAGTTGAAGATGATTTTGTTATTTTTTTTCTACTTGCAAATGAATATGCATTTGTATTAGTTTGTAAGGAAGAAATGAAATCATCTTTAACTTTTTAAAACTATGGCAACCCCAACATGACATGAATTGAAAACTGACATTCCCTCAAGCTAGGGCGTTCCCCATAAGTGATGCGCTGCATCGGATCCCGGGTGCGGTGAAAAATAGGCAAGGGTTGCTAGGGCATTCTCCCAGAAGCGACGCGCTACATCAGATTCCGGGTGTAGTGAAAAGTGGGCAAGGGTTGCTAAAGCGTCCCCTCAGAAGCGATGTGCTGCATCAGAACCCAGGTGTAGTGAAAAGTGGACATGGGTTCATACCATGGAGGTTGAGAAAGGTGGTAGTAAATAGCGTATCTCCAGAACATAAGATTCACATCGCTACATGGAATATAGGGACACTGACAGGTAAGAGTTTGGAGTTAGTAGACGCGATGAAACATAGGAGAGTCAACATCGCTTGTATCCAAGAAACCAAGTGGAAAGGGGCTAAAGCTAGAGAAATAGATGGGTATAAATTATGGTATGTAGGAAAGAAAAATAACAAAAATGGCATAGGAATAATAGTGGATAAGGAATTAAAGGATAAAGTTGTGGACATTAAAAGAATCAGTGATAGAATTATAATAATAAAAATTATTCTCGGAGAGCAGATTATAAATGTTATAAGTGCATACGTACCACAAGTAGGGTTACAAGATATAATCAAGAGACAGTTTTGGGAAGATATGGAGGGAGTCATACAAGAAATTCCCAACACTGAGGGGATATTTATAGGAGTAGACTTGAATGGCTATATAGGAAAAGATAAGGAAGGATATGATAGAATACACGGAGGGTATGGTATAGGTGAAGGAAATGAGATGGGAGAGAATATCCTCTATTTTGCTTTGTCATATAACTTGTCCATTGCAAATACACTCTTCAAGAAGAGGGATGAACACTTAATAACCTTTAAAAGTGGACTTCATAAAAGCCAAATATACTTTTTTCTACTTAGGAATAATGAACGATCTATATGTAAGGATTGTAAGGTGATACCTGGTGAGAGTTTAACCACACAACATAGGTTAATGGTTATGGATATCCCTATTAAAAGATGGAGTAAAAGAACTGAACTTAATACACATCCAAGAACTAAGTGGTGGAACTTAAAAGGAGAGAAAATAACCTCATTCAAAAATAAGTCGATGGTAGAAGGAAATTGGAATTATAAAACAGAAGTAAATACCATGTGGACTAATATGGCTGAGTCCATTAAGAATGTGGCGAAAGATGTCTTAGGAGTATCTAAAGGTAAGATGATATTAGCAAAGGAAACATGGTGGTGGAGTTAAACAGTGCATAAAGTTATTAAAGAAAAACGAATGCATTTTTAAAGCTTGGCAGAAGATTAGAAATAATGAAAACTATGAACAATATAAAAATGCTAAAAATGCTGCTAAGAGAATAGTAAGTGAGGCTAAGCTTAAAGCATATGATGAGCTCTATAATAAATTAGGAACAAGAGAAGGTGAGAAAGATGTGTTTAAACTTGCAAAAGTAAGAGAACAGAAGGAAAAGGACTTAGATCATGTTAGGTGTATCAGAAGCGATGATCAAAGGGTATTATTCGAAGAAGATGAGATCAAACAAAGGTGGGAAACATACTTTCAAAAATTGTTAATTGACATTGACTCTTAGAATATAGGGATTGAAAATAATATAAATCTAAATAACATTGGATATTATAGATATGAACGTAGGATTAGAATACCTGAAGTAAAAGAGGCCTTGAAAAAGCTGAAATTAGGAAAGGCCATGGGGCCTAATGGTGTACCAATGGAGCTTTGGAAGCATATGGGAGATATTGATATAGTTTGGTTGACCAAGTTGTTTAACAAGATTATAAAATCAAAGAAAATGCCTGATGAGTGGAGGAAAAGCTCTATTATACCAATCTATAAGAATAAAGGAGACATTCAGAGCTGCACTAATTATCCAGGGATCAAACTTATGAGCCACACCATGAAACTGTTTGAAAGAGTGATTGAGAAGAGGCTACAACATGAAACAAGTGTATCGGAGAATCAGTTTGGTTTCCTGCCTGGGAGGTCTACCATGTAAGCTATTTTCTTACTAAGACAATTAGTAGAGAAATATAGGGAGAGGAGGAAAGACCTACATATGGTCTTTGTTGACTTAGATAAAGCTTATGATAGAGTCCCTAGAGAGTTAATATGGGGGGTGTTGGTTGGTAAGGGGGTTTCTCAGGGGTATATAGACATAATTAAAGATATGTATGAGGAAGCGGTAATAAATGTTAAGACCACTAGTGGCATGAGTGGTGATTTTCCTGTAACTGTAGGATTCCACCAAGGATTGACATTGAGTCCATATCTCTTCACATTAGTTATGGATGAGTTAACAAAACATTTGCACGAGGAGATTCCCTGGTGCATGCTATTTGCAGATGATATAGTCTTACTTGATGAGACAAGGGAGGGCTAGAGTTATGGAGAGAAGCATTAGAATCTGAAGGATTTAAAAATAGTCAAACTAAGACATAATATATGGACTAGAATTTTAGCAAGGAGAGTAGGAGTGGAATTGTAATGACCCCAATTTTTGTAATATTAAAAGCCCATAAAAAAGTTCAGTTTTAAAGATAGGGGCATTTTGGTCATTTCACTAGTCACCTTGACTAAACCCATGAATTTGGTCCTCAAAGTGGTTTCATTAGATGCGTCTTAGAAAAAGGAATCCAACGAGACCAAAATCACCCAAAACGGAGTTAAAATGAGCAAGATATGGCCTTTTGAAGTTCAGGGGCAAAACTGTAAATTTCACAAAAACGACTTAACCTGAAAAACACAGGTGCCCGTTTTGATATAGGCACCTCGTCATCTTCAAGCTCCTAGAGGCTTTTGGAACGGCGGTGTTTCAAGGAGAAACCACCGCCATTCTGGAGGTTTCCCCACCGCCATTCAAAGGCGGTTAGAAGCCCTCCAGAACCCTCTTTAAAAGCTCTATAAATAGAGCTCTTGGGTGCCTCTAATGGCAGCCCAAAACCTTGGAGAAAACCTATCGTGGGGCAGTGACCAAGAGGGAAAAACGTGGAGAGAAAACCACCTACGAAGCAGGTATGCTCAAAAACTCCCCAAACCCATCTCACCCATATTCTTAGGCTCAATTCCCCTAAGTTTTTACATGAAAAACCATGCAAAACGGAGCCTGGGAGCGCCACCAAGGACCCTGGGATGTCCCCAGGGCTGCACTGGTTCAACAGGGTCGAACCAGGGTTACCTGAGGACGACCCAGGTCTCTAACGGGCGGGACGATCCAATAGGAACGTCCCACGTTGACGCAGGTCGACGCCTGTTTGAAAAACCAAACGGGACAGACGGGCGAAGTTGTAGCGCTAGCACACGGTGAAGTTTTGTTACTTAAGGAAGCAGGGCGCATGACGCTGACGCGCAGCGCCCTAGCATTCCGACTTTTTGTCTTTAAAGACTCTATGTACATACAATACTAAAACACTTATAACTTGAGATCTAGAGCTCCGATTGAGGCGCCGTAAAAGGTGTTGTGTCCGTATCGACGACGCAGACACATAAAAACCATAAAATCCATGATCAAGACCCAATCAAAGTAGGGAATGACCCTTAGAATAGGATGGTGGCGTGTGGCCACTAGAACTTTGGAAAACTGAGGATACCAAGGCCCAAGTAGGACCTTAGGACACCCATAGGCATAGGGATGGACCCCTAATGCCTAAGTAATAAGACCCAACTGCTCTAAACCCATCAAAGATAGGTTAAACTAACCTTGAGTCCCCAAACCATGTTCAGGAGCGTACGAGGACAAAGGGGTTAACGCGACCTAGTCAGGTATGTGCTCTATCACTATTAAATTCTTTTAAAAGAACTATTGTTATTTGAGAACATATGTTTTAGATATATGACTTGATTTGCATGTGATTTTCATGAATTAATTCAGCATGCATGTTAAATGCTTTGTACATAGCCATGTTTTGAAAGGATTGCATATACATTATGCACATATATGTATTGCAAACAAGTGCATGCATTGCATGATTTAAGTACTTGCAAAGATTGCATGTGCTTGAGGGTTGCCAAAAGATGTTGGAGTGCCGAGGGCCAAGCAGTTGTGAGGGACCCAAAGAGGACAAGTTTTAACAAATGTTTTGACTTATCTTATGTGATTTGGGCAAGTAAGCCCGTGGGTGCTATGCCGAGGGGTCTGGGTTGGCCACCCGGCCTCTACCACTAATAGGTGGATGGGTACCACGCCCAAAAAGAGGCAAGTCCCTACGTCGATTGTATGTGGTACAGCGGGTTACCACTGGTGTCACGGCACTGGGTTGGCGTGTCATAGGCCCTATGGAGGCTATGACCAAGTGTCCTCAGGTACCCGGGGACCACAAGGCGAGGAGGTCATGGGCATAGTGGACCCTATGGTTTGATGTGCATTTCATATAGCATGATATGAGGTTGGTCGACCATACCATACTAGAGATCCATGAGTTGGACTCCATGAGCCATCTATTGCATATCATGATGTCATCATATATATGATACTTTCACTTTTGGATTATGTGATCTTTTAAGTTATAAGAATTTCAGTTGATTATGGATTCTTATACTGATGTTGAATTCGAGTATTCAAACATACGCATATTTTGAATTTCAGTTGATTATGGATTCTTATACTGATATTGAACTCGAGTATTCAAACATACGCATGTTTTGAATGAGCATATGATTTTGAAACATCTCATGCATTTATAAAACTAGTAGTGATAGGCCCTACTGAGTATATTATATACTCACCCGATCCTTAACATTTTTTAGACATCAGTAAGCACTCAAGGACAAGATACGTCCGTATATATCATGGTTCAGGACAGCTCCACTCCCAAAAAGAGGACATCTATGTTAGTGCTATGAGCAAGTGAATCCAAAAGGAAACAAATATACATGTAAGTGAACTCTCAACCTTTTGGACATGTGTTTGTACTTAGTTACAGCTGGGCTGTGCATTGTGACAGGAAAGACCTGGGGAAAAATATTTATGATTTCTGAAGTTTTTCAAAAACTACCTTAGTTGTTGTGAAAGCAAATGACACTCGGGGTTTTCAAAAATGAGTTTAAAACTAAAGGTTTTCCGCTGCATTGCATGGTTTTTACAAAATGGTTTTCAAATAGGGATGCATCCCGCCTTAGGAAATTAGACATTGCATTTAAAAATGCATAAGAAAACCCAGGTCGTCATAGGAATACCAGTCAAGATTGATAACCAAGAAGTTCCTATGAAAGACCACTTTTGGTACTTAGGATCAGTGATCCGTGAGAGTGGAGAGATTGAGAGGGAGATCACCCAGAGAATCCAAGCGAGTTGGAACAAATGGAGATGTGCATCTAGAGTTTTGTGTGATCGGCGAGTGCCACTCAAACTAAAAGGAAAATTCTATAGGATGGCTCTAAGGCCGGCCATGCTCTATGGATCAGAGTGTTGGCTAGTTAAGGAACATGATACTCATAGGATGAGTGTCGCATAAATGAGGATGTTGAGATGGATGAGTGATAAGATAAGAAAGGACAGAATTGGAAATGAAAATATTAGAGGAAATTTAGAGGTAGCACCAATAGGTAATAAGATAAGGGAGATTAGACTTAGATGGTTTGGACATGTCCAAAGGAAACCAACAATGGCACCAGTTAGAAGGAGTGAGGCAATACAAGTAGAAGGTTCTAAAAGGGCAAGGGGAAGGCCCAAAAGAACGTGGATTAAAGTGGTGAGGAAAGATTTAGAAACTTTGGGACTAAATGAAACCATGATATTTAATAGAGTGGAATGGAGGAATAAGATTCATGTTGTGGACCCCTAATTGGGATAAGATCTTGATGATGATGATGATGATGATTATGATTCAATTTCATTACAAAAGTTAGGAGTGTTACAATCTACCCACTTACAAAAATTTCATCCTCGAAATTTCTAACTTATAACTACTCAAACAAATTAGGATACAACTTTTTCATTTCCTCTTCTAATTCTCAGGTCGCTTCCTCGACCGCATGGTGTTACCATAATACCTTGACTAAAGGGATAGATTTGGTCCTCAATTATTGCCCTTTCTTGTCAAAGATTCAGATTTCCCTTTCCTTAAGGTTAAATCAGTATTTAACATTTCTAGTATCCTTTAAAGCACACGAGTCTCATCTAGAATGTATTTCCGTAACATGGATACATCAAATACGTTGTGCGCTTTTGAGAGTTGGGATGGTAAGGTTAATTTATAAACCACCAGACTAACCCTTTCCAAAATTTCAAAGGACAAACATACCTTGGACTGAGTTTTCCCTTACTTCCGAACCTCCTTACCCCCTTAACTGGTGAAACCTTCAGAAACACGTGGTCACCTGCTTCAAATTCTAGGGTTTGGCGTCTTTTATCTACATAGCTTTCTTGATGACTATGAGTGGCCAACAATCTTTTCTTTATTATTCTCACCTTGTCTGTACATTGTTCCACTAATTCTGACTTTATCAACTTCCTCTCTCCCACGTCATCCCAACAAGTTGGTGATCGACACGGTCGTCCATACAATGCTTCATAAGGTGCCATACTGATACTTGCATTGAAACTGTTATTATATGCGAACTTTAATAGTGGAAGATGTTCATCCCAACTTCCTCTCTAGTCTAGTGCACAAGCCCTTAGCATATCTTCTAAGGTTTGAATGGTCCTTTCTGACTAACCATCAGTTGGGAGATGAAAAGATGTACTAAACTTTAGTGATATCCCCAATGCCTACTGCACACTCTTCCAACTTCTAGAGGTAAACCTTCCATCTTGACCAGAGATGATGGAGAGTGGGACCCCATGAAGACTGATTATTTCTCTTACATATAACTGGGCTAAACTGTCGACAGATTGGCTTTGTTTGATCAAAAGGAAGTGCGTCAACTTGGTTAGCCTGTCAACTATTACCCAAATCATATCGTGACCTGCCCAGGTCCTTGGTAACACTACAAAAAAGTCCATGGTGATATATTCCCATTTACATTCTGCCAGTTCTAGGGTTTGTAGTAATCCAGCTAGTCTTTGATGTTCAGCCTTCACTTGCTGGCAAGTTAAGCACTTAGCTACACATTCCCCAATATCTCTCTTTCTACCTTCCCACCAGAAGTTTATTTTTAAATCTTGGTACATTTTTTTTCCTCTAGGGTGTATAAAAAATTTGGATTGATGGGTTTCTTGTAATAGTGCTTTTCTCAAACTCGAGGGAACCACAAGTCTTCCTTGGAACCGAATACCCTCGTTTGAGTCTTTACTAACCCCTATCTTTTCACACATTGCTTGGATTGCTATATCCCCCTCTTGAGCCTTTAGGATTTGTTCAACAAAAGATGACTTAATGATGACATTAGCTAACACTACCTTTGTGTGTCTGCTTAGTGCATCAACCACTACATTAGGCTTTCCAGGATGGTATTGAATTACAAAATCATAATCCTTCAAATATTCTATCCACCTTCTTTGTCTCATATTCAGATAAGCCTGGGTGAAAATATACTTGAGGCTCTTGTTTGACTCATAATTACATGTTCTCTGGCCATTGGATTCCTGTGGGTCCCTTGTGGGCCCCACGCAGTGTGAAAAGACCATTTTGCCCTTTATGGAGAAAAATAGGATTTATTCCCATTGAACTCAGAATTGAGAGTACTTAGTGGCGTTGGATTCATATTTTTGAGTAGATTCCAAATTTTTATGTCTTAGGTCTAAGTTATGAGTAAAATTACCATTTTACCCTTTTGTTCATAAAAATGTAGAAAAATAAGGATTTTTCATCCGAATTTGTAATTTGTCGTGCTTACAGTCATTCTGAAGGGTTCATTGCGTATGTTTTCAATTATACATGTATTATACCTTGATTATACTTCTATGAGAAGTGCATTTTTACTAACCCTAATATTCTAGCCTGATTTGTCCTTGAAATTCTCAATTTCATCACAAAAGTTAGGGGTGTTACAAACACAAGGCATATTGGGCTATCAAAAAGCTCAATTTTGAATTAGATGCTAGTGGGACCCACCAAAAACTCCATCTCATTGAGTTAGAGGAATTGAGAAAGGATGCATATGATTTTGTATGACTATACAAAGACTGGATGAAGGTTAACCATGATTGATAAATATGAAGGAAATCCTTCATGCCTAGACAAAAGGTCATGTTGTATAAATCAAGATTGCATATCTTTCTAGGTGAACTCAAATCTTGACGGACTAGACCTTACGTCATACGCATAGTATACTCCCATGGGATAGTCGAGATTAAGAAGGATAGTGACATCCAAAATGTCAATGGTCAAAGGTTTAAAACCTTTCTTAGACATGCTTAACCTTGACATTGGAGACACTTTTAAAGGCACCACATTATCATGATCCACCCTAGACTACTTTAGGAACCTTGCAGATCATTGTCCTTAGACTCATCATCATGTCTTCCTAAAGATGTAAAACTTACCACTCCCTAGGAGGCCACCTAGATTTTTATCAAATTTTAGTCTTCTACATCTTTCCATTTCATATAAGGTCTTATGTTTTCAAACACTGGGGACAATGTTTCATTCAGGTTGGGGGGTGTAGATGTACATAAGAATTTTAGATTCTAGATTTCCTTCAAAAAAAAAGAAGAAGAAGAAGAAAGTTTTCATGAAGAGATCCCTTACTGTGATGATCTTTAAATTTTCATAACTTAGTAATTCTACTATTTTTACCTCTTAATGGAAGTGTATATGGCTAGTTTTGCATATTATTCATATGTTGAAGCATTTTATGAAGGTTAATTCTTTGAAAATATTTACATACAGTACATAGTTAAGAGTAATAGAGAGGAATGACTTAGAGACCCTGAGGAAAATGTGAAGACAAATAACCCAGCTAGTTTCAGAGACTATCTTCTTTTAAGAGAGTTATAAGTAATTCTACATTTTCTTCAGCATACATAGTTTAATGTGATCCTGTTATCCTTGTTTTGGTTAACCATCAAGAATAAATAGAAGTAATAGCTTTATTTCTAGAAAATTTATTGAATCTAATAAGCTTTAGAAAACTTAGGGAATGATATAGACCATCATTGTTTAGCCTATAGACATAAAACTCACCCAATAAAGTATACCACTAGTTAGCCCTTTAAGCCTATTACTAAGCCTTTTCATTCTTAACCCCATTTACTATAACCTAGAAAATCCAAAAATAAATAAACACCCATTACCCATTTTCAAAAGAAAAGTGAAAAGAAAGAAAATTTGAAAGAGAAAATTACAAAGGAAATTCACTTAAGTATAGTCAAAGAAAAAATCCAACAATCAAAAGAAGACCTCTACTCAATTTTGAACCTTTGAAATCCTTATGCCCTTCTTTTATGAACCTGTCCCAAGCCTACGTTTCCTCTTATTTAAAGACATTTGGATCTTAGGGCGAACATAGCCTCAAAGAGGACATAAAAAGAAAGAATTAAGGTAAACTACCCCTACTATTCTTGGTAATAATATCCACTCTTAGGGATCACTTTCCTTTGTCTCATTAGCACTTAATTTTTTTTTTGTGAACCATTAGCTTGTTCGATACAGTCACATAAAGAGAGAAATATGTTCAACCCTTTATCTGAGAGGTTCACTTTCTGAGAGTATACCTATAAGAATTTGAGGTCAAAAAATATGTCCAATAGAATTTAAGCATATCTAATTAGAGGTTATGACTTATGACATTGTACCCACACATGCATTAGAAGAAATAACTAGAATAAAATGTCTTTAGTATGTATATGATTTATAAAATTGTCAGTCATCTCCATTAAGTTGTGAAAAATTAATAGAGTGCTAATGAATGAAGATTCTTTAAGATAAAATAGGGGAATCAACCTTAGAGAATTTTGTGTGTATATTCACTACAAACCCCCATGAGGTCTAACTTGTCCACTAGGGATAACCTAGGGGCTTAAGGCTTGTTGCATATGCTAAATGCAATTGTGAGTAACTATGAAAGTGGCACTTTGTATCTTGTTTTTAGAATAATTTTTTGCATGCTTATCTTTGGACTATCAAAATTCTGGTAGGGGGTATGATAAGTGCTAATTTTTCATAAAACTACCCAATTAGTTCCACAAGTGTTATAACTTGTAGGGTTAAATTAGGATTTTTGACCAAAATTTGTAACACATGCATTTTTGACCTAATGACTCAAAAATTTCATATCTTGTAGATCCAGAAGCTAATTTGATGTAAATATGCGATTGATCATGTTTTTCTAAGATTTATTAGATTTTTTAACTTTGGAAGCGAGATGGTGATCCCATGGTCCAAATCAATCAGGATAAAAATGGAAAATCAAGATCAAAAGATCGAGTCAACTCCTAAAAGTAATCAATCCAAGTGAGATCAAAGGTTAAGATATTCCTTAGGACCATTATTGATACAATCAAAGGAGCTAAAGGTGGACAAAGTTGGCCCACGCACAATCCATGCATAGTCCACCACCTTTGCATGGGTGCATTTAAGCCACTTAGCCATAATGAAGCTATGAAGAAAATGACAAGCTAAGGAGCCAAGCCAATCACCAAAGCCAAGGAATTGAGCTCTCAAGCTAGGCTAGCAATGAAGCAAAGCTAATAGAGCACTCAAAGTTAGTCATCTACGCTACATGAGCTAAGGTAAATGGATAGCCTTGATTGAAGGAGACTATAAAGAATTATCCATGGGATTTATGGGGATATTTTGAACTCAATTAGAGAAAATTTACTAGGATAATGTGGCATGTGGACCAATAGGAAGAGATCCCTTCATTTTTTATATTTTTCTATGTTTTTTCTACTTTTTTCTCACTTCCGCCTCACCACTAAGATGCACTACGAATTTCACTTTCTATTCAAGAGTCCTTCCTTTCTAAGACATTTTTACCTGCCTAAACTCCCATCCAAACCATCCAACCAATTCTCACTTCCTAAGAAACCACATATCAAATCAATTTTCCCCACCTCACTTCTCTTTCCTAACCATCTCTTTCCTCCTAGCTTCTTTTTTCTCTCTTACCTCATCATCAACCAACCCACTTTCCATATTTCAAAGGAATCCATGATTTTTGAAGGGGGATGATGCCCCTTCCTAAAAAAGTGGTGTCTTCCACCTTAAAGCATTCTAAAAGGGGCAACCCACTCATTCATCTTAAAAACCCTAGGAAACTCTTCGTAACCTCATCTTAGCCATCTAAATTGTCTTGTTTTAATCCCCACCATTCCTCTAACTCAGGTCACCCTAGAGAATATAGGAGAAAAAGTAAAAGAAATTAAAAACCTAGGATTAGAGGCATCTCTCCTTGGAATAAAAAGACCTCTCCTTCACTTAGAGGAGGGCATTCTTTTCCTTCCCCCATTATTCTTACATTTTTTCCTTGAACTTTCTTCTCTTTAGGGTGTTGATTTCCATTCCAAGGTAGGGCTGCATCTTCTCCAAGTGTTCTACATCAAGGATTGATATTGTGGTTCTTCTTTAAAAGGTTGTTTTAATCCTTTTGACATTCATCTCTTTTGAATTGTCTTTAGCTTTCATTGTTGCTAGTTATTTCTTTTATTAACTTAGTTCTTTTGGTTGTGATTCAAGATTCAAAGTTATTTTTCCTTTGAAGTGACATCCAAGGGAAAGTCACTTTGAATCTAATCTCATCTTTGCATAGATATTTTGTTAGTGATTCCACTCTCATGCTTGTTTCCCCATAGTTATTCTCAATGGTTCACATGCAACTTTGTAGAGACTTGGATATTGATTAAGGAGTATGAGCTATCATATTTGGATTACATCTTTCTAAAGCATGGTGCACCTATTTCATGAATAGAACACACCATCTTTTGTAGTGTTCCGTTTTTTTTAATACTAGTTTATGTTGAATGAAATCTCTCTATGTTGATGGATGATAATTAGTTCTTCTTATTTAGTTGTTGCATGTTGATGTCATGGTGTGATAATTAATTGAATGCTATGTTTAATTTCCCAACCATTCAACCAAAAACCTATGGAAACCATGTGTACAATTGAAAAGAGTGAACACATGATTTTTGAAGGTTATTAGGTTGAAGATAGAAAACATTAGAACTCTCCTTGGCTGCTTGTAGATCATTAATTTAATTGTTCATTTTAACAAGCATGAAGAACACTTACGAAATGATGTTGATACCATGCATGCTATCCATAATTAGTGCGTGTGGTTTTGAATGATTTAGTTGTGTACATCAAGCTAGTTGATCCCATTCATGTTAGTGAAAGTTAGTTTAATTAGTGTTTGATTTTTAATCTATATATGATTGTTAGCATATTGTTTGATTAGTTTATTAGTGGTTAAAGTTTTCGTTCTCATAATTTTCATTGCATTCTTTAGGATTTGCATGATTAAGAAAGTAGTTGATTACTTACATGTTTCCTTATATTAATTACTAAATTTCATATTTAGAAAAGTTAATTTAGGAAAGTTGTAAATTTAGAAAGTTTTCATTTAGGAAATTTTTCATTTTAGAAATGTTTTTTAGGAATTTTTTTAAGTTTAGCACATTTTAAAATTTAGCCTAATTTCCATCTTCATGTGTTAATTTTCATTTTTAGTTTGGAAAAAATCTCTAGAATTTGGCCAAGTTAGATAATTTAAATTAGGGACCTATAGTTCACATCCATTCAATTCCTCTTGGGATCAGCCTCCTTACGTCAATTACTATAATTGATTCATGTGCTTGCAAGTTTAACTTAAAATCACAACACAATATATATACAATATAATGTATATCAAAGCCATATTATCTCGCATATCTCATATAACAAAGCGTATCTTAAAAAGAATAGATAAATTGTCTCATGGAAAGGATACCAACTATTAAAGATGTTATACTTTAAGAGAATCCTTACTCATTAATAACCACATCCAAGCCATTCTACTCTAAGATCAAGTTAGGTCCTTTACTAAGACAAAACATAAGGCTTAAGACAGGGTTATCAAAGAAAGTGGTATAAGGGTAAACAAAATGTTTTAAAGAATATGCAAATTTCTTCTATTAAAGTATTCATAATCTTCCTTTCATCTTGACAGTGAACTTTTTTCTTTTTTTATTGGCTTCAATTTTCTTTTCCATTCCACTTTTTTGGAATTTTCTTCTTTTGAAACATTTTGATGTTCACCTCTTGAACGATATTGTCTATACATATTCATCAAGACATTTCCAACCATCTCTAAATATTTTCAAATAGACTGGGTAATGGATATATTATAGGGTTAAATATGGGTAATGATTAATTGGCTACTCATGAAAAGGCTATAATATAAAGGCTCAAAGGAAAAACTAGTAGAAGATAATATAGGGTAAATTAAAGGCTTTGGGTTAAACAAGGATGACCTCTATAATTTCTTAGTTTTCATATGACTCAAATGTCCATAAACTCAAGAGATAAATGGTATTGTCTTTAAATGATTTCACCATAGTTGACCAAAAAAAGAGGAATAATGAGACCAACTACAAATTCATGCCCACTATGAAAATTTCAAATTTTTGTATAACCCTCATAAAGAAAGAACAATCTAATCTCACTAGGTTATAAATCTCTACTAATTTTCTTCAAGATCTCTAAGTTATACTTACTTTTCAACCTAAACTATGTATATAACTATTGTGCAATAATTATTCTAGGTATAATTTTCATAAAGCTCTAGAAAAAGGATAATAAAATGAACTAGTTGTATGCAAATCTATTAATAAGCTAAAGTCTAAAGCTAACACTAAATATTTAAAATTTTAAATTCTCTTCCTTACATAGGAACTTACCAAAGAAATCTAAAGAAAATATAAATACTTTTCAATTTTCATTTTTCCTGTGGGTGCCTCCTTTAGTGAAATCAAAATTGAGTTGCTTAGTTGCTGATTAAGCTTTATGCTCTAACTCAATCAATACGTGGTAGAACTTTCCATAAATTAGCCAGTAGGTAGGACATGCCAATGGGAGTCTTGAAAGTAGTACAGTAAGCCTGGACTGCATCATTAAGTTGTAAAGTCCAATCTTTATGATTAGGATTTACCATATTTTCTAAAATGTACTTGTTCTACCAATTGGACACCTCTATTTGTCTACTAGTTTTGGGATGGTCAAGAATTGCAACTCTATGGGTTACACCATATCATTTCATTAAACCTTCAAAAACTTAGTTGTAAAAATGTTTTCCACCATTGCTAATAATAACATGTGGAATTTCAAAATGTGTAAAGATATTATCTTTTAAAATTTGGACCACCACTTTAGGGTCCTTTGTTTTGCATGTTATAGCCTCTACCCATTTAGATACATAGTCTACTCCCACATGAATGTACAGATACCCAAAAGAGTTAGGAAATGTGATGATAGAATTAATGCCTTGGATACCAAAATGCGTCACAATTAATATAGGGTTTAAGGGCATCATGTTTCTACATTCCATACTTCATACCTTCTGATAATGGTCACATACCATATAATAACCATGAGAATCCTTGAAGATAGTGTGCTAATAAAATACACACCTTAAAATCTTGGCAGCAATCTTTCTTGCACTAAAGTGGCTTCTACAAGCATGGTCATGACAAAAGGAGATGATACTTTTATGGTCACCATCATAACACATCTCCTAATATTTTCATAGGGAGAATAATTGAATAAGTACAGATCATCCACAAAGAGGCACCTTACCTTGGCTAAAAATTTAGATTTATCTTGTTTGGACCAATGTGATGTCACTTGACTTGTAACAAGATAATTAACAATGTCTTCAAATTAAGGAAAATGAGAAACTTGCAATAATTGCTCATTCAAATGAGACTATTTTATGGGCAATGATTCATTAGTAGACTTTACAATCAACCTAAATAAACGGCTACTATATTTTTGGAACCCTTCTTGTCCAGAATATCTATATCAAACTCCTATAGCATCAAAATCCAATTGATCAACTAAGATTTAGCATCCTTTTAATACAAAAGATACTTTAGGGCAGCATGGTCCAAATATATTATCACCTTAGATCTTAATAGATAGGATAAAAATTTGTCTACTGCAAATATTATAGCCAACAACTCTTTTTTTGTAGTGGAGTAATTGAGTTGGACATCATTTAATGTATTGCTAGCATACTATATCACATGGGGCAATTTAGCAGTACATTGCCCCAAAACAACACTAATTGCATAGTCAGAATCATCACACATTATTTCAAATGGTGCACTCCAATCCAACAGTGGAATGATAGGTGAAAAGATGAGTTCAGCCTTAATGATATCATATTCTTTCATATAATGTTCATTAAAGTCAAATGTTGCCTCCTTTGCAAGTAAATTACAATGTATTCTAGATATTTTTCTAAAATCCATGATGAATCTTCTTTAAAATCCAACATGTCCTAAGAATGGCATAATCTCCTTCGCCATCCTAGGAGAGGTAAGATTAGATATAAGATCCAATTTTGCTTTGTCAACCTCAATGCCATTGTGTGATATAATGTGCACTAGAACTATTTCACTTTTTATTGTGAAATGACATTTTTTCTAGTTCAACACTGAATTCTTCTCTTTGCACCTGCATAATACTAAAGCTAGGTGGGCGAAGCACTCATCAAATGATGACCCAAATGATGAAGACATCCATAAACGCCTACAGGAACCACTTTGCCATGTCTTAAAAAATGCTCATCATACACCTTTAAAATGTCATAGGTGCATTGTATAACCCAAAAGGCATGCATCTATAGGTAAAGATTCCAAAAGGACAAGTAAAGGTTGTCTTCTCTTGGTCTCCATCAAGAAAGTAGTAATACTCATATCTGACTAACCTTTCTAGTATGTGGTCAATAAATGGGAGAGTCCTCACAATCAAGATCAATTTTTGATAGTCAATACACACTCTCCACCTAGTGGTCATTCGGGTGGGACTAATTCATTGTCAATATTTTTTTAATACTATGACACTAGATTTCTTGGTTATAACTTCAATTGGGTTGATCTAAGAATTATCAATAATGGGGTATATGATTCCAACATCTAGCAGCTTTAACATATTCATTCTTATTACTTCCTTAGTAAAAGGGTTAAGCATCCTTTACATGTCCCTAGTTGGTTTTACATTATCCTCAAGGTAAATATGATACATGTAAATTGTTGGGATTATCCACTTTATATTTGCTATGGACCACCCTATAGTTGTTTTATGTTCTCTAAGAACATTAAGTAGCTTATACTCCTATTACTTGTTTAAATAAGAAGAAGTAAATATGGGTAGGGTCTCAGATGGACCTAAAAATGCATATTTTAAGCTGTTAGGTAATGGTTTTAGGTCAAGAGTAGGGGTTTCTTAGTAGGTGGAACATTGGAATCTTAGGAAGTATAAGTTGTTCCACTTTAGCTTTCCATTTAGAAGTGTCTAAAATAGGCACTAAGCAGTGAATTCACTTCTATGATGTAATTGTCCATATCAACATTTCATTAAAATGAGATAGACATGCTACAAGCGGATCAAAGTTGGAGGATATGAAGAATGTATCATGGACAGACTCTTAATCATATTTACCTCAAAAGAATCTACATAGTTTAGCTGTTGTCTGGCATTAAAGAAAATAATTTTAATCTTCATGTCACTAAAAGCCAATTTCATGATTCCATTCATATTGATAATGATTACATTAGCGATGGCCAAGAACGACCATTCTAGAGTAACTATATTTGTCTACCAAGATCAGCTACATGTTAGGTGTCCAAAACCAAAAATTCTACTGGAAATAAAAAAATTTTCAACCTGCCCTAATACATTCTCTACCACACCACAAGAAATTTTGACTAACCAATGTGCTAATTACAGTGTTATGGTAGTTGATTTCATCTCCCCCAAACCTAGTTGCACATAGACTATATATGTCAACAGGTTTACACTAGCCCTAAGTCCAATAATGCATTATCAATTGTGTGTTTTCCAATCACAAATGATATAGAGTGGCTCTAAGAATCTTTATAATTTGGAGAAGTATTAGGCTAGATAATTGAGTTGACTTGCTTGATGAGAAAAGCTTTCTTTTGAACATTCAAATGTTGCTTTTATGTGAAAAGATCCTTCATAAATTTAGCATAAGGTGGTATTTCTTTAATGGTGTTAAGTAATGGAATGTTGATATTAACATGTTTGAACACATTCATTATCTCATGAAAATTGCCACCTTTCTTTGCTAACTAGAGTCTTTTAGGATAGAGAGCCTTGGGAATATATGGTGCTTCTCTTTACCCTTGATCTTTAGATGAATTGCTAATCTCCAATTGTTGCTTAGGGTTCTGCACCATTGAGTAGGTAATTTACCTTTCGCCCTTTCACATAAAGCAGTAGACAACTATTTGATATTTAAATTTTGATGTAGATTGCAAATTGGCCTCTAGAGTTTGCTTCTTATCATTTTGAAATTAGAATGAACTTTGCATAAATAAATTGAGGGCCTTCTCAATAGATGGTTTCCTTATTGGTTGTGAAACTATTAAGAAGGTTGCTGCTATTGTGGTCTAAGGAAAAGGTTGGGGAGGTAGAATTCCATGTGGACCCCCATGGTGATTATTCTTTGATGAAGAAAAGTTAGGATGCCTAGCCAATCCAAGGTTGTAGGTATCAGAATATGAGTTGTTGCTAGGATTGCTAAATGCATTCATCCATTACTTGCTTTGAATACTATTCAAGGAAGGCAAGCTTGACGGGCGTGGAGTTGTAGGATGTACAAGAGTAGAACAAATTAAGCAAACCACATATTGAGGTTGTATAGAGAATCCATTAGTGAACATGAATGTATCTAATGATTGTGCAGGACTATCTATCTTGCCAACTTCATAAGCCAACATATCTATTTTACTGTACAAATCAACCCCTATTTCATATAAACTTCCCTTTCTCGGAGGTAGTGAATTTCTTTCCATTATGTCAAGTAATTCCATTCCTGGAAATTCTCATATAAAGTCTTAAAGAAAATGCAAGCCCTCACATCACTTTACATCATGAATGTCCCACCACAAGTGGCATCTATCACGTGATAGTTTTATGGTGTTAGACCTTCATAGAAGTATTATACCTACTGCTGCTCAAATTCATAGCATGGATATTTTAGTAACAAGTCCTTCCATCGTTCATATGATTCATAAAAATGCTCACCCTCTTTTTGCTAAAATTTTATTATTTCCCTCATGAGGGCATTGTTTTATGGGGCCTAGGAAAAATTATTTAGGAATTTTCTAGATAATTGTTCCCATGATGTGATGTACCACCTCTAGAGAGTTAAGCCACCCTTTGCTTTATCCTTTAAAGAGAAGGGGAATAATATTAACCTAATAGAATCATTTGAATAGTTACAGTATTTAAATATAGCAAAGATGTCAAGGAATTCCTTAACATGGTCCTACATGTCTTCTTTGTCTAATCCATAGAAAGTTGATAGAAGTTGTATAGCCCCTAACTTTAACTCAAAGTCATCTACAATAGTCCCAAGTAATACTATATAAGGTGGCGAGTTACATTGGATAGGGGTAGAGTAGCCTCTCAATGGATTTCACCCCTACTACTTGGCCATGTTTAATGCAAGGTTATTTATTTCAACTTGATTTCGTAACCCTTTCCTAGTGGTCTATTCAATCTCAGGATCCAATAGTACTAACTCTGGGTTCAACGATCAATGGCCGTGCATGGACTAGTGATTTGTGTAGTTGATTCAACCTTTTATACAAGGAAAGATATTTGATATATACAAATTATGAGTACTTTTTTCTGTCAATGAAAATTAAGGAGATCCTAGACTAAATGTTCTAACATATATGCAAATGATGCACAACCAAAGGCACACAATAAATCCAACCATAAGGCAAACAAACTAAAATTTTATTTATCATTTATTTCTACACAAGGAGAGACTTTTGGATTAATACTAATTAAATTAGCTCATCCTTTCTTTTAGCCTTGTCTTACTACTTACTAGTTAGATCCTAACATAATCAACTGCTTCATACGCTCCTCAATTAGCCGTGGGTAATCTAAGTAGTCAAGTGTGTTTGTAGAGCTAGTCATTTAAATACCAATGCAGGGGCCATTGGAGTGGCAGTAAGGCTCCTCCTTCTAAGAGAACCATATGAGTCCATGGGCTTTTATAGCTCTCTTCTAATTGATTTTAATTAATTTGGAAGACTAGAGTGCGTCAAGTGATGATTAACCTAAGTGAGATAAGGGGTGGTGATGAAATCCACCCTTGAACTTGTCGGGGTGATTGCCCTTACTAATTAATTTGTCATTCCCATGATAGTTTGATCAATCATATATTACCTCAAAGCAATAAACATGCCCTAAATGCAATAAAAAGCAATAACCTAATGCTATAATCTAAAATGCACACTATATGCTATTATCTACCATTCAAAATGCAAAACTAAATTAATATGCAAGCCCTAATCCAGGAGACGTAAGGTGTTAGGACGCTCACAATGGGGTCCTGGATAAAGTGTTCTTATACAAAGCTGAATCCATGTACAAACCATCTCTTCTTCCAAATTAGGACGATTCACCCTTGACCTGTATTATTCCAACCATTTTTAAAGTGAAATGCTATTTAATAAAATACATTTATGTCCTCACCATAATTCACTAAAAAATAAAAATGTAAATTATCCTAATTTCTTTTCCAAGTTCTTCTCCAAAATCTTGTAAAAATAAAAATAAAAATAAAAATAAAAGTGAGTATTATAAACCACATGAATTAGAGAAAATATGAAAAGTATGCAAATAAAATGTATTCAATCCTAAACTATGACTAATTGTAAAGTAACTTGAACTAGACTCCAACTATAATTTCATTGTGAGTTTCCATCTATGATACCAAAAACACAATGTGTTTTTCAATGTATGCAAGCGCATTGGTCAACTATAGAATAGTATATAAAAGTGTGGTTTGATCTAGGAGGAGTCTAATTTATGGTTTTATAGAATTTTAGTTACAATCTAATTGAAATTTCTCTAACCTACCTAACAAATGATATTTAATTTTCAGAAAGAATGCCAAAAGAGATAAAATCATACAAAAACTAAACCTAGGGTTTCTTAATCGACCACAATAAAATTAAATATTTCAACAATCAAGTAAATTACAATTTTGTTATCACTCATGTTAATAAAATCTCAATGACTCTAAAAACACAAAAAAATTTATCTTTAAATCTCTGTTCATATAAATTTCTTAATTTAAGGATTAAGCTTACTTCAATGAATTTATTCAAGGTATACTTTGTATTTTTAGGGGAGTGACTATCAGAGATTGTCCTACATTGCTAAATCTAAAATTAATATTTATGCATACTTTTAATATACTTTTACTTACAAAATTATTCACTTGTTGTGGTTTCATCTTAACCCTAGGATAAAAAAAATTAGCTACTCATAATTTTAAATTAAATTTAAAATTGACTTTTATCAATCACTTATATGTAACTAAAAAGAATTAAATCTTGTGAAACCAAAACAAGTATTAACTAATAAACCAAAATGAACAAAACAAACATATAACTAATAAAATAATGAAATAAATAAGATTCTTAACTTAAAATTTAACAAATTACAATTAGTACAATGCTTAAAGAAAAAGGGTTGAGAGTTTACTTACATGTATAACTGTCTCCTTTTTAATTCACTTGCTCGTAGCACTAATATCTCCTGAGGCGTTGTCTATTTGTGAGTAGAACTATCCTGAAAAATGTTAAGGATAGGGTGAGTATATACTATACTCAGTAGGAGTCTATCACTACTAGTTTTATAATGCATGAGATGTTTTAAAATCATATGCTCTTTCAAAACATGTGCATGTCTGAATATTAAAGTTCAATATCGATATTAAAATCCATTGTCATCTGAAATAATAACGAATTAAAGGATCACATAATCCAAAATCGAAGGTATCATATACATATATATCATAACATTATGATATGCATAAGATGCTTCATTGAATCCAACTCATGGATATCTAGTATGGTATGGTCGACCAACCTCATATCATGTCATATGAAGTGCAAATAAGTCCACAAAACCATAAGGTCCAACTATGCCCACGACCTCCTCGCCGTGTGGTCCCCGGGTACCTGAGGACACTCGGTCATAGCCTCCACGGGGCCTATGACACGTCGACCCAGTGCCGTGATACTAGTGGTAGCCCCCTGTACCACATGCAGTTGACGTAGGGACGTTGCCTCTTTTTGGGTGTGGTACCCATCCACCTAATAGTGGTAGAGGCTAGGTGGCCAACCCAGACCCCTCGGCATAGCACCCACGAGCTTACTAGCCCAAATCACATAAGATCAAACAAGCGAAAAATCTCTTTTTCAAAACCTGTCCCCTTTAGGTCCCTCACAACTGCCTGGCCCTCGATACTCCAGCATCTTTTGGTAACCCTCAAGGACATGCAATTTTTGCAAGAACTTAATGCTCACAAATCATGCAATGTATGCAATAGTTTGCACAACATATCTATGCATAATGTATATGCAATTATTTACAAAACATGTCTATGCATAAAGCATTTATCACATGCATGCTGAATTAAGTCATGCTAAACAAGTCATATGCTTAAAACATGTATTCTGAAACAATAATAATTCTTTTAAAAGAATCTAGTAGTGATAGAGCACTTACCTAACTAGGTCGTGCTAACCCCTTTGTCCTCGGACGCTCCTGAACATGGTTTGGGGAATCAAGGTTAGTTTGGCCCATCTTTTATGGGTTTTAGAGTAGTTGGTCTTATCACTTAGGCATTAAGGGTCCATCCCCATGCCTATGGGTGTCCTAAGGTCCTAATTGGGACTTGGTATCTTCAGTTTTCCAAAGGTTTAGTGGCCACGCGCCACCATCCTATTCTAAGGGTCATGCTCACCTTTTATTGGGCCTTGATTAGGGATTTTATAGTTTTGGTGTGTCCGCGTCGTTGACACGGACACAACGCCTTTTGTGGCCCTCAATTGGAGCTGTAGATCTCAAGTTATAAGCGTTTTAGTGTCACACGTACATAAGGGTCTTAAGAGTGAAAAGGTGGAATGCTAGGGCGCTGCACGTCAAGGGTATGCGCCCGCCTTTTCTAAAGGAGCAGAAAATCCCAAACTGCTAGCACGTCTGCAGACACGCCGGGTTTTCTTGCCCGTCTCTCTCTTTTGCGGGCGCGTCCACGGACGCGGCCGTTTGGTTTTTCTCAGACGCAGTCGACACATCTCATCCCTGTGGGACGTTTCATTTGTTTGGGGGACTAGGGCGTCCTCAGGACACCCTGGTTCGACCCTGTCGAATCAGTGCGGCCCAGGGAACGTCCCTGGGTCCTTGGTGACTCTCCAGGGCTCCACTTTGCATGATTTTTCATGCAAAAACTTAGGAAAATTGATCTTAGAACTACTTTGAAGATGGGTTTTGAGGGATCTTGGGCATACCTGGCCCGTTGCTGGGTTTTTCTCCTCGTTTTCCCTCTAGGTTGCTCCTCTACAACAGGTTTTCTTCAAGCTTTTGGGCTGCCATTAGAGGTGCCAAAGAGCTCTATTTATAGAGCTATAAGAGGGTTCTGGAGGGGGCTCTCACCGCCTTTGAATGGCGGTGGAGAAACCTCCAGAATGGCGGTGATTTCTCCTCTAATCACCGCCGTTCTAGAACCCTATAGGAGGTTGAAGATGAAGGGAGCCCATATCAAAACGGGCCCCTGTGTTTTGCAGGCTAAATCCGCTTTTTTGTAAAAATTACATTTTTGCGCCTGAACTTCAAAGGGCCATAACTTGCTCATTTTAACTCCGTTTTGGGTGATTTTGGTCTTGTTGGATTCCTTTTTCCGAGACGCACCTAATGGTACCATTTTCAAGACCAAAATTTTGGGTTCAGTCAAGGTGACTAGGTGAAATGACCAAAATACCCTTATTTCCAAAAGGTGAACTTTTCATTGCTATCTTGGGATTTTAATGTTACAAAATTGGAGTCAGTACATTATTACCCCCTTAAGAGAATTTTGTCCTCGAAATTCCATAAATTATCATCTTCCAGGTATTTGTCTCTTAGATGATTTCTTGGTGAATGCATTCCCCCTTAGGAATCAAATCTAGGCTCATCCTCAATTTATCATTTCTATTGTTCTTCCTACAAGGCCTTACCTATAAGGGCCGCTTTCGCTGCGTACTTTGATGCATACTCCCATACGTGCCAATTTAACAATACTAGTTTCTAGTGGTAATTCATCTATCTCAAAATCCTTAGATGCCTGTACTTTTCTCATCATGTATAGTATAGTCTCCTCGTAGGATTATGCTTCTTCATTCATGTATATACTTCTTTCAAGATCATATTATCTTATTTCTCCTATTTTATTTCGAATATCATAGGATAATCCCTTTCATCTAGTGATCTCTTTCATTATCACAAGCCCAAAAAAAGGTTACCTTCTTTCTATTGTGTCTAACTTTGCTTCTTATATTTGTCTCCAAGATACTTTAATAACTGATATGGTACCATGTTCTCTATAGCCAAACCTTTGATTAACTTCGAATGACTTGATTCCTCAACAAAAATTACATTAAAAAATGAAAGCCAATTAGTAGCATCTTCCGTCGAGGACCTTATCATATACTGAAAGTAAAATGTCCTAACTCTATATCCAGTTTCATAATTATTGAATTCATTAAACGCTTTCCTCTGTGAGGATTTTATCCCAACTCATGTCAAATGTTAATGGTCGATTCATCATCATGGGTCACATGTTCTCATCCAGAAGCCTATCTCATTATTCACATCCATTTGTTATTAGGATTTTCAATAATGTTCTCATCCATGTAAGGCAAAAAGTCTCTTATACCCGAGTACCCTTACTAGGTCATGGTTGAATCCTTTGTCATCATCCTCTTTGTCCTTTCTTTGCTTGATGGTTTCCTTCGTAACCTTTCAGTCCAAAAGTTCTATCCTCAATCCAGTAGGGTTAGTCCTTAGGAAATTCCTTCACTTGATTTTTCGTACTTGGTATATGCTTATAACAACTAACTTTTGTCTAAAGGCAACGTAACATCAAATCTCACCTTATAATGTGTTAGTCATCTCACCTTTTCTCCTTCCATTCCTTATATCAATATGTTGTTCAATCTTGCATCAAGGCTTTATCGTCAACCATGCAGTCTGTATTGTCAGGAGGTATAAGTAGTGATTTTCTCAATTCCTTAAATTTTATCCTTCAACTGCCTCCTCATAATTAGCTTATAATAGCAGTTCTTGTTCAATAGCTACTACATCAAGTTATGCTGAATCTGTTAAATCATCAAATTTGAAAAACACTTAGGTAAGCATGGAACATTTTCGTAGACATATAGAAAGACTTTATTTGATTACCTATTGATCTCTTTTCAGATTTATCTTTGTCATAAGCTCAAGGGTCTCTAAAGTGATCAATACTTATTTGCCTTCCTTTTCAATCCAAGTCAACAATATTTTTCAGACTCAAAGTAATTTCTTTACCTTGTCATGGTAGCCATTTTGAAAAATGTTTCCCATTGGTTTAGATCACTTCTTATTTTTGTTCCTATCTCAGTTGCAACTGTTCTCATCGACTAACCTCATACCCTCAATTGACTTATTTTAACAAGTACTTTTCTTTTCAAGGAAAACTCAAGTCTAAAGACTTACAACATCCCTCTGAGTATATAACTTCGACTACTAACATATTTGATCAAATAGGGTGGGATACCTTTAGTCAATAGTGCTCTAAAGGTAATGGCTAAATAATGGTCTTGAGATTTTTGCTCTTCCAATCTATGATAGCAAGACCTCAATTTGATCCTTGATGGTACCCTACTTACTAAATGGACAAGTCACTATCCGGCTTAATCCCTTTTTCAATATATTTTATTTACTCATGTAGTGGCAAGGTGAGATATCACCAAATTTTCCTTTTTATTATATCCATTGGTGTTCCCCATAAGCTAATGGATCCGATAAGAATCTAATTGTAATAATTGATATCAAACTATTTATAGAATTTTAATTTCTAGTTGGTCGCCATTCTTCTTTGAAAATTTCTTGTCACATAATCTCCTGAAATTCGATACTCTACTCAAAGTCTTAAATCTCCTATGCTTCTCTCTATTATACGTATCATTGCCAACTCAACTATTATTATTCCTTTGAAGTTGATTGGTTATCTTCAAGATGAAAGATTTGTATGTATCCTCACAAAGTCATGATTTCCTTCTTTTGAATATTCAATATTCATCCAATACTTATAGTTACATCTCTATCTCTTTGTGTCTTTTCTTCAATATCCATTTGGTCTACGTGGATCAATGTCTCTATATGCGTTGTTGCATATATTTGATACTTCATCTATTTCTTCAAGTAACATATATGATAAACTGAATGCTTCTCAGAAATTCTAAACTGTCTTAAGATCATTGAAATCCTCAATTGCCTATAAGCCTCAATAAAATTCATACAATGTCTTAATAATGGCATTGACGTTTTGATCATGCTATACTTTTCATGTTAGGATCGATCTATTATTCACAGATCTATCATCCCCAATATTATTGTCAAAATCTTTTGGTAACATTGTCGAATATAGTTCCCTATCTTATTCGTGTTATATTCCTCATAATATGTCACTTGTATACATCTTCTGATTTGCTCCATAATACTCAAGTAGTTATTATTTGATATCACTTCACTTTTCATGAGACTTCAATTAAGGTATCCAAAATTGAGCTAAGTCTTTTAGGATCTATTGCTTTGTAATCTAGTACAAGTCATAGTCATCTCCTAATATTATCTTGCATCCTCATCCCTCTTAGATTATTATCAAAATTTTCTCAAAGTCTTTCTTTTACATCTCTTATCATTCTCATATCATATCCCTTGTGATAGTGTACTCATATTCTGATATTCTTTATGATGGTAAGATAGCCATCTAAGTTCTTCAATTTTCTCACCTTTGATGAGATTGCTTTATTGCAGGTTAGAACTATCTACTAACAAGTTCAATAACATCTTCAGTCCTTCATCATTCTTATCATAATATAATCCATATATGAGTTTTCATATTTGCACCATACACCAATCCTTAATCCTTAAGTCATCTTAGACTAGATTTTGGATAAGGGTTGCACTATCCTTTGCCTAATTATTTGTTAAACCAAGCTGTGTTTCACCTATTTATTTATGGTGAAATGCCTTGAGCATTAATATTGTAATCCTCAAATAGAAGTAGTCATCTCTACTACTCCTTTTCATACTACTTATTCTTGATTTTCTCTCTTGTCCATGACCCTTGGACATGCTGGACTGGCTGTGAAAGGATAAAACCTGGGTTCTAATACCAATTGTGACGACTCGGGTTTTCTCATGCATTATCTAATTTCCTAAGGCGGGATGCATCCCTATTTGAAAACTATTTTATAAAAACCATGCAATGCAGTGGAAAATCTTTAGTTTTAAACTCATTTTGAAAACCCCGAGTGTCATTTGCTTCCACAACAACCAAAGTAATTTTTTGAAAAACTTTAGAAACCATAAATGTTTTTCCCCAGGTCTTTCTAGTCACAGCACACAGCCCAACTGCAATTAAATACAACTACATGTCTAAAGGGTTGAGAGTTTACTTATATGTATAACTGTCTCCTTTTTAATTCACTTGCTCGTAGCACTAATATCTCCTGAGGTGTTGTCTATTTGTGAGTAGAACTATCTTGAAATTTTTTAAGGATAGGGTGAGTATATACTATACTCAGTAGGAGTCTATCACTACTAGTTTTATAATGCATGAGATGCTTTAAAATCATATGCTCTTTCAAAACATGTGCATGTCTGAATATTAAAGTTCAATATCGATATTAAAATCCATTGTCATCTGAAATAATAATGACTTAAAGGATCACATAATCCAAAATCGAAGGTATCATATACATATATATCATAACATTATGATATGCATAAGATGCTTCATTGAATCCAACTCATGGATATCTAGTATGGTATGGTCGACCAACCTCATATCATGTCATATGAAGTGCAAATAAGTCCACAAAACCATAAGGTCCAACTATGCCCACGACCTCCTCGCCGTGTGGTCCCCGGGTACCTGAGGACACTTGGTCATAGCCTCCACGGGGCCTATGACACGTCGACCCAGTGCCGTGACACAGTGGTAGCCCCCTGTACCACATGCAGTTGACGTAGGGACGTTGCCTCTTTTTGGGCGTGGTACCCGTCCACTTAATAGTGGTAGAGGCTGGGTGGCCAACCCAGACCCCTCGGCATAGCACCCACGAGCTTACTAGCCCAAATCACATAAAATCAAACAAGTGAAAAATCTCTTTTTCAAAACCTGTCCCCTTTGGGTCCCTCACAATTGCCTGACCCTCGGCACTCCAGCGTCTTTTGGTAACCCTCAAGGACATGCAATTTTTGCAAGAACTTAATGCTCACAAATCATGCAATGTATGCAATAGTTTGCAAAACATATCTATGCATAATGTATATGCAATTATTTACAAAACATGTCTATGCATAAAGCATTTATCACATGCATGCTGAATTAAGTCATGCTAAACAAGTCATATGCTTAAAACATGTATTCTGAAACAATAATAGTTCTTTTAAAAGAATCTAGTAGTGATAGAGCACCTACCTGACTAGGTCGTGCTAACCCCTTTGTCCTCGGACGCTCCTGAACATGGTTTGGGGAATCAAGGTTAGTTTGGCCCATCTTTTATGGGTTTTAGAGTAGTTGGTCTTATCAATTAGGCATTAAGGGTCCATCCCTATGCCTATGGGTGTCATAAGGTCCTAATTGGGCCTTGGTATCTTCAGTTTTCCAAAGGTTTAGCGGCCACGCGCCATCATCCTATTCAAAGGGTCATGCCCATGTTTTATTGGGCCTTGATCAGGGATTTTATAGTTTGGGTGTGTCCGCGTCGTCGACAAGGACACAACGCCTTTTGCGGAGCCTCAATTGGAGCTCTAGATCTCAAGTTATAAGCGTTTTAGTGTCACACGTACATAAGGGTCTTAAGAGTGAAAAGGCAGAATGCTAGGGCGCTGCGCGTCAGCGGCATGCACCCGCCTTTTCTAAAGGAGCAAAAAATCCCAAACTGCTAACACGCTGTGTGTCTACGGCATGCACCTTAGCGGGCGCGTCTGTAGACGAGCCGGGTTTTCCCGCCCGTCTCTCTCTTTTGCGGGCGCGCCCACGGACGCGCCCGTTTGGTTTTTCTCAGATGCGGTCGACGCGTCTTGTCCCTGTGGGATGTTTCGTTTGTTTGGGGGACTAGGGCATCCTCAGGACACCCTGGTTCGACCTTGTCAAACCAGTGCGGCCCAGGGAACGTCCCTGGGTCCTTGGTGACTCTCCAGGGCTCCATTTTGCATGATTTTTCATGCAAAAACTTAGGGAAATTGATCTTAGAACTACTTTGAAGATGGGTTTTGAGGGATCTTGGGCATACCTGGCTCATTGCTGGGTTTTTCTCCTCGTTTCCCCTCTAGGTTGCTCCTCCACAACAGGTTTTCTTCAAGCTTTTGGGCTACCATTAGAGGCGCCCAAGAGCTCTATTTATAGAGCTATAAGAGGGTTCTGGAGGGGCCTCTCACCGCCCTTGAATGGCGGTGGAGAAACTTCCAGAATGGCGATGATTTCCCCTCCAATCACTGCCGTTTTAGAACCCTCTAGGAGGTTGAAGATGAAGGGTGCCCATATCAAAACGGGCCCTTGTGTTTTGCAGGCTAAATCCGTTTTTTTGTAAAAATTATATTTTTGCCCCCGAACTTCAAAGGGCCATAACTTGCTCATTTTAACTCCGTTTTGGGTGATTTTGGTCTTGTTGGATTCGTTTTTCTGAGACGCACCTAATGGTACCATTTTTAGGACCAAATTTCTGGGTTCAGTCAAGGTGACTAGTGAAATGACCAAAATACCCTTATTTCCAAAAAGTAAACTTTTCATTGCTATCTTGGGATTTTAATGTTACAAAATTGGAGTCATTACAGCATCATAATGCAAAATACATTAGGACAACTATGCCACTATCTCAATCTATATAGCGCGCTTGGATAACTGTACAATACTCCACTAATACCACCTGTGAAAATAATAAATATAGGTTTGCGTGGGGGGAATCCTGGCTATCATAGTGGTGGCCTTCCCATGATTGCGTCACGCGATATTTAGCCTCCCTTTGGGCATGGTATCCATCACATAAGTTTCAGGAAGTGGGTGGCCAAGCCCTCATAACTTCCCTAGCATAGCATCCCCAATCCTAGCACTGTGTAAAACAAAATCACAAGCCACCATGCTTGTATGTAAAATATATTGTACATATCAAACGATGTGTTGTTTAACTAAGGCTAGAATATTTTCTATGCCCTATTCTTAGGGTTTCCTTAGTCTTCACATCTCATTACCTTCACCTCATTTGATTTGATCATTAGATTAGATTAGATCAATTGAATTAGATTATGAGGTTGGATCACTTAGCGAGATCATATGGTTGGATCACTTAGATCATATGATTGGATCATGACTATGCTAAGGTACTAAGCATACTTATATCATCATCATCATCAAGACCTTATCCCAATTAGGGGTTGGCCACATGAATCTTATTTCTCCATTCCACTCTATTGAATACCATGGCTTCATTTAGTCCCAAAGTTTTTAAATCTTTCTTCACCACTTTTATCCACGTTCTTTTGGCCTTTCCCCTTAAGCTTTTTGAACCTTCTACTTGTATTACCTCACTCCTTCTAACCGGTGCCGTTGTTGGTCTCCTTTGAACATGTCCAAACCATCTAAGTCTAATCTCCCTCATCTTATTACCGATTGGTGCTACCCCTAAATTTTCTCTAATATTTTCATTTCTAATTTTATCCTTTCTTGTCTTACCTCTCATCCATCTCAACATCCTCATTTTTGCGATGCTCATCCTATGAGTATGATGTTCCTTAACTACCCAACACTCTAATCCATAGAGCATGGCCAGCCTTGTGGCCATCCTATAGAATTTTTCTTTTAGTTTGAGTGGCACCCACCAATCACACAAAACTCCAAATGCACATCTCCATTAGTTCCAACCCGCTTGGATTCTCTGGGTAACCTCCCTTTTAATCTCTCCACTCTCATGAATCATTGATCCTAAGTACCGAAAGTGGTATTTTAAGGGGTCTTCTTGGTTCTCAATCTTGACTGGTGTTCCACTCCTACTCTCCTTGCTAAAATTACATTCCATATATTCGATCTTAGTTCGACTAATTTTAAATCCTTTAGATTCTAATGCTTCTCTCCATAACTCTAGCTTTATGTTTACACCCTCCCTTGTCTCATCAAGTAAGACTATATCATGTGCAAATAGCATGCACCAGGGAATCTTCTCGTGCAAATGTTTTGTTAACTCATCCATAACCAATGTGAAAAGGTACAGGCTCAATGCTGATCATTGGTGCAATTCTATAGTGACAGGAAAATCACCAGTCACGCCACTAGTGATCTTAACATTTGTTACTGCTCCCTCATACATATCTTTAATTATGTCTATATACACCTGAGAAACCCCTTTATCACCCAACACCCTCCATATTAACTCTCTAGGAACTCTATCATAAGCTTTCTCTAAGTCGATAAAGACTATGTGGAGGTCTTTCCTCCTCTCCCTATATTTCTCTACTAATTATCTTAGTAGGAAAATAGCTTCCATGGCAGACCTCCTAGGCATGAAACCAAACTGATTCTCCAATACATTTGTTTCATGTCATAGCCTCTTCTCAATCACTCTTTCAAAAAGTTTCAGTGTGGCTCATAAATTTGATCCCTCCATAATTAGTGCAGCTTTGTATGTCTCCTTTATTCTTATAAATTGATACAATAGAGCTTTTCCTCCACTCATCAGGCATTTTCTTTGATTTTATAATCTTGTTAAACAACTTGGTCAACCAAACTACTCCCATATCTCCCATATGCTTCCAAACCTCTATTGGTATACCATCGGGCCCCATGGCCTTACCAGATTTTATCTTTTTCAAGACCTCTTTTACTTCAGGTACTATAATCCTACGCTCATATCTATAATATCCAGTGTTATTTAGATTTATAGTATTTTCAATCCCTATATTCTTAAAGCCATTGTCATTTAACAATTTTTTGAAAGTATGTTTCCCACCTTCGTTTGATCTCATCATTTTTGACTAATACCCCTTTGATCATCGCTTCCAAGGCATCTAACATGATCTAAGTCCTTACCCTTCTGTTCTCTTACTTTTGCAAGTTTAAACACATCTTTCTCCCCTTCTCTTGTTCCTAGTCTATTATAGAGCTTATCATATGCTTTAAGTTTAGCCTCACTTACTATTCTCTTAGCAACCTTTTGAGCATTCTTATATTGTTCATAGTTTTCATTATTTCTAGTCTTTTGCCATGCTTTAAAACACATCCGTTTTTCTTTAATAACTTTTTGCACTGTTTCACTCCACCATCATGTTTCCTTTACTAATTGCCTTTTACCTTCAGATACTCCTAAGACATCTTTTGCCACTTTCTTAATGGACTCAACAATATTAATCAACATGGTATTTACTTCTGTTTCATAGTTCCAAATTCCTTCTACCATCAACTTATTTGTGAATGAGGTTATTTTCTCTCCTTTTAAGTTCCACCACTTAATTTTTGGATAACTATTAAGTTCATTTCTTTTCTTCCATCTTTTGATATGGATATCCATAACCATTAACCTATGTTGTGAGGTTAAACTCTCACTGGGTATCACCTTACAATCCTTACATATAGATCGTTCATTATTCCCAAGTAGAAAAAAAGTCTATTTTTCTTTTATGAAGTCCACTTTTAAAGGTTATTAAGTGTTCATCCCTCTTCTTAAAGAGTGTATTTGCAATGGACAGGTTATATGACAAAGCAAAATCAAGGATATTCTCCCCTGTCTCATTACGTTCACCTATACCATACCCTTTGTGTATTCTATCATATCCTTCCTTATCTTTTCCTACATGGCCATTTAAGTCTACTCCTATAAATATCCTCTCAGTGTTGGGAATTTCTTGCATGACTCCCTCCATATCTTCCTAAAACTTTCTCTTGATTATATCTTGTAACCTTACTTGTGGTGCGTATGCACTTATAACATTTATAATCTGCTCTCCCAAAATAAGTTTTATTATTATAATTCTATCACTGATTCTTTTAATGTCCACAACATTATCCTTTAATTCCTTATCCACTATTATTCCTATGCCATTTCTATTATTTTCCTTTCCTACATACCATAATTTATACCCATCATTTCTCTACCTTTAGCCCCTTTCCACTTGGTTTCTTTGATATAAGAGATGTTGACTCTCCTACGTTTCATTGCGTCAAATAACTCTAAACTCTTACCTGTTAATGTCCCTATATTCCATGTGGCAATACGAATCTTTTATTCTGGAGATATTCTATTTACCATCGCCTTTCTCAACCTCTATGGCATGAACCCATGTACACTTTTTACTGCACTTGGGTTCTGATGTAGCACATCGCTTTCGAGGGTACGCCTTAGCAGCCCTTGCCCATTTTTCACTACACACAGGATCCATTGTAGCGCGTCACTTTTGGGAGAATGCCCTAGCAACCCTTGCCTATTTTTCACCGCACCTGGTATCCGATGTCGTGCGTAGCTTATGGGGAGCACCCTAGCTTGAGGGAATGTCAATTTTTGATTCATGTCATGTTAGGGTTGCCATAGTTTTAAAAAGCTGAAGATGATTTTCATTTCTTCCTTACAAACTAATATACAAAATGAATATTCATTTGCAAGTAGAAAAGAAATAACAAAATCATCTTCAGCTTCACCCTTGCCGGCTGGCTACTTGATGCAAGGGTTGCCATATTTTAAGAAGCTGGAGATGATTTTCATTTCTTCCTCATAAACTAATATACAAATGCATATTCATTTGTAAGAAAGAAATAACAAAATCATCTTCAACTTCTCCCTTGCCAGTAGGCACCTGACGCGAGAACCTCCTCCTTTTTCATCTGAGCTTAGGAACGGCATTGGCGGAGTTAAGCATACTTATGTCATGAAGGTCTATAATTCTAAACAAAGATCATGTATGTATACACATGATTCCTTAATACATTCTTGTACACCCACCTACCTCAAAGTAGTATCTTGATTCATACGTCTCAAGTGGTATTCTTCCACATTCCCCATCATGGTCTAGATTCATACATTTGTCAAACCATATGTATAAAGTTATTTCTTTATACCAGTATGTATTCCTATAAGGGATGCCCTAATTTTTCCTTGAATCATGTTTGATCAAGGGTTTGGGTTCTCTATCTACATTTTTCTATATACATTCATAATTTTTACATATACATAATACAATATGACATTAGTATTCTTATTGTTTTTGACCATTTAAGATCCTTTAGATTTTGTCTAATCATCCTTATCTTGATTACAATTTTTATTAGGATTAGATTATTTACTAACCTTTTATGCTCTTATTATTATTACTCAACTAGTTAATGTTTTACTGGTTGAGGGTAGCTTATTTCATCCTAAGTCTAGATAGCTCCTCTTATGTCAAATTGGCTAAGGCTTACTAGGTGAATGGTTGAACACAAAGTGGTTACTTGAATCCTCATGTAAGGAGGCATTTCGACCTCACAAACATCAACGGATGGTGGGGGAAGAGCTTGGCTCTATTAGATAACCCTCTTAACCACCATGTTCATCATCCACTAGGGTGACCTTAACTCAACCTTTCACAAGGTTCCTATGAGCATGTTAACCCTAAGAACTCTTTCTAATAGTTTTCAATTAAATCCATGAACATTAAAATGTCATTCATGGAGTTTCATTATTTTCCTAATTTGGACCAAGGAATTTATATTCCTTATATTATCCCACTAACTATGGCCCTTACTATCATTAAGTCCATGCCATTCATTCCATGTAAATGTCCTTCCATTCTAATTTCATTTAATTACATTTTCAATGTAATTTCCATTACATAAGCATTAAAGCATAAATAAATAAATCCACAATTAAATTGCTAAGCAATAAAAGAAAATTATAATAACATCCAATAATTTAAATGAAAATCTAATATGCCATAACTATCCATCATGATCCAACGGTCTTAGTTGATTCTTATTCATTTTTCATCTCTTTTAGGGTTTAGATCTTGATCTTTCATTTTTGTTAGTTTTCTTGATCTAGAAACCCCAAAATTCTACTATGATCATGATCCTTAGAGTTTTGAGACCCTCAAAATACATCGATCAATTTAGATTTCCATTTTGGGATCATCTTAATCATGATCCACTACTGTTACAATGGATTTTTGTAATTATAATAAGTAAATACAATTTAAAACATACATTTCATGAGTTCAGTACCTAAAGCATGTGATAAGGAATCTATAAAAAGTTTTAGATCTAAAATCAGAGCTATATCGAGCTCCTAATTACAAAAAGAAAATCCTAGTTCAAAACTAGACGGCTTTGATCAAATATGGCCATACTAGGTGCGGGGATGACCAGCGATGGAGACGCCGGCGGCATTGTTCACGGGCCACTTGGCAGATGGCATGTGAGCGCATGCCCCACTGGGAACGTCCTCGCTTGTGTTTTGCCCTAGCGTGTTGGAACCCGATCTGTTGAGATCGGTTGAGACAGTCCAATCTGGACCGTCGAATCAACCTTTCTCTAGATCTCCTAAATTAAGAAACATCAAGGGATAAGATTTCTAACCCTAAAGTTTTTGGGCCCCAGAAACTCATCCAAGAGCTCAAAATTTGTATCTAAGCCAGAAAATGGGGAGATGTCAACCCTCAATGCCGGATCCATCGTTCCCGACTGATTAATGGCTGGAAAGCTTAAGGGAATTACCATAATGAAGTTAGGGAGGTGGGAGGAGCACTTACCTAGCCAGTCGGTGAAGAAAACTTCACCAGAGATTAGGAATGTTATCGAAAAAGGTAAGAAAACCCTAGCTTTGTTGGATAATGCCTACAATCATTGATTTCTCCTTTTCCGTTGCCGAAGAAGGTGGAGGACTATGGGGCTTTTGAAGAACACCCCGTGTAGAAGACATCCAATGGTGCAAGATCACTATTTACCATCCAGATTGGGCAAAATAGCTTGAAGAATCTATCAGAGATGGTAACCAGTACCAGAGTGGTTATCGTTTTGAATTTTTCGACGATCCTTGAAGTGGATCATCATGAAACCAAAGGGCTTTTGTAGATCACCTTTATTCGACTAGATCCAACGGTTGAGATTGAATTTTAATGACTCAAGGGTGATGACTAATTCAAATAGGGTTTCCAAGCAAAAACCCTTGCTCATCGGGGATGACGCATCCTTGGACGCTCCTGACATCTCTAATGAGTCTGGAGTGCCAAGTGCATTTGTAGACGCTCTTACAGAGAATAATAGAGAAAGAGGAAAAGAAAGAACAATTAGAGAAGATGGAGGAAGTTTCTGGAGCATTCTAGGGGACCTCGTGAAGAACATTAGGAGAATTTTTTGGAAATTTTATGAGCTATTTATAGAGGTGTTATGAATTTTCCATGATTACTTGTAATTATCATCTTGATTTCTTTTTATTATTAAATTGTCTTAGGATTCCTACTACCACCTTCTTCTCCACTAGCAGGTGATAGTGGTTTGACTCATGATGACTTATTTTCTGGCCATTGGAACCCTTTGTGGCTCCCTTGTGGGCCCCACAAAGGTGTGAAAATACCATTTTTGCCCTTTTATGTAGAAAAATCCATTTTATTCTACTGGACTCGAAATTGAGCCTACTTAGTCGTGTTGGTTTCATATTTATTAGTACATTCAAATTTTGATGTCTTAAGTGTCGTTTTTTTAAAAATTACCATTTTACCCTTTTGTTCATAAAAATGTAAAAAAATAAGGATCTTTGATCTGAATTCAGAATATGTCATGCTTACAATCATTCTGAAGGGTTTCCCAAATATGTTTTGAATTATACATGTCTTATACCTTGATTCAACTTCTATGAGCAGTTCATTTTTAGTAACCCTAACATTCCAGCCTAGTTTTCCTTGAAATTTTCAATTTCATTATTTATTTATTCTATCACCTTACAAAAGTTAGGGGTGTTACAATCTACCCCCTTACAAAAATTTCGTCCTCGAAATTTCCATATCAACTCACTTATGAGTTTTCAGAGTTCTTTCATAGCTTTACTCATGTGGCCTTGCCACTTAAGAAAATCCTATTTCCTTTCATTCATTTCTCATACTACCTTCTATTCAAAGGTATAAATCATATGGTTGATTCCTATTAAAATGCTCACACATGATTAACCTTGCTTATGTACTATTCACTTAAGCTGATTCTTGCTAGACATTCCAAAAGGATTAATAACTCTTAACTGAGTCATCCTTTTGTTTCAAACCCTTCTATCTCACTTGATTGCTATACTAAATTTCTACTACTCATTTTCACCAATCTTTCGATACTTCATATTTTTCCATTCTAACTTCTCTGGCCTATCATCATTCCTTTTCAACATATGTAGTTTGGACATAGCTTTCCTAATATGTGTAGTCCTTAGATCATCTATCCAAAATGACATATCGATTGGATTCTATAATTTCAAGTATTGTTCTTTGTAACAATCTTCCAATATTTAGAAGTAAATATCTTTTTCCTTATTCTTTCATTATTTGGAAGTGATTACTTCATTTCTATTCTACTATTCATACTTCTTTACTATTTTCGTCTATTGACAATTTCTTTTCATTGGATAAAAGTTTCCTTGTAATGATTCTTTCCTCATTCTCATCCCATCCATTGTTTTTGTAACACCCTTTGTGTGCCATTTTATTCATCATACTTGACTTTCTACATTATTTTTTTCCAAGCTAGTGTCATTTAAATCTTCATATGTATTCCTTATCCTCTTTTGTTATCTCTTTCTCATATTCAGGACAATATTCTGAACATTAGCTTCAAGATCTTCATATATATTACAATCTATGATAATATTTATCTCTTTTCCTTTCATATATATATATATATCATTGGCTTCAAATTTTCTAGATTATGCATTTCCTCATGCTTCTTTCAAGCATACCTCATAACCATTTTTCATATCATACTAACCCTTTATTTGTAGTATTCTTGATAATTCCAAGTAAAAGAGTCCATATTGACTTTGTAGTCATCCCTTCTCAAGCCTTTACAAACTCCATAATTATCATATATTCTTCAATTCTCAACAATCTACCATAAACTCTTTTTAGGCTTTATATAACCAATAGCAAGATTGCACTAAAAGAATGTCCTTATGTTATACAATTGGTAAGAGATAAATATCTCTAATTGTCATTGTTATATCATATTCTACCTTTGTTGAGCCACATTCTATATCATCCTTAAAATTTATATGACCCTAAACGTTGCTTTCTTCAATCAACATGTACACTTACCAGATAATTGAAAAGTTTTGTAAGTGTCTAACATATATCCTATAAATGCTCTTGATTTCCTTAAATCCATTTCCATATATCATTACCACTTCATCCACTATATTTCATTCTCCTTAAATTCCTGAATATCCTTTATCCAACTCATATAACTTAAAATTTGTTTTGATTTCCTACTATGATATTTCATTTCCAATTCCCAATTGATGATAATAAATTTGGAAATGCTCATCCTTATAGAGAAAAAGGGTACTTAATTTCCTCAATAACATCATTTATGTTCATTGCATCCTCACATTGATCCTTCTTTTTTCTCTTTCCAAGGAAATTTGTTACTTTCCTAAAATTCCTATAATCACTCCTAATCCTTAAAATTTGTTCTTTCAACTTATTCAAATAATTTGATGTTCTTTTCCTCAACTATTATAGATATTCCTCATTTCATCTCATGTAAGATTGAAAATCTTCAAAATATCTGAAAATTTCTAACCACTTATTTCTCCAAAAATTTGGATTTATACCTCATTCATAATCATCTTTAAACTTAAATTTAGCAACTAATATTTGTTTATAGGTCTTCCTTTCTCATGTTCTATTTCACCATTCCTCCAAAATATATTTCTCCTTATTATATTTCTCAAATCTTTCAATATCACCAACTCTATCATATAAGTGGAATTAATATCTCTATTTATATATAGCCCTTCATTTACCATGATCAATAAGATGTACTCCTCTTTACGATAATCAATAACCACATTTTCCCAAATCATCATATCAATATTTCTCTTTTATTTTCCACAATTGTTTAACCATCCATGCCAAATGTACTTCTCTTTATTATAGTCCCAAAATTATTGTCAATATCACCAAAGTTATCATATCACTCTCCCTTGATAATCCTTTTGTGCTAATTTTCACAATTGATTTATCATACCAATATAATTTCTAACTTAGTGATTTCATATTTGTTGTATCATATATTAGGCTTGTATTGAATTTGAATGTATATAAGGGGACAAATTAAACTATTTGTGTCATCTAATGTATGAAAAATGAATTAATTAATCAATTGAGTTTACACATCATGTGTCACACCAAACACTGGATAAACATCAAGGAAATAAATGATGGAATAACCTCTACACTTCAAAAAATTTTAAAAATTTTCAAGTCTAAAGAATAGATGAAACTACTTTAATACATATAAGATGGTTATTCATAAAATGTCTTATATTATTCAAACATAAATTAAGGTGTGCAAATGAATTGATGTGAAAGTGAACCCCATAATATATTGGTTGAAGTATGCTACGTGTAGTATTCCATGTGAATAGTAACATTACATTGCTTACTTAAATATTTGCATGATTTTCTACTTTGTTAATGGTTGAAAATCTTTGAAATTGATCGTTCTAGATAGAGGACATCAAGAATAAGAAGACCCTTGTCTTAGATTTTCAAATTTTATGCAAAAATTCATCTAAAGACTTGGTTGAATATGCTACTTGTAGCTATCTACATGAATAGCAATAGTACATTGCTTATATAAATATGTGCATGATTTTCTACTTCATTAATGGTTGGAAATCTTTGAAACTGATCATTCTAAATAGATGACATTGACAACTAGAAGACCTATGTGTTAGATTTTTAATTTTCATTTAAAAAGACATTCAAATACGTTGTTGAAGTATGCTACTTGTAGCTATCTGTGTAAATAGTATTAGTAGATTGCTTGCTTAAATATGTGCGTGATTTTCTACCTCATTAATGGTTGGAAATCTTTGAAATTGATCATTCTAGATAGAGTACATTGAGTATAAGAAGACTCATGTGTTATATTTTTAATTTTTATTCAAAAAGACATCCAAATACTTTGTTGAAGTATGCTACTTGTAGCTACATGTGTGAATAGCAATGGTACATTCCTTACATAAATACGTGTGTCATCTTCTACTTCATTAATGGTTGGAAATCTTTGAAATTGATCATTCTAGATGGAGGACATTAAGAGTAAGAAGATCCATGTGTTAGATTTTCAATTTGCATTAAAAAAGATATCTAAATACTTGGTTGAAGTATGCTACTTGTAGTAGACTATGTGATTAGAAATAGTACATTGCAAACTCAAATATGTGCATCACTTATTGCTTCATTAATGGTTGGAAATATTTGAAACTTATCATTCTAGATAGGGGACATTGAGAATAAGAAGGCTCTAGTGTTTGGTTTTCAATTTTAATCCAACAAGACATCCAAATACTTGGTTGAAGTATGCTACTTGTAGCTGTTCATGTGATTAGTAATAGTACTTTGGTTACTTAAATATGTGGGTGATTTTTGCTTTGTTAATGGTTAAAAATCTTTGAAATTAATTATTCTAAATAGAGGTCATTGAGAAAAAGAGGACCCATGTGTTAGATTTTCAATTTCAATTTAACATGACTTCCAAATACTTGATTAAAGTATGCTACTTCTAAATGTTTGCGTGAATAGTAACAATACATTGCTTATTTAAATATGTGCATGATTTTCTACTTCGTTAATGGTTGGAAATCTTTGATACTAATCATTCTAGGTAGAGGTAATTGACAATAAGAAGAAACGTGTGTTGATTTTCAATTTTAATTCAACAAGACATCCAAATACTTTGTTCAAGTATGCCACTTATAGCAATCTCAATTAATAGTAACACTACATAGCTTATTTAACTATGTGCGTGATTCTCTACTTCATTGATGGATGGAAATCTTTGAAATTGATCATTCTAGATAGAGAACATAGACAATAAGAAGACCCATAAGTTAGACTTTGAATTTTTATTCAAAATGACATCCAAATACTTGGTTGAAGTATGCTACTTGTAGCCACCGAT
The DNA here is from genome assembly GCA_035236585.1 of Warburgia ugandensis. Lineage (NCBI taxonomy): Eukaryota > Viridiplantae > Streptophyta > Magnoliopsida > Canellales > Canellaceae > Warburgia > Warburgia ugandensis. The sequence goes on along the minus strand of CP141130.1, from coordinate 39,257,282 downwards.
GTGACTAGTAATGGTACATTGCTTTCTTAAAAATGTGGTGATCTTCTGCTTCATTAATGGATGGAAATATCTAAAACCAATCATTCTAGATAGAGGACATTGGGAATAAGAAGATCCATGTGTTAGATTTTCAATTTTCAATGAAAAAGCCATCCAAATACTTGGTTAATTGAAGTATGCTACTTGTAGCTATCCATGTGAATAGTAATGTACATTGCTTACACACACACACACACGGACATTATGAATAAGAAGACCCATGTGTAAGATTTTCAATTTTCATTCAACAAGGCAACCCAATACTTGGTTGAAATATGCTACATGTAAATGTCTACATGAATAGTTATGCTACATTGCTTGTTCAAATGTGTGCGTGATTATTAGCTTCATTAATGGTTGGAAATCTTTTAAGTTGATCATTCAAGAAAAAGGACATTGGGAATAAGAATACTCAAGTGCATATTTTCAATTTTCATTCAAAAAGACATCCAAATACTTGGTTGAAGTATGATACTTGTAGTTGCCCGTGTGATTGGTAACGCTACATTGTTTACTTAAATATTGGTATGATTTTTGGCTCCATTAATGGTTGGAAATATTTTAAGTTGATCACTCAGATAGAGGACATTGAGAATAAGAATACCCACTTGCTAGATTTTAAAATTTCATTCGAACAGACATCCAAATACTTGGTTGAAGTATGCTCCTTGTAGTTATCTGTGTGATTGGTGACGGTACATTGCTTAAATATTTGCATGATTACCTACTTCCTTAATGGTTGGAATTTTTTGAAATTGATCATTCTAGATAGAGGACATTGAGAATAAGAAGGCCCTTGTGTTAGATTTTCAATTTTCTTTCAATAAGACATTCAAATAATTGGTTGAAGTATTCTACTTATAGTTGCCTACATGAATAATAACTATACATTGCCTACATAAATGCGTGTGTGATTTTCTACTTTGTTAATGGTTAGAAATCTTTGAAATTTATCATTCTAGATAGAGGACATTGATAATAAGAAGACCCATGTGTTAGATTTTCAATTTTCATTCATCAAGACATCCAAATACTTAGTTGTAGTATGCTACTTGTATGTGTCTGCATGAATAGTAATAGTACATTGCTTACTTAAATGTGTGTGTGATTTTCTACTTTGTTAATGGTTGGAAATCTTTGAATTTGATAATTCTAGATAGAGGACTTTGAGAAAAAGAAGGCCCATGTGTTAGATTTTCAAATTTTTTTTCCAAAAAGACATCCAAATACTTGGTTGAAGTATGCTACTTGTAGCTATTTGCATGTGTAGTAATAGTACATTGCTTACATAAATATGTGCAAGATTTTTTGCTTCGTTAATGGATGAAAATCTTTGAAACTAATCATTCTAGATAGATGACATTAGCAGTAAGAAGACCCATTTCTTAGATTTTCAATTTTCATTCAAAAGGGCATCCATATACTTGGTTGAAGTATGTTACTTGTAACTGTCCGTGTGAATAGTAATGGTTTATTTCTTACTTAAATATGTGTGTGATCATCCTCTTCATTAATGGTTGGAAATCTTTGAAATTGATCATTCAAAATGCAAAACATTGAGAATAAGAAGATCCATGTGTTAGATTTTAAATTTAAATTGAAAAAGACATCCAAATACTTGGGTGAAGTATGTTACTTGTTGCTGTGTACATGATTAGTAATAGTACATTGCTCACTTAATGCATGTGCTTGATTTTTTGCATTGTTAGTAGTTGGAAACCATTGAAATTGATTTTTCTAGATGGAGGACATTGAGAATAAGAAGTCCCACATGTTAGATTTTCAATTTTCATTCAAAAAGGCATCCAAATAATTGGTTAAAGTACGCTACATGTAGCTGTCCACATGAATAGTAATGGTAAATTGCTTGCTTCAATATGTGTGTGATCCTCTACTTCGTTAAGGGTTGGAAATCTTTGAAAACTATCATTCTAGATGGAGGACTTTGAGAATAAGAAGATCCATGTGTTAGATTTTTAATTTGCATTCAAATAGACTGCAAATAATTGGTTAAAGTATGTTAGTTGTACCTATCTGCATGATGAGTAATAGTACATTGTTTACATATATGTGTGCATGATTTTATATTTTGTTAGTGATTGGAAATGTTTGAAATTGATCATTCTAGATAGAGGACTTTGAGAATAAGAAGGCCCATGTGTTAGATTTTCAAAAAAAAATTTTCAAAAATACATCCAAATACTTGATTGAAGTATGCTACTTGTGGCTATCTGCATAAGCAGTAACATTACATTGCTTACACAAATATGTGCATGATTTTCTGATACATTAATGGATGGAAATCTTTGAAAATGGTAATTCTAGATAGATGACATTGGCAGTAAGAAGACCCATTTGTTAGATTTTCAATTTTCATTCAAAAGGACATCCATATACTTTGGTTGAAGTATGCTGCTTTGTAACTGTCCCTGTGAATAATAACTGTATATTTCTTACTTAAATATGTGCATGATCTTCTGCTTTGTTAATGGTTGGAAATCTTTGAAATTGATCATTCAAAATGCAAAACATTGAGAATAAGAAGATCTATGTGTTAGATTTTCAATTTGCATTGAAAAAGACATCCCAATACTTGGGTGAAGTATGTTACTTATTGTTGTGTGCATAATTAGTAACAGTACATTGCTTACTTAAATATGTGCTTGATTTTCTACTTTGTTAGTAGTTGGAAACCATTGCAATTGATCTTTCTAGATGGAGGACATTGAGAATAAGAAATCCCACATGTTAGATTTTCAATTTTCATTCAAAAACGCATCTAAATACTTGGATTTTCAATTTTCATCCAAAAACACATAAATATGTGGGTGATTTTCTGGTTGAATAGTGGATAGAAATCCTTAAAACTGATCATTCTAGATAGAAGGCAATGATAATAAGATGACCTAGGTGTTAGGTTTTCAATTTTCATTCAAAAAGGCATCCAAATACTTGGTTGAAGCATGCCACATCAAGCTGTCCACATGAGTAGTAAGGGTACATTGCTTACTTAAATATGTACATTATTTATTGCTTCATTAATAGTTGAAAATATTTGAAGCTTATCATTCTGGATTGGGGACATTGAGAATAAGAAGGTTCAAGTGTTAAATTTTTTATTTTCATTCAACAAGGCATCCAAATATTTGGTTTAAGTATGTTACTTGCAGCTGGTCGTGTGAATAGTAATAGCACATTGCTTAGTTAAATATGTGAGTTATTTTCTATTTCGTTAATGGTTGAAAATCTTTGAAATTGATCATTCTAAATAGAGATCATTGAGAAAAATAAGACACATATGTTAGATTCTCATTTTTCATTCAACATGACATCCAAATACTTGGTTGAAGTACACTACTCATAGATGTTCACATGAATAGTAATAGTTCATTGCTTACATAAATATTTGCATGATTTTCTGCTTCATTAATGGTTAGAAACCTTTGAAATTGATCATTCTAGATAGAGGACATTGAGAATAAGAAGTCCAATGTGTTAAATTTTAAATTTTCAATAAAAAATGTATTCAAATACTTGGTTGAATAGTAATGGTACATTGCTTGCTTAAATTTGTTCATGATTTCCTACTCGTTAATGGTTGGAAATTTTTAAAACTAATCATTCTAGATAGAGGACATTGAGAGTAAGAGGTCCCATAGGCTAGATTTTCAATTTTCATTCAACAAAACATCCAAATACTTGATTGAAGTATGGTACTTGTAGCCATTTGTGTGAATAGTAGTTGTACATAACTGACATAAATATGCATGGGATGTTGTGCTTTGTTAATGGTTTGAAATCTTTGAAACTTATCATTCTATATAGAAGACATCCAAATATGTGTTAGATTTTTGCAATTTCCATTCAATAAGACATCCAAATATGTAGTTGAAGTATGCCACATGTAGCTGTTTACGTGCATTGTAATAGTACATTGGTTGCATATATATATATATATATGTATGTATACATGATTCTTTCCTTCATTAATGATTGGAAATCTTTGAAACTAGTCATTCTAGTTAGAGGCCACTAAGAAGAAGGCTCATGGGTTATATTTTCAATTTTCATTCAAACAATCATCCAAATGTTTAGTTGGTTGAAGTGTGCTACTTATAGTTGTCCACATGAATTGTAACAGCACATTGGTTACATATATATATATATGCATGATTTTCTTCATCATTAATGGTTGAAAATCTTTGAAGTTGATCATTCTAGATAGAGGACATTGAAAATAAGAAGGCCCATGCGTTAGATTTTCATTTTTCATTCAAAAAGTCATCCAAATACCTAGTTGGTTGAAGAATGCTACTTGTACTAGTTCACATGCGTGATTTTCTACTTCCTTAATGGTTGGAAATCCTTTAAATTTCTATTTTGTGTAGAGGACACTGAGAGTAAAAATACCCAAGTACTAGATTTTCAATTTTCATTAACAAAGAAGTCCAAAAACTTGGTTGAAGTATGGTACTTGTAGATGTCTATGTGAATAGTAATGGTACATTGCTTACTTTAATATGTGTATGATTTTATTCTTTGTTATTTGTTGAAAATCTTTGAAATTGATCATTTTAGATAGAGGACATTGAGAATGAGAAGACATTGAGAATATATCATCCTAGATAGAAGACATTGAGAATGAGAAGAACCATGTGTCATATTTTCAATTTTCATTCAACAAGGCATCCAAATACTTGGTTGAAGTATCCTACTTATAGCTATCTGTATGAATAGTAAAGTACAATGCTTACTTAAATATGTGCATTATTTATTGCTTTAGTCATGGTTGGAAATTGTTGAAACTTATCTTTCTAGATAGGGGACATTGAGACTAAGAAGGCTCAAGTGTTAGATTTTAAATTTTCATTCAACAAGATATCCAAATATTTGGTTGAAGTATGTGTAACACCCCTAATTATTGATAAAGAAATTAAATAAATATTGAAATTAAGAATTTCAATGAAAATCAGGCTGGAATATTAGGGTTATGAAATATGCACTTCTCATAGAAGTGAAATCAAGGTATAAGACCTGTATAATTGAAAACATATGCGATGAACGCTTTAAATTGACTATAAGCATGTCAATTTCTGAATACGAATGAAAAATCTGTATTTTTCTTCATTTTAATGAATGAAAGGGCAAAATGGTAATTTCACATATGACCAAGACTTGAGACATCCAAATCTGGAATGTACTCAAAAATACGAATCCAACGCCACTAAGTACACTCAATTCCGAGCTTGGGAGAATAAAATGGATTTTTCTCCATAAAAGGGCAATTTGGTCTTTTCACACTCATGTGGGGCCTACATGGGGCCCATAAGGGACCCACAAAGGGATCCAACATTTGAAAAACATGCAATCATTAGTCAAACCACAACCACCTGCTAGTGGAGAAGGAGGTGGTAGTGGGAATCTAATATACATTAAATAATAAAAAGGAGAAAACATAATCATTGCATGTTATTATGAAAACCACTCAAAACCTCTATAAATAGACCTCAGAAAAATTCTCAAAAATCTTCATAAAATCATTCATGAGGTCCCCTAGTATGCTGCAAAATTTCAGATCCAGAAACCTCCCCAAACTCCCCCAAATTCTTCCTCTTCTACTCCTTTTTTTTTTTCACTTAGAGTGTGTCCCTAGACGCACCAGGCTCTCCAGACTGAGTTGAGACGTCGGGCGCGTCTAGGGACGCATTGTCCCCGATGGAAATGGGTTTCTGCCCAGGAAACCCTATTTCAATTATCCATCCCGTTTTAACCGTTGAAATACCATCTTCACCATTAGATATGTTCGTACAAGGTCTAGTTACAAAAGCCCTTTGATTTGAGGATGATCCACCTCTTGGATCTCCGAAAAATTGAAAACGAAGGTTAACCCAGTTAGGGTTACCGTCTTTGGCTGTGTCTTCACCAAATTCCAGCCAATCAGACTGGTGAATGGAGATATTACCCCCATTAATATCTTCAGAATATGGTTTGCTTCAAAAACCCCATGGTAGCCCATCTTCTCCGACAACGACAATGGAGTAATTCCGTCTATATATTTATCTGGTGTCTAGGGTTTCTACATCTTCTCCGGCTGATTTTTCTTCTTCTCCGGTGAGATCCTCCTTCCCAGACCAGTACAGGTAGGTGCATCTCCCCTTCTCCTTTCAATTCTGATAGGTATGGTGGGTTTTCTGGCAAAGGAGGGATCTCCCTGCTGTTGATCTGTCGGAAACGATGGATCTGGCTTGGATGGTTGAGATCCCATCCATCCACAGCTCAGATGTAACTTTTGAGCCATTGGATGGATTCCTAGGGACCAAAAACCCCAGGATATGAAATCTGGGCATCAGATGTTACTGGATGAAGGGGATCCAGCCATAGGCGATCTGACAGTCCAGATCGGACCATCTCGCTTGTAGCCGATCACCCCTGCCCAGATACCTGGGTTAGGTGGTAACAGGCACGGGACGGTGATCATCCCGTACCTGTAACCCAGATCGGATCTGGTCCATCCATTCAATTAACTATAAACTTTATTTCTTCAATTCAAAGCTCGATATAGCTCTAATTTTAGATCAGAAAGTTTCTACAGATTCCTTGTCACTTGATCTAGATATTGAATATATTATATTCATGTTTCAAGTTGTGATTATATATGTTATTTGTGAAAATCAGTATCCATGATCATAAATCATGGATCGGATGACTCTAAAAGACAAATCTAAACCGATGGATGTCTTCAGAGACACTCTAATACCTTAGGATCAAGTTCATAGTTAGATTTATATTCATAGATATGAATGAATTGATCAAAAATAGAAAAGATGAAATTAAGCCCTTGAAACAGGCTGAAATATTGAAATATTAATTATGACTTTCATTGAGCTCTGATTTTAGATTAGAAACTTTATTTGGATTCATGTTGATGTTAGTAATTCACTGAAATTATTATATTGTGTTTTTAAGTAGTATTTACATGATCTTTTTTATAGAATCTAAGCCATTGATCTTGGATCATGTCTAAGATAATCCACAATTTGACATTTGAACCATTTGATGTATTCAGAAGGTTTGAAAATACTAGGAACCATGTTTATAGTATAAATTATGTGTCTCTAGATCAATCAAAATGATAAAAAAACAGTAAGGTAAAATTCAGCCCTTAAAAAGGGCTGAAATCTTAAATTTTCAATTCCGATCTCAATTGAGATCCAAATTGAGATCGAAAAGTTGGGATGGATTCCTTGTGATAATACAAATGGACTGAACTTATAAAATTTTAATTTTAATTAATTAAAATTTCTGTAATTAAGAGGATAAGTAACTAACATCCTTGATCTACAAGATCTAGGATGATCAGACCACAAATACCCTATTGGATGATTATTTTATAACATAATAAATAATATCAGTGGATTAAATTGTATTTATTAGGCAGATCTTAAGAGATCTAGCCTTAAGGGTTACTAAAACCCTTAAAATTGAATAGTATCTCCTAGATCAAGATGATCCAGGATGATTGGACAACATGGATGTATTTTGATGATGATCTTGAGATAAGATCATATGGATTTAATGAAGGGATGATGTGGATTTGGGCTAGATCAAGATCTATGCCCTTAAATGGTACAAAGTAACCTAAGATCTCCTTGATCGAGTAGATCAAGGAAGATCAAATCAATGGATGAGATAAATCCATGATTTAATAATTAAATTACATTGATATAATATGTTGGATCTAAAATAAAATGAAGGATCAAGATCTAAACCTTAAAAAGATGAAGGATGACTATGGATCAATTAAGACCCTTGGATCAGGATAACATGTTAGATTTCTATTTCAATTATTGAACATTATGATAATTGTCTTTCATTTCTTAGTTGAATTATTTATTTAATTGGTTATCTAATTGTTTTAAGTGTTTAGTTACTTGTTGTTTATGCTTTAAAATTATGCTTCAATGCTTAAGTAATTATAATTTCATTGAAATGGTAATTAGATGAAATTAGAAGGAATGGACATTCACATGGAATGTATGATATGGACTTAATGATATTAAGGACCATAGTTAGTAGGATAATATAAGGAATATAAATTCCTTGGTCCAACTTAGGAAAGTAATAAATCTCCATGAATGACATTTTAATTCATGGATTTAATTAAAAACAATTAGAAAGAATACTTAGGATTAAATGCTCATAGGAACCTTATGAAAGGTTGAGTTAGGGTCAAGCTAGTGAATTATGGACATAGTGGCTAAGGGGGTTATCTAATAGAGCTATGCTCTCCCCCCACCTTCCGTTGACGTTTGTGAGGTTTAAACGCCTCCTTACATGAGGATTGAAGTAGACACTTTGTGTTCAACCATTTAACTAGTAAGCCTTAGCCAATTTGACATAAGAGGAGCAATCTAGACTTATAATGAAATAAACTACCCTCAACCAATAAAACATTATTTGGTTGAGTAATAATAATGAGAGCATAAAATGTAGTAAATCATCTAATCTTGATAAAAATTGAAATCAAGATAAGGATGATCAAACAAGATCCATAGGATCTTGGATGATCACAAACAAATACTAATGTAGTATTATTGTAATGACCCCAATTTTTGTAATATTAAAATCCCATGAAAAGTTCAGTTTTAAAGATAAGGGCATTTTGGTCATTTCACTAGTCGCCTTGACTAAACCCAGAAATTTGATCCTAAAAGTAGTTCCATTAGATGCGTCTCAGAAAAAGGAATCCAACGAGACTAAAATCACCCAAAACGGAGTTAAAATGAGCAAGATATGACCCTTTGAAGTTCAGGGGCAAAATTGTAATTTTTACAAAAACGGGTTTAGTGGCAAAACACAGGGGCCCGTTTTGATACGGGCACCCTTCATCTTCAACCTCCTAGAGGTTTCTGGAACGGTGGTGTTTCAAGGAGAAACCACTGCCATTCTGGAGGTTTCTCCATCGCCATTCAAAGGCGGTTAGAACCCTCTTTAAAAGCCCTATAAATAGAGCTCTTGGGTGCCTCTAATGGCAACCCAAAACCTTGGAGAAAACCCATTGTGGAGCAGTGACCTAGAGGGGAAAACGAGGAGAAAAACCCAGCAACGAGCCAGGTATGTCCAAGATCGCTCAAAACCCATCTCCCCCATAGTTCCAAGGTCAATTTCCCTAAGTTTTTGCATGAAAAACCATGCAAAACAGAGCCCGGGAGAGCCACCAAGGACCCAGGGACGTCCCCTTGGTCGCACTGGTTCTACGTCGAACCAGGGTGTCCTGAGGACGCCCCGGTCCCCCAGTTGACGCAGACGTTCCAGTCAGAACGTGACGCGTCGAACGCGTTTGAAGAAAACCAATGGGCGCGTCCGGGGACGCGCCCGCTAAAGAGGAAGACGGGCTGAGGAGTGCAGCGCGTCTGCAGACGCGCACGCTGAAGACGCACACCGCGCTAGTAGAGGCATTGTTTTTTGGTTGTTAAGGAAGCCAGGGCGCATGACGCTGACGCGCAGCGCCCTAGCATTCCGTCTTTTTGCCTTTAAAGACCCTATGTTCATACAATACTAAAACGCTTATAACTTGAGATCTAAAGCTCCGATTGAGGCGCCGCAAAAGGTGTTGTGTCCGTGTTGACGACGCGGACACATCAAACTATAAAATCTCTGATCAAGGCCCAATCAAAGGTGGGCATGACCCTTAGAATAGGATGGTGGCGCGTGGCCACTAGAACGTTGGAAAACTGAGGATACCAAGGCCAAATTAGGACCTTAGGACATCCATAGGCATAGGGATGGACCCCTAATGCCTAAGTAATAAGACCCAACTACTCTAAACCCATAAAAGATAGGCTAAACTAACCTTGAGTCCCCAAACCATGTTCAGGAGCATACGAGGACAAGAGGGTTAACGCGACCTAGCCAGGTAGGTGCTCTATCACTATTAGATTCTTTTAAAAGATCTATTGTTGTTTTGAGAACATATGTTATAAGTATATGACTTGTTTAGCATGACTTGATTCAGCATGCATGTGATAAATGTTTTGTACATCGACATGTTTCGTAAATGATTGCATATACATATATGTTTTGCAAACAAGTGCATACATTGTATGATTTAAGTACTTGCTAAGATTGCATGTCCTTGAGGGTTGCCAAAAGACGCTGGAGTGCCGAGTGCTAGGCAGTTGTGAGGGACCCAAAGAGGATAGGTTTTGAAAAATACATTGTGCCTGTATTACCAAGACATGTTCTACATGCATAGGTTGCATGATAAGTGTAGCCTTGACCGATGAGGGCGGGCTGATGAGGGCGGGCCAGAGAGAGCTGACAAGGCTTCTAGGCTGGCAGGCTTCTAGGCAGGGTTATGACTTTGAATGCAAAACTAGCATGAGCAGATTTTATGCATTTCATGCATGTTTTGCAACCAATTTCATGATTTACGACAAAGAAGTGTCATATGCCCCATGGAGGTATATGATCCTGTGTCCTTAGGTACCCGGGGACCACACAGTGGTGAGGTCGTGGGCATAGTGGGACCCTATGGTTTCGTGGATTTATGTGCATTGCATATGGCATGATGTAAGGTTGGTCGACCATACCATGATAGATATCCATGAGTTGGATTCAGTTGAGCATCTGATGCATATTTTTATGATTATGATATATGATTACTTTCGACTTGGATTATGATATTTCTTTAAGTCGTCAATATTCCGGTTTGACGGTGGCTTTTAATATCGATATTGAACGTGATTATTTGAACAACATGCATATGTTTTTATGAGCACATGATTTTAAAGATCACATTCTTTATAAAACTAGTAGTGATAGACTCCTACTGAGTATAGTATATACTCACCCTATTCTTAACATTTTTCAGGGTGATTCCATCCACAAGTAGAGGACATCTATGTTAGTGCTACGAGCAAGTGAATGAAAAAGGAAACACTTATATATGTAAGTAAATTCTCAACCCTTTGGACATGTATTTGTATTTATTTACAGTTGGGCTGTGTCTTTGTATTTGGATAGATCTGGGGAAAAACACTTATGATTTCTAAAGCTTTTCAAAAACTACTTTGGTTGTTGTGAAAGCAAATGACACTCGGGGTTTTCAAATTGGATTTCAAATAAAAGATTTTTCCGCTGCACTGCATTGTTTTTCAAATAGGGATCCCACCTTAGGAATTTAGATTTTTCATTTAAAAAATGCATGGGAAAACCCTGGTCGTCACAATTATATAGTATGTATGTGTATGTAGAAGAACATAGATAGAGAATCCCAAACCCTTGATCAAATTTGATGCAAGGAAAATTAGAGTATCATCTATAGGAATACATACTTGAATAGGGAAATAACCTTGTATATATGGTATGACAGATGGATGAATCCAGATCATGATGGACATTGTCGAAGAATACACTGGAGATGTATGAATCAAGATACTACTTTGAGGTAGGTGGTTATACAATGATATATTAGAGATTCATGTATAGATATACATGATTATCTGTCTAAAAATATAGACCTTCATTATATTAGTATGCTTATTACCTTAGCATAGTCATGATCCAAACCAGTGATCCAAAACTTATGATCCAAAATTGATGATCCAACTAAGTGATCCAAAATACATGATCCATCTAAGTGGGCATCCAAAACATATGAATCAATTAAGGGATCAAAAACATATGATCCAATGAAGGGATCCAAAATATATGATCCAATGAAGGGATCCAAAACATATGATCCAATTAAGGGATCCAAAACATATGATCCAATTAAGTGATCCAATACACATTGATCAAACAAAGTGATCCAAAATATGGGATCTAACCAAATGATCAAACAAAGTGATCCAAAACATGGGATCTAACTAAATGATCAAACAAAGAGATCTAACCTCATAATCTAATCCACTTGATCTAATTTAATGATCAAGTATAACGAGGTGAAAGTACTGAGATAGGAAGACTAAGAAAACCCTAAGAATAGGATATGTACAATATTCCAACCTTAGTTAAACATATAGACCATCTGATATGTACAATATATTTTCCATACAAGTATGGAGACTTGTGGATTTTTATTTACACAGAGATAGAGACTGGGGATGTTATGCTAGGGAAGTTATGAGGGTTTGGCCATCCACTTCCTGAAATTTATATGATGGATACCATGCCCAAAAAGAGGCTAAATGTTGAGTCGGACAATAATGGGTAAGCCCCACTATAACAGCCATGGTCCACCCCATGAGGACATGGATTGATTATTCCACAGTTGCTGTCAATGGAGGATTATACAGTTATTTAGGCGCGCTGTACGGATTGAGACTGTAAGCATAGTAGTCCTAATGTATTTTGCATTATGATGCACATATGATAGGCATAGTATGATGCCATGGCATGATGATATGCCATTACATGAGTTCCTAGAATGAACACCCCATATGATAATTGGTTAGGTATTGCTCTCCTAAGTGGGAGTATAGCCAGGGGAAGGAACAAGTATGGCATGATGATATGCTATTACATTGGTTCCTAGAATGAAAACCCCATATGAGGATTGGAGGGGAAGGAACAAGTGTTGAATAATCTTTGGCTAGGTATTGCTCTCCTAAGTGGGAGTATAGCCAGGGAAAGTAACATGTTTTGAGCAATCTTCACTATATTAACTAATTTTTCATGTACTACATAAATAATGTATGTACCCTATGTGGAGATATCTTATGAATGGATAACTATGATGAAATAAGGACTGAGGTATATACTCTTATGTTGATGAAGTAGTGTGTTTTTGTATTCCCCTACCAAGCATAGCTTGCTGAGGTATTGTACATGTTTCCATGTTTACAACACCTCAGATACAGAGAAGGAGGGTTAGAAGCTCAAGACTATAGAAGACTTAAGAAGATGTGGATGAATAATCAAACAAGATATGTATTTTATGTACTATTACTATTCAACAAGACATCTAAATACTTGGTTGAGCTATGCTACTTGTAGTTGTCTGTGTGAATAGTAATAGTACATAACTTACACAAATATGCATGTGATTATTTTCTTTGTTAATGGCTGGAAATCTTCAAAACTGATCATTCAACACAGAAGACTTTGAGAATACAAAGTCCCATGTGTTAGATTTTAAATTTTCATTCAGCAAGGCAACCAAATACTTGGTTGAAGTGTGCTACTTTCAGTTGTCTGTGTGAAGTGTAACACTACATTGTTTGCTTAAATATGTGCATGATTTTTTGCCTCATTAAAGGCTAGAAATCTTTGAAATTGATTATTCTAGATAGAGGACATTGAGAATGAGAACACCTATATGCTAGATTTTCAATTTTCATTCAACAAGACATCCAAATACTTGGTTAAGGTATGCTACTTGTAGCTGTTCGTGTGAATAGTAAGAGTAAATTTCTTACTTAACTATGTGTGTGATTTTCTACTTCGTTACTAGTTGGAAAATTTTGAAAACGATCATTCTAGTTAGAGGAAATTTAGAAAAAGAAGATCCATAGGTTAGATTTTTCATTTTCATTCAACAATAGGTCTAATTACTTGGTTGAAGTGTGCTGCTTGTAGCTATCTACATGAATAGTCATGGTACATTGCTGACATAAATATGCACATGATTTTCTACTTCATTGTTGGGTCGAAATCTTTTAAATTGATCATTCTAGGTAGAGGACATTGAGAATAAGAAGACCCTCGTATTAGATTTTCAATTTTCATTCAACAAGACATCCAAATACTTGGTTAAACTATGCTACTTGTAGCTATTTGTGTAAATAGTAAGAGTACATTGCTTACTTAAATAAGTGCAAGATTTTATGCTTCATTAATTGTTAAAAATCTTTGAAATTGGCTATTCTAGATAGAAGACATTGAGATTAAGAAGACCTATGTATTAGGATTTCAATTTTTATTCAACAAGGCATCCAACTACTTGGTTAAAGTGTGCTACTCATAGTTGTCCACGTGAATGCTAATGGTCCCAATGCTTACTTAAATATATGCATGATTTTCTGCTTCATTAATGGGTGGAAATCTTTAAAACTGATCATTCTAGATAGAGGATATTGACAATAACAAGGCCTATGTGTTAGATTTTTAATTTTCATTTAACAAGACATCCAAATACTTTGTTGAAATATGGTACTTGTAATTGTTCTGTGAATAGTAATAGTATATTGCTTACTTTAATATATGTATGACTTTTTGCTTCATTAAACAAGATACCTCCTCTTGAAGACATGTATTTTATTTGAGAGAATTGTATTGTATTGAGAGTTTTAAAGTATGGTGAGGTTTGTATATTTTGGATTATGTAATTTGGACAGGTATTGTATTGATACCGTGCTGTACTGTGAACCACTGGATGGATCCTGGAAGTTTAATAAAATCATATTCCTTCAATAGAATTTTATTTTGTACACAAATTGTACTGATGTTATGTATGAAGTGGTGACTTGGGTTTTCAAAACAAGTTTAAAAAAGAAAAGAATTTCCGCTGCTTTGTTTTGCAAAATTTTTTTACTGAGGGGACGCCCTTTATAAAATGTGTTTCAAAAACCCGGTTCGTTACAGTATGCTACTTGTAGCTGTCCACATGAATAGTAACTATACATTTGATACATAAATATATGCATGATTTTTTTCTTCATCAATGGTTGGAAATATTTTAAATTGACCATTCTACTTAGAGGACAATGACAATAAGAAGCCCCATGTATTAGATTTTCAATTTTCATTCAAAAATTCATGCAAATACTTGATTGGTTAAAGCATGCTACATGTAGTTGCCTGCATAAATAGTAACAGTTCATTCCTTGCATAATATATGTGCATGATTTTCTACTTTGCTAATGGTTCAAAATTTTCAAAACTGATCATTCTAGATTGAGGACATTAAGAATAAGAAGACCCATGTGTTATATTTTCAATTTTCATTCAACAAGACAACCAAATACTTTGTTGAAGTATGTTACTTATAGTTGTCCACATGAATAGTTACAGCACATTGCTTACTCAAATATGTGCATGATTTTTTGTTCTATTAATGGTTGGAAATCTTTTAAATTGATCATTCTAGATATAGAACATTGAGACAAAGAATACCCAAGTGCTAGATTTTAAAGTTTCATGCAAAAAAACATCCAAATACTTGGTTGAAGTATTCTACTTGTCAATGTTCTCATGAATAGTAATGATATATTGCTTACTTCTATATTTGTATGATTTTCTGCTTAGTTAGTGGTTCAAAATCATTGAAATTGATCACTTTAGATAGAGAACATTGATAATAAGAAGTCATAAGTGTTAGATTTTCAATTCTCATTCAAAAATACATCCAAATACTTGGTTGACATATGCTACTTGTAGCATTAAGCATGAATAGTAACAATACATGCCTTATTCAAATATTTGTGTCATTTCTACCTCATTAGTTGTTGGAAATATTAGAAATTGATCATTCTAGATATAGGACATTGAGAATAAGAAGTCCCTTGCATTGGAGTTTCAATTTACATTCAAAAATCTATACTTGGTTGAAGTACGCTACTTGTAGCTATGCATGTGAATAGTAATAGTACATTGCTTACTTAAATACATGCATGATTTTCTATGTTGTTAATGGTTGAATATCTTTGAAATTGATCATTCTAGATGAAGGACATTGAGGAAAAGAAGACCCAAGTGTTAGATTTACAATTTTTATTCAACAAGACATCTAAATACTTGGTTGAGCTATGCTACTTGTAGGTGTCTGTGTGAATAGTAATAGTACATAACTTACACAAATATGCATGTGATTATTTTCTTTGTTAATGGTTGGAAATCTTCAAAACTGATCATTCAACACAGCAGACTTTGAGAATACAAAGTCCCATGTGTTAGATTTTAAATTTTCGTTCAGCAAGGCAACCAAATACTTGGTTGAAGTGTGCTACTTTCAGTTGTCTGTGTGAAGTGTAACCATAAATATGTGAGTGATTTTTTGGTTTGTTAATGCTTGGAAATATTTCAAACTGATCATACTAGATGGAGGACATTGACAATGAGAAGTCCCGTATGTTAGATTTTTCAATTTTAATTCAATAAGGCATCTAAATACTTGGTTGAAGTATACTACTTGTCATTGTCCGTGTGAATAGGAATGGTACATTGCTTACTTAAATTTGTGCGTATTTTTCTACTTAGGTAATGGCTTGAAATCATTGAAATTGATCATTCTAGATAGAGAACATTAAGAATAAGAAGGCCCAAGTGTTAGATTTTCAATTTTCATTCAAAAAGACATCCAAATAATTGGTTGAAGTACCCTACGTGGAGCTGTCCATATGAATATTAATGGAAAATTGCTTACTTCAATATGTGCGTGATCCTATACTTCATTAAGGGTTGGAAATTTTTGAAAACTATAATTCTAGATGGAGGACCTTGAGAATAAGAAGATCCATTTGTTAGATTTTTAATTTGCATTCAAATAGACATGCAAACAATTGCTTGAAGTATGCTACTTATAGCTGTCTACATGATGAGTAATAGTACATTGCTTACATATATGTGCACGTGATTTTCTATTGCGCTAGTGATTGAAAATCTTTGAAATTGAAAGACATCCAAATACTTGGTTTAGTTATGCTACTTGTAGATGTCCATGTGAATAGTAAGAGTACATAACTTACATAAATTTGCATGTGATTTTCTACTTAATAAATGGTTGAAAATCTTTGAAACTCATCATTCTAGATAGAAGAAATTGAGAATATGAAGACTCATGTGTTAGATTTTCAATTTTCATTCAACAAGGCATCCAAATACTTGGTTGAAGTATGCTACTTCTAGCTATTCGTGAATAGTAATAGTATAATGCTTACTTAAATATGTGCATTATTTATTGCTTCATAAGTGGTTGGAAATCTTTGAAACTTATCATTCTAGATAGGGGACATCGAGAATAATAAGGCTTAAGTGTTAGATTTTCAATTTTCACTCAACAAGATAACTAAATACATGATTGAAGTATGCTACTTGTAGCTGTCTGCTTGAATAGTAATAGTACATTGGTTACATAAATATATGCATGGTTATTTTCTTCCTTAATGGTTGGACGTCTTTGAAATTATCATTCTAGATAGAGGACATTAAGAATAAGAAGTCCAATGTGTTAAATTTTCAATTTTCATTCAAAAAGTCATCCAAATACTTGGTTGGTTGATGTATGCTACTTGTAACTGTCAGCGTGAATAGTAATAGTACATTGCTTACACAAATATATGCATGATTTTCTGCTTTGTTAATGGTTCAAAACTTTGAAACTGATCATTTTGGATAGAGGACATTAAGAATAAGAAGATCCATGTGTTAGATTTTCAATTTTCATTCAACAAGACAACCAAATACTTGGTTGAAGTATGCTACTTGCAGCTGTCGGTTTGAATAGTTATGTACGTTGCTTAATCAAATATGTGCATGATTTTCTGCTTCGTTAATAGTTGAAAATCTTTTAAATTGATCATTTTAGATAGAGGACATTGAGAATAAGAATACCCAAGTGCTGGATTTTAAATTTTCATTCAAAAAGACATCCGAACACATGGTTGAAGTATTCTACTTGTAGTTGTCCACAGGAATAGTATCGATACATTGCTTACTTAAATTTGTGTACGATTTTTTACTTTGTTAATGGTTCAAAATCTTTGAAATTGTTTATTTGAGATAGAGAACATTGAGAATAAGAAGACACATGTGTTAGATTTTAAATTTTCATTCAAAAATATATCCAAATACTTTGTTGAAGTATGCTACTTGTAGCATTTTACGTGAATAGTAATAGTAAATTGCTTACTTATATATTTGTAAAAAAAATTCTTTGTTAATGGTTAAAAATCTTTGAAATTAATCATTGTAGATAGAGGATATTGAGAATAATAAGACCCTTAGGGGCATGCTTCAATTGGGTTTGTAGGTTTAGTCTACCCTAAATGCAATCTCATTACTATTGTCCTTTTAAGCTTCACTCAAATTAGTTAACTTAGTGTGACATCTGGGTAGGTATTTAGCAAGTGCTGACTCACTCCTATTGTTCTCATGACATGGGTCACTGGAGTGGTACTACTTAGAGTTTCCAATTGCTCGAATCTTAAAATGTGGCATCTTGCAAGTCCTAAGGTCACTACTCCCATTACTTCACGAATCTAATCATATATATGTAGATGGTGATCCTTAATATTTGATTGTTTTCAAGAGGTATTTTGTATGATTTTTCCCCAATTACAACTTTGCACCTAAGTGTTATTCCCTAGATCATGGTCCTTATATTTCTCAAGCAAAGGCAATTATGAGTGTAGTTCACCATATTTAGGATTTATAGTCTTACACCGAAGTATAAACTAATGGGGAAACTAAATGAATATAATAGCTTAGCTTCTAAGTGAGTTGTCTTTATTTCTTTCATACATTATGCATTAAAAGATAGAGGTTTTCTTCTCTTACTCTCCACAAATGCCATTAAAAGGATTCATTTTAGTCCTCAAATAATGTTTCCCCCTCTATCTAATGTATTTTTTGTGGGTGTCAACAACAATTTTCATTGATTTATTTCAACTCATCATCTTCACTATTTGTGGACTAATTGTGAACTAGTGAGTTCATTCTTCAATGTTCACAAGGGTCCTTTCTTCAAAAAAAAATCCTAAGGAATGGGTTCTTGCTAATATAACATATGCATCCTAGTACTATGCTCACAAGGGTCATCTCTTCAAGCATGGAAAGTAATTGAACTAGTACTTTTATGCAAGATAATACTCAAAATCTAAAATACTTTAATACTAGAAATAAGAATAAACAATAATCCTCAAGGAATTTTACTAATTGAATGTTGAAGTACATCAATTATAGTGCTCATTACACATAGATTAGAACATGAAAAATATGCACTCTTCCCACACTTAAAAACTTGATTCAAATGAAAGCTAAAAGCACTAAAATGCTCTCAAATTAAACTAAGATGAAATTCAAGTGAAGTCCAAGAGAAAGGTACCTAGAATGATGGGGCTATTTAAGGCAAAAGATGCATATAAGTAGTTCCAAATTTAAGCTAAAAATTGTGAAATTCAAGGAGGGAAAAACAACAATTCAAGATTTTCATTCCCTTGGCTGTCACAACCATAGGAGAATTAACTTGGATCTTTGATGAATAAAAAAAAAAAAAAAAAACTAATAAATTGGAAGCAAAGAACTAAGAGGAAGCTTGGAGGAATTATGAGTGTGAAAGCAAAAAACAAAAAGGAAGCAAAGCAATGAAATAAAAGTTCAAAAACAAAGAAAATGTCTTGAGAAATCCAACAAAAAGTATCCCTAAAGAAATCCAATGTCCAAAGCTGCAATGATCAGGCTAGTTAAGGCAAAAGATGCATATAAGTAGTTCCAAATTTAAGCTAAAAATTGTGAAATTCAAGGAGGGGGAAAGCAACAATTCAAGATTTTCATTCCCTTGGCTGTCACAACCATAGGAGAATGAACTTGGATCTTTGATGAATAAAAAATTAAAAACTAATAAATTGGAAGTAAAGAACTAAGAGGAAACTAGGAGGAATTATGAGTGTGAAAGCAAAAAAAAAAAAAATCTTGAGAAATCCAACAAAAAGTATCCCTAAAGAAATCCAATGCCCAAAGCTTTAATGATCAGACTAGTTAAGGCAAAAGATGCATATAAGTAGTTCCAAATTTAAGCTAAAAATTGTGAAATTCAAGGAGGGAAAACAACAATTCAAGATTTTCATTCCCTTGGCTATCACAACCATAAGAGAATTAACTTGGATGTTTGATGAATATAAAAAGAAAAACCAATAAATTAGAAGCAAAGAACTAAGAGGAAACTAGGAGGAATTATGAGTGTGAAAGAAAAAACAAAGAAGAAAAGGAAGCAAAGCAATGAAATAAAGTTCAAAAACAAAGAAAATGTCTTGAGAAATCCAACAGAAAGTATCCCTAAAGAAATCCGATGTCCAAAGCTGCAATGATCACTTAGTTGGATTGAAACTTTTCAAGGTTTTGTAACCAAAACCTCTACTTAGTAAGAAAGACTGGAATGCTAGGGGATTTGTAGATGCTAGGTTTCTAATTGCATGAAGGCTTAATCTAGGAAGGGAAAGTTGATCCTGATCAAGGGTTTCAATAAGGAAAAGTTAGAAGGAGATTTAGGTAAACAAGTGACATCACGGTTGGCTACTGTGAAATTAGAAAGGAGCGACATGTCACCTTCTTAGGAAGGTGGCATGGAGCTCCTCCCCTCCTAAACAGGTGGTTTGGCTATTAGAAAGATAGAAAAAGGAAAGGAAAAAAGGATTAGGAAAGATGGGGAAAGATCTAGGGTTTTGAAGAGTTTTAATTTGAAATAGATCTAGGGGTTTTCTAATTTGGAAACCACTTAAAAGGACACATAAAGGGGAGATGTCACCTTCTTAAGAAGGTGGCTCCCTTAAGCCAATAACACATAAACCCTAATTGTTTTGATGGAAAGGATAAATAATAAAAATCGTAAGTGGATTTTCCCTCTTGAATTGTCAATCTATGCATGATCGTTTTACCTTTTACAAATATCACTCAAAACTTTCTAATTATCCCATGAAAATCACAATTTTGGCATGTGATAATTGCTTGAATTGACCCTCCAATAGTTTGACTCCATGTAAATTTTATTTTGGTATGTCACTTTTTCTTCGCTGCTTGTTCTCCCCTCTATCTATAGCTCTTATTCTCTGCATGAAGCTTCAACTCAGGCTAAGCTCCCTCTCTCCAATGATCCTCTATCTCCAACTTGTGTTCCTCCTTCAGCTTTCTAGGTTTCCACCACCCTCCCTCTCTTCCCAAGTCAACCTAAATCTCCTCCTACTTACTAGTTCGTCGTCCTCCTCCTTCTCATGAGCTGAAATTTCTGGCTCCTTAGTTTATGTCTTGTTTAATACATGGGTTTTATTTCAAAATGGAGTGCACAAGTGGCATCACAAGGGAAGCCAGCTTTCCTAGAAAAGTGGTTACACATGGCTAGCCAGATCTCCCCCATTTATCTAATTTGTCTAATTTTGATTCCTCATTGAAAAATGTCTATTTTACCAAACGTTTTCAATTATATCATGGTCAGGATCAACTTTGTAATTGTACGCTAACCAATAATATAATAAAATCACCTTTCCTAACTGATTTGTTGGAATTTCTCCATGTGTTTTGGGTAGAGATTACGTTAAGGCATTCCTTTCCAAATTAACCTAATAATTCCTCAATTTAACATCATTTATAAGTATAAATATCATCCAAAATATTGCTTAATAATTACTTGTAGATTAGTTTCTAAATATCTAGATGACCCTAACAATGCCTTCTTAATTGTTATCCTAACATGGTTCCTTAGTACGCTCATCCATTTCTTCGCTAATAATTAAGACATGCGTCATAACTAATTAAATGAATGAAAAAACATACCCTATTTTTTTGTAAATGCATTGATTTATTAATTGGAATTATATGCTTACATATACTACAGAGAGAGTGTTAGGACCCATAGGAAGCTCCAACTTAATGAGTTGGATGAAATTAGGAAGGTTGCATATGAGTTAGCTAAGATATACAAAGATGGTATGAAAAGCAATCATTATAAAAATATTTTGAGAAAGTCCTTCACACTAGGAGAAAAGGCCCTTTTATATAATTCTACATCACATCTATTTCTTGGAAAACTTTGTTCTTGATGGAGAGGACCCTACATTGTATATCATGCTTACTCTCATGGGGCTATTGAGATAACGAAGAATGAGGAGATTTCCAAAGGAAATGGGCAAAGGTTGAAACTCTATCTAGAGTTGGTAAACACTGAAGTAGAGGCAATATTGTTAAACTAACAAGTCTACAATGACCCACATTAGCATGTCTCATGATACTTAAATCATTGTACCTTTGGCTGAAGACATTAAACTTAGCTCTCATTGGGAGGCAACCTAGGGTGTTTTGAAAGAGTCTAAGTATTCTACCTTACCCATTTATAATATAGGGTCATATGTTTTCAAACATTGGACAATGTTCACTTCAAGCTGGTGGGTGTAGATATGCATGAGATTTTAAAGTTTTTTTCTTATTTTCCAAAAAGTAATTTCTAAGTTTCTCAAAAATTTTAAGGTCAAACTTCCTTTGCTGTGATGATAATTGGATTTTTTGAAGCTTAGCATTTCTCCTACTTTAACTTCTTAATAGAAATGCATATAGTTAATTCTGGATTTTATTCATGTCCTAGAGTATTTTATGAAAGTTAATTCTTGGAATATGCTTACACACAATACGTAGTCCAAACTAATAGATGATTATAACTTAAAGACCTTAAGGAAAATCAATGCAGACCTATAACTAGGTTAGTATTAGAGATTATCATATTTTTGAGGGTTATATGTAATTCCATATTTTCTTCACCAAACACTACTTTGAAAGATCCCAATTTTTTTTTTTTTGTCAATCAGCAATAATAACAAAAGGAATATTAACATCCTTCCAAAATATTTGTTCACTCTTATTGGCTTCAAAAAACTGAGGAAATGATATAGACCATCATTATTATAGCCTAGATACATAAAGCCTACCAAGTATAATATACCCATAATTACACCACCCTTTGAGCCTCTTGGTAAGCCTTTTCTTTTTGAAAACTTCATCTGCTTTACCCACAAAACCAAAGTTAAAATATCCATTACTTACTTTTCAAAAATGAGTAGAGATGGTACAAAAAGAAAAAAAATTCTAAGAAGTGAAAAGTGTTGAAGTGTTTACATAGAAAATGCCCATCTTTCAAAGAAAAAGAAAGTGAAAAAAGAATTTTTAGAAGGATAAGAAAAGAAGAGAGAAAGAAAAAATAGTAAAAATATTCACTTCAATGTAATAAAAAGAAAAGCTATCCAACATTGACAAAAGACCTCTACTCATGTTTGACACCTTTGAATCCTTTGAATCTCTCTTTCGAGACCATTCTCAAGACTACATTTCATCCTATCTATTGATCATGAGGTGGAAGATAGTTTCAATGAGGATATAAACTAGAAGGAGTTAAGGTGAACTACCTCTTCTGATCTTGATAAGGACATCCATTCTTAGCGATCGCAATTATTTGACTCATTTGTACTTATAAACTTATGTGAACCATTAGATTGTTGGGTCACATAGTGAGTGTGAATTTTATTTGACCATTTCTTTGATACTTTATATCTATGTGTATGTTAGTGAGAATTTGAGGACAAAACATCATTCCAATGGAGTATAAGCATATCTATTTAGAAGTCCAGATTATGTAGTCTCTATACACACTGCTCCATGCATTACAAGAGAGCTCCCCACTTCTATAAGTCATCATCCTTGGGTGTGCCTCTCTCCTTACTTCAAATGCAGCAGCAATACTGTAATAACCCCAATTTTTTGTAAATTGATTGAGAAAATCAATTTATTTTGAATTTTTAGAAATTCCTGGTTGGAATATTAGGTTATTGGAAATTCTCTTTTTATAGAGATTAAAACATCATTTAAAACTTTGAAATTATGACGGTACTCGAAAAACCAATTAAAATGACACTAAGTGCGTTCAATTTTGAGTTAAAATGAAAAAATCCCTAATTTTCTCCATTTTTTTGAATAAAAGGGTAAAATGGTATTTTTACTCATAACAGAGATCTAAGACATCAATATTTAGAATCTACTCAAAAATACAATTCCAACGCCACTAAGTACACTCAATTCCGAGCTCGAGAGAATAAAACAAATTTTTCTCCATAAAAGGGCAAAATGGTCCTTTCACACCTCGTGGGCCCACAAGAGGCCCACAAATGAATCCAACAACTAGAAAACATGTAATTACTAGTCAAACCACTATCAACTGATAGTGGAGAAGGAGGTGGTAGTGGAGGATCCAATGTTAATTTAATATTCAAAAGAATTGAAACATAATTATTATAAGTAATTATGAAAATTTCAAAAACATCTATAAATACACCCCAAAAAAGCCTCCAAAAATGTTCGTTAAAATTCCCCCATAATTATCTTGCTTCCCCTGAAACACCAGATCTAGATTTAGCCCCAAATTTCCAAAATACCAAAAAATCTCTCTTCTTTCACTTTCTCTCTCCTCACTCTAGATTGGAACAAGAGAACTAAATTCAATTAGACACTCTGTTCCAAATTAAATCCCATAAATCCAACCATTCATATTTTCCTAGACTACCTTATCTACAAAATTCCTAAATAAATTTCAAGATCCAACGGTTCAATCAACAAGAAATCACAAAACAAGCAATTATCAGGCGATCTTATCATCAATGGGATATTTCTTTAAAATTGGACTACAAAACCTAAGTTTTTCTCCAATCAGATAGGTGGAAACTCTTCCCATACTTATTTCATGTTAGTTTGTATAATTTTTATTTTTTTAAAATTAATTTTAGGTTAAAAATTATAAAAATCAAGTAAGGATAAGAACCCTTCACTTATGTATGATGGAGGGCTCAGATGGAAATTTTGAGCTATCCAATTAATCCATAAGGGTTCAAAACCCCCAGGGTAGAATTTTCAAGAAATTTCATCAAGGTCTTAGCCCTTGATTGAAGAGGAATTGATTGGACGGTCCAAAACAGACTGTCCAATCTTCTTTATAAGATCCATCTCCCGAGACGCTCACCGAGATGCTGCATGAAACGCGCCTTGAGGGAGCATCTCTGTGTGTGCTCTCCTCATGCTACGATGTCCCAATGGAACATTTACGCAACATTGCAGGTCCTAGGTAGCATGTTACCGAATTTATCTTAGTGACAGGAGCGCTTCAACCGCTCTACCCGAACTATCAGGACTGTCCATTCCGCAGGGCCTAGATCAAATTTGGATCCTTGGAACAACTGTGAACTTCATTCGCCAATTGTGGAGTCATCTGAACTCCAAATTAAGATCAAAAAGAAGATATGGAAAGCTTCTAATGTCTATTTTCTTTTAAATGCATAAACTTGATAAAAATATTCAAGAAACTTTATGTTTTTAGGAAATAAGCTTCCAATTTTCATGATCTTCAAGATCTGAGATGATCAGATCTTTGGGATCTAATTTAATGATGAAATAATGTTGAAACAAAGTAATATCTATGATTTATTTTGACAGATCTAAGATAAATTGAGAGATCTACCCTTTATGGTAGAAAAAACCTAAAAACACAAAGGGACCCACTTCATCAATGAGATCAAGCACAATCAAACCCTTTGGATGGGTTGTATGAATGGGATTATGATGAAATCCAGTTAGATCATGGATTAAATGCGACAAAAACAAGTGGATATGATTTTTGGATCTTAATGGAGTAAAAGCCCTAAATGTAATCAAAACTCTTGATTTAAAGCAAAATATCTAAGATATAATGGTCGGATTATGAGTAAAATTTTCTAATAATCTTAATCTAATTAGTTTAATTGTCTTTTATTTGATAATAGGATTGTAAATGTGATTTATGTTAAGAAGCATAATAGTGTAATTCTTAAATTTTAGCATGCTATGCTCTAAATGTTATTAGTTTGTTATTAGGTTGGTAGATTTAATTATCTTAGGGCCATGTTAGTTTAAATTTGAGATTTTAGCATGATTCCATTAGATTAGTAGTAAAATTTCATGTGTTTCATAACTTAGGATAATGCTTGTTTAAGTATAGTTTTATTCCATTAAGTTAAGTTACATTCATAAGAAGCACGTTAGTATAAATGGTTGTTAAACTTATATTGGATTTATGCTTTAAAGTTTATGATTTAATTGTTTTCAAATTTTATTAGTAGATTTAATTGTTAAGTAGTTGTCAAGATATAATGAGCATAAATCACCAAAAATGTAAACTAATGGAATATAGAGATTCATGGACAATTAAAATGAGTTAATGACTTCGACTTAATATTAGTAAGGGCTATAGTTAATAGGACAATATAAGGATTATCATATCCTTGGCCTAAACTAGGAGAATAATAAACCCCATGAATGACATTTTAAATGCTATGGATTTAATTAAAATCAATTAGAAAGAGTACATAGGGTTAAAATGTTCATAGGAACCTTATGAAAGGTTGAGCTAAGGTCACTCTAGTGAATGCTGAACATGGTGGTTAAGAGGGTTTTCTAATAGAACCTCACTCTTCCCCTACTTTCCAATGACATTTGTGAGGTATAAACACCTCCTTACATGAGGATTGAAGTCACCACTTTGTGTTCAACCATTCACCTAGTTAGCCTTAGTCAATTGGAAATAAGAGGAGCTGTCTAGACTTAAGATGGAATAAGCTATCTTCAACCAGTAAAACATTAACTGGTTGAATAATAATAATAAGAGCATAAAATATTTTTAAATTATCTAATCCTAATAAAAATTGAAAGTAAGATAAGGATGATCAAACAAGATCCATAGGATCTTGAGTGATAAAAAACAATAAGAATCCTAATGTTGTATTTTATTATGTATCCATGTATGTATGTTGTAGACAAATCTAGATAAAGAATCCTAACACTTGATCAAATATGATTCAAAGAAGAGAACTAAGATCATCCTCCGTAGGGATGATCAAACAACTAAATTTAAATCAAAGAAGAACTAGATGATAGAAGATCTAAGCTCTTGATCTTTATCAACAAGTATAAATTGTTGATCAAAAGGATCTATGAAAGATCAAGATCAAATAAAGGAATACACAAAGGCTTAGAATAGAAAATACTTAAAATTGAAAGATTAGAAGATCATTCTATCCGTCAGATCTATTGATCAATAGGATAAACACTATATGAGGAAGATAGATCATGATAGGACACAAGATCTAATCCTTTATATCAAAGGACAAGATTAGACAAAGAATATAGATAGGATAAAAAATCTAGGATTATTCAGATTGTATAAATATTGACAGTATGTATGGATTTATAGATTACATACGTAAGTTAAGATCATGGAAGATTTGAAGAGATGAATCACTACTTGAAGGTAAGAGGATTTTATGAATGCATCTACATGAGAAATACATGTTGAATACATGATCTTATGTTGACAAGTGTAATGTAAATACTTGTATTAAATCCATTGAAAACCCTTATGATCCAACCAAAACACATATGAAATGGTTAAGTTAGAATTGAGGAAAATCCTAAGTGGATAGGGAACTAGAAGGTATTCTAGTCCTAGATAAATAGACAAATTGTCTGATTATTATAAAATCAATACATGGGAATCATTCATATAGAATGGTGATCCCTAAACTTACATGAACATGGGTATCATTCATTGTCAATCATGATCCCTAAGTTTGAAGTGAAATCCTATCCTCGGTATAAGAATACCAAAATACGAGGATGATGCTATAAACAGACAAGATGTTTGATAAGTATAAGAATAGTTTATATACAAGCAAGGAGGCTTGTGGTTTTTGTTTTAAATAGACGTATGCTTGGGCATGCTATGCTAGGTGGGTTATGAGGGTTTGGCCACCCGCTCTCCAAAATGTGATATATATGGTAATACCGTGCCCAAAGAGAGGCAAAATGTTTGGTGGGGCAATCATGGGAAGGCCACCACTATGACGGTTTATCTCCCCATATAGATATGACATAGATGATTTTCCACATTTGGTATCCATGGAGTATGAAAGCACTTATCCAAGCGCGGTAGTACGGATCAGATTGTAGCATAGTAGTTCTTTGAGTATTTTGCATTATGATGCATGGCATAATGAGATGTCGATACTACCCAAGTAAGGGAGTATTTTCCAGCAGAGTCTAGATATTTTATCAACTCAGTATGGATAAGTGTGATGATACTGCCCAAATGAGGGAGTATTTTTTAGCAGAGTCTGGATGATTGATCAACTCAGTGTGTCTCAGTGTGACTATTGATGTTTGAGATATTTACTATTTTTCACAATTTTGATTGTGTATGTATCTATACGACATATGCAATATGTATGTGTAAGGATGTACATATATGACAAAGTAAAGAGATTAATCCACAAGTATGAATAATGGGATTATGAAGTATTAGGATTATACTATCAAATTATTATGTATCTTGGGTCCCCTACCGAGCATAGCTCGTTGAGATATTGTAAATTTTTTAATGTTGACAATATCTCAGATACAGAGAAGGAGAATTAGGAGCTCAAGACTTAAGAAGACTTGGAAGAATAATCAATCAGGGTATATCCCTTGAAGACATGTATTTTTATTTGTTAGCATTGTATTGTATTGAGAGTTTTTATTGTATGGTGAGCTTTGAAATTTGGATTATGTAATTTGGACAAATATTATATTGATACCTAAGTTGTATTGTAAACCATTGGATGGATTCTGGAATTTAATAAAGGTATATTCCTTCAATGAAACTTTATCTTGTACAAAATTCTAGTTATGTCATGTATGAAGTGATGACTTGGGTTTTACAAAACAAGTTCTAAAGAAAAGAATTTTCGCTGCTCTGTTTTGCAAAAAAATTTTACTACTAAGGGCACCCTACCTTTGAAAAATGTATTACAAAATGTGTTACAAAAATCAGGGTGGCCATAATGGGTATCAGAGCCATTCATCCAGTCACAGTATAGTACCTTTATGTCCAATATGAAGATGACAATCCAATTAGGGGATGAGAAATGATGAGCGAATAGGAAATAAGATAGTATTTGATGAGAATGAGTTATGTGATTAACTCATTAGTTGAGAATGAGTATAGGAAGAGTTATGTGATAACTCATTAAGTGAGGAGTTAATATAATTAACCCATGAAGTACTGGTGGAGTATAAGTACATATTACTTAGTGAAATAACTAGGAGTACTACTTAGTAAGTTAATGATATCAATATAGGGAATAGTAAGTTACAGAAACAAGTAAGGAAAACATTACAATAGAGGAAGATGTAATGTATGATATTCAGGTATAACCTAAAATCTTAAGTAAAGATACTTGTAGAAATAAAATACATTAATATAACTATTATTAGGACAAATAATGGAGACTAAGAGAAAGAGATGATAAATTGGAAAAATATGATGGAAAGGATGAAGAAGGATAAAATCCAACCTTTATAGGAAGGTGAAATAGAAATTTGTGAGAAATAGATATTAAAGATAAAACCTTAGAGTTATTACAAAATTCAAAATCAATAATAATAAATAATAAATACAAATGTAAGAGTTACAATTGCTACGTATATATAGTATTATGACAATTAGTTAAAGGATTTAATCATCTAAATAGAGATGATCTTATTTGAGAAGAATTTAAGGAGATATGCAAATATTTTCAAAATTGGTGAATGTGAAGAGTTTTCATAAAGATAAATAAGGAGATAAAATTTAGAGGAATATTGATTCAACTATATGATAGAATTGAAATATGGAAATAATTATGGACTATAATTTGCATTCATGATAGAATGAAAAGTGAAGACCTATAAATGAATAAGGATATTAATATAATGAATTTAGAGATATTGATTCCTTTCATATGATAGATTTAGTGATATCCAAAGAATTATTGAATATAATAAGGAAAAATACATTTTGCAGGAATGGTGAAACAATCATGAGGAATGAAGACCTATAAACAAATATAGGGAACTAAACTTAAGTATAAAATTTGGACAAATGAGATGATTATGAATGAGGTATGAATCCAGATTTTGGAGAAATATGTGGTTAGGAATTTCAAGATATTTTGGAGATTTTCAATCTAACATATGATTGAATGAGAAAATATCTATAGTAGTTGAGGAAAATGACATCAACTAATCTGAATAGGTGGAAAGAACAAATTTTAAGTATTAGTAGACAAAGGAGTGATTATAGTAGTAAGTTTACATTGGGAATTAACAAGTTTCCTTAGAAAAAGAAAACAAAAGGATCAATGAGATTATGCATAAATGATATTAAGTACCCTTTACTCCACAGGGATGAGTTATTCCCAACCTATTATCATCAATGGGGAGTTAGAAATGAAAATTTATAGTGAGATATCAAAACAAATTTTGAGTTATAAGTTTGATGAGAATGAGACTTATTGGAAAACTGGTGATGATGTATGAAATTATTATGAGAAAATCATGACCATTTGGAGAATATGTTAAGACACTTACAAAACTTCTCAACTATATGGTACGTGTACATGTTGATTTAAGAAAGCAAAGTTTAGGTCATATAAATTCTAAGAATGATATGGATGTGACGACCCGGGTTTTCTCATGCATTTTTAAATGCAATGTCTAATTTCCTAAGGCGGGATGCATCCCTCTTTGAAAACCATTTTATAAAAACCATGCAATGCAGCGGAAATCCTTTAGTTTTAAACTCATTTTTGAAAACCCCGAGTGTCATTTGCTTTCACAACAACTAAGGTAGTTTTTGAAAAAACTTCAAAAATCATAAATGTTTTTCCCAAGGTCTTTCCAGTCACAATGCACAGCCCATCTGTAACTAAGTACAAACACATGTCCAAAGGGTTGAGAGTTCACTTACATGTATATTTGTTCCCTTTTGAATTCACTTGCTCATAGCACTAACATAGATGTCCTCTTTCTGGGAATGGAGCTGTCCTGAACCATGATATATACAGACGTATCTTGTCCTTGAGCGCTTACTAATGTCTGAAAAATGTTAAGGATTGGGTGAGTATATAATATACTCAGTAGGGCCTATCACTACTACTTTTATAAATGCATGAGATGTTTCAAAATCATATGCTCATTCAAAACATACGTATGTTTGAATACTCGAGTTCAATATCAGTATAAGAATCCATAATCAACTGAAATTCAAAATATGCGTATGTTTGAATACTCGAGTTCAACATCAGTATAAGAATCCATAATCAACTGAAATTCTTATAACTTAAAAGATCACATAATCCAAAAGTGAAAGTATCATATATATATATATGATGACATCAGGATATGGAATATATGCCTCATGGAGTCCAACTCATGGACCTCTAGTATAGTATGGTCGACCAACCTCATATCATGCTATATGAAATGCACATCAAACCATAGGGTCCACTATGCCCACGGCCTCCTCGCCGTGTGGTCCCTGGGTACCTGAGGACACTTGGTCATAGCCTCCACAGGGCCTATGACACGCCGACCCAGTGCCGTGACATCAGTGGTAGCCCCCTGTACCACATGCAGTCGATGTAGGGACTTGCCTCTTTTTGGGCGTGGTACCCATCTACCTATTAGTGGTAGAGGCCGGGTGGCCAACCCAGACGCCTCGGCATAGCACCCACGGGCTTATTTGCCCAAATCACATAAGATACGTCAAAACTTGTTGTTAAAACTTGTCCTCTTTTGGGTCCCTCACAACTGCTTGGCCCTCGGCACTCCAGCATCTTTTGGCAACCCTCAAGGACATGCAATCTTTGCAAGTACTTAAATCATGCAATACATGCACTTGTTTGCAACACATATATGTGCATAATGTATATGCAGTTATTTCAAAGCATGGCTATGTACAAAGCATTTAACATGTATGCTGAATTAATTCATGCAAATCACATGCAAATCAAGTCATATATCTAAAACATATGTTCTCAAATAATAATAGTTCTTTTAAAAGAATCTAATAGTGATAGAGCACCTACCTGACTAGGTCGCGTTAACCCTCTTGTCCTCGTATGCTCCTGAGCATGGTTTGGGGACTCAAGGTTAGTTTAACCTATCTTTGACGGGTTTAGAGCATTTGGGTCTTATTACTTAGGCATTAGGGGTCCATCCCTATGCCTATGGGTGTCCTAAGGTCCTAATTAGGCCTTGGTATTCTCAGTTTTCCAGAGTC
The DNA here is from genome assembly GCA_035236585.1 of Warburgia ugandensis. NCBI lineage: Eukaryota > Viridiplantae > Streptophyta > Magnoliopsida > Canellales > Canellaceae > Warburgia > Warburgia ugandensis. Next base: position 39,225,385 of record CP141130.1, on the reverse strand, counting down.
CTAGTGGTCACGCGCCACCACCCTATTCTAAGGGTCATGCCCTAATTTGATTGGGCCTTGATTAGGTATTTTATAGTTTGGATGTATCCGCGTCGTCGATACGGACACAATTCCTTTTGCGGAGCCTCAATCGGATCTCTAGATCTCAAGTTATAAGCGTTTTAACATTGTATGTACATAGAGTCTTAAAGACAAAAAGGGAGGAATGCTAGGGCGCTGCGCGTCTGCGACGTGCGCCCAGCCTCCTGAAGTAACAAAAAGAATGACTCACGCTAGTGTGCTGCATGTCTGCGGGGCGCGCCTCAGTGGACGCGTCTGAAGACGCGCTAGAATTTGTCAGCCGTCTTCCTCTTTAGCCGGCGCGTCCACGGACGCGCCCTTTGGTTTTCTTCTCAGACGCGTCTCGTCTGGGGCGGGCCATCTCCTTCGTTGGGGGACCGGGGCATCCTTGGGATGCCCTGGTTCATCCCTGAGGAACCAGTGCGGCCCTGGGGACGTCCCAGGGTCCTTGGTGGCTCCCTAGAGGCCTATTCTCCATGGTTTTTCATGCAAAAACCTAGGGAAACCGTGCCTAGGACTGTGGGTGAGATGGGTTTGGGGATTTTTTGTGCGTACCTGCTTCGTGGTTGGTTTTCTCTCCACGTTTTCTCTTCTAGGTCGCTGCTCCTCAATGGGTTTTCTCCCATGTTTTGGGCTGCCATTAGAGGCACCCAAGAGCTCTATTTATAGAGCTTTTAAAGAGGGTTCTATAGGGGTTCTAACTGCCTTTGAATGGCGGTGGGGAATCCTCTAAAATGGCGGTGGTTTCTTCTTGAAACACCGCCGTTCCAGAAACCTCTAGGAGGTTGAAGATGACGGGGTGCCCGTATCAAAACGGGCACCTGTGTTTTTTCAGGGTAAGTCGATTTGTGAAATTTACAATTTTGCCCCTGAACTTCAAAGGGCCATATCTTGCTCATTTTAACTCCGTTTTGGGTGATTTTGGTCTTGTTGGATTCCTTTTTCCGAGACGCATCTAATGGCACCATTTTTAGGACCAAATTCCTGGGTTCAGTTGAGGCAACTAGTGAAATGACCAAAATGCCCTTATCTTTAAAACTGAACTTTTCATGGGATTTTAATATCTCAAAAATTGGGGTCATTACAATGGATATTGACCCAGCAAAGACGGAAGATGATACTAATGACTATGACAATTAGAGAAAGTTATCTCGTATTGATTGTATAACATACTATAAGGACATTCTTTTAGTATAATCTTGCTATCGATTACATGAACCATAAAAAGTTTATGGTAGATTATTGAGACTTGAAGAATATATGCTAAATTATGGAGTTTTTTTTAGGCTTGAGAGTGGATGACTACTAAGTCAATATGGATTCTTTTAATAGGAAGTATCAAGAATACTTCAAATAAAGTGTTAGTATGATATGGAAAAGTTATGAGGTATGCTTGAAAGAAGCATGAGGAAATACAATATCTTAAAAAGGAGGAATAAGAAAATCAAGTGCTATGAATAAAGAGGAAATCATAGTACAAAAATAGTAATGAAAGTTGAGGAAGAAGTTATTACAAGGAAACTATCTGTTAATATTAGAATCTGAAAAGAAATTTTTAGTGAAAAGAAATAGTAAAGAAGTATGATTATCTAGGACAAAAATGAGAAAATTACTTCCAAATGTTGGAAGATTATTACAAAGAACAATAGTTGAAATTGTAGAATCAAAGCAATATGTCATTTTGGTAGATAGTCTAAGGACTATACATATTAGGGAAGATATGCCAAAACTATATATGTTGGAAAGGAATGAGGATGAGCAATAGAAGTTAGAAAGGAAAAATATGAAGTATTGAAAGATTGGTGGAAATGAGAAGTAGAAATTTAGTATACCAGTCAAGAGAAATAGGAAGTTTTGAACAAAAGGATAGCTCAGTTTAAGAGTTACTAATCCTTTTGAAAAGTCTAGCAACAATCAGGTTAAGTAATTAATGCATTAGCATTATTAGTGAGATGTGTGTTTATGACCCAAAAATGTGATTTTACCTTTGAGGAGAAGGTAACATGAACTATGAATGAAAGGAAATGAAGGTTTCCTTAAGTGGCAAGGCCACATATGGAAAATTATGAATAAGTTAATGAAAACTCATAAGTTGAAATATGAATTTCGAGGACAAAATTATTACAGGGGGAAGATTGTAATGACCCCAATTTTTTGTAAATTGATTGAGAAAATCAATTTAGTTTGACTTTTTAGAAATTCCTGGCTAGAATATTAAGTTATTGGAAATTATCTTTTTATAGAGATTAAAACATGATTTAAAACTTTGAAATTATGAAGGTACTCGAAAAACTGATTAAAATGACATTAAATGAGTTTAATTTCAAGTTAAAATGAAAAAATCCCTAATTTTCTCCATTTTTATGAATGAAAGGGTAAAATGGTAATTTTACCCATAATTGGGATCTAAGACATCAATATTTAGAATGTACTAAACAATACGATTCCAACACCACTAAGTACGCTCAATTCCAAGTTCGGGAGAATAAAATGGATTTTTCTCCATAAAAGGGCAAAATGGTCCTTTCACACCTCCATGGGGTCCACAAGGGAATCCAACAACGAGAAAATATGTAATGAGTGGTCAAACCACTACCAACTGATAGTGGAGAAGGAGGTGGTAGTGGAGGATCCAAAGTTAATTTAATATTCAAAAGAATTGAAACATAAATATTACAAGTGATTATGAAAATTTCAAAAACATCTATAAATACAACCAAAAAATCCTCCAAAAATTTTTGTTAAAATTCCCCAAAAATTTTCTTGCTTCCCCTAAAAAACTAGATCTAGATTCATTACCAAATTTCAAAACTTCCCAAAAATCTCTCTTCTTTCACTTTCTCTCTCCTCACTCTAGATTGGAACAAGAGACCTAAATTCAATTAGGCACTCTGTTCCAAATTAAATTCCACAAATCTAACCATTCATATTTTCCTAGGCTACCTTATCTACAAAAATATTAAATAAATTTCAAGATCCAATGGTTCAATCAACAAGAAATCACAAAAAAGTGGTTATCGGGCGATCTTATCATCAAGGGGATATTTCTTTAAAATTGGGCTACAAAACCCAAGCTTTTCTACAATTAGGTAGGTGGAAACTCTTCCCATAAAATTAAGTTTAGGTTAAAAATTATAAAAATCAAGGATAAGAACCCTTCATTTATATATGATGGAGGGCTCAAATGCAAATTTTGAGCTATCCAATCAATTCATAAGGGTCCAAAACCCATAGGGTAGAATTTTCAAGAAATTTCATCAATTTTTGAGCCCTTGATTGAAGAGGAATTGATTGGACAGTCCAAAATGGACTGTTTGATCTTCTTTTTAAGATCCGACTCCTAAGACGTTGTAGCAAGACACTGCACGAAAACGCACCCTAAGGGAGCATCTCCGTGCACGCTCTCTGCATGCGACGACGTCCCAACGGAACGTCTGTGCAATGGCACAGGTCCCACGTAGCACATTACTGCGTTTATCATGGTGATGGGATCACGGCGACCTCTTTGTCTAAACTATCAGGACAGTCCGTTCCGATGGGCCCAAATCAAATTTGCACTCTCGGAACAACTGTGAACTTCATTCATCAATTATGGAGTCATCTAAACTCCAAATTAATATCAGAAAGAAGCTATGGAAAGCTTGTAATGTCTATTTTCTTATGAAAGCATAAAATTTATAAAAAATATTCAAGAAATTTTTTGCTTTTAGGAAATAAGCTTCCAATTTTCATGATCTTCAAGATCTGAGATGATCAGATCTTTGGGATCTGATTTAATGATGAAATAATGTTGAAACAAAGTAATATCTATGATTTATTTTGATAGATCTATGATAAATTGAGAGATCTACCATTTATGATAGAAAAACCCTAAAAACACAAGGGGACCCACTTGATCAATGAGATCAAGAACGACCAGACCCTTTGGATTGGTTGTATGAATGGGATTACAATGAAATCCAATTAGATCATGGATTAAATATGACAAAAATGAGTGGTTATGATCTTTGAATCTTAATGGAGTGAAAGCCCTAAATGTAATTAAAACCCTTGATCTAAAGGAAAACATCTAAGATCTAATGGTTGGATCATAAGTAAAAGTTTCTAATAATCTTAATCTAATTAGTTTAATTGTCTTTTATTTGATAATAGAATTGTAAATGTGATTTATGTTAGGAAGTATGATAGTATAATTCTTAAATTTTAGCATGCTATGCTCTAAATATTATTAGTTTGTTATTATGTTGGTAGATTTAATTATCTTAGGGCCATGTTAGTTTAAATTTGAGATTTTAGCACAATTCCATTAGATTAGTAGTAAAATTTCATGTATTTCATAACTTAGGATCATGCTAGTTTAATTATAGTTTTATTCCGTTAGGTTAAGTTACATTCTTAGGAAGCACCTTTGTATAAATGGTTATTAAACTTATATTGGATTTATGCTTTAAAGTTTATGATTTAATTGCTGTTAAATTTTATTAGTAAATTCAATTGTTAAGTAGTTGTTAAGATATAATGAGCATAAATCACAAAAAATATAAACTAATGGAATATAGAGATTTATAAACAATTAAGATGAGTGAATGACTTTGACTTAATATTAGTAAGGGCTATAGTTAGTAGGACAATATAAGGATTATCAAATCCTTGGCCCAAACTAAGAGAATAATAAACCCCATGAATGACATTTTAAATGTTCATAGATTTAATTAAAATCAATTAGAAAGCGTACTTAGGGTTAAAATGCTCATAGGAACCTTATGAAAGGTTGAGCTAAGGTCACTCTAGTGAATGCTGAACATGGTGTTAAGGGGTTTTTCTAATAGAACCTCACTCTTCCCCTACCTTCCGTTGACGTTTCATCATCATCATCATCAAGACCTTATCCCAATGAGGGGCGGCTACATGAATCTTATTCCTCCATTCCACTCTATTAAATACCATGGCTTCATTTAGTCTCAAAGTTTTTAAATCTATCCTCACCACTTCTATACTGTTCTTTTGGGCCTTCCCCTTGCCCTTTTTGAACCTTCTACTTGTATTGCCTCACTCCTTCTAACCGATGCCATTGTTGGTCTCCTTTGAACATGTTCAAACCGTCTAAGTCTAATCTCCCTCATCTTATTACCTATTGGTGCTACCCTTAAATTTCCTCTAATATTTTCATTTCTAATTCTATCCTTTCTTGTCTTACACTCATGCATCTCAACATCCTCATTTTTGCAACACTCATCCTATGAGTATGATGTTCCTTAACTGTCCAACACTTTGATCCATAGAGCATGGCCTGCCTTATAGCCATCCTATAGAATTTTTCTTTTAGTTTGAGTGGCACCCGCTGATCACACAAAACTCCAGATGCACATCTCCATTTGTTCCAACCTACTTGGATTCTCTGGGTAACCTCCCTCTCAATCTCTCCACTCTCATGAATCATTGATCCTAAGTACTGAAAGTGGTCTTTTAAGGGGACTTCTTAGTTGTCAATCTTGACCGGTGTTCCAGTCTTACCCTCCTTGCTAAAATTACATTCCATATATTCTGTCTTAGTTTGGCTAATTTTAAATCCTTCAGATTCTAATGCTTCTCTCCATAACTCTAGCTTTATGTTTACACCCTCCCTTATCTCATCAAGTAAGACTATATCATCTATAAATAGCATGCACTAGGAAATCTCCTCATGCAGATGTTTTGTTAACTCATCCATAACCAATGTGAAGCGGTACAGGCTCAATGCCGTTCCTTGGTGCAATCCTATAGTGACAAGGAAATCACCAGTCATGCTACTAGTGGTCTTAACATTTGTTCCTGCTCTCTCATACATATCTTTAATTATGTCTATATACCTCTAAGAAACCCCTTTGTCACCCAACACCCTCCATATTAACTCCCTAGGGACTCTATCATAAGCTCTCTCCAAGTCGATAAAGACCATGTGGAGGTCTTTCCTCCTCTCCCTATATTTCTCTACTAATATCTTAGTAAGAAAATAGCTTCCATGGTAGACCTCCCAGGCATGAAACCAATTGATACTCTTATACACTTGTTTCATGTCGTAGCATCTTCTCAATCACTCTTTCAAAAAGTTTCATAGTGTGGCTCATAAGTTTGATCCCTCGATAAGTAGTGCCGCTCTGTATGTCTCCTTTATTCTTATAAATTGGTACAATAGAACTTTTCCTCTAGTCATTAGGCACTTTCTTTGATTTTATAATCTTGTTAAACAACTTGGTCAACCAAACTACCCTAATATCTCCTATATGCTTCCAAACCTCTATTGGTATACCATCGAGCCACATGGCCTTTCTTGATTTCATCTATAATATCCAGTGTTATTTAGATTTATAGCATTTTCAATCCTTATATTCTCAAAGCCATTGTCATTTAACAATTTTTGAAATTATGTTTCCCACCTTTGTTTGATCTCATCATCTTTGACTAATACCCTTTGATCATTGCTTCTAATGCACCTAACATGATCTAAGTCGTTCCCCTTCTGTTCTCTTACTTTTGCAAGTTTAAACACATCTTTCTCACCTTCTCTTGTTCTTAGTCTATTATAGAGCTCCTCATATGCTTTAAGTTGAGCCTCACTTACTATTCTCTTAGCAACCTTTTTAGTATTCTTATATTGTTCATAGTTTTCATTATTTCTAATCTTCTACCATGCTTTAAAACACACATGTTTTTCTTTAATAACTTTTTGCACTATTTCACTCCACCACCATGTTTCCTTTACTAATTGCCTTTTACCTTTAAATACTACTAAGACATCTTTTGCCACTTTCTTAATGGACTCAGCAATATTAATCCACATGGTATTTACTTCTGTTTCATAGTTCCAAATTCCTTCTATGATCAACTTATTTGTGAATGAGGTTATTTTCTCTACTTTTAAGTTCCACCACTTAATTTTTGTATACCTATTAAGTTCATTCCTTTTTTTCCATCTTTTGCTATGGATATTCATAACCATTAACCTATGTTGTGAGGTTAAACTCTCACCGAGTATCACTTTACAATCCTTACATATAGATCGTTCATTATTCCTAAGTGGAAAAAAGTCTATTTGGCTTTTATGAAGTCCACTTTTAAAGGTTATTAAGTGTTCATCCCTCTTATTAAAGAGTGTATTTGCAATGGATAGGTTATATGACAAAGCAAAATTCAGGATATTCTCCCCCGTCTCATTTTGTTCACCTATACCATACCCTCTATGTATTCTATCATATCCTTCCCTATCTTTTCCTACATGGCAATTTAAGGCTGCTCCTATAAATATCCCCTCACTGTTAGGAATTTCTTGCATGACTCCCTCCATATCTTCCCAAAACTGTCTCTGGATTATGTCTTGTAACTCTACTTGTGGTGCGTATGCACTTATAACATTTATAAGCTGCTCTCCTAGAATAAGTTTTATTATTATAATTCTATCACTAATTCTTTTAACGTCCAAAACTTTATTCTTTAATTCCTTATCCACTATTATTCCTACGCCATTTCTATTATTTTCCTTTCCTACATACCATAATTGATACCCATCTATTTCTCTAGCTTTAGCCCCTTTCCACTTGGTTTCTTGGATACAAGCGATGTCTTTCTTATGTTTCATCGCGTTTACTAACTCCAAACCTATCAATGTCCCTATATTCTATGTGGCAATACAAATCTTATGTTCTAGAGATATCCTATTTACTATCGCCTTTCTCAACCTCCATGGCATGAACCCATGTACACTTTCCATTGCACCTAGGTTCTGATGCAGCGCGTCGCTTCTGAGGGGATGCCCTAGCAACCCTTGCCCATTTTCCACTACACTCGAGATCTAATGTAGCGCATCGCTTCTGTGAGGTCTAAATGCCTCCTTACATGAGAATTAAAGTAACCACTTTGTGTTCATCCATTCAGCTAGTAAGCCATAATCAATTGGAAATAAGATGAGCTGTCTAGACCTAGGATGGAATAAGCTATCCTCAACAAGTAAAACAATAACTAGTTAAATAATAATAATAAGAGCATAAAAGGCTAGTAAATTAACTAATTCTAATAAAAATTATAAGTAAGATAGGGATGATCAAACAAGGTCCATAGGATCTTGAATGATTAAGAACAATAAGAATCCTAATGTTGTATTTTATTATGTATCCATGTATGTATGTCGTAGACAAATCTAGATAGAGAATCCAAACCCTTGATCAAATGTGATTCAAGGAAGAGAACCAAGATCATCCTCCTTAGGGATGATCAAACAACTGAACTTAGATCAAAGAAGAACTAGATGATAGAAGATCTAAGCTCTTGATCTTTATTAAAAAGTATAAATTGTTGATCAAAGGATTTATGAAAAATCAAGATCAAAGAAAGGAATACATAAAGACTTAGAATAGAAAATACTTAGATCTAAAAGATCAGAAGATCATTCTAACTGTCAGATCTATTAATTAATAGGATAAACACTATCTGAGGAAGATAGTTCATGGTAGGACACAAGATCTAATCCTTTATATCAAAGGACAAGATTAGAGAAAGAATATAGATAGGCTAAAAAATATAGGATTATTCAGATTGTATAAATATTGACAGTATGTATGGATTTATAGATTACATACGTCAGTCAGGATCAAGGAATATTTGAAGAGATGAATCACTACTTGAAGGTAGGAGGATTATATGAATGCATCTACATGAGAAATATATGTTGAATACATGATCTTATGTCTAGAAATGTTGACAAGTGTAATGTAAATACTTGTATTAAATCCATTGAAAACCCTTATGATCCAACCAAAACACATATAAAATGGTTAATTTAGAATTGAGGAAAACCTTAAGTGAATAGTGAACTAGAAGGTATTCTAGTCCTAGATAAATAGACAAATTGTCTGATAAGTATAAAATTGATACATGGGAATCATTCATATAGAATGGTGATCTCTAAACTTATATGAACATGGGTATCATTCATTGTCGATCATGATCCCTAAGTTTGAAGTGAAATCCTATCCTTAGTATAAGAATACCAAAATATGAGGATGATGCTATAAAAAGACAAGACGTCTGATAAGTAAAAGAATAGTTTATATACAAGCAAGGAGGCTTGCGGTTTTTGTTTTAAGCAGGTGTACGCCTAGGGTTACTATGCTAGGAGGGTTACAAGGGTTTGGCCACCCGCTCTACGAAATGTGGTATATATGATGATACCATGCCCAAAGAGAGGTAAAATGTTGGGTGGGGTAATTATGGTAAGGCCACCACTGTGATGGTCAGTCTCCCCATATAGACATGACATAGATGATTTTTCACATTTGATATCTGAGGATTATGAAAGTAGTTTTCCAAGTGTGATAGTACGGATCGGACTACAACATAGTAGTCCTTTGAGTATTTCTCATTATGATGCATGGCATAATGAGATGCCAATACTGCCCATATAAGGGAGTATTTTCCCAGCAAAGTCTGGATATTTTATCAACTCAGTATAATTGAGTGTGATGATACTACCCAAATGAGGGAGTATTTTTAAGTAGAGTCTAGATGATTGATCAACTCAGTGTGTCTGTGTGTGACTATTGATGTTTGGGATATTAACTATTTTTCATAGTTTTGATTGTATATATATCTATACGACATATATAGTATGTATGTGCAAGGATGTACATATATGACAAAGTAAAGAGATTGATCCATGAATATGAATAATGGGATTACGAAGTATTAGGATTATATTGTCAAATAATTATGCTTCTTGGATCACCTACCAAGCATAACTTGCTTTGATATTGTAAATGTTTGAATGTTTACAATACCTCAAATATGGAGGAGGAGAATTAGTAGCTTAAGACTTAAGAAGACTTGGAAGAATAATCAATTAGGGTGTACCCCTAGAAGACATGTATTTTTATATGATACCATTGTATTGTATTGAAATTTTTTATTGTATGGTGAGCTTTGAAATTTGGATTATGTAATTTGGACAAGTATTGTACTGATACTCGGGCTGTACTATGAACCACTAGATGGATTCTAGAATTTAATAAAAGTATATTCCTTCAATGGAATTTTATCTTGTACAAAATTCTACTTATGTTATGTATGAAGTGATGACTTGGGTTTTACAAAACAAGTTCTAAAGAAAAGAATTTTCACTGCTTTGTTTTTCCAAAAAATTTTACTACTAAGGTCGCCCTGCCTTTTAAAATTGTATTATAAAAACCTGGGTTGTTACAATTGGTATCAGAGTCATTCATCCAACTATTTCTATCATATAAGTAGAATCAATATCTCTAAATTCATCATATTAATATCCCTGTTCATTTATAGGTCTTCACTTTCCATTCTATCATCAATGCAATTTATAATCCATAACTATTTCCATATTTCAATTTTATAGTTGAATCAATATTCCTCTAAATTTTATCTCCTTATTTATCTTTATTAAAGTTCTTCTCATTCACCAATTTTGAAATTATGTACCTATCTCCTTAAATTCTTCTCAAGTAAGATCATCTCTATTTTGATGATTAAATCCTTTAGTTAATTGTCATAATACTACATCTATGTAGTAATTGTAACTCTTACATTTATATTTATTATTATAATTAATTTTGAATTTTGTAATAATTCTAAGGTTTTTAACTTTGGTATCTATTTCACCTTTCCTATAAAGGTTGGATTTTATCCTTCTTCTTCTTTTCCATCCTATTTTTTCAATTTATCATCTCCTTCTCTTAATCTCCATTATTTCACCTAATAATAGTTATGTTAATGTATTTTATTTCTACAAGTATCTTTACTAAAGATTTTAGGTTATACCTGAATATCTTACATTACATCTTCCTATATTCTAAGGTTTTCTTTACTTGTTTCTAAACTTAATATTCCCTATATTGATATCATTAACTTACTAAGTATTACTCCTAGTTATTTCACTAAGTACTATCTACTTATACTCCACTAGTACTTCATGAGTTAATTACATTAACTCCTCACCTAATGAGTCAATCACATAACTCTTCTTATACTCATTCTTAACTAATGGGTTGATTACATAACTCACTCTCATCAAATAATATCTTATTTCTTATTCACTCACTATTGCTTATCCTCTAATTGGATTGTTAGCTTCATATTGGACATAAGAGTACTGTACTATGACTGGATGAATGGCTCTGATACCAAGTGTAACGACCCAGGTTTTTATAACACATTTTGTAATACATTTTTCTGGCAGTGAAAATTATTTTCTTTAAAACTTATTTTGAAAGACCTAAGTCATCACTTCATACATGATATAAGTAGAACTTTGTACAAGATAAAATTCCATTGAAGGAATATACTCTTATTAAATTCTAAAATCCAATCCAGTGGTTCACAATATAGCCTAGGTATCAGTACAATACTTGTTCAAATTACATAATCCAAATTTCAAACCTCACCATACATTAAAAACTCTCAATATAGTACAATGCTCTCAAATAAAAATAAAAATACATGTCTTCAAGGGATATACCCTGATTAATTATTCTTCCAAATCTTCTTAAGTCTTGAGCTCCTAATTCCCCTTCTCTATTTCTAAGATATTGTAAACATTGAAATATTTACAATATCTCAACAAGCTATGCTTGGTAAGGGATTTAAGAAGCATAATAATTTGACAGTATAATCCTAATACTTCATAATCCCATAGTTCATAACATACTCATGAATCAATTTCTTTACTTTGTCATATATGTATATCCTTACACATTCATATGGTATACTGTATATAGATATATACATACGGTCAAAACCATGAAAAACAGTTAATGTCTCAAAACATAATTGTAATAATCCCAATTTTTGTAATTGATTGAGAAAATCAATTAAAGTTTAAGTTTCAAAAATTTTGGGCTGGAATATTAGGGTCATTTAGAATGTACTTCTTATAGAAGTATATTCTAAATGATAAGACATGTATAATTGAAATTGAACTCAGCGAACCCTTTAGAATGACTGTAAGCACGACAAATTCAGAATTCGGATGAAAAATCCTTAATTTTCTTTATTTTATGGACAAAAGGGTAAAATAGTAATTTTACCCATAATAGAGATCTGAGACATCAAAATTTAGAATGTGCTAAGAAATACGAATCCAACTCCATTAAGTATGCTCAATTATGAGATCATTGGAATAAACCCTAATTTTTATACATAAAGGGCAAAATGGTCTTTTTACTTTATGTAGGCCCACATGGGGCCCACAAAGGACCTAAAAAGGAATCCAATGACCAACCCACGTGAAATCATGGGTCAAACCACTACCAGCTGGTAGTGGAGAAAAAGGTGGTGGTGGAGAATCCAATGCTAATTAAATAATAAAAAGAATAAACCATAATCATTACACATAATCATGAAAAACACCCAAAATGCTTATAAATACACCCCAAAAAATCCTCTAAAAATGTTCATAAAATTCTCATGAAATTATCTTGACTTCTCCTACAAAACTAGACATAGATCCATTCCCAAAATCCCAAAACTCCCAAAAGATCTCTTTCTTTTATTTTCTCTCTCCTCTCTCTAGATTGGAACAAGAGACCTAAATTCAATTAGCCACTTTGTTCTAGATCAAATTTCATAGATCGCATGAATAAAATTTCCTACCATACCTTAGCTATTAAACACCCAAAGAAATTTTAAGATCCAATGGCTCAAACAACGAAAATCACTAGAGAAGTGGATCTTGGGCTATCTTATCATCAAACTTGTATTCTCTTAATTTGGACTATATAATTGACATTTTTCTCCAATTAGGTATGTGGAACTACTTCCTAGACATATTTATTGTTGTTTAATGAAAATTTTATTTTACTGTAATTTGATTTGGGTGAAAATTTGTAAAAATAAAGTAAAGATTAGAACCTTCAATTCATGATGATTAGGGCTCAGATGCAAAACCCCTAGGGTAAAAGTTTCACGAAATTATATTAAGTTTTGGACCCTCAATTGAGAGGAATTGATTGGACGGTCCAGAACGAACTATTTGATCTCCCGATCAGATCGGGTTCCCTAGGATGGTGTGCGAAACATCGTACGAAAACATGGCACACTGCAGCATTTCTGCATGTGCATTGTCGTCCCAATGACATGACTGTGCTCTAGCGCTGGTTATCGGGTGAGCGTGTCATGCGTTCGTCCCAGTGACAAAGGCGCCTGCCGAATGTTCCACTCGAACGATCCAGGCCATCTGTTCCGATGGGCCCAGATCATATCTAGACCCTATGAATGGACTGTGAACTTTTGGACTCAATTCAGGAGTCATATGAACTCCCAATTGAGATCAGAAAGAAGTTATGGAAATCTTACAACCTTCAGTTTCTTATGAAATGATAAAATGGAAAAAATATCTTATGAAACTTTCTGTATTTAGGAAATAAGTTTTCAATTTCCAAGATCTTCAAAATCTGAGGTGATCAGATCTTGGTAATCTGTTTTAATAATGATATACTATTGAAATAAAGTAATATCTATGGTTTATTTGGACATATCTGAGATATATTAAGGGATCTACCCGTTATGGTAGAAAAATCCTAAAAATACAAAGGGACCCACTTAATCAATGAGATCAAGTGTGATCAGATCCTTGGAATGGATTGAATGAATGTTAATATTATAAAATCCAGGGAGATCATGGATTGAATATGATAAAAACAAAGCAATATGATCTTTGGACCTTAATGAAGAAAAATCCCTAAATGTAATTAAAACCTTTGATTAAAAGGAAAAGATCTAAGATCTAATGGCTGGATCACAAGTGAAGGTTTCTAAAAATATTAATGTAATTAGTTTCATTTTCTATTAATTAATAAATAGTATTTTAAATGTGATTTATGTTATAAAGCATGCTAGTGCAACTTTTAGACTTTAGCATGATATGTGATTAGATTATTATAATAGGTTGCTAGATTTAATGATCCTAGGGGCATGTTAGTATGATTTTATGCAAGTGTAACTTAGGACCAAGTTAGTATGATTTCATGACCATTATAACTTAGGACCATGCTAGGATTTCATGTAAGATTATACTATAGTATGAGATTGTACCAGGTATATTAGTTGAAAATCATGCTAGTGTAATTTTAAGTATCTTGTATGATTATCATTAAGTTATTCAATTATGTAGTTTTATGCTTTGAATTTATAATCCATTTATAGTTAAATTTCATTAGTAGATCTACTTGTTATGAGATAAAGAGCATAAAACACCAAAAATGGAATCTAATGAGAAAGTAGAGTTTCATGACACAAATAAGAGTGGATTATTTTGGACTTAATTAGTAAGGGCTATAGTTAGTAGGACAATACAAGGATTATCAAATCCTTTGCCCAAGCTAGGAGAATAATAAACCCCATGAATGACATTGTAAATGTTCATGGACTTAATTAAAATTAATTAGAAAGAGTACTTAGGGTCAACATGCTTATAGGAACCTTATGAAAGGTTGAACTAAGGTCACTCTAGTGAATGTTGAACATAGTGGTTAAGGGAGTTGTCTAATAAAGCCTCGCTCTTCCCCTACCTTCTATTGACATTTGTGAGGTCTAAACGCCTCACATGAGGATTGAAGTAACCACTTTATGTTCACCCATTCAGCTAGTAAGCCTTAGCCAATTGGAAATAAGAGGAGCAGTCTAGACTTAGACTGCAATAAGTTACCTTCAACCAGCAAAACATTAACTGGTTGAATAAAAATATTAAGAGCATAAAAGGTTAGTAAATTATCTAACCCTAGTAAAAACTGTAAGTAAGATAAGGATGTTCAAACAAGATCCATTAGATCTTGAATGATCAAGAACAATAAAAATAAGAATATTGTATTGTATTTAGTATGCATGTTTATTAGTATGTATGTTATAGATCAAATCTAGTTCATTAGATTAGATAATCCAAACCCTTGATCAAAGATGATTCAAGGAAGAAAACCAAGATCATCCTCCTTAGGGATGATCCAATAACTGAACTTAGATCAAGGAAGAACTAGATGATAAATGATCTAGGACCTTGATCTTTATCAATAAGTGTAGATTGTCGATCAAAGGATCTATGAAAGATCAAGATCAAGGAGATGGACACACAAAGACTTAAAGATAGAAAATATTTAGATATGAATGATTTAAAGATCATTCTAAACATTAGATCTATTGATCAATAGGATTGTTCATAATTTATATATATTGATAGTATGTATAGATGTACAAATTACATACATCAGTTAGGATCATGAAAGATCTGGGAAAAGGGATCACTACTTGAAGGTAGGAGGATTTGATTAATGCATCTACATGGGATGTACATGATTGAACCCATGACCTTATGTTGACAAGAGTAATGTTAATACTTGTATTAAATCCCCTGTAATTAAGGACTAGACTCTAAGTGAATAGGGAATTAGAAGATATTTTAGCCCTAAGTAAACAGACAGATTGTCTGATATATATGAAATTTATTTTACATGCAAGTTTGGAGGCTTGTGATTTTGTTTTAATAGGCATAAGCTTGGGGATGATATGCTAGAGGAGTTATGAGGGTTTGGCCACCCGCTTCTTGAAATTTGATGCTTTGATGATACCTTGCCCTATGAGAGGCTAAAAGTCAGGTGAGGCAATTATGGGAAGGCCACCAATGTGAAAGTCCTATCTCTCCATATGGCAGTGACATAATATTTTCCACCGTGGTATCAGTGGTGAACAGGGCAATTATCTGAGCGTGCTAGTACGGATCAGACTCTTGCATAGTAGCCCTTTGATTATTTTGCACTATGATGCATATGAGAGTAGGCATAGTGAAATGCCTTATGTTTTAGCATAATGAAATGCTAGGTAATTGTATATTACCAATATTTCCCAAAAGGGAAATTCCCAACGTAGGATTAGCTAAAATACTGAATTCTCATAATGGAGAGAATTGATCAACTTAGTTGGGAATGATATTTGACTACTTTCATAAATTTAATTGATTTACCCATGTATAGTATGTGTGTATGTATATGGATGTACATATATTACAAAGTAAAGAGTAGAGATATGAATATGTTTAGGGATAACAGGATTATGAAGTATTAGAATTATACTGTCAATTATTATGCTTCTTGAATCCCCTACCAAGCATTGCTTGCTGAGATATTATAAATATTGCAATGTTTATAATATCTCAGATACAGGCAAGGAGAGTTAGGAGCTCAAGACATTAGAAGACTTGAAGAGAATAATCTTCAAGGTATACCCATTTAAGACTTGTATTTTGCTTTGTTTGAGAGTATTATATTGTAATGAGAGTTTCATTGTATGGTGAGCTTTGAGTTTTGGATTATATAATTTGGACAAATATTGTAATGGATTTGGCTGTACTGTGAACCACTAGATGGATTCGGGAATTTAATCAAAATATATTTCTTCAATGGAATTTTATCTTGTACAAAATTCTACTTATGTTATGTATGAAGTGATGACTTTGGTTTTACAAAACAAGTTCTAAAGAAAAGAATTTCCATTGCTTTGTTTTACGAAATTTTTTTACTATTATGGGCCCTGCCTTTCAAAAATATATTACAAAACGTGTTACAAAAACCCAGGTTGTCACAATAATCATATCCAGCTTATTCTGAGTTGATAAATCATCTAGACTCTGCTGGAAATACTCCCTCATTTGGGTAGTATCGGTAATCCACAATTACCCAGCATCTCATTATGCCATGTCATAAGGCATTTCACTATGCCATGCATCATAATGCAAAAATACTCAAAGGACTACTATGCTGCAATCTGATCCGTAGTAGCATGCTCAGATAACTACTTTCATACTCCACGGATACCAAGTGTGGAAAATCATCAATATCATGTTTATATGTGGGGACAGGCCGTCACTATGGTGGCCTTCCCATAATTGCCCCACCTGACATTTTGCCTCTCTTTGGTCATAGTATCATCATACGTCTATTTAAAACAAAAACCACAAGCCCCCTTGCTTGTATATAAAGTATTCTTTTACTTATCAGATGTCTTGTCTGTTTATAGCATCATCCTCTTATTTTGGTATTCTTATACCGAGGATAGGATATCACTTCAAACTTAGGGATCATCATTTACAATGAATGATACCCATGTTCATACAAGTTTAGGGATCGCCATTCCATATGAATGATTCCCATGTATTGATTTTATACTTATCAGACAATTTGTCTATTTATCTAGGGCTAGAATACCTTCTAGTTCCCTATTCACTTAAGGTTTTCCCCAATTCTAACTTAACCATTTCATATGTGTTTTGGTTGGATCATAAGGGTTTTCAATGGATATAATACAAGTATTTACATTATACTTGTCAATATTTTCAAACTTAAGATGATGTATTCATAAAATCCTCCTACCTTCAAGTAGTGATTCATCTCTTCAAATCTTCCATGATCTTGATTGATGTATGAAATCTATAAATCCATACATACTGTTAATATTTATATAATCTAAATAATCTTATATTTTTTTTATCTTATCTATATTCTTTGTCTAATCTTGTCCTTTGATATAAAGTATCTAGATCTTTTGTTCTATCATGATCTATCTTCCTCAAATAGAGTCTATCCTATTGTTTAATAGATCTAATGGTTAGAATGATCTTCTAATCTTTCAGATCTAAGTATTTTCTATTCTAAGTCTTTATGTATTCCTTTCTTTGATCTTGATCTTTCATAGATCCTTTGATAAAAAATTTATACTTGTTGATAAAGATCAAGGGCTTATATCTTCTATCATCTTGTTCTTCTTTAATATAAGTTTAGTTGTTTGATCATGCCTAAGGAGGATGATCTTGGTTCTCTTCCTTGAATCATAATTGATCAAGGGTTCAGATCTTATATTCTATTTAATCTAAGTTGCAAGCAATATCTATATACATATATATTATCATAAAGAAGTATTGATTTCTTCTTATTGTTCTTGATCATTCAAGATCCCATGGATCTTTTTTTATCATCCTTATCTTACTTACAATTTTTATTAGGATTAGATAATTTACTAACCATTTATGCTATTATTATTATTATTATTATTCAACCAATTAATGTTTTACTGGTTGAGGATAACTTATTTGAGCCTAAGTCTAGACTACTCCTCTTATTTCCAATTGGCTAAGGCTTATTAGCTGAATGGGTGAATACAAAATGGTTACTTCAATCCTCATGTAAGGAGGTGCTTAGACCTCACAAACGTCAATGAAAAGTAGGGGAAGAGTGAGGCTCTATTAGAAAATGCCCTTAACCACTATGTTTAACATTCACTAAAGTGACCTTGGCTCAACCTTTCGTAAGGTTCCTATGAGCATGTTAACCCTAAGTACTCTTTCCAATTGATTTGAATTAAGTCCATGAACATTTAAAATGTCATTCATGGGGTTTATTATTCTCCTAGTTTGGGCCAAGGATTTGATAATCCTTATATTGTCCTACTAACTATAGCCCTTACTAATTAAGTCCAAGTCAAATAATTCACTCTTATTTATGTCATGAAATTCTACTTTCTCATTAGATTCCATTGTTGGTGTTTTATGCTCTTTACCTCATAACTACTTTAACAATTAAATCTACTAATCAAATTTAACCATAAATGAATTATAACTTTAAAGCATAAAACTACATAATTGAACAACCTAATAATAATGGTACAAGGTACTTAAGATTATACTAGCATGATTTCTAACTAATGTACTTTATCTAATAAACTCAAATTAAACTATAATGGACCTAAGGTACCATCTCATACCATAGTCTAATCTAACATGGAATCCTAGCATGATCCTAAATTACAATTGTATGAAATCATACCAACATGGTCCTAAGTTACAATTCATCATTCATGAATAATTTTATGGTCATTTGAAATGAAGTTATACTAAAATAATCTATCATGGATCCTATATTCATGAAATAAATCAAATGAAATCAATGCATAACTCAAGCTAACCCATTTCTCATTATTAAAGCTTTTACTTATGATCCAACCATTAGATCGTAGGTCTTTTCCTTTTAATCAAGGGTTTTAATTAATTTTGGTGCCTTTACTCCCTTAAGGTCCAAGATCATATCCCCTTGTTTTTTTTCATATTCAATTCATGCTCTCAATGGATTCCATCATAATGTCATTCATTCAATCCATCCCAAGGGTTTGATCATACTTGATCTTATTGATCAAGTGGGTCCCTTTGTATTTTTAGGGTTTTTCCACCATAAAAGTAGATCCCTCAATTTATCTTAGATCTGTCCAAATAAATCATGGATATCACTTTATTTCAACATTATATCATCAGTAAATCAAATCCCCAAGATTTGATCATCTTAGATGTTGAAGATCATGAAAATTAGAAACTTAATTCTTGAAAATAGAAATTTTCTACAATATTTTTATCAATATTAAGGTTTTAGAAGAAAATAGATGTTATAAGCTTTCTAGCACTTCTTTCCGAACTCAATTTGGAGTTTAGATAACTCCATAATTGAATTGTGAAGTTCATAGTTGTTCTTGGGGTCTAGATTTGATCTGGGCCCCGTGAAATGGATAGCCCGGATTGATCAGGCTGGGTGGACGGTTAAGCAGAATGGTCGCTGCATGCCCATCACCAAGACACATGCATGATGCGCTCCCCCGAGACTGGCACTATCGTGTGGCTGTTCCGTCAGAATGGCATCGCACACAGCCCACACTCACGAAAACTCTCCCACAAGGTGCTTTTCCATGTAGCGTTTTGCAACGCATCCTAGGAGCCGATCTCATTTGGGAGATCAGATATTTTGTTTTGGACTGTCTAATCAATCCACTTCAATTTAGGGCTCAAAACTTAATAAAAATTCTTGAAATTTCTACCCTAGGGTTTTGGACCCTTCTAGATTGATTGGATGGCTCAGATTTTCCATCTGAGCCCTCCATCATCTAGAATTGAAGGGTTTTGGTCCTTACTTTATTTTTATAAATTATGACCTAAAACTAATTACAGAAAAATAAAAATTACATAAAACAACATGAAATAAGTATAGGAAGTGTTTCCACCTACCTGATTGGAGAAATAATGTAGATTTGAAGCCCAATTTGAAATAAATGCCCATTGATGATAAGATAGCCAGATAGTCCCTTGTTTTGCTGTTTCCCATTAATTAGATCTTGAAATTGATTTGGGGTTTTATAGATAAGGTAGTCTAGGATTGTATGAATGGTGAGATTTGTGAGATTCAATTTGGAATAGAGTGCCTAATTGAATTTAGGTCTCTTGTTCCAATTAGAGAGAGGAGAGGTAAAGTGCAAGAAGGGAGATTTTTGGGAGTTTTGGAATTTTGGGTAGGAATCTAAATCTAGTTTTTTAGATTGAGCAAGATGATTTCTTGGGAATTTTAATGAACATTTCTAGAGGATTTTTAGAGGGGTATTTATATGTGTTTTGCATTTTTCATAATTACTTGTAATAATTATGTTTTAATTCTTTTAAATATTAAATTAACATTGGATCCTCCACTACCACCTCCTTCTCCACTAGTAGCTGGTACTGGTTTGACCACTCTACATGTTTTCTAGCCATTGGATTCGTTTGTGGGCCCCACAAAGTGTGAAAGGACTATTTTGCCCTTTTGTGGAAAAAAATCTATTTTATTCCCCTGAACTCAGAATTGAGTGTACTTAGTGGAGTTGGATCTGTATCTCTCAGTACATTCTAAATATTGATGTCTTAGATCTTGGTTATGGGTAAAATTACAATTTTTATCCTTTTATTCATAAAAATAAAGAAAATTAGGGATTTTTCATTTTAACTCAGAATTGAACATACTTAGTGTCATTTTGATCTGTTTCTTGAATACATTTATAGTTTTTAAAT
Organism: Warburgia ugandensis; assembly: GCA_035236585.1. Taxonomy (NCBI): domain Eukaryota; kingdom Viridiplantae; phylum Streptophyta; class Magnoliopsida; order Canellales; family Canellaceae; genus Warburgia; species Warburgia ugandensis. Next base: position 39,204,432 of record CP141130.1, on the reverse strand, counting down.
TTTAAATTATGTTTTAATCTCTATAAAAAGAGAATTTCCAATAACCTAATATTTCAGCCCAAAATTTTTGAAAATTCAAACTAAATTAATTTTCTCAATCAATTTACAAAAATTGTGGTTATTACAACTTTGGGTTAAAATGCTCATAAGAATATTATAAAAGGTTGAGCTAAGGTCACTCTAGTGAATACTAAACATGGTAGTTAAGGCGGTTTTCTAATAGAGCCTCACTTTTCCCTTGCTTTCTATTGATGTTTGTGAGGTTTAAACACCTCCTTATATGAGGATTGAAGTAACTACTTTGTGTTCAACCATTCCGCTAGTAAACCTTAATCAATTGGAAATATGAGCTGTTTAGACATAGGATGGAATAAGCTATTTTCAACCAATAAAACATTAACTAGTTGAATAATAATAATAAGAGCATAAAAGGTTAGTAAATTATTTAATACTAATAAAAATTGTAAGTAAGATAAGGATGATCAAATAACATCCATAAGATCATGAATGATCAAGAACAATAAGAATCCTAATGTTGTATTTTATTATGTATCCATGTATGTATGTTGTAGACAAATCTAGATAGAGAATCCAAACCCTTGATCAAATATGATTCAAGGAAGAGAACTAAGATCATCCCCCTTAGGGATGATCAAACAACTAATCTCAGATCAAAGAAGAACTAGATAATAGAATATCTAAGCTCTTGATATTTATCAACAAGTATAAATTGTTGATCAAAGGATGTATGAAAGATCAAGATCAAAAAAAGGAATACCCAAAGACTTAGAATAGAAAATACTTAGATCTGAAAGATTAGAAGATCATTCTAAACGTCAGATCTATTGATCAATAGGATAAACACTATCTGAGGAAGATAGATCATGATAGAACACAAGATCTAATCCTTTATATCAAAGGACAAGATTAGACAAAGAATATAGATAGGACAAAAAATATAGGATTATTCAAGTTGTATGAATATTAATAGTATGTATGGATTTATAGATTATATACGCCAATTAGGATCATGGAATATTTAAAGAGATGAATCACTACTTGAAGGTAGGAGGATTTTATGAATGCATCTACATGAGAAATACATGTTAAATACATGATCTTATGTCTAGAAATGTTGACAAGTGTAATGTAAATACTTGTATTAAATCAATTGAAAACCCTTATGATCCAACCAAAACACATGAAATGGTTAAGTTAGAATTGAGAAAAGTCCTAAGTGAATAGAGAACTAGATGGTATTCTAGTCCTAGATAAACTAACAAATTGTCTGATAAATATAAAATCAATACATGGGAATCATTCATATAGAATGATGATCCCTGAACTTATATGAACATGGGTATCATTCATTATAAATGAAGATCCCTAAGTTTGAAGTGAAATCCTATCCTCGGTATAAGAATACCAAAATACAAGGATGTTGCTATAAAGAGATAAGACATCAAATAAGTGAAAGAATATTAGATGATTTTCCACATTTGGTATTCGTGGAGTATGAAAGAAGTTATCCATGCACGCTAGTGCAAATCAAATTGTAGCATAGTAGTCCTTTGAGTATTTTGCATTATGATGCAAGGCATAATGAGATGCCGATACTGCCCAAATATGGGAGTATTTTTCCAACAGAGTCGGGATGTTTTATCAACTCAGTATGGCTGAGTGTGATGATACTGCCCAAATGAAGGAGTATTTTCCAGCAGAGTCTAGATGATTGATCAACTCAATGTGTCTGAGTGTGACTATTGATGTTTGAGATATTAACTAGTTTCACGGTTTTGACTGTATATGGATGTGGAAGGATGTACATATATGACAAAGTAAAGAGATTGATTCTTGAGTATGCATAATGGGATTATGAAGACTTAGGATTATACTGTCAAATTATTATGCTTCTTAGATCCCCTACCAAGCATAGCTTGCTTTGATATTGTAAATGTTTGAATGTTTACAATATCTCAAATACAGAGAAGGAGAATTAGGAGCTCAAGACTTAAGAAGACTTGGATTATCTAATTTGGACAACTATTGTACTGTTACCCAGGTTGTACTGTGAACCACTAGATGGATTCTGGAATTTAATAAAAGTATATACCTTCAATGGAATTTTATCTTGTACAAAATTCTACTTATGTTATGTATGAAGTGATGACTTGGGTTTTACAAAACAAGTTCTAAAGAAAAGAATTTTCACTGCTTTGTTTTGAGAAATTTTTTTACTACAATAATCCGAGTCGTCACAAATACACCCAACTTCCACCTATAATGCTTCACTCCTTTTCTGCCACCTTTAATCTTATCCAAATTCAGTTGTTCTTCATTGGTCCTTGCACATTTGACTTTTCGTTTCCTAGGTTTACTATTAGGCTTCCATGGTAGCAACCCTTGCTGCAATTTCCTGCACCTATGGGGAAGACTCCTAGCTCCTTTGCTTCAAATCTCAATTGGAATCTCCACTAGTCTCTTCTAATTTCACTTGCCTTCCTCTATCTCTATCCTAGCATTGGTTTTCCTCAAATTCCCCATGATTTCCTCAACATTTTTCCAGGTCTCCTTGCTGGTCTCTTCTTCTCTTGGAGTTGATTGTATGGGTCGAGAAGAAGCTCCCATGCCTAGCCCTCTCCTCCTATAACGAAGCCATTGCATGAGGTGTGGCTAGTTGTTCCTAAGCATGAGACCAGCTGTCTCCCTTCTATTGAATCACGTGCGTGGCTGGTTTATCATACATGGGATGGCCAGCCACCTTAAATCTTCAATAAAACCCTATTTGTAAAGTAATTACAATTGTACCTTATCATATGTTGGTTTTCAATTACACCAAAATTGAATAATAATCTTCCTATTTGTAATCTAATTGCAATCATGCACTATGACATAGTGAGTAAGCTTCTTAACCCTAATTGCCAACTGCCCCATACTTGTAAGTCATCAGTGGCCCGGAATGCACTCATCTAATGGTGGATCTCCCTCTTGATCCATCTTTCCTTACTCTTAGATCTATGTACATATTCAAAAGTATTCAATTTTGTATAAAAAATACTCAATTAGTAGTCCATGTGTTATAAATTACAATGCACACACTCCTTGGAGGATGTGGATCACCCTTGTAATTAGTTTTTCATGGCTGTTAGTTGTTCCTTTCATGCTTAATTGCTTGTGTTTTATCCTAGGTTTATTATAGTTGAATCTCATATAGAGGAGACACTTGAACCATGCACACAACCCATGTTTCATGTGCATAGTTTTGAAGTGCTTCTCCTTAAAATTTTAGTTTGTTTTGGTTAGTTGTCCATGCATTCCATTATGTATTCTATCTAGGTTAGGTTACAGCTTATTCCATGCTTTTAGATATCATAATCATGTGCTCCATGCTTTCCATTCTTACATGTAATTCATGCATTATCAATGTAATGAATCATTCACATTCCACTTTGAATTAGTGCATATTAATTGGCTCTTAATACTTTATTTTGCTTGTTTACTCATTTATCATACTTGAAAATGCAACCGTTTTTTGCAGAAGCAAGCATGTATTTGTTTTAGTTTTAATCCCTCTATATGCTTGAGAACTTAGTTACTATTTGTCTATAAGTACACACATGCACCTATCTTTTTTTCTGAAACACGACTAGTTGAAATGGAGTTTTTCATTCCTGAGTTATTCAATGGAATTTCTCATTCATTCATGAGAAAGAGTTAAAACACATATTTAGTGAAGATAATCAAAGATGAGAATGATACAATATGAAAAGATTATGAATATATTAATTCAATTTACAAATTCAGTTAACCTGTCTACACTACTCAACTGAGAGAAAGAGAGCACTATATATATATATATATATATATATAAGTTCCAGTCTAAGAAGGGTAGTTCATACTCTTATATTCGGGCACTATAACTAGACAATAATAATAATTTCAATTGTAAGTTCAATCATTCAATTTCCAATTTTATAAAGTAAAATGCATCACATGATGAAAGCTAAGTTTCACATGATTTGATTCCATTTAAAATTTAAGATAGTACTCATAAATCATCATCCACATTAATTCATTCTTATCAAAACATAGCAATAATTTTGTTTTTCCAAGATAGCAATCTTAATCCACCTACCTAATATCGACCTTTCTGAATTACCAATGTCTACCAATGATTGATCTGAGCTTTTAAACTATGATATGTTGATGATCTGAGATATATATACATATAACACTATTAATCAATCTTCTAAATTGAAGGTTTATTTTATGACTAGTATTTCAATCTATCCTATGATTGTACTAGGATCCACCTTTTCAAGTGCTTAGATCCACATAATGTCATTTAAATCTTATTCTTAAATTATGGGTTGTATATATCAATGTTTATTGACCATCGTTCTAATCTAATTCAGTCTAAATATATGAATTTAATTTGCACTGACAATTTGAAGTAAATCTGTGACTCTAATTTGTGTATGAATGGTTGAATTCTACATGTTAAAACAATCTTATAGTTTAATTTTATCTACTTTATATGTAACAACCCAAATTTTTTGGAATATAATTGAATTATTAAAAACTAAAATTTTAAAAGTGGAATTGGAACTTTGAGTTCTAGGAAAATTCATTTTTTTAAAAATAAAATTAAGAATTAAAACTTGGATATTTGTAATGTACTCAAAAAATCAATCAGAATGACTATAACTATGTCAAATTTTGAGTTCGAATGAAAAATCCTTATTTTTCTCTATTTTTAATAATAAAATGGTAAAATAGTAATTTCACTAATAATAATAACCTAAGACATCTAAATTTGGACTGTACTCAGAAATACGAATCCATCGCCACTAAGTACATTCAATTCTGAGTCCGGGAGAATAAAACAAATTTTTCTCCACAAAAGGGCAAAATGGTCTTTTCACACCTCCGTGGGGCCCACTATGATGACTTGGGTTTTTGTAACACAATTTGTAATACATTTTCAAAGGCAGGGTACCCTTAGTAAAAAAAATTTGCGAAACAAAATAGCGAAAATTCTTTTCTTTAAAACTTGTTTTGAAAAACCTAAGTCATCACTTCATATATAACATAAGTAGAATTTTTGTACAAGATAAAATTCCATTGAAGGAATATATTTTTATTAAATTCTAAAATCCATCCAGTGGTTTACAATATAGCCTAGTATCAGTATAATACTTATCCAAATTACATAATCCAAAGTTCAAACCTCACCATACATTAAAAACTCTCAATATAATACAATGCTCTCAACTAAAAATACAAGTCTTCAAGGGGTATACCCTGATTGATTATTCCTCCAAATCTTTTTAACTCTCCTACAGTCTTGAAATCCTAACCTTCCTTCTCTATATCTGAGGTATTGTAAACATTGAAACATTTACAATACCTCAGCAAGCCATGCTTGGTAGGAGATACAAAAATAAACTACTCCACTAATATAAGAATACATACCTCAATCATTATTCCATTATGGTTACCTACTCATGAGTTATATCAACATAGCGTATATATGTTATTTATGTAGTATAGGATAAATTAGTTAAAATAGTGAAGATTGCTCAAAACTTGTTCCTTCCCCTCGATATACTTCCACTTAGGAATTCAATATTCAGCCAATCCTCATATGGGGATTTTCTTTCTAGGAACTCATGTAGTGGCATCTCATCATGCCATGACATTACACTATGCCTATCATACGTGCATCATAATGCAAAATTCATAAGGACTACTATGCCACAGTCTCAATCTGTACAACACACTCGGATAATTATATAATAATCCATTGATACCAACTATGGCAAAAACAAATCCAGGTTCGCATGGGGGGAATCCTGGCTGTCATAATGGTTGCCTTCCCATGATTGCCCTACCCGATATTTAGCCTCTCTTTGGACATGGTATCCATCATATAAGTTTCAGGAAGTTGGTGGCCAAACCCTCATAACTTCCCTAGATAGCATCCCCAGTCCTAGCACTATGTAAAATAAAATCACAAGCTACCATGCTTGTATGTAAAATACATTGTACATATCAGATGATGTGTCTGTTTAACTAAGGCTAGAATATTTTCTATGCCCTATTCTTAGGGTTTCCTTAGTCTTCACATCTCATTACCTTCACCTCATTTGATTTGATCATTGGATTATATCAATTGAATTAGATTATGAGGTTGGATCACTTAGTGAGATCATATGGTTGGATCACTTAGGTCATATGATTGGATCATGACTATGCTAAGGTACTAAGCATACTTATATCATGAAGGTCTATAATTCTAGACAAAGATCATGCTTGTGTACACATGAATCCTTAATACATTTTTGTACATCCAACTACCTCAAAGTAGCATCTTGATTCATACGTCTCAAATGGTATTCTTCCACATTGCCCATCATGGTCTGGATTCATACATCTGTCAAACCATATGCATAAAGTTATTTCTCTATACCAGTATGTATTCCTATAAGAGATGCCCTAATTTTTCCATGAATCATGTTTGATCAAGGGTTTGGGTTCTCTATCTACATTTTTCTATATACATACATAATTTCTACATATACATAATACAATATGAAATTAGTATTCTTATTGTTTTTGACTATTCAAGAATCTCTGGATCTTGTCTGATCATCCTTATCTTGATTACAATATTTATTAGGATTAGATGATTTACTAACCTTTTATGCTCTTATTATTATTACTCAACCAGTTAATGTTTTACTGGTTGAGGATAGCTTATTTTATCCTAAGTCTAGATAGCTCCTCTTATGTCAAATTGGCTAAGGCCTACTAATTGAATAGTTGAAGACAAAGTGGTTACTTCAATCCTCATGTTAGGAGACATATAGACCTCACAAACATCAACAAGAAGTGGGGGAAGAGCGTGGCTCTATTAGAGAACCCTCTTAACCACCATGTTCATCATCCACTAGGGTGACCTTAACTCAACCTTTCACAAGGTTCCTATGAGCATGAGAACCTTAAGTACTCTTTCTAATTAATTTCAAATAAATCTATGAACATTCAAATTCCATTCATGGAGTTTCATTATTTTCCTACTTTGGACCAAGAAATTTATATTCTTTATATTATCCTACTAACTATGGCCCTTACTATCATTAAGTCCATGCCATTCATTCCATGTAAATGCCCTTCCATTCTCATTTCATTTAATTACATTTTCAATGTAATTTTCATTACATAAGCATTCAAGCATAAATAAATAAATCCACAATTAAATATACTAAGCAATAAAAGACAATTATAATAACATTCAACAATTTAAATGAAAATCTAATATGCCATAACTATCTATCATAAACCAATGGTGTTAGTTGATTCTTATTCAATTTTCATCTCTTTTAGGGTTTAGATCTTGATCTTTCATTTTCCTTTAGATCTAACACATCTTCTTGATGTGATTTCATTGATGCATCTCATCAAATGATCTGATCTTCCTTGATCCAACTGATCAAGAAGATCTTAAGTCCTTTTGTCTTATTTGAGGGCATAGATCTTGATCTATCCCAAATCACCATCAACCAGTCTATAAATCCATATAATCTTAACTTAATATCTTCATCCAAACATATCTGTACTATCTAATCATCCTTGATCAAGGAGATTTCCATTCATTTTTAAGGTCTTACTACTTTTAAGGCTAGATCTCTTAATTAATCAGAGATCAGTCACTTATAATCATTGATTCCATGTTTTAAAGTCACAAGATCATCAATGGATCACAATTTTATGGTTTAATCATTCTAAATTTCACAAATTATAAGAATTAGTAACACTTTTCCTTATTAACAGAATTTTACATGCATCAAAATATAAAATTTCTAAGTTCAGTAGGTTCTACTCATAAAAAGGAATCCATCCCAACTTTCTGACCACAATTTGGAGTTAAATTGAGATTCGAATTGAGATTTTAAGATTTCAGCCCATTTTAAGGGCTGAATTTTTGTCTTACTATTTTTGCTATTTTTCTTTATCTAGAAGCCCCAAAATTTTACGTGATCATGATTCTTAGGGTTTTGGACACTTTGAACACATCCATCTATTCATATTTATATTTTAGGATCATCTTGATCATGATCCACTACTATTACTCTGGATTTTTGTAATTATAATCAATAAATACAATTTAAAACATATGTTTCATGAGTTCAGTACCTAAATCAAGTGATAAGGAATCTACAAAAAGTATCAAATCTAAAATTAGACCTATATCGAGCTCTTATTTGCAAAAGTAAAATCTTACTTCAAAATTGGACGGCTCAAATCAAATCTGGTCGTACCAGGTGCTAGGACAACCAGCGGCCTGCATCTCCGTCACAGAGACATAGGCAGCATTGCTCACGTGCCACCTGGAAGCTCGCATGTGAGTGCACGCACAAGGGCATGCCCATGGGGAGCGTCCCTGCTTGCGTTCCACTCTAGTGTGCTGGAACCTGATCTATTGAGATTGGATGAGACGATCCGATCTAGACCATCGAATCAATCTTTCTCTAGATCTCCTATATCAGGAAACATCAAGGGCTAAGATTTCTAAACCTAAAGTTTTTGGGCCCTAGACTGTGATGACCCGGGTTTTTGAAACATGATTTGTAAAGTATTTTGAAAGGCAGGGCCCATAAGAGTGTAAATTTTTTTCACAAAACAAAGCAACGAAAATTCTTTTCTTTAGAACTTGTTTTGAAAACCCAAGTCACCACTTCATACATAACATAAGTACAATTTGTGTACAAAATAAAATTCCATTGAAAGAATATACTTTTATTAAACTCCAGGATCCATCTAGTGGTTCACAGTACAGCCAAATATAGTACAATACTTGTCCAAATTACATAATCCAAAACTCAAGCTCACCATACAATAAAACTCTCAACAAAGAAAAATACATGTCTTCAAGGGTATACCTTGAAGATTATTTTCTTCAAGTCTTCTATAGCCTTCAGCTCCTAACTCTCCTTCCCTATATATGAGATATTGCAACAAGTACAATATCTCAGCAAGCAATGCTTGGTAGGGGATTCAAGAAACATAATAATTGATAAGGTAATTCCAATACTTCATAATCTCATTATCCTTAAACATACTCTTTACTTTGTAAGTTATGTATATCTATATACATACATACCCTTCATGGGCAAACCAGTTAAATTTGTGAAAATAGTCAAATATCATTCCCAACTAAGCTGATCAATTCTCTTTATTTTGAGAATTTAGTATTACAGCTAATCTTATACTGGAAATTTTCCTTCTTAAGAAATATTGGTAATATACAATTACCTAGCATTTCATTATGCTATAACATAAGGCATTTCACTATGCCTATTCTCATATGCATCATAGTGCAAAATAATTAAAAAGGTTGCTATGCTGCAGTCTAATCCGTACTAGCACGCTTGGATAACTGCCCTATTCACCACTGATACTACGGTGGAAAATAGTATGTCACTGCCTGTATGGGGGGCCAAGACTTTCACAGTGGTGGCCTTCCCATAATTGCCACCACCCGACTTTTAGCCTCTAATTGGGCAAGGTATCATCATATCATTGAATTTCAAGAAGCGGGTGGCCAAACCCTCATAACTCCTCTAGCAATAGAATTCCCCTAGGCTTATGCCTATTAAAACAAACTCACAAGCCTCCAAGCTTGTATGTAAAATAGATTTCATATATATCAGGCCATATGTCTGTTTACTTAGGGCTGAAATATTTTCTAGTTCCCTATTCACTTATAGTTTAGTCCTTAACCATCTTATATGTGTTTGGTTGGATCATAAGGTTTTCAAGAGATTTAGTACAAGTATTATCATTACTCTTGTCAACATAAGATCATGAGTACAATCATGTATATCTCATGTAAATGCATTCATCAAATCCTCCTACCTTTAAGGATTGATCTCTTTTCCCCAATCTTCCATGATCCTGACTGATGTATGTAATCTGTACATCCATACATATTGTCAATATATAAATTATGAACAATCCTATCTATCTCTAAGTCTTTGTATGTCCATCTCCTTGATCTTGATCTTTCATAGATCCATTGATTGACAATCTACACATGTTGATAAAGATCAAGGTCCTAGATCTTTTATCATCTAGTTCTTCTTTGATCTAAGTTCAATTATTGGATCATCCCTATAGAGGATGATCTTGGTTTTCTTCCTTGAATCATCTTTGATCAAGGGTTTGGATTATCTAATCTAATGAACTATAACAAGTATACTAATAAACATGCATACTAAGTACAATATAGTGTTCTTATTCTTATTGTTCTTGATCATCCAAGATTGAATGGATCTTGTTTGATCATCCTTATCTTACTTTCTGTTTTTATTAGGGTTAGGTAATTTACTAACCTTTTATGCTCTTATTATTATTATTCAACCTGTTAATGTGCTGGTTGAAGGTAGCTTATTCAAGCCTAAATCTAGACTGCTCCTCTTATTTCCAATTGGCTAAGGCTTACTAGCTGAATGGGTGAACACAAAGTGGTTACTTCAATCCTCATGTAAGGAGGCGTTTAGACCTCACAAACGTCAACGGAAGGTAGGGGAAGAGCGAGGCTCTATTAGATAACCCCCTTAACCACTATGTTCATCATTCACTAGAATGACCATAGCTTAACCTTTCATAAGGTTCCTATAAGCATGTTTACCCTAAGTACTCTTTCTAATGGATTTTAATTAAGTCCATGAATATTTATAATGTCATTCATGGGGTCTATTATTCTTTTCCTAATTTGGGCCAAGGACTTGATAATCCTTATATTGTCCTACTAACTATAGCCCTTACTAATTAAGTCCAAAGTACTCCATTCTTATTTGTGTAATGAAACTCTACTTTCTCATTAGAATACATTTTTGATGTTTTATGCTCTTTATCTCATAATAAGTAAATCTACTAATAACATTTAACCATAAATGAATTATAAATTCAAAGCATAAAACTACATAATTTAACATCTAATGATAATGAGGCAAGGTACATAACATAATTAAATCTAGCACCTTATGATAACAATGAAATCACATATCATGCTAAAGTCTAAATGTTATACTAGCATGCTTTATAGCATAATCATATTTAACATGCTATTATATAAAATGAAACTAATTACATTAACAGTTTTAGAAACCTTCAATTATGATCCAACCATTTGATCTTAGATCTTTTCCTTTGATTAAGGATTTTAGTTATATCTAGGGAATTTTCTTTATTAAGGTCAAAAGATCATATTGGTCTATTTTTGTCATAATCCATCCATGATTTCCTTGGATTTCATCATATCAACATTTATTCTTTCCATCCCAAGGATCTGATCACACTTGATCTCATTGATCAAGTGAGTCCCTTTGTATTTTTAGGGTTTTTCTACCATAATGGGTAGATCCCTTAATATATCTCATTTATATCCAATTAAACCATAGATCTCACTTTATTTCAATATTATATCATTATTAGAACATATTTTTAAGATCTGATCATCTCAGATCTTGAAGATCTAGGTAATTGGAAACTTATTTCTTTAATACAAAAAGTTTTTACTTAATAGCATATCCATTTTATCATTTAACCAGAAAATGGAGGTTTCAAGCTTTCCATAGCTTCTTTCCGATCTCAATTTGGAGTTCAGATAACTCCAGAATTGGATCTAGAAGTTCATAGTCCTTCCTAGGGCCTAGATTTGATCTGGGCCCAAGGAACGGACGGCCCAGATCGTTCGGGCAGAAAACCAATCAATCCCTTCTCAATTGAGGGACCAAACCTTCTCAGATCTTTGTGAAAATTCTACCCTAGAGGTTTTGGACCCTTCTGGATTGATTGGTGTAGTCAGACTTTTCATCTGAGCACTCTATCATCCAGAATTAAGGGTTCTGTTGTTTACTTTATTTTTACCTTTTTTATTACCAAAATAAACTACAGTAAACTACAAATTTCATAAAAGAGTACTAAACATCTATAGAAAGTATTTGCACCTACCTGATTGGAGAAAAACCTCGATTATATGCCCAATTTAAAAAGAATACCTTATTGATGTAGATATGGCCTAAGATCCACCTTTCTTGCAAAATTCCGTTGTTTGAACTGTTGGATCTTGAAATTTCTTTAGGGGTTTTGTAGAATAGAGATGTTGGGATGTTTTGGACGGTGGAATTGATCAAATTAGATCTGGAATAGAGTGCCTAATTGATTTTAGGTCTCTTGTTCCAATCTAAAAAGGAAAACCAATTGAAAAGAAAGATGTCTCTTGGAAATTTTGGGTTTTTGGGGAGGGATCTAGGTCTAATTTTTTAGGGAGAGTGAAGAAAATTTCGTGGGGATTTTATGAGGATTTTTGGAGGATTGTATTTATAGGCATTTTGGGTCTTTTTTCATAATTATAATATTTTATTTTTTATTATTAAATGGCATGAAAGTCTTCCATGCTCCATTTTTTTCTTCCTCATGCCCCATTTTTCTTCCCCAAGATCAGCTGATGTTTGTTGACCCATGACTTCATGTGGGCTGCTGGTAAGATTGGTTGTTGGGTCCCTTGTGGGCCCCACATGGTGTAAAAAGACCGTTTTGCCATTTATGCATAAAATTTTGGGTTTTATTCCCATGATCTCAGATTTGAGTGTACTTAGTGGTGTTGGATTTGTATTTCTCAGTACATTCTAAATTTTGATGCTTCATATTTTGATTTTTGGGACATTTTATTTCTGGGTAAAATTACTATTTTACCCTTTTTGTCCAAGAAATGAAGAAACTTAAGGATTTCTCATCCGAATTCAGAATTTGTCGTGCTTACAGTCATTTTGAAGGGTTTACTAAGTTTAATTTCAATTTTATATGTCTTATCATTTGATTGTACTTTTATAAAAAGTATATTCTAAATAACCCTAATATTTTAGCCCGAAATATCTGAAACTCAAACTTTATTGATTTTCTCAATCAACTACAAAAATCGGGGTTATTACATAGACACTCATCTAATTGCTCAGAATTTGTATCTAAGCTGGAAAATGAGGAGATCTCAACCCTCCATGTTGGATCCATCATTCCTAATGGATCAACAACCAGGGAGATCTCTAGGTAGTTGGAAAGCTTAAAGGAATTACCAGAATGAAGTTAGGGAGGTGGGAGGAGCATTTACCTGGTCGACCGGTGAAGAAAACTTCACCGAAGATTAGGAATGTTACCAAAAAAGGTAAGAAAACCCTAGCTTTGTTGGATTATGCCTACAGTCATTGATTTATCCTTTTTCGTTACCAGAGAAGGTGGAGGACTATGGGGCTTTTGAAGAACACCCTGTGTAGAAGACATCCAATAGTGCAAGATCACCATTTACCAACCAGATTGAAAAAAATAGCTTGAAGAATCTATCGGAGATAGTAACCAGTGCTGGAGTGGTTTTCGTTTTGAATTTTCAAACCATCCATGAAGTGGATCATTATGGAACCAAAGGGCTTTTGTAGATCACCCTTGTCCAACCAGATCCAACGATGGAGATTGAATTTTAATAGCTCAACTATGATGGCTAATTCAAATAGGGTTTCCAAGTGGAAACCCTAGCTCATCGGGGACGACGTGGCCATGGATGCGCCCGACATATCTAATGAGTTTGGAGTGCTGGGTGCGTCTACAAACGCTCTTATAGAGAATAGGAGAGAAAGAGGGAAAGAAAGAAAAATTGGAGAAGATGGTGGAAGTTTTTGGAACTGGGATTTTAGGGCATTCTAGGGGACCTCGTGAAGAACATTAGGAGAGTTTTTGGAGCTATTTATATGTAATATCCTTAATTTTTAGTATAAATTAAGAATTTGGTAAATAAAATAAATTAAAAATTTATAGATGGAATTTGATCCTAAAAACTTAAGAATTTGAATGTGCTTGTTGATAGGATTCCAACACCACAAAGAACGCGAAAAATGGAGCTCAAACGAGGGAGTTATGAGCCGTTGAAGTTATAGGGGTATTTTAGTCATTTGGCAGAAACATATAACACAGGGGCCCAAATTGATAATGGCACTCCCGTCTTCTACACGCCTCTACCAGATCGAACGAAATCGCCAAAGAAACCAGTGGCAAGAGATGTGAAGGGAAGAGTTTCTCTTTCCCTTAGACTCTAAGGTCTATATCTATCCCCCTCATGCGTCAAAACACTTCCCCTTTCCCCATTTTTCACTGAGTTTTACTCAGAAACCCTAGCTCCAAAAATTTTAATTTTTTTGGTGAGTAGAACTCCAGCAATGTCCATCAATGGCTAACAAAGTGAGGAAAGCCTTAAATCCCGATTTCTATATTAAATAAATAGATTTGAAAAATACAAAATACTTGAAAAATCAGGAAAAATTATGTTTTTCCTGCGAACCCTGTGCATGCTACTATTGGAGCGTGATTTCATGGATCAAATCATATTTTTTTGCAAATCGGACAGTCCATCTAGTGCATGATAGACCCAAGGATAAACCCTTTAAATTTGGGAGAGATCCAACGGTGGGTTTCTCCAGAAAACGTGAAAACCAGTACCTAGGAATTTTTTTAGAAACTTGGGATAAACCATTTAAAAAACATAGTTTTTGGAAAAATCAATGCAAAAGGAGGGTAGAAATGAAATCTAGACAAACTTTTGAGAAAAATAGTGCAAAAATCGCATAATTTGGACACCTGTAGGCTTGCCGGAGATGACTGGAATCTGGTCATCTTTTTCGTCGGCGGCGACCGCGTCAGTCCCCTGGGGCGGATGCCAGGACGCCCAATGGAGTTGCACGACGAGTGCACGCACAGCGTTCACACACGCGGGAGCTTCTACGCGGGCTGTCACGATGGGTCGGGACACGCAGCGTCCTGGCGACTATGACGCACGCGGCGGTACGTCACGGTGCCGAAGATGCATGCAGCGCATCCCCGAGGTGGTTTTGGAAGGTAGGCATTTTCCTGATGCCGGTTTACATCGGTATAAACCTACGTAAACCAACGCCGCCGGTGTAAACCCCCTTACGGTGGTCGGTCAGCCCCATTTTGTGAGTATTTTCACAAAAATTTAATTTTTGGGAGCTAGAGGAGTCCAAATCATGATCCGAAAGAGGTGTTATGACCGTATTGACGATGCAGACCTAGTTTTAACTTAAAAACTTATAAATGACCACTTTTAATTTAGAAAATTTTTAAAATAGCAATGTGACATTTACAGGTGCACTTGAATATACTAGTTAAGGGGATTAGCAGTAAGCTAAGTGGTCTCACATTGAGGTAGGTGATGACAATTAATGCTTTGCCTTGATTTTAAAACCATGCATAAACATAGCATCATGCATGATTGTGTTTTAAATTGCATTTATTATTTGCCGTTGATTTCATGAGACTTTGAGTACATTGTGATTATTACAAATTGAAATCTTTTATTGAATAAACTCATGACAAATGTTTTTATGAGCATGATATTAGTTAATTATGTGTAAATAGAGACTTCTTCTTATTATATATTGGAAATGCATGGATTGGCATGGAAATAAGAATAGAGGCTTGTTAGCTGGTCCTTTTATAAGCTAACCCCACGATGAGGGGCGTGTCTTGGGGATTGCGAGCTATGAGTGCTCTTGAGTTTTAGCATATACATATGATTTCCGTGTTTTTATATTTGATGATTGGTACTCTCACCCGGTGGGCGTCATGCTAGGAGGGATAGGGCCGGCCACCCACCCTCCAAGATTGTGATGTGATGATATTGTGATATGATAGACACCTGCCCATAGATGGCATTCAGTAGGGGTTTGGTAACATGGATAGTCCACACTACAGATCTGGGCCTTTCCATGGGGACAGACGCTAAGTCTCCCATTATGGTGTCGACGGAGAGCGGTGGTGGTTGAGACCCAAGGAGGGTTGCCATTGCGGCATGATGGCCCATATTCTTATTATGTGTGCGTGTATGATGAGCATGGTTATGGATGGTATGCCTGGGTGTGACAACACTCAGTGGTTGGCTATGAGTACTCATGATCAGTGATATTAGTGTGATGTTGTGGGACCCATTACCTTAGGGTACCCTTATTTTAATTGTATGCTCATTTACATTGACTCACGTCATGTTTTAACTCTGTGAAATGCATGTTTTAGCATATGGAATAAATTAGCATCTATGTTGTCATGACTTATGATACTGCTATCTTCATAAATGATAGACTTTTTATTTTATCAGTACTGTTATTCATTTATTTCGTTTATTACATTAATTGTCTATGTACCTACACAAGCGATAGCTTGCTGAGGCATTGCTTTGTTTTGCAATTCCCTAGATCTCGAGCGCGATAACAAGAAAGGCAAGCTATTGAGAAACCGTGAGAGCTGCAGAAGATCCTTTTTCCTAGAATTTTAGACAATGATATCAGTCAATAAATAGGATTATTATTTGAATTTAATTATGGACTGTATACTTTATATTTTGGATTTGATTGAGATGTTTAGATATATGTTGGACATTTATATGGGCTGTTATGATGGATAGACCCTGGGCCATATTATTATTGTGTTTTGGATATTTATTTGATTCAAAATAAAGGTGCTGATTTATTTGACGTTGATTGATACGCATATTGTTTTAAATCTATTATCATAAAAATTTATTTATGTTTTAAATTATATATGTGCTATCTTGAGAAAGGAAAAATAACACCCAAAGTTTTTAAGGGATGTTTTAGTAAAATGATAAATAAAACTTTTCTCATGGGATCCCAAATGCTCTTATTAAAAATACTATATATATATATAAATGTCTTAAAAACCCGGGGTGTTATAAAGTTGGTATCAGAGCCCAATCTAGTCCATCATAATCTTTGCAAATGTCCATTTATATGTGAGTAACTGTCCATAATTGTTGTAGAGAGAGAAAAACTATGAGAGAGGAACTTACACTTAGTGATATTTAAAACTTTTGACAGATGGCTCCTCAAAGAAGGACAAGGTCTACCCCTGCTACACCCGTGGCCCCACCTGCTAAGTCCTCTGATCAAGGGGATCGAGATGCTGAGTTATTGAATCGATTAATGTCAGGACTAGTACCACTTATATAGCAGCAGGTTAGGATAGCTGTTCACGCTGCTAACCCTAGCCCTATTCCACCACCTCAAGTGGCACCCATGGTCTCGTCAGTTCATTCCTCCCAACTAGTATAAGAACCACCAGCACCTAAAGCCATTGAGGGCGATGCTGCGATGCTACTAGTGACTCTAAGAAGACGGATAAGCTATTAGAGAGATTTCAAAAGATGGTGAAACCCTTTTATGGCGATGGTAACACGGAGGAGGCCGAGCGATGGTTATTTGAGGCTGAAAGGACATTTGACGCTATGAAGATCTCACCAGAGGATCAAGTTAGAGTAGCCTCTTACCCACTGAAGGATGAGGCAGGCTTCTGGTGGTAGACCTTTACACTCACCCGACCAGATCCGATCGAGATGATGACATGGGCAGCTTTTAAACAAGCTTTCAACACTCAGTACTTTCCACCACATGCATTGCAATCATTGAAGAAAGAGTTTGCCAACTTGGAGCAAAGAGACATAATGGTTTAGCAGTATCTAAACCAATTTACACGACTGACGAGATTTGCACCCCACGTGCTGGCCTCAGACACAGAGGCAACTGATAGATTTGTGGATGGGTTGACACCTTGGCTGAGAGATCGGGTGATTTCTTCGTGACCCACTGCCGTGCGAGATACTACTAACATGGCTTCCATGCACGAGAAGAACTCTCTCAGGATTAGAGGGGGTGCGTGCCAGCCCTTTAAAGGTAAGAGACCGTTTGGTGCTATGTAGACACATGGTGCATCAGGTCATCCATCGCAGGCCAAGAGAGATGCAGAGAGGAAGAGATGTGATAGGTGTAAGGGTTGGCACCCTGGGTGAGGGTGCAATAGATTTGACAGGCCACAGCAGCAGAGGCAGCCCCAACCACAGCGATAGCACCATGCACCTTTCTAGAGACATCCATACAGGTGTTTCAACTGTGGAGACGTCAGCCACTTCATTAAGAAATGTCCTAAGGGCAGAGAGAGAGAGATAGACTAAGATGGATGCAGAGACAACTACCATTCCACGTAGCCAGGGACGAGTATTTGCCATCACATCAGGACAGGCTCAGGCATCACACCTGGTCGTTGAAGGTACTCTTCTAGTCTTAGATCGACATGCCAAGGTTCTTTTTGACACAGGGTCTACACATTCTTTTATATCATGTATTTTTGCATCTTTCCTTGATGTATGTGTGCACAAATTAGCATTTGGATTAGATATTATGACACCTGTGGGAGAGACAGTTGAGACTACCGAATATCTTAAGGAAATACCTGTAGAGATATCAGGCGTGAGTATGGACACTGACTTCGTCTTACTAGACATGGTAGACTATGATATTATTCTTGGAATGGATTGGTTAGCCAACTATTGGGCTATGGTAGACTGCCGAAAGAAGCGAGTCACTTTTCTTATACCTGGGCAACCAGAAATAGTGTTCCAGGGTAGGAAAGATCAGTCAAGTACATGCATCATTTCTGCTATGAAGGTGGCATGATTTTATGCACGAGGGTGTAACACATTCCTCGCATATGTGATTGTTGAGGACAAGAAGCAACTATGGCTTGACGAGATAGATGTTGTCCATGAATTTGCTGATGTCTTTCCTGAGGAGTTACCAGGATTACCGCTAAGTAGGGAGATTGACTTTACCATTGACTTGGTGCCAGGTACATCGCCTATCTTTAAGGTACCATACAGGATGGCTCCAGTAGAGTTGAGAGATCTTAAGGTACAATTATAAGACTTATTGGATAAGGGCTTCATCAGGCCGAGTGGATCACCATGGGGAGCACCAGTCCTTTTCGTGAAGAAAAAGGAGGGATCATTGAGACTATGCATTGACTATCGGTTGTTGAACAGTATTACTATAAAGAACCGATATCCTTTGCCACACATAGATGATTTATTTTATCGGCTCCAATTGGCACAAGTGTTCTCCAAGATAGATTTCACATCAGGGTATCATCAGCTAAGGGTTAGAGAAGAGGATATCTCGAAGACTGCTTTCAGGAGTCATTATGGTCATTATGAGTTCTTAGTGATGCCGTTTGGATTGACGAACGCAACTGCATTGTTCAGTGATCTAATGAACCGTGTTTTTCGAACTTATTTGGATAAGTTCGTGATTGTATTTGTTGATGACATCTTGATTTATTTGCCTAGTCATGAGGCACATAGAGAGCATCTCCACATGGTATTGGACACACTTCGTCGACATCAGTTGTATGCCAAGTTCAGTAAGTATGATTTTTGGTTAGACCAGGTGCATTTCTTAGGCCACATCATATCTAAAGATGGAGTGGCCATGGATTCAGTGAAGGTAGAGGTAGTACTACACTGGGAGAGGCCCAAGACAGTGACTAGATACATAGTTTTCTCTGTCTGGCAGGATATTATCATCGTTTCATAGAAGGATTCTTTAAGATTGCGTTCCCATTGACCACCCTGACCAGGAAAGACACTTAATTTGTATGGACCGAGGGGTGGGAGGAGAACTTCCAAGAGCTCAAGAGGAGACTTACTACTGCTATGGTATTGACTTTACCATCAGGTGCAGGCGGTTATGTGGTTTATTGTGATGCCTCTGGCAAGGGATTAGGAGCAGTGTTGATGCAACATGGGAAGGTAATTGCCTATGCGTCAAGACAGTTGAAGACACATGAGGTAAATTACGCAACACATGATTTGGAATTAGTAGCAGTAGTATTTGCATTGAAGTCCTGGGGACATTACCTTTATGGTGAGAGATTTGAGGCATTCACTAATCATAAGAGCCTCAAGTACTTCTTTACTCAAAGTGATTTGAATATGAGGGTAGCGTAGATGGATGGAGTATCTCAAGGACTTCGACTTCACCATATAGTACCATCCTAGGAACGCTAACGTCGTTGCAAATGCCCTGAGTAGGAAGTCTGGAGTGATGATTGCCAAATTGTCGACTCGATGTAAGTTCTGTGGCAAGATCTTAGAGGCACAGGACACAGATAAAGAAACACAGGATTTGACAGATAAGACAAATTTTTTGAGGGGACCTGATGGAGGAGTCAGATTAAAGGGAAGGTTTGTAGGACTGGCAGATGACGAATTGAGGTGCGAGTTACTTCAAGAAGCACACCAGTCCCTTTATACAATTCATCCTGGGGTACGAAGATGTATCAGGAGCTCAAGAGGTATTTCTAGTGGAATGGTATGAAGAAGGATGTTGGAGAGTGCGTTGCACGATGTTTGACCTATCAGTAGGTTAAGGCTGAGCATCAGCGTCCATCAGGACTACTCCAGACACTAGACCTTCCTGAGTGGAAGTGGGATCATATTACCATGGACTTTGTTCTGGGTCTTCCGAGGACTGCTAGCGGCCACGACATGATATGGGTTGTTGTGGACAGGTTGACCAAGTCCGCTCATTTCCTTCTTATCAGACAGAATTAGACCATGGATAGTTTAGCGAAATTATATGTTAAGGAGATCGTAAGTCTACATGGAGTTCCCTTGACGATTATATAGGATTGAGATACACAGTTTACCTCAAAGTACTGAAAAAGCGTGCAAGAGGCATTAGGATTGAGACTGAAATTTAGCACAACATTCCATCCTCAGATAGAAGGACAGAGCGAGAGGACCATACAGACTATTTAGGATATGCTATGAGCTTGTATTATGGATTGCAAGGGTAGCTGGGAAGATCATTTACCTTTGGTAGAATTTGCCTATAATAGTAGTCATCACGCTAGTATTGGCATGGCTCCATATGAGGCACTTTATGGCAGACCTTGTCGGTCACCCTTATGATGGAGTGATGTAGGAGAAAGACTCGTGGTGAAGTCTGAGTTAGTGGAAGAGTGTGTAGAGAAAGTCCAACTCATTCAAAAAAGATTATTGACAGCTCACAGTCGACAGAAAAGTTATGCAGATAAGAGACGAAAAGACTTAGAGTTCTTTGAAGGTGAGCATGTATTCTTGAAAGTTTCTCCTATGAAAGGAGTATTGAGGTTTGGAAATAAAGGGAAGCTTAGCCCCAGGTATATTAGACCTTTTGAGATCTTACACAGAGTTGGGTCAGTGGCATACCAGCTAGCCTTACCACCACAGCTGGAAAATGTACATGACGTCTTTCACGTGTCTATATTGAGCAAATACGTGCCAGATCCCTCACATGTGTTGGAGTAGATCCCAGGAGAGCTACAGTCTAATATTACGTTTGAGGAGAGACCAATGCATATACTAGATACTAAAGTCAAGGAGTTAAGGAATAAGACCATTACATTGGTCAACTCCTTTGGCAGCATCATTCATTACAAGAGGCTACCTGGGAAACAGAGGAGGAGATGTGAAGGATTCATCCAGAGTTATTTACATACAAGTATGTAGCTAAATTTTGAGGATGAAATTTTTATGAGGGAAGGATGTAATATCCTTAATTTTTAGTATAAATTCAGAATTTGTTAAATATATTATATTAAAAATTTATAGATGGAATTTGATCCTAAAATCTTAAGAATTTGAAAGTGCTCATTGATAGGATTCCAACACCACAAAGAACACGAAAAACGGAGCTCAAACGAGGGAGTTAGGAGCCGTTGAAGTTATAGGGGTATTTTAATCATTTGGCAGAAACATATAACACAGGGGCCCAAATTGATAATGGCACCCCCGTCTTCTACACGCCTTTACCGGATCTGGTGAAATCGTCTGAGAAACCAGCGAAAAGAGACGTGAAGGGAAGAGATTCTCTTTCCCTTAGACTCTAAGGTCTATATCTATCCCCCTCAGGCACCAAAACACTTCGCCTTTCCCCATTTTTCACTGAGTTTTACTCAGAAACCCTAGCTTTGAAAATTTCAAAATTTTCGGTGAGTAAAACTCCGGCAACGTCCATCAATGGCTAACAAAGCGAGGTAAGCCTTAAACCCTGATTTCTATATTAAAAAGATAGATTTCAAAAATACAAAATACTTGAAAAATCAGGAAAAATCACGTTTTTCCTGGGAACCCTGTGCACGTTACTGTTGGAGCATGATTTCACGGATGAAATCATATTTGTTTGCAAATCGAACCGTCCATCTAGTGGATGACAGACCCAAGGATAAACCCTTTAAATTTGGGAGATATCCAAAGATGGGTTCTCTAGAAAACGTGAAAAC
Organism: Warburgia ugandensis; assembly: GCA_035236585.1. NCBI lineage: Eukaryota > Viridiplantae > Streptophyta > Magnoliopsida > Canellales > Canellaceae > Warburgia > Warburgia ugandensis. The sequence continues at coordinate 39,182,190 of CP141130.1, read as the reverse complement.
CAGTACCTAGGGAAATTTTTAGGAACTTGGGAAAAACCATTTAAAAAACATAGTTTTTGGAAAAATCAATGCAAAAGGAGGGTAGAAATAAAATCTAGATGAAATTCTGAGAAAAATGGTGAAAAAATCGCACAATTTGGATACCTGTAGGCTTGTCGAAGACGACCGGAATCTGTTCGTCTTCTCTGGCGGCGGCGACCGAGTCGGCGCCCTGGTGCGGATGCCAGGATGCCCGACGGAGACGCACGATGAGTGTACATCTCTACGGTGCGTGAGGCGTTCACTTGGGCGGGAGCTCCTGTGCGGGCTATCATGATGGGTCGGGACGCATGGCGTCCTAGCGACCATGACACACGCGGCGATGTGTCACGATGCCGAAGACGCATGCGGTGCATCCCCAAGGCGGTTCTGGAAGGTAGGCGTCTTCGTGACGCCGGTTTACGTCTGTATAAACAGACGTAAACCAGCGCCGCCGGTGTAAACCCCCTTACAGTGGTCGGTCAGCCCCATTTTGTGAGTATTCTCACAAAAACTTGATTTTTGGGATCTAGAGGAGTCCAAATCACGATCTGAAAGAGGCGTTGTGATCGTATTAATGATGTGAACTTAGTTTTAACTTAAAAACTTATAAATGAACACTTTTAATTTAGAAATTTTTTAAAATAGTGATGTGACATTTACAGGTGCACTTGAACATACCAGTTAAGGGGATTATCAACAAGCTAAGTGGTCTCACATTGAGGTAGGTGACGATAATTAATGCTCTGCCTTGATTTTGAAACCATGCATAAACATAGCATCATGCATGATTGTGTTTTAAATTGCATTTATTATTTGCTGTTGATTTCATGAGACTTTAAGTACATTATGATTATTACAAATTGAAATCTTTTATTGAATAAACTCATAACAAATGTTTTTATGAGCATGATATTAGTCAATTATGCATAAATAGAGACTTCTTCTTATTATATATTGGAAATGCATGGATTGGCATGGAAATAAGAATAGAGGCTTGTTAGCTAGTCCTTTTATAGGCTAACCCCAGGATGAGGGGCGTGTCTTGGGGATTGCAACCTATGAGTGTTCTTGAGTTTTAGCATATACATATGATTTTCGTGTTTTTATATTTGATGACGGGTGCTCTCACCCAGTGGGCGTCATGCTAGGAGGGATAGGGCCGGCCACCCACCCTCCGAGATTGTGATGTGATGATATTATGATATGATAGACACCTGCCCATAGATGACATTCGGTAGAGGTTTGGTAACATGGATAGTCAACACTATTGGTTTAGGCCTTTCCATGGGGACAGACGCTAAGTCTCCCGTTATGGTGTCCATAGAGAGTGGTGGTGGTTGAGACCCATGGAGGGTTGCCACTGCGGCATGATGGCCCATATTCTTATTATGTGTGCGTGTATGATGAGCATGGTTATGGTTGGTATGTCTGAGTGTGACGACACTCAAAGGTTGGTTATGAGTACTCATGATCAGTGATATTAGTGCGATGTTGTGGGACCCATTACCTTAGGGTGCCCTATTCTTATTGTATGCTCATTTACATTGACTCACGTCATGTTTTAACTCCGTGAAATGCATGTTTTAGCATATGGAATAAATTGGCATCTATGTTGGCATGACTTATGATACTGCTATCTTCATAAATGATAGAATTTTTATTTTATCAGTAGTGTTATTCATTTATTTCATTTTATTACATTAATTGTGTATGTACCTACACAAGCGATAGCTTGCTGAGGCATTGCTTTGTTTTGCAATTCCCTAGATCTCGAGCACGATAACAGGAAAGGCAAGGCTGTTGAGAAATCGTGAGAGTTGCGGAAGATCCTCTTTCCTAGAATTTTAGACAATGATGTGAGTCAATAAATAGGATTATCATTTGAATTTAATTATGGATTGTATACTTTATATTTTGGATTTGATTGAGATGTTTAGACATATGTTGGACATTTATATGGGATGTTATGATGGATAGACCCTGGGCCATATTATTATTGTATTTTGGATATTTATTTGATTCAAAATAAAGGCGTCGATTTATTTGACATTGATTGATACGCGTATTATTTTAAATCTATTATCATAAAAATTTATTTATGTTTTAAATTATATACGTGCTATCTTGAGAAAGGAAAAATAACACCCGGAGTTTTTAATAGATGTTTTAGTAAAATGATAAATAAAAATTTTCTCATGGGATCCCAATTTATCTTATTAAAAATGCTATATATATAATGTCTTAAAAACCCGAGGTGTTACATTATAGAGGTGTTTTGAATTTTCCATGATTACTTGTAATTATCATCCTGATTTCTTTTGATTATTAAATTGTCTTAGGATTCCCGCTACCACCTCCTTATCCACTAGTAGGTGGTAGTGCTTTGACTCATGATGATTTGTTTTCTGGCCATTGGATCCCTTTGTGGGTCTCTTGTGGGCCCCACGAAGGTGTGAAAAGACCATTTTGCCCTTTCATGGAGAAAAATCTGTTTTATTCTCGTGAACTTAGAATTGAGCATACATAATGGCATTGGTTTCATATTTCTGAGTACATTCAAAATTTTGATTTCTTAAGTCTTGGTTATTTGTAAAATTATCATTTTACCTTTTTGTTTATAAAAATGTAAAAAAATAAGGATCTTTCATCCGAATTCAGAATTTGTTGTTCTGACAGTCATTCTGAAGGGTTCGATGAATATGTTTTCCATTATACGTGTATTATACCTTGATTCAAGTTCTATGATAAGTGCATTTTTAGTAACCCTAACATTCCAGCCTGATTTTCCTTGAAATTTTCAATTTTATTATTTATTTATTCTAACACCTTATAAAAGTTAGGGGTGTTACACCCACAAGGGGCCCACAAAGGGATCCAGTGGCCAAAAAATATGTCATCATGAGTCAAACCACTACCAACTACTAGTGGACAAGGTGGTGGTAGTGGGAATCCAACAATTTTATAATAATAAGGAATCAAACATGATAATTACAAGTAATCATGGAAAATTCAAAAATCCCTATAAATAGCTCATAAAATTCCCAAAAATTTTCCTAATGTTCATCACGAGATCTCCTAGAAGGCCCCAAAATCCTAGCTTAGAAATTCTCCTCAATCTCCCCCAATTCTCTTTTCTTTCTTTGTGGGCGTGTCCCCATATTCGCTTGGGCAAACAACCCCTGTGTCTGCATCAAGAGCGTCCAGGGATGTGTCGTCCTCAATGAACCAGGGTTTTCGCTTAGGAAACCTTAATTCAATTAGCCATCCAATTACACTTTTTATAATCAAATCTCCATCAGTGGATTTGTTCGAAATAAGGGGATCTACAATACCCCTAAGATTTCATGATGATCCAACGGTTGCATCTCTGAAAAATTCAAAATGAAGTTCAAGCACGTTACTAATTCCGTCTCTGGCAAGTTCTATGCCTTTTTTCAACCAATTTGACCATTGGAACAAGATCTAGAACCGTTGAATATCTTTAGGATGATGGGATATTCGGAAGCCTCAAATTTCCAAACCTTCTCCGACAATGGAACAGAAGAAATCAAGGATTGAATAGTTATTCAGTGGCTAGGGTTTATTATAGGTTTCTTGTCCATCTCCGAAAAGATTTCTTCTTCTCCAGTGATCTTCTTTTCACTAGACAAGCACAGCTAGGTGGAAACTTTACTCTCCTTTCAATTCCAGCATCTCTTTGGAGTTTTCCGACCACCAAAAGGTCTCCTCTAGCCGTTGATCAATTAGAGATGATGGATCTAGCTTGGATGGTGGAGATCTAATCACAGATGGCTCAAATGAATCTTCTGAGCCATTGGATGATTTCCTGGGTCCCAAAAACCCCAGGAGATGAAATCTGGGGCTCTGATCATAACGGATGTAAGAGATCCGATGATGGGCAATCTGACAGTCCAAATCTGGACCATCTCATCTATCACCGGTCACCCATCCCTAGTGATGAGAAATCCTAGATAATAGGCGCCAACAGACCTCCATTTTTCTTTTTCTATGGAGTTGATCTCAGCCATCTAGTTTTTGAACTAAGAGCTTAATTCTTCAATTAAGAGGTCAATTTAGATCTGAAAGTTTTTATAGCTTCCTTAGCACTTGTATAAGGTACTGAACTCATGAAATGTATGTTTTAAATTGTATTTATTGGTGATAATCACAAAAATCCGTAGTAATAGTATTGGATTGTGATCAAGATGATCTCAAAATTGAGATCTGAGCTGATGGATGGGTTCATGAGGTCCCAATACCCTAGGGACCATGATCACAATAAATTTTTTGGGTTTCTAGATCAAGTAAAGTAACAAAAATAGTAAGATCAAATTTTAGCCCTTAAAATGGGCTAAAATTTTTAAATCCCAGTTCTGATCTCAATTTAACTCCAAACTGAGGTCAAAAAGTTGGGTTAGATTCCTCTTGATGAGTAGAACCTACTGAACTTAGAAAATTTATGTTTTGATGCATGTAAAATTCTATTAATAAAGAAAAGTACTACTAATTCTTATTATTAGTGAAATTTGGAATGATCAAACTCTATAATTTTGATCCATTGAAGATATTGTAATTCTAAAACATGGAATCAATGGTTAGAAGTGACTGATCTATGTTTGATTAAGAGATCTAGCCTTAAAAGTAGTAAAATCCATGAAAATGAATGGTAATCTCCTTGATTAAGGATGGTTGGACAGTGTGGATGTATTTGAATGAAGATATGAAGTTAATATCATATAGATTGATGGACTTGATGATGATGATTTCGGATAGATTAAGATGTATGCCCTTAAATTGGATAAAATGACTTAAGATTTTCTTCATTGGTTGGATCAAGAAAGATTAGATCATTGGATGAGATGCATCAATGATCTAGTAATCAAATCACATTAAGAAAAATGAAAGAATCAGGATCTAAACTATAAAAGGGATAGAAATCAACTATGACCGTTGGATCATGATGAATAGTTATGGCATGTTAGATTTTCATTTGAATTATTATAATTTTCTTTTATTGCTTAGTAGATTTAATTGTAGATTTATTTATTTATGATTTAATGCTTATGTTATGAAAATTATATTGAAAATGTAATTAAATGAAAAATAGAGTTGAAGGACATTTACATGGAATGAATGACATGGACTTAATGATAGTAAGGGCTATAGTTAGTAGGATAATATAAGGAATATGATTTCCTTGGCCCAAATTAGGAGAATAATGAAACTCCATGAATGATATTTTAAATGTTCATGGACTTAATTATAATCAATTAGAAAGAGTACTTAGGGTTAAAATGCTCATAGGAACCTTATCAAAGGTTGAGCTAAGGATACACTAGCCAATGCTAAACATGGTGCTTAAGGGGGTTTTCTAATAGAGCCTTGCTCTTCCCCTACCTTCCATTAACGTTTGTGAGGTCTAAACACCCATCTCAGTCTTTACCAAACAATAGTTATACAAAAATTAGAAGTATTTAAAATAACTACATTTCAAGAAAATTTTCAATTAACAATGAAAAAAAGAAAAAATATGACAAAAACATTCAAGAATGAAATTAACTTCAAAAAGAAATTTTTTAACCCATAACCTTGTAAAATTCTTCAAATATACATACTACATATGAGACAAATAAAGTGGTACTAACCAACACTCAAAAATCAATGTTGACCCTGAATTTTGAATATAGTTCTAATTCACAGGTAGGATTTGGTTTAGAATAGTGAAATAGAAATTTGGCTTAGTTTTTGTGCATAGATCATAAACATAAACTGAAAAGGCACGGCAGAAGTCAGCGAAATAACTCTTAAAGCAGATGTATAATTGAAGTTGTTTGCTATAAATGAATTTAAAAATCCTTACTTTTATAGTCATTTATAGTTTTAAAGTCGTTTATATGTAAACAACTTTAAAAGTCCACACTTTTAAAGTTGTTTAGCCATAAACGACTTTTAAAGTATGGACTTTTAAAATCATTTATACCAAATGACTTTTAAAATTTTTAAAATTTTCACATTAAATGTATATTTATTTGCTTTTTGTACATTACAATACCTTACATAAGTACACAATGAAATAGATTTTACAAACACAAACATATAAAATATATATATACACACACATAAACAAACACATTAACAAGGAAATCAAATTATTTTTTGATTACATCCAATGTTACATATATTAAAGGTTGCATATTATTAGATCTTATTAATACAAGATTAAAGAGTTAATCTGCTCTTTTTCATCAAAATTTGGCCTAGTATTTAGTTGACACCCATTTATATGGAGAAAGAGAGAGTGAGTGCTTTAATTTTCTTGGCCAAAAGTTGATTTTATAACCACCACTCTTCATCAAACCCTAATTTTGGGTGAGAACCATAAGTCATAATGCTCTCCCTTTCTCCAATAATAAGAATTAGGGAGAGAAGTAGTTATCATTTGCAATAAAATCATGCAATTTTTGCAAAATCAGGACGATCTAATAGACTTCTTAACCTCATCATCTGTAATGAGAAAACCCACATAATCTGCAAAATGAAAATAGAGAGAGAGAGAGAGAGAGAGTTAGTAACAAGAAAGCAATTCATGATCAAAAGAATTTATTTAATAAATTACATAAAAAATTTATAGATGGAATTTGATCCTGAAAACTTAAAAATTAGAAAGTACTCGTCGATAGGATTCCAACGGCATAAAAAATGCAAAAAACAAAGCTCAAACGAAAGAGTTATGAGCCGTTAAAATTATAGGGATATTTTGGTAAATTGGCAGAGACATAAAACATAGGGGCCTAAATTGATAACGGCACCCCCTTCTTCTACATGTCTCTACCAGATCCGGCAAATTCACCAGAGAAAACATCGGAGGAGAAGCTTAAAAGGGGAAGAGTTTCATTCCCCTTTCCAAACGCAAACTCCTCCCCCTAGCCTGATCCTCAATCACCCTCGCTCTGTTTCATCGCACTGTTCCTACTCCAAAACCGTAGCCTCTGCAGATCTATGTTTTTTCAGCAAGTAGGGCTCCGGCAACATCCACTAATGCCCAGTAAATCAAGTTAAGCCTTAAACCCTTGATTTTTATATTAAATAGGTATATTTGGAAACCCTATTAGATTTCAAATCGGACCGTCCATCTAGTGTATAAGAGACCCAAGTTGAAACCCTTTAAATTTGGGAGAGATCCAACAGCTGGTATTGCCGAAAAATGTGAAAAATCGTACCTAGGGAAGTTTTAGGAACATGGGAAAAATCACATAAAAAACATAGTTTTTGGAAAAATCAATTCAAAAGATGGTAAAAATGGAAACTAGATGAAAATTCAAACAAAATGGCTCAAAAATCGAGTAATTTGGACACCAGTAGGGTCACCGGAGATGACCGGAAGCCGGTTTCCACATCGCTGATGTAACCCAGTGTAAACTGGGTGTCCGTGTAACCCGATGTAAACCAAGGCTACCCATGTAACTTAGTGTAAATTGGGTGCCGGTATAAACCAGTGTAAACCTGCGCTGCCGGTGCAAATGGGCTGTAGTGGTCAGTCAGCCCTATTTTTTGAGTATTTTCACTTAAAATTTGATTTCTGAGAGCTATAGGGGTGTTGTGACCGTGTTGACGACGTGGACTTAGATTTAATCTAAAAACATATAAATAACCACTTTTACTTTTGAAATTTTTTAAAATAGTGATGTGACATTGACAAGTGCATCTGAACATATAAGTTAAAGAGATTTTACTAACAAACAAAGTGATCTAACGTCGAGGTAGGTGAAGACAATTAATTTTTTATTTTGATTTTTAAGACCATGCATCTATCACAACATTATGGTTGAGTGTGATTTACATGACACTTATTATTAGTCGCTGATTTTGTGAGATATCAAGATTTTTATTGTGATTGTTACTTGATTTCAATCATGTGGCGAATGGTTTTATGATCCGATGATTTTATGAGATGATATTATCTATTATATATAATTAGAAATTCCTTTTCTTTATTACATCATTGAAATTGATGGATTTGCATGAGAAAGAAAAGTGGAGACTTGGTGGCTGTTCCTTTTATAGGCTAACCCCAGGATGAGGGGCATGCCTTGGGGATTGTGAGCTATGAGTACTCTTGAGTTTTGGCATATATATGATTTTTGTGCTTTGTGTTTTATGACGGGTGCTGTCACTCTGTGGGCATCATACTAGGAGGGATAGGGCTGGCCAACCCCCCTCCGAGATTTGTGATGTGATGAGATTTTGATATGATAGACACCTGCCTGTGGATGGCATTTGGTAGGGGTTAGTAACATGGATAGTCCACACTATCGGTTTGGGCCTTTCCATGGGGACGGACACTAAGTCTCCCATTATGGTGTCAACGGGGAGTAGCGGTGGTTGAGACCCATGGAGGGTTGCCACTGTGGCATGACGGTTCATACTCTTATTTTGTGTGCTTGCATGATGAGCATGGTGATGAGATGATATGCTTGGGTGTGACGACGCTTGTGGGACCCATTACCTTAGGGTGCCATTATTATTATTGTATGCTCATTTACATTGACTCATATCATGTTTTAAATCCTTGGAATGCATGGTTAGGCATACTTGATAAATGGATATTATGTCAGCATGAGTTATAATGATTTTATCGTCATAAATGATAGATATTTTATTTGTCATTACTGTTATTTCATCTTGATTGCATTAATTGTCTATGTACCTACATAGGCAATAGCTTGTTGAGGCATTGCTTTGTTTTGTAATGCCTTAGATCTCGAGCACGACATGAGGAAGGGCAAGACCGTTGAGAAACTATGATAGCAGTGGGGGATTTCTTTACTTGATTGAAAGATAGTGATGTGAGTTAATAAACAAGATTATTATTTAATTTTCTTTATGGACCGTATACTTGATTCTATGGATTTGATTAAGACAGTTAAACATATGATGGACATTTAATGGGATGTTATGATGGATAGACCTTGGGCCATATTATTATTGAGTTTTGGATATTTATTGGTTTGAAAATAAAGGCACCGATGCATTTTGACATTGATTGACATGGTTATTATTTCAATTCTATTATCACGAAATTATACTTCTATTGTGAATTAAATTGCGATGTTTTGGAAAAAGAAAATAACACCCGGAGGTTTTCAATAAACGTTTTAGTAAACAAATTAATAAAAACTTTTTCTCATGGGATCCCAATTGCTATTATTATTATTAAAAAAAATGTCAGAAAATCTTAGGGTGTTACAAGTTGGTATCAGAGCCTAGTCTAGTCCATCATAATCTTTACAAATGTCCATTTATATGTGAGTAACAGTCCATAAATTGTAGTAGAGAGAGAGACTAAGAGAGAGGAACTTACACTTAGTGATATTCAAAACTTTTGACAGATGGCTCCTTGAAGAAGGACAAGGTCTACCCCTGCTACATCAGTTGCCCCACCTGTTGAGTCCTCTAATCAAGGTGATTGTGATGCCGAGTTATTGAATCGATTAATGTCAGGGCTAGTACCACTCATACAATAGCAGGTTAGGACTGCTATTCACGCTGCTAACCCTAGCCCTATTCCACCACCTCAAGTGGCACCTATGGTCTAGTCAGTTCATTCCTCCCAACCAGTGCAGGAACCACCAGCACCTAAGACCACTAAGGTGATGCTACTAGTGACCCTAAGAAGACGGATAAGCTATTAGAGAGATTTCAAAAGATGGTGCAACCCTTTTATGGCGATGGTGACACTGAGGAGGCCGAACGATGGCTATTTGAGGCTGAAAGGACATTTGACGCTATGAAGATTGCACTAGAGGATCAAGTTAGAGTAGCTGCCTACCTATTGAAGGGTGAGGTAGGCTTTTGATGGCAAACCTTTACACTTACCCGGCCAGATCCTACTGAGACGATGACATGGGCAACCTTTAAATAAGCTTTCGACACTCAGTACTTTCCACCCCATGCACTACAGTCATTGAAGAAGGAGTTTGCCACCTTGGAGCAAAGAGACATGACGGTTCAGCAGTATCTAAACCAATTTACACAACTGAGGAGATTTGCACCTCACATGCTTGCCTTAGACAAGGAGGTAACAGACAGATTTGTGGATGGGTTGACACCTTGGCTGATAGATCGGGTGATTTCTTTGTGACCCACTTCTGTGCGAGATGCTGCTGACATGACTTCCATGCATGAGAAGAACTCTCTCAAGACTAGAGGGGGTGCGTACCATCCCTTTAAGGGCAAGAGACCGTTTGGTGCTATGTAGACACATGGTGCATCAGGTCATCCACCGCAGGCCAAGTTTAGGAGAGATACAAAGAGGAAGAGATGTGATAGGTGCAAGGGTTGGCACCCTGGGCAAGGGTGCAATAGATCCGATAGGTCACAGCATCAGAGGTAGCCTCAACCACAGCGACAACACCATGCACCTTTCTAGAGACAGCCATACAGGTGCTTCAATTGTGGAGAGGTAGGCCATTTCATTAAAGACTGCCCTAAGGGGCAGAGAGAGAGATAGATTGAGATAGGTACAGAGACAGCTACCGCGCCGCATAGCCAGGGACGAGTATTTGCCATCACATCAGGATAGGCGTAGGCATCACACTAGGTCGTTGAAGGTACTCTTCTAGTCTCAGATAGACATGCTAGGGCCCTTTTTGACACAGGGTCCACTCATTCTTTTATATCATACATTTTTGCATCTTGCCTTGATGTATGTGTGCACAAACTAGCCTTTGGATTAGATATTATGACACCTAAGGGAGAGACAGTAAAGACTACCAAATATCTTCAAGAGATACCCGTGGAGATATCAGGCGTGAGTATGGACGCTGACTTCATCTTACTAGACATGGTAGACTATGATATTATTCTTGGAATGGATTGGTTAGCCAACTATTGGGCTATGGTAGACTTCCGAAAGAAGCGGGTCACTTTTCTTATACTTGGGCAAGCAGAAATAGTGTTCTAGAGTAGGAAAGATCAGTTAGGTACATGCATCATTTCTACTATGAAGGCGGCACGATTTTATGCATGAGATTGATGTTACCCTTGAATTTACTAATGTCTTTCCTGAGGAGTTACCAGGATTGGCACCAAGCAGGAAGGTTGACTTTACCATTGACTTGGCACCAGGTACATTGCCTATTTCTAAGGAACCATACAAAATGGCTCCAGCAGAGTTGAGAGAGCTTAAAGTGCAGTTGCAAGAGTTATTGGATAAGGGCTTCATCAGGCTGAGTGGATCATCATGGGGAGCACCAGTCCTTTTCATGAAGAAAAAGGACGGATCACTGAGACTATGCATTGACTATTGGTTGTTGAACAGTGCTACTATAAAGAACGGATACCATTTGCCACACATAGATGATTTGTTTGATCAACTCCAATCGGCACGAGTGTTCTCCAAGATAGACCTGAGGTCAGGATATCATCAGCTGAGGGTAAGAGAAGAGGATATCTCGAAGACTGCTTTTAGGAGTCACTATGGTCATTATGAATTCTTAGTGATGCCATTTGGATTGACGAATGCACCGGCAATGTTCATGGATCTAATGAACCGTGTTTTTCGAGCTTATTTGGATAAGTTCGTGATTGTATTCGTAGATGACATCTTGATTTATTCACCTAGTCATGAGGCACATAGAGAGCATCTCCACATGGTATTGGGCACACTTCGTCGACATCAGTTGTATGCCAAGTTCAGTAAATGTGATTTTTGTTTAAACCAGGTGCAGTTCTTAGGCCACATCGTATCTAAAGATGGAGTGGCTGTCGATCCAACAAAAGTTGAGGCAGTACTACATTGGGAAAGGCCTAAGATAGTGACTGAGATACGTAGTTTTCTCGGTTTGGCAGGATACTATTGTTGTTTCATAGAGGGATTCTCTAAGATTGCGTTACCATTGACCACCCTGACCAGGAAAGGCACTCAATTTGTATGGACCGAAGCTTGTGATGAGAGCTTCCAAGAGCTCAAGAGGAGACTTACTACTGCCCTAGTATTGACCTTACCATCAGGTACACGTGGTTATGTGGTTTATTGCGACGCCTCTGGCAAGGGATTAGGAGCAGTGTTGATGCAACATGGGAAGGTAATTACCTATGCGTCAAGACAGTTGAAGACACATGAGGTAAATTACCCAACACATGATTTGGAGTTAGCAGCGCTGGTATTTGCATTGAAGTCTTGGAGACATTATCTTTATGGTGAAAATTTTGAGGTATTCACTGATCATAAGAGCCTCAAGTACTTCTTTAATCAGAGTGATTTGAACATGAGGCAGCGTAGATGGATGGAGTATCTCAAGGACTTTGACTTCACCATACAGTACCATCCTGGGATGGCTCACATCATTGCAGATGCCTTGAGTAGGAAGTCTGTAGTAATGATTGCCAATTTGTCAACTCGGTCTAAATTCTTCGATATGATCTTAGAGGCACAGGACAAAGATAAAGAGACACAAGATCTGACAGATAAGGCAGATTTTTTGAGGGGACCAAATGGAGGAGTTAGATTTAAGGGGAGGTATTTCTGGTGGAATGGTATGAAGAAGGATGTGGGAGAGTGTGTGGCACGGTGTTTGACATGCCAGCAGGTCAAGGCTGAGCATCAGCGTCCATTGGGACTACTTCAGACATTGGACCTTCCTGAGTGGAAGTGGGATCATATTACCATGGACTTTGTTCTGGGTCTTCCAAGGACTGCTAGCGACCATGACATGATATGGGTTGTTGTGGACAGGTTGACTAAGTCCTCTCATTTCCTTCCTATCAGACAGAATCAGACCATAGATAGTTTAGCAAAATTATATGTTAAGGATATCGTAAGTCTACATGGAGTTCCCTTGACAATAATATCAGATCGAGATACTCAGTTTACCTCAAAATACTGGAAAAGCATGCAAGAGGTGTTAGGATCAAGACTGAAATTTAGCACAACATTCCATCCTCAGATAGACAGACAGAGCGAGAGGACCATCCAGATTATTGAGGATATGCTGCGAGATTGTGTTATGGATTGGAAGGGTAGCTGGGAAGATCATTTACCTTTGGTGGAATTTGCCTATAATAATAGTCATCACGCTAGTATTGGCATGGCTCCATACGAGGCACTTTATGGTAGACCTTGTCGGTCACCCTTATGTTGGAGTGATGTAGGAGAAAGACACGTGGTGAAGTCTGAGTTAGTGAAAGAGTGTGCAAAGAAAGTCTGACTCATTTGAAAGAGATTATTGACAGCTCACAGTAGATAGAAAAGTTATGTAGATAAGCGGCGAAAAGACTTAGAGTTCTTTGAAGGTGAGCATGTATTCTTGAAGATCTCTCACATGAAAGAGTGTTGAGGTTTGGAAATAAAGGGAAGCTTAGCCCCAGGTATATTGGACCTTTTGAGATCTCACGCAGAGTTGGGTCAGTGGCATACTAGTTAGCTTTACCACTACAATTGGCAAATGTACATGACGTCTTCCATGTGCCCATGCTGAGAAAATACGTGCGAGATCCCTCACACGTGTTGGAGCAGATCCTAGGAGAGCTACAACCTGATATGACGCTTGAGGAGAGACCGGTGCGCATACTGGATATGAAAGTCAAGGAGTTAAGGAATAAGACCATTACATTAGTCAAAGTCCTATGCCAGCATCATTCATTACAGGAGGCTACATGGGAAATAGAAGAGTAGATGCGAAGGATCCATCCAGAGTTATTTACATAGAGGTATGTAGCTAAATTTCGAGGACAAAATTTTTATAAGGAGGGAAGGATGTAATATCCTTAATTTTAGGTATAAATTAAGAATTTATTTAATAAATTAAATTAAGAATTTATAGATGAAATTTAATCTTGAAAACTTAAAAATTAGAAAGTACTCACCAATAGGATTCCAACACCATAAAGAATGCGAAAAACGGAGCTGAAATGAAAGAGTTATGAGTCATTGAAGTTATAAGGGTATTTTGGTAAATTGGTAGAGATGTAAAACATAGGGGCCTAAATTGATAACACACCCACTTCTTCTACACGTCTCTACCAGATCTGGTAAATTTACTGGAGAAAACGTCAGAGGAGAAGCTTAAACGGGGAAGAGTTTCATTCCCCTTCCCAAACGCAAGCTCCTCACCCTAACCTGATCCTCAATCACCCTTGCTTCACTCCATCGCACCGTTCCTATTCCAAAACCCTAACCTCTGCAGATCTATGTTTTTCTGGCAAGTAGGGCTCTGGCAACATCCACTAATGCCCAGTAAATCAAGGTAAGCCTTAAGCCCTTGATTTTTATATTAAATAGGTATATTTGGAAAATAGAAAATACATGAAAAATAAGGAAAAATGTTTTCTTGGAACTTTAGGTGCGCTACTGTTGGAGCATAAATCCACTAATAAAACCCTCTTAGATTTCAAATCAGACCGTCCATTTAGTGTACAATAGACGAAAGATCAAACCCTTTAAATTTGGGAGAGATCCAACGGCTGGTATAGCCGAAAAACGTGAAAAATAGTACCTAGGAAAGTTTAGGAACATGGGAAAAATCACATAAAAAACATAGTTTTGGAAAAAATCAATGCAAAAGGATAGTAGAAATGGAAACTAGACAAAAATTCAAACAAAATGGCTCAAAAATCAAGTGATTTGGACACCTCTAGGGTCACCGGAGATGACTGGAAGCTGGTAGTCTTCTCCGACGCCGGTTTCCACGTCGCCGATGTAACCCGATGTAAACTGGGTGCCAGTGTAACCTGGTGTAAACTGGGGCCGCCCATGTAACTCAGTGTAAACTGGGTGCCGGTATAAACCAGTGTAAACCTGCGTCACTGGTGCAAATGGGCTGTAGTGGTCGGTCAGCCCTATTAGATGAGTTTTTTCACTTAAAATTCGATTTCTAAGAGCTATAGGAGTCCAAATTGTGATCCGAAAGAGGCGTTGTGACCATATTGATGACATAGACCTAGATTTAACCTAAAAACTTATAAATAACTACTTTTATTTTAGAAATTTTTTAAAATAATGATGTGACATTGATAGGTGCATCTGAACATATAAGCTAAAGGGATTTTACTAGCGAATGGAGTGATCTAACATCGAGGTAGGTGACGACAATTAATATTTTATTTTGATTTTTAAGATCATGCATCTGTCACAACATTATGGTTGAGTGTGATTTACATGACACTTATTATTAGTCGCTGATTTTGTGAGATATCGAGCTTTTTACTACGATTGTTGCTTGATTTCAATCACGTGGCGAATGGTTTTATGATCTGATAATTTTATGAGATGATATTATCTATTATATATAATTATAAATTCCTTTTCTTTATTACATCATTGAAATTGAGGGATTTGCATGAGAAAAAAAAGTGGAGACTTGGTGGCTGGTCCTTTTATAGGCTAACCCCGAGATGAGGGGTGTGCCTTGGGGATTGTGAGCTACGAGTACTCTTGAGTTTTGGCATATATATGATTTCTGTGTTTTGTGTTTTATGACGGGTGCTCTCACCTAGTGGGCATCATGCTAGGAGGGATAGGACCGGCCACCCCCCTCCAAGATTTGTGATGTGATGAGATTTTGATATGATAGACACTTGCCCATAGATGGCATGTGGTAAGGGTTGGTAACATGGATAGTCCACACTATCGGTCCGGGCCTTTCCATGGGGACGGACGCTAAGTCTCCTGTTATGGTGTCAAAAGGGAGCGGCAGTGGTTGAGACCCATGGAGGGTTGCCATTGTGGCATGACAGTTCATACTCTTATTTTGTGTGCTTGCATGATGAGTATGGCGATGAGATGATATGCCTGGGTGTCACGACACTCAGAGGTTGGATATGAGTACTCATGATCAGTGATATTTATTTATATGATGCTTGTGGGACCCATTACCTTAGGGTGCCATTATTATTATTATTGTATGCTCATTTACATTGACTCATATCATGTTTTAAATCCGTGGAATGCATGGTTAGGCATACTTGATAAATGGATATTATGTCCGCATGAGTTATAATGATTTTATCATCATAAATTGTAGATATTTTATTTTATCATTACTGTTATTTCATCTTGATTGCATTAATTGTCTATGTACCTACCCAATCAATAGCTTGCTGAGGCATTGCTTTGTTTTGCAATGCCTCAGATCTCGAGCGCGACATTAGGAAGGGCAAGACCGTTGAGAAACCGTGATAGCAGTGGGGTATTTCTTTACTTGATTGATAGATAGTGATGTGAGTTAATAAACAGGATTATTATTTAATTTTCTTTATGGACTGCATACATGATTCTATGGATTTGATTAAGACAGTTAAACATATGATGGACATTTAATGGGATGTTATGATGGATAGACCTTGGGCCATATTATTATTGAGTTTTGGATATTTATTGGTTTGAAAATAAAGGCGCCGATGCATTTTGACATTGATTAACTTAGTTATTATTTCAATTCTATTATCACGAAATTATACTTCTATTGTGAATTAAATTGCGATGTTTTGGAAAAAGAAAATAACACCTAGAGGTTTTCAAGAAATGTTTTGGTAAAAAAATTAATAAAAAAAATTTCTCATGGGATCCCAATTGCTATTATTATTATTACTATAAAAAAAAATGTTAGAAAATCCCGGGGTGTTAAAGGTTTACTTGTAGTTTTTTATCATGGCACAAACATTCAAAATGTTTGAAATGGAAAGCAAGAAGGGAAAAGGAGAGAACGACAAGGACCAAGGAAGAAATTTCCATGCCACCCATGAGAAGAAGAGGATAAAGGAAAAAATGATATGTAGTTGGCTATTTAAAGTCATCTAGTACTAAACAACTTCAAAAGTATATGTGGGAATGGACTTTTAAAGTCATTTGACTCAAGTGACTTCAAAAGCAACTAACTTTTGAAGTCATTTATGGCTAAATGACTTCAAAAGTTATTGACATTTGAAGTCATTTAGAGTTAAACAACTTTAAAAGTCCATTTTAGTGTAATATAATCTTCCCACCAAATTTATTGGCATACTTTTAAAGTCACTTACACTAAACAACTTCAAAAGTTGTTGACTTTGAAAGTTGTTTAAGTCTAAATGACTTTAAAAGTTATCAACTTTCAAAGTCATTCAACTATAAACAACTTTAAAAGTCTTCCCGCAAAAAATTTCCTCTCTACGCCAATTTTTTTTAGTCATTTACAATTAAACGACTTATTAAGTCTATATTTTTAAAGTCATTTATTTCTAACCAACTTGTAAACTATTTACAAAGTTGATAGTCAAATAAGTAACTTCTTTATGTCAACTTTAAAGGTCTCATGTGTAGTGGTGGTATGAAGTTGGAGTACCATCAAACATGTTTTTTAAACTTGACTTTGTAGTAAATACAATTGAGTCTTTGGGCAAGAGAATGGGCAATCAGGAAACTATGTTCAAAAATTTCTTGGATACTAATATATTGATAGGTGTTTAATTTTGCACAAAAGTGACCAATAGTTACCCATGTGTTACAACTTATAGGGGTAAATTAGGACTTTTAGACAAAAATTTGCAACACTTGCATTTTTTACCTAATGAAGCAAAAGTTTGTTATTTTGTAGATCTTGAGGCTAATCCAAGGTAAGTATGTGATTAATCATATTTTCTTAGGATTTAATTAATTTTTTTATCTTTTGTAGGAAGAAACATGATGATACGATAGTCGAGATTGATGGAGATGAACATTGAAGATCAAGATAAAAAGATTTAGCCAAAACCTAATAATCATCAATCCAAGATGAAACCAAAGGGAATGATCATCTTGTGGACTGGCAATAGATGCAGTTAAAGGAGCTAGAGATGGCCAAAGTAGGCTCATGAAGTAAGCCATGCATTCCCACCACCTTTGCATTGAAGCCACTTAAGCCAACTATGCATATAAGCCATGAGAGAAGGTGGTAAGCTAAGAAATTCAAGCCCCTCAAGCCAATGGATTGAGCCATAAAGTGAACCCAAGATAGCTCCCAAAGCTAGCCATGAAGCATAGCCAATGGAGCCTTCAAAGTTGGCCATCTAAGCCATCAAGCTAAGCTAAATGAAAGGCTAGGATTGGATGAAATTCAAGAGGATTATCCATGAGATTTTAAGGATATTTTGAAGATAAATAAGGGAAATCATATTAGGATAAGTTGGCATATGGACCAATAGGATGTGAGCCTTCCATTTTTTATTTTTTCCTACTTTTTTGTCACTTTCCACCTCACCACAAAGTTCACTTTCCATTGAAGAGTCCTACCATTCCATAACTCTTCCACCTTCTTAAACTCCCATCCTAACCACCCAACCAATCCCAAGTCCTTAGGAAACCAATTACACAATCAAAAGCCTCCATCTCATCTCACATTCCTAAGTCTTTCCTCCACCGTACTTTACTCCCACCTTCTTTTCCTCTTCCCATCTCTTTCCTATCATATCACCTCACCCACCTTCTTAATTTGTAGGGCTTCCAACAATTTTTGAAGGGGGATATGCCCCTTCCTAAAATGGTGGTATCTCCCACCTACTCCACCCCAACATGGCAGCCACCACTCATCCCTTGTTTCCTATTTGAAAATCCTAGCTATCCCCTATCCTAGACATCCAAAATGGGAAGATTTCATCCCCAAAACATCTTATTATTAGAGTACCCTAAGAAAAATAGGAAAATAATTATAAAACCAGTGCAAACCCAAGAAAAAAGGGAACCTATTCTTTAAGGAAAAAGATGCCTCCATTGGGGAAGAAGATGTCCCCTTCTTAGCTTCACATTCTCTCCTTTTCACTTTGGACTTTCTTTGCTTGGGTACTACTAGTTCTTTTCCTAAGGCGTAAGGCATCTCTCAAAACTATTCCACATGTGATTCTAGTTTATTTGATCCCCTTTCAAGGTTGGTTCTCTTCACTTATTCTCACTTGTTTGATCTTAGACTTTCATGTTAGCTTTTACTTGATTTCCATTGTTATCTCCTTACCTTAAAACCTTAGATTCAAGGATGGTTTTCCCTTGAAGTGACAGCAAAGGGAATTCATAGTGAATTTAGTTTTTCCCTCTACCTTTCATTACCTCTTGATTCTCTTTTATCTTCCATTGAATTCCAAGTTTGTTTGTTTTAGTTTCCATTGAGTTTCAGCCTTGTTTAATTGAGTTCCTTTGAGTTTTTTCATAAATTCCATAAGGGTTCCCTTGGATTTCAAGCTTCTCAAAGGAGGAATCATCTTTAATCTTTAGTTTTGGATTCAAGTTGGAGAAAAAGGTGGTGCATTTTCATCAAAAGTGAATGCACACTTCATGTATTCACGTGTATGCAACTCTGATGATTAATGCAATCTTACTTTGTTGATGAATGAAAAATGATTACCTCTTACTTGTTACATATTTTTGATAACTTGAGTTAGTTTTGTCTTGTGGTAAATTCATCAATCAATTAAATGAAGAGTCATAAGAAACCATGCATCCACTCCAAAAGTGGAACACATGGTTTTGAAAAGATTAAATGTTGAAGCATTGCATGATGTTATGAAAGTGGATTGTTCCTTCAATCAAGCATGATGTTAAGTGAGTTGTTGATTAATTTGATCCACTTTGTTGCCTTTGTTCATGATAGGAAGGTAGTTTTGTAGTGTTGATCTTGATTAATTCATTTACATGTTGTTGCATAGATTGTACTTGTTAAAGTTTTCTCTCCCATAAGTTTGATTGCTTGCTTTTAGTATTTGCATGATTAGGAAATAAGTTGTTTAATGCATGTTCCCTTAGGTTAGCTATTAATTTCGTGCTTAGGAAAGTTAAGTTAAGAAAGTTGTTAAAATTTAACTCTAAGAAAGTTCACTTCGGGAAAGTTGCTTATTTGAATTTGAGAAATTTCTTACTTTAGGAAGATCTTTAATTTAGGAAAGTCACATATAGGAAAGTTTTACTTTTGGAAAGTTAATGTTTTAGGCAAGTTTTTAATTTGGCATAGTAACTTCCATTTTCATTTCCATGTTTTATCTCCATATTTAGAATAGAATAAATATCTTTGGATCTTTGGCTAGGTTAGATAGTTCAAAGTAGGGACCACTAGCATCACATTATTTCAACTCCTCATGGGTACGACCTCATTAGCATGCTATATTGCAAATGATTCATGCACTTGCTAGTTTTAATTAAAACAACAACAAATTTTTGGCGCCATTGTTGGGGAGTTACAATGTTTTGCTTTGTGTTTCATGCTTTAGCTTATTTTCCTCTAATCTAGGTCTAGGTTGCATTAGATTAAGGTTTTTGTTTTATTTTTGTGTATATTTGTTATTTTCCTCATACTAACCAATTTCTTTAATTTTTCTATTAGGGAAATCACAAAGGAGGGCCAATCCTATGGGCCATAGCTTCATCATCTTAGATTAGATTTTATTTCTTTTCTACATTAAGATTTGAGTGAAATTGTAGTTAGGCTCACTTGTAATTTTAATTTCTTTATTATTCAATTTTTAAATCGGTTGTAATAATACTAGGGAAGTGTGGGTATGGAGGCCCACACTTGATCATCATTGGACTCCTCACTATGAGCATCCCTTACTCAAATTTTAATTTTTAGAATGATTTTTCATTTAATATAATTTTTAATTTGGATGGTAGTATAATTTATATATAGTAGGAGCATTCAATTTAATTGTTGCATCTTTACTTAGGATTGCTACATTAGTTGCTTAACCTTTTTAATAAGCTTGAACTGGGCTATAACCAAAGCATAAGCTGCATGGTTATAGTGTCTTGTCTGTTAAGGTGCCTAACCCTTTGTTAAGTAGCATATAAGTAGGCATTATTCTACTTTATGTTGCATGTTTATAGCTTTATGGTGGAATGGAATTAAGGGTAGCAAAGGCCCTTTGGGAACCCTTATAAGATAAGGATTGGATTTCATCACTAGCTCCTTGATACACCTAGGAATTCATCAACATCCTTGTATGTCACAATCCTAAACCTTAAATTTTAATTTAAAATCTTGTGAAAAGGATTTATGGTATCAAGCTCATAGGACCCTGTTAGAAAAACACCATCTATTATCACTTCAATGGCTTTTGAGCACTATGGTTATAGTGGGTGTCTTAAAATCCAAATGATTTTTCCATGCCTTCCATTGATATTAGTAAAGGTCTAAATGCCTCCTAACACAAGGATTGTATTAACCACTTTTGAGTAGGACATAACTGGTAAGCAGTTGTCAAATATGAATAGAAGGAGGAGTTATCTAGATTTAGGTCTAAGAAGTTACCACCTATGCACTAAGCGAAGATAATCAAGATACTGCTTGATTAGTGGACACTAGGATTTGATTTTGCATCGTGTAAAGTTAAAGACATCATTTAGATTAAGATAGTTTAGGCAAGGGCATTCATCTCAGAACTTAGAGTTAGCACCTTTTGACCTAGAGATTCAATGCAACCTTATACCAGGGGAAAGAAACCAAGCTCTTATCCCCATGGCCGAGCCACCAATAGAAGTCGAGTGCAAAGTTATCATAGACATCTATGAGTCACACAACTCTACATCCCATCCTGCATAGCTTTACCTCTTACTAACACAAACCACTTTGAGTTAAAGTCGGGAGCTATTTGATTACTCCCCACTTTTTATGGTCGAGACCATGAAGACCCCAACCTACATATCAAGGAGTTCCTTGAAATTTGTGTTACATTTTGGTTCCAAATTTTTTTGAATATTCTATGAGGCTTAGGCTATTCCCATTCTCATTCAAGGACAAAGCCAAATCATGGATTAATTCCTTAGAGGTAGGTTTCATAAACACATGGGACCAATTGTTTAAGAAGTTCTTAAATAAATTCTTCCCCATTCACAAAACAAATACCCTTCATTGTGAAATTATAAATTTCCAACAAAGAGATGATAACCAATAGTACAAATGTTGGAAACGGTGGAATGAATTGCTATGGAAATGCCCTCATCATGGATTCTATAAGTGGCAGCTTGTTCAATATTTCTATGAGGCATTGATGGCTCAAAATAGCCAAATGGTAGACGCAGCGAGTGGAGGGCCCCTCATGCTAAAAGATGGGAGTGAGGCCTGGGAGTTCTTTCAAACACTAGTAGATAATTCGTAGTAATGGGATTATTCAAATAGAAGAGAGAGAAACAACCAACCTACAAAAAAAGGGGGTCTCTATGAGATAGGAGTGCATACTAATATATCCCATAAACTCAACTCTATACTAGCAAAAATAGATAAGTATGATGGCAGAGCGGGGAAACTTGAAACTATGTTTCAATACTTTGTGGCTGCCACAGCCCTTAAACCTCCACAAGAGGTTTGTGATCTTTGTTCTAGCCAAGATCACAACACCATGTCCATCAAATACAGTGGCGATCGACTATCTTGTTGACCAAGAGAATGCATATAGCCAAACAATCCATATTCTGAGACCTACAAACCTGAATGGGCTAGGCATCCTAAAAAGTGTTTAATTTTGCACAAGAATCACCCTAGTACTCATGTGTTACAACTTATAGGGGTTAATTAGGAATTTTAGACCAAAATTAGTACCACATCATTTTTTTACTTAATGAAACAAAAATTATTATTTTGTAGGTCCAGAGGCTAATACAAGGTAAGTATGTGATTAATTATATTTTCTTAATATTTAATTATGGTTTTGACCTTTTTTAGGAAGTAAGATGGTGATCCAACCACCGAGATCGATCAGGATGAAATTAAAGGTCAAGATCAAAAGATTGAGTCAAAGACTCAAATTCATTACTTCAACATGAAACCAAAAGTCAATATCTTATTGTGGACCATTAATGGATATTATTGAAGAAGCTAAGGATGGCCAAAGTGGGCCCATGAAGTAATACATGCATTCCCACCACCTTGGCATGGGAGCCACTTAAGCCACCTTAGCCACATAAGCCATGAAAGAAGGTTGCAAGCTAAGGAACTCAAGCTAAACCATACAAGCCACTCAAGCCAAGGGATGAAGCCAAGAAAGCTTCCTAAGCCAGCCATGAAGCTTAGCAAATGAAGCCTTCAAAGTTAGTCATCTAAGCCATCAAACTAAGCTAAATGGAAGCCTAGGATTGGGGGAGATTCAAGAGAGTCGTCCATGGGATATTTTGAAGATAATTAAGGAAAATGTATTAGACTAAGATGGCATGTGGACCAATGGGATAACAACATTCCATTTTTAGTGTTTTTCTCACTTTTGCACACTTTTTCTTTAATTTCCACATCACCCTTAAGATGCATTATGATTTTCTAAAACTCTTATCTCATTCCACCTCGTTGGAAACTTCCCAACCAACCAAATCTCTCAAACTAACACCTTCCACCTCTTTCCCAAAAAATTCCCACCTACTTACCTATTTCAAGGGAGCTTCAACGTCTTTGGAAGGGGGGAGACGCCCCTTCCTAAAAGGGTGGCATCCCCCACCTACGCCCCTCCTTAAGGCAGCCACCTCCCTCCACTTGCTTTCCTATTTGATATTCTAATTTTCCTCCCATCCTAGCTATTCAATTTGACACTCTTTAATCCCCACCATAACTTAGTATTAGGGTACCCTAGGAAAAATAGGAGAAGACTTATAAAAATCAGCCCAAAATTAAGCAAAAGACAGTCTTTTCTCACTTAAGAAAAGATGCCTCCTCCAATAGGGAGGAGGATTCCCTCTTCCTAACTTCCCTCTTTCTCTCATTTTTCTTTGGAATTCCACTCCTTAGGTTCTGACACACTTTGCCTAGGGTGTGAGGCATCTTTTCAAAGTGCTCCATGCGTGGTTCTTGTGGTTATTGGTTGATGTTTCAAGGTTAGTTTATCTTATCTTAACTTTTATTTACCTTAGTTCCATTCATGCTAGCTTTTTGCTTTGTTCTCTTTTGTTGTTCCCTACCTTAGAAACTAAGGTTCAAGGCTAGTTTTCCCTTAGAGTGACAACCAAGGGAAGTCTAGTTTCCCCTTCTCTATCCATTGCCTTTTGATTATCTTTCAGCCCCTTTTATTTTTCAGCTTTGGTAGGTTAAGTTTCATTAGTTGTTGCCTTAGTTTTCCATAGGTTTTTCCCTTGATTTCAAGCGTATTTGTTCATGAGTGAATGTTGGAACAATTGTAAAAGAAATTGGCTAATAATTAAGGAGTGATTAAGATTAAGTGAATCTCATGTAATGGCATTTAAATTTTAGATTTGGATTACATGGATGGAGTGTTATGTTGATGAACTTTTGAATTGATTCAATGAAGTTTCTTTGAAATTTCAATTCATGATTGTGTCCAGCAGTCAATTTTTTTTGTTATTGAATGTTTGATTCCATTTGAAGTGATTAATTCCATTTTTACATGTTCTATTCATTGAATGTTTCAATTACCATGCTGTTGGAATTTCTTTGCATGAATGGTTTGTGTTAATTTCCAACACCATACAATCATGTTCACTTGATTTTTCAAGAGCCCAACTAGATTGTTAGATAGCTTAGTTAATGTTAGAAATGGATTACATGCTTAGGGTTCCATGGTTACATGCATGATGCTTGGGTAGTTTTTCTTTCCATTGTTTGTTAGTGCTAACTCTTCCTTTATTTCTCCTGTTTAGTTGTAATTAGTTTCCAACAGTTTGCATCTTAGTTAGTTTGGAAAGTAATTAATTTTTCCACACTTGTTAAAATAGTTTATTGGGTTGCTACTTTTCTTAGTTTGCATGATTAGGAAAATAGTTTGTTAAAGCATGTTTTCCTTAGATTAGTTGTTAATTTTATTTTAGGAATGTTAGTTTAGGAAAGTTGATAAATTGCATTTTAGGAAAGTTTTAATTTAGGAAAGTTTTTAATTGGGAAAATCATAAAATTTGAATTTTTTAATTTAGGAAAGTTTTAAGTTTAGAAAGTGCATATTTTAGGAAAGTGTTCAATTTAGCATGTTTCTTGTTTTTGCTTGCTTTCCAATTTCATATGTTAATTTCCATTCTTAGCATAGGACAAAAATCTCTTGAATTTTTCCTAGGTTAGATAGTTTAGAGTAGGGACCACTAGCATCACATTAGTTCAACTCCTTGTGGGATCAACCTCACTAGTGTACTATATTGCAAACAATTTATATGCTTTCGAGTTTTATTTAAAACAAACAAAAACAAGTTTTTTGTGCCATTTCCAGGGTGTTGCAACAATTTGTGTAGTGTTCCATACTTTAGGTTATTTTCCTCTAGTCTAAGTTTAGGGGGCATTAGATTAGGGCTTTTGCATAATTTTTGCATTTGTTACTATTTCTCTCATATTGACCATATTTTTTTCTATTTTTGTACGAGGAAAATCAGCAAAGGAGCAGAGGCAATCCTATTGGCCATGACTTCATTATTTAGATTAGGTTCTATTACTTTCCCAAATTATGATTTGAGTGATACTTGTAGTGATGCCCATTGTAAACTATAATTTCTCTTTTATTTAATTTTAAATAAGTTGTAATAATATAGGGCAACTATGGGGTATGGTCACCCACACTTGATCATCATTGGACCCCTCACTATATCTCTCACTCAAATTTTTATTTTTAAGATAATTTGCATTTAGATGTTAGTATAATTCATATAGATTATGACCATTTATTGATAATTGTTATATCTTTACTTAGGATTATTGCATTAGAGTACCTATCTAACCTTGGTTGGATAGAATATAGGGTATATTAGTTTGCTTTTCTATTCCATTGCATATTTACAGCTTTATGGTGGAATGGAATTAATGTTAGTAAGGGCCCCATAGTAACCCTTATAAGATAAGGATTGAATTTCATCACTAATTCCTTGGCCCACCTAAGAATCAATCAATATCCTTGCATGCCATAATCCCAACCCTTGAATTTAAATTTAAAATCAAGTAGAAAGAGACTTGGGGTATCAAGCTCATGGAACCCTTTTAGAAGGACGTGATCTATTGTTACTCTAGTAGCTTCTAAGCACTATAGTTATAGTGAGTGTCTTAAAATCTAAATGATTTTTCCATGCCTTCTATTGGCATTAGATGAGGTCCAAAAGCCTCTTAACATGAGGATTGTATCAAACACTTTTGAGAAGAACCTAACTAGTAAGCAATAGTTAAATCTTGATAGGAGGAGCTGTCTAGACCTAGGTCTCAAAATCTACCACCTATGCACTAAGCAAAGATAATCAAAACACTGCTTGATTAGTAGAAACTAGGATTCAATAGTACATCATTTAGCTTACGAAAAGAATTTAGGTTGCATATAGTTAGGGTTTTTTGCTTCATACTTTCAAAAAAACAAAAAACTCATTCATTGTATATAACAATTTGTTTCATCTCCCCACCACTAGATACCACTAGCCATCTTCCCACCAATCCTTTCCCTCTCTCTTCTTCTCTGACAAGTTCACCTGCCATTCTATCCCAATCTCTAATTGCCTAACTTTAGGTGAGCACAAAACAGTGCCTGCACCCACTAAAATCATGGGCTTGACCCTCCTCTCTGGCTATTTCAGTTGAGTCCCTCACTCTCCCTCTTTCCATATTCCCTTTTTGTCTTTCTAGTTTCCCTCTTTAGTCTCATCTCCTTCACCAGTGGTCTATCTATAAAATGGACCCAATGGAATAGGATGGAAACCACCTCAAGGATGACTCAGATTAACGATCCAAGCCGTCTGATGAATTCATGTGATGCAAAAAACCTTGATTTGTAAAAACAGTAAAAAAAATAGAAGATCTAGGTCAATGATCTAAATGAAAAACAAACAGATTGCCAAGATCACACTGTCCAAATGATTTTGATTCTATTTGCAATTGAGATGCATTATTCCGCACAACGAGAATGGACCTGCTTGGCGTAAGTGGAACAATCATAGATTGACCATGACACCTCTGCGTCCTGAGAACCGAAACAAACTCTGACACATTTTGGCGATTAAGACATGCTAGTGCATTCTAGAATATGCATCATGTGCCAATACTTCCCCATGACATTTTTTTACTATATTATTTTAGTAGAATTAATCTTGGCTATTTAAAAGATTTAGAACACAAAATCTTAAATTCAAAGGGCTATACAAATCTAATTTTTGATGGAAAAAGTTTGTTGGATTCATTTTGACGGCATGGACCCATTAATAGAATAAAATTTGGGATCAATAAATATTTTAAACTAATAAAAACCTAGAAACTATAAAATTATTTGGATTGATCAAATCCTAAGAAATGATTAATTAGATAATGTAGTAGAGTATTAAGATTGATCCAATAATCATATCATCCAAATATGTTGGAAAGTATGATCTGAATAATTGATTTAGATCAAAATCATAGATCTGATAGATCAAAATGTAATATGACCATTAGATCAATATAAAAGTTTTAAATGTGTAATGAAATCATTTGAAATACTGAAATTTAATATAATTACATCTAATTTAGTTATAGATGGAACAATAAAACCAATTTAACTATTAGATTTATTGTTAACATAGATAAATTAGAATTAACATAGAAGATTATCACAAACCCTAAATCTAACTTATCAGAAGGTAATCCAACCATTAGATTTATAGATAAAAAAATTTTAATATAAGAAAAACTATCTATAAAGGGAAAATTAGTTAAGTATAAGAGATATCAAGCAATCGAGATTTGTTAAACAATAGTCAAAATTTAATCATTAGACTAACCATAAAGAAATATGATCATGATCAGGGAAGACCAAATGCAAGATCATCTAAATTTATGATGATCAGGAATAAAATAAGTCAAATGTATTACTAAAAGAAAGAAAGCAACCCTGTATTATACAACATATTACATCAACAAAAAGGAGTACATTTTTGAAGGAATTGGTCACTGATTACGAGGTAGGTGGATTCTTACGAATGCATGTTCCTAAATTATGAAATATGTGTTCTAAACATGATCTTATTCGATATTGTAAAATTAATAGAATTTAAATTATTTATCAAATAAAATGATTGTAAATTAATATGCTTTAATTATTTAATATGTGCAATGACTTACTTAGAATGATATAATGATCTTAGGCTTCTAATTATCTAAAAAGCATGATTTGAATTTACATTATCTGTAGGACCATGAAATTATGTTTTTGGTACACGGGTAGCAATTATATTATCTATTTATTCATGAATTTAGATTGATAAATTACATCCTAAGTGCATGTGTACCCAATAAATGAGGATGATGATATTGTTAGAAATTATATATGTAGACAAGAAAATATCCTAGTAGTATAGTTATTTTACATCTGAGCGCGGAGGCTTGTTGGTTTTGTTTTCATCAAGCATACGCTTGAGGATGCTTTGCTAGGAGAGTTATGAGGGTTTGGCCCTCGCTCTTTGAAACTAATGATATATGGATACCTTACCCAAAAAGGGACTAAAAGTCAGGTGGGGCAATTATAGGAAGGCCACCACCATGAAAGTCCTATCTCCTCATATAGGCAATGACATTATATATTTCCACCATGGTATTAGTGGATTATTTGGTAGTGACCCCATTGTGCAGGTTTGGATTGCACTACAACATATTAGTCTTTTTATTTTCTACGCTATGGTGCCGATGTTATGGCATGATGATATGCTTGGCATGAGGTCATTAGTGATATATGTACGAATGAATATGGATCAGCAAAGTTTGGATAATTATGGACCCTGTATAATTAGGGGCGTGATTACAATTGATGGTGTTCATTACTTTTGTAATTTTAACTTGATTTATCCATATATATGTAGTAGTATTATTACATCTAGATAAGAGCATAATATGTTTATAAAGGATTGCATATGAGAAAGATTATTTGACAAATTTCTATCCATTGAATAGTTCATGGAAATTGAATTACTTTATTCAAAATGAATATGATGGATGTGGATATGTGAACTATTGAGGAATTGTTAATTTATGTTTCATATTTTAAATTCCATTTGCTTCTTAGATCCCCTACCAAGCATAGCTTGCTAATATATTGTAAATGTTTGAATGTTTATAATATCTCAGATCCAGATAAATAGGAGTGGAAGCATACAACTCAGGGATATTGGAAGTATTACAACTGATCAAGGGTATATACTTAGTTACGTTCATTGGTATTGTTTACTAGAGACTTGTATTGTTTAGTTAGATGTTTGGATTGTGGGCATTGGACATGTTATGTAATAAATACAAGGAGGTTGTGAATGTGAACCATTGGATGGATCCTATTTTTCAAAATTTTGTTCAATATAAATGAGTATTTTCTAAATTACATATAATTGTATATATATATATATATATATAGTGAGATGCTAAATATGCCAATAAGGATTTTAAAAATTAATTTCAAAGAATTTTTTTTTTCTCTCTATTTGACTTTTAACTTCTTTTGAAAAGCAAGGTCCTATCTTTCGATAATAAACATGAAAAAGTGTTATAAAAACCCGGATTGTCACAATTTGTATTAGAGCAGTTCATCCAGTCACTTCTAGCCTCATATGTCCCACTATGTTAAGAATCCAAATATAGGATAGAATAAAAGTGAGTAAAATGGTGAACTCGTGTATGGAGGTTGAACTAGAGCAGATGCCACCTAAGAGAGCAACTGGGAGGATGGCTCAGAGAACCACTAATTCCAATGTTAAAAATAATACATAAGGGAATCAAGTGGTGAAAGTAGTTACACAAGTATTGCAGGGAATTCTTCCCTATAAACAACACACTCAAATGCCATTACAGCCTGTAGTAGCTCAAAATACTCCAACTCAATCTCAACCTGAAGTTATGCCCAACATGCCTATGCAAAGACAGAGTACCCCAACCCCATTACTTGATCATTCTTCACTCATAATCAGTGCAATAAGGGGGAGTTCAAAAGGAACAAATGATAGATTAGAAAATATGGTGTAGAGATTTCAGAAAACGGTTCTAGCCTTTATAGGAAAAGATGAACCAGAAACAGCTAAAGATTAGATCTTCAAACTAGAGAAAACATTTGAAATAATGCAAACTTCTGTGGATGCGAGAGTCAGAATTCCCACTTACATAATAAAATAAGAAGCATCATTCTGGTGGCAATCAGCAAAGCAAACATAATTCCCAAATAAGGAGGACATTTTTTGGGGAGAATTTAAAGAAGTATTCAACAAAAAGTACTTTCCTCTCCACGTATGGGAGATGAAGGAAAAGGAATTCTTATGTCTACATCATGGGAGCCTCACTGTAGTAGAATATGAGAACAAATTTGTTCTGCTAAAGAGATTTGTACCAATTATCATGCTACAGACAAACAAACAAATGATAGATTCCTAGAAGGTCTACACCTTGGACTAAGGACTAAAGTTCTGGGTATA
Source organism: Warburgia ugandensis (assembly GCA_035236585.1). NCBI lineage: Eukaryota > Viridiplantae > Streptophyta > Magnoliopsida > Canellales > Canellaceae > Warburgia > Warburgia ugandensis. The sequence goes on along the minus strand of CP141130.1, from coordinate 39,151,862 downwards.
AAGACTCCAACATTAGTTGAATGTGTGGAAATGGCCTATAAGTTTGACGAACAAGTACAAGAAAAATCAGATCATGAAATGGGGGGAGATGGGAAATTACAATCCAAGGCCACAAAGAAATCAGGGATAGAATGCGATAGGAAACAATGTCCTGAATGTAGAAGATTCCACCTTGGGAATGTATGCTTAAAGCTGGGCAACAGCAGCAAAGAACATCTATTCAATGTTATAATTGTGGAGAATTTGGACATGTTCCTAGTGTATGCCCTAAAAAATTGGCAATTAAGAAAGTCAAACCAAATAACATTCCTCGACATCAAGGATGGGTATTTTCCATTACTGATGGTCAACCATAGACTTCTAATGCAGTGATAGAAGGAACACTTCTCATCTCTAATAGCCATAATAAAGTTTTATTTAATTCAGGATCTACACATTCTTTTATTTCTTGCACATTTGCATCAAGTGTGAATTTACTAGTGAAAAAGTTGGGATTCAGATTAGACGTGATAACCCCAGTTAATGAGTTGCTAAAGCATAAGATTTCATTCAAGAAGTACCTATCAAAGTTATTAGGAAGATGATGGACATGGATCTTATCTTACTTGACATGATAGACTTCAATATCATCTAGGAATGGATTGGTTAGAAAAATACTAGGTAGTTATGGACTATTGCAAGAAGAAAAACACATTTTGTATATTTGATGAAAAAGTATTTTTTTTTGCATGGAAGACAAGACACTGTAGGCACATGTATCATATCAACTGTGAAGGTGGATAAACACATCTCTAAAGGTTGCTAGGCATTTTTGGCAACTGTGGTTGCTATGGATTTTGAATGATCTAAGATTGAGGAGATTGACATAGTTAGAGATTTTCTGGTTGTCTTTCTAGAGCAACTTTTAAGATTACCACCACAACAAGAGATCAATTTCACCATTGAATTATTACCTGGTACAACTCCAATTTCTAAGGCACCTTATAGGATGGCTCCAACTAAATTGAAAGAACTGAAGAGTCAATTACAGGAATTATTAGATAGAGGGTTTACTCGACCAAGTAGTTCACCCTGGGGAGCTCCAGTTCTTTATGTCAAGAAAAAAGGATAGATGGAATGCGGTTGTGTATTGACTATATAATGCTGAAAAATGTTACCGTAAAAAATAAGTACCTTCAACCACACATTTATGATCTTTTTTATCAACTTCAATCAACTAAGGTCTTTTCTAAGATTGGCCTAAGATCAAGATATTATTAATTTTGAATTAGAGATGTGAAAATATCTAAGACTGGCTTCAGAACTCAGTATGGACACTATGAATTCTTGGTTATGCCATTCGGTCTAATGAATGCACCTGCGATGTTCATGGATTTAATGAATCAAGTCTTCCAAGCTTTTTTAGACAAATTTGTGATCATATTCATTGATGATTATTTGATTTACTCTACCAATATCAAAGAACACCAAGAACACTTATGAATTGTGCTAAACACACTTAGAACTCATAAATTATATGTCAAATATAGTAAGTGTGACTTTTGGTTTGAGAAAGTCAATTTCTTGGGTCATGTAATTGCTAAGGATTGTGTAGTAGTTGATCCTACAAAGGTGGAGGCAGTGATGAATTGGAGAAGGCCTAAGACAGTCATGAAAATTTGCAGTTTTCTCAGTCTTGCAAGATATTATCATAGATTCATTGAAGGTTTTTCTCATATAGCCCTACCTTTGATTACATTGACCAAAAAGGGTGTACAGTTGGACAGATGAATGTGAGTCTAGTTTCCATGAGTTGAAAAAGAAATAGATTATAACACTAGTTTTGACTATTCCATCTGGAAGTGGAGGTCATAAAATTTACTATGATGCTTAGGCCAAGGCTTGGGAAGTGCACGGATGTAGCATGGGAAAGTCATAGCTTATGGATCATGACAGTTGAAGAAGCATGAAGAAAATTTTGTGGTACACAATTTGGAACTTGTAGCAATAATGTTTACTTTAAAATTTTTGTGACATTACCTATACGGTGAAAAGTTTAACATTTTCACCAATCACAAAAGCATCAAGTATATTTTCATGAAAGACGACCTTAATATGAGACAATGAAGATGGATGGAATACATCAAAGACTACAATTTCACCATCCAGTATCATCCTAGGAAGGTGAACATATTCACTAATGCACTAAGTAGAAAGTCAAGTACAGTACTTGTAAACCTCACTCTTAAATCTTCCTTTGTGAATTAGATATTAAAAGCTCAATAAGATGATACAATGACTCAGTAATTGTGCAAAAAGAGTGGTTTCTACAAAGGTCGAGATAGAGGTACCCATTTTCTAGGTAGACTAATGGTTCCATCAATTACAAATTTGAGGAAAGAACCATTACAAGAAGCACATCAGTCAATGTTTTCTATCCATCCTGGTGGTACAAAAATGTATCAGGATCTAAAGAAGAACTTTTGGAGGGAAGGAATGAAAAGGTGTGATGACCCAAGTTTTTGTAACACATTTTGTAATACATTTATCAAAGGTAGGGCACCCTTAGTAGTAAAAGAAATTCGCAAAACAAAGCAGTGGAAATTCTTTTCTTTAGAACTTGTTTTGTAAAACCCAAGTCATCACTTCATACATAACATAAGTAGAATTTTGTACAAGATAAAATTCCATTGAAGGAATATACTTTTATTAAATTCTAGAATCCATCTAGTGATTCATAGTACAGCCCAAGTATCAGTACAATACTTGTCCAAATTACATAATCCAAATTTCAAAGCTCACCATACAATAAAAACTCTCAATATAATACAATGCTATCAAATAAAAATACATGTCTTCAAGGGATATACCTTGATTAATTATTCTTCCAAGTCTTCTTAAGTCTTGAGCTCCTAATTCTCCTTCTCTGTATATGAGATATTGTAAACATTCAAACATTTACAATATCTTAGCAAGCTATGCTTGCTAGGGGATTCAAGAAGCATAATAATTTGACAGTATAATCCTAATACTTCATAATCCCATTATTCATACTCATGGATCAATCTCTTTACTTTATCATATATATACATCCTTACCCATACATACTGTATATGTCGTATAGATTTATATACGGTCAAAACCATGAAAAATAGTTAATATCTCAAACATCAATAGTCACACTTAGGCATACTGAATTGATCAACCATCCAAACTCTGCTGGAAAATACTCCCTCATTTGGACAGTATCATCACACTCAACCATACTTAGTTGATAAAACATCTTGACTCTGCTGGAAAAATACTCCCTTATTTAGGCAGTATCAACATCTCATTATGCCAAGCATCATAATGGAAAATACTTAAAGGACTACTATGCTACAGTCTGATCCATATACATTCATACTCCACACATACCAAATGTAGAAAATCATCTGTGTCATGTCTATATGGGGAGACAAACCGTCATAGTAGTGGCCTTCCCATAATTGCCCCACCCAACATTTTGCCTCTCTTTGAGTACGGTATCATCATATATATCACATTTCAGAGAGTGGGTGGCCAAACCCTCGTAACCCTTCTAGCATAGCATCCCTAGGCATACACCTGTTTAAAACAAAAACCACAAGCCTCCTTACTTGTATATAAAGTATTATTTTACTTATAAGACGTCTTATCTATTTATATCATCATCCTCGTATTTTGGTATTCATATGCTGAGGATAGGATTTCACTTCAAACTTAGGGATCATCATTTACAATGAATGATACCCATGTTCACACAAGTTCTATATGAATGATTCTCATGTATTGATTTTATACTTATCCGACAATTTGTCTGTTTATTTAGGGTTGGAATACCTTCTAGTTCGTTATTCATGTAGGGTTTTCCTCAATTCTAACTTAACCATTTCATGTGTTTTGGTTGGATCATAAGGGTTTTAAATGGATTTAATACAAGTATATACATTATACTTGTCAACATTTCCAATGATAATGTATTCAACTTGTATTTCTCATGTAGATGCATTCATAAAATCCTCTAACCTTCAAGTAGTGATTCATCTCTTCAAATCTTCCATGATCTTATTTGATATATGAAATCTATAAATCCATACATACTGTCAATATTTATACAATCTGAATAATCCTATATTTTTTATCCTATCTATATTTGTTTGTCTAATCTTGTCCTTTGATATGAAGGATCTAGATCTTGTGTCCTATCCCGATCTATCTTCCTCAGATAGTATTGATCAATAGATTTGATGGTTAGAATGACCTTCTAATCTTTCAAATCTAAGTATTTTCTATTCTAAGTCTTTGTGTATTCCTTTCTTTGATCTTGATCTTTCATAGATCCTTTGATCAACAATTTATACTTGTTAATAAAGATCAAGGGCTTAGAACTTCTATCATCTAGTTCTTCTTTGACCTAAGTTCTATTGTGTGATCATCCCTAAGGAGGATGATCTTGGTTCTCTTTCTTGAATCATATTTGATCAAGGGTTCAGATCTTCTATTATATTTGATATAAATTACAAGCATTATATATATCATACATCAAAAAGTATTTATTTCTTTTCTTTTTCTTGAGCATTCAAGATCTCATGGATCTTGTTTGATCATCCTTATCTTACTTACAACTTTTATTAGGGTTAGATAATTTACTAACCTTTTATGCTCTTATTATTATTATTATTCAACCAATTAATGTTTTACTGGTTGAAGATAGTTATTTTATCTTAAGTCTAGACAGCTCCTCTTATTTGTAATTGACTAAAGCTTACTAGATGAATGGCTGAAAACAAAGTGGTTACTTCAATCCTTATGTAAGGAGGCGTTTAGACCTCACAAACATCAACAAAAGGTAGGGGAAGAGCGAGCCTCTATTAAAGAACCCCCTTAACCACCATATTCAGCATTCACTAGAGTGACCTTAGTTCAACCTTTCATAAGGTTCCTATGAGCATTTTAACCCTGAGTAATCTTTCTAATTGATTTTAATTAAATCCATCAACATTTAAAATGTCATTCATGGGGTTTATTATTCTCCTAGTTTGGGCCAAGGATTTGATAATCCTTATATTGTCCTACTACCTATAGCCCTTACTAATGTTAAGTCAAAGTCATTCCTTCCTCTTATGTGTTCATGAAACTCTAATTTCCAATTAGAATACATTTTGGTGATTTATGCTCATTATATCTCAACAACTACTTAACATTTGAATCTATTAATAAAATTTGACAATAATTAAATCATAAACTTTAAAGCATAACTCCAATATAAATTTAATAACCATTTATACTAACATGCTTCCTATGAATGTAACTTAACCTAATGGAATAAAACTAAACTTAAACTAACATGTTCCTAAGTTATGAATTGCATGAAATTTTACTAGTAATATAATGGAATCATGCTAAAATCTCAAATTCAAACTAACATGGCCCTAAGATAATTAAATTACTAGCTTATTATAACAATCTAATAACATTTAGAGCATAACATGCTAAAATTTAAGAATTACATTATAATGCTTCCTAATTTATAACATAAATCACATTTACAATTCTATTATCAAATAAAAGACAAGTAAACTAATTAGATTAAGATTATTAGAAACTTTTACTTATGATCCAGCCATTAGATCTTAGATCTTTAACTGTAGATCAAGTGTTTTAGTTACATTTAGGGCTTTTACTTCATTAAGATTCAAAGATCATATCCACTTTTTTTTTGTCACATTTAATCCATGATCTTACTGGATTTCATCATAATCTCATTCATACAAACCATCCAAAGGGTCTGATCATGCTCAATCTCATTGATCAAGTGGATCCTTCTGTACTTTTAAGGTATTTGTACCATAAAGTCAATTCCTAAATTTATCTTAGATCTGTTAAAATAAAATCATAGATATTATTTTATTCTAACATTATTTCATCATTAAATCAGATCCCCAAGATCTGATCATCTCAGATCTTGAAGATCATGAAAATTGGAAGCTTATTTCCGTAAAACAAAAAGTTTCTTGAAATTTTTTTTTTTATATCAATTTTATGATTTCAAAGGAAAATAGATATTACAAGCTTTCCATAGATTCTCTCTGATCTTGATCTAGAGTTCAAATGACTCTATAATTGAACAATGAAGTTCACAGTGATTTTGAGGGTCTAGAATTGGTCTAAGCCCAATGAAACGATCTGTTTAGATCAAGTCGGGCGACGAGTCCAATCATGCAGAGCAGGCCTTGCTCCCATCACCGGGACGAGGGCAAAAATGCACCACCTAGGACCGCGTTGTTGGGAGCGTCATTTTGTTGGAATGTTGTCGCACACGGATTGCGCACACAAAGAGGCTCTCACAGGGTGCGTTTTCGTGCAGTATCTTACTACAGAGTCTCAGTAGCCCGATCTCTTAAGGGAGATCGGATAGTCCATTTTGGATCGTCCAATCAAATCCCCTTCAATTAATGCCTCCAAACTCAATAAAATTTTATGAAAATTCTACCATAGGGATTTTGTACCCTTTTGGATCCATTGGATGGCTCATATTTTCCATCTGAGCCCTCCATAATAAAAAATGAAGGGTTCTTATCCTTACTTGATTTTTATAATTTTTAACCTAAAATTAATTTTAAAAAAAATTATATAAAATAACATGAAATAAGTATGGGAAGAGTTTCCACCTACCTAATTGGAGAAAAACTTAGGTTTTGTAGCCCAATTTTAAAGAATTATCCTATTGAAGATAAGATCACCCGATACCTACTTTTTTGTGATTTTTAGTTGATTGCACCATTGGATCTTGAAATTTCTTTGGGGCTTTTGTAGATAAGATGGTTTAGGACAATATAAATGGTAGGATTAGTGAGATTTTTATTTGGAATAGAGTGCCTAATTGAATTTAGGTCTCTTGTTCCAATCTAGAGAGAGGAGAGAGAAAGTGGAAGAATGGGGCTTTTAAGGAAATTTGGGAATGAATCTAGATCTCGTTTTTAGGGGAAAGCAAGATAATTTTGGCATAATTTTAATGAACATTTTTGGAGGAATTTTGGGGGGCGTATTTATAGATATTTTAAAATTTTTCATAATTACTTGTAATAATTATGTTTTAATTCTTTTGAATATTAAATTAACATTGGATCCTCTACTACCACCTCCCTCCCCACTATCAACTAGTAGTGGTTTGACCACTCATTGCATGTTTTATGGCCGTTGGATTCTTCTATGGGCCCCACAGAGGTGTGAAAGGACCATTTTGCCCTTTTATGGAGAAAAATCTATTTTATTCTTCCGAACTCAGAATTAAGCGTACTTAGTGGTGTTGGAATTATATTTCTGAGTACATTATAAATATTGATGTCTTAGATCTTGTTTACTGGTAAAATTACCATTTTACCCTTTTATTCATAAAAATAGAGAAAATTAGGGATTTTTTATTTTAACTTGGAATTAAATGTACTTAGTGTCATTTTAATCAGTTTTTCAAGTAAATTCATAATTTCTAAGATTTAAATCATGTTTTAATTTTTATATACAAAGATTTTCCAATAACCTCATATTCCAGCCTAGAATTTCTAAAATTTCAAACTAAATCAATTTTCTCAATCAATTTATAAAAATTGGGGTTATTACAAAAGGGATATAGGTGACTTTGTAGCATTGGGGACATCACTTAGATTTAGTATAGCATTTCACCCCTATACAAATGGTCAATTAAAAAGAACTATTCAGATCTTGAAAGACATGTTGAGAGCATGTGCATTAGATTGGAAAGGGAATTGGGATGAACATCTTCCACTTGCAAAAATTTGCGTACAACAGCAATTTTTAATCAAGCATCGGTATGGCTCCCTATAAGGCATTATATGGCCAACTGTGCTGATCACCAAGTTGTTGGAGTGAGGTTATAGAAATATGATTACTAACTTTAGAACTTGTTGAACAATGTGTGGACAAGGTTAAATTAATTAAGAAGAGGATATTAACTGCTCATAGTTGAGAAAAGAGTTACGTAGATAAAAGGCATAGAAATTTAGACTTCGCAATTGGAGACCATGTGCTTCTAAAAGTCTCACCAGTTAAAGGAATTATGAGGTTTGGGACAAAAGGAAAACTTAGTTCTAGATTTATTGGTCCTTTTGAGATTTTGGTGAGAATTGGTATGGTGGCTTACAGGTTGGTATTACTACCACAATTAGTAGACGTACAATGTATTTCATGTTTCGATGTTGAGAAAGTATATACTAGACTCTACACATGTACTTCAGAGTATGCTTGCTAAGTTGAAACAAAATTTAACCTTTGAGAAAATGGCAATATGAATTTTGGACTGAAAGGAACAAAAGTTAAGGACCAAGACGATTCCTTTAGACAAAGTACTGTGGCAACATCATTTGGTCGAAGAAGCTGCATGTGAAACTGAAGACGAAATGAGGAGAACACATCTCGAGTTGTTTGCATATTAGTGTTGTGGTAAATTTCGAGGATGAAATTTTTGTAAGGGCAAAAGAATGTAATAACCCCAATATTTCTAAATATATTTGATTGATTGAATACATGAATTGAAAATTTTAAAAATGGAACTAGGATTCGAGATTCTAAGAAATTGACTTTTTATTCAAATAAAATTAGGAGTTCAAATATGGATATTTGGATTCTAAATGAAAAGTTGTGTCCAACAACATAAAGAGCACTAAAATTGAAGTTCAGATGAAAATTTTGGAATTTAATTTCATTGTATAAGGGAAAAATGGTAATTTTACTTTTATGAGGGGTCCACAAAGGTAAGGCAGGCCATGATTTATCAAGCATAAGAATTTGTAATGCTTAATGTTATCAGCATGACAATCCCATTTTTTATGAAATAATAACAGCGAATAAAAGGTAAAATAAATAAATAAAAAGAAAAGAAACCTATAAATAAGTCTGGCAAACCCTACGAACTTTTCCTCAAACTCTCTCCCTCTTCCCTCTCTATCTTCCTAGCCTTTCCTCCCTCTTCACTTTTTGTTTCTCTATCTTGTCACCCTCCTCTCTCCTCTCTCTTGCCAAGAGTGTCTGCCAATGCAAGGTACTAAGACAGAAGATAGGTGCATCCAACAATGTGCTGTTACCAACCTGACAAACACCGCTCTGCTTTCTTCTCCGACATTGGATGCACCCAATTTGGATCTCTCTCTCTCTCCTTGATTAGGCCCTAGGAGGTGACCAAATAGCAACCACCACCGGATACCACTGACCATCTTCCCACCAATACTTTCCCTTTCTCTTCTTCTCCGGCAAGTTCATTGCCTTTCTATCTTGATCTCTAGTAGCCTAATTTCTAGCGAGCATAGAACAACATCTACACCCACCAAAATCTAGGGCTTCTCTCTCCTCTCTAGCTGCTTCAGGTGAGTCCCTCACTCTCCCTCTTTATATTTTCCCTTTTCCTTTTTCGATTTCCCTCTCCGATCTGGTCTCCTTAGATAGTGGTCTATAGGTGAAAAAAACTCAATGGTATGGGATGGAAACCACCTTAAGGATGACTCAGATGGAAGATCTGAGGTGTTCAATGAATTCCTGGGTTGGTAAAAACTTTAGATCTATAAAAACAATAAAATACTTTCAATCTGATTAGTAACCGAGTTGCACTACACCAATGTACAATGAGAACACACCTATTTGGCACATCCATGCATGTGCCAGCATGTGTGGAATGATCATGGATTGTCCATAAAGTTGCTATGTCCTGGGAATTGAAATGCACTCCGGTGCATTTTGGTCACCAAGATGCATCGATGCATTCTAGAATGCGCATCATGTTCCAATGCATCCCAACGACATTTATTTATTGTATTATTTTAGCAAAATTAAGCTTGATTGTTTAAAAGATTTAGAACTTAAAATCCTAAATTTAAAGGGCTATATAAATCTGATTTTTAATTGAAAAAGTCAATTGGAATCATTTTGATGATGCAGACCTATTAATAGAATAAAATTTAGGATCAAGAAATATTTTAAACTAATCAAATACTAGAAACTACAAAATTACTTAGATTGATTTGATCAAAGGTTATTAGATCATAAGAAATTATTATCAGATAATGTAGTAGAGTATTAAGTCTGATCCAATAATCAAATCATCCAAATATGTTGGAAAGTATAATCTGAACCATTGATTTAGATCAAAATCATAAATCTGACAAATCAAGATATAATATGACCATTAGATCAATACAAAAGTTTTAGATGTGTAATGAAATCATTTGAAGTACTAAAATTTAATATAATTACATTTGATTTAGTTACAAATGGAGCAATTAACCAATTTAATAGTTAGATTTACTATTAACATAGATAAATTAGAATTGACATAGAAGATTGTCAGAAACCCTAATCTACCTTATTAAAAGGTAATCCAACCATTAGATTTATAGATCAACAATTTTAATATAAGAAAAACTATCTATAATGGGCAGATTAGTCAAATATAAGAGACATCAAGCTATCAAGACTATAAATTGTTAATCAATAGTCAGAATTTAATGATCAAACCAACCATAAAGAAATATGACCATGATTTGGGAAAGAGTAAGATCACCTAAATCTATGATGATCAGGAATAAAATAAGTCAAATGCATTACTAAAAGAAAGAATGTAACCATGTATTATACATGTAAATTGACAAATATACCAGATTACACTGACAAAAAAGGAGTACGATTTTAATAGAATTGGTCACTCGTTACAAGGTAGGTGGAATCTCAAGAATGCAAGTACCTAAATTATAAGATCTATGTTCTAAATACAATCTTATTCAATATTATGAAATTAAAAGAATTTAAATTGTTCATCAAATAGAATGATTACTAATTAATATGCTTTAATTGTTTAAGTTGTGTAATGACTTAGTTAGAATGATATAATGATCTTAGGCTTATAATTTTGCTACCATTATCTGAAAAGCATGATATGAATTTACATTATCTATATGTCCATGAAATTATGCTTTTGGTACATGGGTACCAATTATATTATCTATTAATTCATAAATTTAGATTGTTAAATTACATGATTGGTACATGAGTACCCAAAATAAATGAGGATGATGATATTGTTATGAATTATATATATGGATAGGGAAATAGCTTGCTAGTATCATTATATTACATTCGAGCATGGAGGCCTATGGGTTTTGTTTTCGACAAGCATAGGCCTAGGGATACTATGCTAGGAGATTTATGAAGGTATGGCCACTTGCTCTCTAAAATTGATGATATATCGATACCTTGCCTAAAAGGGGCTAAAAGTCAGGTGGTGAAATTATAAGAAGGCCATCACGGTGAAAGTCCTATCTTCCCATATAGGTAGTGAAATTATGTATTTCCATCATTGTAATAGTGGATTATTTGGTAGTGATCCCTTCGAGTGGGTTTGGATTGCACTACAGCATAGTAGTCCTTTTATTTTCTACACTATAGTGCTAATGGTATGGCATAATGATATGCTTAGTATGAGCTCATTATCGATATATGTATGGAAGGATATGGACTAGTATAGTCTAGATAATTATCGAACCCATAGAGTTAGGGGCGTGATTATTATTGATGCTGTTCATTACTTTTGTACTTTTAACTTAATTTATCTATATATGTGTAGTAGTATTATTACATATAGATTAGTGTAGAATATGTTTACAGAGGATTTCATGTAAGAAAGATTATTTGATAGAATTTCTATACATTGCATAGTTCATGGAAATTGAATTACTTTATTCAAAATCAATATGATGGATGTGGATATGTGAACTATTGAGGAATTGCTATTTTATGTTTCATATTTTAAATTCCATATGCTTCTTAAATCCCCAACCAAGCATAGCATGCTAAGATATTGTAAATGTTTGAATGTTTGCAATATCTCAAATCCATATAAATAGGAGTGGAAGGATACAACTTGGGCATATTGACATTATTACAACTGATCAAGGGTATATACTTAGTTACATTCATTGGTATTGTTTACTAGATATTTGTATTGTTTAGTTAGATGTTTTGATTGTGAGCTTTGGACATGTTATATAATAAATAGAAGGAGGCTGTGAATGTGAACCACTAGATGGATCCTGTTTTTAAAAAAAAAAATCAGTATAAATATGTATTTTCTAAATTACATATAAATGTATATATATATATGTATTGAGATGGTGAATGTACCAATTGGGCTTTTAAAAATGAATTTTAAAGAAAACATTTTTTGCTGTTTGATTTTTAACTTCTTTTAAAAAACAAGGGCCCTGCCTTGTCAAAATAAAAACAAAAAAATGTTTTAAATACCCGGGTTGTCACATGACCAGAGGGAGGGGGAAGGTGCCACTTTTTAAAAGATTTGGCATAGAACCCCTTCCCTTAGGATGCTTTACATGGAATGGTTAAGAAATAAAGTGGAAAGAGGGAGGAAAAGAAAGATGGGAAGGAAAGATATGGAGTGGCCACTTATCTTATTGGACCATGTTCATGTTATCTTTCCATATGATAATCTCCTTAATTCCTTTCCAATTATCACTGGGAAAATTACATTTTAGGCATAGGATAATTGCTTCAAAAGGTTCTCTAATTGTGTGGCTCCATGTGGCATTGGCTTATATGACTTGGTAGGTCACTTTGATGGGCCATTGATTGATGGCTTGAGTGGCTTAAGTTCTTGTCTTTGTTGATCATTTAGCATGTCACTCATGGTTTGAATAGGTTTAGGTGGCTTCCATGCAAAGGTGGTGGAAATGCATGGATTGTGCATAGGACCCTTCCTAGTCAAATTTAACTCTTCCAATTGCTTTCTTACTTGCCCTAAGATGGTCTTAAACCTTGATTAAGATTTGGAGTGATTAAAATTTAGCCCTTGGCTCTCTTGATTTAATCTTGATCATTGATTTTCATCTCCGTCAATCTCTATCGTTGGATTGTCTTCTCAACACCTACAAAAGATAAAAAATACTAATTAAATCCAATAAAATTATGATGATTAACTTACTCTTAATTATATTCTGAACCTACAAAATGTCAAACTTTTAAATTATTAGGTCAGAAATGCATGTGTTATGAATTTTGAAAAAAACCAATGTTTTTATTCTCTAATTTATAACACATGGAATAGTAATTGGGTACTTTTTTATACAAAATTAACCACTTATCCCTAAGACCTACAATCCTCGATGGGCTAGGCAACCAAACTTTTCCTAGTCTATAAATAACAACTAAGGGGGTCGACCAAGAATTTCCCATCCTCAACCTTTTCCTCATGCTCCATTACCACAAATGTAAGTTCCTTATGCAAAGTTCATTATAATTTCAAAATGATGTGATGCAAACCTTGCTAGCCAACTTGCAATCCATCATGAAGTTGGAACATTAGATGGGTTAGCTGTTTGCTACCTTAAGTAGAAGGGAGAAAGGAAAATTTCCTAGTCAGTTAGCACTAAACCTTAAGGAGCAATTTTAAATTGGCAACTTCTCTAAGGATAAAAAATTTCAAGACCAAGCCAAATCCAGTACTATCCTTAGGAGTGGAAAATAGATAGATAATAGTGTAAGACTGACTAAGGATTCCCTAGTTATTGGGGAAAAAGAGAAGCCAACACAAGCTTAGAAGGGTAAAGGTAAGGTTCAACCATTTCCCTCTTCCTCTGAATCTCTTCCTGATATATAGTATATTCTTAAGGGTCCTTATCGTCAAAGGCTTGATAAGGCAAAGAAGGGTGGCAATTTTTGTGAAATAATGAATGTGCTCAAACAAGTCAATATTACTATTCCATTACTTAATGACATGAAAGAAATAATTTCATATGTCAAGTTTCTAAAGGGTCATTTCACACAAGAGCAAAGGCTAAATATGCAAAAGAAAGCTTTTTGGCTACGCAGCTAAGCTTAATTATCTAGCACAACACCCTTTCAAAGCATAGAGATCTTGAGTGCCTAACCATATCATGTGTGATAGGGGAACATATTATTAGTAGGGCTCTACTTGACTTAGGGGCTAGTATAGACCTGTTGTCATATTAGGTCTAGTGCAACTTGGTTTGGACGAGATGAAGCCTACCACCACCATGCTACAATTAGTAAATAGATCAATGAAAATTCCTCATGGGGTAGTAGGATGTTCTGGTGTAGTTAAAATTTTTTTTTATTCCTTGTAAATTTTTTAGTTTTGGATACCCAACTTGTAGCCGATCTTGGTAGTCAGAAACAAGTTATTTTGGGACTGCCATTCTTGGCCACGTCTAATGCAATTATTAACTATAGAATGGTGATATATTTAGAAATATTACACACATAACTCCTACATTTAGTAGTAGATCGCTTGAACATTACTAATTAGGATTAATTCTATATTTTGAAGGTCCAGGGTACAAATAAAAAAATATAAAATTTGACAATTTTATCTGTGAAAGTGGATGCATACCTTCCAAGCTACATTGTGGGCCCACACATGCAAGAACATGAAGTTGAAACTAAAAATTGAATGACAAATACAAAGTCAGAACAGTCATAAACTCTAAGTGGAACAAAGCCTTATCCATTCAAAATAGGGTGTTCATATCAAAAGTAAGATGTTAGAACTTCTCATGCATACATTCTTCCATCTTGGAAAGCTTTCAAAGGAAGTTCAAATCATCTACAATGAGATCACATATTATGGGAGTTTTTGAAATAAAATAAGTTAGAAAATGAGGCCCGCATAAGACTTCTTCCTTGCACTCTCTATCTTACTCAACCTAAGGAAGGGAAATTTTCATTCAAAGGTGGTAATTCTGATTTAATTTCACATGCAATACATGAATAAATAAAGAGGATTAGTGTAGAAAAATAATGAGGAGATAAGAGAGGCAAAGTGCAAAAAATCTACTATTGAAATTCATCTTACTCTTCAAGCACTTAAAGGCCAAGATCTATCCTTCTAGATATACATTCTACGCTAAAAATAGATATATAATCAAGCAAGGATAGACCAATGAGATGGTCATCTACAATGAAGACCAAACTAAGAGCTCACTAGTGGAGCTTTTTTTGGTGGGCTGCCCACCTATTTTCAAGTCGAATCACACCTAAAAACAAGGAAAAAGGCATCTCCCACTCATTACATGCTATTGATTGGAGAAAATTATGGTGGGCTAGGAGAAAAATAATGAAAAATCTAAAGTGGGTATGGAAATTTTAATGGAATCTAGGTCATCCACTTTAGGATGGTCCAATCCAATGGTGGAGAGTAAAGAAGCCTTAAAGAAGATCTCTTTGAATAGAAACGCCCCAACCATATCTCTGCCACTTGAGTTAGGATAATGATGATCTAAGGTACTAGAATGAAGCATTGAAAAATCACAAACCCTTGCCACTTTACCATTGTTGAAAAGTTAAATAAAAGTCCTAAGGAAGGAAAAATCTCAGTCACTCATTATCATCCAATGGTTCTCATTAATTTCAGATTTTCTAAACTTCCCACATACACCTTAAGTGATTCCATGCCTCCTAGCTCTTTCCCTTTCCAAATCCACCAACTTTCTTAGATTTTCTCGTATTCTTTCTATCTGCTTTCCCTCCTAACCAATCCTCCTTCCGATCCTACCAAATCTTCTTTCCTTTCCATCCTTATCTCCTTCCTTTCCCATATTCTTATCTTATCTCTCACCCAAGTTGAATTCCATGTCAAATACTATCTTCACAATGGATTCCACACATTTAACTCTCTTGGCTTCCATTCTCAACATCTCATCTCAACAATCCTTTCTTCCTTAGATATTAGCCTTCCATTCTGTAAGCTTCCACTCCTAAAACTCTATAAATAGAGATGAATGAGAAGGAAAACCTATCCCTTAGCTTTCCTTAGAATAGAGAGAGAGAGAGAGAGAGAGAGAGAGAGAGAGAGAGAGAGAGAGAGAGAGAGAGAGAGAGAGAGAGAGAGAGAGAGAGAGAGAGAGAGAGAGAGAGAGAGAGATCACCCTTGTCAAAGATTCCCCAAGAGTACAAGACCATCCATTGGAGAAGAGGTAAAGAAGCTCAACTATCTTCCATCCATCCTTTCTTTATTCCAACTTCTTCCTCATTCCCCTCTTTTCTTTTCCATTCTTTCATGCATAACATTATTAGCTATTTTATGCACGGGAACCCCTTAGATTTCTATGCATAGCATACCTCCACCTTTATTTCAGCCTAGCACACCCTCCATCTTTCAAGCTTGCGTGTACCGACCTTCTCCTTGCCTATATCCACCATAGAGTTACAGGCATACCCTTACATATCTGTGCCCACACCTTGTATTCTAAGAATCCCACACATCCTCCTTTCAGTTTCCACTTACATATATACAACATTCTATCCATCCCTACCCCATATCTTCCATGGTCTATCTCCTACACAGCTTCCACTATCCCATCTTACACACATTCACTTCTCTCAACATTCTAGCATTCCAAACTTCATCCTCCTTCTCTTCCATTCACATACCAGCCACCTTCCTTCCTTTTTGTCTATCACATGCACATTCTACCCATCTATTCAATGCATCTTGTTTCATCATATTTTCTTCTTTTGGTATTTGGGAATCTAAGAAAGGAAGAGAAGCCATGTGCCCTTCTATGGAAGCAAAGGACTCTTCCAACTCCTAAAGCATGAAGCTTTAATTTGGGTTTATGACATGTTGGGTTAAGGAGATGAGAAAAGCTTGGTTCTAAATTTGTGTAACATGGGTTGGATAAGTGTGTACAAGTCCTTATTGAGTGGCACAATAGGAAGGTTGTAAAGTGAATGCTCAAGCCCACAAGAAGAAGAAGAAGAGAATGTGTAAAGAGCCTTGTTGGGTGACACAACGAAGGACTCCTATACCACTTTAAAAATATTTCTTATTTGCTTTGTTATTTTCCTTTCATTTCTTTATTGTAATCCTTGCAATTCAATCTATATTAATCAAATAGTTGTTTCCTTTCCTAGATAGTTTAGTTTCTTACTTGCATACTTGTTTCATTTCCTTAGATGGTTTCCTTACTTCATTTTATTTACTTGTTTGAATTAGTTTAATTTCTTAGTTTAGTTGCTTTTGTTTAGTATTCTTTCTTTTCTTTGAATGCTGGCTAGGTTGGAGTAAAGTATTAAGGCTTTACTTAACTCCCTTTATTAAAAGAGTCATCATGGGATCAACCTATATTTGCAGATTCTATACTCCAATGGACCTGTGCACTTGTGATTATTTTTAAAGCACATCAAATGGCATCATGAAATTATACTTTAGCAACATGAAAATTAAGCCAAATGTCTCTAATACTGTATAACATGTGGATTCTATAAATACTTTTGAAGTCAACATGATTGAGAGTCTTGTCCACAATACCTTACATTCTCCTACTCTAATCCACTTCCAACATGTCTATCTCATTTTAATGAGGATTTTGATATCAACAATTCCATTACTGAAGTGAATGCACTATTATATATAGTACATATACTAAACCCTTCTAAATGGAAAGCTAAAGTGGAACCACTTCTATTTCGAGATAAAACCAATGTACCATCAAAATGGAAAGCTTACCTATAATCATTGCTTAAGAGTTAGATAAAGAACAAAAGTTTAAGCCACATAATGTTCTTAGGGATTAGAAGATATCTATAGGGTGGTTGATAGCAAATATTAAGGGAATAAGCCCAACCATTTGCATGCATTGAATTCATTTGCAAGATAATGTAAAATTATCTAGGTAAATGAAAAGTAGGCTAAACCCTCATATGAAGGAAGTAGCAAGAGTAGAGGTGCCAAATCTATTAAATGTAGGAATCATATATCCCATCTTTGATAGTTCTTGGGTCAGCCTGATTTAAGTTGTACCCAAAAAATCTGGTGTCATGGTAGTCAAGAATGAAGATAATGAATTAGTCCTATTGCACCAAAGGACCAAGAGAAGACCACCTTCACTTGTCCTTTTGGAACCTTTGCGCATACAAATGCATGCCTCTTAGGCCATGCAATACACCATCAACTTTTAAAGGTGTACATTGAGTATGTTCTTTGATATGGTAGAGTGGTTCCTAATGGCTTTTATTGATGACTTTTCGATATTTGGGTCATCTTTTGATGAGTCTTGGCCCACCTAGCTTTAGACTTAGGCATGTGTAATAACCCCAATTTTTGTAATTGATTGAGAAAAATCAATAAAGTTTAAGTTTCAGATATTTCGGGCTGAAATATTAGGGTTATTTAAAATATACTTTTTATAAAAGTATAATCAAATCATAAGACATGTAAAATTGAAATTAAACTTAGCAAACCCTTCAAAATGACTGTAAGCACGACAAATTTCAAATTCGAATGAGAAATCCTTAAGTTTCTTCATTTCTTGGACAAAGGGGTAAAATAGTAATTTTACCCAAAAATCAAAATATGAGACATCAAAATTTAGCATGTATTGAGAAATACGAATCCAACGCCACTAAGTACACTCAAATCCAAGATCATGGGAATAAAACCCAAAATTTTATGCATAAATGGCAAAACGATCTTTTTACACCATGTGGGGCCCACATGGGGCCCACAAGGGACCCAACAACCAATTTTATCAGCAGCCCATGTGAATCATGGGTCAACAAACATCAGCTAGTCTTGGGGAAGAAAAATTAGGCATGGGAAGAAAAAATGGAGCATGGAAGACTTTCATGCCATTTAATAATAAAAAAATAAAATATTATAATCATGAAAAAAGACCCAAAATGCCTATAAATACAACCCCAAAAATCCTCATAAAATCTCTACAAAATTCTCTTCATCTCCCTGAAAAATTAGATCTAGATCCCTCCCCCAAAACCCAAAATTTCCAAGAGATAGATCTCTTTTCAACTTGTTTTTCTTTTTAGATTGGAACAAGAGACCTAAATCAATTAGGCACTCTGTTCCAGATCTAATTTGATCAATTCGACTGTCTAAAACTTCCCAACATATCTATTCTACAAAACCCCCAAAGAAATTTCAATATCCAACAGTTCAAACAAGGGATATTTGCAAGAAAGGTGGATTTTAGGTCATATCTTCATCAACAAGGTATTTTTAAATTGGGCATATAACCTAGGTTTTCTCTCCAATCAGGTAGGTGAAAATCCTTTCCATAGATGTTTAGTACTGTTTTGTGTAATTTTTATTTTACTGTAATTTATTTTGGTAATAAAAAGGTAAAAATAAAGTAAACAACATAACCCTTAATTATGGATGATAGAGTGCTCAGATGAAAAATCTGACTTCACCAATCGATCTAGAAGGGTCCAAAACCCCTAGGGTAGAATTTTCATAAAATCAGAGACGTTTTGGGCCCTCAATTGAAAGAGGATTGATTGGATGGTCTAAAATGGACTGTCCGATCTTCGGATCAAACGGCGCCCAAGACGCACATGTGATGCACCGACGGAATGGTGCGTGCGCTGTGCATGGAGCATCATCCCAAGTGAGACGATGGTACATCCATCAAATGCACGAGCGGACGCACCCAGCGACAGCCCGGTTTGCGGGCGCGCAAACGATGAGCGTTCCGCTTGTCCTGTCCACGTCTGTGGACGCTCCTCACAAGCGCTTCGTCCATTCATCTGAGCGGACGCGCCCGATGACCCACACGCGTTCCGCCTAGTTCGTTCTGTCGGGTTCATTCCACCCAACTAATCTGGACCGTCCATTCCTTGGGCCCAGATCAAATCCAGGCCCTAGGAAGGATTGTGAACTTCCAGCTTCAATTTCGGAGTCATCTGAACTCCAAACTGAGATCGGAAAGAAGCTATGGAAAGCTTGAAACCTCTATTTTCTTATGAAATGATAAAATAGACATGTTATTTAGTAAAAAATTTCTGTATTAAAGAAATAAGTTTCCAATTACCTAGATCTTTAAGATCTGAGATGATCAGATCTTAAAAACATGTTTTAATAATGATATACTATTGAAATAAAGAGAGATCTATGGTTTAATTGGATATATATGAGATATATTAAGGGATCTACCCATTATGGTAGGAAAACCCTAAAAATACAAAGGGACCCACTTGATCAATGAGATCAAGTGTGATCAGATCCTTGGGATGGAAAGAATAAATGTTAATATGATGAAATCCAAGGAAATCATGGATGGATTATGATAAAAATAGATCAATATGATCTTTTGACCTTAATAAAAAATTTCCCTAAATATAACTAAAATCCTTAATCAAAGGAAAAGATCTAAGATCAAATGGTTGGATCATAAGTAAAGGTTTCTAAAAATGTTAATGTAATTAGTTTCAAAGCATTTTAAATATGATTATGCTGTAAAGCATGCTAGTATAACATTTAAACTTTAGCATGATATGTGATTTCATTGTTATCATAAGGTGTTAGATTTAATTTAAGTACCTTCCCTCATTATCATTGAATGTTAAATTATGTAGTTTTATGCTTTGAATTTATAATTCATTTATGGTTGAATGTTATTAGTAGATTTACTTGTTATGAGATAAAGAGCATAAAACATCAAAAATGTATTCTAATGAGAAAGTAGAGTTTCTTGACACAAATAAGAATGGAGTACTTTGGACTTAATTAGTAAGGGCTATAGTTAGTAGGACAATATAAGGATTATCAAATCCTTGGCCCAAATTAGGAAAAGAATAATAAACCCCATGAATGACATTATAAATATTCATGGACTTAATTAAAATCCATTAGAAAGAGTACTTAAGGTAAACATGCTTATAGGAACCTTATGAAAGCTTAAGCTATGGTCATTCTAGTGAATGATGAACATAGTGGTTAAGGGGGTTATCTAATAGAGCCTCGCTCTTCCCCTACCTTCTGTTGACGTTTGTGAGGTCTAAACACCTCCTTACATGAGGATTGAAGTAACCACTTTGTGTTCACCGATTCAGCTAGTAAGCCTTAGCCAATTGGAAATAAGAGGAGCAGTCTAGATTTAGGCTTGAATAAGCTACCTTCAACTAGCACATTAACTGGTTGAATAATAATAATAAGAGCATAAAAGGTTAGTAAATTACCTAACCCTAATAAAAATAGTAAGTAAGATAAGGATGATCAAACAAGATCCATTAGATCTTGGATGATCAAGAACAATAAGAATAAGAACACTATATTGTACTTAGTATGTATGTTTATTAGTATACTTATTATAGTTCATTAGATTAGATAATCCAAACCCTTGATCAAAGATGATTCAAGGAAGAAAACCAAGATCATCCTCCATAGGGATGATCCACTAACTGAACATAGATCAAAGAAGAACTAGATGATAGAAGATCTAGGACCTTGATCTTTATCAATATGTGTAGATTGTCAATCAAAGGATCTATGAAAGATAAAGATCAAGGAGATAGACATACAAAGACTTAGAGATGGAAAAATACTTAGATATGAATGATCTAAAGATCATTCTAATCATCAGATCTAGTGATCAATAGGATTGTTCATAATTTATATATTGACAATATGTATGGATGTACAGATTACATACATCAGTCAGGATCATGGAAGATTGGGAAAAAGAGATCAATCCTTAAAGGTAGGAGGATTTGATGAATGCATTTGCATGAGATATACATGATTGTACTCATGATCTTATGTTGACAAGAGTAATGATAATACTTGTACTAAATCTCTTGAAAACCTTACAATCCAAACAAACACATATAAGATGGTTAAGGACTAAACTATAAGTGAATAGGGAACTAGAAAATATTTCAGCCCTAAGTAAACAGACATATGGTCTGATATATAAGAAATCTATTTTACATACAAGCTTGGAGGCTTGTGAGTTTGTTTTAATAGGCATAAGCCTAAGGGAATGCTATTGCTAGAGGAGTTATGAGGGTTTGGCCACCCACTCCTTGAAATTTGATGATATGATGATACCTTGCCCAATGAG
Source organism: Warburgia ugandensis (assembly GCA_035236585.1). Taxonomy (NCBI): domain Eukaryota; kingdom Viridiplantae; phylum Streptophyta; class Magnoliopsida; order Canellales; family Canellaceae; genus Warburgia; species Warburgia ugandensis. The sequence continues at coordinate 39,129,966 of CP141130.1, read as the reverse complement.
AGGCTAAAAGTCGAGTGGTGGCAATTATGGGAAGGCCACCACTGTGAAAGTCTTGCCTCCCCATACGGGTAGTGACATAATATTTTCCACTGTGGCATCAATGGTGAACAGGGTAGTTATCTGAGCGCGCTAGTACGGATCAGACTGTAGCATAGCAACCTTTCTGATTATTTTGCACTATGATGCATATAAGAATAGGCATAGTGAAATGCCTTATGTTATAGCATAATAAAATGCTAAGTAATTGTATATTACCAATATTTCCCAAGAAGGGGAATTCCCAGTATAAGATTAGCTGTAATACTCAATTCTCAAAATGAAGAGAATTGATTAGCTTAGTTGGGAATGATATTTGACTACTTTCACAAATTTAACTGGTTTACCCATGAAGGGTATGTATGTATATAGATATACATAACTTACAAAGTAAAGAGTATGTTTAAGGATAATGAGATTATGAAGTATTGGAATTATCTTATCAATTATTATGTTTCTTGAATCCCCTACCAAGCATTGCTTGCTGAGATATTGTAATTTTTGCAATATCTCAGATACAAGGAAGGAGAGTTAGGAGCTGAAGACTATAGAAGACTTGAAGAGAATAATATTCAAGGTATACCCTTGAAGACATGTATTTTTCTTTGTTGAGAGTTTTATTGTATGGTGAGCTTGAGTTTTGGATTATGTAATTTGGACAAGTATTGTACTAGATTTGACTGTACTGTGAACCACTGGATGGATCTTAGAGTTTAATAAAAGTATATTCCTTCAATGGAATTTTATTTTGTACACAAATTTTACTTATGTTATGTATGAAGTGGTGACTTGGGTTTTCAAAACAAGTTCTAAAGAAAAGAATTTCCGCTGCTTTGTTTTGCGAAAAAAGTTTACACTCTTAAGGGCCCTGCCTTTCAAAATACCTTACAAATCATGTTTCAAAAACCCAGGTCGTCATAGCATGTGTCAAGAAAAAATTTTAGTACTAAAATGGGAAGAATGCCATTTTATGGTAAAAAGAAAAATTGTTCTAGGGCACATCATATCACACTATGGCATTAAGGTTGATGAAGACAAAGTAAATCTCATATCTAATCTTCCCCCTTCTACTACGGTGAACAAGATTGGCTCATTCTTGGGCCATGCTAGATTTTAAAAAAGATTCATCTAGAACTTTTACACGACCTCTAGACTCCTTTGTAATTTACTTATAAAGGAGGTCTTTCGAATTTGATGAAAGCATTTGAGAGCCTAAAAGCATGATACACACACACACATATGTTGAAATATTACATGCATAACTCCATATTTAGATGGTTTCAACCCCATATATAATTAAAATATCAATAATTAAGGTTAAGTATACTATTTTGCAAGTTGAGGGTACAAATAAAAAATGTGCAAAATTGCCAATTTTACCCTAGAAATAGCAACTTCACCTTTCAAGCTATGTCTACACATGCCCCAAAAAAAGTTCTGAATGTTCAAAATAATCATTAAGTGTCAATGTTAAAGTCAAAGTAGTCAGAAAATCCCATGCACAACTACTCAAATAAGGGTGAAAAGGTGGCAAATTTTCAATTCATTCACACTTGCATACATTTCACCACCTAAAGAGGCTTATGAGAGAATTTCAATTTACATACAATGGAATCATATACAATGAAAGCTTTTCAAAAATAAAAGAAGAATGGGACCCATATCAAGACTTTTTACTTATTTTCTCTCTCCTACTTAACAAAAGGAAGAAGATCAACCTACGATTGGATGTCATATCCATACAAGATTTTGAAGCATAATTAGCCCACCTGAGCATATGAAGATCTACAAGAACCAAGACCATCATCCTAGGGCAATACAATCCAATGGTGAAGAGAAAATGAAGTTTTAAGGAATATCTAAATGGGATCCCATCCTTCCAAGTAATGGTAAGTATGATCTAAGGGCTAGGATTGAAGTGAAGTAAAGAAGGAAACCCTAGCTACCTTACCTATATTGAAAATTCAACCCAAAAACCTAATGATAGGAATATCTCGACAAGCCATCATCATCCAATCTCATTTCATCTTTAGGGTTTCTAAAAACCAATCACACATACCCATTGAAAAACACGCCCCACTCCACCTCTTTTTTAGGACTTAGTAAAATTGAAAAAACCTAGATTCCCTCACCTCTTTCCCTTATCATTATCTTTTCTTTTCCTCTATATCTTTTTCCACTTATTCCTTACCCTACCACCAAGTTATTTCCCTTTATTTTCAACTTATCACCTTCTAAATTCCATCCCTATTTCCAAATAGAAAAAGATGCTCCCCCCCCCCCCCCCCCCCCCTTCTCACCCTCCAACAGCCACTTTCCTATTCTATTCTACCCCCTTCCCTTCATTCTTAAGCCACCTCTTCTTTCCTCTTTCTATTTCTTTCCTTTACCCACTTATTCCCTTCTTCCCTTAGCCTTTCCTCTTTCTTTTTCTTTCCCTTCCATCTCCACTTCACTTTCCTCCAATTGAATCCTATGCCCCCCATCTAACCCTTGATTCAAATGTAACTTAAGTGACTTGTTCTCAACCATTGAATCCTCTTAAGATCTATGCTAAAAGTCTATAAATAGAGGTGATTTCAATGACCTACGGATCTTTCAAATTTTCCTAGAGTTCAAGGCCAAAGCTAGGAGAAACAAAGGGAGAAATATCACCCTTAGCCACGCTACCTTCAAGATTCCATGTTTAAAATCCTTTGGAGATAAAGGTAGGTTCTCAACCTGTTCCAATTCCTTTTATAGCTTATTTTTCTTTTCTTTCTCTATCATCTTCTATCTCTTCCATTCACCTTCCTCTAGGATGCAATTCACTTAGGTTTGCTAGTTAATCATGCATAAGCATGCATTTTTCATGCTTTCTTATATTACACTCATGATATTTTTTTATTTGCTTCAGCTTTTCATGTTAATTTCTCTTTTTCTTTGCTTTGTAGTTAATGTAAAGCATATTAGTTTCCTTCATCACAGAATAGCATAAGTGCATGATCATGTTTCCCTCTCAAGTAAGTTAGATTTTCATGCATTAGGACCTTAGATTTTACATGCAATCCATCCAAATTGGAAGGATGTGTCCTTTTCATAGTTGCACGCATGGTAGATTTTCTAGCTTAATTATGTTGATTTCATGTTAGATTAGTGAGTAAATTTTGTTTCTGTAGGTTATGTTTCACTTTCTAGATCATGTTTGTACCATAGCTTTCCATTTAGCATCTTTAAGTTCGATGTCTTAAGCACTTCCCTAATCTAGAAGTAGGGTAGTTTCTAATTTTAGGTTTCATGTTTAAATCGTAGATCTCTTGATTTTTAGTTTTAGAAACTTTCCAATTTTCTTTGCATACATCTTAACATTTTTTTAGGAATTAGTTGCATGGTATATTCTTAGATTTAGAGCTTCCTAGATTAGAAACATGCACTTTCCTAATTTAGAAATTATGTTTGACTTAGTTTGACTTTCTATTTTCCATAGCATGCATGCTAGGATTAGTTTTGAAACTTCATCCATTCTTAGATGTAGAATATATTACTAATTTATAATTCCATGCATAACATTGTAGTTCATGCATCATAGTTCAAATAGTGTAATCATCTCATGTTCTAAATTAGATTCACATGAACACACACTTGCATGGTTGCATGCATGGAACTTTCCATACTAGGTTTGCACTCATCATTCTCTCCTATCTCATAATCTCTATTACACTTTTCTTCATTCTCACACACCCTCTTTCCATGTTTCTATTTCCATACACACACTCACTTTCTAAATTTATAATCCATACATTATTCATGTTATTTAGTTTATGCATCATTCTTCTTCTTTCTATTTTGTTCTTATGGAGTTGGAATAAGGAAAAGGACATGATTCTTATGTCCTTATATGTTATTAAGAAAAGTTTCTAATTTCTTAAGTAAGTTTGAGGAAACATCCAAATCCATCCATAAAGCCACCTAAATTCATAGCTAAGGGCTCCATGTTGAAGGATAGGATTATAGCATGTACCTGGAATTGGTGAGTCCTAATACAACTACCACTATCACCACTTTGTTTTTTTTTCTTCTTCTATTTTATTTTTAAAGTAGGAAACCTCTTCTATAGCACCCTATTTTAAATATGAATGATCTCTATTCCCCTCTTTATCTAAACTCCTTGAAGTTACCCTCTTTTTAGTGTTTCTGCCTTGGGGAAAATGTCATAACTTTTTCTATTTCCATTTCTATCATCTTCTTTCTTTTTTGGGGTTGTGATTATTTAGGAAAGGTGTTAGGCTCTTCTTTTCTTGTCTTCCCTAATACTTCATTCCTAAGGATCATGGGATGAGATTAGTTTTGGGTTGGTGGGATGTCGAGTTAAGGAGAAGACAAAAGCTTGGTGGTAACTTTTGTACATTTTGGGTGAAGAGAAGTGTACAAGCTCCTATTGAGTGATACAACATGAGGGCCCTACGACAAAATTCAAACCCAGATTTAAAGGACCTTTATTTGCATTCTTTGCTTTGCTTATGTAACAAATCCTTGTATTTTTTTTCATTTTTCTTTGATGAAAAAGTTCTTTTCTTTTTCTTAGTTAATTTGTTCTTTACTTTAATTCGGAGTTGTAGTTTAGAAAGTTTCTTTGTTCATTTCCTTGCGTAGATAGTTTCTTAATTTTCAACTTTCTTTCTTACTTAGGGTTTACTTTCTAGTTGCTTAGTTGTGTCCTTTTTAGTTAATCACTTGATTCTTTCCTTTTTGTCATTACTTTGCTTTCCATGTCATTAGTTTTGGTTAAAAACAGTCATTCTTTTGAATGCTTGCCTAGGTTAAGGTAAGGTAACCTAATTTATAATTAACTCCATTTACCAAAGAGTCTTCATGGGATCCATCCTTATTTACCTTTCTTATACTCCAATAGAGCCATGCATTTGTAGTAATTATAAAGGCACTTCGAATCTAAACTCACCTCTCGACCTATCATTTGACTACTAAATTGAAGTATTTTTGAAAAATAATGTGTGAAACTTCTTATTATGTGATTAGTGTTGCTTTGGATCAGTGTATTGCAAAATTATCCCATGTGATATGCTATTCTAGCAGGACCTCAAATGATGCCCAACTCCATTACTCCACTACAGAAAAAGACTTGTTGACTATTGTATTTGTCTTGGATAATTTTATATCTTATCTATTAGGATCTAAGGTCATCGTCTATTCTAACCATGCTGCATTAAACTATATTTTGTCAAAGAAAGATGCTAAACCTAAATTTATTCATTGGATTTTACTGCTATAGAAATTTTAGAAAGAGATTCATGACAAGAAAGGTTTTGACAATGTCGTAATTGACCACCTCTTCAGGTTGATTATAAAGTATACTAATGAATGTGTGCCTATAATAGAATCTTTTTCATATGAGCAACTATTGCAAGTTTCTTAGATCCCTTGGTTTACATAACTTTTAATTATCTTGTTACTGGTCAAATGCTAACTCATTGGTCAAAATAAGATAAATATAAATTTCTATCAGAGGTTAATTACTTTCTTCTGAGATGATCCCTAATTACTAGGTATTGTCCCAACCAAATTAGAAGGAGATGTGCATCTTATGGTGATATTATCTCCTTTTGTCATGAACATGCTTGTGAAGGCCACTTTAATGCATTGAAGACCACTACAATGATTTTGCAATACAAATTTTATTGACCCACAATTTTTAGAAATTCCCGTGCTTATTGTATGAAATGTGACCATTGTTAGAAATTAGGAAGTATGGGACATAGAAACATGATGTCCTTAAACCCAATCTTAAATATAGAACTCTTTGATGTATGGGGCATTGATTTTACTTGCTCATTTCTTAACTCTTTTAGGTACTTATACATTCTTATGGGACTAGACTACATGTCTAAATTGGTAGAGGTTGTATCATGCAAGACAAATGACCACAAGATGGTTGTCCAAGTTTTAAAAGATAATATTTTTGTATGTTTTGGTATACCATGTGCTATTATTAATGATGGTGGAAGACACTTTTGCAACTGGGCTTTTGAAAGTCTAATAAAGCAACATGGAGTAACTCATAGAGTTACAGTGCTCTACCATCCCCAAACTAGTGGCCAAGTAGAGGTGTCCAATAGGAAGATCAAGCACATTTTAGAAAAGATGGTAAATCCTTCTCGTAAGGATTGGTCCTCAAGACTTAGTGATGCACTTTGGGCTTACCATACTACTTCAAATATCCCATTGGTATGAGCCCCAATTGACTAGTGTATGGAAAGGCATGCCATTTGCTAGTTGAGTTAGAGCATAAAGCTTATTGGCCATTAAACAACTTAGTGATGATTTCACTAAAGCAGGTACCCATAGAAAATCCAACTCCAAGTGTTGGTGAGATTCTTATGATACAACAAAGCAATATAAGGATATCATGAAAATGGTTCATGATAAACAAATTGATTTTGAGAAAAGCATTTGCACTTCGTCAAAAGTCCTTTTATATATCTCTAGATTACATCCCTTTCTATGCATGTGGAGATCTTGTTGAATTGGATCTTTTATTGTAAGCATTGTTTATATTCATGGGGCAATTAAACTTGAGAAAGATGAAATTATCTCCAAAGTTAATGATCAAAGGCTTAAACCTTTGTTAGAACTTAGGAACATTGTGAGGAGGAGGTAATCCCCCTCGAAGATCTGATTTACTAGATTTAAGTCCATGACATGTGTTGAGTGCCTAATTTTCTATCCAAAACCTTAAATTTGTATTGGTTTAGTTCATGAGATTGATCAATTTTACACTCATATGATGGATTTGCACTACACTAATTAATCTCCATCTAAATATAATCCAATGTATTTTCAAGTTTAGATCGTCATCCAAAGGCAATTATGTTTAAAACCATTGATAAAATAATAGTAATTAGGACTTTTCTATGTTTCATAGTTATGCTTTAAGATCTAAGTGCAGATTTCAAGCTGATCAACACTTTATCTCGCCAATCAAGGTTAAATATAAATGGACAACTAAGATCAATCTAATTTTGAAGAAGTAGATGAATTGAAGAAGTAGAAGCCCAAGTGTTTGAGGATCAATTCATCTATTCCACCACCAAGCTCTTGCATGCCTAGATCACTCACACTATGGTGTGAAAGTGGAAGATCATGCAAGGGTCCCACTCAATCCTTCATTCTTTCATACATCAAAGGCCCAAAAGGTTGAGAATGTATATGTATAGCATGTGGACGATAAGCGATTGTATTGGATATCATGTGATGAAGAGGGATTACACTTGATGGTTTCCTAAAGTTAAGATCATGGTCTCCTATGAAAAGAAAGCACCTAGAAACATCCCACTTTCATCAAAAGATGGTGATTGAAGGAGAGAATTAATGGTAGGTGAATGGGAGGGCTCAAGGAGATAGGAAGCAGCTTCTAACATTAGCTACTCCTCACTCTATATAAGGAAGAAAAAAAGGAGAAAGTAGAGAAAAGCAATTAGAGAGGAGTAAGGAGGGGAAGAGAAGAAGAAGTGGAGTTGGAAGGAAAATAAAAACTCCTTTCCCTTCTCAATCCATTAGTGTAGAAAGCATTTTACATCACTATTTTCTTATATTTTTATGTCATTTCTCCTTCATAAGAACTTGAAGAAAAGAAAGAAAGTTTTAATTGAAATTCTCTCTCTCTCTCTCTCTCTCTCTCTCTCTCTCTCTCTCTCTCTCTCTCTCTCTCTCTCTCTCTCTCTCTCTCTCTGCATAGCGGAGAAGTGTTATTGCTTTGCTCCACCTATTACTACTAACATTCTAGCTTACAAATGCTATCAATGGTAGTGAGCACTAGGTTAAATCTGTGACGACCCGGGTTTTCTCATGCATTTTTAAATGAAAAATCTAAATTCCTAAGGTGGGATACCGATTTGAAAAACAGTGCAATGCAGCGGAAAAATCTTTTAGTTTTAAACACATTTTGAAAATCCCGAGTGTCATTTGCTTTCACAACAACTAAGATAGTTTTTGAAAAACTTTAGAAATCATAAATGTTTTTCCCCAGGTTTATCCAGTCACAACACACAGTCCAACTATAATTAAATACAAGTACATGTCCAAAGGGTTGCGAATTTACTTACATGTATAATTGTTTCCTTTTTGATTCACTTGCTCGTAGCACTAACATAGATGTCCTCTACTCGTGGATGGAATTATCCTAAAAAATGTTAAGGATAGGGTGAGTATATACTATACTCAGTAGGAGTCTATCACCACTAGTTTTATAATGCATGCGATATTTTAAAATCATATGCTCTTTCCAAAACATGTGCATGTCTGAATACTCAAGTTCAATATCGATATCAAAATCCATTGTCAAACTGAAATACTAACGACTTAAAGGATCACATAATCCAAAATCGAAAGCATCATATACATATATATCATAACATTATGATATGCATAAGATGCTTCATTGAATCCAACTCATGGATATCTATCATGGTATGGTCGACCAACCTTATATCGTGCCATATGCAATCCACATAAATCCACAAAACCATAGGGTCCCACTATGCCCACGACCTCATTGCCGTGTGGTCCCCGGGTACCTAAGGACATAGGATCATATACCTCCACGGGGCATATGACACTTCGACCTAGTGCCGTGACACCAGTGGTAGGCCCCCTATACCACATGCAGTCGAAGCAGGGACATGCCCTTTTTGGGCGTGGTACCCATCCACCTAATAGTGGTAGAAGCTGGGTGGCCAACCCACACCCCTCGGCATACCACCCACGAGCTTACTAGCCCAAATCATGTACGATCAAATAAGCCAAAAACCTCCTTTTCAAAACCTATCCTCTTTGGGTGCCTCACAACTGCCTGGCCCTCGGCACTCCAGCGTCTTTTGGCAACCCTCAAGGACATTCAATCTTTGCAAGAACTTAATGCTCATAAATCATGCAATGTATGCAATAGTTTGCAAAACATAGCTATGCATAATGTATATACAAAACATGTTTATGCATAAAGCATTTGTCACATGCATGCTAAACAAGTAATATACTTAAATCATGTATTTGCAAAACAATCATAGTTCTTTTAAAAGAATCTAGTAGCGATAGAGCACCTACCTGGCTAGGTCACGTTAACCCTTTTGTCCTCGTACGCTCCTAAACATGGTTTGGGGACTCAAGATTAGTTTAGCCTATCTTTCATGGGTTTTAGAGTAGTTGGTCTTATTACTTGGACATTAGGGGTCCATCCCTATGCCTATGGATGTCCTAAGGTCCTAATTGGGCCTTGGTATCCTCAGTTTTCCAAAGGTCTAGCGGCCACACGCCACCATCCTATTCTAAGGTTCATGACCACCTTTGATTAGGCCTTGATCAGGGATTTAATGATTTGGGTGTGTCCACGTCATCGATACGGACATAATACCTTTTGCGGAGCCTCAATCGGAGCTTTAGATCTCAAGTTATAAGCGTTTTAGTGTCGCACGTACATAAGGGTCTCAAGAATGAAAAGATAGAATGCTAGGGTGCTGCGCGCTAGCGGCATGCGCACCGACTTCCTTAAGAAACGAGAAAACACTGTGTCGCTAGCACACTGCACATCTGTGGCGTGTGCCTCAGCAGACGCATCTGCAGACGTGCTGGGTTTTCCGCTCGACTGTCTCTTTTGCGGGCGCGTCCATTTGATTTTTCAAACTGCGTTGACGTGTGATGTTCCAACTGGAATGTTCCATCGTCTGGGGGACTGGGGTGTCCTCAGGACACCCTGGTTCAACAGTTGAACCAGTGCAGCACAGGGAATGTCCCTAGGTCCTTGGTGAGTCTCCAAGGCTCCATTTTGTATGGTTTTTCATGCAAAAACCTAGGGAAATTGATCCTAGAACTACGGTGGAGATGGGTTTTGAGGGATCTTGGGCATACCTGGCTTGTTGCTGAGTTTTTCTCCTTGTTTTCCCCTCTAGGTCACTCCTCCACAACAGTTTTCTCCAACCTTTTGGGCTGCGATTAGAGGCGCCCAAGAGCTCTATTTATAGAGCTATGAGAGGGTTCTAGAGGGGGCTCTCACCGCCTTTGAATGGCGGTGGAGAAACCTCCAGAATGGCGGTGATTTCTCCTCCAATCACCTCCATTCTAGAACCCTCTAGAGGTTGAAGATGAAGGGTGCCCGTATCAAAATGGGCCCCTGTGTTTTGCAGCTAAATCCGTTTTAATAAAAATTACAGTTTTGCCCCTAAACTTCAAAGGGCCATAACTTGCTCATTTTAACTCCGTTTTGGGTGATTTTGGTCTTGTTGGATTCCTTTTTCCAAGATGCATCTAATGGTATCATTTTTAGGACCAAGTTTCTGGGTTCAATCAAGACGACTAGTGAAATGACCAAAATGCCCTTATCTTTAAAATTGAACTTTTCATGGGATTTTAATTTTACAAAAATTGGGGTCATTACAAAATATAACAAAGGAGAAGCTAGAACTAAGTTCACTAGCATTCCCTTGAAAGATTCCCATTGGGAGAGAGCAAGAAATCAAGGAGAGAAATCTAGGTTTTCCCAACTTTGTTTCACTACTGCTACACTAGAGATGTGTAGCAATAGAGCTTTGGATTCTCCCTTGCTTGCATTTATCTTAGTATTGATCAACAATCTAAATCATTGAGAATGCCCTCATCTCACATAGGAATAAGTGAAATAAGTTTTTCTTAAGGAGAGTTGGAGTAGAGAAAGATATCTTCATCTTTATCTTTTCTTTCTTGCTCTTACTATAGGAGAAAATAGGCAGTAAGATTTTCCTTATTTCAATCAGGTTATTGTTTATGTTTTAATGATCTAAACCACTAGAAATGTTCTCCTACTCAATACAAAGAATTTACCATTGTGTTCAATCAATTTCATTGCATTTTGAATGGGATTTCTATAAGACAACATTAATAAGTACTGTTCTACACTTTTACTATTTGTGATGAATAAGTCATATTATGTATCAAATATCTCCTTTTATGTTAGTTTTCTTCATGATCTAACCATGCAAATGGATTCCTTGACATTCAACTAGTTAAGATAAGAAAATTCACTAAAAATTCAATGTAGAAGTTGGAGAAGGTGACTAACATTATTACGTGCTTACTATTTGCACAGGTGTCACAGATTGTTCTAGTCCATGATGAACTAGCCACATTGCTGATTAAATATCTTCACATCTATAAGTCTTATTGAAAATCTACCGTACCACTAGATTCTTTGTTATTCAATCACACTAACGTGGTGAAATACTTTGCCAAAGTACTCCTGCTTACAATTCTTATGGGGTGAATGCAGGAAAAACTTGCAACACCCTATCACTAATGACACTCTTATGATTTTGCACTTTTATATCTCATTACATTCTTAGCTAATTTTAGGTTGTGATATCTTGTTTTGAAGATAATTTAAGTGAGGAAAATTTTGGTATATGACAATGTCCCTGATAATCACTGGTATTAAAAGTTTATTTTTCTCAATAAATGCTAGTAGCAATCTCTAAAGTTATATTTGCACACTATAGGCACAGGTTTCTCTTTATTCTTATTGTATTTGAGTGAAATTTAATATGGAGGCTCTCAAATACATTTGAAACATGATTTTCTAAGGACATGTTTAAAAATTTTCTCAAAAATTAAAAATATTTAGTCTTATTTATTTCTTTTATCTTTATTTTTCTTTCATTATAAATTTTCTCCTTCTCAATCATTATAACAAGCAAGTAAGTGAAAAATAGATTTTTTAGCATAGTTCTAGGATTTTTTTTTTTTAGTTGTAGCTTAACTTAATTTATTTAATTTTGTATTACTTGAACTTAGAATTAATTAATTTATATTAGGCTAGTTTATTTTTTTGTAGGATTAGAGTGATCCTAGAATAATTAGAGAACACCACTCATTAATTCCCAATGTCTTAAATGTTTAAAAAAATTTAATTTAAAATTTATCTTAAATTGGAAAAGATAGAATTGCCCTTAGTGCAATTCTTTGATTCAATGTCATTATCTTTCATAATGAATAATTGGAATTCATCCCTGATTCATTATAGTTAGGTTTTACATAGAATACTTAGGATTTGGTAATCTATCTGGTTTTTAACAATAGATGATTTCCAAGTTAACTTTTCAAAGGAATCACATTCTAATAAAATGATCATAATTTCAATCTAGTTCTTGAGTTATGTGGAGGAATAATGAGTGGTGGACCCTTGTGATGACCTAGGTTTTTGTAACATGTTTTGTAATTCATTTTTCAAAGGTAGGGCCCTTAATGGTTAAAAATTTTCACAAAGAATACAATGAAAATTCTTTTCTTTTAAATTTGTTTTTAACAAAACCCAAGTCTCACCTCAAGGTACATAATACACATAGACATTTTGTAAAAATAAATTTTTATTGAATACCAAGAATCATCCAGTAGTTCACTCTTACATAGGAGATCAATACTCAACCAATTCTCATATGGGGATTTTCTTTCCAAGAACTCATGTAGTGCCATTTCACTATGCCATGGCATTACACTATGCCATTCATATGTGCATCATAATGCAACATGGCTGTCACAGTGGAGGCCTTCCTATGATTACCCCACCTGACATTTAGCCTCTCTTTGGGCATGGTATCCATCATATAAGTTTCAGGAAGTAGGTTGCCAAACCCTCATAACTTTCCTAGCATAACATCCCCAGTCCTAGGACTATGTAAAACCAAATCACAAGCCACTTTGTTTGTATGTAAAATACATTGTACATATCAGACGACATGTCTGTTTAACTAAGGCTGGAATATTTTCTATGCCCTATTCTTAGGTTTTCCTTAGCCTACACATCTCATTAATTGTTCATCATTTGATTAGATCTTTGGATTAGTTGAATTGGATCATGGAGTTGGATCACTTAGTTGGATCATGTGATTGGATCATTAATATGCTAAGGTACCAAGTATACTTATATCATGAAGGTCTATAATTCTAGATAGAAGATCATGTATGTATGCACATGAATCCTTAATACATTCTTGTACATCCACCTACTTCAAAGTGGTATCGTGGTCTTAATTCATACATCTCAAGTGGTACTCACTCCATATTGTCCATCATGATCTTGATTCATACATCTATCAAACCATACATATAAAGTTAGTCCTCTATACAAGTGTTGTTTTTACATGTATTTGGGTTATCCAATGAGGGATGCCCTAACTTTCCTTGAATCATATGTGATCAAGGTTTCAAACCTTTTAAGTTCACAATCTACACTATAGTAAAATCATAGAACAATACTACAATCTACATTAATATTTCTTTTCATTTTGTTTGTGATCCTTCAAGATCTCTCTTGGATCTTGTTTGATCTTCCTTATTTTATTTACAATTTTTATTAAGATTAGATAATTTACTAACCTTTTATGCTCTTCTTATTATTACTCAACCAGTTAATGTTTTACTAGTTGAGGATAGCTTATTCCATCATAAGTCTAAATAGCTCCTCTTATATCAAATTGGCTAAGGCTTACTAGCTGAATGGTTGAACACAAAGGGGTTACTTCAATCCTCATGTAAGGAGGCGTTTAGAACTCGCAAACATCAATGAAAGGTAGGGGAAGAGCGAGGCTCTTAGCTCGACCTTTCATAAGGTTCCTATTAGCATTTCAACCCTAAGTACTCTTCTAATTGATTTTAATTAAGTCCATGAACATTAAGATGTCATTCAAGGAGTTTCATTATTCTCCTCATTTGGGCCAAGGAAATGATATTCCTTATATTATCCTACTAACTATAGTCCTTACGATCATTAAGTCCATGTCATTCATTCCATGTAAATGTCCTTAAACTCTATTTTCATTTAATTACATTTTCTATGTAATTTTCATCACATAAACATTAAAGCATAATAAATAAATCTAAAATTACATCTAGTATGCAAGAAATGACAATTATAAAAACATTCAATAATTCAAATAAAAATCTAACATGCCATAACTATTCATCATGATCCAATGGTCATAGTTGATTTCTATCCCTTTTAGGATTTATATCTTGATCTTTTCATTTTGCTTTAGATCTAATACATCTCCTTAATGTAATTTCATTATTAGATCATTGATGCTTCTCATCAAGTGATCTAATCCTTCTTGATCCAACCAATCAAGAAGATCTTATGTCTTTTATCCAATTTAAGGGTATAAATCTAAATCTATCCCAAGTTATCATCATCCAGTCCATAAATCCATATGATATTAACTTCGTATCTTCATCCAAACACATCCATACTATCCAATAATCCTTGATCAACTAGATCAAGGAGATTACCATTCATTTTTATGGATCTACTACTTTTAAGGTTAGATCAAGGATGATTGGATAGTATGATCATTCCAAATTTCATTAATCATAAGAATTAGTAATACTTTTCTTTATTAACAGAATTTTACATGCATCAAAATAAAATATTTTTTTTTTTAAGTTCAGTAGGTTCTGCTCATCAAAAGGAAACCAACCCAACTTTTCAATCCCAATTTGGAGTTAAATTAAGATCAGAAATGGAATTTTAAGATTTCAGCCCATTTTAAGGGCTAAAATTTGATCTTACAATTTTTGTTTATTTACTTAATCTAGAAACTCATAAATTATACTATGATCATGGTCCCCAAAGTTTTGGGACCTCCTAAACCCATCCATAGGTTCAGATCTCTATTTTGAGATCATTTTAATCATGATCCAATACTGTTGGAATTGATTTTAGTAATTTTCACAATTAAATTCAGCTAAAAACATATCTCTTATGGGTTCAATAACTTATACATATGACAAGGATTTTATAGAAACTTTATGATCTAAAATCAGAGCTAAATTTAGATCTTAATTGAAAAAATTAAGGTTTCAGTTCAATAATGGACGGCCTAGATCAAATCTAGGCTAACGGGTGCAAGGACAACTAGCGGTCCACACCCGTTACCGCCTATTCTAGGTGGTCGGGGGGAGGTGACTAGCTATAGGCGAGACGGTCTAGATTTAGACCAACGGATCACCCATCGTTAGATCTCCTCCATCCTTTACATCCAATTGGCCAGATTTCATCTCATTGGGTTTTTGGGCCCTAGGAATCCATCCAACGGCTCAAAAAGTTTCATCTAAGCCATCTAAGATGGTGAATCAGGGCATGATCACTGGTACTGGTTCACCGGTGAAGATCACCAGAGAAATAATTCCGATGAGCCTAAAACCCCAAATCAACTTAGGGAAAATGAAGAGGGGGATAAGATCCACCTACCTGGGGTGTTCTGAGTCTTGAAACTTGGCCAAAAAATAAGACAATCCACACCTAGGATAGATGTCATCAGAGCTACTGTTTTACAATGATTTGGCCAATCAATACTCAGCTGATTAATGTAAAATGATAGGGCTTTTGTGTATTTGAGAGTGTTGGAACTTTTGAACGGAGTGGACTAAGGTTTCAATGGTCCATAATGGATGCCTAATTGAAAAACCTTAGCAAGGTGAAAACTCTATTTGTCAGGGATGACTGGTCTATAGACACGCCCATTGGTTCAGAGGGAATATTCACCCGGGTGCGTCTGTGCATGTGTTAATAGAAGAAAATAAAGAGGGAGAAAGAAGGAAGAAAAGAGAGAGAAGGGGGAGGAGTTTTGAGATGAAATTTTGGTAGAGGCTTGGGAATTTCATGGTGAATTTTGTGAACTTTTTGGGGGATTTTTTTTCTAAGGTATTTGTAGCATTTTTGGAATTATTCATGATTATATGTAATTATGATGTTTCATTTCTTTTTATTATGAAATGGTCATTGGATTCCCACTACCACCTCCTTCTCCACTAGCAAGTGGTAGTGATTTGACTCATGATTACATGTTTTCTAGTCATTGGATCCCTTTGTGGGCCTCAAAGAGGTGTGAAAGGACCATTTTGCCCTTTTAATTCTAGAAATGGAGAAAAATAGGGTTTATTCCCATGAACTCAGAATTGAGTGTACTTAGTGGCATTGGAATTATATTTTTGAGTACATTCCAAATTTTTATGAATTAGGTCTCGGTTATGAGTAAAATTACCATTTTACCCTTTTATTCATAAAAATGGAGAAAAATACAAATTTTTCATCCGAACTCAGAATTTGTCGTGCTTACAAGCCTTTTGAAGGGTTTGTCGAGTATGTTTTCAATTATAGATGTATTATATCTTGATTCTATTTCTATGAGAAGTGTATTTTTAATAACCTTAATATTTTAGCCTGATTTAATTTCACTATTTATTCAATCTCTTTACAAAAGTTGGGGGTGTTGCCATAATACCTTGACTAAAGGAATAGATTTGGACCTCAATTGTTGCTCTTTCTTGTCCAAGATCCGAATTGCCCTTTCTTTAAAGGATAAATCTATATTTAACAGTTTAGGTATCCTTTGAAGCAAATGAGTCTCATCTGGAATGTATTTCTGTAACATAGATACATGAAATACATTGTGTACCTCTAAAAGTTGGGGTGGTAGGGCTAATTTGTAAGCCACCAGACCAACACTTTCCAAAATTTCAAACGGACCAATATACCTTGGACTGAGTTTCCCCTTACTTCCAAACCTCCTTACTCCCTTAACTGGTGAAACCTTCAAAAACATGTGGTCACCTGCTTTGAATTCCAGGGTTCGGTGTCTTTTATTCACATAGCTTTTCTGATGACTATGAGCAACCAACAATCTTTTCTTTATTATTCTCACCTTGTCTGTACATTGTTCCACTAGTTCTAATTTTATCAACTTACTCTCTCCCACGTCATCCCAACAAGTTGGCAATTGACATGGTCGTCCATATAATGCTTCATATGGTGCTATACCAATACTTGCATGGAAATTGTTATTATACACTAACTCCAGTAGTGGAAGATGCTCATCCCAACTTCCTCTCCAATTTAGTGCACAAGCCCTTAGCATATCTTCTAAGGTTTGAATGGTCCTTCTGATTGACCATAAGTTTGGGGATGAAAGGTTGTACTAAAATTTAGTGATGTCTCCAATGCCTGTTGCACGGTCTTCCAACTTCTAGAGGTAAACCTTCCATCTCGATTAGAGATGATGGAGAGTGGGACCCCCTGAAGATTGATTATTTCTCTTACATATAACTGGGCTAAACTATAGACAGATTGGTTTTGTTTGATCGAAAGGAAGTGTGTTGACTTGGTTAGCCTGTCAACTATTACCCAAATCATTTCATGACCTGCCCAAGTACTTGGTAACCGTACAACAAAGTCCATGGTGATATGTTCCCATTTCCATTCTGGTAGTTCCAAGGTTTGTAGTAATCCAACTACTCTTTGAAGTTCAGCCTTCACTTGATGGAAAGTTAAGCACTTAGCCACACATTCCCCGATATCTCTCTTCATTCCTTCCCACCAAAAATTTCCTTTTAAATCTTGGTACATTTTTGTTCCTCTAGGGTGTATAGAAAATTTGGATTGATGGGCTTCATGTAGTAGTGCTTTTCTCAAACTTGAGGGAACAACAAGTCTTCCTTAGAACCAAATACCCCCATTTGAAGCTTTACTTAAACTCGTCTTTCCTCACATTTCTTGGATTGTTATATCCCCTTCTTGAGCCTTTAAGATTTGTTCAAAGAAAGCTAACTTAATGGTGACATTAGCTAATACTACTTTTATGTGTCTACTTAGTGCATCAGCCACTACTTCACCCTTCCAGGATGGTATTGAATTACAAAATCATAATCCTTAATATATTCCATCCACCTTCTTTGTCTCATATTTAGATAAGCTTGGGTGAAAATATACTTAAGGCTCTTGTGATCGGTGAATACATTGAATTTCTCCTTATACAAGTAATGTGACCAAATTTTTAAGGCAAACACTACCGCCACAAGTACTAGGTCGTGTACCATGTAGTTCATTTCATGTTTCTTCAATTGTCGTGAAGCATAAGCAATGACCTTCCCATTTTGCATCAGTACACTTCCTAACCCTTTTCCTGAAGCATCACAGTATATATCTCATAACCTCCACTCCCAAATGGCAAGGACAATACTGGTGTTATTATTAACCTCCTTTTTAACTCTTGAAAACTCCTACACATTCATTAGTCCAAGTAAACTGTACTCCTTTTCTAGTCAAAAAAGTTAAAGGAAGAGCTATATGGGAAAATCCTTGGATAAATCTACGATAATATCTAGCTAACCCCAAAAAACTTCATATTTCAATTACTGTCTTTGGCTATTCCCAATTCATTACTTCTTCCACCTTGGTTGGGTCTACCTCTACTCCATTTTGGGAAATTACATGCCCTAGAAAGTTGAATTTTTTCAACCAAAATTCACACTTAGTAAATTTTCCAAATAGTTTGTGTCTTCTAAGTGTATTTAATACAATCTGTAAATGCTCCTGATGTTCTCGTATACTAGTAGAATAAATCAGTATATTGTCGATGAATACAATTACAAATTTATCCAAAAATTCCTTGAAAATTCTATTCATCAAATCCATAAATACAATAGGAGCATTGGTTAATCCAAAAGCCATCAACAAAAATTCATAATGTCTGTATCAGGTTCTAAATGTAGTTTTGGGTATATCTTCACCTTTGATACGCAATTGATGATATCTTGATCTAAGGTCAATTTTGGAAAAGACCTTAGTAGATTGGAGTTGATCAATGTGAGGTAGAGGGTATCTATTTTTTATTGTCACATTGTTCACCATCTAATAATTGATATATAACCTCATAGACCCATCTTTCTTTTTCACAAATATCATTGGTGCCCCCCATGGTGAACTATTTGGTCGGATAAACCCTTTGTCCAACAATTCCTGCAGTTGATTCTTCAATTCCCTTAACTCAGCTGGGGCCATCCTATAGGTTGCTTTATAAATTGGAGTTGTACTAAGAATTACTTTGATGGTAAACTTAATTTCCCTATGGGGTGATAAACCTGGGAGTTCTTCAGGAAACACATCTTGGAATTCCCTGACAATGTCAATTTATTCTATCTTGGGCTATTCAACATTCAAAGCAACTACAGTTGCTAAAAATGCCTAACATCCCTTGGACACATATTTGGCAGCCTTCATAGCTAATACGATAGAGTTGTTCTAACCATTTGGTTTTCCATGCAATATTAGCATTTCTTCTCCTGGAATTTAAAAGTGATTTTCTTTTTACGGCAGTCCATCATTACCCAGTACTTTGCTAGCTAATCCATACCCAGTATTATATTAAAACCTATCATGTTTAGTAAAATGAGGTCTATACCCATTCTTTTCCCTTGTACTTCAACAGGTACATCATGAAGATATTCTTGTAATCTAACTATTTTTCCCACTAGTGTTATCACATCTAAATAGAATCCCAATATCTCCACTATCAATTGTATACTAGATGCAAATATAGATGATATGAAAGAATGGGTAGATCCAGAATCAAACAGTACTTTGGCATGGTGATTAAATACTAGCAATGTACCTTCAATAACTGCATTAGATGTACTAACCTCTCTGTTAGTAATGGCGAACACCCTTCCTTGATGATGCGATACATTCTTAGGTTTTGCACCCTTAACTACCAAGGGTTTGTTATAGTTATTAGAGAAATGCCCTAACTCACCGCACTTGTAACATTTGATAGGAGGTTGCAGTGGTTGTGGTGTTGGATTGCGACACTCATTGCCTAGATGATATACTCTGCATTTGGGGCATGGTCTTCATTTAGCTTGATTCCTTTGATGGATAGAGGGCTTGAAGTTGTTTGGTTGTCTCTTGCCCTTCTTGAAATGTTTTTGATGATAATTGCCCCCCCTCCAAGTTTAGTGAATTGGTTTCTCTTATAGTCTTCTTCGAATTTAGAAGCCATCTCAACACACTTGCTCATAGTTGTAGGGTTGGTTCTTAGCACCTTCGTTCTTAGCCTTAGGTGTAGCCCTTCCATAAAATGATCCACTGTGTGCCTTTTAGTATCACATATATGGCTTGTAAATCTTTTTAGTTGAATGAATTTATTTTCATAATCAACAATCGAAAGGTTTCCTTGTTGTAGATCAAAGAACTCCTTCCTTCGGACTTGCACATGGACTAGTAAATATTTTTCATTAAAAATTTCCTTAAATTTTTCCCATGAAATATCTTTAGGATTGGAGAAGAAATTCCTTTGTGCTAATCTCTACCAGAAAGTTGCTTCTTGCTTCAATATATATGTGGCCAACTTGACCTTCAGATTCTCTAGAGTCCTTAATACACTGAAGGTCTTCTCTACTTCATAGATTCATTCTTCAGCTTTCTCGGCATCACCCTTGCCATTGTAGCTAATAACCATCTTCTGGAACCTTTCCACCATCTTGTCTATCTTTTCAAGTGTCAATTGAGAGGTTTCCAACACTCCACTAGGTACAAGAGAAGAATTATCCTGTGCTAGAGTTGGAGTATTCTGTCTGGGTATAGGAGCACTGGGTCCTATGTCAGGTTGAGCCTGGGCTTGAATACTTGGTGCTTCAACTACAGTAGCCTGAGGCTATATAAGCTAAGGAAGAAGATTCCTCAATACCCTAATCATCACCTCCTCCAGATTATTCCCAGATGATCCTTCCATAACATTCTCAGGTTCCCTTTGAGCCATCCATCTATTTGCCCTTTTTGGTGGCATCTGCTCAAAACCCAGATTTCTATATAAGTATTCTACTTAACCCATTTCTAATATATCATAATTTGGATTATTCCCTTGAACATACTGGGGTTGTGAGTGACTGGATGAATGGATGATACCAACTGTGACAACCCAGGTTTTTATAACACGTTTTGTAATACATTTTTCACAAGTAGGACCCTTAATGGTAAAAAAAATTCGCAAACAATATAGTGGAAATTCTTTGCTTTTAAATTCATTTTTAAAAAAACCTAAGTCTTACCTCAAGGTACATAATACACATAGACATTTTGTACAATTAAAATTTTATTGAACACTAGGAATCATCCAGTAGCTCACTCTTACACAACCCCTATGTTATAATTGCAAACCATTGTCCAAATTACATAATCCAAATTTCAAACCTCACCTTCCATTAAAACTCTCAATACAATACAATGCTCTCAAATAAAAATACATGTCTTCAGGGGACGTACCCTGATTGATTATTCTCTTCAAGTCTTCTACCATCTCGAGCTCCTAATTCTCCTTCTCTGTTTCTGAGATATTGTAAACATTTAAACATTTACAATATCTCAGTAAGCTATGCTTGGTATGAGATACAAAAATATACTACTTCACTAATATAAGAATACACAAGTCAGTCATTATTCCAATGTGGTTAACTATTCATGAGTTATCTCAACATAGAATATATACGTTATTTACATAGTATAGGATAAATCTATTAAAATAGAGAAAATTGCTCATAACTTGTTCCTTCCCCTTGCTATATTTCCACTTAGGAGATCAATATTCAACCAATTATCATACGGGGATTTTCTTTCTAGGAACTCATGTAGTGGCATTTCATCATGCCTTGGCATTACACTATGCCTATCATATGTGCATCATGATGCAAAATACTCAAGGACTACTATGTTGCAGTCTAAATTCATATAGCATGCCTAGATAACTGCATAATAATCCACTAATACCAATTGTGGAAATAACAATGTGCATGTTCGCATGGGGCGAACCATGGCCATCATAGTGGTGACTAGTGATGACCCAGGTTTTTCCATGCATTTTAAAATGTAATATCTAATTCCTAGGGCAGGATAGATCCCTATTGTAAAACATTTTTGGAAAACAATGCAACGCAGCAGAAAATCTTTTGATTTAAATTCATTTTGAAAACCCCCAGTGTCATTTGCTTTCGAGATGAGTAAAGTAGTTTTGAAAATTTCAGAAATCTGAAACCGAAAGGTAGAGTGTTTACTTACATTGATACTTGTCTTCTCTTCATTCACTTGACCATAGCATTAACATGTTATGATGCTTCTTCTAATTCTGTGTAGAGCTAATTTGGAAAAATAATATATTAGGGTGAGTATTTGTCATACTCAATAGGTGATTTGATACTACTATTTTGAAAACACGGTGGGCAACATGCATGATTCCAAGAGCCTTTCATGTAAAACATCAGTGATTCCTTTTGTGTAAGCATGCATAGTTATGCATAAAACATAAGCTTATTGAAGCAATTTCAAACATGGAATCCTTTCTCATAATCTAGTATTCAACGATATAAATGTGATCAAAATCATAAAATAGAAATCAATAGATCCATAAACAAAGATCTCAGAGAATGCATCAAACCAGCGAGTCAAATATAATAATCATGAAACTCTTAAAATAGTCATTGTTCACAGTAGATGCAAGTATCATGCACATGAGTCCCTCGGCGTACACGTCACGCGAACTAGTCATAAGTACTCGTATACGACCATCTCGATGCTATATGTATTTCAATCAAACTGAAATTATAGGGTCACTATGCTCACGACCAAAACCCCTCTGAAAGGGTGCCGTGAACACCTCTAGTGGTCGTCCCTGTTTACCACAGCAGTCAGGGAAGGGACAATGCCATTTTTGGCAGTGATACCATCCACCTTTTTGTTGGGTGGAGGCCGAGAGGCCAACCCCATACATACACAACCTCTCAGCATAGTGCCCACTAGGCTCAATAGCCCAAAAGCATTTATAGATAAATCCAAAGCTCAATCATCGTAAATCATGCAATTTATGCACTCATTCATTGTAAATCATGTAATTTTATGCAATCATTCTCAATGTCCTCTTTGGGTCCCTCAAACTGCTTGGCCCTCACAACTGCCTAAACAGTGTCTTTTGGGCACTCCAGCATCTTTAGGCAACCCACGAGGATAGGCAATTATCCAAATAATCCAAATGCAATTATTTTCAAAACATGTGAGCAATGCATAAAATCTGTTCATGCCAATAATTGCATTTAAGTTCATAAATCATATAGACAATTTTGCATGCTCGTGTAAAAATATCATATCTCAAAAAGCATACTAGATAAGGCAATAAAGTCAAGTAAATCATGTAGAGTTTGGAATGCCTTTGAAAACTTAGTAGTATCAGACTACCTACCTCGATGTTTTCTAGAGTCACGTCCTTCATTACTCAACCCGACCCTGGGTCTCTTTATAAAATCCTAGATATGAATGGATAACAAGGATTCCATATCATTTTCTATCTATTTATCAATCACTATTTGGACCTTTAGATTAATGGATAGATTTGCCTTTTTGGTCAGATCGCCTGTCCTAATGCTTTGAATGGGTTTACACTTGACTTGGATAGTTGGATCTATAATTCAAAGGTTAATAGATGGAATTTAGAGTAGATCTAGGCATGTTGTTCCTCTAATAGACCCAAACAAATCAATCTATGAATTTTGATCATCTTTGATCGTGTAGATCTATGAGATCTCTAGAGTTTTTTAGCTCTACTCATATAGAATAGTCCTCTGATCCTAAGTTTTATTGTCTCATTTGGTCCGCATCATCAATATGGACACAACGGTTCTTTCGGATCATCAATCGGAGTCCTACAGGTCCTAAAGTTGCATATTTAGTGTTGCACGGTCAAGGACGAACCAAATTCGTCCCTGCAACCCTATGCGTCATGGTTCCCAGGATGCCTGTGAGTCCCGGTCGAACCATGACCATGGTCGCATGTGTGAGCACACCTGAGTGATGCATCACAACATGCATCTCAGAAGTACGTCGCGCGGATGCTTCTTCGACGCGAGGCATCGGCATCATGGCTTCCGGGATGCCCTGCGCGTCCTGGTCTAGTCGGGACTCTATCTGCACAAGGTGCACGAGCAGATCCCACCCCAGGGAAGGTGTCACAGGCATGCGTTATGCACGTGCATCCCCGGGGTGCCCTGGTCGACAGGTTTTGGAGGGAACCTCTCTTCTTCGGGTTTCTTCAACGTTCCCCAGCTGGGAAACACCAGATCCAGCCTAGATCTAGCCCGGCTGAGAGGTAACTTAGAGAGAGAGAGAATAAGGGAAAGAGGGCTTACCTGGGCAGCCTGTAATGGTGGTCTTGGTGGTGGGTATGGCCCCTTCCACGTTGAAACCTAGCTTGCTGGGTTTTTGGGGTGAGGGCAGCCAGAGGTAAAACGAGGAAAATAGGATGGTTAGGGGAGAGGGGGAAGTAGGCTTTATAACCATGCTATGGCAGTGCCGCCATTTCTTCTGGTATTGCCTTGTAGAGGCAGTGCTGGAAGTCCCTGGAAGCCGTTGGAAGGGGAAGACAATGGGGGGTGTCATTATCAAAACGGCCCCCTGCATTTTTTGTCCTTTTTTGTTTTTAGATTCAATTTACAAAAATGCCCTCAATCTTTAAATGCTTATAACTTCTTCATGCGAACTACATATTCAGTGTTGGACTCCATTTTGAGTGTAGAATTTAATGGTACTAATTTTTCTCACAAATTTCTATGTTTCTTATTTAATTTAAGATAAAACATCCAACTACCTCTTAAGACTGGTAAACATATATTAATTCCCAAAATAGATAAGTTACAGCATCAGTGGTAAGTGGTAAACATTATAGTTGTTCTTCATACAAAATGTCTTCAAAATTTGGGTCATTACATGACCTTCTCATGATTGGCCTACCCGACATTTAGCCTCTCTTTGGACATGGCATCCATTATATAAGTTTTAGGAAGTGGGTGGCCAAACCCTCATAACTTTCCTAGCATAGCATCTCCAGTCCTAGGACTGTGCAAAACCAAATCAAAAGCCACCATGCTTGTATTAAAATATATTGTACATATCAGACAATGTATCTATTTAACTAAGGCTGGAATATTTTCTATGCCCTATTTTTAGGGTTTCCTTAGTCTGCATATCTCATTAATGGTTCATCACTTGATTAGAGCATTGGATTAGTTGAATTGGATCATGGAGTTGGATCACTTAGTTGGATCATGTGAGTGGATCATTAATATGCTAAGGTACCAAGTATACTTATATCATGAGGGTCTACAATTCTAGACAGAAGACCATGTATGTATACACATGAATCCTTAATACATTCTTGTGCATCCACCTACCTCAAGGTGGTATCATGGTCTTGATTCATGCATCTCGAGTGGTATTCACTCCATATTGTCCATCATGATCTTGATTCATACATCTATCAAACCATACATATAAAGTTATTCCTCTATACAAGTGTTGTTTCTAGATGTATTTGGGTTATCCAATTAGGGATGCCCTAACTTTCCTTGAATCACATGTGATCAAGGTTTTAAACCTTCAAAGTTCACAATCTACGCTATAAGTAAAATCATAGAACAATACTACAATCTACATTATATTTCTTTTCTTTTTGTGTGTTATCCTTCAAGATCTCTCTTGGATCTTGTTTAATCTTCCTTATCTTATTTACAATTTTTATTAAGATTAGATAATTTACTAACCTTTTATGCTCTTCTTATCATTACTCAACCAGTTAATGTTTTACTTGTTGAGGATAGCTTATTCCATCCTAAGTCTAAACAACTCCTCTTATGTGAAATTGGCTAAGGCTTACTAGTTGAATTGTTGAACACAAAGTGGTTACTTCAATCCTCATGTAAGGAGGCATTTAAACCTCGGTCAATGAAGGTAGAGGAAAAACAAGGCTCTATTAGAGAACCCTCTTAACTACCATGTTCATCATTCATTAGTGTGACCTTAGCTTGACCTTTCATAAGGTTCCTATGAGCATTTCAACCCTAAGTACTATTTCAAATTAATTTTAATTCAGTCCATGAACATTAAAGTGTCATTCATGGAGTTTCATTATTCTCCTAATTTGGGCCAAAGAAATGATATTCCTTATATTATCCCACTAACTATAGCCCTTACTATCATTAAGTCCATGTCATTCATTCCATGTAAATGTCCTTAAACTCTATTTTCATTTAATTACATTTTCAATGTAATTCTCGTAACATAAGAATTAAAGCAGAATAAATAAATAAATAAATAAATCTACAATTAAATCTGCTCAGCAATAAATGACAATTATAAAAACATTCAATAATTCAAATGAAAATCTAACATGCCATAACTATTCATCATGATCCGACGGTCATAATTGATTTCTATCCCTTTTAGGATTTAGATCTTGATCTTTTCATTTTGCTTTAGATCTAATACATCTCCTTAATATAATTTCATTATTAGATCATTGATGCATCTCATCAAGTGATATGATCCTTCTTGATCAAACTGATCGAGAAGATCTTAAGTCCTTTTATCCAATTTAAGGGCATAGATTTTAATCTATCCCAAATCATCATCATCCAGTCCATAAATCCATACAATATTAACTTTGTATCTTCTTCCAAACACATCCATACTATGCAATCATCCTTAATCAACTAGATCAAGGTGATTACCATTCATTTTTATGGATCTTACTACTTTTAAGGTTTGATCAAGGATGATTGGATAGTATGATCATTCCAAATTTCATTAATCATTAGAATTAGTAATACTTTTCTTTATTAACATAATTTTACATACATCAAAAAAATCATCAATATTAACTTTGTATCTTCATCCAAACGCATCCATACTATGCAATCATCCTTGATCAACTAGATCAAGGAGATTACCATTCATTTTTATGGATCTTACTACTTTTAAGGCTAGATCTCTTAATTAAACATAGATCAGTCACTTATAACCATTGAATTCATGTTTCAAAATCACAAGATCATCAATGGATTAGAATTATATAGTTTGATCATTCCAAATTTCATTAATCATACAAATTAGTAATACTTTTCTTTACTAACAAAATTTTACATGCATCAAAACGTAAATTTTTTAAGTTCAATAGGTTCAACTCATCAAAAGCAAACCAACCCACATTTTCGATCTCAATTTGGAGTTAAATTGAGATCATAATTGTGATTTTAAGATTTTAGCCCGTTTTAAGGGTTGAAATTTGATCTTACTATTTTTGTTTATATACATGATCTAAAAACTGATAAATTTTACTATGATCATGGTCCTTATGGTTTTGGGACCTTCTAAACCCATCCATCGGTTTAGATCTCTATTATGAGATCATTTTGATAACGATCCAATATTGTTGGAACTGATTTTAGTAATTTTCACAATTAAATTCAATTAAAAACATGTATCTTATGGGTTCAGTAACTTGTACATGTGACAAGGATCTTATAGAAACTTTCTAATCTAAAATCAAAGCCAACTTTAGCTCTTAATTGAAAAAATTAAGGTTTCAGTTCAAAATTGGAAGGCCCAGAAAAAATTTGGGCTTATGGGTGAGGGGACAACCAATGGCCCATGCCCGTTACCACCTATTCTGGGTAGTTAGGTGGAGGTGACATGCTATAGGAGAGACGGTCCAAATCTGGACCGTCGGATCACCCATTGCCGGATCTCCTCCATCCTTTACATCCAACTGCCCAGATTTCATCTCCTTAGGTTTTTGGGCCCCAAGAATCCATCCAACAGCTCAGAAGTTTCATCTAAGGCATCCAAGATGGTGAATCAGGGTGTGATCACCGGTACTAGTTCACCGGTGAAGATCATCGAAGAAATAATTCCAATGAGCCCAAAACCCAAAATCAACTTAGGGAAAATGAAGAGGGGGATGAGATCAACCCAAGATAGATTTTACTGGAGCTACTAATTTTTGAAGGTTTGGCTGATGAATACTCCACTGATTAATGTAAAATAATAGGGATTTTGGGTATTTGAGAGTGTTCGAACTTTTGAAAGGAGTGGATTAAGACTTCAATGGTCCAAAATGGATACCTAATTGAAAATTCGTAGCATGGTGAAAATGCTGTTCTTCGAGGACGACTTGCTTACAGACGCGCCTAATGGTTCAGAGGGCACATTCACCAAGGTGCGTCTGTGGACGTGCTAATAGAAGAAAATACAAAGGGAGAAAGAAGGAAGAAAAGAGAGAGAAGGGGGAGGAGTTTTGAGTTGAAATTTTGGCGGAGGCTAGGGAATCTCATGGTTAATTTTGTTAACAATTTTAGGGATTTTTTTCTGAGGTATTTGTATGAATTTTTAGAATTTTTCATAATTATATGTAATTATCATGTTTATTTGTTTTTATTATTAAATGGTCATTGGATTCCTACTACCACCTCCTTCTCCACTAGTAAGTGGTAGTGCTTTGATTCATGATTACATGTTTTCTGGTTGTTGGATCCCTTTGTAGGACCCTTGTGGTCCTCACAGAGGTGTGAAAGGACCATTTTGCCCTTTTAATTTCAAAAATGGAGAAAAATAGGGTTTATTTCCATAAACTCAAAATTGAGAGTACTTAGTGGCGTTGGAATCATATTTCTGAGTACAGTCTCCAACTCTACACTAGTAGTACAATACCTAGTGTCAGATAATTCACAGAAAAGGAAAAGTCGCTTTACCAAGAGCAGATGGAGTTAGAGATACACTAACTCTTTCTACTAATTTTTTATGTATTAGGTCTTGGTTATGAGTAAAATTACCATCTTATCCTTTTATTCATAAAAATGGAGAAAAATATAGATTTTTCATCCTAACTTAGAATTTGTCGTGCTTACAGTCATTCTAAAGGTTTCGTCGAGTATGTTTTCAATTATACATGTCTTATATCTTGATTATACATCTATGAGAAGTGCATTTTTAATAACCCTAATATTTTAGCCTGATTTTTCTTGAAATTTTCAATTTTATTATTTATTCAATCTCCTTACAAAAGTTGGGGGTGTTACAACCCTAATGCTAGTCAAGGCAATCTCTAATCCTAACCTTCAATCATAGTTATTTTCTTGATTCAAAGAAATCTAATCCATTTGATCATTCACCACCTCATCCTATAATCTTTCTAAGGTAAATATTTTAGGATAATTAGAGTACAATAATTTGGTGCTTTACGCTCATACTACATCCTTCCTGTGGATTCAACCCTAGAATACTTGAATTTACTAAGTGTTCGCCTGTAGGAAAACTCTCAACAACATGTTTGTTGTATATCAGTGTAGGTTTAGATTTTGCATTTGCATTAGCATTCATTGTATATTATTTTGTATTCAATTGTTCACACATAGGTTTAGGCACCATCAGTGGAGTGTAGGTACGATTCGTCTTACCTTTTTGTCATGGGTTTATTATTTTCTTACCCATGGTTTTCAATCTGAAACATTGAGGATAATGTTCAATGATTTGGAGGATAATGTTCAATTTAAATTTAGGGTTGGGGTGTTTTCAGAGTTGATGTGTTCATCATATGTTTTTGACAACTTTTGTTTCAAAACTACTTTTAAGAACTAAACTTGGATTTTGGATTTTTTCAAGATGTTTTTGGAAAGTTTCTTTACATGGATTAGAATTTGGAAATTTTTTAAAATTCAATGTTATCTTTGAACTTTGGCTTATTAACAGAATTTTATACAATTTTCATCCCTTTTTGGTTCTTCAATGTGAAATCGTACGAAGAAAAAATATAGTGAAGAAGGAGATCTCATTCTCCCATGCCATACATGAAGAAATCCTAAGTTGGAGAAGAGAAGCATGTAAGGAGATAATCACCCAAACCATTCATCTTCATCCCCCTATCATCATATCTCCCCATATTCTCTCTCATTCTCCATAAACATCACACCTCCACCCGTCTCTCTATTTCCCTTTCATGTTAACTTTTTCCCAGCTTTTATCATCCAATGCATAGCATCACACCTCCACTTCCTCATCCATCAATCCACGCATCACTCCTTTCCTATCCACCGTCCACACAACCCCATCATCTCCTCCATCTCTCATTCCCACGCATTGTACACTCTTTCACCCCCACACCATCTCCTCTCTTATAAAATCATGCACCATCAAATCCTATCTATCCCTCTTTCCTAAGCATTCCACACCTTCCACCTTCAATTTCCTATTAGCTATCTTCCCCATGCAAGCTTCACACTTCATATCTCTTCTATCTCTTTCAAACTTTAACGAATTTCCCATAAAGCCCTTTCTCCCACTCTTGTTCTCCTTCTCATATCCCTAATTCCTATCTTCCTTTCACGCATACACCCCACCTCATCTCTCTTATCATGCCCCACCATCTTCTACACTCCCTTCCCATCATCTTTCCCTTAAGCATACCTTCTTTCCGTCCTTCTTCACATCCTACGAGTGGTTTAGTAATTGGTGAGTATCTTTTAGGATAGTGGCTATTGGGTGATGTCCTTTAACCTTGTTGAGTGACACAACAAGGATAAGATATTGATTGGATGATGTTAGAATGGTGGTAGCACGAGTTGGAGCAATATAACTGGGGATTGTTGAGTGACACAACTAAGAGACTTATGGTGCGCATGTTGCACCACGTGGTGCGCGTATCGCGCCTGGCCGTGACGCGTGTCAACGCGTGGTGCGCTACTGTCGCGCCTCACATAGCATTGCCTGTACGCCGAGTGTCGCACTCTCTGCCCGGTTGCAGGTCGCCATTGCCAGAAATGGTGACCGGACTTGTTCACCGTCAACGGAGACGACCGCCGGAATTCGGTCACTAGCGACCCCAAGTGCTCCATTTTTTGCTATTTTTACACCTATTTGTCTAGTTTTTCATGTAACATTCCATTTCTACCCTCCATTTTCACAAATTCCTTCATTATCTATCGTTTTTTCATGATTTTTGTTACGTTCCTAAAAACCCTCACCATATCTCTTGCATTATCACATTCAAGATGAACGGTCCAGATCCTCATCTAACACCGTTTCATTGACTTATTTTTGGAGCAAAAGTAACACATATTATCCACCGAAAAATGGTAGTCCACGTGTTTTTTGGCGCTAAACAAGGAAATCCAGGAATGGAAGGGACAAGGATGGCCTACCTTAGTCGTTCCATCACCAATGCTGCAAGGGTCTAGCTTCCTCATCGCAGATTATATCCAAAGATGCTGTTTTTTTGGTGGCCGGTCACGGGGGACCAGGGGGGAACGAGAGAAGGGGGAGGGAAGTGCATTTAAGGCACTCCCCCCTCTTAAGTGCATATATATCATTATTTTATTTTATTTTTATTGTTATTTTTATTATATATAAATATATTTGATGACCAGTATTTAATGTTGAAATCATCACCTGCTAAGATGAGCGGCAGGGATGATTTCTATGGGCCTCACATGTGTCATGACAATTTTGCCCTTATAAATAATTTCATTTAAGTACTAAATTTAAAATAATTTAGCATTTTTACTCCAATCTCCAATTTTAGCACTTTCAGTGGCATTGGACTCCATTTTTCGAGCACATCTCAAATATTGAGGTTTTAACTCGAGATTCCATCTCTAAATTTCTTAAATTCTCAATTTTCCAAAATTCGTAAAAATTAACTATTCTAGAATTTAAAAGAGCAACTGTTACATAAAGCAACCATCAAATCTTTTATCATCTTCTCTTTGGATATTTTGAGCTCTACTATCCAATAAGGGTTGGGTAAATTGTACTTGGGCCTTTTCTGTCAAGCACCTCCTGCTTGTCATCAATTATTTTCTCTAGTTTGTTTGATTTTTCCCTCATGGGATGATAAAGATCATTTTGATAAAGGTAATCTTCTATTTACATCTTCTAGAATTTGAAGTTCAATCCATTGGACATCTTGATTCTCACTTTTCTTCATCTGACATCAGTCCCACTTGAAAAGGGCCCTGATACTAGTTGTTATGAAGATGCAAAAATAAGGATGAAAAAAAGAACAAATAAGAAAGAACACACAGATTTACATGGTTCCCTATGAATTGAGGTACATTCACAAACTCGCACTAATTTCACTAGGGGCTCTACCCCCACATCCTCGATGAGCTAATCACTCAACTTGATTAGCCTTATGGCCCACCTCCAAACCCCTAGTATGTAGTGCAACATAGTTCAATATGGGCACAACAAGATCAAGCCAATCAAACTCGACATTCACAATAATTTAGTCAAATTTTACCTTATACTTTGAGTTGGGAGGGGTTTTTTTTGTGGATGATATTTCTAGAAAAATATTCTCTATTCCTCTCTAAAATCAAACCTTGTTTGTCTTCCCTGCTGTAATTTTTCTCCATTTCTCCATTTTCAAGTTGCTCTATTTTTTGTCTAACTTTATATAGTACGGTTGTAGCAAATGAAACCTAATTTCATATGTTATCTAAATTGATTCAAAAGCTTCTTACAATGTCATCTTATCAAGGTACTTATTGGCTACTTTTTTTTCTTCTAAAATCCGCTATAAGTTTCATCATCCGATCATATTTTTTCCATTTTATTAGGTGGGATTTTGATTTTAGTAGTAACATTAGATTTTAGAAGGCTTGGTTTGGATTTTGAGAGGAAAGTATTGGAGTTCAATTTTGAATTCATGAATTTGATGGTTATAACAAGAAGTATCAATAGATATTGCTATAAATCTTTTATACCCCAAGAAGAAACTCATTTGTATTTTCATTTTCTATGAAGCAGGCATTTCTCTTTCACAAATCTTAGAGAGTAAAGTTGGTCAGATCTTACTAACCTACTCGAATCCATGAAATTAGTTTGCATGCAGAAATCAATATAGTTGATGAATTGTTAGCCTTCCATGATTTTAAAATATCAATGCCTTATATTTTCATGAGGATTGAAGCATTCTATGCATTTACCATTTCATAAACATTTAGTCTTACTAAGATCATTTTTAATGCATAACACATAATCATTCTAAATTTGTTCTTAACATATAGTCCTTCAAGGCATTCATCATGCCTGATCATTTAGAATATCATGATTAATGTCTAAGTTGTTTGTCATTCAATGGCTTGAGATAATTTATAAAGATTGAGTCATTTAATATTATCATTACTATGTGTATAGGTAGTCATCCAACCCACTTTCCTTCGTAAACACACTACATTTCAAATGCATGTACGATTTAGTATATCATAATACAGAATCACTCAAAATTGTTGATTAATCCAACACATTAGTATGCTAATAATGATAAAACCATCAATTTGGACAAGTTAATATGTATCATAATGCTAATGGTAAAACCATTAGCTAAATATAAGCATTAAAGCACAGCAATTGAAGACAAAGTTAGTCGGTAAAACCAAATAGCATAGTACATGCTCAAAGTCTAGTTGTTAACAAATCAACATTTGATAAATCTTCAATTTGGAAAAGTTAAAATTTGTTCATGGTTTTAAAAGTGAATTATCAATTACATATGCACATAAATTGTCCTCATCAAATCAAGTAAAAATAAATAAAAATGAACATAACTGTGAAAATTGGGTGGCGTGCACTTAATGGAATAAGCTCACTTAGAGGATACTCACTCTAGCCCCATCTAATCTTCCCTAAAAATATAGTTACTCTCCATCTATGGCATACAATGTCATTAGCTTCCTTATAGAGTCAACTAAAGCTCGGTGCTTAGCCAACCAGTCAATGGCCAATACAAAATCAAAATTGGTCATGCTCAGCACAATGAGATTTGGACTCAAACTCTTGCTTGAGATAATCATAGGAATGCCTTGGACAAACTCCTATACGTTCATTAGTTCACTGACCAATGTGCTAACCTCTAAAATAAATGCTAATCTACTCATAGGAGCATCCAAGCATGCAGGAAAACTATGAGAGATAAAGGAATGTGTGGATCCAGGATCAATAAGTACATGTGCAAATATGTCTGCAACAAGAGGAGTACCTTCCACCATAGTGCTAGATGCACAAGCCTGGCCGGTGGTTAAGGGTAAACACTCACCCTTGACTCTTGGGCTCTTGGTCTTGTTGACTTGCCTGATCTCCTCGAGGTAGCCCCACTCTACTGACTTTAGGACAATCCTGCGCCATGTGACCCTATTGGCCACAAACAAAACATGTATGACTCAATCCTCAATAAGGTCGGCCCAGATGATGACATTGACATCTCTAGCATATTGCCTGATCACTCTCTTTCACCCTACATGACCTATCACTGGTCGAGTAGGTGGTAAAACTATCCTCCTAGAAGCAAACTTCTTCTTCCTAACTCCTACTATCAATAGCTTAGGGCCACCAAATCTATCCCTGTCTCAACTTAGGTCCCTCAACTCATACTCCAATAGAGATGCTAGCTCCATAGCCCAAGCTACGATGGTGGGCTGCAAAGTCATAATCTAATGCTTCAGATCAAAGTTCAGCCCTCGAACAAACTTCTAGGCCATCCTTTCTATAAAGAACATACCTTTGGCAAACCTCTATAATCGAGTGAACTCCACCTCATACTATGCCACTATCATCATCCATGGCACATGGGTCAAAAACTCAAGCTCTATCTTCTCCTGAAGGTGTGGGGGAAGGAATTAATTAGTAAATAAGACTTTGAAGTCATCCCATGTAATATCATCAACTCCCTCAAAGAAACTCCTCCAAGTAGTCAGCCACCACTGGGACGCATCACTTGTCCGCACAAATGGGACCACTACAAACTCGAATCTAATGAGCATCTACCACTAGTACAATTCACCTACAATAATTGTTACCACTCTAGCATAGGTATGGCTTTGTACGAGGTGTTGTATGGCAGGCCTTGCTATATGCCAACATACTAGAATGACATTGCTGAGAGTCATTTTGTTAAGTCAGAGTTGATAAAGCAGCATACAGAAAGGGGAGGTTAATTGTAATGGCTGCACATAGCTGCATAAGAGATATGCCTATTTGAGGAGGATATATTCAGAGCTTTTGGTTGAAGACCATGTCTTTTTAAAGGTATCTCCAACCAAGGGGGTGATGATATTAATGGTGAAGGGTAAGCTAAGCCCAAATTTGTGGGACCGTTTGAGATAATTGAAAGGATCGGTAGAGTTGCCTATAAATTAGAACTCCCTCCCTCACTAGTAGTTATGCATGACGTGTTTCATATTTCTATGTTGAGGAAATACATTGCAAACCCTACTTATATCTTGGATTAGTTACTAGCTGACTTACAGTCAAACTAGACACATCAAGAACGGCCAATACAGATTCTTGATAGAAAGGAGATGATCTTACAAACCAAGACGATTCCGCTCATCAAGGTTCTATGATAGCATCACTGATTTACAAAGGCTACATAGGAGATTGGGGAGTATATGGAGCAATGTTTTTCGGAGTTGTTTTTACTTGTTGATCCACATTTACACATTTTTTGGGATGAAATTTTTATGAGGAAGAGTGTAATATATGTAAATATACAATTTTAATAAATAAACCAATTCTTTCACCAAAAATGAGGTAATTTTTTTTATTACCTTATATGTCTCATCCGTTAACGAAGAAGTATTTACTAACATTTAGTGACCCTGATAGAAAATTAAGTTAACGTAATGATTAAGAAGAGATTGTTGTGATGATTTGAAGATTTGGAAACAACTTTTTAGAGATGAATGAATGATTAAAATTTCATTAAGTGACTCATAAAAGATAACTATAGTTAGAAAGGGTATTAAAATTATGAATAAGTAGGCCACTTATGAATGGAAGGTTCTAACCTAAGCCCAATTCAAAGCACATGGAGAAATAACAACTAATAAATTAGGAAGGAAAATTTTAATTATATTAGTGGTTACTATATAATTCCAAAATTAACCCTAAGTAAGATATAATTGAGGAACCAGAACAAAATGAAGGGTTTTTATTGAAAGACTATTAAGTAAATTGATTTATTAAGGGGGGAAATTTAGCCTACCATGTGGGGATCCAATTCGTGGGTAGTTGGCTTTTCTCACCATGCCACCTATAGATTCCTTTTGTATTTCACCTAACTATATAATAAATCCAACATTGGGGTTGGAAGGAACTCCAACCCATGCAGAGTGAGGAGGAAGATGACCCAACAGCCATAATAAGAAGAAATTTGGGGAAAATTGCTAAAGAAGATGATCTGGAAGAGAGGGAAGGTCATGAGAAACTAGAGAATTAAAGTAGAGAGTTTGGAAAGCTGTTGGGTGAGCTAGAAATGGTGAAGCTTTTATTTGAGTTGGAACTCCAAGGAAGATTTAGAACCAGTTCCTTGTGCCATTTTCCTGCAAAAATTGTATAGGAAAATGGGCAAATCTCTTAGGTTTGGTTTAGTAATTTGTTAGGTTCTTAGTTCAAAATTGATTTAAGTTCATTTACCAACATTAGCAACTGAATTCATCTCCCTCACTGCTTCAAATTGGCCAAATAGGTAGAGAAAAAGGGCGGCAATCTCCTGCTTTTCCTCCCTGTTTGGCACCCTCCAATAGTGAGAAAATTGTTTAAGTTGAAGACAAACTATAATTCACTTTAAATTTCAATCATCTACCTTGAAGATCCATAAGTTGGTTTTGCATGATTGGAACTAAGTTAGACATTTTCAATAGAGTTTTTGGGTGCCATTTTCTTACTACTATGTGCAAGGAAATGTTGTGAGTGAACCAATGATTTTCGAACACCAAAAAAGAAAATCAAATCACAATAGAAGTGCATCTCTTTTAGATAAATCTCATGCTCATTTATCAATGGAGAGAATCCAGAAAGAAAATTTGAAAAAGAAGTATGAATCACAAGGGTTTTCAAGGGAGTGAATCATCCCCTGTTTTCCCTCTCTTGTAGTTTCAAAATAAAGCATGCATATGGTAGTCACAAGCCCGACAATTTAGCCAAGAATAATGCATCACAAGTCATGCATTGTATCTATAAGCCACAAATAAATAGCATGCAGTAGATTTGCAAGTTAAATTTAGCATCAATTAACAAAAGGAGTGGAATCTATCATGAAACTCAATGCATGATCCATCAATAGCAAAAACAAAATTATTTTTTGATTCCTTAAGGATAGCAACTCATTTTGCTTAAGCTAAACTATAATAATTTTAGTAATCCTTCCTATAACAAATCTCCTACCTAGTTTGAGCTTTGAATAACTAGATTTCAAGCTTGTTTCCAAAGTTGCAAGTTCTCCTTCTAACTATGTGGATCTCCAACTCAAGCAGAACCTTCACCATTTCTAGCTCACCTAGCACCTTTCCAAACACCCTCATTTAATTCTCTAGTTTTCCATGACCTTCCCTCTCTTCCTAGCTCATCTTCTCTAAAAATTTGACCGATCTCCTTCTATGTCTCACTGAGATCCATGACATGCGATCTATAAGATCTAACCAGTAAATTATTGTGAAATTAAGAATAAGAAATCTATACACTAATCTGGATGCTAGAAATGATAATCCATAAATTGTGACAATGATCACAACATAAATCAGAAACCAATAATGCTGATCCTCAATTAATTTTGAGACCAAACCTTAGTCCTTAGCTAAAAATGTTTAATAACATGCTATGATCAAGATCCAACAAATTCTAGCCATTGGATCATCGGCGGAGAGAATGAATAGTAGATCAGAGGGTGATCTGACATTATTTCTCACATTTAATCAGTGATCAACTGTTGGTAAATGACTAATCAAAACTCTAATGGCCTCAGATGAATTCTGATCATTGATTAGTATTTTAAAAATTCATACTTTGACCACAATCCAACAGTTGTAATACTATAGCCATGAATCTACCCATTCAAAATACGAAATAGAAGGTTATTAGTGATTAGGATTGTTGATATGTAAAACCACCTACTTATAACGATGTGGATCAGTGGCTTCAACTACTAGTGAGTCAATTTGGATCATTGATAGGAAATCAATTGTGAAGATTTGAGATTCTAGCATTTGATGGATATTTGATCAATGATCCATGCTTTGTAAAGTAGATCTACAGCCTAAATAGATAAGATCTTAAGACTTAAAGATGTTTTTAAGATAAAATTTTAGAAATTTAATGGTTGAATGATCTAAGATGATCTAGACCATTAGATCATAATTAAATCTAAATATCTAAGTGTATTAAAAATAGAATTTTTATGTGATGTATAAATTGAAGCGCATGTGGTCTATCGAGAAAAGAGGATGACTAAAGCTAGTGGAATTGATGAACTTGACACATGAGGTACGTTGTTCACACATCCTTAATTTATCTATATATTTGGATTATTACTAGATAACTAGTCTAGTTAAATTAACATGTATTTAATCAAATACATGATATAGAAGAACTTTTGGTAAATAGAATAATGATGAGGATACATATTAGATGTAGTTTACTCTTCATGGATGAAATAAGTGATGTATATCAACTATCAGCTTACTGCAGCATCCCTCAACTCTCCATCCGATCCCTTATTTTATTCTAATACAGGTTGTCAAACCATGCCCTATGGAGTAAGGGGCAAGCTTGAGAATCTCCATGGTATGATTCCATACAAGGGTAACTATATGGTGTACATAGGTGACATAACTTCTCTTCCAATATTGCATATTGGATAGAACTACTTCTAACCAATAATTATAACTCCATGTGTAACTTTCACGTCCTCAGCTCAACTTATTCATCCTTCCATTGTAATTATTCAAGTCTAAGACATTGTAAACAAATTACAATATCTTAGCAAGCTTGCGATTGTATAAGTGGAATGAGGCCCTATTTTGGGCATGCAATTCATAAGATACATATTCAATACAATTTGATAATTTATCATACTTAATTAAATTTCATGATGCTTTAAAATAATTTCTCTTGCAAAAAATAAAATCTCTCAAATCATACATCCATGAAATTAGTTTACATGTAAAATTCAGTATAGTTGATAAATCATTAGACTTCCATGACTTTAAAAGATATCATTACCTTATATTTTCATGAGGGTTGAAGCATTCCATGTATTTATCATTTCATAAATATTTAATCTTACTAAGATCATTTTCCATGCGCAACATAGAATCATTCTAAATTTGTTTATAGCATATAGTCCTTCAAGAGTATTAGTCATACATGATCATTCAGAATATCACTATTAATATCTAAGTTATTTGTCATTCGATAGTTTGAGTCAATTTATTAAAATCAAGGTGTTTAACATTCCCATTATCATGTGTATAGGTAGTCATCCAACATACTGCGACGACCCGGGTTTTTATATGAAGCAATTTTGATAAAAAGGGGAGATCTCTTGTTTTATAAGTATGAAATGCATAAAAATATTTTTCTTTTTGGAAAACAATCTTTCATAAAAACCCCAAGTGTCAAAACACATTTTCCAATTATCTAGCCATAGCAAAGTTTTAAATCAACATTATTCCCAAGAAAGTGTTAGTCACAGCCTCAACTATAGAGAGTAACTACAATCAAGTAACATTAAAAGATAAGGTAGGGGTTTACTTACTTGCACTTAGTCTGGTTGTCTTTTGTCACAAGCGTTCCTTGCCCTTAAGTGTTTACTTTGTGTTTGAAAAATGTTGAGATTGGGTGAGTATATACTATACTCAATAGGAGCCTATCACTACTAGTTTTATAATGCATGAGATGTTTTAAAATCATATGCTCTTTCAAAGCATGTGCATGTCTGAATACTCAAGTTCAATATCGATATTAAAATCCATTGTCAAACTAAAATACTAACGACTTAAAAGATCACATAATCCAAAATTGAAAGTATCATATACATATATATCATAACATTATGATATGCATAAGATGCTTCATTGAATCCAACTCATGGATATCTAGTATGGTATGGTCGACCAACCTCATATTATGCCATATGCAATGCAAATAACTCCACAAAACCATAGGGTCCAACTATGCCCACGACCTTCTTGCCGTGTGGTCCCCAAGTACCTGAGGACACTCGGTCATAGCCTCAATGGGGCCTATGACACATTGACCCAGTGCTGTGACACCAGTGGTAGCCCCCTGTACCACATGTAGTCGACGTAGGGACGTTGCCCTTTTTAGGCATGGTACCCATCCACCTAATAGTGGTAGAGGCTGGAGGCCAACCCAAACCTCTCGGCATAGCGCCCACAAGCTTATCAGCCCAAATCATAATCAGATCAAATAAGTGAAAACCTCTTTTTCAAAACCTGTCCTCTTTGGGTCCCTCACAACTGCCTACCCAGCGTCTTTTGGTAACCCTCAAGGACATGCAGTCTTTCAAAAACTCAATGCTTCACAAATCATACCATGTACGCAATTGTTTGCAAAACATATCTATGCATAATGTATATGAAATTATTTGCAAAACATATCTATGCATAAAGCATTTTTCATATGTATGCTGAATTAAGTCATGCTAAATAAGTCATATACTTAAAACATGCATTCCTAAAACAATCATGGCTCTTTTAAAAAGTCTAGTAGCGATAGAGCACCTACGTAACTAGGTCGCGTTAACCCTTTTGTCCTCGTACGCTCCTGAACATGGTTTGGGGAATCAAGGTTCGTTTCGCCCATCTTTTATGGGTTTTAGAGTAGTTGGTCTTATTACTTAGGCATTGAGGGTCCATCCCTATGCCTATGGGTGTCCTAAGGTCCTAATTGGGCCTTGGTATCCTTAGTTTCCCAAAGGTCTAGTGGCCACGCGCCACCATCCTATTCTAAGGGTCATGCCCACCTTTGATTGGGCCTTGATCAAGGATTTTATAGTTTGGATGTGTCTGCATTGTCGACACGGACACAACGCCTTTTGTGACACCTCAATCGGAGCTCTAGATCTCAAGTTATAAGCGTTTTAGTGTCATATATACATAAGGGTTTTAAGAGTGAAAAGGCGGAATACTAGGGCGCTGCGCGTTAGCGCCATGCGCCCGCCTTTTCTTAAGGAACGAAGAAATCCTGTAGCACTAGTGCATTGCGCATCTATGGCATGCGCCTCAGCGGGCGCGTCTGCAGACGCGCCGGCTTTTCCCGCCCGTCTCTCTCTTTTGGGGGCGCGTCCCCGGACGCGCCCGTTGGTTTTTCTCAGACGCAATCGACGCATCACGTTCCGGCTAGAATGTTTCGTCATCTAGGGGATCGAGGCATCCTCAGGGCACCCTGGTTCCACCCTGTTGAACCAGTGCGGCCCAGGGGACGTCCCTGGGTCCTTGGTGGCTCTCCGGGACTCCATTTTGCATGATTTTTCATGCAAAAACCTAGGGAAATTGATCTTAGAACTACTGTGAAGATGGGTTTTGAGGGATCTTGGGCATACCTGGCTCGTTGCTGGGTTTTTCTCCTTGTTTCCCCTCTAGATCACTCCTCCACAACGGGTTTTATTCAACCTTTTGGGCTTCCATTAGAGGCGCCCAAGAGCTCTATTTATAGAGCTATGAGAGGGTTCTGGAGGGGGCTCTCACCGCCTTTGAATGGCAGTGGAGAAACCTCCAGAATGGCGGTGATTTCTCCTCCAATCACCTCCATTCTAGAACCCTCTAGGAGGTTGAAGATGAAGGGTGCCCGTATCAAAACAGGCCCCTGTGTTTTGCAGGCTAAATCCGTTTTTTGTAAAAATTACATTTTTGCCCCTAAACTTCAAAGGGCCATAACTTGCTCATTTTAACTCCGTTTTGGGTGATTTTGGTCTTGTTGGATTTATTTTTCTGAGATGCACCTAATGGTACCATTTTTAGGACCAAATTTCTGGGTTCAGTCAAGGTGAATAGTGAAATGACTAAAATGCCCTTATCTTCAAAAACTGATCTTTTCATTGCTTAACTTGGAATTTCAATATTACAAAATTGGATTCATTACACATACTTTCCTTCATAAACACACTACATTTCAAATGCATGTATGAGTCAGTACAGCATCATGCAGAATTACTCAAAATTCTTGATTAATCCAATACATTAGTAAGCTAACAATGATAAAACCATCAATTTGGAAAAGTCCATATGTATCATAATTCTAATGGTAAAACCATTAGCTAAATGTAAGCGTTAAAGCATAGTAATTAAAGATGGAGTGACTTGATAAAGTCAAATAGCATAATATATGCTCAAAGTCAATAAATCATCAATTTGTAAAATCCAAAAGCTACTCATGGCTCCAAAAGTGAATTATCAATTAAATATGCGCATAAATTTTCTACATCAAATCAACTTGAAGATTACAGTTATGAAAACTGAGTGGCATGTAGTCCTTCCACTAGGACGATGGCATATAATCCTACCATTTGGATGGAAAAATATAACGTTGACGAATGGGACTAATCTAGGCTCTTGAGAGTGACTGGCATGTCCAACATGCCCCACCCAAATCTAGATTCCTATCCTAGTAAGGTCCTTCCATCACCCCCTGACAATTACCATAGCCTCTACATTGGCTCGAGTATACAACACTGCCTCAACTCACTAGACCGTATGGGGGTTACCTGGCTACCACTTAGACCACTTCCCCATGAGAAGCTACTCTTAATGGCCATCGTCTCCATAGCAAGGCTGGTATCAATATCACCTCAACAGTTAATGGCTAACTGCACCTCCTAGAATAGGGTCTCCAAGACTTACAGTAATGTGTAACATGCATGCCTCATTCTTACGATGGTCCCAGATGTGCCTGCCTCTAAGTCTTACAATTGTCCCAAACATTCCAACCTCCAAATCTTATTGCACCCTACATATGCATGCCTTCAGGTCTTACAGTATTGACGAAGCACCTAACAAAACGACAATCAAAACTACATCTCCAGGACTTAGGGCTTCTTAGAGAGTGCTTGCCAAAAACATTGATGAAATCCATATCCACTAGGGCTTACAGCTTCTTGTAGTGCACCTAGCAAAAGCATTAATGAACCCATAACCATCAGGACTTATAGATCTCGTAGAGTACCTGCCTTAAGTGTAAATCAAATAACATCTCCAAAATGGAATAATAGTGATCAAACTGAATCCTCACGACTTATATCTACTCAAAGAGTGCCTACTTAAAATATTAGTCAAATAACTTCTCTAGAACTTATAGCCACTCATAGAGTGCATGTCTAAAATATAAATTAAATAATATCTCTAGGATCATTATATGGGGATAAAATCACTATTACAAAGTCTTGTGATAAAACATTCAAATATATTCATTTCCAAGGTATGAGAATCTTTCCAATGCATATCCTAATTATGCTATAAAAACATGTTTTCATGAGCATCCAAAAAATTTAATCCATTCATTAGGTAATGCACTTCAAGTCCCCAAAAACATGCATTCAATATGCAGTTCATGGCACATGAAAAATAGTTATCATGTAAAAGATAATGCAACTTTCCATGCTTTCAATCATTCAACAATGCGTCCAAATTAGTGATTACAAAGGATGTATCTTTAAACAATTATAAAAGGCATGTAGCTAAGTAAACCATAGTCAAACTAGTGATAAAGTTTTTGTCAATAATGACAAATATGTTACTGCTCTAAATCATAACATGTAGACATCTATCCTTTTTGTCCATAGCATAAAGAGATCCTTTCTCAGCATGACTGTGAAGTATTTCATATGAATATGATCATTCAAAGTCATACATATAAGTAGCTAAACCTTTTCAACAAATAGTAACAACATCAAATTAAAATAAGCCTAGTTAATGGCTACTGGCAACACAATGAGCCACAATGCAATCTTTATTTTGTTACTAATGTGTTTAATAGCTTTCCATAATATTTTGACATTCTAGATGTTGAGGCATCAAGTTTACAAAATCTTGTTTGTCAGTAGCATGTGTAAGGTCAAACCATGTTCTTCCAAATGATATGTGTCCACAAATAGTTGAAATTCAAACCTTAAGATAAGTCATCAAAGCTCACCATTTTTTGACAAATTTTCCAATAAATACTCCTCTGATCATTGTAACAATATAGGACTCTTGTATATCTTAGTATTATTAAGGGATCCAATTTCCAAGATTGATTTTCAATGGTCAGAATGTTACATCTAATTCAAAAACTGTAGCAGGGTGAAAACCCTGCCTGTCAAGGATGACTCATTTATAGACGCTCCCGATAACCTGAGGAATATTCCTTCGAGTGTGTCTATGGATGCTCTAACAGATGAAAAAAAATGTTAAGAGGAAGAGAAGAAAAGAGAGAGAAGGAGTTTGGAGCTAAAATTTTGGTAT
Organism: Warburgia ugandensis; assembly: GCA_035236585.1. NCBI lineage: Eukaryota > Viridiplantae > Streptophyta > Magnoliopsida > Canellales > Canellaceae > Warburgia > Warburgia ugandensis. Next base: position 39,085,977 of record CP141130.1, on the reverse strand, counting down.
AGTCTAGGGAATTTCGTGAAGAATTTTATGAACATTTTTGGGAATTTTTTAGAAGGGTATTTATATGTGTTTTGAGTGTTTTTCATGATGACATGTATTAATTATATATATATTTTATTATTTATTATAATTGGATTCCTACTACCACCTCCTTCTCCACTAGTAGGTGTAGTTGTTTGACTCATGATTTCACATGATCTAGTCATTGGATTCTCACTACCACCTCCTTCTCCACTAGCAGGTGGTAGTGGTTTGACTCATGATTTCACATGGTCTGGTCATTGGATTCCTTTGTAGGTCCCTTGTGGACCCCATGTGGGCCCCACATAGTGTAAAAAGATAATTTTGCCCTTTATGTATAAAAATTAGGGCTTATTCCCATGACCTTGGAATTGAGCATACTTAGTGGCGTTGGATTTGTATTTCTGAGTACAATCTAAATTTTTGTCTCTTAGGCCTTGGCTCTAGGTAAAATTACCATTTTACCCTTTTGTTAATAAAAATGGAAAAAAATAAGACTTTTTCATCCCGATTCAGAATGAGTCATGCTTATAGTCATTCTGAAGCATTCATTGACTTTGATTTTAATTATACATGTCTTATCCTTTGATTATACTTCTATGAGGAGTACATTCTAAATAACCCTAATATTCCAGCCTAATTTTCCTTGAAATTCTCAATTTCACTATTTATTTAATTACAAAAAGTTAGGGGTGTTACAAAAGGTGTGTTGACATACTTGCTTAGTTCATCATTGATATATACGAATTGGGATGAATGGCATAAATGATCTTATTAAGATTGATATAAACCTGATAATAAATAAGGATAGACTCAAATAATGCAAAGAAATTTTATTTTAAGCTTGCACAAAATGGTTATACAAAATTATTATTCACTATTGAAAACCTACAGAAGTAGTCCCTCTTGGCAAGAGGTCAAAGCATATTGAGAGTTAAAATTTTGACCTCATTTTTTTATGATATAACCATTAAATTTTTTTAATATAATGTAGATAAGTAATAAGAATCTTAAGTGAAACAAGTCCACAAACCTTGAGTCTTAAAGCAATGTTCAAATTGTATTACTACTAACTGCAGGGAATACTTCGTAGCTTCAAAAACTCTATGCTTTGGGTACTATTGGAATCTAATTTTTCATGAATTATAATTTTAAATTAAATTAAAATAATATTGATAATTCCAATAGTCATTAGGCATGGAAAAATAAGTTCAAAAAGATAAATTTTTACTTAAGTTTCTTCGAGACATTTTCAGCTATGTTATTAGACAATTTTGGGCAATGTTTTAATCTCATATTTACAAAGGGATTTCATTGTTTTATAAATATGTTTTTCTAATAAACCATAAATATTTGAATTTGAATAAACCCCAAGAAAAGGAATTCTAAAAAGGAAGCTTTGAAGCTGGTGTTCTTACATGAAAGTTCTTAAAATATGAAAAACAAGGTTTTTGGGTAAACCTAAGATTTTAACTATTGTTTACTTTCATTTGAATATGAATTGAATTTGGCTTATAACCTAATAGTTTAATGATCAAGAAAGAATAATTTATTTGGTTGATTATATAAGGAACTCAAAATCATATTGTTTTGATAAGGATTTTAAGTACACCAAAATAATTGTTTTCATCCTAAACCTTGGAAAGTTATCAACATTCAAAATTTTCTTTTGGATTGTTTAGTGAGGAAATAATGCTATGCACTACTTATTTGAGTAAATTATAACAGACAAGAATTTGAATTAGAAAGCATATTTTGGAGCCATGAAAATTTCAGAGTCTAATGAACTATGTAAAAGTGTATGGAATCTAAGTGAGTTTATTTTGAACATATCATATACATAAAATTGATGTAGTTGATTCTTGATTTGAGAATTATATCATGTTTAACCTCTTTTGTGAGAACATTTTCAATTTGAGATGTTTGATATATAGCTTATGTGTCGCATGATGCTTTTTTTTCTTCTTCTTATGATTATCACTTGCCTAGCTCAAAATGTGAGCTAGAGTATTGCATTTGTGATTTTGTTTGACTCAAGATGTTCATGAGTGAGTAGTGCTAATGCACTAAGGAGATTTATTTGACTCATAAGAGTCCATAAGTGAGTTGCACTCTATGATGATGTACTTGGAAGCTTGTACAACTTATGTAATTGTGAGAGGGCTTAAGACACTTTAAGCACTATGCTAAGAGGCTTTAGATTGGCCCCTGAGCTCTAGACAAGATTTTTGCTCAACATGAGGGTTTCATATTATGGAAGATTGTATCATGGGAAAGCTACCTTCATTCTCATCCATTGATCCATGACAAGTAGTGTAGACCATATGGTGTTCATGGTTGAGCGTAGTTGGGTGATGTGCTCCTTCTACATACATAGTGGCATGTGTGTTTGTTGGACATGTGAGAGACATGTCTATCAACCTCGAGGGTTTAAACCCCTACCTATGAGGCTACTACCCAGGTCTGTGATCTGTCAATACTATATATGTATGTATTAATATACGTGAGCATCTCCATATTTTCATAGTGCATATCTTAGTTTATAATCTTTATTATGACGTTGTGTCATGGATTTTTCCTTTCCATTGATTTGGATAAAATTATTTTTTCATAAAATCATAATATTTGTAGTTTTCAAAGCTTGCCTAAAGATTTTTTACTATTCTTTTAATAAAATCCTAATATTTAATAAAAACCAACATTTCAAGTGAAAGTTCTAGGGATTAAATTCAGCTTGTGTCAGCAAAGGAGCATGAAGTAGAGGAAATGATGTATGTGGAGTTATTTTACTTAAATAGCTTTAGTTAGGCTACTTTACATTGAGGACATTGGTTGATGGATAAGTAATAAGGATTAATTCTATTCATAATTTGATTATGGATTTTTTAAAATTATTTGGATTGTGAGTGGATGCTAATGCATGCTCTTTTAATTCTCTAATTACTTTATTTGTGTATGTGTGGAGCTCTTGAAAAGATATTCAGGCAAGAAGAGGGTCTGAAATATATTATATGGCATGTTTCGCAAATGTTTAAAAAAAATCCCCTAGGATTTCTTTATGTTTTCTAAAAAAATAATTGAAAAACTTTTTCTAAAAACTTGGGTCATCACAATTAGTATCAAAACAGAGTTTAGATTATTTAGAGCTAAATAACTTGGAGATCATAAGAGTCAAGAATAAGAAAACAAGTCCTAAGACCACTAGACAATGTAAGCAAAGAAACTGTCACAACCTAGATTTTTTAAACACATTTTATTTATTTTTAAAATGTAAATAGTAAAAACATTTTCTTGTGGAAAGATTTTACACAAAACCCCAAGTGTCATCTCTATCAAATAAAACACATTTTAGAGGTTCTGAAATGCCAATACATATATTTCATATTCTCTATTATGGGGCCAATTATATAAAGGTATATACACATGTCCAGAAGGATGATTTAGAAGTCATGTACTATGATAGCTTGAGTTTTCTTAATGCTTTTTGCAATTTGAAGTATCCCTTGTTTGAAATTCTTTTAGAAAAAAATAGCAAAATTTTTTGTTCCTTTAAAGTGTTTGTGTAAAATTTGAGTGTTATTTTTTTACCCAAACAAGAAGATTTTATATAAATGTCTCATTCTTACCAAAATTTTGGCAGAGTTCCTCTGTTTTTCAAACAACAGTATATTTAATGCATGTGATGAGGAACGCCTGATAGACAAAGATCATTTTCATTGATTTTTAAAAACAAATAATAAAACTCATCGCATCCCAAAACCTCTATTCACAACCACATCACAACACAAGCCACTAAATAGAAATGCATCCACTACTTCTAATGTTGACATATATTTACATTCTAAAGTAGTACATGAAACAAATACTATGTTGTGACACTCACCATTCAAATACAAGAAGTCCCAATCCTCCATATTTATAACTCCACATGTTGCTTTCACATTCGTAGCTCAACCTATTCATCTTTCCACTCTAACTCCTCAAGTCAAAGACATTGTAAACAAGTTACAATGTCTCAGTAAGCTAGTGTTGGTGTAGGTGGAAAAAGTTGGTATTTGGGCATGTAGTTCTTGATTTACAAAATCAATGTAATTTGACAATTTATCATAAAAAAATGTTCATGATCTTTTAAACTAAGTGCCCATCCTAAAATTAAAAGTTCTCAAATCATACATTTATGAAACCAGTTTACATGTGTAAATTAGTATAGTTGACAAATCATAAGACTGCCATGATTTCTAAAGATACCATTGCCTTATCTTCTCATGAGGATTCAAGCATTCTATGCCTATATCTTTTCATAAATATTTAGTCATACTAAAATCATTTTCCATTCATAAAAATATAAGCATTCCAAATTTATTCATGAAACATAATCCTTCAAGGTCATTCATCATACATGAACATTCAAGATAACACTATCCATGTCTAAATTCTTTCTCATTCAATAATTGAATCAATTTACAAAGATTGAGATATTTAACATTCTCGTTGTCATGTGTAACAGTAGTCATCTAATGTATTTCCCTTCATGAACACATTGCATTTCAAATTCATGTATAATCCAATACGTGATTATGTAGAATCACTCAAAATGCTCAATTGATCCACCACATTAATAAGCTAACCATGGTAAAACCATCATTTAGAAAAATCAATGTTGATCATAATTGTAATGGTAAAAAAATTAGTTAATATAAGCATTAAAGCACTTTAATTAAAGGTGGAGTCAGTTGATACAGTCAAATAGCGTACTATATGCCTAAAGTCCAATTGTCAATAAAACAACACTAGATAAATCTTTGATCTGGAAAAACCAAATGTTGTTCATAGTTTCATAAGTGAATTATCAAATAAAAAATGCACATAAACTCTCTACATCAAATCCAACTAAAGATAATAACTATGAAAACTAGGTGACAAATAGCCCTATCATTGGGACGATGGCATATAGTCCCATCACATGGATGGGTACATATAACTATGCTGCGAAGGTACTAGTCTATATTCTCAAGAGTGATTAGCATGTCCAACATTTCCTAACCAAATCTAGATTTCTATGCTCATAGGGTCCTATTGTTACTCTAGATGACTTCTCCAACCTCTAAGTTGGCATATAGATACCACATGGTCAATCATCACTGGACCTCATGGGGGCTACCTAACTAGCATTTTAGAGCACTTCCCTATAAGAAGCTACTCATACGCTCCATCTCTATCACATGGCTAGTATCAATATAATCTCAGAGGTCAATGGCCAACTATACTTCCTAGCATAGGGTCTCCAAGACTTACAACAGTGTGTAGCATGCATTCCTTGGTCCTACGGTCAACCTCAATGTGTATGCCTCCAGGTCCTATTGTCGTCCCAAACATGCATCTTACTACTGCCCCAGGCGTTCATGCATCTAGGTCTTACAATACTTGTGAGCAATTTCCAAAATAGCAATCAAAACCTCATGTCAAGGACTTAGGGCTACTCAGAGAGTGTCGGCTAAAAACAATGATGGAATTCAATCCACCATGCTTAAAGCTACTCATAAAGCACATACCTAAAGCATCGATGAAACCATACTTGTCATGTCTTACAACTACTCATAGAGCGCTTGCCATAAGCATAAATCAAATAATAGCTATCATAACAATAGTTCTAAGACTTAGAGCTACTGATAGAGTGCTTGCCAAAAGTATCAATGAAGCCATAACCATCAGGGCTTATAGTTCCTCATAGGGCACTTGCTTAAAGCATAAAGAATCCACATCCATCAGGGTTTACGGCTACTCATAGAGTGCTCACCTAAAATGGCAGTAAAAATACATATCCCCAAGACTTACAACAACTCGTAGAGTGCTGGCCTAAAAACATCAATCAATAGCATCTCTAAGATTCATAGTTCCTCATAGTGGACTTGCCTAAAATCTTAGTCAAATAACATCTCTGGGATTTATAGCCACACAGAGAGTGTCTACCTAAAACAAAAATCAAATAACATATCCAAAATCAATCTCCAGGACATACAATTGCTCATAGAGCACTTTCCTAAAATATCAGTCAAATAGATTCTCTAGGACTTATGGCCACTTATAGAGTGTTTTCCCAAAATGTAAATCAAATAATATCTCTAAAATCATTATATGAGGATAAAACCACTTTTTAAAGTCTTATGAGAAACCATTCAAGTGTATTTATTTAGGTATGAGAACCTTTCAAACCCATATCCTCAATAAGCTATAAGAACATATTTTCCATGCACTTTAAAAATATGCATCCATCATTCATTAGATAATGCACTTCATGTACCCAGAAAATATGCACCCAATATCCACATAAAAAAACTAGTGTGCAACCATACACGCTTAGTTCTTGGCTCATGACATGTAATTATCTCATAAAAGATAATAAAACTTTCTCATGCTTTCAATCATTCAACAATGCATCCAAAGAAATGAGTATAAAGGATGGATCTTTAAACAACTATAAAAATGCATGCAGCTAAGTAGAACATAGTCAAACTAGTGATAAAGTCTTTATCATTAATGACAAACATGGTATGGCAAAGCATTTCATATGAATATGATCATTCAAAGTCATACATATAAGTAGCTAAATTATTTCAAATAATAGTAATAACATTAGGTTATAGTAACCCAAGTTAATGTCTACTGATAACACAATTTTTATTTTAACTCTTGGTTATGAAGACCTCAAAATTCTTTTCTTCATCTTCCAATCATTAGTACTCGTATGTGCTTAGCATATTGAACTTTTATTCAACCTGAGACCAATCATTAAATCATTCTTAAGATATTAGTTTACAAGTATGACTTATTCTAGCAAGTTGCTTAGGTCTCCCTATAATTCCAAACTTGTGAGCTACACTATAATCTTTATTTTGTTATTAGTGTTCTCATTAGCATTCCTTACTATTTGGACTTGATGTTTTAGTATCAAGTTTACAAGTTCTTATGTGTAAGTAGCATGTGTAAGGGCAAACCATATTCAACGTATTACAAGGTCCACTAGATTTAAGTGTATATTTGAACCAAGGTGAGCAGTCCTATTATCACAAGCATTAAATTTTTATCCAAACATAAAAATTATTAAGCTTTCCAAGATAGCAATCATGATCCAGCTCCCATGTGTGGTTGTATCATTAGTTCACATGTATACCTCCTTTGACTTTTACCATAGACACACTTCAAAGTCAATCCAGTCATAACTTACTCTACACAATACACGCATTTAGAATTTTAAAATCTAATTATAATCTATTGGTTTTTATCATCAAATCATTAGATTTCTATAATTTCAACTCTAATACATCCTTAGATCTCATGGTATCAACCATTTAGGCTGTTGTTCTATATTCTCAACCATGGATCATCAATTAGAGGTCCATCAAGCCTTGAATCATTCGATCTATTCCATTGATTATTAATTAAATATTTAGATCAACCTAATTATACTTGGATTTAGTCATCTCCATCTTTTTGGATAACTTCTTTTGCAAACCGACAATCTCGATCACTAAATAATGGCGACATCTATTCTCATTACATTTTAGTATTTGGATGATGGTCTAATCTAATGTTTAAAGTCTTGATCTGATGATCACAAATTTTAATCTAGTGTATCACGCTCTAATCCAAAAATCAGACGGCCGTGATTGTTTGATCGGCTTCAAGTCTAGATCAATGGTCTTGGTTAAATTTGAGATAACTTTAGTCTATATTCATGTGTTTCTAAGAATGGATTAAACAATTAATGATTGCATCATCACCAGAACCTAGATCTACTCATTTTGGAACATAGATTTGCACATGGCCATATAACAACACACTCTATGCTTTCTACTTAAGGAAAATAACTTAATGAACTGCTAGTCTTTCAATGATGTGAGGAAGCTTACTTTGATAATAGAAAGACAACAAAAAGAGGCCCAAAAGAGAAGCATTATCAGATTTGGTAGCAGATGAAATTCTTCTAATCCAAGGAGTATTTCTTCTTCTAAGCAATTGCTCAGTGCAAAATCTCAAAAATTTCAACACAAGGGTGAGGCCTAGTAACAAGCAACCTAGTCCCATCAAGGAGGAAGAATATTATTTTAGGGTGGGAATCGATGGCAACTATGGTGATGTTTTCCTCTAATAGCTAATATGTTGACCACTAACTGACACCGCCATATGCCCCTATTTGTATCTTATCATTGATCTGAATCATCCAAACAAAAACATCTATGTTACATTATTCATATCCAAACATCCAATTAAATGGGCCCTTTTCTATTTTAATCTAAATGATGGAAAATTATATTCAAGCAATGCTCTGCATATGGATGATAGCATAGGCAAATACTCCTTTATAAAAAAGAAAAGAAAATATTTGTTATCATCTATAATTATTTAATGCTATAAATCATCTTTATTTCCTTTGATGAAGTTTGATTGGTATAATGGCTTTTAGGATATCTACTCCCCGTAAACACCATAACGGGAGACTTAACATCCATCCCCATGGAAAGGCCCAGATTGGTAGTGTGGACTATCCATGTTACCAAACCCCTATCGAAAGCCATCTATGGGCAGGTGTCTATAACATCATAAATCACTTAACAAATTCGAAGCGTGGGTGGCCAGCCCTACTCCCTCCCAGCATGACATCCATCGGGTGAGAGCACACGTCATAAATCACAAAACATGAAAATCACGTATCCCGTAAAACCAGGAGCACTCATAGCTCACAATCCCCAAGGCACACCCCTCATATTGGGGTTAACCTCTTAAAGGATTATCCACCAAGCCTCCACCATCAATGTTATGAAAGCCAATCAATCTTAGTGATGCAATGAGGAAAGATAATTACTAATCATATATAAGATACGAGGTATCAATATTATAAAACAATCGATCATAAAAACCCATTCAATACACTGTCAAAATCTCATATAGATCATAATATAAAACTTTGACTCTCACTAAATCATAGACTAAATAAACAACTGCTGATCAGTCACAATACACCATGATCATATGATAATGCAAGGTTTTAGAAATCAAAACATGCATCAAATGTTGTCACCTACCTCAATGAGAGATAACCCAAATCAATCGTGTAAACCTCTTAGTTCGCACACTCAGATGTACCTGTCAATATCATAGTACTATTTTGTGTTAATTATTTTATCTCAATGACAATTATGGCGATCCAACCGTTGTATCATTCTCTAAGATCTCTATTTATGATTTGGTCCTTAATCCCAATGTTACTTATATTTATCAGTCATATCTCATCTTCATTTGCTCATTTTTGTGTGCATCTGCAATTTACACCTTGATCTGATAGTCCGATCATCCTTAAATCAACAATTTCCCAAGATCTGGGTTAAATCAATGGTCTAGATCAATTACTAAAGTAATTACATCTAATTTGATCCTTAGGACCCTAAGTTTGTACCATATATTATCAAGTTGTTCAAGTTCTGGGCCTGATCACCCTTTAATCGGTCAGATCTAAGTGATTTGGTACTATTTTACTTGACTAAATGTGATTATATCAAAATTCTAATTCCAAAATCATGTCCTCATCATTGAGATGGTTCCGATAGATCTTTTGGATTGAAGATTAGGCTTTTGTAGCCTCCAAAATCTCAGGAAAACCATTCCAGATCAAAATTTAGGTCAAAATCGAAGTTTACACCTATTTACATTGGCAGAAAAAGACATTTTACACTAGCTTACACCAGCTGAAAGGAGATTTAATTGGTTTACATCGGCGCACATACTCTAGGATACACAGCGAGTTTTGATTGTCCAGGATAGCATGTGTGAGTGTCCCACCCACACGTGTATGCGATGGAGCGCTCGCATGCTCATGTCCACTCCTGTGCATCTCGGTGGGCGTCCTGGGTGCCAACGATAGGGCACTGACACGGTTGCCGTTGCCAGAGATGACCACCAGACTCCGGCCATCGTCGATGACTCCCCATGTGCCCAAAATTTGTAATTTTTATGCCCTTTTGCTTGGAATTTCATGTACATTCATTTTATGACACTCAATTTTATTGATTTTTCCAAAACTGAGGTTTTTTCTCAATTTTTCTCACATTCTTACATTTTCCCATGTATCATTTTTCTTGATTTATGGAGTCACTAGCCATTGGATTTCCCTAAAATTTAAAGGGTTTGTTCTTCGATTCATTATGCACAAGATGAACATTCAGATCATTGATATAAAGCTATTTCATCAACTTATTCTCACGACAACAGTAGGGGACACAAAGTCACCAGAAAAACGATCGATCCACACCATTTTTTTGGCATTAACTGATGCAAAAACTCAACATATATGCTATAAATGAAAGGGGAAAAGGGATGAGACCTACCTTATTCAGTTAGGCTATCATTAACACTACCAGAGAGAATTTTTTTTTTCTAGGTTTTTTGGTGTTGCAACTCTGCCGAGATTTCTAGAATCCTGATCTCTAGAGACAAGAGGGTTTGGATGGAGTGATTGAAACGGAAAGATGATGATTTTTATAGCTGGTGATCCACCTTTCTTGGTCACTAACTGATTTTTCTGGCAAAGGTGTTGAAGATGATAAGGGATGGTGTTGTTATAAAAAAAAAGCCCCTATATTTTGGGCCCTTAAAATTTACTAAATTGCCCTTCTATCTTCAATGGTTCATAACTTCTCCATCCGAGCTCAATTTTCTGCGTTCTTTATACCATTCAATTCCTATCGATGTGTACTTTCTAAATTTAGTGGTTTGGAAACAAATTCTATGCATAAATTTTTTAATTAATTTATCTTATTTTGTTACTAATTTAGGGTTAAAAATTGAGGTTATTACATCCTTTCCTCATAAAAATTTCGTCCTCGAAATTTTGGTACACACCTCTATGTAAATAACTTTAGGTGGATCCTCCTCATCTCCTCTTCCATCTCCCATGTGGCATCCTGCAATGCATGATGCTGCCAAAGGACCTTGACTAATGGTATTGTCTTAGTCCTCAACTCATTGACTTTCCTATCCAGTATACGCACAAGTCTCTCCTCAAATGTCATATCAGGCTATAACTCCCCTGGGATCTACTTCAGCAACTGTGATGGGTCTAGCACATACTTCCTTAGCATAGATACATGGAAGACGTCATGTATATTTGCCAATTGTGGCGGTAAGGCTAGCTTGTATGCTACTAACCCAACTCTAGGTAAAATCTCAAAAGGCCCATTGTACCTAGGGCTAAGTTTCCCTTTATTCCCAAACCTCATCACTCCTTTCATAGGGAAAACCTTTAAGAATACATGCTCACCTTTGGAGAACTCTGTCTTTCCGTCTCTTGTCAGCATAACTCTTCTCGCGGCTGTGAGCTGTCAACAATCTCTTTCAAATAAGTTGAACATTCTCAACACACTCTTCCACCAACTCGGACTTCACTATGTGTCTCTCTCCTACATCATTCCAACATAAGGGTGACTAACAATGTGACGAATCGGGTTTTCCCATGCATTTTTTTAATGCAATATCTAATTCCTAAGGCGGGATGCATCCCTATTTGAAAACCATTTTATAAAAACCATGCAATGCAGTGGAAAATCTTTTGTTTTAAACTCATTTTGAAAACCCCGAGTGTCATTTGCTTTCACAACAACCAAAGTAGTTTTTGAAAAACTTTAGAAATCATAAGTGTTTTCCCAGGTCTATCCAGTCACAGCTTACAGCCCTATTGTAATTAAATACAAATACATATCCAAAGGGTAGAGTGTTTACTTACATGTATAATTGTCGCCTTTTGATTTTTCTTGCTCGTAGCACTAACATAGGTGTCCTTTACTCGTGGGTGGAACTATCCTGAAAAATGTTAAGGATAGGGTGAGTATATACTATACTCAGTAGGAGTCCATCACTACTAGTTTTACAATGCATACTACGTTTTAAATCATAAGCTCTTTAAAACACGTGCATGTTTGAACACTCATGTTCAATATCGATATTAAAAACCATTGTCAAATTGGAATACTAACAACTTAAAGAAATAGCATAATCCAAGTCAAAAGTATCATATATTATAAACATAATGATATGCATAAGATGCTCAACTAAATCCAACTCATGGATATATGGCATGGTCGACCAACCTCATGTCATGCCATATGCAATGCAAGTAAATCATCAAACCATATGGTCCAACTATGCCCATGACCTCACCGCCGTGTGGTCCCCGGGTACCTAAGGACACAGGGTCATATGCCTCCACGAGACATATGACACTTCCTTCTTCATCAATCATCCAATTTATGAAATCGGTTGCAAAACATGCATGCAATGCTAGTCTCGCATTCAAAGTCATAACCCTGCCTAGAGGCCTGACAGCATAGAAGCCTGCTAGCCTAGAAGCCTGTCAACTCTCTTTGGCCCGCACTCATTGGCCCGCCCTCATCAGCCTGCCCTCACCGGCCAAGGCTACACTTATCATGCAGACAAGCAAAAACCTCTTTTTTCAAAACATGTCCTCTTTGGGTCCCTCACAACTGCCTACCCAGCATCTTTTGGGCACTCCAGCGTCTTTTGGTAACCCTCAACGACATGCAATCTTTCAAGAACTCAATGCTCACAAATTATGCAATTTTTGCAAAGCATGTCTATGCATAATGTATTTATCATATGCATGTTAAATAAAATTAAGTCATGCTAAACAAGTCATATACTTATACTTAAAACATGCATTTTCAAAACAATCATCGCTCTTTTAAAAAGTCTAGTAGCGATAGAGCACCTACCTCAAAGTCTTCTGGAGTCACGTCCTTTATTACTCAACTCGTCCCTGGGTCTCATTTATAAACTCCTAGGTATGAATGGATACTAGGAGTCCTTATCAATTTCATTCTATTTAGACATTAGATCACTAGATCTGCCGTTTAGGGTCCATGGTCCTTGCTTAATTCATTGCAAGGCTAGATCCTATGATGTGGATCTACTTTCCAATAGTTAAACCTTGTAATTTATCCTCTAATCCTAACTTTATAGTCTTATTAGGTCTATGTGTCCCAGTTCCCAGGACACCCGTGCATCCTGGTTGAACCGTGACCGACATGGTTGCAAGCGCATGTGCATGCTCAAGTGACGCGCTATGACGCGCATCATCTTACGGATGCACCTTTGGTGTAGCATGGCGCATCTTAGTTCTCAGGGCACCCTGTGCATCTTGGTCGAGCCAGGACCCATGCCCCATGTCGCGCGTGCACTCGAAGGTTGCACCTGGGACAGTGTACGCATTGTCATACGCCCAGAACCCATCCCAAGGACCCTGTCCTAGGCGTACGTGGAGCATGGCGTCCCTGGGATGCCTTGTTCGTGCAGGGCCGACCCAAGCCGGCTTGGAGCGTTTTCCAGCCAGGAACTCAGCTAGAAAATGGCAGGGAAAATAACTAGATCTGGTATGGATCTAGCCTGGGGGAAGCACACGGAGAGAAGGTAGGGGAAAATCGGCTTACCTGGGTCGCCTGGGGACACCCTTTTTCTTAGTGGTGGAACCCTCATTTCTGCCTCAAAACCTTACGTTGCTGGGAAACTCGAAGAAGGGGGGAAACTCCATTGCTAAGACCGGAAAGAAGAGAGGAAATGGGAGAATGGCCGGCCCGATAGGGCCTGGCCGTTGCAGGAAATTGCAGAGAGATGGGTTTCCGATTTTTGTCGAAAACCCCAGTCTAAAAGTTGCCAAAAAACGTGTTTTTGGAGAGGGGGAGATGGGGCTTTTATAGAGGGGAGAAGGCGGTGCCCCTCAATGGTGGTGCCTCCATTCCCCTGGTGTGTTTTGGAGAAATCCAGAGAAAAAGGTTTTTTGGAGAAATCTGGAGGTGGAAGATGATGGGGTGCTGTTATCAAAACGGCCCCCTGTGTTTTCTGCCTTTTTCGTTTTCTGTTTAAATTACAGTACTATCCTTGATCTTTAAATGGCCGTAAATTTCATACGAACTCCGTTTTCGGCATTCTTTGAGGCATTAGATTCTATTTTTCGAGTAGAATCTAATGGTACCAAGTTTCCTCACAAATTCCTTCATTTACTATTTTAAATAAGGTAAAACATTCAACACAGTTCATTTCTTATAAAATGTCCAATTTTTGTTAAAAATGGCGTAAATTGCTCGGGCGTTACATTATTACGCCCTTAAAAGAATTTCATCCTTGAAATTCCATAAATTATCATCTTCAAGGTATTTTGTCTCTTTGATATCTTCTTGGTGAATGCATTCTCCCCTTAGGAATCCAATCTGGGCTCAACCTCAATTTGTCATTTCTATTGTTCCTTCTACAAGCCCTTACCTATAAGGGCCGCTTTCGCTGTGTACTCTAATGCATACTTCCATACATGCCAGTTTAACAATACCGGTTTCTAGCTGTAATTCATCTATCTCAAAATCCTTAGATGCCTATACTTTTCTTATCATGTATAGGATAGTCACCTCGTAGGATCATGCTTCTTTATTCATGTATAAATTACTCCATACTTCTTTGAGATCATATTATCTTATTTCTCCTATTTTGAATATCATAGGATAATCCTTTTCATCTACTGATCTCTTTCATCATCCACAAGTCCAAAAAAATTACCTTCATTCTATTGTGTCTAACTTTGCTTCTTACCTTTTATATTTGTCCCCAAGATACTTCAATAACTGACATGGTATCATGTGCTCTATAGCTAAACCCTTGATTAACTATCTGTCATTTTCCATATGTGACTTTATTCCTCGACCAAAGTTACATTAAAAAATGAAAGCCAATTAGTAGCATCTTCCATCGAGGACCTTATCATATACTAAAAGTAAAATGTCCTAACTCTATATCCAGTTTCATAACTCTTGAATTCATTAAACGCTGTTCTCCGTGAAGATTTTATCCAAACTCATGTCAAATGTTAATGTTCGATTCATCATCATGGGTCAAATGTTCTCGTCCAGAGGCCTATCTCACTATTCACATCAATTTGTCATTAGGATTTTCAACAATGTTCCCATTAATGCAAAGAAAAAAGTCTCTTATTCATAACCGAGTACCCTTACTAGGTCATGGTTGAATCCTTTGTCATTATCCTCTTTGTCCTTTCTTTTCTTGATGGTTTTCTTCGTAACCTTTCAGTTCAAAAGTTCTGTACTCAATCCAGTAGGGTTAGTCCTTAGGAAATTCCTTCAATTTGTTTTTCATACTTGGTATATGCACATAACAACTAAATTTTTGTTTAAAGGCAATGTAACATCAAATCTCACCTTATATTGTGCTGGCCACCTCAACTTTTCTCCTTCTATTCCCTATATCATTATGTTGTGCAATCTTTTATCAAGGCCTTATAGTCAACCATGTAGTCTGTATTGTCAGGAGGTATCTTCATAAGTAGTGATTTTCTCAATTCCTCAAATTTTATTTTTCAAGTGCCTTCTCATACTTAGCTTATAATAGCAATAATTCTCCTTCAATAACGATTATATCAAATTGTACTAAAGTTGTTAACTCAACAAGTTTAACACCACTCAGGTAAGCATAAAACATTTTCTTAGACATAGAAAGACTTTATTTGATTACCTATTGATCTCTTTCCAGATATATCTATGTCATAAGCTCAAGGGCCTCTAAAGTGATCAATACTTATCTACCTTTCTTTTCAATTCAAGTAAGTAGCATCTTTTAGACCCACAGTGATTTCTATGGTTTGTCATGGTATTTATGCGGGTTTGGAAAAATCTGTCTCACGGGTGGAGATCGATCCTTATTTTTGCTTCTGTCTCAGTTGTTACTGTATTTATTGTACTTGTAGCTCCTCCATGATGTGGCCTAATCAACTAACCCCATACCCTCAAATGACTTAGTCTAACAAGTAACTTCTTTTAGGTAAAACTCATGTCCAAATACTTATAGTTACATCTCTATCTCTTTCTCTCTTTTCTTCAAAATCCTCATTTGGTCTACCTGGATCAATGTCTCTATATGCTTTGTTGCATATAATTGATACTTCATCTATTCCTTTATGTAACATATATGATAAACTGAATGCTTCTCAGAAATTCTAAACTGTCTTATGATCATTGAAATTCTCAATTGCCTATAGCCTCAATAAAATTCATATAATGTCTTAATAATGACATTGACATTTTGATGATGCTATACTTTTCTTACAAGTTCATGTTAGGATCAATCTATTATCATCCTTAGTATTATCATCAAAATCTTTTGATAACTCGGTCGAATTCATTTCCCTATCATATTCGTGTTATGTTTCTCTTAATCACGTACGAGTCACAGTTATCTCCTAATATCATCTTGCATTCTCATCCCTCTTAGATTATCATCAAAATCTTCTCAAAGTCTATCTTTTACATCCCTTATCACGCTCATATCATATCCCTTGTGATAGTGTGCTCATATTCTGATATTCTTTATGATGGTAAGATAGCCACTTAGGTTCTTCACTTTTCTCACCTTTGATGAGATTACTTTATTGATGGTAAGATAGCTATCTAGGTTCTTCAATTTTCTCACCTTTGATGAGATTACTTTATTGCAGGTCAGCACTATCTACTAACAAGTCCACTAACATCTTCATTCATCATTCTCATCATAATCTAATTTATATATGAGTTTCCCTATTTGCACCACTGCACAACAATCCTTTTTCCCTATGACTTTGATAGGATTCAAGCAATCCAATATCTAAGTATTTGATAGACCCATCTCCTTTTTCACCTATTTGTTTATGGTGAAATGCCTTGAGCATTAATATTGTAATCTTCAAATAGAAGTAGTTATCTCTACTACTTCTATTTATACTACTTCTTCTTGATTTTCTCTATTGTCTATGACCCTTGGACATGCTGGACTGGCTGTGAAGGGATAAAACCTGGGCTTTGATACCAACTGTGATGACCCTGGTTTTCCCATGCATTTTTTTAATGCAATACCTAATTCCTAAGGCGGGATGCATCCCTATTTGAAAACCATTTTATAAAAACCATGCAATGCAGCAGAAAATCTTTTGTTTTAAACTCATTTTGAAAACCCTGAGTGTCATTTGCTTTCACAACAACCAAAGTAGTTTTTGAAAAACTTTAGAAATCATAAGTGTTTTCCCAGGTCTATCCAGTCACAGATCACAGCCCTACTGTAATTAAATACAGATACATGTCCAAAGGGTAGAGTGTTTACTTATATGTATAATTGTCTCCTTTTGATTTTTCTTGCTTGTAGCACTAACATAAGTGTCCTTTACTCGTGGATGCAACTATCCTGAAAAATGTTAAGGATAGGGTGAGTATATACTATACTTAGTAGGAGTCTATCACTACTAATTTTACAATGTAAGCTCTTTAAAACACGTGCATGGTTGAACACTCATGTTCAATATCGATATAAAAAACCATTGTCAAATTGTAATACTAATGACTTAAGGAAATAGCATAATCCAAGTTGAAAGTATCATATATCATAAACATAATGATATGTATAAGATGCTCAACTGAATCCAACTCATGGATATATGGTATGGTCGACCAACCTCATGTCATGCCATATGCAATGCAAGTAAATCATCAAACCATAGGGTCCAACTATGCCCATGACCTCGCCGCCGTGTGGTCCCCGGGTACCTAGGGACACAGGCTCATATGCTTTCATGGGACATATGACACTTCCTTCAAAGTCATAACCCTGGCTAGAAGCCTGCCAACCTAGAAGCCTGTCAGCTTTCTCTGGCCCGCCCTCATCGACCCGCCCTCATCAGCCTGCCCTCATCGGCCAAGGCTACACTTAACATGCAAACAAGCAAAAACCTCTTTTTTCAAAACGTGTCCTCTTTGGGTCCCTCACAACTACCTACCCAGCATCTTTTGGGCACTCCAGCGTCTTTTGGTAACCCTCAACGACATGCAATCTTTCAAGAACTCAATGCTCATAGATTATGCAATTTATGCAATTGTTTACAAAGCATGTCTATGCATAATGTATTTATCATATGCATGCTAAATAAAATTAAGTCATGCTAAACAAGTCATATACTTATACTTAAAACATGCATTTTCAAAACAATCATAACTCTTTTAAAAAGTCTAATAGCGATAGAGCACCTACCTCAAAGTCTTCTGGAGTCGCGTCCTTTATTACTCAACCCGTCTCTGGGTCTCATTTATAAACTCCTGGGTATGAATGGATACAAGGAGTCCTTATCAATTTCATTCTATTTAGATATTAGATCGCTAGATCTGCCATTTAGGCTCCATGGTCCTTGCTTAATTCATTGTCAAGCTAGATCCTATGATGTGGATCTACTTTCCAATAGTTAAACTCTGTAATTTATCCTCTAATCCTAACTTTATAGTCTTATTAGGTCTGCGTGTCCCAGTTCCCAGGATACCTGTGCATCCTGGTTGAACTGCGACTGCTTCAAGTGCATGCGCGCCTAATGGCCGTGCCAGGGACCGCGTTTTGCATGCGCATGTGCATGCTCAAGTGACGCGCTATGATGTGCATCATCGCACAGATGCACCTTTGGTGTAGCATGGCGCGTCTCATTCCCCAAGGCAACTCGTGCATCCTGGTCGAGCCAGACCCATGCCCCATGTCGCGCCCGCACCCGAAGGCTGCACCTGGGACAGTGTACGCACTGTCGTATGCCCAGAACCCATCCCAGGGACCCTGTCCCAGGCCTACGTGGAGCATGGTATCCCTGGGATGCCTTGTTCATGCAGGGCCTGCCCAAGCCGGCTTGGAGCATTTTTTGACCAGGAACCCGGCTGGAAAACGGCTGGGAATAGAACCAGATCCGGTATGGATCTGGCCTAGGGGAAGCACATGAAGAGAAGGTAGGGGAAAATCGGCTTACCTGGGTCACCTGGGGATGCCCTTTTTCTTGGTGGAACCCTCATTTCTGCCTGAAAACCTTACGTTGCTGGGAAACTCGAAGAAGGGGGGAAACTCCATTGCTAAGACTGGAAAGAAGAGAGGAAATGGGAGAATGGATGGCCTGACTAGGGCCTGACCGTTGCCGAAAATTGCAGAGAGATGGGTTTCCGGTTTTTGCCGGAAACCCCAATCCAAAAGTTGCCTGAAAACGTGTTTTTAGAGAGGGGGAGATGTGGCTTTTATAGAGGGGAGAAGGCAGTGCCCCTCAATGGCGGTGCTGCCATTCCCTTGGTGTGTTCTGGAGAAATCGGGAGAAAAAGGGTTTCTGGAGAAAACTAGAGGTGGAAGATGATGGGGTGCCGTTATCAAAACGGCCCCCTATGTTTTCTACATTTTTCGTTTTCTATTTAAATTACAGTACTGTCCCTAATCTTTAAACGGCCATAACTTCTTCATACGAACTCCGTTTTCGGCGTTCTTTGAGGCGTTGGATTCCATTTTTTGAGTAAAATCTAATGGTATCAAGTTTCCTCACAAATTCCTTCATTTACTATTTTAAATAAGGTAAAACATTCAACACAGTTCATTTCTTATAAAATGTCCAATTTTTGTTAAAAATGGCGTAAATTGCTCGGGCGTTACAAACAAGGCCTACTAAAATGCCTCATATAGAGCCATGCTAATACTTGCGTGATAACTGTTATTATAAGCAAACTCTACCAGTGGTAAATGATCCTCCCAGCTACCCTTCTAATCCATAACACAAGCATGTACCATATCCTCAATCATCTAGATGATCCTCTCAATCTGACCATCTATCTGAGGGTAGAATGCTGTGCTAAATTTTAGCCTTGATCCTAGAGCCTCTCGCATGCTCGTCCAGTACTTTGAGGTAAACCGAGTGTCTCGATCAGATATAATTGTTAAGAGAACTCCATGTAGACTTACGATCTCCTTGACATACAATTTTGCTAGACTGTTCACTGTTTGATTCTGCCTGATAGGAAGGAAATGAGTGGACTTAGTCAATCTGTCTACAATGACCCATATCATGGCATTTATGCTAATAGTCCTCAAAAGGCCCACAATGAAATCCATGGTAATATGATCCCACTTCCACTCAGGGAGATCCAATGTTTGAAGTAAGCTTAATGGTTGCTGATGCTCTACCTTGACCTGTTGACAAGTCAAACACCGTGCCACGCACTTTCCAACATCCTTCTTCATTCTGTTCCACCAAAAATGTCTCATGAGGTCTTAATACATCTTCGTACCTCCAGGATGGATCGTATATGCCTCCTAAAGTAACTCAAGCTTCAAACCATCATCTGCCGGTACCACCAACCTACCCTTGAATCTGAGTCCCCCCATCTAGTCCTCTCATAAAATTTGTCCTATTTGTCAAATCCTGTGTCTCCTTATCTTTGCCCTGTGCCTCTAATATCCTGGTGAGAAACTTAGATCGAGTCTACAGATTGGCAATTATTACTCCAAGCTTCCTACTCAAGGCATCTGCGACGACATTAGCCTTCCATGAGTGGTATTGTATGGTGAAATCAAAGTCCTTGAGATATTCCATCCATCTACGCTGCCTCATGTTCAAATCACTCTAAGTAAAGAAGTACTTAAGGCTCTTATGATTAGTGAATACCTCATACTTGTCGCCATATAGATAATGTCTCCCGGACTTTAGTGCAAATACCATTGCTGCTAACTCTAGATAATGTGTCAGGTAATTCACCTCATGCGTCTTAAGCTATCTCAAAGCATAGGTAATTACCTTTCCATGCTACATCAACATTGCTCCTAATCCTTTACCCGAGGCATCGTAATATACTACATGACTGCCTACACTGATTTTAATGTCAACATTGGGGTGGTAGTAAGCCTCCTCTTGAGCTCCTGAAAGCTCTCCTCTTAGCCATTGGTCCAAACAAATTGAGTGTCTTTCTTGGTTAGGGTAGTTAAAGGTAAAGAAATCTTTGAGAATCCCTTAATGAACTGATGATAATATCCTACCAAACTGAGAAAATTGTGTATCTCTGTCACCGTCTTGGGCCTCTCCCAATGTAGCTGTAATGACTCCAATTTTGTAATATTGAAATTCCAAGTTTAGCAATGAAAAGTTCAATTTTAAAGAAAAGGGCATTTTGGTCATTTCACTAGTCACCATAACTAAACCCAGGAATTTGGTACCAAAAGTGGTTCCATTAGATACGTCTCGAAAAAAGGAATCCAACGAGACCAAAATCACCCAAAACGGAGTTAAAATGAGCAAGATATGGCCCTTTGAAGTTCAGGGGCAAAACTGTAAATTTCCCAAAAACGATTTAACTGAAACACAGTGCCCGTTTTGATACGGGCACCGCGACGTCTTCAACCTCCTAGAGGTTTCTGGAAGGGCGGTGTTTCAAGAAGAAACCACTGCCATTCCGTAGGGTTCCCACCGCCATTCAAAGGCGGGTTAGAAACCCTCCAGAACCCTCGTAAAAGCTCTATAAATAGAGCTCTTGGGTGCCTCTAATGGCAGCCCAAAAGCCTTGGAGAAACCAGTCGTGAAGCAAGGAGCAAGGGGGTAAAACGTGGAGAGAAAACCACCCACGAAGCAGGTACGCACGAAAAAAAAACCCCAAACCCATCTCCACCATAGTTCCAGGAACGATTTCCCTAGGTTTTTCCATGAAAAACCATGCAGTAATAGGCCTCCGTGGGAGCCACAAAGACCCCCGGGACGTCCCCTGGCCGCACTTGGTTCGACAGTGGTCGAACCAGTGGTGACTCGAGGACGACCCAGGTCACACAAGCGGGACGATCCAACAGGGACCGTCCCCACGCGACGCAGCCGACGCCCGTTTGGAAAAAAAACCAAACGGCGCGTCTCCCGGACGCGCCGCTAAAAGAACGACGAGCGGCGTGCTGCCTCGCGCGTCGCAGACGCTCCGCTGAGGCGCGCGCCGCAGACGCGCAGCGCACTAGCAAGGCGTTGTTTTTTTGGTTCTTAAGAATGCCGGGCGCACGCCGCGTACGCGCGCCCCAAGCATTCCTCTTTGTTTGTCTTTAATACTATATGTACATGCAATGTTAAAACGCTTATAACTTGAGATCTAGAGCTCCGATTGAGGCGCCGCAAAGGCTTTGTGTCCGTATCGACGACGCGGACACATCCAAACTATAAAATCCCCAATAAAAGCCCAATAAAAGTAGGGGCATGACCCTTAGAATAGGATGGTGGCGCGTGACCGCTAGGGACTCGAAAATCCGAGAATACCAAGGCCTTATTAGGACCTTAGGACACCCATAGGCATAGGGATGGACCCCTAATGCCTAAGTAATGAGACCCAAATGCTCTAAACCCATTAAAGATAGGTTAAACTAACCTTAAGTCCCCAAACCATGTTCGTGAGTGTACGAGGACACGAGGGGTGAACGCGACCTAGTCGAGGTAGGTGCTCTATCACTATTAGATTCTTTTAAAAGAACTATTGTTATTTGAGAACATATGTTTTAGATATATGATTTGATTTGCATGTGATTTGTATGAATAAATTCATCATGCATGATAAATGCTTTGTAAATAGCCATGTTTTGGAATGATCGCATATACATTATGCACATACATGTGTTGCAAACGATCGCATGCATTGCATGATTTACGTACCGCAAAGATTGCATGTCCTTGAGGGTTTCAAAAAGACGCCGGAGTGCCGAGGGCCGTACAGCTTGTGAGGGACCCAAAAGAGGACAAGTTTTAACAGGTTTTGACTTATCTTATGTGATTTGGGCAAGTAAGCCCGTGGGTGCTATGCCGAGGGGTCCGGGTTGGCCACTCCGGCCTCTACCACTAATGGTGGATGGGTACCACGCCCAAAAGAGGCAAGTCCCTACGTCGACCGCATGTGGTACAGGGGGGCTAATCACCGTGTCACGAGACTGGTCGGCGTGTCATAGGCCCCGTGGAGGCTATGACCAAGTGTCCTCAGGTACCCGGGGACCACACGGCGAGGAGGCCGTGGGCATAGTGGACCCTATGGTTTGATGTGCATTTCATGTAGCATGATATGAGGTTGGTCGACCATACCATATTAGAGGTCCATGAGTTGGACTCCATGAGGCATCTATTGCATATCATGATATCATCAGATATATGATACTTTCACTTTTGGAATTATGTGATCTTTTAAGTTATAAGAATTTCAGTTGATTATGGATTCTTATACTGATATCGAACTCGAGTATTCAAACATATGCATATTTTGAAATTGATTATGGATTCTTATACTAATATTAAACTCGAGTATTCAAACATACGCATGTTTTGAATAAATGAGCACATGATTTTAAAACAACTCATGCATTTATAAACTAGTAGTGATAAGCCCTACTGAGTATATTATATACTCACCCGATCCTCAACATTTTTCAGATACAAAGTAAATACCTAAGGGCAAGGGACATTTGTACTAGGAGACATAAGGCCAAGCACAAGTAAGTACACCCCTATCTTATCTTTCAATGTTACTTGATTGTAGTTACTCTCTAATAGCTGGGGCTGTGACTAACACTTTCTTGGGAACATTATTGATTTAAAACTTTGCCATGACTAAATAGATTGAGAATGAGTTTTCACACTCGGGGTTTTTATGAAAGGTTGTTTTCAAAATGAAAAAGATTTTCATGCATTTCATATTTATAAAACAAGAGATCTCGCCTTTTTATCAACATTGCATCATATAAAAACCCGGGTCGTGACAGTAGCACTGCCTCAACCTTTGCTGGGTCTATGGCCACTCCCTCCTTAGATACCACGTGGCCTAAGAACTTCACCTGATCTAACCAAAAATCACATTTACTCAACTTGGCATACAACCAATGTCGATGAAGTGTGTCCAATACCGTGTGAAGATGTTGCCTGTGTGCCTCATGATTACGCAAGTAAATTAAGATGTCATAGACAAAGACAATCACAAACTTATCCAAGTAAGCTTGAAAGACACAGTTCATTACATCGATGAACACTGCAGGTGCATAGGTCAATCCAAACGGCATCACCAAAAACTCATAGTGACCATAGCGACTCCTAAAAGTAGTCTTCAAGATGTCCTCTTCTCTAACCCTCAACTGATGATATTCTGATCTCAGGTCTATCTTGGCGAATACTCATGTTGATTGAAGTGGATCAAATAAATCATCTATGCATGGCAAAGGGTATCAGTTCTTTATAGTGATGCTATTCAGCAACTGATAGTCAATGCATAGTCTTAGTGACCCATCCTTTTTCTTCACAAAAAGGACTGGGCTTCCCATGGAGATCCGCTCGGCCAGATGAAGCCCTTATCAAGTAACTCTTCCAACTGTACTTTAAGCTCTCTTAACTCTATTGGGGCCATTCTATATGGTGCCTTAGAGATAGGCAATGTACCTAGCACTAGGTCAATGGTGAAGTCTATCTCTCTACTTGGCGACAGTCTTGGTAACTCCTTAGGAAAAATATATGCAAACTCACAGACAACCTCAATATCGTCAATCTGTGGCTGCCTTTTGTCCTCAACGGTCACATAAGCCAGGAATGCCTTGCACCCTCATGAGTAAAACTGTGCCGCTTTCATAGCAGAGATGATGCATGTACTTATCAGACTTTTTCTGCCCTAGAACAATATTCCTAGTTGCCCAGGTATATAAAAAATGACTCGCTTCTTACTGTAGTCTACAGTAGTCCAGTAGCTAGCTAACCAATCCATTCCTAATATAACATCATAGTCGACCAAGTCTAATAAGATGAAGTCTGAGTCCATCCTCATGCCTGATATCTCCATAGGTATCTCCTGTAGATACTCAGTAGCCTATACTGTCTCTCCCACAGGTGTCAAAATATCCAATTCAAATGCTAATCCATTTGATTAACAATAGAATTGTTCATGAAATAAGCTCATCCATTTGATTAATCTAGAGCCTTTGGCCTACCCTATGTTATTTTTCACAAGTTAGCCCTTTTAGGCTTTATATTGTAGCATTTTCTTGTGAGCCACTTAACCATTAACCATTTTAACCCTATAATATATCAATTACCCTTTGTGTTTCCTCTATGCATTCCACGCCTCCTTCTCTTGTTTTGATTTCTCTTTTATGGACTGCAAGTTCAGGTTTGTCTTTGTCCTTAGTTATTTGTTTGTTTGTTGTCCATTGTTTGTTTGTGTTCTTTTATTCTGTGCTTTAGTTGTTACCTTGATTCCTTTGATTTTTTGAGTTTAGTTAGGTTTCCTAGATCTTTGAATATAAGGGTTATCTCTCTTGTTGTGGCATGTAACAAAATATCAGCCATTGTATCTGATGTAACATGTTAGTGAGACATCCACTACAATATTTTTGTCAATGCATCCAGGTTGGAACTTGAACTCTCAAAAGATTGTCCATGAAAATGGGTCTCCCATTGCATAATAATGCTTTCACTTAAAAATATTAACTCGCATGCTTTCTCATTTTGATTGTTTTCACCCTTCCATGGAATGCATTCTTGAATTCACCTATTATGGTTCAACCTAGAATTAAAAATTTAGACTTTATAGTTGACTTTCGAAGGTAAACTTTGAATAAAGTCATTCAACATTTGATTGAATTATATAATCTTCATTAAGGGCCCCTTGCATTCAGGTGTTCCAACTAGAAATCTCATTAGATCCCACCTACATTTTGTCAAAATTAAGTGGGTCCCATTCCAACTTGGCCATAATTGTTGACCCATCAATTAATGTGAAAAAATGGAAAAAATAATTTGTGAGAAAATGGAGAAAAACAATTGAGGGGGAAGGTGGATTAGAGTTCTATTATTCAGGTTTTACATTAAATGGGTGTTGATGGTAATTATGGGTATATATATATAATAAAATCTATTTAAAAAAAAGAGGGTTTTTGTGGTAAGACATGGTACACACCTTATAAATTTCAAATGTTGGAAAGGATAATAGGATAAAAGTTGTATTGTTTTCTATACTATTATTCCAAATATAACCATGAAATTTAACCGAAGGACCAAAAAATAATGATCAAATTATCATCATAGATCGATTATCCTCATCTAAAATGCCATTGGGATCTTCTATTATAAATATTTCTATCGAATTTCTTATAGTATCACTCGAATTTAGTTGACCCCAACAAAGTTGCCATTGTAAGTACATGGGATGCAATTTTGGGATTCACAATTCATACACCTAACTATGATAGTATAAGTGCAATACTAAAGATATAAAAATGGTGTCTTAGTGCTATTAGCTAGTATTTGCTTCATGTCAACTTCCCTTAATATAGGAGATGTCTTTAGTGACTTTTGTAAGGTAAAATGAAACTATTCCCTCTTGGCCATTAACTTTGAGAACCACTTTACAATGGCTAATATTGCTTCTAACCACTTTATCTTGGACACATTTTATAGTATTGTCAGGCCTATATTTGTACAATGTCAAATTGAGAAATTTTGTATGGAGTTGGTGTGATTTTCTGCAAAGAAAAGATAGTGGGTTAATGGTTATCAAAATTTAATCTGCTATGTGCATCGAAAGAGCTTCTTTATTCCAATGTCAAGATTGATTGACTGCTACATGATGATCTCCCAAACTAAACAAGCCACAAGTAATAATCAAGCCCTATCATAGTTGGCATTTGATCCAATGTCCATGCTTCATTGGCTAGCTCTAGGAACATATTGAGTAGCAAGGATTCTAGATGGTCCTCCTATCTTATTATTTTGTGTAATGACCCAAACATTTTATACCCTGTTTACTAAATTTAGAAATTAATATGTGGGAATTACTATCCTAAATGTTTTAATTTATTTAAAATAGGAAGCAAATGAATTTGTGAGAAATCTTTACGCCATTAGATTCTACTCAAAAAATGGAATCCAACGCCTCAAAGAACACTGAAAACAGAGTTCATATGACAAAGTTATGGGTGTTTAAAGATTATGGGCAATTTTGTAAAATGCACCTAAAAACGAAAAAGATGAAAAATGTAGGGGCCGTTTTGATAACGGCACCCCCTATCTTCTTCCTCTCGATTTCTCCATAAACCCCCAGTTTCCAGAGGTTTCCACCACCGCCATAGTATGGCTATAAAAACCCACATCCCCCTCTTCCCCGATTATCTTTTCTCTGGCTGCCTTCATCCAAACATCCGGCAGTAGGGTTCCAGCAAATTGGGAAAAAACCCCTCCTCCAGTTCCCTACAAAAATCCGGCATGGCCCAGGTTCTCCCATCGGGCCAGCCATCCTTTTTCTCTTCTCCTCTTCCTCTTCCTCCCCTGGCCTTTACGATTTCACTGGATTTTCCAGTCATTGGGTTTTCCGGAAAGCATCAAAGGAGCCGCTCCAATAGAGGAAGGGCACGACTCAGACTGTCCAAGTAAGGCTCCTCTATTTCCCTCTCTTGCCTTTCCCATTTTCCCCAGATTTTGGCCGAATCTAGGCAGTTTTCTAGCCGAAAAACACCAGTTCTCCATGAACAAAGAGAACGAGGCGGGTGGAAACCCATCCAAGGCCCTTGTGCATGACATCCCAGGGATGCAAACGTCCCCAGGAGCGCGCGACGTGGGGCACGGGTCCTAGCTCGACCAGCACGCACGGGGCGTTTCGAGAGCCGAGACGCACTCGCCTGGCGGTGAGGACGCGCTCGTGCGATGCTCTCTAGAACATGCGTTGCAGTGCATAGCTCGGGCTTGCACACGCGTACGTGAGGCTATCGCGGTTCAACTGGGATGTGCGGGCGTCTTGGTAACCATGACGTGTAGGACTGCGTAGACGAATCTGTTTCGTCCGTGATCGTGCAATGCTAAAAATGTAATTTCAGGAGCTATATGACTTCTAGGTTGGCAGGCTTCTAGGCTGTCAGGCTTCTAGGTAGGGTTATGACTTGGAATGCGATACTAGCATGAGTAGATTTTATGCATTGCATGCATGTTTTGCAACCGATTGTATAAATTGCATGATTTATGACGAATAAGTGCATAAATTGCATAAATTGCAATTAGTGAGTTTTGGATAAATGCATATCCTTGAGGGTTACCAAAAGACGCTGGAGTACCCAAAAGACGCTGGCGAGGCAGTGTGAGGGCCAGGCAATGTGAGGGGCCCAACAAGGACATGATTTTTATATTTTACAAGTTGATAAGCCTGGTGGGCACTATGCTGAGAGGAGGTACGGGGTTAGCCTCCCAGCCTCTACCACCAAAAGGGTGGATGGTATCACTGCCAAAAGGCATCGTCCCTTCCCTGATTGCTGCGGCAAACAGGGACTACCACTGGAGGTGTTCACGGCACCCTTTCGGGGGCATCCATAGTCACCGTTGAGGCTATGGTGGATTCCAGTTGTATGCTGAGTATGAGCGGAGTGGCCCTATGATTTCAGTGTGATTGATATGCATATAGCATTGAGATGGCCATATACAAGTACTCGTGACCAATTGGCGTGACATGTACGCCGAGAGACTCATGTGCATGATACTAGCATATGTTTGCATAATGACTATTTTAAGATTTTCATAATGATTATTATATTTGACTCATGGATTTGCTGTATATGCTGAGATTTTATTACTTGGATCTATGGATTTCTACTTTATGATTTGCAGTCGAATCCATATCATTGAACACTAGATTTCGATAAAGGATTTCCATGGTTGAACTCGCATCAATAAACTTATGTTTTAAATTTGTATGAACTTACTTCGATGCATTAATATGCATGTTTACGCAAAAGGAATCATTGATGGTTTACATGAAAAGCTCTTGGAACCATGCATGATGCATACCTTGTTTTCAAAATAGTAGTATTAGATCACCTACTGAGTATGGAAAATACTCACCCAACTCTATTATTTTTCAGGATAGCTCTACTCACGAGTAGAAGAAGCATCAGGACCTGTTAGTATTACAATCAAGTAATGAAGAAGAGATAAGTAAGAATGTAAGTAAACTCTCTACTCCTCTGGACATATATCTGTATTTATTTACAGTTGGGCTGTGAGCTGTGACTGGATAGACCTGGGAAGACATTTATGAGTACAGAATTTTTCAAAAACTACTTTGGTTGTTGTGAAAGCACATGACACTTCAGGTTTTCAAAATGAGTTTAAAACAAAATGATTTCTCCTCTGCATTGCATTGTTTTTCAAATAAGGATCCCACTTTATGCATTAGTTTTGCATTGAAAAATGCATGTGAAAACCCGGGTCGTCACATTTTGAGACTAGGAAAAATTGGGATGCCTAGCTCATTAAGGATTGTAATTTTTAGAATATGGGTTATTGGTAGGATTTCAAAATGCATTTAATGCATTTTCTTGCTCTACAAAATTTTTAAGGGGTTTCAAAAGAAATCAAATTTTCACTCTTTTTCTCCCTTCTCTTTTTGTATTTGTTAACCATCTCTCTATAGCTGCATCGTTCTTCTTCTTCTTCTGTTAAAAAAGTATTGACTTTCTTATTGAGTTTTACAAATTATAAACATTGAATATCATGGATCTGATCATCAATTTTCATGATATCATTAGATCTCATTGGTCAAATGGAAGGAGAAGAAGGAAGAAGAGGGAGAAGGACAGGAAGAAAAGGGAGAAGAAGATAGAGGGGGAAGAATGAAGCTTACAATAGAGGATAAGCATTGAAGCATACCAATCTATGTTCCATGTCTTTAGAAATGTCAAATCATTGTTGGATTATCATAGATCAGCATGATCATAGCCACGCATCACTATTGCAATAAGGTCTTTGTCAAATCAACCCCCATTTTTATTTTCTCGAGGGATTTTGCTCGTAGCATCGAAGAGAACATAATGAATGGCTCAAATATTCAATCCAATTCATTTTGTACTCCATGCATACTATACCCAATGAAGGTTCACCATCACTAGAGTTCTATCGATAGTGACAGAAAGAGTGAGGGGCAATGGGAATGGTATGGCTGGGTTGCTTAGGGAATTGGGTTGGGCTATCCCAGCGGAGGAGGGAGATGAGTTTTTATTCAGTAGTGTAAGAGAACTGCCCAAGCATCACAAGTGGAGAGAGGAAGAGGATGGGACATTGTCAGTTGGAGAAGGACTAGAAGAGATAGAGAAATGGGATAGTGCACCGGCAGGCTGCATTGGTCCAAGGGATGGCGAGCAAGTAAACTATGCCAGCCAGAGGAGAGTGAGTGGGAGAGAAAGAGAGAAGGTAGTGGGTTTCAATGGTGGCCAATAGCCCTGGTTCCATCTCCAACTAGGACTGCTTAACTCGTTCACTGCCTGATACAATACCTAGAAGAGAGAGGGGAAGAAAAGAGGGAAGGAATTTTAGGTTTTCTTGTGGTAGATTGGAGGGGAAGGAGAAATAGATGTCTAGAAGGGGGTTTTCTAAGTGTTGATCAACACTAGAGATGAAGATTGAGAAGGGGTTTTCATGGGTTTTTCTACATCTATTGCATTGGCCAAAGGAGAGAGTTTAGCAGGGTGGGACTGATGGCAATTCGAATGAAGGGGGGCAAGGAGAAGGGTTTCCAATGGTTAGCTAACTGTGACAATCCTATCACCGTCCCAGTGGAAATTTGAGTAGAAGAGGGTGACACTGGGTTTTTCTCCCTTCCTTTGACATCCCCTACTCTTTTTTATTTTTTGGTTGGTGTTTGACATGGGACAACCAAACAATGCATGTCAAGCTTAACTCCATACATCGCTAGCCATTGTACCACGTCATCTCAATGCTCAAGCCATTCAGGGTGTCATTACCAATTTTGTAACCCCCACCAAATTAGTAAAAATTTTGGATTTTTCTACCTTGATCTCTATTTAGCGCAAAATTAGTGTTCTTGGAAGCATCTCAATGTGTACATTAGAAATATCAAAGGTTTTGAATGTCAAATAAGTTTCATTCAAAAGGTCAATTGTATAAGACTCAAAACATGGGATTCCCAAATCGCATTCCATTCAAAATAAAATTGAAAAATCATATGAAATGGAATTTAGAAATTGGGGTTGTTACAACATCTAGTTAGATTATTTCACTAATGATTATTAGTATAGAGTGTTAAGATATGTGAGATTGGTATAGAAACAAAAGAAAAAAATTTACCTCATTTTTTTTTTTATAATTGTATATGGTTATTCATTGTAAATGAATATTTACATATATGAAACTCTTCCACCTTACAAAGATTTTGTCCCCAAAATTATTTAAGTATGTGTAAACAATTCAAAACACTTTGGGATTCGCTGTCTCATGTCATCCTAAACCTCCAATAAGGCTTCCTCATATGTGTTATGCTAGCACAGAACCTTAACAAGGGAAATCATCTTTTTTCATAAGGTCTTCTCCTTTCTATTGTATTGGTCATTCTTGAAAAGTCAAGTCTAGTTATAAGTCTACTGGCACCAGGTCCAAAACAAGTGTAAGGTCTAGGTCATAATTCCTCAACATGGAGACATAAAATACATCATGTGCATCCACCAGTGAGGGTGGAAGTGCTAATCTATAAACAACTCTGCCTACCCTCTCATGTCTCATGAATGGACCCACAATCTAGGGCTCATCTTATAGTTCACCTCGATCTCATCACACCTTGGTTGGAGGTACCTTCTGAAAGATGTAATGCCCAAGTTATTCCTTAGGCAATTCTAGATACATTCCATTTCTCAAATTTCTTTATACAATTTGTCAAACAAACTTTTGATATATATCCTTCTCATCTATTTATAAATCTTAGTTCTAAATTATGATTTTGGCTGCATGATTTCACAATTTAGTTTAATCAAGGAATTTTTTTATTTCTCAACTTTCCTTTCTGTTCTAAATCTTGTGATCTCTATGTCCAATAAAATCTTCAAAACATATGATTTTAGGTTCATACTTTTACTCTTTATATTGCTATTTGATATGTCTTAGTATAAATTTCTTAATCCTTCTACCAAGGCTCTATTCATAATTATGTAATTTCACATTCTTTCTTTCAAACCCCTTTGTATAGATCCTGCTTCTCACTAAAGTTCAATTGAATTTTAAAATTTTCAAGTTCAATCGAGTCCTCTATAGGGGGTTGATAGATCTTAAGATTATCCTCTTAGAAAGTACTTGATTCAAAGTTAATTCAATCCTTACATCAATCATTTCTAAGATTCATATTTGCATTAATCACTCTCACTTACTTGTTTTACCTACTTCCTTTTCACCATGCCCATACCCATTCCCTACTCATTTTCTTTATTCTCTAACTATTTTTGTAAAGATTAAATTTCACTTAATGATGTTTTAGTACCTTGTCAAGTTGGTGATAACTTCTACAAAGTCGTCATATTAATGGAACTACATAAATCAAAGTTTATCAACTAGAGACATCAATTGCTTAAAGTCATATTTTTGTTCTTTTCTTTAAGAACTTGTCCACAATTATGTATAAATTCATTATTTAGATTAAGATTACTAGATTAAATCATTTATCTCATCTACATCAACCCTAAAACTTTTCAAGTACAAACTTTTGCTACTAATCAAGCATTACATGCCAATGTTTTCACTTAAAGATACTAACTCATACGCTCTCATATTCTATTCATTTCCTCCAAGAATCATACCAACCCACAAAATGCTCTTTTTCTTATTTTCACAAGGACTAGCTTCTCTCATTTTCTAGACTTCCAATAATTTTCCTTATTGTGATTGGTTTTGAGTGGATTGAACCTAGGCGTTGATACCAAACAATGACACCCCTAGTTTTCTTAATACTTTTTTGGAATTTGATATATAACTTGAAATTCTATTAGAAAATAAATCAATTAAAATTTTTGTAGTTTAAAAATGTTTGTAAAAATCCTGAGTGATATTTCTAACACAAACACAAGGATTTTATGATGGAAGGAATGTCTCATTCTTGCCAAAAATTCATAGATTTTCCTCTATTTTTTAGACAAACGTGCATTTAATGCATGCGATGTAGAAAACTTGATAGACACAAATCTTTTTCATTTTTTATTAAGAAAATAAATGCAAACTCATTACATCCTTGGACTTCCTATCATAACCACATCACAATAAAATTCTCTAAGTAGAAATGAGTCCACTACTTCTAATGTTGACATACAATCACATTCTCAAGTAGTACATAAAACAAATATTAAGCTATGAAGCTTACCCTTCAAATACTGTAACTCCTCCCAATCCTCCATAATTATAACTCCATGTGAACAAAGTACAATGTCTCAACAAGCTTCTACTTATGTAGGTAGAAAAGGACATTATTTGGGCATGCAGTTCATGATTTACATAATCAATGTAATTTGACAATTTATTACATTTACACAAATGCTCATGATGTTTTAAATAGTGCTCATGTCAAAATTAAAAGTTCTCAAATCATACATCCATGAAATTGGTTTATATGTATACATTAGTACAGTTGACAAATCATGAGACTTCCATGATTTTTTATGATATCGTTATCTTATCTTTTCATGAGGACTCAAGCATTCTAAATCATTTTCCATGCATAAACACATAATCATTCCCAATTTATTCATAACACATAGCCCTTCAAGATTGTTAATTGTACATGATAATTCAAGATATCACTACCCATTTCTAAATTGTTTGTCATTCAATAGGGATATATTTATAAAGATTAGGTTATTTAACATTCTTCTTATCATGTGTAAAAGTAGTCATCTGATGTACTTTCCTTCATGAGCGCACTGCATTTCATGCAAGTATGATTTAGTACATGATCATATAGAATCACTCAAAATGCTCAACTAATACAACACATTAGTAAGCTAATGACGGTAAAACCATCAATTTAGAAAAATCAATGCGTATCATAATTCTAATGGTAAAACCACCAACTAAATGTAAGCATTAAAGCACAATAATTAAAGATGGAGTTAGTCAATACAGTCAAATAACAAACTATATGCTCAAAGCCCAATTGAGCAAACCAACATTTGATAAAACTTTGATCTAGCAAAACCAAAAGATGTTCTTGGTTTCAAAAGTGAAATATCAAATTAAAGGCACAAACAAGATCTCTACATCATATCAAGCCAAAGAACGTAATTGTGAAAACTAGGTGGGACATATTCCTACCATTAGGCTAATGGTATATAGTCTTATCATATGGACATCTTACATATAACCCTATTGTAAAAAGGATTGGTCTAGAGTTTTGAGAGTGACTGGCATGTCCAACATGCCCCAACCAAATACAGATTCTTATGTTCATAGGGCCTTACCGTCGTCCCAAGTGACTTCTAGAGCCTCTATGCCGACTCAAGCATACTACATGGTCTATCATCACCAAACCTCATGGGGGCTACCTAGCTACCCTTTCAAAGTGCTACCCCATGAGAAGCTACTCCTACTGCCTATAGTATCCATCACAGAACTTGTATCAATATCATCTTAGAGGTCAATGCCAACTACACCTCCTAACATAGGGTCTCTAAGACTTACAGAGGTTCATAACATGCATGCCTCTATCTTATAGTTGTCCAATCATGTGTACCTCTAGGTCTTATAGCTATTCCACACATGCCTGCCTCCACATCTAACTACCACCTCAAGCATGTATGCAGCGAGGTCACACAGTGCTCTTGGAACAACTGCCAAAATAATAAGCAAAACCACATCTCCAGGACTTAGGTCCACTCAGAGAGTGCTTATCAACAATATTGATGAAATCCATATCCATTAAGGCTTACAGCTACTCATTGAATGCTTGCCTAAAGCATTCATGAAACTATAATCATCAAGGCTTAAAGCTACTCGGAGAGCACCTGCCATAAGGATAAATCAAATCACACTCTAGAATCAAACTACAATAATCAAAATTTCATCTTTAAGGCCATCAAAAGCATTAATGAAGACATAACCATGAGGCTTTTCAACTACTCATAGGGCGCCTACCTAAAGCATTGCCAAATTTACATCCATAATGGCATATAGCCACTCATAGAGTGCCTCCCTAATATGCTAGTGAAAATTTGTATCATGACTCATAGAGTGCTTACAAAAAAACATCAATCAATAGCATCTCTAGGAGTCACAATTGCCAACAGAGCACTTGCTTAAAATGTCAGTTAAATAACATCCCTACAACTTATGGCCCGCTCATATAGGGCCTGCCCAAAACATAAATCAAAAGTCAATCTTCAAGACATACAATTTCACATAGACCACTTACTTAAAACATCAATCAAGTAAAATCTATAGGACTTATGGCCACTAACAGAGTGTGTTCCCGAAACATAAATCAAATAATATCTCTAAATCATTATATGAGGATAAAATCCTTTTTCAAAGTCTTGTGAGAAACCATTCAAATCTATTTATTTCAAAGTTACAAGAACCTTTCAAACCCATATCCTCAACAAGCTATAAGAACATATTTTCTGCAAAATTTCAAAACATGCATCCATCATTCATTAGGTAATGCATTTCAGTCGTCAAAAATATGTATCCAATATCCACATAAAAAAAAAAAGTTTCCAACAATACACGCTTAGCTCTTGGCTCATGACATGTAATCAACTTAGAAAAGATAATGAAATTTTCTCATGCTTTCAATTATTCAACAATGCATCCAAAGAAATGATTATAAAGAATGGATGATCAAACAATTACAAAAATGCATGTAGCTAAGTAGACCATAGTCAAATTAGTGATAAAGTCATTATCGATAATGACAAACATCTTCTACCTCTAAGTCATAACAAGTTGACATCTATCCTTTTTTTGCATAGTACTCAAAGATCCTTTATAAGCATGACTGCAAAGTATTTCATATAAATATAGCCATCTGAAGTCATATTTATAAGTCGCTAAACCATTTTAATAAATAGCAATAACAACAGGTTAAAATAACCATAGTTAAAACAATGTTATGGAGTGTGCTGAGCGTTGAAAGGGACCAACTACTGGTGAAAAAGGTTGGCCTGTGACCTACATGTCCTGTGAAGCTGACATGGGTATCGACTAGCAGGAGAGGAGTAGAAGTGAAACAAAAAAAATGATGCCTAGTGTGGTGAGAAGAGGAGGGCTGAGGAGCACGCCTAGCTAGTGATAGGTGCACTGATAGTGCCTGGTTGTGCGTCCCTGGCCAAGAACAAGGGAGATATTGGTTGTCAAACGGCTCTGGAAGTTGCTTCTAGTTTTTTGATGTTGTCCGGAGTAGAGGTAGACTATGCTGTGGAAACAGGGATAGTGAAGGGATGGAACAGATGGGGGTTGGAGAGATGGGATGGGGTGAAGCCGGTGATGGGAAGAGTCGGTGGTGAAGATGAAGGATAGGGGGGACTTTGGCAGTAGATGAGAATATGGGGAGATGGTGAGAATGAATGGACTAGAACTCAATTTCCAACAGGAAACCAAGAAAGGGAAACAAAAGAGGTACTGCACTTGGGCGTTGGTTGGGAAACCAGTGGTGTGATGATGGAAGAAAAGAGGGCGGTGAAAAGGAGGGTGCTAGGAGTGGAACTTAAGCAGTATTGATGAAGGGGAGACAATGAAAATTTGGGCAATATGATAAAATAGTAAACAAATTAAATAGATGATGAAATAAGAAAGCAAAAGACAAAACCCAAAACTCCCCCTTCCAACTCCCACGGTTCCCTCTTTATAAGTTTTCCCCCTTCCTAATTTCCCCCCCACTCTTTCCTTATCCTCTAGTAGTTGGTTTCATCTTAGGAACTTTCTCTTACTTGCAAATCCCATCCATAATTTTCCCTTCTTTTTAGAATTCTTCTTCTTTTAGGAAACCTTCATCCCTTGCCTTATTAGAAATCTGGTCCATTCATTTCTCTCTTGACTCATCTACACCGTTGAATATCAATCTGAGCAATCCAATCCTCTTTTGGTTGATCTACACTATTGAATATTAATCTAAGCAATCCAATCCTCCTTTAGTTGATCTATGAGACAAAAGACTAGATTAGGGTCATCTAAACTATACCTTAAGCATCCATTTAGCTCAAATGATCATCTAACCATTAATTTTAACAATTTCATATTGGATGGTCAATTTGAGCTAAAATTCATAGATTATCTAAAAATCATCAAATTAATGAGTTAGATGGTCTAATTAATTGCTAAATTAGGGGTCTTTTGGCCAAATTAAACACTTAACATACCCCTCAACCAGCATTTTGCTAGTCCTGATCAAAACATACAGAAAACTATTTTACAAAAACTGATACAATGTGCCACTTCTGTAGGTACTCAAAATTGCATTTAGCACATGCAACAAGCCCTTAAACCCCTAGGCTACCCCTAGTGGATGAGTTAGGCCTCATGAGGGTTTGTAGTGAATATACCCACAAAATTTAATAAGGCTGAGTCCCCTATTTTATCTGATAGAATCCTCATTCATTAGCAATCTACTAGTTTTTCACAACTTAGCGTAGAGGATTTGACAATTTTACACGTCATACACATATTAAAGACATTTTAGTTAAGTTATTTCTTAGAGTGCACATTTGTGTGTGTATAGCCACATAAATCTTAACTTCTAAATGGCTATGCTTAAATTCCATTGGAAGTATGTCTTGACCTCAAATTCTCCCAAGTATACGCTCAGAATTGAAACTCTCAGATAAGGGTTTTAAACATATTTCTCTCATTATGTGACCGAATCCAACAAGATAATGGTTCACATAATTCTTTTAAATGCTCATAAGATAAATGAAAGTGATCCCTAAGAGTGGATGTTATCACCAAGAATATTAGGGGTCTTTTACCTTTATTCCTTCTTTTTATCTCCTCTTTAAGGCTATGTCGACCTAAGATCAATAGGTCATTAACTATGATGAAATGTAGGCTTAGGATAGGTTCAGAAAAGAAGGTTTAGGATTTCAAAGGTTCAAAATTAAGTAAAGGTCTTCAATGAATATTTGATCAAAAAACTTTTCTTTTGGGTTTGTACTTGAAGTGACTACTTTTATAATTTTGTCTTTCCTTTTGAATTTTTTTTTTTTTTTTTTTTTTTTTTCACTTTCCTTTTTCCTTGGCTTCTTGGAAAAAAGATTACTCATTTTTCTCATTTCTTTGAATTGTTGTCCTATTTTTGAACTTTTACTACTAACTCATTTTGAAAATGGTACTGTCATGTTTTGGGTTAAGGTAAATGGGGTTAAGAAAGAAAAGGCTTAATGATGTTAACTAGTAGTATGATGTGTTGGGTAGGCTTTATGTCTTTGTGCCGAGCAAGGATGGCTTATAGCATTTCCTAGGTTTCCTAAAGCCTATCAGATTCAATAAATTTTCTAGAATTAAAGCTGTCACTCTTATTTATTCTTGATTTTTATCCAAAACAAGGATAATAGGATCACACTAATTTATATATGCT
The DNA here is from genome assembly GCA_035236585.1 of Warburgia ugandensis. Lineage (NCBI taxonomy): Eukaryota > Viridiplantae > Streptophyta > Magnoliopsida > Canellales > Canellaceae > Warburgia > Warburgia ugandensis. Next base: position 39,047,713 of record CP141130.1, on the reverse strand, counting down.
GAAGAAATTGTGGAATTACTTATAACTCTTTAAAAGAAGATAGTCTTAAAGTTTCATTAGGTTATGGGTCTCCACTGGTTTTCCTCATGGTCTCTAAGTCATACCTCTATATTAATCTTGATTATGTGTTGTGTGTAAATGATTTTTGAGAATTAACTTCATAACACGTTTCAACACATGAATGATATACAAAACTAATCATATTCATTCCCATTAAGAGGTGAAAATAGTGGAATTACTAATTCTGAACATCTAATTCCCATCACACTAAGGAACTCTACCTTAAAAACTATTCTTTTTATAAAAAAAATTCAAAAGAAACTCAAGAAAATTCAAAATCTCTATGTGCACCTACACCCCCTAACCTAAATGAAACATTGTCCTCAATGTTTGAAAAACATAGGATCTTATATGGAAGTTGAGTGATGTAGACTCTAAAACCCTTAGGTTGCCTCTTAGTAAGAGCTAAGTTTAACATCTTCATCCAGACATAATGATGAGTGCAATGATGATATGCTACAAGGATCTTAGAGTGGTAATGTAAGGTGGGTCATGATACTCAGGTGTCTCTAAAAGTGTTTCGTCAATTTCAGGATTGGGCAATTCTAAGAATAGGTTTACCTTTGACCATTGACCTTTTGGATTTCTTCATCCTTTTCAATCTCTATGGCCCCATGAGGATAGATTGTGCATACTATATAAGGTCCAATCCATCTCGATCTAAGTTTTCTTGGGAATAGATGTAATCTAGAGTTATACAACAAGACCTTTTGACCAAGTGTGAAGGATTTCCTTAAAATATGTCTATCATGTATAACCTTCATTTAGTCTTTGTACAATCGTGCAGACTCATGTGCATCTTTCCTCAATTCTTCCATCTCATTGAGTTGGAGTTTTCTGCAGGTCCTAAAAGAATCTAAGTCAAAATTGAGATTTTTGATAGCCCAATATGCTCTGTGCTCTAACTCTACTATTAAGTGGCAAGCTTTTCCATGGACCAGGTGGTAGGGTGACATCCCTATAAGGGTTTTATGCGCTATCCGATAAGCACATAAAGCATCAGTAAGTTTCAGTGACCAGTCTTTCCTATTTGGATTGACTATCTTTTATAAAATTCACTTTATTTTCCTATTGGATATCTCTACTTGACCACTGGTCTGAGGGTGGGATGGGGTAGCTATCCTATGGTTGACACAATATTTTTTCATTATGTTCTCAAACACTTTATTACAAAAGCGTTTTCCCCTGTCACTTATTATGGCTCTAAGAATAACAAACCATGCAAACTATTTTCTTTTAAAAATTCTACCACAACCTTGTGGTCCTTGGTTTTGCATGGTATAGCCTCCACCCACTTGGACACACAGTCCACTCCCACTAAGATATACAGATTTCTAAAAGAATTAGGAAAAGTTTACATAAAATCTATGCCCCAAACATCAAAAGGTTCTATGACAATGATTGGTTTTCCTTCCTAAACTTCCTAACCCTTAACACCTTACACATGCTTTGTAGTAAGTATGTGCATCCTTAAATATGGTAGGCCAATAAAATCCACACTGTAAAATTTTTGCAATGGTCTTTCTAGAGCCAAAATGGCCCCCACATGCATGATAATGACAAAAGGAGATGATTTGATTATGTTCACTATCTAGTATGCATCTCCTAATTACTTGATTAGGATAGTACTTGAATAAGTAGGGATCATCCCAAGTAAAATATCTAACCTCAGTTAAAAATCTCTTTTTTGTCTTGTTTGGTCCAATGATTAGGCATTTGTCCTACAACAAGATAATTAATAACATCTTCATACCATGGTAATTGAGAAATATGCAATAACTGTTCATCTGGGAAAGACTCAATTAGAGGCCCTTGATTGCTAGCATGCTCCACCACTAATCTAGATAAATGATCTGCTACTACATTTTTTGATCCTTTTTTGTCCCTAATTTCTAAGTCCAACACTTGTACTAGCAGTATACAACAAATCAATCTAGGTTTAACATCCTTTTTAGAAAGGAGGTACTTTAAGGTTGTGTGATCCTAGTATACTATAAATTTAGACCCAAACAGGTAAGAACTAAACTTATCTAGGGAAAACGCTACAACTAACAACTCTTTTTCAATGGTGGAATAGTTGAGTTGTGCATTAGTTAGTGTTTTACTATCGTAATATATCACATGGGGAAGTATATCAATGCACTACCCCAAAATAGCCCCAATGGCATAGTTCAACGCATCACACATTATCTCGAATGGTGTATTCTAATCTGGTGGTTGGATAATAGGTGCAGAAGTCAAATTGGCCTTAAGTTGGTCAAAAGCTTCCTTACAGTCTTCATCAAAGTCAAAAGTGACCTCCCTTGTAAGTAAATTACATAAGAGCTTGGCAATTTTGCTAAAATCTTAGATGAATTGTCTGAAAAAACCAGCATGTCCTAAAAAGGAGCAGATTTTTCTCACCATCCTTGGTGGAGGAAGTTCGGCTATTAAATCCACTTTTGCCTTATTGACTTCTATCGCATTGGGTGATATTATGTGGCCTAATACTATACCACTCCTTACCATAAAATGGCACTTTTTCTAGTTTAAGACAAGATTCTTTTCCTCACACCTTCCAATGACTAACTTTAAGTACTGCTAGCACTCATCAAATGATGACTCAAATACTGAGAAATCATCCGTAAGCACATCAAGGAATCTTTCTACCATGTCATAGAAAATGATCAACATACACCTTTGAAATGTAGTTGGAGCGTTACAAAGCCCAAAAGGCATACATTTGTTGGCAAAGGTTCTAAAAGGACAGGTGAAGGTGGTCTTCTCTTAATCCTCTAGTGCTATAGGAATCTAATTGTAATTAGAATATCAATCTAGAAAACAATAATAGCTATGTCTAGCCAACCTCTCTAGCATTTGGTCAATGAAGGGTAGAGGAAAATGATCTTTTCCTATGACTGCATTCAACTTTTGATAACCAATACAAACTCTCCACCCAGTGGTCATGGGGGTGGGGACTAACTTGTTATCCTCATTTTTGACTACCGTGACCCTAGATTTCGTAAGTACAACCTGAATGGGGCTAACCCAAGTACTATCAGAGATAGGGTATATGATGCCAGCATTTAAGAGCTTCAGGACTTCATTTCTAACCACATCCTTCGTGTGGGGGTTCAGTCGTCTTTGGATTTCCCTAGAAGGTTTTGCATTTTCTTTTAGATGTATCCTATGCATGCACATGGCTGGACTTATCCCTTTCATGTTAGCTATCGTCCACCCTAGAGTAGTTTTATGTTCCTTAAAAACATCTAAAAGCTTACCCTCCTGTTCTCTATCTAAGTCTGATACTATTATTACAAGTAAGGTTTCATCTGGGCCTAAGTATGAATATTTGAAGTGATTATGCAAGGGTTTTAGGTCCAAAGATGGTGGTTGGTCTATTGAGGGTATAGGTACAAATTTACACGGTGGGAGTGGTTCCACATAAGGACCCCACTTGGAGGTATCCATGATTGATGCAACATCCAAAAGATTGTTTACCTCCTCAATAAACTTGTCTATATAAAATTCTCCATTAAAGTGCAGGAGAAAAGCCTCTAGTGGATCAGAGATGGTCAATGGTGGATACATCTCATTAATTAGACTCTCTATCAAGTTGACATCACAGGGATCATCAAGGTCTAAATGTAGTTGATAAGCATTAAAACATTACGCTTAACCTACATGTTGTCTAATGACAGTTTCATTACACCATTCCTACACTTAATAATGGTGTCAGAAGTTGCTAAGAATAGACATCCAAGGATGATTAAGATTTGACTACCGAGATCGAATATAGGCTGGGTGTCTAGTCCAATGAAATCAATAGGGTAATAAAACTTATCCACCTATATCAAAACATCTTCAACCAAACCACGAGGTATCTTAACAAATATATTAGCTAATTGTAGTGTGGTAGTGATTGGTTTTAACTCATTAAGTTTTAATTGCTCATAGACATAGTATGGCAATAAATTAACACTAGCCACTAAATCAAGAAGTGCCCTATCTATGACATGATCTCCAATGATGCAAGTAATTGTAGGACATTCTGGGTCTCTAAACTTTGATGGGGTCTTGTGTTGAATCAAAGAGCTCACCTACTCAGTGAGAAAGGCTTTCTTTTGCATATTAAGCTTTTGCTTGGTTGTACAGAGCTCTTTTAAGAATTTGGCATAGGCAAGGATATCTTTAATTGCATTGAGCAATGGTATATTGATTTGTACATGTTTAAATACCTCCATTAACTCATTCAAGTTCGTTCCGTTCCTAGCTTTATTCAGTAACTGAGAGAAAGGGGCTTTAGGCACATACAGTGCCTCCACTATAGGTTCTATAGGGTTGTTCTGTCTTTTCTCTTTTTCTTGTATTTTAGTTGCTTCTTTTTCCTCTATAGTTTCCTTAGCTTTCCCTTCTTTGTTATCGATCTGAAGGCCGCTCCTAAGGGTGGTTATGGACTTGGCATGCTCATGAGGGTTTAGATTTTGAGAACTTGACCATATCTTAAATTGACCCTTAGGGTTGGGGATGGGTTGACAAGGAAATTGACCCTTTCCCCTATTATGTAGTTCAGCTGACAATTGGCTTACCTACATTTCTAACTTGGCTATGGCTTGAGAATTGACATTGGCTGAATGTCTACTCTCATTTTGCAACTAGTGTAAGGCTTTGTTCCAGCATGGTATGGATATTTTCTAGTGAAGATGGTTTCTTTTGTTATTGAGGTTGTTGAAAGCTAGGTGGCTGATGGGGCACTATAGTTCTAAGAGGAAAGTTTTGGACAAGAGGATTTACAGATGGTGCCCCTTCGTGATTATTCTTTGACCAACACAAATTGGGATTCCTAGCCCATCCAAGGTTGTAGGTCTCAGAATATGGGTTGTTGTTAGGTTGGAAATATACATTCAATGCATTTGCTTGGTCTACAAGATATTCAGGGAATACTTTATTGGATGGACTAGCTGAAGTTAAATGGGCTAGACTAGAACAAGTAGCGCATACCTCTTATGGTGGTTTTTGGGACAAGGTAGCAGCCATGAAAGATTGAAACATACTTTCAAGCTTATCCATTCTTCCACATAATCTTTTAGTGACACAGTCAAGCTTATATGACTGATTAGTATGCACTCCTATCTCATAGATACCTCCTTTCTTAGTGGGCTGGTTAGTTATTTCTCTCCTATTTTAATAGTCCCATTGTTAAGAATTATCAACCACAGTCTGTAAGAATTCACATGCCTCAATTTCATCTTTTAACATGAGGGTCCCTACACTCGCTGCATTTATCATTTGTCTATTCTAAGGCGCAAATGCCTGAGAGAAGTATTGAACTTGCTGCCATTTCTCATATCCATGATGGGGGCATTTTTGCAGTAGTTCATTTCACCATTCCCAACATTCATAATATTGTTCATCATCCCTTTATTAGAAATTTATAATTTCACGATGTAAAGCATTTGTTTCGTGAGCAGGGAAGAACTTGTTCAAAAACTTCTCAAACAATTGGTCCCATGTATGTATGGAACCTATAGCCAAGGAATTAAGCTAAGACTTGGCTTTGTACTTAAGTGAGAAAGGGAATAACCTAAGCCTAATCGAATCATCCAAAAAATTTCAGAACCTAAATGTGGCACAAATATCAAGGAACTCCTTGATATGTAGGTAGGGGTCTTCTCGGTCTTGACCATAAAAGGTAGGGAGTAATTGAATCACTCTCAGCTTTAACTCAAAGTGGTTTACATTTGTGAGAAGTAAAGCTATGCAGGATGGGGTATTGAGTTGGAGTAGCGCATAGAAATCTCTAATTGTTTTGCCCTCAATCTCTATTGGTGGTTCAGCCATGGGGATATGAACTAGGTTTCTTTCCTCTTGATGTCGTATGCGTTGAATCTCTAGGTCTAAAGGTAGTGGCTCTAGGTTCTAAGATCAACACCCTTGCATGAATTAGTCTAATCTAAAATAGCCTAATCTAAATGCTATCTCTAACTCTAACTCTAAGTGATGCAAGCAAAAGGCACAATCAAACAATTCTTAGGATAATAAGCAATATTTTGATTTTCTTGAACTTGTGTGGGGATATTTCTTTTAATTAGCCTAATGTAACACTCCTCCTCTCCTTTAGATTTGACTATTGCTTACTAGTTAGGTTTTGCACAAGGTGGTTAATATAATCCTCATGTAAGGAGGCGTTTAGACCTCAACAAACGTCAACTGAAGGCGTAGGAAAATCACTTAGATTTTAAGACACCCACTATAACCACATTGCTCAAAAGCCATTGGAGTGACAATAGATCGCATCTTAGTAAGAGGGTCCTACAAGCATGTGATGGCCCTGTAGGTCTCTTTTGATTGATTTTAATTTGATTTGAAGGGTAGGGTAGCGCACTTGAGGTGATTATCCTAGGTGGGCTAAGGAGTGGTGATGAAATCCACCCTTGATCTTGAGTGAGTACGGTGCCCTTACTAATTAAATTCCACACTCTATAGCAATTCGATTAGCATATATATCATCCTAAAGAATTAAACATGCCCTAAGAATGCAATTAAAATAGTAAGCTAACGCAAAACCCTAAAATTGCTTTCTATATGCACTTATACTACCAAACAATGCAAATGCAAACCCTTATCTAAGAACTAAAAGGAGTAAGGAAACTTACAGTGTGATTTCTGATGAAGATCAAGTGTGGGCCACCTTATTCTATACTTGCATGTATTATACAGCCCTCTAAATATTGAAATGGAAATTGCAAATTACAAAGGGACCTCACTACAAGATTCACCCAAAAGAAACAGAAAATTCTAATCTAGGAAAGCAGGGAAATTTCTATTTTGATGAAGATCTCCTTGCAAATTTCCTCCACTTTCCTATTTTTTGAAAAAAAATAATTAGAAATAAGTACCAAATTTAGGAAATAAGGTGGTTATGAATTAAAATTTTTTGAAAAATGTACCTAAAATTGTCTAAAATACTAAAACTATGCAATTTCTAAAAATTATATTTTTCTAATTTTTTTTATTTTGAATTTTTTTGATTTTTTAATTAAATTATATAAAAACTCTATTGTGGGTCCCTAGCAACGACACCAAAAACTTATTATTGTTTTGTAAGGGCACGAGCTATTGTGGTATAGCTAGTGCAAGTGCGGGTCAATCTCACAGGGATGCGCTTTTAGAAATTGAAGTTTTTAATAAAATTTAATTATTTAAAAATTAAAATGAATTGATAGAAAATAACAAAAAGAAATCAAACTTCAAATTCGGTTTAATAGTGAAATTACAGCATAACCTTGACTAAAACTAAAACTAGAAAAAAAATAAGAAAAATCTACTTCCCTAGCTTAAATACTATCCAATTCTTTAATTCTTGCATTACAAACTTTGGTCAAACTTTATCAGTATATTCAATATGTCCTTGATTAATGATCTAATTGATGAATTTGTCAGATTCTTCAAATTTTCAGAGATCTAATCTAATTAAGGAATTTAAGAATTAATGGCTTAGATATGATTTAAGAACTCAAATTGAAGATAAAGAATAGTGATCAAGCCTATAACTATCCTAAAAATAAGTTCTAAAAGTTAATTAAAATTCTGAATTAAAATAGACAAGAAATAAGAGTTTTCCCATCATTAAACCAGAACCCTTGATTTGGTTAAACAGGAATAGATATGATAGTTCTTGGATTAACTACAAAATAACACTGAATGTGAATAACCAAAATTGAAATAACATAGAATGTGAATAGTAATAGTAACAAGATAGAAAATGTAATTTAAAATATTCTCCTATGGTAAAAATGGAATTTTTCTCAAAAATTTATTAAAACTTCCGTAAAACAAAGGTAACCAGAGAACATGGGGATAGCTGTGGCCGGCCGGTGTTGTGCTGGGCAGTACTGAAATGAAGCCTGGTGCGGTGGTAGCAGATGACACTGTGGAGTGTGCTAGGCATGGAAAGGGACCAGCTAGTGGTGAAAAGGTTGGTTGGTGATCTGCGTGTATAGTGAAGATGACGACTGAGAGGGGAGGAGTAGAAGTGAAACAAAAAAAATGATGCGTGGTGCAGTGAACAGAGGACGGCCCAAGGAGTAGGCATGGCTAGTTATAGGTGCATCGATCCTTCCTGGTTGTGCATCCCCGGCTGAGAATAGGGTAGAGATTGGCCATCAGATGGCTCTGAAAGTTGCCTGGGTGGGTTGATTGGTGCTGGACGTTGTCTAGAACGTTGCGTCTAGTTTCTGGACATCATCTGAAGCAGAGGTAGACAACATTGTGCAAAGAAATGGGGCTGGTGGAGGGATGGAGCATATGGGGGCTAAAGAGATGGGATGGGGTGAAGCCAGTGATGGGAATAGTAGGTGGTGAAGATGGAGGATAGGGGGAGTTTGACAGTAACTGAGAATATGGGGAGATGGTGAGAACGAATGGACTAGCACTCGGTTTCAAATATGAAAGTGAGAAAGGGAAAGAAAACAGGTACTGCACTTAGGTGTTGGTTGGGAAATCAGTGGTGTGATGATGGAAGAAAAGAAGGTGGTGAAAAAGAGGGTGTTGGGTGTGGAACTTAATCACAAGGGGTGAAGGGGAGACAATGAAAATATGGGCAATAGGATGAAATAGTAAACAAATTAAATAGATGATGACATACGAAAGAAAAAGACAAAAGCCAAAACTCCCCTCTTCCAACTCCCACACTTCCCTCTTTATAAGTTTTCCCCCTTCCTAATTTTCCCCCTCCTCTTTCCTTATCCTCTAGTAGTTGGCTTCCTCTTAGGAACTTTCTCTTACTTGCAAATCCCATCCATAATATCCTCTTCTTTTTAGAATTCTTCTTGTTTTAGGAAACCTTCACCCCTTGCCTTATTAGAGATATGGTCCACTCATTTCTCTGTTGACTCATCTATACCATTGAATATGCACTACTACCCATGAGGGTTTTAAAGTCGACATAAAGAAGTTCCTTATTTGACTGCCAACTTTGTAAACATTTACAAATCACTTGAAAATAAACAACTTTAAATAGATAGACTTACAAAGTTGTTTATGAGTAAGCGACTTTAAAAAACTGGTGCAAGCTAAAAAAAAATTTTGGAAGATATTTTTAAGTCGTTTATTTTTAAACGACTTAAAAAGTCAAACTTTTAAAGTCATTTAGATATAAATGACTTAAAAGCTTCATTACTTTTTGAAGTCATTTAATTAAGTGACTTGAAAAGTATCAAATAAATTTGGCACAATCTTTTTACTTATCGGGAATGGACTTTTAAATAAACGACTTTAAAAGTGACAAAGTTTTAAAGTCGTTTATAACTAAATGACTTCTAAAGTCTTTGATCATCTATAAATAACCATCGAAGTAACATTTTTTTCCCTTATCCTCTTCTTCTCAAGGTTTTGGCATGACGGATTCATCTTTGATCCTTATGTATCTCACTTTTTCTCTTTTTACTTTCCATTTTTATATTTTGATTATTGGTGTAATGGAAAAAATTGTAAGTAAACTACAACTTCTTTTAAATCACAAGAATATTTCTTTTCTTGTTACTAACTTTTCTTTGTTTTTATTTTGTAGATCATGTGGGTTTTCTCTCTATATATCATGGGGTTAAAGAATCTATTTGATCATCCTAATTTCTCTAGAATTGTATGGTTTCATTAAAATTGACAACTACTTCTCTCGCAAGTCTACTGTTGAAGAAAGGGAGAACAATATGATTTGTGGTTCTCACCCAAATTAGGTTTGATGAAGAGAGTGGTTATAACAACAACTTTTGGCCTATTTTGAAGAAAAGGAGTGGTGTCAGCTAAACACTAGGGTAAATTTTGATGAAAGAGCAAATTCTTTGTTTGATCTTGGCTAACAAGATCTAATAATATGTAATATTTTGATATACATGTAACATTGGATGTAATAAAAAAAACAATTTTATTTCCTTATTGATGTGTTCGTTTATATATATGTATTATATGTGATTGTGTTTGTAAAATTAGTTTCATTGTGTATTTATGTTAGTGTGGAATGCAAAAATGGTAAATAAAAAAATAATATTATGAACATTTAAAGTTGTTTGAAATAAATGACTTTAAAAGTACATACTTTTAAAGTCATTTAAAGATAAACGACTTTAAAGTATGGACATTTAAAGTCATTTATATTCAAATGACTTGAAAATCATAGTCATTTAAAGTCATTTTTCATCAAACAACTTCAATTGAACATCTATTTTAAGAATTATTTCATCAACTTCCAGAATGCCTTTTCAATCTATGTTTATTATCTGTGCGCAAAAAGTAAACCAGACTTTTGTTTCTCTACTATGAACCAAATCCTACCTATGAATTAGAATTACATTAACAAATTCCTAATCAATATTGATTTTTGAGTGTTGGTTAGTATCTCTATGTTTGTCTCATATGTATTATGCATATTTGAATAATTTTTACAAGGCTGTTGGTTAGAAATTGTTCTTTTGAAAGTTGATTTCATTCGTGAATGTGTATTCATAATTTTCTTTTATTTTTTTGTTAATTGAAAGTTTCCATGCATGAAATATATATATATAGTTATTTTAAATGTTTCTAATTCATGTATATCTAATGTTTGGTAAAATGCCTCACCTAATATTTTCATGTCTTACAAGTCTCCACGCAAATTTGGTTTGATTTGTTGTGATAATAGAAAAATATGCTTGGATATCGATGACAAGAACATAGACAGAATATAAGGCAGGTATCGAAAACTTCATAAACTTTGCACTTAGGGCAGGTGTTAATCATAATCGCATTTGTTGTCCATGCTCAAAATGTGAAAACTTGAAAAAAGTAACTGTAGAGGTGTTGAGAGAACACTTGTGCTTTAATGGAATTGATGAAAGTTATCATCCATGGATCTGGCATGGAGAAGAACTTTCACATCCCTTGACAAGGCCTAGAATATATGATCAAGACACTATAGTAAGTGTTGGAGATAGTAGTACAACTATACCAATGTTTCAAGATGCATATGATGACTTCCAGAATGATCCCAAACAATTTCATGCTACATTGGAGGAAGCAGATGGGCCATTGTACCCTGAGTGTAAAGATTATACCAACCTGTCCATAGTGATAGAACTTTATAGCGTGAAATCAAGATTTGGTTTTTCAAATCAAGGTTTTATAGAAGTCTTGAAAGTAGTGGGTAAGATGCTGCTAAAAGATAATAAATTGGCGAGGTCTACATGGGAGGCAAAGAAAACAATGGCTGCACTAGGATTGAAGTATGAGAAGATAAATGCGTGTCCCAATGATAGCATCTTGTATAGGAAGGAACACAAGGATAAAACTACATGCCCAACTTATGGATAGCCAAGATGGAAGTTAAAGAAGAATTCAACTGAGACATGTACAAGCATTCTTACAAAGGTTCTATGGTACTTCCCCCCTATTCCAAGGTTCAAAAGAATGTTTCATGTAATAGAAACAACAATGAAATTGGTGTGGCATGCCAAGGAAATTAACATTAATTATTATAAGAACCACTTTGACACAAGTAAGTCAAGAATGGGAAATAAGCTAACTCCCATACATTTTCATATAATTAATTTATCATCTTTCTTTTGTTTAATGTTCTTTTATTAGTACATTTTTTGTACTAATTTTTTATTATATTACATATTTTTAGTTCTTAAAAATGGAGTACTGTTCCTGGAATTTTGGGTGGCTCATGTGAACTTTGGAATATTAGTGTCAATCAAATACATATATATATATTCATTTAAAATTAATAAATTGAGTGTAGATCAACCATGCATGGACCCTAACCTTAATTAACATGAGCCCCTAATACAGACCTTAACCCTGAACCCTTAAAGTCTAATAGTGAACCTTACCCATGAGCCCTTAACTCCTAACCTCGAAACTTGTTTACTAAGTACTCTTGAACCCCTAAACTCTTAACACTTACGTACATAAGTACCTTGAACCCTAAGCTCTTAACTAATTAATCCCATGTTGTTTTCGGAACACTTGAACCCTAAACCCTTAATTTAACTAGCCCTTGATTCCTGAACTCACTATCATTAAAATTTCATTGCACTAATTTCTTATGTTACTTATTATTAGATATTATGGAGTACATACTAATTAACAAAATAGGTGTGTGTGTGTGTGTATTAATTTTTTTTTTTAAATTGTACATTTTTAAAGTCATTTATAATTAAACGACTTGAAAAATCAATACTTTTAAAGTTGTTTATAAGTAAACGACTTTAAAAGTATAAACTTTTGATCTCCATGCTCACCTTACACAGAGAAATATGCATCTCTTTTTCCACTGTCAAGTCTCTGTTTATTCTTAAAACTCAACATAGCAACTCAACGAGAGGGAGAAAATGTGGGAGAAGAAGCGAAGGGAGAGAAAAGAGAAGAGAAGAGAGAAGGAGAGGAGAAAGGAGCAGGTGGCAGTTGATCTACACGTCAGAGAAGAAAGAAGGAGAGGGTGGGAGCTAGTCTGCATGCCATACCCATTTTGAAGAAGAGAGGGAAGAAGAAAAGAGAAGAGAGGAGAAGAGAGAAGGAGAGAAGAGGGTTGGAGGCGATCTGCACACTAGAGAACCACCCATGCAGAAGAAGAGAGAAGGAGAGGGTGGGAGCTGATCTACACACTCCACCTATGCCAGAGAAGATAGGGAAGGAGAAGAGAGAAGGAGAGGAGAAAGGAGAGAAGAGGGTGGGACCCGATCTGCACACACTGGAGAAAACCAGAGGGAGAAAACCATTGTGACTCACATAAGAGGTAAAATCCATTAAACTCATTTCATGATTTAAGTTTTCATGCTAGATCAGTGTTATTTAGTGTAATTAGTATGTGGTATGGATAGGGTAATTAGGATGTGGTATGGGGTAATCATAATCTAGCATGAAAACACTAATTTAAAATTTCTTTTAATGAAGTGTGACAATTTATTAGATAAAGAAAACAAGGTCAGATTGAGAAGATTTGGTTTATGAAGAAAAACCTAACTATCAATGTTAGTAGCAACACCAAATTAATATATCCTTTTGAGCCTAAGATTGGCCAAAGGAACTAGTCATTCCCATAGAGTCCACAATATGTACTTTATCATACTACCTTTCTCATTAACATTCTTTAGCTAAAGGCCTCATAGAAGTTATTTAATAACTATATATGGTTAATCAGAAACAACATATGGCACCGAGATCGGCCGCCATTTCAGTGGCACCTGTTGCTACTGCACCAATGGAATAGGTCCTTGTATATATCTTTGGTTTTTCCTTCATCATAAATTAGGCCCTCTTCATATATTAATATTAATTAGCTGTAAATTTTTACATCTTTTACAATAGTCAACCTAGGAGCATCTGGAAGTCCCACCTAAAATATGTCGATCCCTAAGGGTACTCTATGGTCTCATCAACAACAATATGGGCATCAATCCTGTCCAAATCAAGTGGGGAGTACTTGTCGATAGCGTTGTTGAAGTGCCACTTATAGAAAAGGACCTATTACACATTTGCCAATGGTATCAATTCGAGCACCCTCACATTGTCTCCTACATTGGGTATATATGCACATACTTGCTTATAAATCATTTGATATTTAATTACATGTTACATTTTAATGGTATATGTACTAATTATTTCTTCTATGTAGGTTCTTTAATGATTCTACTAGCTTTTTTGAGGGTGAGGGTACACTTTACCAATTCCTTGACCCTGGTATCATTTCTAAAGCTTTGACGCAATGGGTGATCGAGCACCATAGTCAGGATATTTTAGTAGGCTTATTTCGCTGCTCTAAGGGACAGGGGCTTAATGATTCCCTACAATAGCAGGAAAATTTTAATTTTCTTATTTTCTTGTAAAGTTATTCTATACCTAGGGATTGTCAACTTCCATTACAAGCCATATGACTATCTATGTAGATCTCATTGGATGTTGCTCGTTTTGAATGTGCATGGTGGGCATGCTTTCTTTTTTTATTCTTATGGATCGCACGTTAGTCCCGCCCTCGCAAATATTATAAATAAGTAAGAATTTATTTTTTTCTTATATTATGTGTATATGAGTGCATAATTTGTTATTCATCTATAATGCATTTGAAATATAAATTTGTAGGATTTGGTTTGATTGGGCTATTGAGACTGAGACTATACAACCACCAAAACTCGCATGGAAGAATGTCAATGTATATAAAACAATTAATTGCTCTAAGTTATCAGTAATTAAACCTACATTATTACAAATGATATTTATTAGTTGTTTTGTTGTCCTTGTTCCACAGTGCCTTAGACAATAGTCAGATTGGGAGTGTAGGTATTATGTCCTGAAGTACATGAGGACCCTCGCAATAGATGGTACCCCTGTCTCCCATTTAAGAAAGGTAAAAAATTTATTTTATTTTTTTTCCATAATCTTATATGTTTCTATAGTTTTTATAAATCTAGTTAAAAAGTTTTAGCTTAATTAAATATGTTGTATTTCAGGCTACTGTTCTTTTGGAGTGAGTATTCAAGAAGACTTACTCTAGGGTAATTCTAAATGAAATAAGATCTGAATGGGCTAACTATGTAATGACTTTCAATTAGTTCTTGGAGTAACTACATGAACTTGAAGTACATGATAAAGTATTTTTTCCTTTGACTTGTGTGTGCTCCTTTGGATTTTATTATTTTCTTTGAAATATATATATATATATATTTGTATTTTAAGCAATGAATGAGTGGAAATTTGTAGTGTGGGAATAAATGAGTATGGATGAAGTAAATTTGGAGTTTGAACATGGAGTGAATATGTTGCGTTGAAGTATATAACTTTTATGAGATGAAGAATGCGAAGGTTACTTAGAGTGTGAAAGTAAATGTGAATGTGTATGGATTTACAAATGAAGTGAATGTGGATATTATAGACAATGCATATGTTGTAATTTCTTATATAAATTATTTCAAGATAGATGTGGATTGGTAATGATGAGTATGGATATTTTGTAGTCATTATGGATGTATTAGGCATTATATTTTAAGATCAATTGGGGGAATTAAGAAAGAAGTGGATGAATGTTGTATTGGATGTTTGGCTTTTCATATTTATAAAGAAAGTTTGTATTAGGAGTATATTATTCAATGTATGCGTAGGTTGTAGTGTATCAAGAAAGATGTCATTGCATTGTAGTGGATGGTGGTTTGGAATCATTTATGGAGATTGAAGTATTATGTGTATATGATGTTTGGTTTTTCATGCTTATAAAGGTTGTTTGAAGTAGTATTAGGTGCATAGATTATTTGTTATTCAATTGTATATACAGGTGGTAATGTATCAATAAATAAAGATGTGGATGCATTGTAGTGGTTGTTTCTTTTTCATGTTTGTGTAGATTGAAGTATCAAGGTGTATATGATGTTTCTTGTCCAATTAATGCATATAGGTAGATTTGTATAAAGAAGTGGATGCATGTTATATGTTAACAAGTTTTTAATGTTAAGAAACATTGTTTGAGTATCAGGTTTTCAATCTATACAGGTGGTGGATCTAGAAAAGAAAATTAAAACAATAAATTAGAACTTTCGAAGTCATTTATTTTTAAACAACTTCTAAAGTTGTATAGTTTAGAAGTCATTTAAAAATAAATGACTTCTAAAATTAAAGACTTTAGAAGTCATTTATTTTTAAATGACTTCTAAAGTTCTTCTAAATTCCTAAACTATAGAAGTCGTTTATTATTAAACGACTTCTTAAGTATCCAATTTTAGAAGTTGATCTGCAAGACTAAAGACTAGATTAGAGTCATCTAAACCATACATTAAGCATCCATTTAGCTCAAATGATCATCTAATCGTTAATTTTGAAAATTTATTATTTGATGGTCAATTTGAGCTAAAATTCATAGATTATCTAAAAATCATCAAATTAATGAGTTAGATGGCCTAATTAAATGCTAAATTAGGGCCTTTTGGCCAAAATTAAACACTTAACAAATTGTTATTCTTTGTCTTGGCTACGAAGACTTTTAGATTCTTTACTTCAACTTCCAGTGTTGAGAACACGTATGTGTTTTGCATATTAAAATTTCTTTAACAAGGAACCAATCATTAAATCATTCTTAAGATATTAGTTTATAAGTTTGAATTTTTCTAGCCAGTTTTCTTATGTCTGTCTATAATTCCAAACTTATGAGCCACACTACAATCTTCATTTTGTTAATTGTGTGCTCATTAGCATTCCATACTATTTGGACATTCCTAATGTTGTAGTATCACGTTTACAAGTTCTTATGTGCCAGTAGCATGTGTAAGACCAAACCATTTTCAAGATATTGCAAAGTTCAATAGATGTAAGTGTTTGTTTCAACCAAGGTGACATGTCCTATCATCACATGCGTCAATTCATTTTTATTAAAACATAGCAATTATTAAGCATTCCATGATAATAATCTTAATTCACCTATCTTGTGTGGTGCTTATCATCAGTTGATGTGTGTACCTCCATTGGCTTTTAACATAGACACACATCAAAGTCAATCAAGATGTGCCTTAATCTATACAATGTATAAAAATTCTATTTTTATTACACACACATACATTTAGATTTTTTAAAATCTAATTTTGATCTATTGGGTTTGATCATCAAACCATTAGATTTCCACAATTCAACCTTTAATACATTCTTAGACGTTAATCATTTAAGCGTGGGTCTATATTCTCAACTATGAATTGTAGATCAGACATCCATCAAGCCTAGCCTTTAATCATCTTATCCATGGCAGTGATTATTAATTAATAGTTTAGATTGAACTAAGTATACTTGGAATTAGTCATCTCCAACTTTTTTTAGAGTAGGTTTTGCAAACCAGTAATCTCGATCACTAAATACTGTTGGTTCTGTACTCTTTACATTATAGTAGTTGTATGATGCCCTAATCTACTATTTAAAGTTTTGATGTAATGATCACAATAGTGTGTTAGGGTTTGATTCAAAATTCAGATGGTGATCGTAGTGTTTCGACTCTCTGACATTCATCATCTTACTGTTTGAGCGTGAGATCAACAGAGCAACCAAGATCTTCAGGTCTAATACGATGGTCTTGGTTAAATTGGAGCTAACTCTAGTCTGTATTCTTCTATTTCTAAGCATGGATTAAACAATCAATGGTTGGATCATCACCAGCACCTAGATCTACTAATTTAAGAATAATGATCTACACATTTTAATTGTAAAAATGACAATCAAAATAGGATATGGACTGAAGTTTAGCAATCCATGTTCATAGACTACCTTCCCAAAACATAAATCAAATAGTATCTCCAAAATTATTATATGAGGATAAAATTAATTTTCAATGTCTTATGAGAAACCATTTAAATATATTTATTTCCAAGGTATGAGAACCTTTCAAACCCATATCCTCAACAAGCTATAAGAAATATTTTCCATGAACTTTCAACACATACATTCATCATTAATTAGGTAATGCACTTCAATTTTCCAAAAATATACACCTAATATCCACATAAAAAAAAAAAAAAACTAGGGTCCAAGCATACACGCTTAGTTCCTGCCTCATGACATGTAATTTTCTTATTAAAGATAATGCAACTTTCTCATGCTTTCAATCATTGAACAATGCATCCAAAGGGATGCTTATAAAGTATGGAACTTTAAACAATTATAGAAATGTATGCAGCTAAGTAGACCATATTCAATCTAGTGAAAAAGTCTTTATCAACAATGACAAACATGTTATGACTTTAGGTCATAACATGTGGACATCTATCCCTTTTATCCATAGCATTAGGAGATCCTTTCTAAGCATAAATGCAAATCATTTCACATGAATATGATCATTTGAAGTCAAACATATAAATAACTAAACCATTTTAGCAAATAGTAATAACATAAGGTTAAACTAACCCTAGTTAATGGCTACTGATAACACAATTGTTATTCTATCCCTTGGTTATGAAGACATAAGATTCTTTACTTCAAATTCTAGTATGGAGTACACATATGTGTTTAGCTTATTAAACTTCCTTTAATAATGAAACCAATTATTAAATCATTGTTAAGATATTAGTTCATAAGTTTTCTTAGGTCTACCTATAATTCCAAAATTGTGAGCCACACTACAATCTTTATTTTTTTCTTTTTAATAGTGTGTTCATTAGCATTCCATACTGTTTGGACATTCCTAGTGTTGTAGTATCAAGTTTACAAGTTCTTATGTGTCAGTGGCATGTGTAAGGTCAAACCATTTTCAAGGTATTGCAAAGTCCACTAGATGTAAGTGTATGTTTCAATCAAAGTGACTAGTCTTATCATCACCTACATTTATAAATTTTTATTAAGATATAGCAATTATTGAGCTTTCCAAGATAACAATCTTAATCCACCCATCCCATGTGGTGCTTATCATCAGTTGACATGTGTATCTCCTTTGGCTTTTACCATAAACAATATTGAAAGCCAACCAAGCTCTGCCTTAATCAATATAGTGCATAAAAATTATATTTTTAATGCTCATGCATTCATTTAGATTTTTTAAATCTAATTTTGATCTACTAGTTCTGATCTTCAAATCATTATATTTCTGTAATTTCACCTTCAATACACCATTAGATCTCATGATGTCAATCATTTAAGCTGTTGCACTATATTCGCAACCATGAATCATTGATCAAGCATCCATCAAGCCTTAAATCGTATTATCTATGGCATTGTTTATTAATGAAAGGTTTAGATCAACGTAATTATACTTGGATTTAGTCATCTCCAACTTTTTAGGCAGCTGGTTTTGCAAACAAGCAATCTTGATCACTATATATGGTTGGATCTGATCTCATTACATTATAGTAGTTGGATGATGGTCTAACCTAGTGTTTAAAGTCTTGATCTAATAATCATATAGTGTGTTAGGGTTTGATCCACAAATCAAAGGGTGATTGTTGTGTTTCCCTTCTCTAGCAATCATCATCTTACTATCTAAGAGGGAGATCAACCAAGATTTAGGATTGAGTTTGGTTGTGCACCATTAAACATGCTATTCATAGTCGATCAAGGCTAAGACAATTCTTCATCAATGTGAATTAGCTCAGCTTTATTTTTTATAGACTGATCTTTATTCACATTTAATCTTTTAGAAGAATTCTAATAGTGCCTAGTCAAATGGGCAAGATTATCCAATCTATTTCAAGTCTAGATCAATGGTCTTGGTTAAATCTAAGCTAACTCGAGGTAGTATTTGTCTATTTCTAAGTATGGATTAAACAATTAATAATCATATCATCACCAGCACCTAGATCTACTAATTTTGGAGCATAGATCTACATATTTCTATAGTAAAAATTACAATCAAAATAGGATATGGTCTGAAGATAACTAATCCGTGTTCATAGAATGCATGCCCAAGACATAAATCAAATAGTATCTCTAAAATTATTATATGAGGATAATACTGCTTTTCAAAGGCCTGTGAGAAACCATTTAAATCTATTTATTTTCGAGGTATGAGATCCTTTCAAACCCATATCCTCAATAATCTATAGGAAAAATTTTCCATCAACTTTCAAAGCATGTATCCACCATTCATTAGATAATGCACTTCAAGTCCCCAAAACTATGCACCCCATATCCACATAAAAATGAAAAACCTATGTCCAACCAAACATGCTTAGTTCCTGGCTCATGACATGTAATTATCTTATATAAGATAATGCAACTTGCTCATGCTTTCAATCATTCAACAATGCTTCCAAAGAAATGATTATAAAGTGTGATCTTTAAACAATTATACCATTTGGATGTTCCTGATGTCAGCATCATCTCAAAGGTCAAACCATTTTCAAGGTATTGCAAAGTCCACTAGATATTAGTGTATGTTTCAACCAAGGTGATCTATTCTAGCATCAAATGCATTAATTTACTTTTAACAAAACATAGCAATTATTAAGCTTGCCATGATAAAAATCTTAATTCACTTATCCCTTGTGGTCATTATCATCAGTTCCAATGCGTTCCTCCATTGGCTTTTACCATAGACACAATTCAAAGTCAATCAAGCTGTGCTTTAATCTATACAACGCATAAAAATTCTATTTTTAAAACACATGCATATATTTATTATTATTTTTATCTAAATATGATTGATTTATTTTATCATATAATCATTAGATTTCTATAATTCCACCATTAAAAGGTTGTTAGATCTCGTGATGTCAATCATTTAAGCTACTAGCCTATATTCTCAACCATGAATCGTCAATCAAACATCCATCAAGCCTTTAATAATCTAATTTATGGCTTTGATTATCAATCAATAGTTTAGAACAACCTAATTATACATGGATTTAGTCATCTCCAACTTTTTAGACAAAGGATTCAACCATGACCTAGTAAGCATACTCGATTATGAATAAGAGACTTTTTGCATAAATGGGAACATTGTTGGAAATCCTAATGACAAATTGATGTGAATAGTGAGATAGGTCTCTAGACGAGAACATTTGACCCATGATGATGAATTAACCATAAAACATTTGACATGAGTTTGCATAAACTCTTTAGGGAGAAAAGCATTTGATGGCTTCAACATCTATGAAACTTGATGTACAATTCAGATATCCTAATTGTAATATGAGATCATATTATTGATGGAGGATGCTACTTGAATTGTTTCATGGTTTTATTTTGAATATAATATGGTTGAGGACCCAAGTTATAGTAGAAAAGCGACAGACAGGTGAAATTCGAAGTTAATCAAGGGTTTGGCTTTATCATTAATATAATTGGAGGACACATGATACCATATTAGCTATTGAAGTATCTTGGGGAAAAATATAAAGCAAAGAATACAATAGAAAGAATGTAACCTTTTTTGTTGGACACTTACTAATCACATACAACCAACCATTAAAAGGAGATGTGGATGATGAAGAGATCACTAGATGGAAGACAAGAGGAAAAAGGGATTATCCTATGCTATTCAAAATGAAATAGGAGGAATCAGATCATATGATCTCAAAGAAGTATGAAGTAATTTATATACTAGTAGGAGAGTATGGTCATCTAAGGAGACTATCCTATACATGATCAGAGGAATATGAGCATCTAAGGATGGGTAGCTATACAAAATACAGATAGAAACCAGTAATGATAAACTGGCATGCATGGGACTATGTATTAGAGTACACAGTGAAAGTGGCCCATATATACTTAAAGTAAACGGATAAGATATATTGACGATATATATGTGTGTGTGTGTGTGTAAGGCCTTGTGGAAGGAATTATAACGAGGATAAATTGAGAACGTGCCTAGGATTGATTATAAGATAGTACGATTAGCATTTTAAGGACAACATTACTCCAAGTATTGGATAACGGAATAATGGATTCGTCGACAACAGAAGTATGGGAGTGGAGCAAAGGAATTTTCTTAGTTCGAGGGAGTTCTCAGGAAGAATATATCTTATCAAGAAGACAACTAACTTGAAGAAAAGGATTTGTGGAATTTCGGGGACGAAATTCTTTTAAGGGGGTAATAATGTAATGCCCCGAGCAATTTACGCTATTTTTGCATCCATTTAACAAAAATGAATTGGACATTCTATAGGAAATGAATTGTGTTAAATGTTTTACTTTATTTCAAATAATAAACAAATGAATTTATAAGAAAACTTGATACCATTAGATTCTACTCGAAAAATGGAATCCAATGCCTCAAAGAACACCGAAAACGAAGTTCGTATGAAGAAGTTACAACTGTTTAAAGACTAGGGGCAATTTTGTAATTTGTATTTAAAAACAAAAAAGGACAAAAATCGCAGGGGACCGTTTTGATAACGGCACCCCCTGTCTTCTTTCTCTCAATTTCTCCTGAAACCCTTAGTTTCCAGAGGTTTCCACCACCGCCAATGGCGGCACCGCCATTGGCCGCACTGCCATAATATGGCTATAAAAAGCCCTCTTTCCTCCTCCTCAACTATCCTTCCTCTCCTCCTAATCCGGTTGCTTCAAGCTAGGGTTCTGGTGAGGTTTACATCAGAAAAAACCCCTCCTCCAGTTCCCTGCAACTTTTGGCAACGGCCAGGTCCTTCAGGCCAGCCATTTCCCTTCTTCCTCTTCCCCATTTCTTCCCTGGAATCACCCAAAAAACTGGGTTTTTCCCCTTCGTTGGGTTTTTCCGATGACCGAGGATTCCAGCACACTTAAAGGGAGCTACACACCGGAATGAGGGCATCTCCGACTACTCTGGTAAGCCCCCATCTCCCTCTCTGTCTCCCCTTCGTCGTTCCCCCAGATTCCGACCAGATCTGGGTGATTTTCTGGCCGAAAAACACTGGCCCTCTGTGGAAGGAACCAGACGGGTGGGAATCCATCCAAGGCAATGGTCCTCGGGTGCGCATGACATGGGGCATGGGTCCTGGCTCGACTAAGATGCACAGGGTGCCCTGGGAGCTAAGACGCACACGCCTGGCGCTGAGGACGCACTCATGTGACTCTCTTTAGAACATGCGCCGCAGCGCGTAGCTCAGGCGTGCACACACGTACATGAGACAGTCGCGGTTCAACCGGGATGCACGGGCATCCTGGGACCTGGGACGTGCAGGCCCTACACATAGACGAATATGGTTCGCCCGTAATTTCAACACAGACTCAACTAGCCTAAACACCATGGGGATCTTATGAAACCATAGAATCAACTATGGCTAGACCTCAAGAAGAAATCTAAGAGAGGCCTTAGGGATAGAAATCATGATTAAATTTCATGTTTAAATGATATACAGGACCCATAAAGGTACTCTAGGACTCGTCTGCAAGAGGAACGTACGAGGACAAGGGGACTAGCACGATCAAACCAGGTAGGTGTTCTATCGCTCCTAGACTTTTAAAAAAAAGAAGAACCCATGATGCTTTGTGAATGCATGTTTTGAGTCATGATTGCCTTTCTAATATCATATAAACTGATGTTACATCCTTATACACATGACTTGCTTAGCATGAATTGATTTTATAAATGAACTTAGCATGCATATAAAAAATACATTAAGCATATATTGCCAAGACATGTGTTACACGCATAGACATATTTTGAAAAAAGATTCTTGTCTACATGATAAGTATAGCCTTGGCCGATGAGGGCGGGCCAATGAGGGCTGGCCAGAGAGAGGTGACAGGCTTCTAGGCAGGGTTATGACTTTGCATGCGATACTAGTATGAGCAGATTTTATGCATTGCATGCATGTTTTGCAAATGATTGCATAAAATGCATTATTTACAATAATAAGTGCATAAATTGCATGATTTGTGATTATTGAGTTTCGAATAAATGCATATCCTTGAGGGTTACCAAAAGATGCTGGAGTGCCCAAAAGACGCTAGGTAGGCAGTTGTGAGGGACCCAAAGAGGACATATTTTGAAAAAGAGGTTTTTGCTTGTTTACTCGTATATGATTTAGGCTAGTAAGTTCATGGGTGCTATGCCGAGAGGTTTGGGGTGGCCTCCCAGCCTCTACCACTATTAGGTGGAAAGGGTACCATGCTAAAAAGGCATATCCTTACTTCGATTTCATGTGGTACAGAGGACTACCACTAGTGTCACGACACTGGGTTGAAGTGTTATATGCCCCGTGGAGGCTATGACGGGACCACATGACAATGAGGTCGTGGGCATAGTGTGCCCTCTATTTTTGTGGATTTACTTGCATTACATTTGACATAACATGAGGATGGTCGACTATACCATAGATCCATGAGTTGGATTCAAATGAGCATCTTATGCATATCATAGTATATTTTCATGATATCTATGTTACTTTTGACTTGGATTATGTGATTCTTTAAGTCGTTAGTATTCTATTTTGACAATGGCTTTTAATATCGATATTGAACATGAGTATTCAAACATGCACATGGTTTAAAGAACATATGTTTTAAAACATAGCATGCATTGTAAAACTAGTAGTGATAGACTCCTACTGAGTATAGTGTATACTCACCCAAATATATCATTTTTCAGGACATCTCCACTAACGAGCAGAAGACGCCTCAGGAACTGTTAGTGCTATGAGCAAGTAAATAAAAAAGAGGCAATTATACATGTAAGTAAACACTCTACCCTTTGGACATGTATTTGTATTTATTTACAGTTGGACTGTGAGCTGTGGCTAGATAGACCTAGGAGTACATTTATGATTACAATATTTTTCAAAACCTACTTTGATTGTTGTGAAAGCAAATGACACTCGGGGTTTTCAAAATGAGTTTAAAACAAAATATTTTTCGCTGCATTGCATTGTTTTTATAAAATGATTTTCAAATAGGGATGCATCCCGCCTTAGGAATTAGATATTGCATTTAAAATGCATGGGAAAACCTGGGTCGTCACAATATATGTGGCTAAACCATTTTTAAAATAGTAATAACATCAGGTTAAAATAACCCTAGTTAATGGCTACTCATAACACAATTGTTATTCGTTCTCTTGGTTATGAAGACCACAAGATTCTTTACCTTAACTTCTAGTCTTAAGTACACATATGTGTTTAGCTTATTAAGCTTTCTTTAACAATGAAATGAATCATTAAATCATTCTTGAGATATTAGTTTAGAAGTATGAACTTTTTCTATCAAGTTTTCTTAGGTCTGCTTATAATTGGAAAACTGTGAGCCACACTGCAATCATTATTTTGTTAATTGTGTGTTCATTAGAATTACATATTATGTGGACATTCCTAGTGTTGTAGTACAAGTTTATATGTTCTTATGTGTCAGTAGCATGTGTAAGGTCAAACCATTTTCAAGGTATTGCAAAGTCCACTACATGTGAGTGTATGTTTCAACCATGGTAACTAGTCCTATCATCACCTGCATTAATTCATATTTATTAAAACATAGCAATTATTAAGATTTCCAAAATAAAAATCTTAATCTACCCATCCCATGTGCTGCTTATCATTAGTTGACATGTGTACCTCCTTTGGCTTTTTCCATAGACACTATTCAAAGTTAATCATTGGGTGAGTATATACTATACTCAGTAGGAGTCCATCACTACTAGTTTTACAATGCATGCTATGTTTAAAATCATATGCTCTTTCAAAACATGTGCATGTTTGAACACTCATCTTCAATATCGATATTAAAAACCATTGTCAAATTGGAATATTGATGACTTAAAGAATCACATAATCCAAGTCAAAAGTATCATATATATATATATATATATCATAACATAATGATATGCATAAGATGCTCAACTAAATCCAACTCATGGATATATGGTATGGTTGACCAACCTCATGTCATGCCATATGCAATGCAAGTAAATCCTCAAACCATAGGGCCCACTATGCCCACGACCTCACCGTCGTGTGGTCCTCGGGTACCTGAGGACACTCGGTCATAGCCTCTACGGGTCATATGACACATCGACCCAGTGCCATGACACCAGTGGTAGCCCCCTGTACCACATGCAGTCGACGTAGGGACATGCCCTTTTTGGGCATGGTACCCATTCCACCTAATAGTGGTAGAGGCTGGGAGGCCACCCTAGACCTCTCGGCATAGCGCCCACAAGCTTACTAGCCCTAATCACATACGATTAAACAAGAAAAAACCTCTTTTTCAAAACCTGTCCTCTTTGGGTCCCTCACAACTGCATGGCCCTCACAACTGCCTACCTAGCGTCTTTTGGGCACTCCAGTGTCTTTTGGTAACCCTCAAGGACATGCAATTTTTCAAAAACTCAATGCTCACAAATCATACAATATTTGCAATTGTTTGCAAAACATGTCTATGCATAATGTATTTGTCATATGCATGCTGAATTTGTTTACAAAATTAAGTCATGATAAACAAGTCATATAACTTCAACTTAAAACATGCATTCTCAAGACAATCATGGGTTCTTTTAAAAAGTCTAGTAGCGATAGAGCACCTACCTAGCTAGATCGCGCTAATCCCCTTGTCCTCGTATGCTCCTGAACGTGGTTTAGGGGAACAAGGTTAGCTTGGCCTATTTCTATAAGTTTTAGAATAGTTTCCTGCACTACTTAGGCATTAAGGGTTCATTCCCATGCCTAAGGGTCTCCTAAGGTCCCTAATTGGGCCTTGGTATAGTCAGTTTTACAAAGGTTTAGTGGCCCCACGCCACTATCATAGTCTAAGGGTCTTTTCTACCTTAGATTAGGCCTTAATCATATATTTTATAGTTTGGGTGTGTCCGCGTCGTCGACATGGACACAACGCCTTTTGCGGCGCCTCAATCAGAGCCTTAGAACTCAAGTTATAGGCTTTTTAGTACCGAGTGTACATAGAGGGTCAAACGAGGTGGAAGCTCGGGATGCTAACGCGTCCTGCGTCAGTAGCATGCACCCTAGCGGGCGCGTCTGCCGACGCACCGGGCTTCCACCCGTTGTTCTCATTTGCAGGCGCATCCATGGACGCGTCCGTCGGGTTTTCTCAACTCACAAGGCGCGTTTCGATTTGACGGGGACCGGGGCATCGTCGAGCCAATGTGCCCCAGGGACCATCCCTGGGTCCTTTGTGGCTCTCTAGAGCTCCGTTTTGCATGATTTTTCATGCAAAAACTTGGGAAAACTTAGCCTAGGACTAAGGGAGAGACGGGTTTGGAGGGGTTTTGGGCATACCTGGTTCGTGGCCAGGTTTTTCCCACATTTTCTCCTCTTGTTTGCTTCTCCACGATGGGTTTTTCTCAAGCTTTTGGGCTGCCATTAAAGGTGCCCAAGAGCTCTATTTATAGAGCTAAAAGAGGGTTCTGGAGGAGGTTCTTACTGCCATTGAATGGCAGTGGAGAAACCTCCATAATGGCGGTGGTTTCTCCTCCAAACACCGCTATTCTAGAACCCTCTAGGAGGTTGAAGAAGAGGGGTGCCCGTATCAAAACGGGCCCCTGTGTTTCTCAGGCTAAATCCTTTTTTTAATATAAATTACATTTTTGCCCTTGAACTTCAAAGGGCCATAACTTGCTCATTTTAACTCCGTTTTGGGTGATTTTGGTCTTGTTGGATTTATTTTTCTAAGATGCACCAAATGGTACCATTATCAAGACCAAATTTCTGGGTCTAGTCAAGGTGAATAGTGAAATGACCAAAATACCCTTATTTCCAAAAAGTGAACTTTTCATTGCTAACTTGGGATTTCAATGTTACAAAAATGGAGTCATTACAATTTGCTTGACATGGAAATTTAATTTTCTCCAAGATAACATTAATATCTGAAATTATTTGTTGAAATCAGATATCTGATACCTACTATAGTTTAACCATGACACATTCATGATACATAGTGCACAAATATGTTTTATGTGGTCTTTTACTAGTTCAAAAGTTTCTTACTGAATGATGGTACTCACCTAAGAAAAAAACATGTAGAATGGATTTTCTTTTGAATAGACATATTATGATTCTTATATGTACTTATGTTGTACATGGCTGAGTTTGGAATTTTGGATTGGATGCTAGAATGTTATGCATATGGTGAATTTTTGAACTGTGTTAATACATTTTGTATTATTATTATAACTAAAAGACCTTAAGGACAATAGGATGCATGAGTTCATGGATGTTGTGTGCACTACAAATTTCATTTTTGTAATCTTAGTTTTGTCTACTGAGTATATCCCCATATACTCACCCACCAACACCATAGATAAGAACGACAAGGTAAATGGCCAAGATTTCAAGTGATGACATCTAGTATGGATCAAAAACACATTGGAAATGTATGTCTATGACTTCAAATTGATATTTTTGGCCATGTATGTATATATGTCTCTACATAGATGCAACAAATAAGGTGAATGACCCTAAGCGATATGAATTATTCTACCAACCAAATGCAAATTACACTGAATGAAACCCATACTAGGAAATTAAATTAAAGTGAGGGATACTTACAATGGGGTCTTTTATGAAGATTAAGCATGGGCCTCCATACCTCACACTTGCCTATTTTAATACATCCCATTTAAAATTGAATTAAAATTGCAAGATACAATAGGCCTTAATGCAAGTTTCACTCAAAAAGCAAAAATCCTAGTCTAGGAAAGCAAATAAACCCTAAGTGATGTAGCTGCTCCTTTGTCGAATTCCCCTTGTACAAAACAAGTAAGATGAATTAATTTTGTGAGGAATTAATGAAATAAGCAACTATGATTCAAAACCCTAACCTAATGCAACTTAAAACTATGATTAAAGATAAGTAATCTAAATAAAGATCCAACCACAAATCCATAGCAATTCCCCGGTATCAATGCCAAAAACTTGGTGTAGGTTTAGAATTACTTGCAAAAGCATGAATCACTGTAGTATTTTCATGCAAGTGAGGTCGATCCCACAAGGAATCTCACATATTTGCGATGGATTGGATTTTATTTAAATTAGTTAACTTCAGCCAATGAGAAAGAGTTGTAGTTGAATTAGGAAACTAAAGTACTCAAAATAGAGACATACATGGAATTAGAAACTAAAGCTAGAAAGGCAACTTACTAAAACAAAAATTATAATAAATTTGGAAACTTACTAAACTAACAAGCATGCAAATTTAGAAATTACAATAAGGAAACAACAGTATACAACTAACTTATGAAAGTTAGTAAAAATGGAAACTTTCCTAATCTTGAATTGAAAGAGAGGGAAACCTACTAAAATTTAATCTAAGCAATTGGAATTAGAGACTTAACTAATTAATAGTGAACAACTAAAGAAACTACATAGAATTAGAAAGGTTCAAATCAGGAAACTAAACTTAAGGAAACTACTTAAAAAAGAAACTTTCCTAAACTAAAACTTACCAAAATAGAACTTTCTAAAATTCAAAATGAAAACTTTCTAAACCTAAAACAATATAAAAATAACTAAATTAACTACTGTAACACAAGATCTAAGAACTAAATTAACCAAATTTCAAAGGAGAATAGGACTTTGAACCATGAGCATGGTTCTTAGACTGTGCACATGATTCTAGAGCCCTAAAGATGATGAAAATGATTGATTATAATACAAGCCAACATGCAAACTAAGTATGGGATCTAATAAAAAACATAAAAATCTAAATGGCTACCTAAGGATAAACCAAAAACAATATTTAGATGGCTGAAATTAAAGTACAAAGTTAAGAAAAAACTAATTTCTAAATTTCGGTACTTAAGAACAGTTAATAAAACTAGCATTAGAAAGCTACTAAAACCATAAATTTTATGCAAGGAATCAACCCAGGTCTAGTATCTTGATGAAATAAACAATCAATAACAAGAATTCCCAAAGAAATTTATTAAATCACCTCCAAATTTGCATCAACATTATGCATATAAAACTATCTAAAATTTCTAGAATTTGCACACTTTTCCAAAGCAAGAAATCCTATCTAAATAGGAAAAAAATTCCAATCTAACATTACAATTCAAATTATAATGACATGTAAAGAAAACTCATGAAGTAATTTAATAGAAACAAAGGCCAAATGAGTGAACTAGGTAAGGGAAAATCACCTAAAACTAAGGGAAAAATCATGAACAAACCGTGATTTTCAAAAGAGAAATCAAGGATTTAAGTTAGCTCTTCTCTTAGTTGTAACTACCAGAGAATAATGAACTTGAATCTTGATTGAATAACAAAGAACAACTAATGGAATGGAGTGAAGAAGAAAGACATTAAGGGCTGGAAAGTAGCATGAATTCTAAGATGCAAAACAATGAAAACTTAAGCAATGGAACTAAAGTAAAACAACTAAGTTACTAACCTAAATTAGAGAGCAAATGGGCAAGAGAATAAGAATAAGACCAAAGGGAGAAAAACACCAATAATGTTCCAAAGTCCAAAAACAACTCAAGTACTAAAGGAAAGCTAGAATTCAAGGTTGTGTCAGTCAACCTCTACTTACAAAATTCGTATGGAACATGGGGCTTTACATAGATGCCCAGTTTCCTAAATAGGAAAGGGAGAAAACATAAGGAAAGTGGCCATATGATTAAGGTATTGAATAATTAAGGTTAGGTGAAAGATGAAAATTAGCAAGATGATGTCATAAAATGACATAAGAGAGATAGGAAGCATGGATGGCTAGTTTCTAATTTGGAAAAGGATATAGGCATCTTTTTCCTAGAAGGAAATTGAAGCTCTTTCCCTTCTAATTTTGTGATGTTTGTTTGATGGAAAGCCAAGGAATTAGGTAAGGAATAAGGTTTAGGAAAGATGTTGAAAGACCTAGGGTTTTGAAGTTGCTTGAATTGAAGTAGATGTAAGATTTCCTATTTAGGAAAATTTTGATCACCAAATGAGAAAGTTGGTTGAGGTGGGGAAAATTGATTGGCTAAGTGGTTTGCTAAGAAGTGGGGATTGGTTGAATGGTTTGGATGGGAGTTTAGGAGGCTAGAGAAGTTTTAGAAAGGACACTTGAATGGAAAGTGAAATTCGTAGTGATATTTGGTTGTGAGGTGGAAAGTGAGAAAAAAAGTGGAGAAAACATCAATAATAGAAGGGTCTCATCCTATTGGTTCACATGCCAACTTATCCTAAAAAAAATTTCCTCAAATTCCTTCTAAAAGTCCCTTAAAATCTTATTGATGATCCTCTTGATTTTCCTCCAACCCTAGCCTTCTATTTAGCTTAGCTTAATATCTTTGATGGCTAACTTTGAGGGCTTCATTGGCTAGGCTTCATGGCTGGCTTAGATGGCTCTCTTACCATGGCTTCATAGCTCCATCCCTTGGCTTGAGTGGCTTAAATTGTTTGTCTTGACTTTCTCTCATGGCTTATATGGCTAAGGTGGCTTCAATGCTCCCATACAAAAGGTGGTGGAAATGCATGGCTTACTTCACGAGTCCACTGTAGCCACCTTTAGCTCCTTTGATTGCATCCATTGCTTGTCAGATGATCTTAACCTTTGTTTTCATGTTGAAGTGATGATTTTGAGGATTTGACTCAATCTTTTGATCTTGATCTTCAATGTTCATATTGAACGATCTTGACTGGCAGATTATCATTTTGCTTCTAACAAAAAGTGAAAAAATCTAAAAAAAATTTAAAAAATATGTTTAATCACATAATTACCTCAAATTAGCTTTTGGACCTACAAAATAACAAACTTTTGCCTCATTAGGTTGAAAAACTCATGTGTTACAAATTTGGGTCCGAAAACCCTAATTTACTCCTATAAGTTATAACACATGGATAACTAATTGGGTGTTCTTTATTCAAAATTAGATACTTATCACCTTCCTTAAAGCTTCATTTTCTCTCCACTATTCAATTAAAGTAGCCTAGAATGAATGGCCATGATTTTTGTAGATCTTCATGTGTTTCATGTGGACCTAAATGAACTTCACAACTTTGCATGGATAAGACGTCTAATCATTAGGTAATCTTCTTCATTTGATTGAGTACGAGAGAAAAAGTATGCTAAAAGTCTTCATGTAGGTCCCAGTCTTCTTTTATTTCTAAGAAAATTTTATTGTGTCTGATGTTGTTGTATGTAAATTGAGCTTCTCCAATAAGCTTCTCAAGGTGGTGAAAGGCATGTATGCATGGGGGGTTCACCACCTCTGTACCATCATTTGAGTAAGAGTAGTTTATGGAGTTTCAAACTATTTTGACTTTAATAGTGATGCCTAATTATCAATGTGAAACTCTAGGACTTTATTTTTGGTAGGTGTGCCCATGGTGTGGCTTAGGAGGTAAAATTGCTCTTTAAGGGGTAAAATGGCAAATTCTGTGCATTTTTCATTTGTATCTTGGACCTACTAAATGTAGAATTAACCCTAATTAGTGATGATTAAGTGATTTCTAGGTCTAAAATCTACTAAATATAGAACTATGTATATGATATTTCTATATATATAGAACAACATGTCATTAAACTCCAAATGGATGTATTTGAGACTACACTACAATTAAGGTAGTAAAAGTGTAAACTATGTATGGCTTGTCAACAAAGGAAACAAAACATATATGTGATTGTATGTATAGAATATGGTTATGACCTATGGTAAAAGACATCAAAGAAGGAACTGATGCAATTGTATACCTTTAGCAATGGAAATTCTTGAAAGGTGGGAACATTTGATGGTAAGGTTAATGGCTCAACATAAACAACTAGATAATTGGTTAGTTTATGTGCTTAAATGAACTAAAACCTTAAGCCTATGAATGTTTTGTTTTCTATGGATACCTTGTCTACGTATCATATGGATTTTGAATTACTATATAATGAGCATGTCCCCTTTAGAGTATTTTTAAGGCAGCCACCCCATGTACTTCAGTCATGTGTATGATATTATAGGGTTTATACCCTGAGAGTTGGATGACTATTTGATATGGTGAATTTTTATCCTATGCAAAGTTATGGAAATAGTTAATTGATAGGTTTGGATGCTTACTTCTTCAAGAAATGTGCTATTGGTTATCATACATACAAGAGATTGCTAATAGTTAAGAAATGAAATATATGCTTATGCATTCTATTTTAATTGAACCAATAGGCTATGTTTGTGATACTACTTTTGTTATATGATTGTTATCATCGTGCCTGATTGTGAAAAATGTTAGAAATATGATATTCTATAATGTTGTAGTTAAACTCATGAGAAACTTAATTGTTATGATTGTATGTAAGCATCACATTAAAAATGAGACAAGAACTAAGTGTATTGAATATCAAACAACTCATTGAGTTGGTCTTGAAAAACCCAAGTTTCTAAAAATCAAGCAACTCATT
Organism: Warburgia ugandensis; assembly: GCA_035236585.1. Taxonomy (NCBI): domain Eukaryota; kingdom Viridiplantae; phylum Streptophyta; class Magnoliopsida; order Canellales; family Canellaceae; genus Warburgia; species Warburgia ugandensis. Next base: position 39,014,950 of record CP141130.1, on the reverse strand, counting down.
GAGTTTTCTTTGGTTTAGTACAACATATGTGGATCATTCCACTGGTTGCTATTCTAGGAAGTATGGCTAGCCACTAACTTTTGAAAAGATACTAACTCTATGGTAGTCACATTTGATAAATATGTTGTCGCATGTGAGGACTACTCTTGGATAGGATTGATCTGCCTATCCTATGCAGACAGTGTGGGACCCACTGACAAGTGCAATTATGAACTTGGAGTTTCACTGTGTGTATAACTGACCTTTTGATCTATTTACCATGACATGTTGGTCCCGAGAATATTGACCTATGCCTTATGACTGGATATTAAAATGTCACTCAATATTTGACAATCTGATCTGATTATGAGGATTGACTAATGTGTTGGTCAATAGATGGATTTGATATGGACCCTTTTATAAAAAGTTGATATGATATAGATAATTAAACCAATATAAATAATTGGCTTATTAGAACTATTGATCTGTTAAAGATGAAGAGATAAATTTTACGGGTGAATTTGATGGAACTGCTTATGCCCTATTGGTCATTGATAGGTATGTTTTGAAAGGATATATGGATGTGATTGACATGCCACTATTGAATGGTTGCATATTTGATAACTATCACGCATATAAAGTTTTCAAGATGCATAGCATAGACTTCCTTGTTTTGGCTACTTTTTCCTACGGATTAAGTCAAATTACTCACATAACCACCATATAGTTCAAGTGTAGAAAGAATAGCTTGTGACATGGAGCATAGAAAATTTATAGTATAAGATTATCAGAGTATGAAGACTTAAAGATTAGCTTCTTTTACTTAAGTTTCAATATTGAAGGAAATGTAGTAACTCTATAAATTATGAAGCTTAAGATTGTAATTAAGCTTAGTATGTTTGGGCTGTGATTAGTTAAACTTGATGGTTTTATGATATAATTATTTTTTAATATTGGTGAAGATTTACTTTATATTTTTGGGCTTGATGAACTAGTTTTAAATCTATTTAATATTAATTAAAATTTTCTAATTATTAAAAAAAATTCAAGGATCGATCATGACCATTTACTAAAGAATTTGATGAAAATCAATTTCAAAGACTAGGGATGCCACACCTAGACATCATAATGGTGACTAGTTGGGGTGCATGTGATGGGAACTTTTCATCACAAAGTGTGAAGGGTTCGTTCTTCATAACCTTGTCATAGGTTTACATCTTTGGTTGCAAGAATAAACCTAGTTTCCTTTCTAATAATTCTCTTTCTAGCATCCTTCAATTTGTTGTTGTTTCTTCATGTACTTTGCATGTACATCTTGTTCAACCACTTTTACAGGTAGGCCCTTAGTTGGAAACTCTACAATTGATTTCTTTTGTGAGTCAAATGATAACTCAATGGGTAATGGAGTATTTTTAGCTTGATTTTCTTTTAATCTCCTCATAGCACTAAGGTAGATCTATATACTTCTCTACTTGGCCTTACTATATATGGCTATGAGATTGTTCTTGTATCTTTTCAAAGTAGACAAACCTGGCTTACAAAGAGGCATGTAGGAAACTTGCCTTGTACAAGTGCAGTACTAACAATTTATAAGAAAAATCATTTTCCCACATACCAATGTCTCACATTCTCATTTAGAAAGGAGGAAGACAGGTCAGCCAAAATAAAAAAGAGTAGAGGGAAAAGGTTAAGAAAAAAGAAAAGAGATGATGACGAGGTTAGCCTAATTAAAAGAAATATGGAAACCAAAGCTCGAAGGATCAAAGACATGACTAAAGTTCCAACATTAGGCACACACAAATTAAAGATTCTAAGTCAAAAGATTAAGTACATGCGAAATTGAAACATGACGTTCCTTATTAGTAGATTTCAAGGATCCACAACATCTCCAACTCCAGATGAATCATCATCATCATCATCATCATCATCATCATCATCATCATCACTTTGAGCCTTTCAATACTTTCCATATGCACCACTTTTCCATGATTGTAATGATCAAGGGTCTCATAGCAATGATATTGTCCCCTTTGGGTCGGTCAACTCTTCTGGGGTTCACCCTCGCGCTTTTGTTTTTCCCGTAGGAAAAGGCCTAGTTACTTGGAGATACCACTCGAACACTTATAACCGACCAAGCTTCCCCTCCCCAAGCGATGTGAGACTAACTCCCAAGGTCACCCCCATGCACCCATCTTGTAGCTCGCCACCTATTTACTAGGATGCCCATAAGACTATCAAGCCAGATCCCTATCTTCCCCGCTTGGGGAACACGCATCCCTGCATGTTGCCACGACCTAGCTCCCATGTGCGGCTAGCCAACCATCATGAGGGAAACTAGCTTTGATACCAATTTTAACAACTGAGGGTCACACAACAATGATATTTTTTGCTTTGAGTCCCTCACCTCTTCCGGGCTTCATCCTCACAATTTTGTTTTTGTCATAGGATAAGGCCTCGTTACTTGGAGGTACCACTCGAGCCCTTGTAATCAGCCTAGCTTCCCCTCTCTAGGCAATGCGAGACTAACTCTCAGGGTCATCCCCTCATTGCTAATGTTGTTGTTTTAAATAAAACTCATAAACGCATGAATCATTTGGAATATAGTACACTAGTGAGGTCGATCCCATGAGGAGTTGAACTAATGTGATACTAGTGGTCCCTACTTTAGACTATCTAACCTAGCCATAATTCAAGAGATATTTTTAAGCTAAACTAGAATTTGAAATTAACGCAAGAAATCAAAAACTAAGAAAAAACAAAAGCATGATAAATTGAAAACTTTCATAAAGCATGCACTTTCTAAAATTAAAACTATCCTAAATTGAAAACTTCTAATTTTATGACTTTCCCAACTATAAAACTTTCCTAAAATGTAATTTAGCAACTTCCCTAAACTAACTTTCCTAAACATGAAATTAACAACTAATCTAAGGAAAACATGCTTTAACAAAGTACTTTCCTAATCATTCAAAACTAGGAAAACTAAGCAACCAAATCAACTATTTTAACAAGTATGACGAAATTATTTATATTCCAAACTAACTAAGATGAAAAATAATGGAATTTAACCACATGTAACCATGAAAGGAAAACTACCCAAGCATTATGCCTGTAATAATGGAATGGTATACATGATTCATTAGATGGCAGTGGATTTAATCAACTACTTTGGAAACCTAAGCATACATTCTTATTCTAACATTAACTAAGTTATCTAACAATCTAGTTGGGCTCTTGAAAAAATTCAAGTGAACATGAGTTGTATGGTGCTGGAAATTAACACAAACTATTAAAGAAAAAAATTCCAGCAGCATGGTAATTGAATCATTTAATGAATAGAACATGTAAAGCATGTAATTAATCACTTCTAATGTAATCAAACATTCAATAACAAATATAATTAACTACTAGACACAAACATGAAGTGAAAATTCCAACTAACTTCATTGAATCATATAAAAAAATCATCAACATAATACTCCATACATGTAATCCAAATATGAAAAACTCCATTACAATGATGTTCACTTAATCTTAATCAATCCTTAATTACAAGCCAATTCCTTCTTCAATTGTTCCAACAAGCATTCATGAACAAGCATCCTTGAAATCAAGGGAAAATCCTATGGAATAATAAGGAAACAATCAACAGAAACTCAACCAAACAAATTGTTGTTTACCACAAGTGCACGGGCTATTATAGTGTAGTGCATGCAAGTATGGGTTGATCCCACAGGGACTAACTTTAATAATTTGGAGTTTAAATAAAATTTAATTGTTCAAAAATAAAAAATAAATAACAAAAATTATTGAAAACAGAATCAAAGTTCAGATCTATTCAACTGCTAAAAATAACTAAAATTCTAGTTCAAAAAGAAACAAAAATTAAACTAAATAATAAGAAAAGTCTACTTCCATAGCTTAATTATTGTCAATTTCTTCGAATGTGGTCTTCTTGGAGTCGATTAGCATTCACAAATATCCTCAGCATGTCCTTGATTAATGATTGAATGGTTGGATTAGGAAAATTCCCAAAAATCTTAGAGATTTGGACTAAATAGTGATTTTGGGTTTTGTACAGGTTAGATTGATTTTTGAAGTTTAGATTAAAGATTAGAGATGTTGGACTAGCTAAGGGATGTCCTAGGAATGAAATCTGAAAATTAATTAAAGATCCAAAATAGTGGAGAAATTGAGAAATTTTTATTGTTAAGGCTAACTCATTGATTAGGTTAATCCTTAATTAATTCAATTCAAATTGTGCAATTCCTAGATAAGTAGAATGAAGATAAAGAAAAATTGGAATGGAAATAGGGACATAGGGAATTGAAATGGGGACATAGCCATAATTAAATCAGAATTGCAATGGGCAAAAATGGAATTTCTAAAACAAGTTCATAATTAACGCAAAATAGGAAACCCTACGGATGCAGAGGAAGCTAGTGATGGAGAGGGAGAAGGGAGAAGGGAAGAGGAGGAAGAGAAGAGAGGGGTAGAAAAAGAAAACCATCTCTATGTTGGCTGATGATGGAGAAGAAGAAAATTCAGCTATGCCTGTAGGGAAAAACAGAAGGTGAGGAGGAGAAGAAGGGGAGGTCGGTGGGAATTGAACTTGTCAGGTGGTGAAGAGTTGTTGGAAAGACAACACTAGTGCAATCTGTCTAGCCGTGCTGGGCAGACGCTGATGACTACTAGTGGTGGAGAACAGTGATGGTGATAGACTGGGCAGATGCCAGTGAAGATGGCAGAGGATATTTCGATCGGTCTGTGTTGGTATGGTACTACACAGCCGATCAAATTGAACAAGAAAGAGAGAGCCAAAACAGATGGGCAGACGAATGAGAGATAGAATTGAGAGGGAGATTGGGAGTGAGAGAAGGAGAGAAGAGAGATGGAGAAGAGGACCATGGTAAAAAAAAAAAAAGAAAACAAAAGAAATGACAATTAAAAGGAATGGAAAGCAAAAGAAAATAGTGAAACAAGGAATGAAAACAAAAAACAACAGAAGAGAAGGGGGTAGCGATGCTTCCCATACGGTTGCCTCCTTTGATCTAGGGGGGAGGATAAGAGAAGAGAGGAATGTTGGGGAGTATAAGAGGAGCGTGGGAAGGGGGAAAAGAGGAAATGGTTTCCTCTTCCAGCCTAAGAGAGAGAGAGAGAAGATGGCTGCCTCTTATAGTCCTTTCCTTCTAAATTTGGTTCCTTCCCCTACTTTGGAAACTTTTCCACCTAAGAAACAAGTGCAGCTTTCCATCTTCTCCATGCTTTCCTTTAAAATAAAGTTTCCTTTAAGAAACCATTTCATTTACACCATTAATTTTTTGTGGGTGATCTGCACCATGAACTTTTGATTTGACACTAATCAACACAACTCGAGTCATCTAATATCCAATCCAGCTGATCTACACCATAGAATTAGCCATTCAACCCATGATCTATTTGATCTACAAGATATAAGACTAGATTAGAGTCATGTAAATCATACATTTAGCATATGCTTAGCTTGGATGATCTTCTGACTATTAAATTTGACAAATTAATAGTTGGATGGTCAATTTTGAGCTAAATTTCTTATTTTATCTAAAATTATTAAATTGATGAGTTAGATGATCTAATTAAATGCTAAATTAATGAAATTTTGGCCAAAATTAAACACTTAATACACCCCTCAACCAGTATTTTTCTAGTCCTAAGCAAAACATGCGAAAATTTATGTTTCAAAAACTGATACAAAGTGCTACTTTCATAGGTACTCACAATTACATTTAGCACATGCAACAAGCCCTTGAACCCCTAGTGGATGAGTTATGCCTCGTGAGGGTTTGCAGTGAATATACCCACAAAATTCAATAAGGTTAAGTTCCTTATTTTATCTCAAAGAATCCTCATTCATTAGCATTCTATTTGTTTTTCACAACTCAATGGGGAAGACTTGACAATTTTACAAATCATACACATATGAAAGACATTTTATTTGAGTTATTTCTCAAACTGCATGTGTGTGTATAGCCACATAAATCTTTACTTCCAACTGGATATGCTTAAATTCCATTAGAAATATATCTTGACCTCAAATCCTCGTAGGTATGCTCTCAAAAATGAAACTCTTAGTTAAGGATTTAAACATATTTCTCTCATTATGTGACCAAATTCAACAAGCTAATGGTTCACATAAATCTTTTAAATGCTCATGAGACAAAAGAAAGTAATCCCTAAGAGTGGATGTTATCACCAAGAATATTAGGAGTCCTTTACCTTAATTCCTTTCTTTTTATCTCCTCTTTAAGCCTAGGTTCTACCTAGGATCAATAGGTATTTAACTATGATGAAATGTAGGCTTAGGATAGGTTTAGAAAAGAAGGGTATAAGGATTTCAAAGGTTCAAAATTAAGTAGAGGTCTTAATGAATATCTGTTAGGAAAACTTTTCTTTTGGTTATACTTGAAGTGAATATCTTTATCATATTTTTGTCTTTTTCTTTCATTTTTTTTTTCCTATTTTCTATTTCTAATAATTCTTTCTTTTCACTTCTTTTTTTTTTTTGGCTTCTTTGGAAGAAAGACAGCTAATTTTCACACTTCTTTGACTTTTTTTTTCCTCTTTTGAACTTTTCTACTAACTCTACTCATTTTTGAAAATGGTTAATCGATATTTATTTTACTGGCTTGTTCTGGGTTAAGGCAAATGAGGTTAAGAAAAAAAGGGCTTAATAATAGGCTCAAAGGCACTAACTAGTGGTATGATATACTAGGTGGGCTTTATATCTCTAGCTTGAGCAAGGATGGCCTTCTTAGGTTTCCTAAAGCCTATCAAATTTAATAAATATTTTTGAAAATAGAGCTTTTACTCTTATTTATTCTTGATGTTTAACCAAAACAAGGATAACAGGATCACATTAACTTATATATGCTAAAGAAATTATCGAATTACTTATAACTTTTTGAAAGAAGATAGTCCCTAAACTCATTGGGTTATAGGTCTTCACTGATTTTCCTCTAGGTCTTTAAGTTAGTCATACATCTCTATTAGTCTAGACTATGTGCTATATGTAAATGGTTCCCAAAAATTAACTTTCATGAAATGCTTCAATACACGAATAATATGCAAACTAATCATCTGCATTCATATTAAGAGATGAAAATAGTGGAATTACTAAATTATGAGCATCTAGTTCTCATCACAGTAAGGGAACTCTACCTTAAAAGCCTTTTTTTGGGGGGGGGAAGAGAATTAAGAAAATTCAAAATCTTTATTGCATCTACACCCCCCAACCTGAATGAAACAATCCCCAATGTTTGAAAACATAGGATCCTTTATGGAAAGATGTAGAAGATGGAGATTTGAAAAATATTTGGGTACCTCCTATGAAGCTCTAAGTTTTACGTCTTCAACTAGACATGGCCTAACCTAACTTTCTAAACCTAGAGCTAATTGGGTCAGCTTATTTTTATTAATCCTAACCTAGATGAAATGTTGAGATTTCTTACGCCATTTCATAATCTCATGATAATCTATATATTGCCTCAACCCTAAAATTTTTGGGGGTGGTAACATTAAGACATCAAAGAAAAGCACAATTTTTAATTGTGGGGAATCATATTGATGATCCCTCATCTTTAAAATTTCATGGTAGCCAATATAATTCCTCCACCTCAAAAATTGAGGTGATGGTAACACAATGAATTTGCGTACTACAGTGCATTTTGTTGGACCATTAGGAGATGAATGGTACTTTTCTTGACCAATTGAGGGATATCAATGACCATTATATTGAAGCTAACTTTTTCCTCCGTTTCCCTGACATTGTCCTGAAATAGGGGTTTAAGCTGGCTCTGCCTTTCTGAAAAGGTTCTTCTTGTATTGCTAGAGGTTGAGATAAGGTTTGGCTTAAATCCTAGTTAACTTCTGATGTGTATGCTAAAGTAGGTTGATGTACATCAACTGACTCTTTTTCTTTTTGTTTTATGGACATAGGTAAGGTGTCAAATGGGCATACCTGACTATCCTATGGTAGTTCAAATAAGATCAATAGATCCCAATTAGGTACATCTTTTATATTGCAAGTTGGAATTTCAGGAATTATGGGAATTTCTACTCTTGCTTGCCATCAAGAAGTGTCCATCAAAGGCATAGTATCCACTACTCATTGATCTCCTCAATGGACATGTCTTCATCAAAGTCATAAAAATGAGCAGGAGTTTTTGGGTTGGATGTTTCTAAAGCTTTATTTTCTTCATCAATGGAAGTCTCTTCATCATAATCATAAGGAGCTAGGCATGGCTTGAGTAGATTTGAGTTGGAGGTTTCTAAGGATAGTTGTGGACTTTGTCACTCAGAGGGATCATAAGAAATTTTCATCCTATTATCAGTAATAAATGGCTCTTTAGTATCCCTAATCTATTTTATTATCTCATCCCTTTCAGCAATGTTTGTATCAATATTTTCCCATATTGGTTTCATTTCTGTAATCCATTCCTCCCTTTCTCTTTCCATTTCCTCAGTCTCCTTTTCAAGGCAACCAATTTTTGTTCCATTCCTTAAGAAAATTGTTGTGTATTCTCTTCTAATGGTGGTTTTCATGTTGTAGAGGAAACAACTCATAAGGTTCGTATTGTTGTGGCATTGGGGTACTAGAAAAAGGTTGAGTAGGTTAAACCCATGATGGTTGTCCCTGATAATCTAAATAATCATGGTAGTGTTGACCAAAGTGGGACCATTGTGGTTCTTCATGATATTAGTAATCCTGAGATGGCCATGAAGAAGTGGAATAGGGATGCTCGCATAATTACTATAGAAGGAAAAAATTCCTAATTAAATCTTAAAAACATGATTAATCACATAGTGACCCTAGATTAGCTTCTGGACCTACAAAATAATAAACTTTTGGGTTATTAGGTAAAAAATGCATGCGTTATGAATTTTGGTCTAAAAATCCTATTTTACCCTATAAGTTGTAACACATGGGTAACTAATTGAGTGGTTTTTATGTAAAATTAAACACTTACCACACACTCTGAATCAGCATTTTTCTAGTCCTAAGCAAAACATGTGAGAATTTATTTTACAAAAATAAATACAAAATATCACTTTTGTAGGTACCCACGATAAAATTTAGCACATGCAATAAACCCTTAAATCCTTAAGTTACCCCTAGTGGACAAGTTAGGCCTCTTGAGTGTTTGTAGTGGATATACCTATAAAATTTCCTAAGGTTGAGTCCCCTATTTCATCTCAAAGAATCCTCATTCATTAGCATTCTACTTGTTTTTCACAACTTGATGGACAAGATTAACAATTTTACAAATCATACACATACTAAAGACATTTCTTTCTAGTTATTTCTCAAAGTGCATGTGCATGTGCAGCCATTTAAGTCATGACTTCTAACTAGATATGCTTAAATTCCATTGAAAATATGTCTTGACCTCAAATGTTCACAGGTATACTCTAAAAAATGAAGCTCTCAGATAAGGGTTTAAACATATTTCTCTCATTATGTGACCGGATTCAACAAAGCAAATAGTTCACATAAATTTTGAAGTGCTAAAGAGATAAAGGAAAGTGATCCTTAAGAGTGGATGTCTTTACTAAGAATATTAGGGGTATTTTACCTTAATTCCTTTTTTTTAAATCCTCTTTAAGGCTACGTCCCACTTAAGATCCATAGGTCTTTAATTAGGAAGAAATGTAGGCTTGGGTAGGGTTCCAAAAAAAGGGTATAAGGATTTCAAAGGTTCAAAATGGAGTATAGGTCTTCAATGAATATCTGTTAGGACACTTTTTGATTTCGTTGAAATGAATTTCCTTTGTATTCTTGTCCTTCACTTTTTTTTATTTTTATTTTTTTAACTTTTTCTTTTTCTTTTGGCTTCTTTGGAAGAAAGGCTACTAATTTTCCCAATACTTTGACTTTTTGTCCTATTTTGAACATTTCTACTAACTCTACTCATTTTGAAAATAGGTAATGGTTATTTAATTTTACTAGTTTTTTTGGGTTAAGGTGAGTGACGTTAAGAAATAAAGGCTTAATAATAGGCTCAAAAGGCTAACTAGTGGTTTGAAATATATTAGGTAGGCTTTATGTCTCTAGGTTGAACAATGATGGCCTATATCATTTCTTTGTCCCCAATGTTTGAAAACATAGGATCCTATATGGAAAGATGTAGAAGATGGGGATTTTAAAAACATTTGGGTTGCCTCATGGGGAGTGCTAAGTTTTACGTCTTCAACTAGACATAATAATGAGTGCAATGATGCAAATCTGCAAGGGTTCCTAGAGTGGTAATCTAAGGTGGGTCATGATAATGATGTGCCCCTAATAGTATCTCATCAATCTCAGGATTAAGCATCTTTAGGAAAGGTTTGAGCATCTGACCATTGACTATTTGGATTTCTCCATCCTTCAAAATCTTGATGGCCCCATGAGGATAGATTATCCATACTATATATGGTTTGGTCCATCTACATTTAAGTTTTCTTGTGAAGATATACAATCTAAAGTTATATAATAAGACTTTTTGCCTAGGTGTGAAGGTTTTTCTTAAGATTTGGTGATCATGTGTAACCCTCATCTAGTCTTTGTATAATCATGTCAAGTCATATCATCTTTCCTCAATTCTTCCAACTCATTGAGTTGAATCTTCTGGTGGGTCCTAGTAAAATCTAATTCAAAATTGAACTTTTTGATAGCCCAATATGCTTTGTACTCTAACTCTACTGGCAACTGGTAGGCCTTACCATAGATCAGGGGGTAAGGTGAATTCTTATGGGAGTTTTATATGTTGTACGTTAAGCACATAAAGCATCGTTAAGTCTCACAAACTAGTCTTTCCTACTTGGATTGACTGTCTTCTCTAAAATTAGCTTTATTTCCCCATTGGATACCTCTACATAGCCACTAGTTTGAGGGTGGTATGAAGTAGCTATTCTATGGTTGACACCATGCTTTTTTATTAAATTCTCAAACACTTTATTACAAAAGTGTTTTCCCTCATCACTTATTATGGATCTTCAAGCACCAAACCTTGTAAACATATTTTCGTTTAAGAATTTTACCACAACTTTTTAGTCAGTGGTTTTGTAGGGTATAGCCTCTACCCACTTGGACATGTAGTCCACTCCCACTAATATGGAAAGATTTCCAAAAGAATTAGGAAAGGGTCCCAGGAAATCTATACCCCAAACATCAAATGGCTCTACAATAAGGATTGGGTTTAAGTGCATCATATGTTTCCTACCTTGACTACCTAATCTTTGACACCTCACACATGCTGTACAATAAGCATTTGCATCCTTAAATATGGTAGGCCAATAAAAACCACACTATAAAATTTTTACATCTATCTTTCTAGAGCTAAAATGCACCCATATGAATGATCATGATAAAAGGAGATGATCTTATTATGCTCACTGTCAGGTATGCATCTGGTAATCAATTGATTGGGACAATACTTGAATAAGCATGAGTTGTCCCAAGTAGAATATCTAACCTCGATAAAAAAATCTCTTTTTATCTTATTTAGTCTAATGATTATGTATTTGTCCCATAACAAGATAATTAACAATATCACCATACCAAGGCAATTGGGAAATATGCAATAATTGTTCATCTAAGAAGGATTCAGTTATAGGCATGTGATCGCTAGTATGCTCCACCACTAGTTTGGATAAGTAGTCTATTACAACATTTTAAAACCGTTCTTGTCCCAAATTTTCTAAGTCAAACTCTTGTAGCAATAGTATCCAATAGATCAACCAAGGTTTTGCATCATTTTTATAAAGGAGTTACTTTAAAGCCACATGATTTGGATATACTATAACTTTAGACCCTTACAAATAAGGTCTAATCTTATCCAAAGCAAACACTATAGTTAACTCTTTCTTTGTGGTTGAATAATTGAGTTGTGCGTCATTTAGTGTTTTACTAGTGTAATATATTGCATGGGGAAGTTAATTGATGTGTTGCCTCAAAAAAGCTCCAATCTCATAATCTGATGTATCACACATAATCTCTAAAGGTGTGTTCCAATCTAGTGGTTGAATAATGGGTGCAGAAGTCAACTCTACCTTGAGTCGCTCAAATGCTTTCTTACATTCCTCATCAAAGTCAAAAATGGCCTTCTTTGTAAGTAAATTATAGTGGGGCATATAAATTTTACTAAAATCCTTGATGAAGTGTCTGTAAAAGCCAGCATGACTTAAAAAGAAGCAAATTTCTTTCACCATCCTTAGTGGAGGAAGATTGGCTATGAAATCCAGTTTTTCCTTATTGACTTCTATCCCATTTGGTGATATTGTGTGGCCTAAAACTCTCATACTTTGTACCATAAAATGACACTTTCCCTATTTTAAAACAAGACTTTTATCCTAAGACCTTGCAAGAACTAACTTTAAGTGGTGCAGGCACTCATTAAATGATGTCTCAAATATAGAGAAGTCATCCATAAACACCTCAAGAAACTTTTCTACCATATCAGAGAAAGTGCTCAACATACACCTTTGAAATGTAGTTAGAGCATTACAAAGCCTAAAAGGCATACATTGGTAAGCAATGGTTCCCAAAGGATAGGTAAAGGTGGTATTTTCCTGATCCTTTGGTGCTATAGGAATATAGTTGTAACAAAAGTATTCATTTAAAAAACAATAATAACTATGTCCGGACAACCTCTCTAGCATTTGGTCAATGAAGGGTAGAGGAAAGTGAGATTTGCTCGTGACCTCATTCAATTTTCAATAGTCAATGCACACTCTCCACTATGTGGTCATGTGGGTGGATATTAACTCATCCTCCTCATTCATGACTATAGTGACCTTAGATTTCTTGGGTACAACCTAAACGAAGCTAACCCAAGTGCTGTCAAATATAGGATATATAATGCCAACATCTAGAAGCTTTAAGACTTCATCTCTAGCCATGTCCTTCATGCGGGGATTAAGTCATCTTTGTGTTTCCCTAGAAGGTTTTGCATTTCCTTCTAGAAGATCGCTGGACTAATCCCTTTTATGTTTGCTATCATCCACCCTAGAGTAGTTTTTGTTCCTTAAGGACATTTAAAATCTTACCCTCCTGTTCATTATTTAAATTTGATGCTATTATCATAGGTAAGCCTTTATCTGGGCCTAAGTATGAATATTTCAAGTTGTTAGGTAAGGATTTTTGGTATAGAGATGGTAGTTGCTCTATCGAGGGTATGGGGACAAATTTAGAAGGTGGGAGTGGTTCCACATAAGGACACCACTTGGAGGTATCCATGATTTGAGCAACCTCCAGAAGGTTGTTTACCTCTTCAATAGACTTTTCTAGATCATACTCTTCATTAAAGTGCATGAGACAAGCCTCTAGTGGTTCAAAGATGGACAATGGTGGATGAATGTTTTTAATTATACTCTCGATCAAATTGACATCACAAGAATCATCGAGGTCTAAATGTTGTTGATCAATGTTAAAGACATTTAGCTTAACTTTCATATTTTTGAATGACAATTTCATTTCACCATTCCAATAGTTAATAATGGCATTGGATGTTGCCAAGAATGGACATCCAAGGATGATCGAAATCTGACTACTGGGATCAAATACAAGGTGGGTGTCCAGTATAATCAAATCAACTCGGTAATAAAACTGGTCCATCTATATCAAAACATCTTCAACCAAACCATGGGTATCTTGATAGATTTATCCACTAATTGTAGTGTGGTAGTGGTTGCTTTTAACTCACCAAGTCTTAGTTGCTCATAGACAGAGTATGGCAACAAGTTAACAATCGCCCTTAGGTCAAGTAATGCCCTATCTAAGACAAGATCTCCAATAATGTAGGAAATGGTAGGACACCCTGGGTCTCTAAACTTATGTGGGGTCTTGTGTTGAATCAAAGAGCTTACCTGCTTGGTGAGGAAGGATTTCTTTTGTACATTTAGCTTTCTTTTTCTTGTGCAGAGCTCTTTTAAAAATTTAGAATAGGCAAGGATGTCTTTATTTGCATTGAGAACATGTTTAAATACATCCATTAACTCATTAAAGTTTGTGCCCTTTTTACCCATGTTCAGTAACTGAGGAAAAGGGGCTTTCGGCACATAGGGTACCTCCACTATAGGTTCTATAGGGTTTTTCTATCTTTTCTCTTTCTCCTATGTTTTGATTACCTCTTTCTCCTTTGCATTTTCCATAGCCTGTCTTACTTTGTTATCGATTTGATGACAGCTCCTAAGGGTGGTTATAGACTTGGCATGCTCATGAGGGTTAATGTTTTGAGAATTTGACCCTATCTCAAATTGGCCCTTCGGGTTAGGGATGAGTTGACCAAAGAACTTACCCTTTCCTCTATTATGTATTTCAGCTGACAATTGGCTTACCAGCATATCTAACTTAATTATGGCTTAAGAGTTTACATGGGCTAAATGTCTACTATCATTTTAAAACTAATGTATGGCCTTTTTAGTGTTGTAATTTTCTTTTAATTTTTTTTTTAGAATGATCTAATTGTTTTCCTCAAAAGATTTCTTTTGTTGCTAAGGTTGTTGGAAGCCAAGTGGTTGGTGGGGAACTATAGCCTTAGGAGCAAAGTTATGCGTAGGGGGGCTCATAGATGGTCCCCCCTTGGTAGTTATTCTTTGATGAGGAATAGTTGGGATGCCTAGCTTAGCTAGGGTTGTAGATCTTAGAATACAAGTTGTTGCTAGGTTTGTGATATGCATTTAATGTATTTGCTTGATCAATAAGATAATCATTCAGCACTCTATTTGATGGACAAGATGTAGTGATGTGGGCTAGGCTAGAACATATAACACAATCCTCTTGTGGAGGTTCAAGAGACATTGCAACTATAATGTATTGAAACATAGTTTCAAGCTTGTCCACTCTACTGTCATACTTGTCCATTCTTGCTAGTACAGAGTCAAATTTTCAGTACACTCCTACATCATAGAGACCCCTCTCTTGGAGGGTTGGTTGTTTCTCTCTCTTCTATTTGAATAATCCCATTGCTAGGACATATCTATTAGAGTCTGAAAGAACTCCCAAACCTCACTCTTATGTTTTAACTAAGGGCCCTCCACTCACTACATCTATCATTTGTCTATTTTGAGGCGTCAATTGCTCATGAAAGTATTGAACTTGCTACCATTTTTCAAATCCATGATGTGGGCATTTCTGTAATAGTTCATTCCACCATTCCTAGTATTGTTAGTATTGTTCATCATCCCTTTGTTGAAAATTAACAATTTCACAACAAAGAGCATTTGTTTTGTGAATAGGGAACAACTTGTTCAAAAACTTTCTAGACAATTAGTCCCATGTATTAATGGAACTTGGAATTAAGCCATGATTTGGCTTTATCCTTAAGTGAGAATGAAAATAGTCTAAGCTTAATAGAATCATCTGAAAAAAATTTGAACCTAAATGTGGCACAAATATCAAGGAACTTCTTAATATGTAGGTAAGGGTCTTCTTAGTCTCAACCATAAAAAGTGGGGAGCAATTGTATAACTCTTGGATTAAACTCAAAGTGGTCTGTATTTGTAGGAGGTAAAGCTATGTAGGATGGGATATTGAGTTGTAGTGACATATAGAAATCTCTAATGGCCTTATGCTTGACTTCTGTTGGTGGTTCAGCCATGGGAATAGGAACTTGGTTTCTTTGCCTTTGTCTAAGTTTGCGTTGGATCTCTGAGTTAAAAGGTGCTAGCTCTAGGTTTTGAGATCCATGCCCTTGCATAAAATTATCTGACAATAAATGTCCTAATCTAAATGCTGACTCTAACTCTATGTGATGCATAATCAAATTCTAATAAGCACTAATTGAACAATGGTTTTTTTATCTTTGCTTAGTAGATAGGTGATAGCTTCTTAGACTATGATCTAGATAGCTCCTCCTATCTAGATTTGACTATTGCTTCCTAGTTAGGTTTTGCTTGAAAGTGGTTAATACAATCCTCATGTTAGGAGGTGTTTAGAGCTCAACTAATGTCAATAGAAGACGTGGAAAAATCTGCTGGATTTTAAGGCACCTACTGTAGCCACAATGCTTAGAAGCCATTAGAGTAACAATAAATCATGTCCTTCTAAAAGGGTCCTATGAGCTTGATATCCTAAGTTTCTTTCTACTTGATTTTAAATTTAAATTCAAGTGTTGAGATTGTAACACACAAGGATATTGATTGATTCCTATGTGGGCCAAGGTTCTAGTGATGAAATGCGATACTTATCTTATAAGGGTTCCTGTGGGGCCCTTAGTTACATTAATTCCATTCCACCATAAAGTTGCAAATAAGCAATGAAAAATAAAATCAAACTAATGCATCCTATATGCTATCAAACCAAGGTTAGATAGTTTCTCTAATGCAACAATCCTAAGTAAAGATTCAACAATTATCAATAAATAGTCCTAATATATATGAATTATACTAACATCTAAATGCAAATTATGCTTAAAATTAAAATTTGAGAGAGAGATACTCATAGTGAGGGGTCCAATGATGATCATGTGTGGGCCACCATACCCCGCACTTGCTTGTATTATTACAACCCATTTAAAATTAAATAATAAATAAATTATAAATTAGAATGGGCCTCACTACAAGTTTCACTTAAATCCTAATCTATGAAAGCAATAAAATCTAATCTAAGATGATGAAGCCATGGCCCAAGGGATTATCACCGCTCCTTTGCCAATTTCCCACACACAAAAACAAAAGAAATATGGTCAATATGAGGAAACTAGCAACAAATGCAAAAAATATGCAAATGCCCTAATCTAATGCACCCTAAACCTAGACTAGATGAAAATAACTTTGAAACACTACACAAATTGTTGCAACTACCCAACAATGTTGTCAAAAACTTGTTATCATATTAAATAAAATTGGCAAGTGCATGAATCGTTTGCAATATAGTACACTATTGAGGTTGATTTCACAAGGAGTTGAACTAATGTGATGTTAGTGGTCCCTACATTAAACTATTTAATCTAGCTAAAATTCAAGATATATTTTTAACCTAAACTAGAATTGGAAATTAACACATGAAATTGAAAATGAAGCAAAAATAAGAAACTTGCTAAATTGAAAACTTTCCCAAAACACCCACTTTCTAAAATTAAAAAATGCAATTTAACAACTTCCCTAAACTAACTTTCCTAAACATGAAATTAACAACTAATCTAAGGAAAACATGCTTTAACAAACTACTTTCCTAATCATGCAAAAATTATGGAAACTAAGCAACCAAATCAACTATTTTGGCAAGTGTGACAAAATTAATTCCTTTCCAAGCTAACTAAGATGCAAACTAATGGAATCTAACTACAATTAAACAAGAGAAATAAAGGAAAAATTACCACTAACAAACAATCATGGAAAACTACCCAAGCATCACGCATGTAACCATGGAATGGTATGCATGGTTCATTGGATAGGAGTGCATTTAATCAACTACTTTGGAAACCAAAGTATGCAATATTATTCTAATGTTAACAAATCTATCAACTATCTAGTTGAGCTCTTAAAAAATCATGTGAACATGAGTTGTATGGTGCTGGAAATTAACAAAAACCATTCTTGAAAAGAAATTCCAATAGCATGGTAATTGAATCATTCAATGAATATAACATATAAATCATGGAATTAATCACTTCTAATGCAATCAAACATTCAATAACAATGATAATTAATTGATGGACACAAACATGAATTTAAAATTCTAGCTAACTTTATTAAATCATATAAAAAAGTCATTAACATAATATTCCATACATGTAATCCAAATCTGAAATTTAAATTCTTTTACAACGATGTTCACCTAATCTTAATCATTCTTCAATTACAAGCCAATTACCTCTTCAATTTTTCCAACAATCACTCATGAGCAAGCATGCTTGAAATCAAGGGAAAAGCCTATGGAATACTAAGGCAACAACCAATGGAAACTCAAGCAAACAAAGCTGGAAATCAAGAGGGCTGAAAGAGAACAAAGATGCAATGAAAGGTAAAGGACAAAACTAGATTCAATATGACTTTCCATACATATAAAAAAGTGATCAACATAATATTCCATACATGTAATCCAAATTTGAAATTTAAATTCTTTTACAATGATGCTCACCTAATCTTAATCATTCTTCAATTACAAGCCAATTACTTCTTCAATTTTTCCAACAATCAGTCATGAACAAGCATGCTTGAAATCAAGGGAAATGCCTATGTAATATGAAGGCAACAACCAATGGAAGCTCAAGCAAACAAAGTTGGAAATCAAGAGGGCTGAAAGAGAACAAAGATGCAATGAAAGGTAAAGGACAAAACTAGATTCAAGATGACTTTCCTTAGCTTTCACTTCAAGGTAAAAAAAGCCTTGAATCTTAGTTTTAAATGTAAGGAAAGATAAAGGAAAATTAGCATGAAAAGAAGTAAATTCCAGCAAAGAGAACAAAGAAGCTAACCAACCTTCAAAGATGAATCAAACACCATAAAACCCCTTGGTTGAACACTTAAGGAAGAAGCATACACCTTGGAAGGGAGTGGCAGAACCCAAGGAGTCCACAAAGCACAAGCAAAAGAGATGAAAGATGGCTATAGGAAGAGGGTGTCTCCTTCTAAGGGAGGAGACGTCTTTTTGCCTTAAGTTCAGTTCTACTTTTGCTTGGTTTTTATGCTTGTTCTCCTAATTTTTGTAGGTTTCCCTAATGCTAAGGTATGGCAGGGATTAAAGTGTGTCAATTTGAATGGTTAGGATTGAGGAAAAGTTAGGATTTCAAATAGGCACGTCTAGATAGAAGGTGGCTATCTTGAGGAAGGGGTAGGTGGGAGACGCCACTTTTTTAAAGAAAGGGGCATCTCCCTCCTTCCAAAGTCATTGAAACAGCTTCAAAATAGGAAAGTTAGTGGGGATTGCATGGAAAAGAGATGGAGGACGTTAGGTGGAGAATTTTGGTTGGTTTGGAAGTTTCGTTTATGACGACCCAAGTTTTTATAACACATTTTGTAATACATTTTCAAAGACAGGGCTCTTAGTAGTAAAATAATTTTGCAAAACAAAGCAACGAAAATTCTTTTCTTTAGAACTTGTTTTTTAAAAACCAAGTCATCACTTCATAACATAAGTAGAGTTTTGTACAAGATAAAATTCCATTGAAGGAATAAACTTTTATTAAACTTTAGGATCTCACAGTACATCCCAACATCATTACAATACATGTCTTCAATGGATATACACTAATTGATCATTCTTTCAACGCTTGAGCTCCTAACTCTCCTTCTCTGTATATGAGATATTGTAAGCATTCAAACATTTACAATATCTCAGCAAGCTATGCTTGGAAGGGGATTAAAGAAGTAACATAATTTGACAATATAATCCTAATAATCATTAATCCCATTATTCATATCTGTCATAAACATTATCATAGATCAATCTCATTTTTATAACCTTTCTTTTATCATTTATGTACATCCTTATACATAATGTATATGAACAAATTCATCAAAATAGTGAAAATATTCAATTCTCATTCCCAAGTAAGTTGATCAACTATTTCAATTATAAGAGATTAGTATATCAGCTAGTTACTATACTAGGAATTCTCTTTTTCCTAGGAATATTGGTAATATACAATTACCTAGCATTTCATTATGCCATATATAAGGCATCTCACTATGCTTATCTCATATATATTGTAGTGCAAAATAAATCAAAGGACTACCATGCTTGTAGTCTAATCCGTACAGCATGCCTAGATAACTGCTTAATAATCCACTTATACCATATTCAGTGGAAATGTAACATACATGCCTGTATGAGGGGACCATGGTTGTCACAGTGGTGGCCTTCCCGTAATTGTTCGACCTGACTTTCTGCATTTCTTAGGCATGGAATTCTTCATCAACAAATTTTGGAGATCGGGTGGCCAAACCCTCATAACTCCCCTAGCATAGCATCCCTAGGCCTACACCTATTTAAAACAAAACCACAAGCCTCCATGCTCGTATGTAAAATATTTCTTATATGTATCAAACAATATGCTTGTTTATCTAGGGTTGGAATATCTTCTACTTCCCTATTCACTTAGGGTTTTTTTCAACTCTACACTTAACCATTTCATATCTATTTTCTCATTATTTGGTTAGATCATAAGAATTTAGCAGAAGGTATTTGCATTATACATGTCAACATTTCTATACATAAGATCATGTAATCAACGTGTACCTTTCATATAAATGCATTCATAAAATCCTCCAACCTCAATAGGGTATTCTTACTCCTTGAAGTTTGCATAGTCTTGATCAATGTATATTTATCAAATCATATGTATAATGTCATCTTTCTATCCAAAGGTACATACTAGATGGTCTTTTCATCATCCTTAAGTAGGATGACCTGAATCTTTCTTCCTTGAATCACATATGATCAAGGGTTCAAATCTTCTAACCTAATAAATCTATATTACAAGTATATTCACCTAATAATAATATACTCTACATTTGTATTTCTTTTCTTTTGTTGTTTTTGATCATTCAAGATCTCCTCTTGGATTCTTGTTTGATCATCCTTATCTTATTTACAATTTTTATTAGGATTAGTTAATTTGCTAACCTTTTAGGTTCTTATTATTATTTCTCAACCAGTTAGTGTTATTGGTTTGAGGATAATTTATTCACTCCTAATTCTAGAAAACTCCTCTTATTTCCAATTGGCTAATGCTTAGCAACTAGAGGCTACTTAAAAAGTGGTTACTTTAATCCTCATATCAGGAGGCGTTTAGACCTCAATAAACGTCACCAGAAGGTGAGGAAAGGATGAGGCTCTATTAGATAACCCCCTTAATCACAATGTGTAGCGTCCACTAGAGTGACCTTGACTCAACCTTCTATAAGGTTCCTATAAGCTCGTAAACCCTAATTTATCTCTACTTGATTTTTATTAATGTCCATGATCATATAAAATGTCATTTATGGATGTGTATTATTCTCCTAATTTGGGCTAAGGAAATGGTAAACCATTCCTTGTATTGTCCTACTAACTATAGCCCTTATTAATTATGTATAAATCAAGTCATTCCTTCTTATTTATGTCATGAAACTCTAATTTCTCATTAGGTTACATTTTTGGTGTTTTATGCTCTTTATCATAACTAATTATTAATTAAATCTACTAAGAAATATGACAATAACAAATCATAAGCTTCAAAGAATAAAAATAATATAAATTCAATAATCTAAGGATGGAAATACTATATAACTACTATCATGATCCCTAATTAATGAAATCAAATTAAACTAACATAATCTTATATCACAATTCCATTACCATCTTAAATGGAAATGATACTATAGTCCATACTCAAATTAACCTAGCATGGCCATAATTCATATATTACTTATCCTAAGGATATTTAAAGAAAATCATGTAGATGATTAAATCTAACCATTTAATAATATGTAGATCATTTATATCAAAATAAAGAAATAACTTAGCATGGATCCTATAATCATGCCATAAATTAAAGTTAAAATGAATCTAATAATTAAATAAATCATACTAATCAATTTACATCATTGGAGGCTTTTAATATGATCCAACCATTAGATCTTAAGTCCTTTCCTTAGATCCAGGTTTTTTACTTCATTATAGGTTCAATGATCATCTTCACATGTTTTGCCATTACTGATCAATGATCTTACTAGATCTGATCATTATTAACTCCATCCAATCAATCCATAGGGTTTGATCATGCTTGATCTTATTGATCAAGAAAGTTCCTTTACAAATTTTAGGTTACTTCTACCATATCCTTATCATTATAATATAAATAAATCATATCCTTAAGGTTTGATGATCTCAGATCTTTAAGATCATGGAAGTAAGAATCTTATTTTCTTTTTCCTTGTAATATTTCCTAAATTTTATTATTTTATATGAATTTAGGCATCATAAGCTTTCCATAGCTTCTTTCCTCATGTGATTTGGAGCTCAGATGACTCTGAAATTCAAGTTTGAAGTTCACAGTCGTTTTAACAGTCTCAATTTGATCTCACTGTTAGAATAGGAAAAAATCGGTGGAACCGATCATCCCACCTTGTTTTACTGGTGACCACCAGTGGAAACAGGATGGTGACCTATAAATGGTGAGACGATCTAGATTGGACCGTCAAATTACCATCCCCTTTTTCTCCTTCAAATTGGGCTATCATATCTCCACGAAATTGGCTGTTATTTCATACCTTGGGGTTTTGAACACTTCTAAATCTATTGGACACTCAAAATTTTCATTTGAGCCCTCCATGATGCCGATCTAGAGGGTTTTTCACCAGAACTTGATTTTCTGAAACATTAACAGAAAATCAAATTCAGTGGCATTAAAAATATCAAAAATGACATAAACTGAATAGTGGATGATATCCTCTTATATGATTTATTTAGAATAGATGAATCGATTCCAAAATAAATAAATCCTCGCCGTATACCATAACACACCAAATAAATTTTGATTTGTATTTTTTCGTTGATTGAAACGTTGGATCTTGAAATTACTATAGAGGTTTTGTAGATCAGGAAATTTAGAATAATATGGATGGTGAGATTTGTAAAATTTGATCTAAAACAGAGTAACGAATTGAACTTAGGGCTCTTGGTACTATTCTAAAGAGAGGAGAGAGAAAGAGGGAAAAAGAGAGAGATTGGGGGAGATGAGGGAAGAGTTTTGCTTTGATTTTCTAGGAAAGTCTAGGGGATTTCATGACGAAGTGATGAAATTTTTTGTGAAATTTTTAGAATTATTTATAGCAAATTTTTTGAATTTTAAATTAATTTTTCATAAAAATCTCCTTCTTTCTTTTTATTATTTTATTTATGGGTGGAGTTTCCACCTCCACTAAAATATGGTAGTGCATTGTTAAATTATTGTTGCTTTCAGAACATTGGCTTACTTTGTGCCCCCCATTTTCATGTGAAAAGATTGTTTTGCCCTTTTATTCATAAAAATAGAGAAAAGTGGATATTATTTATCCAAACTCGGATTTTAGTGTACTCAATGGCACAAGAGTCGATTTTTTGAGTACCTTCTAGTTTTTTAGTACATTTCAAATATTCAAATTTTAAATCTTGGTTATGGGTGAAAATGACTGTTTTACCCTTTTATGTAGAAAATTAAGATTTTTCATTCTAACTCAGAATTTAATGAAATTAGTATCATTTGATTTGATTTTTTGTATACATTCTTAATTTATAAGTTTTCACTCATGATTTTATCTCTATGAAAAGATATTTTCTTTTAACCTAATATTCCAACCCAAGTCTTTTGAAATTTCAAACTTTCATTGATTTTCTCAAATCAATTTACAAAAATGGGGGTTATTACATCGTTAAAGGTGGAATATGATAGAGTTTTGGAAAGATACAACTCTACAATGAAAATTCGTAGTGCATCTTAAGGATGATGTGGAAATTAAGAAAAAAGTGGGGGCAAATTGAGAAAGACACTAAAAATGAAATGCTATTGTCCCATTGATCCACATGCCATCTTATTCTAAAAATATTTTCCTTAATTATCTTGAAAATATCTCATGGTTAACTCTCTTAAATGTCCTCCAATCCTAGCCTTCCATTTTTCTTAGGTTGATGGCTTATATAGCTAACTTTGAAGGCTCAATTGGCTAAGCTTCATGGCTGGCTTCAGAAGCTTTCTTAGCTTGACTTCCTTAGCTTGTCGACTTCTTTCATGGCTTATATGACTAAGGTGGCTTAAGTGGCTTCCATGCAAAGGTGGTGGGAATGCGTGGCTAACTTCATGGGCCCACTTTGACCATCTTTAGCTCCTTTAATCACATCCGTTACTAGTCATAAGATGATCTTGGCCTTTGATTTATGTTGAATTGATGATTTTGAGGCTTTGACTCTATCTTTTGATCTTGACCTTCAATTTCATCCCAATCAATCCCGGCCATTGGATCGCCATCTTACTTCCTACAAAAGGTGAAAATCCTAATTAAATATTAAAAAAACATGATTAATCACATACTTGTCTTGGATTAGCTTCTGGACTTAAAAAATAACAAACTTTTGGGTTATTAGGTGAAAAATGTATGTGTTACGTATTTTTGTCTAAAAGCCCTAATTTACCTTAAAGTTGTAGCACATGGGTAACTAATTGAGTGGTTTTTATGAAAAGTTAATGGCTTATCAGCCATCCTTTAGCTTGCCACCTCTTTATTAGGCCACCCACCAAGACTGGGAAGGCAGGGCACCCTCTTCCTCCCTTAGGAAACATGCATCCCCTCTTGTTGCCATGAGCTGGTACCCGCATTCTACTAGTCCACCATCATGATGGGAACTAGCTCTGATACCAAATGTAACGACTATGGGTTCCATAGTAATGATATTGTTCACCTTGGGTCCCTCACCCCTTCTAAGCTTCACCATCATAATTTTGTTTTTCCCATAGGAGACCACCTGAACCCTTATAACCAGCCTAATTTTCCCTCCCTAAACGATGTAGGACTAACTCTTAGGGTCACCTTTACATAGCCATCCTGTAGCACACCACCCCTTTACTAGGATGTCCACCAGGATTACTAAGCCAAAGCCCCCTCTTCCCAATCCTAGTGGGTGGCCCACCAAAGGCGTGGCATGCTATAGGATGGTTGTAAGGGGTAACCTTGAGAGTTTGTCCCACATCACCTAGGGATGGGAAGCTAGGCCAGTTATAAGGGTTTGGGTGGTATCTCCAAGTAACGCGGCCTTTTCCTACGAAAAAGACAAAATCGTGAGGTGAAGCGCGGAAGGGGTGAGGGACCCAAAGTGGACTATATCATTCTTGTGGGACCCTTGGTCATTACAATGATCATAAAATTTATAATCTTCCCACTCCTTCATATGCAAACTCCTTTAGGCATTCCTCATCCCTCTCACAATATCGATGTTATAATTAGTTGGAACATGGAAATTAACGAAAGTTGGGCATCACCCCTTCATTGTGTCAACATTGAAGCATGAGACACACCACATAGTAGAAGAAGGTTTGATCATCACTCAATAGTTGCACATAGTATAATAACTCCAATTTCTAAATTCCATTTAATATATTTTTTAATAAATTTTAAGTGGAACGAAATGCAAATTTGGATTTTTGTCCCTACAAGTTTAAAGGAAATGAAAATTTAAAGTTACACCAAATTGAGTATTGAAACCTCAAATTTTGGAATATGCTTGGCAAGAGCTTTCCAACAACATTAAGAATGTAGAAATTGCAGTTCATATGAGAAAATTTGAATATCATGAATAGTGATTCAAAATTGATAATGACACCCTTTTCTAACTTAGTGTTTGGAATGTAGGATTACTAGGACCCACATAGCTACAATTAGGAAAGTGAGTGATTGGTTTAGACATAGAAATCAAGAAACATAACAATGAGAGAAGTATGACTAAAGCTTGTATTAATTAATTAGAATCTTACCATTAAAATAAAAGGAGAAAATAAAAGAAAAAGGGAAAATTGACTGACTAAAGTAAAGGGGAAAAATGGTCAACAAACAACTAATGCCTCTCCTCATCAATCTCTTCATCTCTCTCTAAAACTTTAATTCTCATTCGCAAGGGGAGTGATTGATCAATTTTCACACCAAGAAACTACTTTTATCGACAATTTGAAGAAATAATCAAATAATTCATTGGAAAATTGACAAATACTGAGAATAAGACTGTTGGGTGCAAGATCTTCCCTTGGTGACTACAAAAACTCTTGTAATAGTCTTCATCTATTGCTTTAGTAAAAGAAGCATTCAAATCTTCCTAGGATTTTGGTTTTGCCATTGAGATTGGGTCAAAAAAAGCATTGACAATGACTACAACTAGTTCAGTGTGAGAAAACTTCTGCAACCCATCTTCTCTAGCAATAATTTCTAGTCAGTAAACAAGATTAAGGTTTAGTTCTCTAATTCTAATTCATTTCATTACTTAATTTTTGAGTTTTCTTATGACTTTTTCTCAAAGATTTATGGCCGACAAACTATATTTGAATTTTGACTGCTCTTTTTTTTACTGACATGTCATCATGTGGCTAAAAAATCCTAATCAGCTATGATCCATGGTTGACAATTCCTAAACTACAGATTCAGCTATTCAAAAACTAGATTGAAGTGATGACCTATGGTTGGGGACATCAATCCAAGAATCCAATTGTCCCTTTTCTCAAAAATTGATCTTTATCTTGGTTGATCTTCGAAGATTTGAACCATCAATTGGTGATATGATATTCTTGATCTCTCAGTTTTACATCCATCTACTAATCAAAACTATCAAATCCCTATCAAATTTGATAATGATTTGTATTTGTATGCTTATAGATTGAGTTGGTAGGTAATCCAGATCTAGTGAGTGCACTAGGCTTTGGATCTACATCTGACTTGTGTACAAAGCTTAGATTTGATGTTGATCTATGATTGAATGTGAAAACTAGGCATTAATACACTATTAATGTTAATGCATACTCTGTGATGTGTGATTTGGATTTAATGTGTGATTTGTACTAATGTTTGATGTACAACTTGAGTTTATTTGTGATCTAAATTTGATTTGTCATCTGAGTATCAAAAGCCAAAGAAGACTCAATTGGCTTTGAGAAATCATCATAGGAGGTACATAGTTTTGAGATTGCCAAGTTTTTGTATATTTGAGTTATAATTAGATTAACGATTTTAGTTAATCAAATGCATGACATGATTGGATTTTATCTAGATTGATAAGCTCCTTTAGAATTTGTAAATGGTGTATACTCACAAACTTGAAGTGCGAAACACTTTCTTCTGATAAGGAGATTCATGTACATGATTTTCCTGATGATAGTTTCAAGTTATTAATATGGTGCATGAACATAATTAGAATTCATGTTTGAATGAAATGGTGGGGAGACTGAGTCTCCATTTATATTTTATAATGTGAAATGATGGCTTATATTAATGTCAAAGCATATGTTTTTAAATACATTACATAGATTTGATTTCATATTTGGATTTGATGTACCAACAACCTATGATGTATGATTTTTATATCAATACAAAATCCATATTTCAATATAATATCTAGGATTTGATTCTTGATTCAATTTTAGTATATGAAATATCTGTAGTAGATAATTTAATACTCTTTGATCTACATGAGTAATCATATTTATAGATTTGGATTTCTACACGAAGAGAGCAGTGTGTATAAATCACTCAATTGTTTGAGTAACTAATGATGAAAGGTGACTTACGTAGTCAATCCTTTGGGTTGATATATGACACCCTTATGGTAGCTATGCTAGGAGTGTATAGTTGGCTACTAACATTAAAAAATGATACCTACCAAAAAGAGAGGCTCATTTTTGGGTGGAGCATCTAGGGAAGTCGTGCACCCTACATGATTCATTTTTCCCCATTAGTAGTGTAGGTTGTGTGGTATTCATAGTCGACCATAGTTGGTACTGTGTCTTCTCCAAGTGCACTACTTTACCAATGTGGAATTGAGTGGATTTGGACATGCATTGACATGTTGGTTATTCTTTCAAGGATATGGACCTTATTTACCTGTGTGGCAAATGGCAAGATGGTGCCACTTGATCATCAAAGATTATTTGCTTGACATGGAAATTTAGTTTTCTCTAAGCTTACATTTCAATTTGAAATTATTTGTTGAAATTAGAGATCTGATACCTCTTGTAGTTTAACCACGACACATTCATGATACGTAGTGCACACATATGTTTTCTATGGTTTTTAACTAGTTCAAAAGTTTCTTAGTGAATGACGGTTCTCAACTAAAAAACAAACATGTAGTATGGATTTTCTTTCCCATGGACATATTATGATTCTTACATGTACTTATGTTGTACATGGCTGAGTTTGGAATTTTGGATTGGATGCTAGAATGTTATGCAAATGGTGCATTTTTTAACTACATTAAAATGTATTGTATTATTATTATAACTAAAAAAACTTGGAAGCAGTAGGATGCATGAGTGCATGGATGTGTGTGTGCTACAGATTTTGTTTTTGTAAAGTTTAGTTTTGTCTATTAAGTATATCCCCATATACTCACCCACCAACACCAAGATAAGCACGACAAGGTAAATGGCATATATTTCAAGTGATGACATATAGTACAGATCAGAAACACTTTGGAAATGTATGTCAGTGACTTTCAATTGACAGTTTTTTGACATGTATGTATATACGTCTATACATATGGGATTGTGAGGTGTGATTGAATAGATTCCAGAAAATAGGGAAATATGATTAAAGTATTTGAATGTAAAAGTCTTGGTTTTCATAACTTATGAAATGTATTTGACTTAGTGGAAATGACACAAGGGTTCTTGAAAAGAAATTCTTTTCATGGAAATTGTTTTCACTTTTTTGTTTTTAAAAATAAATTTCCAAACTAAGGTTCTCACATTTCAAAAAGAATTACAAAAGACATTTAAAAATGTGGGTCATCACACATAGTTCATGTTCTTACTATTGGTCAAGATTTCCAACACATCAAAACAAGCCATTTAGCATTGGACCCTCACCACATCAACCTCTCCTAGTCACTAGGTCCAATCACTCACCCCAATATCCCCTGAAAAGTGTCTTTTGTGAACCAAAGAACTACAAAAAATAAGACACCAAATGGGAGGATAGGTGATGAAAAACCTTTCAACAGCTAAAGCTACAATGAATGAAAAGTTAAAGAAACACTACATGAGCAAAACAAGAATTCAAGAGAGAACTAGCTAGGGAAAAGAAGCTTATATGTAACTCAGTAGTGCTACTGTGCCAGTCACAAACTTATTTAAGGCTAAAATTGTTGAAACAAATTAGTGTTTCCATTAGAAAAGATGGGATTGGATCTACTTTGTGATTTATCACATCATCAACAATTTTGATCAACTTGCATGGGTCTTGCAAAAAATGGAGGGAGAGAAATAAAACAAATGTAGAACTCCATTGGCACTCACTCTCTCCTTGTCATTTGAGAAGTTAAGTTCAACCAGTAAATTCTTTGAGAAACAAATCAAATGCTAAGATGATCCTTTCCAATTATAAGATCTTCATATCAAAGATGATCCCTTTCAATTTAAAAATTCTTTGAATCAAAGATGATCTTTTCTATGGATTAAAGATGACCCTCTTCAATGTCAAAATCTCTTGGTTGAAGATGATCCTTTCCTTTGGATCAAAGATTGTCATTTTCTAATCGAAAATCTCACAAATTAAAGATAATCCTCACACAATATATAGTATTCAGATAAAAAATGATTCTTTTTAAGGTAATTCATAGTTTTCTCAAAGAAGTATAACCTTGAGAATCTTGTTCCTTTTCAATCTCATGGGATTTTGAATGTAATGTAACCTTGAAAAACCTATTTCTCTCAATGTTAGTAGTTTCTTCAAGATAGTATGAGAATCCTATTTCCTTTCAATTTTGTGAAATTTTCAAGGGAGTACAACCTTCATAATCTTGTTCCCTTTTAATTCTATGGATTTTTAAGAGAGTATAACTATGGAAATCCTCTCTTTTCAACTCTATGGGATTTTCATGGGAGTATAACCTTGAAAATCCTAATTATTAAGATTATTATTATTTCTTGAGTATAAGATCCAAAATCCTAATTCTTACAAACTTCATGATTTTCTCAAGGCATTATAACCTTGAAAGTCTCATTTCCTTTCATATCTATAAGAATTTCAAGGAACATAACCTTAGAAATCCTAATTCTATTCCTTTCATGATCTCCAATAACACTCCAAAATTTATCTTGCATTCAAGAGCATGGCATGTCACTTTCTTGAGCCTTCAACTTTTATCCTCAATCACTCTTGCTCATGATCAAAGAGGAGCATTCATGGGCCATTAAAAGTCATTTGGATAACAAAAATAGGTTCTATATAATCCTTGACCTTTAACCCCTACATTCTCTTGCTCAAGAAAGGGCAGCTATAAACACCAAGCTTTATACCTATTGATGATTTTCAAAGACCCACAATAACCACAGGGTTCGAGAAAGGTTGTGAATATTTCTCAAAAATTTTATATTAAATCTTGTAAACATTTCAAAACAATATCCATTGGACTCCTAAAATTCAAATTAATATTATTCTCCTAGTTTTCAAAATGTCATAGAAGAAATTTCTGAACTTTTAAAATGTCCAAAGTTTTCAACGTAAAAGATATCTAAACTTTCTTATGTTTTACAAAATTTTCAATTTATTTCAAATTTTCTAAATTTCAAATTCTTCAAAACTTTCCAAAGATTCCAAGCCTAGCAAAATTATCATTTTCTTAGTATCCTAAATGCTCATAATAATTCCTAAGTTTTTAAAACCATCCAAAGTTCCAAAATTAATCAAAAGTTTGTAAAATTTTCTAAGTTTTAAATAGTTCAACTGAGTTTCTAAAGTTTCAAATGATTATTCAATTTCATTCATCATTTGGTTAAAATCTCATTTTGTAATTACATCCCACTTGAATTCAAGATATAGAATTCAAATGACATTGAAACTTCATGTAATGACTCCAATTTTGTAATATTAAAATCCCAAGATAGCAATAAAAAGTTCAGTTTTTGAAGATAAGGGCATTTTAGTCATTGCACTATCCACCTTGACTGAACCCAAAAATTTGGTCCTGAAAATGATACCATTGGGTGCGTCTCGGAAAAAAGAATCCAACAAGACTAAAATCACCCAAAATGGAGTTAAAATGAGCATGTTATGGCCCTTTGAAGTTCAGGGGCAAAAATGTAATTTTTACAAAAAACGGATTTAGCCTACAAAACACAGGGGCCCATTTTGATATGGGCACCCTTCATCTTCAACCTCCTAGAGGGTTCTAGAACGGTGGTGATTGGAGGAGAAATCACCGCCATTCTAGAAGTTTCTCCACCGCGCATTCAAAGCCGGTGAGAGCCTCCTCCAGAACCCTCTTATAGCTCTATAAATAGAGCTCTTGGGTGCCTCTAATGGCAGCCCAAAAGCTTGAGGAAAACTCATTTTGGAGAAGCAACCAAGAGGAGAAATGAGGAGAAAAACCCAGCAACGAGCCAGGTATGCCTAAGATCCCTCAAAACCTGTCTTCTCAGTAGTCCTAGGATCAATTTCCCTAGGTTTTTGCATGAAAAACCATGCAAATGGAGCCCTGGAGAGCCACCAAGGACCCAGGGATGTCCCCTAGGCCGCACTAGTTCGACAGGGTCGATCCACGTGTCCTGAGGATACCCCGGTCCCCCAACGAACGAAAACATTCCAGTTGGAACGTAATGCGTCAACCGCATTTGGAAAAAACCAAACGGGCACGTCCGTGGACGCGCCCTCAAAAGAGAGAGACGGCAGGAAAACCCGGCGCGTCTACAGATGCACCCGCTGAGGTGCACACCATAGGTGCGCAGCGCTAGCAAGCCGGGATTTTCTGTTTTCTTTAGAAAAGGCGGGCGCATGCCGCTGACGCGCAGCGCCCTAGCATTCCACTGACGCGCAGCGCCCTAGCATTCCGCTTTTTCACTCTTAAGGCCCTTATGTACGTGTGACACTAAAACGCTTATAACTTGAGATCTAGAGCTCCGATTGAGGCGTCGCAAAAGGTGTTGTGCCCGTGTCGATGACACAGGCACACCCAAACTATAAAAATCCCTGATCAAGGCTCAATCAAAGGTGGGCATGAACCTTAGAATAGGATGACGGCGCGTGGCCGCTAGACCTTTGGAAAATTGATAATACCAAGGCCCAATTAGGACCTTAGGACACCCACAGGCGTAGGGATGGACCCTTAATGCCTAAGTGATAAGACCAACTACTCTAAAACCCATAAAAGATGTGTCAAACTAACCTTGATTCCTCAAACCATGTTCAGGAGCGTACGAGGACAAAAGGGTTAACGCGACCTGGCCAGGTAGGTGCTCTATCGCTACTAGACCTTTTTTAAAAGAACTATGATTGTTTTGAATACATGTTTTAAGTATATGACTTGTTTAGCATGACTTAATTCAGCATGCATAGCATGACTTAATTCAGCATGCATGTGATAAATGCTTTATGCATAGACATGTTTTGTAAATGATTGCATATACATTATGCATAGATATGTTTTGCAAACAAATGCATATATTGCATGATTTGTGAGCATTGAGTTTTTGAAAGATTGCATGTCCTTGAGGGTTACCAAAAGATGCTGGAGTGCCCAAAAGACGCTGGGTAGGCAGTTGTGAGGGCCAAGCAGTTGTAAAGGACTCAAAGATGATAGGTTTTGAAAAATACATTGCGCATATATTGCCAAGACATGTACTACATGCATAGATTGCATGATAAGTGTAGCCTTGACCGATGAGGGCTGGCCAGAGAGAGCTGACAAGGCTTCTAGGTTGGCAGGCTTCTAGGTTGTCAGGGTTCTAGGCAGGGTTATGACTTTGAATGCAATACTAGCATGAACAGATTTTATGCATTGCATGCATGTTTTGCAACCGGTTTCACAAATTGCATGATTTACGACGAAGAAGTGTCATATGCCCCGTGGAGGTATATGATCCTGTGTCCCTAGGTACCCCGGGACCACACGGCGGTGAGGTCATGGGCATAGTGGGACCCTATGGTTTCGTGGACTTATGTGCAATGCATATGGCATGATATAAGGTTGGTCGACCATACCATACTAGATATCCATGAGTTGGATTCAATGAAGCATCTTATGCATATCATTATGTTATGATATATATGATACTTTCGACTTGGATTATGATATTTCTTTGAGTCGTCAGTATTCCGGTTTGACAGTGGTTTTTAATATCGATATTGAACATGATTATTCAAACATGCATATGTTTTTATGAGCACATGATTTTAAACATAGCATGCATTGTAAAACTAGTAGTGATAGACTCCTACTGAGTATAGTATATACTCACCCTATCCTTAACATTTTTCAGGATAATTCCATCCACGAGTAAAGGACATCTATGTTAGTGCTACGAGCAAGTGAATAAAAAAGGAAACAATTATACATGTAAGTAAATTCTCAACCCTTTGAACATGTATTCGTATTTATTCACAGTTGGGTTGTGTGCTGTGACTGGATAGATCTGGGGGGAAACACTTATGTTTTCTAAAGCTTTTCAAAAAACTACCTTGGTTGTTGTGAAAGCAAATGACACTCAGGGTTTTGAAATTGAATTTCAAATAAAAGATTTTTCCGCTGCACTGCATTGTTTTTCAAATAGGGATCCCACCTTAGGAATTTAGATTTTTCATTTAAAAAATGCATGAGAAAACCCGGGTCATCACACTTCATGTGCAAATATGTGCAAAGAAAATCTTTGACTAAATACCACTTTCATGTACAAGCACATGATCACATAGCTTGCATGACCTTGAGGCTTTAAATCACAAAATTGCATGTCCAATTGTGTATTCTTGAGGCCTAGGTTATAAAAATGCGTATTCTAGGCACTTACAAACACAAAATGATGTGACTTGGTAGCCTGGTAACACACAATCAAGTGTTAAATCCTCCAAAAAGCATGAAAGGAACACAAAATTGTGTGTTTTGGCACCTCAAAATACATGAACATGAGTACTTGAGGCTCATTTTACATGATTGTGGGATGGTGTCAGACTCATTTTCATCTTGGCTCTTACTTTGTACACAATGTACTTTCATGCCACGGGTGCCCTCTATGGATAGAACCCATTCATCACTTCAATACAAGCTTTTCTCAACTTGGAGAGATAGTTTGGAGAAGTTTTTTAGGAGTTTAGTGAGTGTCTCTTCTTTAGTTTAGGTTAGAAAGTTTGGTGAGCTCTAAGAGAGAATTTGAGTGCTTTCCTTAGGTAATTCTCTCTCTAATTATCTTTTTCCATTTTTTTGCTTCCATTCAAACACCTCCTTTCTCTTCTTGAAACCTACTTCCTCTCTTCCATTCTAAAGAGTAATCTCCACGCATAGGAAATCCCACTTCTCTTCTTATAACGACCTAGGTTTTCAGGAATGATCTTTTAAAACACTTTTCATAATAAGTAGGATCCTTGTGAATTTTATTTTTTTAAATTATGTACAAAGCATAATACATATATTATTTTTCAAAAAACTCTTCAAGCCAAGTGCTACTTTTCAAAACATCCATATAAATAAAATAACTCAAAAGTAAAAACATTGCCATGACCTGTTGGCCAAAACCCACATGACTAGTTCAAACCATTAATGCATATAACAAAACATAGTGTCTTGTTACATATCCATCAATAATGTTCAAGTAATGGCCAAACATATGTCTAACAAAATAATTCTTCTACATACTAATATACACATAATTATTACAAAAAATATCCTTAGAAATTGCATTTATACACCCTTAATCTTTTAATTTATTGCTAATTAAGGTGTGTTTTGCATTTTACAAGGTTCGGGTTGAAGGGAGTAAATTGCACACATTTTTGGCATTTTTGATCCACAAAAAAAAAAAGCTAGTCTCCAATCTAAGAGAAACCAAGGCCCCACAATTCAACAACCAAGATTGGAAAAGTTTAGAGTGTAGTAAGGGTGTCCATATCACTTTCATATTAGTTAGAAAACCCATGCATGCAACCACCTTTTTTTGCGCAAGATGGGCTGTAATTATCAAAATTGAAGATGGTAAGATATTACATACA
This sequence comes from Warburgia ugandensis, assembly GCA_035236585.1. Lineage (NCBI taxonomy): Eukaryota > Viridiplantae > Streptophyta > Magnoliopsida > Canellales > Canellaceae > Warburgia > Warburgia ugandensis. The sequence goes on along the minus strand of CP141130.1, from coordinate 38,980,321 downwards.
TTCATGCACTACGATTACCCGAGGTTTTAAATGATTTTTCTCAATTCTTTTTTATGTGTGAGGTCTCTAACTAAAATTCATTTTAAAACGAACATCAAAAATAAAATTCTATGAAAAGATTTTTTCAAAAACCCCAAGTGTCATTACTAATTTACAGAACATGGATTTGATGGTAACATGATCATTTTATTTTACCTAAAATCTTATAAGATTTTCTCTATTTCTTTAATATTATACATTTTTTGCATGTGATTTAATATCCCTGATAGACAAAATTTCATAAATTTAAACAATAAAGGAGAGTCTGTCTTCATTCAATTCTATCGATATGTATTAGTAAATTTTGAAAACAAAACTTCTTTATTTTTAAATAAGATTGTTTGAAAACCAACTTTATCATAGCCAAAATCTATCCAATCACATCCATCAATCCATACATTTATAATACATGTCCACCTATCTAAAAGAACATAAGTTAAGTGTCTAAGACATCAATTCTAGAATTAATATCCATATGTCCATATACTTACTTTGACAATACTACAACTAATCTCTTCTGCTACTCCTCTTCTATCTTCTACTTTCTTCATTTTATTCTATTTCATCAAATCTGAGATATTCTAAATAAATATCACATCTTAACAAGCTTCTACTTGTGTAGGTGGAACAAGATGAATCCATGTTAGAAATCATGATTTACTATATAAACACAAATTACCTATTATAGTCATATTAAAGCAAACTCATGCCATATCCAAATTTGCTCCATGCAAAACAAGATGCAATCTGTAGAGTCATGAGCTATCAAACATTCATTTGGGATGAAATCAAATCATATATGTTGTATATAAAAAATTATGATGCATATGAATCAAAGCAAAACCATACCAATCTACAATTTAGTTCAAAATAACAAAATGCATTTCCTAGAATCATAAGCTCATGAAACATATCCATATAATGATATCCAATCTAGGATTAGATTTTAGTATGTACAATATAAGTACAAAATCTGAATGAATCTTTGCCAATGCATTTTCTTTAAATCACAATCAATATCAAATTCTAAACCCAATGAGAAATGGACAAACACACTAAAATATGTACAAAACATCATACTGACACATATACAGTACCATCCAATCTTAGTGTAACATAAAACATACTGAAAGATAAGCAAAATATCAATTTGTCATATATACAGTACTATCCAATCTTAGTGTAGAACATAATGAAAAATGGTCAAAATATCAAACTATCATATATAACAACACCGTCCAATCTCAGTGTAGCACAAAATATACTCAAAGATTTGCAAAGTGTCAAACTAGCATATATATACAATACTATCAATCATAGTACAGTGGTGTCTTACTACTAGCCACAAAGGCACGTTTGGTCCATACCCATGTGAGGATGACCGATGTGTCATCATGCATTTCAATCATTATAAGGTATAATGTGCAAGTATAGGACTATGTCCCACTATGCATCATGCATTGCAATTTCCAACTATGCATCGAACCAAACTTTATTATGCAAATCATGCATTGCAACTTCCAACTATGCATCATTACACAATTTTAGATAAATCTTTTGGATATGCAGATAAAATCCATGTCATGTTTCCAAGATGTAAACCTCCATTCAAAATAGAGATCATGTGTTTGAAATTCAAATTTAGAACAATTTCATCCTTTGGATAAACCTTAAATCAAATAGTACAAGAAAATACATTGCATAAAATCTCAAAATTCAAAGATAACATTTTTCAATGAAATATTAGTTTATGCTAAATTTGTTTGAAATGGCATAAGCCAACATAGTAATCTCAGATTCAATACCTTCTATGGAGAATTATCAATTCTACTTTTAATCATCTTTATAAGATTAAATCACCACTAATCTAATGCAACTATGCATTAATCTACATGGTATATAAAAAGAGTATACTTTTTACATAAGTTTCAAGATTTATATTTGTATCATAATTGCGTACTTCACAAGTTTGATTGTGCATCAATGTCTACACACAAATTATAAATCTAACTATGATCTAATGGTCTAGATCACTTGACAAACATTAAGCCATTAGACTACCAATAGTTCATTGTAGGACCAACCTTAGAATTACACGGTCTTAGCCATTGAGATTGCTGATCAAATTTTCTAGCATGGACGGTCAATTAGACATCCATTAGTTTTTGAAACACTAGATTTGCACCTCCATTGTTAATCAATTGTTCAAATCATTAACTAACCATCTAATGTTACTGATCTACATAGTTACATGTTACTATCTTAGCAGATCAGCAACTTTGATTACTCATTGGTGACCTAATTGACAATTTGAATTGCCAAAACTATGATTAAAGTGTTGTCTATTATAGTCAAAGGTTAGACATCAATTTTTCTAAACATTCAACATTTGGATATACATTTATCATGCAAAAATAGTGTTACATAGTTTCAATACAAGCATTTGATTATGATCCAATGGTTCACAATCATTGGGTTTAAATATCCATTTTAGATTAGCATATATATTGGGGATTGGCATTTTCAACAAAAATCCAAATTTTGTTCAAAGCATGGATAGTTATATTTGTGTGGATCACCAATCCATAGTCATGGATTGGGTTATTTGCTAGTTACCATGATCTAGGTCATTGATTAGTTGACATCAAACTCTAAATTTAAAAATCATTCATTCAATCGTGACCAATACTCACTAGGTTTTGGGAAATTTTTAGATTAGTGATGGATTCTAACTATTAAATTGATCCCTTGCTCAAACCATCTCTAGGAATGACCGGTTGTTGATGGATCACCACAATGAAACTCGACTATAAATGCACATCACTATTTTCATCATATCTTCAGCTAGAATTCCATGTGAATCACATGATCAAAGAGAAGAGAGAGGGATAGAGATGAAGTGATAGTCTAACCATCAATTGATCACTTTCTCCTTTATCTTATGTTTTAAAAACAAGCAATGCCAATATCAATTTTAGCCCTTCCTTTAAGTTATATTATATATGCACATATTTTAAGATTTTATTTGTTTTAATTCAATTTATGCTATTCCCCATTAGGTGAAGTATCATTTTATACCATCATGAGTTATTGGACTAGATTGTCTCTTGACTTTCACACTTACACCCTATATAGTGAAATTACCAAAATGCCCTTAGGGGGTGTCATTATCAATTTTGAACCCCTTGTTCTAAACATTTGAACTTTTTCATTCAAACTCGATATTAGCATTCTTACTGTTGTTGAAAAAAAATTTCTAGTTAAATTCAAATATTAAGGTTTTTACACTCAATTTGATGTTTATAAAAATCTTATTTTATGAAAGCTCAAAAGCTAGATATTTCAAACTGTCATTTGATTTCAATTCAAAATCAATAAAATATTACATGGAATGAATTAAAAAATTAGGGGTATTACAAGCACTCACTAGCCTATAGAGCTTTAAAGTGAATCCATGTAACTCACACCAATATGAGATGCCCCATTCTAGCCTAAAGAGGAGTCACACATTTTTATACATTTTTTGAATTTAGAAAGCCATGCAAGAGTGGACCACATGCATCACTTATTCTCTCTCACTCACCATCCAAAGCATATAAACTAGTATGTTTTTCTCCCTTAAATATAGCTCACAGAAAACATATGAAACATTGGAAAAATAGGCATGCAAAAATGTGTTGCACTTTGGCAAAAAAAGGGAACATCTATGACTAAGAATAAAAGTTTTAGATGATTCAATGACCAAGAATTGATGCATATTGGGACATCCTAGGCTGCTTAGAATAGACCTCTTCATATTGGAGAGAATGAGCTTGAGTGAAAATTTTTAGAAAAATCTAGAGATAGAGAAGGAAAGAGAGAAATGGGGTATGAATCTAAATAGTTTTGAGAGATTCTAAAGAGGGATTCAAGGGAAATTTCTTGATGTGGACTGTGGGAGAGTGACAGAGGAGTAAGTCGTCTAAATAATCAAGGAAAGATGGGTCTAATAGGACAAAAAGGGTTTGAATTTTTCTACACGGAGGAAAAGTGTACATCTCATTCCCATTCATTCTTTCTTTAAAGGGCTTTGAACATTTTTATCTTAAAGGAGTAGAAGACATCCTAGGGAGGGGTTTCAAAAGTAGTTTCAAAGCTTTTTTAGGGGACTTGGTGGCTGGTTTGGAGGATAGTAGGACATTCTTGAGGTGACAAAGGAGTTGAACACAGGGCTGGACTTTCTCTCTCATACTCTTTGGCTATAGAGATGTTTTGATCACTTGAACATGTTTTTCTTCTTGGTTTGTCTCCTGGTTTGGATTCTTATGAGTGATCAAGAGAGAAAGAGTTTTTTGGTTGGTGTTTGAAGGAGTGATCATATTTGCTTGGCTTGGAGCTAATCTGGGAGGCTCGATGCATGATACATCAGAGGTTATCCTAAGCACTGATCTAATCTAAGAAAGTGTATTTTTGTTTTGTTTTATGTTTATTTTATTTTCCATGCTATTGTAATATTCAAAATATTAATAAAGTTTTAGATTCTCTTTGTTTAGCTTTAATGTTTGAATGTTTAATTTATGTGTTTTATTCTAGATCTTAGATGTAGTCTTAATTCCATACTTTACCATTAATTATGTGTTTGATTCTACTATTTTTGACACCATGTGTGTCATTCTAGTTTCTTAGTGATGATTTACTTTTATGATTTTAGCATAATTTAATCCATTATACTCTAGCATAGTTTAGGAATAACTTAGGTATTATTTTATCCTAGAATAAATGTTCTTTCTAGAAATTCTAAGATAGTTTGTCAGCTATTCTAGGCATGCTAGAAAATATGCTTATCTAAGCTAAAAAAATATGTCTTCTTTTTCACATGTTTCATAGCAATTTAGGAATGATTAGTACTTAACTTTTGCATATGTTTAGATGTGTAATCTTTTCCATGGTCTAGGCTAGATTTTGTTGAGTTTAGGAACATATTTTTCCATGATTTTTAGGATGTTTCTTTGTCATTATTTAGGGTGTGTTTTTATAATAAAAAACTCCTACTTATTTAATGCTTATGTTAGTGATATTGATAAGTTATATTTAGGTTAATTTTTTAAACATTTTTATTATGTTTTTTAGGATAATTTTTTTACACTAGATTCAAGAGTACCATTTTAAGTTAATCACGAGCATCTAATTTTTATATCTAAGGTAGGAATGAAACCTAAAAAAATTTACTAAGTTTATTCGTATAAAATTAACCATTATATTTAGGAATTTCAATTATTAGTTTTCATAACAAGCCATCCAACTTGATATATATATATATATATATAATTGGTACTCTTTTCATGGGAATTATTATATATTCTTCATAATTTAGGGATTGGTTATGATATAATAATTGGCTTGATATGTATGAACTCTTATAACTCTGCCGATGCCGATCCTAATGTAAAACCCCAATTTTTGTAAATTGATTGAGAAAATCATTTTAGTTTGAATTTTTAGAAATTTTGGGCTAGAATATTAGGTTATTGGAAATTCTCATTTTATAAAGATTAAAACATAATTTAAAACTTAGAAATTATGAATGTACTAAAAAAACTAATCAAAATGGCACTTGAGAAAATCAATTTAGTTTGAATTTTTAGAAATTCTGGGTTGGAATATTAGATTATTAAAAATTCTTTGTAACCACCCAAGGGCCCACACATGCAATGATATTGTCGACTTTGGTAGACTGGCTAGCCATACAACCAGCCCATCGCACGTTTCTGTTCTTCCCCCTTTAGGGGAAAATCGACCGTTGCAAGGAAAGTCCTCACCACTCTTATCAATAGCCTAGTTTCTTCCCCCTTAATGATGTGGGACTAACTCTTAAGGTCTCTTGGCTCGCAACTGCCTACCCAGTGTCTCATGGCTCACCCCTCACCCCCACTAGGGAACGAAAGTTAACATCAGCCGGCCAATCATACACCCAGTCAAGGGCTGGCTCTGATACCATTGTAACCACCCCAGGGCCCACACGTGCAATGATATTGTTTACTTTGGTAGACTGGCTGCCCATACAACCAACCCACCGAACAGTTTTGTTATTCCCCCTTTAGGGAAAAACTAGTCATTGCAAGGAAAGTCCTCACCACTCTTATCAATAGCCCAGTTTCTTTCCCCTTAGTGATGTGGGACTAACTCTCATGGTCTTCCTACCTAGCATCTCTTGGCTCATCCCACTTGAGAAAATCAATTTAGTTTGAATTTTAGAAATTTTAGGCTGGAATATTAGGTTATTGGAAATTCTCTTTTTATAGAGATTAAAAAAAATTAAAAACTTAGAAATTATGAATGCACTCAAAAAAATGATCGAAACTACACTAAGTACATTCAATTTCGAGTTAAAATGAAAAATTCCTAATTTTCTTTACTTTTATGAATAAAAGGATAAAATAGTAATTTCACACATAACCAAGATCTAAGACATCAATATTTAGAAAGTACTTAGAAATACAAATCCAATGCCACTAAGTACGCACAATTCTGAGTTTGGTAGATTAAAATGAAGTTTTCTCTATAAAAGGGCAAAATAGTCCTTTCACACCCCCATGGGGCCCACAAATGAATCCAACAACCAGAAAACGTGTAATGAGTGGTCAATCCACTACTAGCTACTAGTAGAGAAGGAGGTGGTAGTGGAGGATCCAATGTTAATTTAATATTTAAAAGAATTGAAACATGATTATTACAAGTAATTATGAAAAATTCAAAAACATCTATAAATACACCTCCAAAAATCCTTCAAAAATGTTCCTTAAAATTCCCACAAAATCATGCTGCTTACTTTAAAAAACTAGATGCAGATTCCTTCCTAAAGTTCCAAAACTGCCAAAAATCTCCCTTCTTGTACTTTTTCTCTTCTCGCTCTAATTGAAATAAGAGACCTAAATTCAATTAGGCACTCGATTCCAAATTGAATCTAAAAAGTCCCACTGTCCATACAATCCTCGACTACCTAAACTACAAAACCTCTAAATCAGTTTCAAGATCCGATAGTGCAATCAATGAGACTTCATAAAGGGTATTTATTTCAAATTAAGCTTCAAATCTACGTTGTTTCTCCAATCAAGTAGGTGGAAACACTTCCTATACTTATTTCATGTTGTTTTATGTAATTTTTATTTTTTTGTAATTAGTTTTAGGTTAAAATTTATAAAAATAAAGTAGGGACTAGAACCCTTCAATTCTAGATGATGGAGGGCTCAGATGGAAATTCTGAGCCATCTAATTGCTCCAAAAGGGTCCAAAACCCCAAGTGTAGAAGTTTTAAATTTTTTTTATAAAGTTCTGAGCCTTTGATTGAAGAGGATCTATTGGAAACGGACTATCCAATCTCCCAAATCAAATCGGGCTTGAGGGATGTGCTGCGAAACACTGTACAGAGATGCACGACGTGCAACGTCATCCTGACAGGATGACTGCGCAACAGTGCAGGTTAATGGGGAGCGTGTTATGCGTGCGTCCCGGTGATGGGCACGCGGTGACTGCTCTGCCCAATCAATCTGGGTCATCCGTTCCACTAGGCCCATATCAAATCTGGACCCTAAGAATGATTATGAACTTCACAGTTCAATTGTGGAGTCATTTGAACTCCAAATTGAGATCAGAAAGAAGCTATGGAAAGCTTATAATGTCTATTTTCTTCTAAAACCATAATAATGATAAAAACATTCCAAAAAATTTTTGTTTTCAAGAATTAAGTTTCTAATTTTCATGATCTTCAAGATTTGAGATGATTAGATCTTGGGGATCTGATTTACTAATGATATAATGTGAAAATTAAGTGATATCCATGATTTATTTGGACAGATCTAAGATAAATTGAGGGATCTACCCTTTATGGTAGAAAAACCCTAAAAATACAAAGGGACCCACTTGATCAATGAGATCAAGTATGATTAGATCCTTGAGATGGATTGAATGAATGATATTATGATGGAATCTATTGAGATCATGGATTGAATATGACCAAAAACAAAGGGATATGTCTTGGACCTTAATGGAGTAAAAGCACTAAAATTAATTAAAACCCTTAATTAAAAGGAAAAGACCTAAGATCTAATGGTTGGATCATAAGTAAAAACTTTAATAATGAGAAATGGGTTAGCTTGAGTTATGCATTGATTTCATTTTATTTATTTCATGAATATAGGATCCATGATAGATTATTTTAGTATAACTTCATTTCAAATGTCCATAAAATTATTCATGACGGATGAATTGTAATTGAGGACCATGTTGGTATGATTTCATGCAATTGTAACTTAGGACCATGCTAAGATTTCATGTTAGATTAGACTATGGTATGAGATGGTACCTTAGGTCCATGATAGTTTAATTTGAGTTTATTAGATAAAGTACATTAGTTAGAAATCATGCTAGTGTAATCTTAAGTAACTTATACCATTATCATTAGGTTGTTCAATTATATGGTTTTATGCTTTAAAGTTATAATTCATTTATGGTTAAATTTTATCAGTAGATTTAATTATCAAAGTAGTTATGAGATAAAGAGCATAAAACACCAAAAATGGAATCTAATGAGAAAGTAGAGTTTCATGACACAAATAAGAGTGAATTATTTGACTTGGACTTAATTAGTAAGGGCTCTAATGACCTAGGTTTTTGTAACACATTTTGTAATACATTTTTCAAAGGCAGGGCGCCCTTAGTAATAAAAAAAATTCACAAAATAAATCAGCAGAAATTCTTCTCCTTAAAACTTGTTTTCAAAAACTCAAGTCATCACTTCATACATAACATAAGTAGAATTTTTGTACAAGATAAAATTCCATTGAAGGAATATATTTTTATTAAATTCTAGAATCCATCAAGTGGTTCACAATATCGCTCGGTATTAGTACAATACTTGTCCAAATTACATAATCCCAATTTCAAACCTCACCATACATTAAAAACTCTTAATACAATACAATGCTCTCAAATAAAAATACGTGTCTTCAAGGGATATACCCTAATTGATTATTCTTCCAAATCTTCTTAAGTCTTGAGCTCCTAATTCTCCTTCTCTATATCTAAGATGCTGTTAAAATTGAAACATTTACAATATCTCAGCAAGCTATGCTTGGTAGGGGATACAAAAATATACTACTTCACTAATATAAGAATATATACCTCAGTCATCATTCCATCATGATTACCTACTTATGAGTTATCTCAACATAGAGTGTATACATTATTTATGTAGTATAGGATAAATCAGTTAAAATAGTGAAGATTGCTCAAAGCTTGTTCCTTCCCCTGGCTATACTTCCACTTCGAAGATCAATATTCAACCAATTCTCATACGGAGATTTTCTTTCTAGGAACTCATGTAGTGGCATCTCATCATGCCATGTCATTTCACTATGCCTATCATATCTACATCATAATGCAAAATACATTAGGACTACTATGCCGCAGTCTAAATCTGTACAACATGCCAGGAGAATTGTATGATAATCCACTGATACCAACTGTGGAAAGAACAAATCCATGTCTGCATGGGGGGGACCATGGCTGTCACAGCAGCGGCCTTCCCATGATTGCCCTACCCAACATTTAGACTCTCTTTGGGCATGGTATCCATCATATAAATTTCAGGAAGCGGGTGGCCAAACTCTCATAACTTCCCTAGCATAGCATCCCTAGTCCTAGTACTGTGTAAAACAAAATCACAAGCTATGTAAAATACATTGTACATATCAGACGATTTGTCTGTTTAACTAAGGCTGGAATATTTTCTATGCCTTATTCTTAGGGTTTCCTTAGTCTACATATCTCATTACTTTCACCTCATTTGAGTAGATCATTAGATTGGATCAGTTGAATTGGATCATGGAGTTGGATCACTTAGTTGGATCATGTGATTGGATCATTATAAGGTTAAGGTGCCAAGTATACTTATATCATGAAGGTCTATAATTCTAGACAAAAGATCATGTATGTATATACATGAATCCTTAATATATTCATGTACATCCACCTACCTCAAAGTGGTATCATGGTCTTGATTCATACATCTATCAAACCATACGTATAAAGTTATTCCTCTATATAAGTATTCTTTCTACATATAATTGGGTTATCCTCTGAGGGATGCCCTAACTTTCCTTGAATCATATATGATCAAGGTTTCAGTTCTTCTAAGTTCATAATCTATACTAGAAATAAAATCATAGAATAATACTACCATCCACATTATATTTATTTTCTTTTTCTTTTTGATCCTTCAAGATATCTCTTGGATCTTGTTTGATCTTCCTTATCTTATTTACAATTTTTATTAAGATTAGATAATTTATTAACCTTTTATGTTCTTATTATTATTACTCAACCAGTTAATGTTTTACTAGTTGAGGATAGCTTATTCCATCCTAAGTCTAGACAGAACTTCATATGTCAAATTGGCTAAGGCTTACTAGCTGAACGGTTGAACACAAAGTGGTTACTTCAATCCTCATGTAAGGAGGCGTTTATACCTCACAAACGTCAACGGAAGGTGGGGAAAGAGCGAGGCTCTATTAGAGAACCCCCTTAACCACCATGTTCATCATCCATGAGGGTGACCTTAACTCAACCTTTCATAAGGTTCCTATGAGCATTTTAGCCCTAAGTACTCTTTCTAATTGATTTTAATTAAATTTATGAACATTAAAATGTCATTCATGGAGTTTCATTATTCTCCTAATTTGGGCCAAGGAAATGGTATTCCTTATATTATCCTGCTAACTATAACCCTTACTATTATTAAGTCCATGTCATTCATTCCATGTTAATGTCCTTCAACTCTATTTTTCATTTAATTACTTTTTCAATGTAATTTTCATAACATAAGCATTAAAGCATAAATAAATAAATAAATCTACAATTAAAACTACTAAACAATAAATGATAATTATAATAACATTTAAAAATTCAAATGAAAATCTAACATCCCATAACTATTCATCATGATCCAACGGTCAGAGTTGATTTTTATCCCTTTTAGGATTTAGATCTTGATCTTTTCATTTTCCTTCAGATCTAATACATCTTCTTAGTGTGATTTCATTATTAGATCATTGATGCGTCTCATCAGGTGATCTGATCCTTCTTGATCCACCCAATCAAGAAGATCTTAAGTCCTTTTACCCAATTTATGGGCATAGATCTTAATCTATCCCAATTCATCATCATCCAGTCCATAAATTCATATGATATTAACTTCATATCTTCATCAAAATACATCCATACTGTCCAATCATCCTGGATCAACTTGATCAAGAAGATTACCATTCATTTTTATGGATCTTACTACTTTAAGGCTAGATCTCTTAATTAAACATAGACCAGTCAATTATAACCATTGATTCCATGTTTCAAAATTACAAGATCATCAATGGATCAGAATTATATAATTTGATCATTCCAATTTTCACTATTCATAAGAATTAGTAATACTTTTCTTTATTAACAGAATTTTACATGCATCAAAACATAAATTTTCTAAGTTTAGTAGGTTCTACTCATCAAGAGGAATCCAACCCAACTTTTCGATCTCAATTTGGAGTTAAATTGAGATCTGAATTGGGATTTTAAGATTTCGGCTTGTTTTAAGGGCTGATTTTTTATCTTATTATTTTTATTATTTACTTGATCTAGAAATGCAAAAATTTTATGGTGATCATGGTCCTTAAGGTTTTGTACCTTTTGAATCCATCCATCGGTTTAGATCTTTATTTTAAAGTCATCTAGATCATGATCCAACACCATTGGTACAGATTTTACTAACTATCACATGTAAATACAATTGGAAACACAGATCTAATGAGTTTAGTAACTTTTACAAGAGGCAAGGAACCTATAGGAACTTTCAGATCTAAAATCAGAGCTAAATTGAGCTCTTACTTGCAAAAATAAGATTCTAGTTCAAAATTTGGATGGGTCAGATCAAATTTGGGCTTAAGGGTGTGGGGGCGACTAACAGCCAGCACCCGTTACTACCTATTACAGGTGGTCGGGCAGAGGTGACCGTTATGGGTGAGATGGTCCAAATTTAGATCATTGGATCACCCACCGCCGGATCTCCTCCATCCTTGTCATCCAAAGGCTTAGATTTCATCTCCTGGGGTTGTTGGACGGCAGGAATCCATCCAACGACTCAAAAGTTGCTTCTAAGCTGTGGATGGATGGGATCTCAACCTTCATGCCAAATCCATCGTTTTCAATGGATCAATGGCCAGGGAAATCTCTAGGTGGCCAAAAACCCCAAATTAAACACCAAAAATAAAAGCGGAGTGAAGGGTGACTTACTTGGTCGGGTCTAGTGAAGAAAGTTTCACCGGAGAGAGAGATATTTCACCAGAAAGAAGATAAGAAACGCTAGACACCGGCAAACGCATACAGTCGTAAAATTAGCCATTGTCATTGCCGGAGAGGAGAGAAAATATGGGGGTTTGATAGATCACCATGCCCCTGAATACATTTAAAGGTGCAACATCACCTTTTAATGGTCAAATTGGTTGGAATAACTTGAAAAACATGCCGAAGATGGTAACCAGTACCAAAGTTGTTTTCTTTTTGAATTTCTCGGTGATCTAGGAAGTAGATCATCAAACTTTCTTAGGGCTTTTGTAGATCACTTTGTCCAACCAAATCCAATGGTGGAGATTGAAACTTAACAACTCAACTATGATGGCTAATTCAAATAGGGTTTTCGAGGCAAAAACCCTAGCTCATTGGGGACGACACGTCCCTAGACGCACCTGATGCAGAAGTGGGTTGTCTGCCTGGGTGCATCTGGGGACACGCCCACAGAGAATAAGAAAGAAAGAGAGAAAGAAAGAGGAATTGGGGAAGATCAGGGAGGATTTTGGAGCTGAGATTTTGGGGCATTCTAGGGGACCTAGTGAAGAACATTAGGAGAATTTTTTGGAACATTATGAGCTATCTATAGGGGTCTTTGGAATATTCCATCATTACATGTAATTATCATGTTCAATTCTTTTTATTATTAAATTATCTTTAGATTCCCACTACCACCTCCTGTACCCATTATATCTTTTACTAGTCGAGGAAAACCAATCTTCCAAGGCAAAGATATAGAGACAAGTCAAATGTGGTGGGATATATGTGATTATCAAGAATGTTAAGAAGAACCAATTTATGAAATAGAATATCAAAGTAAAAAAGACAAAAAATTCTTTTCAGGAAAAACTTAAAGAAAGATGTGAGACAACTGATCTAACCATTAGAACTCTCAGAGAGCCATCAGGTAAATTTGATTACGATGTCATTTATCATGGCAGTAACACTCCTATAGAAAACCCTTCCCAAAAGAAACCTCATCAGAACCGTCATCCACCTACAAATTCACCCTCTAAACCTCAACAACTTTTTCCCAAATAATATCAAAAAGCACTATCCCTTATTGATAATCAAGAAAAATCTCATCCACCGAAACTATTAAACATTTCCAAATCTGGAAACCAAAGAACCCACGACCATCAAAAGTCTCATAACTCAATATGATGACTTCAGTAGTATTTCCTTCATTGTCAAAGTTGGATTATCCATAGAAGAATACAACTCATGCTTAGAAAATTAAAAATCCTATAGAAAGAAATGTAGAAGGGCATCTAAAGAAAATCTCAGTAGCAGAAGCAACCCTAAATTGGAAAGCAAAAAATGTAAAAGCACAGAACAAAGCCCTACAATAAATTCTTCAAAATCAAAGGCATTTATCTGTTACTATTACTCGGAAGCTATCTTTTAAGGAGATATTCTCAAGTTTAGAGGAAAGATGGAAGCTCTTCACAAAGAATGCTACACCATCACCACATCAGTCAAAGATTTCCCTCTCGGTGGCATATGGTGGCATATTACTCAATGTAAAGGTCGTAGAAAAAAGATTCTTGCAAACTTGACTCAAATCCATTGAAGCATCTCAGGTACAAAATGACTCAATCTTTAGTCTTCCACCAAAAATCTATCCTAACCTACAACAACCTCTCTTGGCATCCATTATCCAACCAAATTATCCACACATGCTACAAACTCTCTAAGGAACCCAATTTCCCTCTCCATAAAAGTACCAACCTCTCCAACTATAACCTTTACAAGGAGAACAAAGCCCTTTCAACCCTTTCAGAGAAGATATCTTCACAAAAATGCATTAGCCACTTCTTATACAAAATCCAAAAAATTAAAATGAAAAGCTATCAATTCTAGCAACCCCTACCAAACCATCTTTATCAACATCTCTGCCAAACCCACTTGATCCAATTGTAGGTGCTTCACAACCTCAACCAACAGAAATGTCCCCTCTTGAAAACCTTAATCCCATTGAGAACTTTCTTAAAAATCTCTCTAAACCTACACCTCTAATTCTTGAACTCCCCTCAGAAACCTTCATCTCAGACAATTGAGTCAGACTCAGACATCATTCCTGATGGTTTTATACAAGATATTGCTGATAGAAAACCTTATGGAGAACATATGGTTGCAGAACCTCTAGATCCTTAGAAACATTTTATGTTCCTCCAACTATGAATGTCAAAAATTTATTTATAATTGATGATGTTCCTCCTTCAAAATGGCATGAGAGAATCACAGAAATTCATGCTTGGTACAAGACAAAATTAAAAACATACCAAACCACAATTGCAGGGGTCATAAAAAGACTTATTCCAATATTTATAGGCAGACTAAGAGATTGAAGGATATCACTTGGAGAATATCGCAAATTACAAGTTTTCCAATGCCTTTCTCTTGTAGGATTATTTAGCCATTTGCAAATAGAATTTGTTGGATCTCCACATCAATAAATAGAAGTATACAAATATGAATACTTAAAGAAGAAATGTTATTCATTCAGAATAAAAAATCTAGAAAAGCATTTTAACAATGTCTCAAAGATATTATGCCATCAATGGTGTGGACGATGCCAACCTCAAATAGGTATTCCTCAACTCATTACCTAAACCTCTTGAAATAAAACTCATAAGATGATGGAAAATAAGAAGTTATCTCTTTAAGAATCATCTTTATGAATTATCTGGTAGCACAGTCAACTTGCTATGTAGCAGTTGTGCAATCAAAGAAAATTTCTTACAGAAATGAAAAAAATAGGCAAAAAGATTGGAATTACATGTGAGAGACCAAATCTTGCTATCAAATGCAAAAAAGAGAAAGATTGCTGTCACAGTTCCAAGAAGAAATTTTATAGGAGAAAGTTTCACAAAAATCCAAATGAATATTGTCTTAAGTCAAAGTTCAGAAAAAGAAGAAAATGGAAATATTTGAGAAGAATGAAATTTAAAGGAAAGTCTACAAACAAGTGCTATGTTTGTGGAAAATTAAGGCACTTTACAAACAATGCTCAAAGAAAAGGAAGTGGATCAAACTTCTTCAGTAGGTAGCATCATATGCAGAAATAGACTTCTTAGATGTTGAATCCATGTTCCTCTTGATGAAGAATACTCACCATAAACACTATTAACTATGGTTATGCTAATAGGGAAAGTGATTCTAAAATTGATGAAATATTTCCTGCTCTAATTTCTCTATCTCCTCCAGACCTTTTGTATTCCTCAAACCAACCAACACCAATAGCCCAAGTCCACCTTCTTAATGATCCATATGTTAAATCTATCCTTGTCATTGCTCTTTTGAACACATGTGCAACAAGCAACCATTCTCAATCCCAAAATCCTTACTAAAAAATTCTGATGTCCCTAAAGTTAAGATTTCAGATCCGCCAATGGAAACAATTTCACCATTGACAAGATTAGCAAACCCATGCCCATCAAAGTATTTTCTAACCTCACCATGTAACATAAAATCTTAGGACCTCCCTTATTAGGCAAAGACCTAATCCTTGGTTTTGACATTCTCCACAAATTTTCCAACTTTTGTTGGTCTAAAAAGTTCATTCCATAAGCAAAACTATCTTACTTGGTCTCAAATTCAAATCTTCAGCTTGCAGATACCTTTGACTCCATAAAATCCCAATTAGTCAGAGATTGTTGTATAGAAATCACATAGAATTTCTCAAAAAATGTTCATCACCTCTTTGGACTAATCGATCATTCATTGTCTCTCTTCAAATCAAGAAAAATGAGGATATCAATCCTAGAAATTCCAGTCACAAAGGAATGAATCTCGAGCACCTTATCTTAGCCATTTAAGAACTATCTCAACTACAATCCCAAGGTCTCATCGAACCCATTTCCTCTCCATGGTCATGTGAAGCCTTCTATGTCAATAACAAAGCTAAACAAATCAAAGAAAAGCTTAGGCTTATTATCAATTACTAACCCTTGAATTATTTTTTTCCAGATGATAAGTTTCCTCTTCCCTAGAAACATACTCTTCTAGCACCTTTCTAATGCCAAAATTTTCTATAAATTTAATCTTAAAGTCAGATTCTGGAAATTAGGAGTTCATCCTTGAGAATGTCCAATAATAGCATTTTGCATTCTAGATCACAGCTTCTAATGGATTGTCATGACGTTTGGACTCAAGAATGCTCCTTCACAATTCCAAACAACCATAACCACCATCTTCAAACCCTTACTAGCCAATTGTTTGATTTATATTGATGACATCTTACTATTTTCTTTATATGCAGATTCATATGGACAATTCCTCAAACAATTCTTCCACATTTTAAAGGAATATGGAATCATCCTCTCAGAGAAAAAGATGTTTATTGGTCAAACAAAGATTGATTTTCTTAGGATGACAATTTTAGATGGAAAGAATCAACTATAGGCATACATTACCACACATCTCCAAGAATTCCCAAACAAGTCATCTTCAATGAAAATCATACCACAATTTTTTGGAATGGTCAATTATATGGAAGATTTCATCTCCAAAGTTGCGGTACATAAGAATGTTGTCTCTCAATTATTGAAAAAAAATCCTCCTTTATGGTCTCCCAAACATACAACACCTGTTTAAGAATTGAAAAAATTATCTGATCATCTTGAACCATTACAAATTCCTAGCACAAGAAAAAGAATTCTCCAAACATATGCTAGTGATAAATATTGGGGAGCCGCACTTTATGAAGAAAAGGTTGAAAAAGGAAATCTCTGTGGACATAAAAGTGGTGCATTGAAGTCAACTTAGCTACACTATCACTCCACCTTCAAAGAGATACTAGCAATGAAAAATGGAATAAAGAAGTTTCAAGTCCATCTCATTGGTCAAACCTTCTCGATAGAAAAGGATCTGTCATCTTTTCCTAAGATGCTACAATTCAAGTAGAAAATGTTAACAGAACCACAATTACTCAGGTGGGAATACTAGTTCTCGTAGTGGTCCTTTGAAGTCAAACACATCATTAGTAAGAATAACACCCTTGCTAATTTTCTCTCTAGAAAAAATAAGATAACAAACACTTCTCCTATTCTATAGCTCCATTAGGTGTTTACCCTCTTTAGCCAATACAACCTCTTAAACTATCCATTGATATCTTTGAAGCAATAGAACAATTACGAGAAGAATTCAGGTAAGCCATTGGGCAATATTACAACATCAAAAGAGCTAAAAGGCTTTTATCCTCCTTCCAAGAATACTTGAAAGAAAAAATCCCCCATTAGTTAATCTCTTGGCCAAATCTTGATCATCCATGGTGAGTTACTTTAAATTTTTAGTATACAAAGTGGACAACCCTTCATTATTGCTATTGTGGTATTTATTAAATGAATATTATATGATAGTACTGCTTGAGTCTGATGATTATAGATTCTGGAATCTCACAACCCCTTGGTTCAACAAGTTTTAGAATGAAGTATTACATCAAGATTAGAAGAATTTCTTGAATAGATCTCTAAAGAAATATTTTATTATCATATAGTTCAATAATTATCAAGAAAATAAAGAAATAGGAAATCCTCCTCCATCTACAGTCAAATGGTTAAGAAATGAAGATGGATCATATCATCACCATGATAGTAATCTTGAATATTACTTCTTTTGCTGAATAGTTAGAAAAGAAGTTAGGAACTTGAATGATGATCCAAAAGTTATTCTTACATGGACATCTACATCGACAGCATTTACTCTTCACTTCATGGAAAACCAACCACTAGATTCAGATCATGAAGAACTACCAGACTTTATAGATCCACCCTGTCCCAATGATGGATGTGACTAACCCCCTACCATTTTACTAGAAACCTGTAAGTCAATAAACACATACCATTCATTTAGCTACTTGCCATTCTCTAGCCATCTATCATTCTAGCCACCTAATGCTCCAATGACCACCTACCACTCTATTAACTACCCATTACATTTACCACTCTACAATGCACCTACCACATCAACTACTTTACTAGTCATCTACCACAACTACCAAGTCATCATTAACCACCTACCATTCTCCTTGTATAGTCAACATCAACTTTACTCTGCACATTAGGTGTTGTGATGAGTCATGTCCTTTTATGTTTGTCTTTGTAGTGAGTCATGTCCTTTTTTCATATGTCATTATGGTGAGTCATGTCCTTTTTCTTATGTCATTGTGTTGAGTCTCTTTATGTCAAATTAGTGTACCTTATGTAAGAAGCATTGAGTCCCCAACTCCATATATAAGGAGGATTCATGTAAGTTGAGAAGCATAGTGGAGTAAAGCTCGAACATAACTTGAGCACAGCTTGGGTGGTGTTCTCTCTTCTCTTCTAAGGATTCTCTTGGTCCAATCCAGTTATGTAAGCCATTTTTTTCATTAATATAAATTCTTCCTTTGGTGTGCCTCTTTTCTTTCATGTGCACGTGCCTCTTTACTTTCATATTTTAGTCTTTTGTTTATACTTCTTATGGCTATAATTAGATGTTCCCCTCTTTTAGTAGTAGAGCCTAGTTTCCTATGTTATTTAATTATGTCTTATAGCTTCTAAGTAAGTTATTCTGCTCTCAAGTTTATTTCAATTCATCTAATTAATTTCCATAATAGAGTACTATTTCTATATCATCTTGATTATTAAGCTCTTTCTATTGTCTTGACCAATATGCTCTATGGTTACCACTTTAAGTCGATCCTCTACACCAGAAAAGGAGACTCATAATGGGTAACTAAACACGAGATCTGGATATAGAAAAATCTTTCAGTATGGACAAAAAAAATTCATATTTATTTGGTTAATCTATTTACATAAGAGGTCAAGGAGACTATTTTTGCTGAGGTTAGGTTGTGTTTTGTCTCGAGACATACTTTGTGAGAGATGCTATCAAATTCTATCTTTTTCAAAAGTTTAACAATAAGTAAGGGAAGTCTTTAGTTGATGAGAATTAAATGAATGTGGACCCATGATATTGCTTCCTTTAGAGTTTAGAGTGCTAAAAGTAGCTTCTTCTTTTTTAGTTGTACCATAATCTTGTAAAATGTAAAATAAACCTTAATTAGTCATATTTAAAATAATTCCAAGGTTAAAACTATTAAACCTATGTATTATATGTCATATTTCTAAGTATATCAAATAACTCAAGACTTACATTTTTCTAGTACTTGAGCAAAACAACAAACTAAAAATAAGAAATCTGAAAAATATTCTAACCACTTTCATTAGTTCAGTCATGTACATTTAGCATATGCAAAAACCCTTTAAACCCCTAGGTTATCCTTAGTGGAAGAGTTATAGTCTCATAAGGGTTCTCAAAAATGATACCCATAAACATTTTAAAATATTTTATGAAATTCATTTATTTATCTGAGGGGATTTTGTTTTAGCTTTCATTAAACTCCAATCTTTAGCATGTGAATAAAAATGAATAGCAGTCCAAAAGTCTAGCCATTCACTAAAGATATTCCATTATCGCTTCAAACTTCGCAATGTAAGTGTGTGAATATAGCCAATATATATATATATATATTTGTGTGTAAGTAATTACCATAGAAAAGTATGCTTTGACTTTGAATCTCATTAGATATTTTTACACTAAAAAAGAAGTCACTCAGATATGAGTAAATCTCTCATTAGTATGTGAGTAGAACAATGTTTATCAAAGCCAAATTCCCACATTGTCCATACAAAAGAACAATATCTTAGAAAAAACTGAATAGTGGTACAAGGCAAAGGACATCAACTATTAAAGAATGTTACACTCTATCTAAATCCTTGCTCATTCATAACCACATTCAAGCCATACTACTCTTAAGATCAACTAAAACTTTTATTAGGATGAAATATTAGGCTTAGGATAAGGTTATCAAAGAAAATGGTGTAAGGATAAATGAGGAGTATTTTGAATGATATGGAAAGGTCTTCTAAGGCATATTCACAATTTTCTTTTCCACACATGAGAGAACATTTTTCTTTTTGTAGGCTATATTTCTTTTCTTTTTCTCTTTTCCTTATGACTTTATAGCCTTTTGATGTTCATCTCTTGAATTGTATTGTTCATACTTTCCACCATCTTTACATATTTTTCAAACAATTGGTTTGTGGATATATTATTGGGTTAAATATAAGTAATGGAAAATTGGATATCAAAGAAAAGGCTTAATATAAAAGGTCAAAAATTCATGTTCATTGAAGAAAATGTTGAATTTATGCACTACTATATAGGAGGCTTTCAAAGTCAGATAGAAAGACTAATAGAAGTAGGTTATGAAATCAACTTCTATCAAGTCGGCTTTGGAAAATTGGTAGGAAAAGAAATTGTTAAAAAAACCAACTTTAAATGTACCACTTTTAAAGTTGGTTTCAAATCAACTTTAAAAGTTAGACTTTTAAAGTCAGTTTTTGATTTACTTCAAAAGTGGTACTCTTAAAGTTGGGTTTTTTTTTTTACTTAAAAAGTCAAATGAAAACCAACTTTAAAAGTCAGGATTTCAAAAACATTTGAATTTTTAAAGTTGAAATTTTAAGAACTTCTAAAAGTCAATTCAAAATTCTAACATCAAATGTTACCTTCAAAGTCAAAATTTTGAATTTTGACTTTAGAAGTTCTTGGAACTTTTGAAGCCAATTTAGAATTCCACCTTCAAAAGTAACTTCTAAAGTCACTTTAGGGAATTCCAACTTTAAAAGTTCCAAGAACCTTTAAATTCAGTTTAGAATTCTAACCTTAAAATTTTCTATTTTTCTTCTTCTAATTACATTGCTTTCACAATTGCATTTCTACATACATTCAATATACCACCTGCTACATTGTTCTTGAATGTTTAAACACATGAAAAAGTAACATACATTCACTTTGACATGGGGCATAAAATAACCAAATTCATCATCCATCCACATCTATCATGAAAAGACTTGATAAAAGTAACCACAACACATTCATTTTATTTACAAGTCCATACGCATACCCATTTACTTCTGCACTCCAAGTTCCCCTCATTCATCCCATTAAAATATATATACTTCAATGAAAATAATGAAAACTAGAAGTACAAATGCATAAAGTCTTTCTCCAAAAACTGACTTTAAAAGTTCACACTTTTAAAGTCATTTTTAGAAAGCAACTTTAAAAGTTGGAGCTTTTAAATTCATTTTTGATAATCTAATTTAAAACTAATCTCCCCCCAAAAAAAATTCTTCCTTGCTAAACTAAAATAGGGACTTTTAAAGTCATTTTTTTATAAAACAACTTTAAAAGTTGGAGCTTTTAAAGTCATTTTTATAACCAACTTTAAAAGCATTCACCAATTAAAAAAAAAAACTGACTAAGCTAAAATAAGGACTTTTACAGTCATTTTCCAAAAATCGACCTGAAAAGTTAGAGTTTTTAAAGTCATTTTTATAATCAACATTAACCATTTTTTCCCACAAAATTTATTTTTTTGCTAAACTAAAATAGGGACTTTTAAAGTCATTTTTAGAAAAACAACTTGGAAAGTTATTTTATAATGATACTTTTAAAGTCGCTTTCTATTATTGACTTTAAAAGTATTGGCCTACAAAAACAATTTTTTCTTAGTAAACTAAAATAAGCACTTTTTAAGTCAGTTTCTAAAAATTGACTCTAAAAGTACATACCTTAAAAGTCATTTTTTTAGAAAATCACTTTAAAAGTTGGAGCTTTTAAAGTCATTTTCTAAAAATTGACTTTAAAGCCCATTCCCCCAAAAAAAAGTGATTCTTGCCAGACTAAAGAAGTTAGTTTTTGATGAACCAACTTCTTAAGTATGAATTTTAAAGTCATTTTTAAAAACATACTTGGAAAATATTCATGAAGTTGGTTGACTAAAAATTTACTTCTTTATACCAACACTAAAAAACCTCCTATGTAATAGTAATGTATATCCCTCAAAAAGAAAGAATGGCCTAATCTCACATGGGTTATAAGTTTCTACTAATTTTCTTTAAGATCTCTATGTTATACTTCCTCTTCAAGTTTTTTGTCCCATCAAAAAATAATTTTTCACTAAACTAAAATAGAGAGTTTTAAAGTCATTTTCAAAAAATGACTTTTAAAGTCATTTTTTAATAAATTTAAAAGTGAAAACTTTTAAATTCTCTTTTTCTAATTGTCTTTAAAAGTATTGGCTAACAAAGACAATTTTTTCTTGCTAAAATAAACTAGGGACTTTTGCAATCATTTTCCAAAAATTGACTCTAAAAGTCTATACTTTTGAAGTCAATTTTTAGAAATGACTTTAAAAGTTGAAGCTTTTAAAAGTTGTTTTCTGAAAACTAACATTAAAAAGGCATTTTTACTATAAAAAAAAAAAGTTGAATTTTGCTAGACTGAACAAGTAAGTTTTTGATGAACCAACTTTTGTAAGTGTGATTTTTTAAATCATTTTTAAAAACCAACTTGCATAATATTCATGAAGGTAGTTGACTAAAAATTGACTTCTTTATGCCATCTTTAAAAGCCTCCTATGTAGTAGAGATGTATAACCCTTAAGAAGAAAGAATGGCCGAATCTCACATGGGTTATAAGTCTTTACTAATTTTCTTCCAGATTTCTAAGTTATACCTTTCATATATTTTTACCTACCAAAAATATGTTTTTTGGTAAACTAAAATAGGGACTTTTAAAAAAAGTTGTGACTTTTAAAGTAATATTCTAATGACTTCAAAAATTGAAAATTTTAAGGTTGCTTTTTATAATTGACTTTAAAAGTATTGGCCAAGAAATATAATTTTTTCTCACTAAACTAAAATAGGGACTTTTGAAATTTTTGGAAAGCTGACTCTAAAAGTCCACACTTTTAAAGTCTTTTTTGTAGAAAATGACTTTAAAAGTTGGATATTTTTAATTAATTTTTAAAAATCAACTTTAAAGACTGTTCCTGTGGGTTAATCTCACATGGGTTATAAGTCTGTACCAATTTTCCTCAAGCTCTCTAACTTGTACTTACTCTTCAACTTAAACTATGTATATATTGATATTTGTGTAATGAATGTTTTGAGTTTAATTTTTCATGAAAAACTTTAGAAAAATGATAAAATAATAAAATAACTATATACAAATCTATTAATAAGCTATTGTTCAAATATAACACTGAATATTCAGAAAATATAAATTCTTATCCTTGCAAAGGAACTTTTCATAAATTTTTAAGCGTTTTAATAAAGAAATAAATTAATAACTAACAAGACTCTAAACACATCAAAATTTAAATATCATACACCTATACTTAAATTAAATATTGTCCCCAATGTTTCAAAAGAAAAGCATGGACAAATGAAATATCTAAGTGGAGAGAGAGGGATTAGAAAGATTCTACTTGCATGCCAAAGATGGTGTATGAATCTATTGGTGGTGGCCAATAATGCAACAAATATGCAAATGTAGAAATGCAACTATACTAGACTAAAACTAGATTAACTAACTAATCTACTAAACCCTAAACCTACACTAAAAATGAAGAATTTTCTAGTATAACTCCTCTATTTTAGAATCTCATGATAATCAATGTACATTCTCCACCCAGTGATGTATGGTGGTGAGAAGATAATGGCATGATAGACTGCCGTGAAGCAGAATTTCTTAGGACCAACTCTAAGTGACTTGGCCATGGTTCTGTCAAATTGAGGAAAGATAATGCTAACATAAGAAAGATGATAATATTTCTCCTCCTTTACAGTGTTCTAATAGCTAAGGTTAAGCTGATTCTACATCCTACATAAGGTATATTCATGATCCTTTGGATGTAGGGAAATAGTGGGGATTATACCCTTAGCAACTGCTAATGTACACCTTAGAGCTAGTTGATATTGTGCAAGAACATCAATTAACTCTCATTCTTAGTCTATAGTCACATATAAGGTTTTAGGAGAACATAAAGTCTTAGATGGTGAACTATCTAGTAAAGGTTGTAGGTCTAAATCAGGTGCTTCTTCAATATATGGCCCAAATTGCATCTTAGGCAATGGAAGGGGTCCTACTTGGGCTCTCCATTGAGAAGTGTTAGTATCTTCACAAATAAAGGTGTCTATGTCACCTTGCTCTACTTCCTCTTCCCTTTCAAAATATTCTATAGATACCTAACCCTTTTGAAAGTCCAACTATGCACTACATAATTAAGCTACTTCTCAGAATTCGAGTCTATTCACAGAAGCCACATGGGACTGCCCTAGGCCAGCTAAGGCAAGGGGGTGAGTGGATTCTATATTAGATGAACAAAAGATGCTGGCCTCCTTTAGGATTTGGTAAATTTCCAAAGAAAACAACTTCTTTGCCATCTACTACTAATAGTTTTAGGATTCCACATAAGGCAACCTTGCTCAGATCTTTGGATCATATAATAGGTTTAAAAGATGCTATTGGAAGGACTATTTGCAAGAATTGAACTACGGTGAGACATGAAAACACTCGTTCCCATACTGACCTAGATATGTGAAATTGTCTTAGGCCATACGTGCTGAGATTGTTCCAAAGACATGGTCAAATCCTGGTGAATTATCTATCCCATTCTGTATTTTGAATAAGAAAAATTGGTCTCTTCTATTGATTGTTCACTCTATTATGGGGGAAATGGTTGGTATGACTCATATTTCTATGGAAGTGGGGTATTAGGAAAAGGTTGAATAGTGTGGAACCAAGATGGTTCTCCCTGATAATCTTGAGACCATGTTTGGTTGGGATGCTTACCCCATCTAAGATAGCCAGTCTCATCATAATGATTGTTGCTAAGGTATGTGAATACATTTATTGCATTCACCAGCTTTCTAAAGTATTTAAGGTATGTGGATGTGACGACCCGGGTTTTCCCATGCATTTTTTAAATGCGAGATCTAAATTCCTAAGGCGAGATGCATCCCTGTTTGAAAACCATTTTATAAAAACTATGCAATGCAGCGGAAAACCTTATGTTTTAAACTCATTTTGAAAACCCCAAGTGTCATTTTCTTTCACAACAATCAAAGTAGTTTTTGAAAAACTTCAAAAATCATAAATGTTTTTCCCCAGGTCTATCCAGTCACAGCACACAGCCCAACTGTAAATAAATACAAATACATGTCCAAAGGGTAGAGAGTTTACTTACATGTATAATCATCTCCTTTTTGATTCACTTGCTCGTAGCACTAATATAGGTGTCCTCTACTCGTGGATGGAACTATCCTAAAAAATGTTAAGGATAGGGTGAGTATATACTACACTAGTAGGAGTCTATCACAACTAGTTTTACAATGCATGCTATGTTTAAAATCATATGTTCTTTAAAACATGTGCATGTTCGAACAACCATGTTCAATATTGATATTAAAAACCATTGTCGAAAGTATCATATATATATATCATAAACATAATGATATGCATAAGATGCTCAACTGAATCCAACTCATGGATATCTGGTATGGTCGACCAACCTCATGTCATGCCATATGCAATGCAAGTAAATCCTCAAACCATAGGGTCCAACTATGCCCACGACCTCGCCGCCGTGTGGTCCCCGAGTACCTAGGGACACAGGGTTATATGCCTCCACGGGACATATGACACTTTGACCCAGTGCTGTGACACCAGTGGTAGCCCCCTGTACCACATGCAGTCGAAGTAGGGACATGCCCTTTTTGGGCGTGGTACCCATCCACCTAATAGTGGTGGAGGCTGAAGCCAACCCAAAACTCTCAACATAGTGCCCACGAGCTTACCAGCCCAAATCATATACGATCAAACAAGCAAAAACCTCTTTTTCAAAACCTGTCCACTTTGGGTCCCTCACAACTGCCTAGCCCTCACAACTGCCTACCCAGCGTCTTTTGCGCACTCCAGCGTCTTTTGTTAACCCTCAAGGACATGCAATTTTTCAAGAACTCAATGCTCACAAATCATGCAATATATGCAATTGTTTGCAAAACATGTCTATGCATAATGTATTTAATCATATGCATGCTGAATTCATTTATATGCTAAACAAGCCATAAAATAAGTCATGCTCAACAAGTTATATAATTTATACTTAAAACATGCATTCAAAACAATCATGGCTCTTTTTAAAAGTCTAGTAGCGATAGAGCACCTACCTCAAAGTCTCTTGGAGTCGCATCCTTTATCACTCAACCCGTCCCTGGGTCTCATTTATAAACTCCTAGGTATGAATGGATACAAGGAGTCCTTATCAATTTCATTCTATTTAGACATTAGATTGTTATATCTACTTTTTAGGGTCCATGGTCCTTGCCCAATTCATTGTTAGGCTAGATCCTATAATATGGATCTACTATTCAATAGTTAAATTCTATAAATTGTCCTCTAATCCTATCCTTATAGTCTCGTTAGGTCTGAGTGTCCTAGTTCCCAGGACACCCATGCATCCTAGTTGGACTGCGACCGCCTCACGTGCATGCGCACCCAAAGGCCATGCCAGGGACTGCATTTTGCACGCGCACATGCATGCTCAAGTGGCCCGCTATGATGCGCATCATCGCACGGACGCACCTTGTAGCATGGTGCGTCTCAGCTCCCAGGGCACCCTGTGCATCCTGGTCGAGCCAGGACCGGTGCCCCATGTCGCGCGCGCACCTGAAGGCCGCACCTGGGATAGTGTATGCACTATCATACACCTAGAATCCGTCCTAGGGACCCAGTTCCAGCCGCAGGTGGAGCATGGCGTCCTTGGGATGCCTGGTTCGTGCAAGGCCGGCTGAACCGGCTTCGTCTTCTCCGGGTGGAAAAACTGGCTGGGGAAAAGGCCAGATCCAGCATGGATCTTGGCCTGGGGGAACCAAAAAAGGGAAGAACAGCTTACCTGGTTAGCCTAGGGATGCCCTTTTTCCCGAAGGGTGTGCCTGCTCGCTGAAAAACTCGAAGAAGGGGGAAACCCCGTTGCCAAGACTGGAAAGAAGAGAGGGTCATGGGGAAAATGGCAACGGCCAGCCTGACTTGGGCCTGGCCATTGCTTGAAAACGCAGAGGGAACTGGGTTGAGATGGGTTTCCGGTTTTTTCTGAAAACCCCAGTCCCAAAGTCGCCGAAAACCGTGTTTTTGTGAGGGGGGAGATGGGGCTTTTATAGAGGGGAGAAGGCGGTGCCACCATTTCCCCTGGTGTGTTCTGGAGAAATCGGGCAAAAGGGTTTTCTGGAGAAGTCTGGAGGTGGAAGACAACAGGGGGTGCCGTTATCAAAACGTCCCCCTGCATTTTCTATCTTTTTCGTTTTCTGTTTAAATTATAGAACTACTCCTGATATTTTAACGGCCGTAACTTCTTCATACGAACTCCGTTTTCAGCGTTCTTTGAGGCGTTGGATTCCATTTTTCGAGTATAATCTAATGGTACCAAGTTTCCTTACAAATTTCTTCATTTACTATTTTAAATAAAGTAAAACATTTAATACAGTTCATTTCTTATAGAATGAACAAAATATCGTAAATTTCTTGGGCGTTACAGTGGAGCTAGATGAGCATGAAGTAGTAAGATGTGATGGACTAGTATAAATAAAACAATCCTCATACTAAGGCTGCCTTGATGACTCAATACTTTGCATTAAAGCATCCAATTTATAAAATTCACTATCTATCCTACCCACCTATGTATCTATTGCAGAGGATAGATCAGGAGTATCCTCTATCTCATACATAGTTTCATAATGAAGGAGTTGTGGATTAAAATAGCAAGAAAGTGGCTTTTTTATCCCCTATTTCATTGGGCATATTTTAATAGGGTTAATTATGTCTACTTGATTATGTAAACCTTATCAAATAGTCTATTCGATCTTAGGAGTCTAAAAGTGCTAGATCTAGATTCACAAATCTATCGCCATGCAGACACCAATGCATTGTGCAATGTACTCAACTCATATACAATGAAAATAAATCTTTATATACAACAAAAGAGTACTTTTTCTTGGGCTATTTTAAGGGATCCTAAACTAGATAATGTAAAATATTTGTAAATGATGCCCAACCAAACAAACAAACACACAATGATCCAAACCCCATGGAAAAAAATTGAAGGGTTTATTTTTCTTGAATTTCTTTAGGGGAGAGATTTTTAGATTATTTCCAACCTAAGTAGCTTGTCCTCTCTTTCAACCTTATCTTATTGCTTATTAGTTAGATACTAATCATAATCAACCACTTCACACCGTCCTCAATCAACCATAGGTGATCTGAGTCATCGAGTGTATTGGTAGAGCTAATAATTTAAATACACAAGCAATTGATTAAATAGGGGCCATTGGAGTGACAACAATCTGCCTTCTTCCTAGAGGGTTATATGAGCTCGTGGGTTGCTATAAATATCTTTTAATTAATTTTTAGAGTCTAGGGTTGTGTATACAGTGATCATTAACTTAGGTGGGACAAGGAATGGTGATGAAATCCACCCTTGATCTTTTAAGGGTTAGTGCCCTTATTAATCAATTAAGCATTCTCATGACAGTTTAGTCAACATATATTCACCTTAAAGCATCATACATGCCCTATAATGCAAGGAAAGTAGTAAATCCAATGAAAAACTCTAGAATTTAACAATTAATAAAATTCTTGCTATATGTTTTACATTACCATCCATAGTGCAACTAAATTAATGCAACCCTTATGTAGGAATTGGAAAGAGATTAGAATTGCTCATAGTGAGGTCTTGGAAATAGGCTTCTAGTATAAGGGTGGGTTCATGTACATACCACCTCGTCTTTTAGGTTAAGATGACTTATCCTTGACTGTTTTATTACAACCCTTTTTAATTTGAATGTATCATGATAAAAGAGATACAAGCATGATCTCACTACAATTCACTCAATATAAAAAAATATGTGATTTATCCTAAAATATGCTAGAAGTCCTTCTCCAAATGTTTGTAAAAAATTAAAATAAATAGTGAATTACCATAAACCAAAGAAAATAGAAAAATGGAAAATATGCAATCTAATGTATGCAATTCTAACTACAACTAGTGGCAAAGTAAATTAACCTAGATTCTAATTAAAACTCTACTGTGAGTCCCCAACAACAGTGATAGAAACTTGTTGTATTTTACATTTATGCTTCAATAAGGGCACAGGTCTAGTCCAACATAGACTTAACAAATATGGGTTCATCCCACAAGGACTCAAATTTTAGAAATTTTAAATGAAAACCTATTTTAATTTACTTTAACCTAAGTAATAATTCAACTAATTCTAAAAAATACTAAAAATGGAGAATTCTATATCAAAATTATGAAATTTGACAAAAAAGAAAGCCTAAGGTCTAGCATATCTTATAATGCAATTAAACAAGTCTATGATTAAGAAATTGGAATTTTATCATTCATTTAATATTTTTCCCTAAAGCTCTATTTTAGAGATTTTCTTATTTGAAAGAATTAACATAAGTTAATATATTTACTCGATATATAATCTATCTTTTTAGGGCATAGACTATCAAAGCTTTCACATGGTAAACTTTACTAATCTAACATATTTAGTATCTCTACCGCTGGAAGTACAAGCCAAATCCTATGTAGAAATCACTAGATATATGAATTAACATTAATTTCCTTAAAATAATCTTAAGCACATCTTTTAATTCACTTTTACTTAATCAAAAGTTCATTCAATTTACATTATAACTTCATTCTAACCATAGGATAAAAACTTAGCCTAGCATATTTACAACTAATGTTATATAAAATAAGAATTCAAAACTACTACTAACAATTTTCAAAGATTATCTAGAACATAAAGTAAAGCATTAAATAACTACTAAAGTAAATCACAAATTAAGGAAAAGTAAACAACTTCATTGCTTTAAAATTAAATTGTTATAAGTGAGAGACATGAATGAAAAGAAAGCAGGAACATAATGAAATCAAACTCCTATGGAAAAGAACAATATCACCTAGTCTTCTTGTTGTGTCACCCAACAAAATCCATCATTGAAGTCACTCCAACTTGCATTACCCCCATGCTTTGTACCACCAACTGATAACGTATCCTTGTTGGGTCACTAGACCAAAGAAAGAGGACATCTCCTAATTGTGTCACTCAACCAAAGATAGATGACATCACCCAACTAGCCACTTGTTTAGGAGACAACAACTCAACTTAAATCATCATCCATGGATAAGAGAAAGAGAATGAGAAAGGTAAGAGAGGTTTAACATTCAATTTAAGCTGGGACGATGGGTTTACATAGATAGAAGATGGAGAAAGGAGTGGTGAATATGGCACTATGATGGTGGGGGATCATGGAAATGAATGGATGGAAGAAGGCATGGAAGTAACAAGAGAAAGGGGGTGTGGATGTAAGGATGGATTAAGGGGATTGCTGGAAAGAAGAGTGATGAAGGGATGGTGTGGAAGGTAGGAAAGGATGGCGAGTTGAATACTAGATGGAAAGATGATGGGTGGATGGATGAAGGGCTAGGAGAGATGGATGATGAGGAGACGATGGAAGTAAGATGGAGACAAGGATGGGATGAATGGATCTTCTACTTTAGATTATTTCTTCTCCACCTTAGGATATGCTTCATGAATTGCATGGATGAGATATCCATCTTCATTTTTGCCCTCTCTTTTTCTTGCTTTGCTTTTGGTTTCACATTTGAACGCTAAAAGAAAGATAGGTCTTATGCATTTAATGTTTGCTCTTTTTCTCTTTCCTTTTTTTCCCTTTGGATTACTTGTTAGATTCAAAGGTGGTTGAAGATAGATTGCACACACCTCCCTTCTATTTGTAATTAACATGGGATCCCTTGGGAGGTGGAAGTTTAATTAAGGAAACTCCTTCCTATCTCCTTCTATCACATCTTCTCTTCCTATCACATTCTCTCTTTCTTGCTTATCTCTACCTTGTAAAACATGTTGATTTGCACCTTGAGATGGTGTTCCATGTGATCTTCCTTGTATGTTGATTGGTTGGTTGAGGAAACTTCCTTCCATACTTTCATCCATAAGATTAAGCATGGAGAAGGTTTTCTTGTCCAAAATTCTAATCATTCTTCTTTATTCTTTCACATCCCACCATTTTTCTATCCAGTTAATTAGATTTTAAAAATGGAGGAAGCCCCCCTTTGAAAAATGATGTTCTTCTTCCAAAAATAAGGTGGGGAGCCACTGAAAAAGTCTCCACCAATAGGGTGTAGTTCTAGTCTTCATCGTAGTCATGTTTCTCATTGGTCCATCCTTGTTTAAGGAAGTTCTCATTAGTACTTAGGATATTGACAAACAAAGACAGATCTTGACTTTTGATTGCTTCTAAAGTAAGTAAAAATGTCAATCATAAACTTCTTGTAAATTGTATCCCTCCTCTCCACTTATTTCTTCCTTTATTTTTCTCATGTGAAAACTTATGTTTATATGTTTCACACATCCCCTTGCTTGTAGAAATCATGGAACTTCTTTGGTGGTCCTCTCATGTGATTAAGTAAGAGTGAGAGATAATGAGCGGAATGAGTCTTCATGTGGGCTCCAATCTCTAACTTGTTTTGTTTTAGAAAAAGCTCTTATATATGTGTATCTAGTGTATTAATTTGGGCTTCTCTTAAAAGCTTCCAAAGGTGGTGGAATGCTTGCATGGGAAGTTTTGTCACCTTTACAATTGAAAAACACACCCTCTTTAGTACCAATAAGATCGGGGGTTGTGCATGGGGTTTCTTACTACTATGAATTTGATAACAACATCTCCATGACATTCTGAACTTCTAGACTTCATGCTTTATGGCATGTGGGCCCATGATGTTGTTCGGATGAAGAAATTGTTCTCTTGTAGTGTTTTGAGAACTAAAAATAACACCTTTTTGTTCTATGCTAATCCTGAAAAATGTAAAATAAACCTTAATTAGTAATATTTAAAGTAATTCTAGGGTTAAAACTGCTAAATATAGGGTATCCCATGTTATGTTTCTAAGTATATCACCTATTGAATTGTGTCCTATGTGCTATTTATACCACCCAATGCAACAGGTGCACTAATCACACAGACTGTCCTTTGCACCATGGGTGGCAACCTATGCATACTAGTCAATGCCCTGCACAATGCTAGTCAACCTATTCAATGCCATGTGCACTACTCAAGGCCATGGGCATTGGTCAATGCCATGCGCTTTGTCTAGTAAGCCATGTGCACACTATCTAGCACCATGGGAGTACTATCCAGCAGCAGGGGCTTAAGTATAAAAATAATAAAATAATAATAAAAATTTCAAATCAATTCTTGAACTAAACTCATGAACATAACTATTAGATTGAGGCGTCAAAGATCAATCAAAATCATGTAAAAATTAGCAAAGTCTAAACACATGATTCATGATTTAAAACATTCAAAACTCATAAAAAAAAAGTAGTTCCAAACCATGCTGGATTTTTAGAATAATCATACACATCATACTAATGCAAAAGCATTAGAAAGTCAACCTGATATTTCTTGAATCTATGTGTAAATCATCCCATGATTGAAGCTATCAACAAATCAATCAAACTTTACCAAACCATGCACATATATTACGGCTCTTAAGCATTAAAAATTTGAATGAAACACTCTCAAATGGTGTGCCATTAACATCAATTAAAGAATTGTAATTTTCAACCAAAACTATATAAGATTTTGCACAATTGCAAGTGCATATACCCATCTATTAAAGCATAAAAGTGTCATCAAAGTGCACTTAAACGTGGCACACATCAAGCATGGAATTAAACATTAAATCTACAACAAAATACACCTTGATTCATGGAATATGATGCATGTGCATCAGAGATTATCAATCTCAAACCATAAATCAAAATAAGCTATAGTATCATGTGCATAAAATAGATGGTTAAGCATTCAAAAATCAAATGAAAACATGACAATTTTACATCCATTTGTCATGCATAAATGTGATAAATAAAAATCATGGATGTTTCAAATTTAAGAACTATAGATTGAAACCTAGCCGATATTTTCATGTTTTGAAAATAAAACCATGGTTCGATTCAGAAATCATCTTACACCCACTACCTAGATGCATCTCTCCTACATTCATCTCCTATATTTGATCCTTTTCCTTGGTTGCACAGTCTCTCTCACTTTCTTTCTCTTCCTCTCTTCCTTTTCCTCTTAGCCCAAGACGTCCAACATATGTTGTCATCTTGGTCTTATTTCCTAGTTAGTTTGGGATTTCTTTCCATTTTGTCTATTTACAGATATTATGGATCTTTAATTTCCCAAACTACTATTTTGCATATCTTGATTTTATTTTATTCTATATTCTCTTACTAATCCCATATTTATTGTGATTTTTCTCAAAAATCCAAATCTATGAAACTATCCCTTTATAAGGTTCAATGTATCAAGATGTCCATTGTTTCATGGTTAAAATTGTTCTAATAAGAGAATTAAATTGCTATTACAATGGCTTGAACTCTAGACCAATGGTTAGAAAACTCACATTCAAACCAGTTGGGCTAACTTGATTTTATTCATTGAACTTTGGTAAATATATATTTAAATGATACAAAAATGCAAGTTCGTACACATCTCCCTCTAGGCTTTTGTTTAAGGTGCTAGTTGTCTATATGGAGTGGGATGCTAGGAATTCTCAAGCATGTTTGGCCAATAGAACTTATGTTCAATGTCACAATATTATCTTTTTTGGGCAAAGCAGGGGAAGAAGGTTTCCCTTAAAAGTTTTTTCTCACTAATTTTCCTATCTTCTACTTTCTTTTCTACTATTTCTCTCAACCTTTCTTCTTAGGAAGAAATCACATTAGAAAAGAAACCCTTCTTATTTATCTATATGCTTCCAGTGAAGGTGTCCTTTGTCAACATGGAATAATATGTCAGGGGTTTCAAGCATTTTATCCAATGGGATATTTATCTTACGCTTTTGTTTTTTCTAACCTAAGGAAGAAAGAGTTGGTTGAAGGATAAGGTTCCTAGTATCCTATGGAGAAGTACACCCTCTAGAATCCTAAGTGAGCCTATTTTAATGAGACTTGTCATCCAAGGATGCAATCACTAGTTTCTTGAAGAATGTTACCTAGGTTGAGTCTCTTTGTTTTATTTGTTTCAATATTTTTAATGAAAGTACATCTCTAAAGGAAGAAAACTTCTTTCCATAATTTTTCCCTGAAATGAATGAACTGAAATAATCTTAGAATGATGTATGTGATGAGTGATTCCTAAAAGATACATTCCTTTTCATGATTTAAGGCAAGCCATAGTGTGATTTTAAAATCACAATTTTCTTTTAAGTTTCTTTTCCAAAGGCGAGATTGATCCCTATTTTGAAATCTCATTTATAAAAGGAAATAGTTGCATAATATTTTCACTTGAAAAACCATTTTCCTAACTATTTTTGTTTCAAAGTTCTTGCATAGCCTTAACAAGGTTGTCATGAATTAGGGTTGTGCCTTCTACCACTATGTTGGAGGTCTGTGCTTGCCCACTAGTAATGGCAAAAGTCTCACCCTTAGCTCTTTGGGTAGTTGTTCTCCTGGCTTGTCTTCCTCTTTCTTTTTATTTGGGCATTTGCTGGCCATGTAGAGCTTCCCCACAACTAAAAACTAAAACCAAGTCCTGTGCATGGTTTACCATGGTCATGCCTCTTGCATTGTGGGAAGGTCACGTATCTAGTGCTTTGCTCTACTGGTTGAAAGGGTGTTTCCATGAATATTGTGACCCTAAAAATTTCATGTTCCTTTTCCTTTTCTTGTACTTTCCATTAGAATTGATGTCATTTCCTTTATCCTTTCTTTCCACAGTAGCTCTTTTAAAGTCCTACTCAATCATTGATGACATCCCAACTGTCCCAACCATGGTAGTTGGTTGAACTTTAAGCAATCTACTCTGTAGTCTAGCATATAACCCATCAATAAGCTTTTCTATAGCCTTCTCATCACTTGTACAAACACTTGGGGCAAATCTACATAGCCAAGTGGATTTATTCTCATAGTGGATGACTGTCATGTCACCATGTTGCAAGTTGAGGAACTCTTTTTCTTTCCTTCTCTTCATATGTGGAAGGAAATACTTATTAAAAAACACTATCTTGAAATCTTCCCAAGGTATCAACTCTAGAGCCTCAAAATGAGTTCTCTTAATGGTTAGCCACCACTAGTTTGTTTCACTAGTGATTATGAAGGTAGCCATAACCACCTTCTTCTCCTATAGGACCTCCATCCCCTTATAGGATACAGAAATGTATGTGCTCCATGAGGCTGATTCTGTAAGTACTGTCCCTCTTGTTGTAATAGCTACTGCATGACGTCTACATTTGCATTTCCTTGGAGTGCCACACCTGAAGGAGCACCTTGGGGTCTCTGCTTCCATCCATTTCATCTTATTGGAGGCGTTTGTTTCCACAATCAAGCAGTGCAATGTAAGTGCTTTTTCTAACTACCTACACTAAGATCCTCCATCTTTCATCTAGCTGATCATTCATGATTTTCATATAGTAAATGGTTGTGATAGAACATATCATAAGCTTTAATAGCACATGTGATGACCCAGGTTTTTAAAAGACTATTTTTAATTCCAAATCACTATTTTTCCAAAAACAAGAGCAATCTATAAGGTCTTTGAAGTTCAAAACACAAGTTAAAGGTGCATCATACCCAAAATCACACACACATTTATAAATATTTTTCGGCCCATGTTGAGCTCATATAAACATAGTTATAAAATCAATACTAAGAATAATTGTATCTCACATCCATATCACTAGAGTATCTCAAATGAAAATAAAAAATCCCTATCATTTATGATCATAATCACATAAATCTTAAATTAATCAAGTAAGAAATCTCTTCACTTTTACTCTACATAGGAATGCTTGTTGAAATACTCTACTCCTTGATCGTTGTCTTTCCAAAAGGATCCACATCTATATCGTAGGTTGAGTATACACATATACCCAATAAATAAACTTGAACTACCTAAAACACTAAAAAAACTGCAACACCAAGAATACACATATTTTGAAAATATATATCAAGTGTAGTTAAAACAAACAACCCCTTACCTAGGTTGCTTTCACATTGTGATCTTGATGAGGCTTTCATAATGCATCACCAAATACCATTTACATATAGAAAACATAACCAATACTTCCCATAAGTGATATGATCAAAAGAAAGCAAGCAAGACGTCATGATTGGTCTATCCAATTGATAAATGTAATGTACTACAGCAAATAGGAAAATAATCCAAATAATAAAAGTCGATGAGTGCTCATCTACCTCTCATCCAAGGTTCTATCTTAGAACTAAAAGTTAATTTCATTAGGACCGCAATCAAAATCTCAAAAAATTACCTTGAACTCATTATGCTTTTGACTAGCTCACTACATTTTGTGCTTTTTCACATCTTGGAAAGACTTCGACCACATCCTTATGAGGACTTTGAATTGTCTCGACAGGGTGCCATGAGTCACCTACTATGGTCCCTACCATTAGTTGAGAAATGTTCCCTTTTTGGGCATTGGATATCATCCCACTCTTTTGGTGGTGCAAGACTAGGTGTTCAAACCTACTTTACCGTATAGCATAGTTTCCATTATGGCTTTAACCCATCAAAACTCATATAATGGGTGTTTCATACCCAAAACATCTATATTAGATAGCTAAACTAAGTTAGAGGATGATTTCCATCCATTAGATCATACACATCATGTAAAAGTTCGAACCACTAGTTCTTCACTACTAATAAGAATTTATTCCAATGCCTTTTATACTAGGTCTTTTCCCCATATGACTAAGTGTTATGGCTCGTACAATCATGGGTCATAAAATCTTAACAAACTATCAATTAATCATAGATCATGAAGTCATGGATTTGTCATCAATGTTATAGATCAACCAAGCATGTATCAGATGATCAGAATCACACGATCAAAGAGACAAATCACTCAATCATATATAAGTTGATCATCGAATGTGTGATCAAGCAATAAATTGATCGATCTTATTTCTAAAGTTCGTGGATCATGCCATCAAGCCAAACAATCAATCAATCCCATGTCAGAAGATCATGGATCATATGATCCAAGAGATGAATTAATGAATTTTATACAATATACTCATTGATCATGTGATGTCCATACACATGGATCAATGGGCCTAAGGCATTAGATCTATGCGCACAGACTCAAAATCTAAAGGTGGGTCCATATGCATAGATTAAAGGTTCATTTCATTGGCCTAAGTGCTTAGATCAACATCCTAGATGGTCAAATAAGCATGTGAGGGTCAAGCGTTAGTGATGATAAATCCACGCACTCAGATCAACAACTCAAAATGATAGATTTATTAGCTTAGATCAACATGCATGACGACAAATCTACACACATGGATCTATATCCAAATGACCAAAACTATCACTACTACATAGGGGTTTTTTAAGTCGGTTAAAAGTGATAATAGAAGTAGCTTAATAAGCAACTTCTACCAAGCCGAATTGGAAAGTCATCAACTTTTAAAGTCATTTACATAAACAACTTTAAAGGTTACAAACTTTTAAAGTTGTTTTTTTGTAAGCAACTTCAAAAGTCAAAAACTTTTTGAAGTTGCTTATATGAAAACGACTTCTAAAGTCATAAACTTTAGAAGTTGTTTTCGTATAACCAACTTCAAAAGCACCAAATTTTGATTGACTTTTGAAGTCGTTTACAAAAAAATGACTTCTAAAGTTGGACACTTTAGAAATCGCTTACAAAAAAATTACTTCTAAAGTTGGTGACTTTAGAAGTTGTTTCCATATAAGCAACTTCAAAAGAACCATATCTTGATGAACTTTCGAAGCCCCTTATATAAAAATGACTTCTAAAGTTGGTGACTTTAGAAGTCATTTTCATATAAGCGACTTCAAAAGTTTAACCTTTTTATTATCTTTGAAAGTTGCTTACACTAAATGACTTCAAAAGTGGGTAACTTTTAAATTCATTTCAAAATAAGTGACTTCAAAAACTTACATTTTGATGGACTTTTAAAGTCGTTTTTTCAAAAATGGCTTCAAAAATTCTTGTCTATTAAAGTCATTTTTTCTTAAATGACATCAAAAGTATGTAGTTTCGAAGTCATTTAGTGAAAAATGACTTTAAAAGTATTTTTTTCTATTTTATTTTCAAGCTCCACCACCTTTATACAATTGAATAACAATCATCTCATATACACCTAATACACAAGCAATGTTTATAAACATTAAAAACTTGTTAATATACAACATTCATCCACTTCTTAATACAATACCACCTATATGCATTAATTGGATAAAAAGCATCATATACACCTAATACTTCAATCTCCCCAAACATGAAAAACCAACAACAACTACAATGCATCCACATCTTAATTTATTGATACATTACCACCTGTTTATACACTAAATTACAAACATTCTATGCACCTAATACTTCAAACAATCTTTATAAACATGAAAAACAAAACATCTTATACACTTAAAAATTCAATCTTCATACACATTCGAAACCACCATCCACTACAATGTTATACACCTGATACACGATCACCTGTGTATAAATTAAATAACAAACATTCTATACACCTGATACAAACAATCTTTATGAACATGAAAAACGAAATATCCAATACAACATGCATCCACTTCTTTCTTGATACCTCAAATTGTTCTTAAAATATAACACCTAATATATCCACAATTGCTACAAAACATCCATACTCATCATTATTCATCCACATCTATCTTGAAAAATAATTTATATAAGAAACTACAATATATGCATT
Organism: Warburgia ugandensis; assembly: GCA_035236585.1. Lineage (NCBI taxonomy): Eukaryota > Viridiplantae > Streptophyta > Magnoliopsida > Canellales > Canellaceae > Warburgia > Warburgia ugandensis. The sequence continues at coordinate 38,941,199 of CP141130.1, read as the reverse complement.
GTCTATAACATCCACATTCACTTCATTTATAAATTCATACTCATTCACATTTACTTTCATACTCTAAGTAACCCTATGATTCTACATCTCATAAAAGTTATATAATTCAATTGCCACCTATTGACTTCATTCGCACTCATTTATTCCCCCACTCCAAATTTCTACTCATTCATAGCTTAAAATACATATATATATATATATATATATACATGCATACATACATACATATATATATTTCAAAGAAAATAATAAAATCTAAAGGAACACACCCAAGTCAATGAAAAAAAATATTTTATTATGTATTGCAGGTTCATGTAGTTACTTCAAGTGATCTAATTGAAAATCATTACATACTTAGGCCATTCAGTTCATATTTCATTGAGATTTACTCTGGAGTAACTCTTCTTGTTTGCGCACTCAGAAGGCATAGTAGCCTAAAATACAACATATTTAATTAAGTTAGAACCTTTTATCTAAATCCATAAAACGGTTAAAAAATATAAGACTATGCAAACTAAAAATTGTTCTACTTTTCTTAAATGGGAGACAAGAGTACTTAGAACAATTAATTGTTTCATATACCTTGACATTCTTCTAAGTGAGTTTTGGTGGGTGTACAATCACAGTCATAGTAGCCCATTCAATCCAAACCCTACATATTTAAATTTTAAATACATTATAGATGAATAATAAATTACTTATCTACACATAACACATGAAAAAAAATAAGTGCTTACTTATTTATAATATCTATGAGGGCGAGATGGATGTGTGTGCCACAAGAATAAAAAAAGAAAGCATGGCCATTGTGCACATCCAAAATGAGCACCATCAAATGAGACCTACATAGATAGTCATATGGATTGTAATGGAAGTTGAAAATCCCTAAGTAAAGGAAAATTTGGCATGAAAACAAGAAAATTAAAACTTACCCGATATTGTATGGAATCATTATGCCTTGTCCCTACAAGCAGCGAAAGAAGCCTGGTAAAATATCTTGAATACGCCTCTCGATCAGCCATTGCTTCACTGCTCCACAAATGATGCCAGGGTCAAGAAATTGATAAAGTGTACCCTCACCCTCAAAAAGGCTAGTTGCATCATTCAAGAAGCTACATAAAAGAAATAATTATTACATACACCATTAAAATAGAACTTGTATTTAAATACCAAATGATTTATAAGTATGTATGTGCATATTCCCCATGTAGGAGACAATGTGAGGGTGCTCAAGTTGATCCTATAGGCAAACTAGTAATAGGTCCTCTGCCATAAGTGGCACATCAACAACATCCTCAAAAAGCACTCCCTACTTGATTCATATAAGATTGATTGCCATATCATCGTTGATGAGAGCATAATTAACCTTGGGGATCAAGGTGTGTCAAGTGGGACTTCCACACACTCCTAGGACGGCTACTGTAAAAGACGTAAAAAATTTTAGCTAAATAATATTAATCTATGAAGAGGGCCTAATTTACAATGAAAAAAAATAAAAAATCCAAAGATATATACAAGCACCTGCTCCATTGGTGCAGCAACCATAGGTGACATTGGAATGGCAGCCGATCTCGATGCTACATTTTGTTGCCGATTAACTATATATAATTATTAAAAAATTAAGTGAGGTCTCTAACTAAAAAGTATTGATTAGGAAGGTAGTATGGCCAAGCGACGTGATATGCTACTGTCTACACAATGGTTATAATATTTTTCATTTTTAATGGGAATGGTAGGCAGGCATTAGCATTCAAAGCCATGGTAACGGACACCTGCTTAGTATGTGGTGGCATACTAATTTCGTGCAAAATGTTTGATTAATGCTCATAGCATAAACCAACTACCACTATATTTTGACAAGAATCCAAGGCCAACAGGCATTGACCAACCTACAAATCAAATATGCAATAGAGAGGTTGAGTTATAGAATTATTACAAAGGGACAATGAAAATTTCTAGTTTTGTCTATGTATATACCTCATGGGCAGGAATTTCCTTGTCAAGGGGAGCCGGATGTCCTTCATTATCTTCTTTAGTTGGAGAATTACAACTCTCATGTAATGGAGGTACAGGGATGCTACAAGAAATATGAGCAGGGGATGAAGTAACAATAATCAAACCTCCCTCACGCATAAAAGAATTTAGGTATATGTCCTTTACTAAAGAATGTAGAAGGAACAACAGCATGACCCATGCCCCTAACTCGACTAAGGTGGTCCTTCTTATTGCCCATAGCCTTATACAGGATGTCCTCATTGGCAGCAATACCACTTAGAGTTTCGATAGTAATGCTTTCTTGGGTAAGAATGTCATACAAAATTTAATTAGAAAGACATGAACATGTCATCTAATTACTTGTACAAAATTTATAGATTGGTGGAACCACTTACTATGCAAGAAGCAATTTGTGCAGTACTTTCATTTGAGAACATGTTGCTAGTATGGCCCATCGAATGCTCCATCTTCTAGAGAATGGAGCAATCAATGGGTTCCATAGTCCTAGCTTTCTTTTGCTATCAAGTAAAGACACTATAGTTAGATAACAACATGTATATAACCATAATAACATTAAATTGAATGGGATAAATTATCACAGTTGCTTACTTCAAGCTCTTCTAAATGATCGTAGCCCAATTTGAATAGGTGGTACTACATATTTGTTTAATGCACTTTCTTTCCCTTGCACTCTTCACTTGCACATTTGCCCATGCTTGATCAAGTGCAAAAATTGAATGTTACATGTAATTAAAAGAATGAAGCATAATTTCTACACATACCTCAAACTCGGGGGAGGTGTGATTCTATAAAAATCATTCCAGGCCTCCTAGTCAATAACGTCGCAATAAATGGAAGGTACTATGTATAGTCTTGACGGATCATTGACATTTGGAGCTATGTAATTGTGGACAAACTAGTTCTTCCATTTTCTCCATTGCTCACCAGCCCCTTGTAAAGCATGCATCTTCTTGTTATCCAACACATCAAAGGCAATCAGCAAATTGAACACATCAAATTACTATATTTGAAACTAAGGTAAGTTATAACATAAATAATACATGTGCTTAATGTTTACATACCTTCACCATTTCCTATATGGAATCTTTTGTCGAGGATGGCACATGTCTCCAATCCACAAATGTGATAGGAACCATGCTTCTTACTGTAGAGTAGAGAAAACTAATATAACTAGGTGCACTCTCACCAATCTCTTTCCCTCTATTATTATATTGGATAGTTTCTTTAATTCCCTTAGACTTTCTATTGATAATCTTTTCCATTGTTGGCCTCTTGTTCATGCTCTTCAATGTGGCCATAATCTTCAATTTGATGTTCTTCTTGTTCCATCTTTACTACAAAGAAACACTCAATGATATTAAAACAATGACATAAAAAAAGGCTATGTAATTCATTTAAAGAAACCAAACCAATGTCCCTGATAAACATAGTTTAAGTAAGAAAAAAATTAAAGTAGACTTCGTCTCCATCCATTCACATAAACATACAATATCTAACATATGTGATAAACTAACCTCAAGGAAAACAAATAAAGTATGCATGAAAAGTATTAGCCTGCTTAGTATAGATATTTATAAAGGGGCTACAAATCTCACAGACCTTTCACTAGTCTTTAACTCCACTACTTCAAGTTCACATCTATCAGTGGGTGTAAGTATTCACAAGTAGTAATAAGCTTAATTAGCTTATGTTAGATGTTCATCTATGTACATGTGCACAATTCATGTACCAAATTCCATCCAATAAAGTTTATGATTCATGTAAAGTTTCTCTTGGTTAGTTACATGCTTGAAGTTCATTACAATTTTGGTTTTATGATCATGTTTCATGTCTTGAATCACATGCACCAGGTGATTTCATGTCTTGTTTGATTTAAGTTTCATGAGTATCTTAATTTTGGAATTCTACCTTACATGAATCATACATAATTTCGAGCAATCCATACACTTTATTTACTTGATTTCTTAAGAACCACTTTAGCTTTTTAGATAGTTTAGTTACTATTTTTGTTAGATCCCATGTTAGCAAACTTTTATTCCACACATTTTGGCCATTTTCTTACTCATGAACCATGCGCACAACTCCATGAGTCATACAAATGGTGATTGGGTGATTTGTCTTTAAGTGGTTTATTGTTCCCTTCTTTCATGATAGTTTAGCATTATTTGTTTAATTATTTGCATCATAGTTTATCTTTAGAACATTGCATTGTTTAGTTTTAGAATGTTTTATTCTTAGAAATTTTTAGGATTAGGAAAGTGTTGGTTTAGGAAAGTTTCATTTTTTGCAAGTTTCCATAATTAAAGCTTCCTAGAATCATTCATTTTAGTTTAGCACTATTTATTTTTTTTATAATGCATGTTACTTAGGAAAGTTTCTAATTTCATTGAAAATCCATATTTTAAAAAAGTTTCCTTTAGCTCATGTCTAATTTAATGTATGTTTCTCATTCCATGTTTATCAAAACAATTTTTCTTTAGCTAAGCTAAGAAACGTAAATAAGATCAAATCAACTGGATTCCTTGAGATTTCTTATGGGATCGACCTCTCTTACATGCAATTATTACTTTCATTTGTGTTCGTGTGAGTAATTTTAAAGCTACACTACCTAGCCTAAGAGAGATTGGTTTTGATTTAACTAGGAAAGTAAATAACATGAAAATGAAAACATTCATTGAAGTTACCAGATGTTATTACCAGACATATTAAGAAATAAAAGAAAAGAGGAAGCAATAAATTACACGTAAGATCTCACTTGCAAGCTTTTGATTCCTCTAAATGAATACCTCCAACGCTGGGGTTTGCACACGAATAACATAATTATGCAAAAAATTGTGAAAATTGGTCATGAAAATCAATCAATAAATAGTAGTAAATGGAGGTAAACCTCCACCCCACTACTTAGATCCACCCTTCCCCTCCCTAATGTTAGGATCCCCCCCAACACTACTTTGATCCCCCACCTCCTCATTGCACCTCTACCCCCCTCCGCAGAACTCAGTTCCCCCCTCTGCCAACCCCCCCCCAACCCACCTCATTGAAACCCAGTTTCCCCCCTCCCCACCCAGCCCTACTCACTGGAACCAAATTCCCCCTTCCCCACTCACCCCTCCTCGCCGAAACCTAGTTCCCCCACCAGCCCACCCACGCTCACCGGAACCAAGGTCCCCCCTTCCCCTCCCATCCCCAGCCCACCCCTCTTCGCTGAAACCTAGTTTGCCCTAGCTAGAACCTACTCCCCCAGGCCCATCCCCTATCGAAACTTAGTCCCGCCCCCCCCCTCGCATCCTCTCCAAAACCTAGTTCCCCCTACCTTGCGGCCCACCCCTCCTTGCCAAAACCTAGTCCCCCCTACCCCTATGTACTGCCCTCTTCTCCTCTGACCACTGGATTTAATTTTCTCTGTCTTCTTATCTCCTTTCTTGTTCCACTTCTTTCTTCTCCCTTGATTTGTTTCTGTGTTAGTTAGGCATGGCAAGAAGTCATTTAAATAATGAAGTTATTTTTATGTAAAATGACTTTAAAAGTGTAGAATTTTAAAGTCATTTACAGATAAATGACTTTTAAAGTATACACTTTTTAATAATTTTTTTATTCAAAATATATACATCTTTTATGTTAGTACTTCACAATATCTAACAATTAATACATAATGAAACAGATTTTTTATGATAATCAACATTGATTCATGGGTTCAGGGTGAGGGTTTAGGGTATGTACATAAGTGTTTAGGGTTCAGGGTTCAAGTGTTTAGGGAACAAGGTTTAGGGTTAAGGTTAAGGGCTTAGGGTTAGGAGTTCAGGGTTAGGAGTTCAGGGTTAGGGTTCAAGGTTAAACTACACTTAATTAATTTTAAATGAATATATGTATTTGATTGACATTAAGCTTCCAAAGTTTACTTGTGCCACACTATTGTAGAAACACTCCTAAATAATTAAAAATATGTGATAATCCAAAGAAGTACAAAAACTATACTAATAAAAGAACATTAAGCAAAATAAGATTATAAATTAATTATGAGGTGGGAATGGGAGTGTGCTAGCTTAAATTTCCTTGTCCATTTCCTGAGCTGTGTGAGAGTGGTTCTTTTGTTAACATTTTCTTAACACCAAAATCACATAATTCATACATTTGTAAATTATTATTTAAGAATCAAAGATGATAAATAATTAATATGATAAATTTAGGAGGTAGATGTCTTTTGTTGCTAAATTTGATGTACATAAAGAAGTCCTTTACTTTTAAAGTTGTTTATGGATAAATGACTTTCAAAGTACATATTTTTAAAGTCATTTACAGCTAAACAACTTTAGTATACACTATTTTATAATTTTTTTATAAGTTTTTTATTGAAAATATATACACATTTTATGTTAGTACTTCACAGTATCTAACAATTAATACAAATTGAAACGATTTTTTTATGATAGTCTACATTAATTCATGCATTCTTTGTACCCAAATATATATACCTCACTTATCAATCCATATAGCTCATGACAAAAGCAGAGTTAAAAGTTATAAATATGGAATTATATATAAATTGTAACTGACTAATATACATATTCCACGTACCCCAAAATATATATTGTTTACAAACCCAAGCACCTTCCTCACAATTGTCATGCACATAATCCTCATTTTCACCAAGTATAACTTCGATTGATGGGATTATTGTTTTGGTATTAGAAGGTTAATTTATTTTAATATCTCCTAGATTGTATTCATCATAAAAATCCCTTAGACAAGATGGTAAAATAGTCCACCATCTCTTATCATATTCATCTTATACGTAAAATACTTGTTTTGCTTGAGATGCCAAAATAAATTGATCAGTTTTATAGCCGATCCTGTTGAGGTCAACCAATGTCAATCTAAGGGCATCAGTTTTGATGTTGTTGTGTTCCACCAATTGCACTTAAACACAACCACAGTTCTGAAAGCATAGTCCAAGGCCCAAATCTCTCTTATAACTCCGTAATAAATATCATCTGCCACTATTAGCCTGCTATCCTTTGAACTTGAAAAGAATGTAGCATTGGCAACTAAGCTAACTCCACTATTCTATTACACTCTTGAGTTATCACGGTCTTTTGTGTAAAAGAGATAACCATTCATGACATATTTAGCATATTTTATTACTTCTAGTTATGGTCCCATTGCCATCCAGCCCAAGGTTTCTGATATACTATTGCCTACCACTTCTCAATGATCTAGAATATGTGTACATTCATATTTAGTAGCTTAAGTAAGATACATACATACATACATACATACATACATACATACATACATACATACATACATACATACATACATACATAATGTAGTTTTTAACTTAATTGAGATTTCTTTCATTTTACCTTCTTATACAGCCAATTATTGAAAGTGTGACAATGCTCAAATTAATAAAGTAATCAAAGAAATGTAATTAACCATCAACAATTATATTTTACAAAAGTGCATGCATGATAACTTACTCTATCTCTGATTGGACTTCATCAATATTTCACAACACATAAAGATGCACCATGTCTCATTCTTTATAGTCAATGGTCGATACATGACCACTCGATAGAGGTTCACCAACCTTTGGATCATGAAATGCAACTAATTATTTCTTTCTTAGGATTCCAATGGCATCCACTTCTACTAAGTACTCTATTCAAAACTCCATTGCTTCCTCTGCAATATAACATTCAGATATACACCCTTCTGGCTAGTTGTGATTATGTACATACCCTTTTAAAATTTTCATGTACCTCTCGAATGGATACATTCATCACATCTAAACTGGCCCACAAATCTGAACTCATCAATGAGGTTCACTATTAAGTGTACCATGATGTCAAAGAAGGATGGCGGGAAGATTGTTTCAAGCTCACATAAAGTTGTCACTAGATGACCTTGAATTTCTTATAATTTTGAAACATCAACCACCTTCTTGCACAAAGCATTAAAGAAGTAGCAAAATTTTGTAATAGATCCCCTAATGTTGTCCAGTAACATAGAACCTATTGATTCTGGTAGTAGTTGTTGCATCAATGTATGGCAATTGTGGGACTTCATCCCAACAACTTTTAGCTCTTCCATGGAAACAATATTTTTAAAGTCTGAAGAGTAACCATTTGGGACTTTGAGTTTGAATAAGGTTTTATACATTATTCTCCTCTCCTTTCTATTGAGAGTATAATTTTCCTTCGGCTAGTATGTTCCTTGACTGCCCATATCCTCAGGGTGAAACCTCCTCTTCAAAACTATGTTCATAAGATCCATTTGAGCTGCAAGTCCATCATTTGTTTTTCCTAGGATATTAAGCAAGGTACTGGTCAAGCTTTCACACACATTCTTCTCAATGTACATGGCATATATGTAGTGATTTTTAATATCAAAGATGAAAGAATATTGATTTCTTCTTGCAACAAATTCCACAATTACTTTCACTTGCACATTTACTTGATTTCTTCTTTCCCCACAAGACATTAATGTTTTCAACCTACTCCAATCCTGACACCCTGTCAACATTTTTGGAGGTGTTCTTTATCTCTACACTCCTGTTAAATTCTTCCTTCTTAAAGCGATATTGATGGTCTCTTTGCAGCCATCTTCTGTGCCCAAGGAATGCCATTTTCTTGCCATGTTTAAGTCATATAGCACATGTTTGATCACTACAGATAGCACAAGCATTGTATCCTTTCACAGTGCATCTAGACAAATTACCAAATGTAGGGAAGTTGCTTATTGTCCACAACAATATAACCTTTAAGGTGAATGATTCTTTCCTGTATGCGTCATATGCTTCAACGCCTACATCCCATAATGTATCAAGATCATCGATCAAGGGAGACAAGTACATGTCAATGTCATTCCCTTGCTGCTATAGACCTAATATCAACATAGGTAGCATCATGAACTTCCTCTTCATACATAGAGATGATGGAAGGTCATAACAAACTAATATAATGGGCCAACAACTATACTTGCCACTCATAGAACCTTGAGGATTAATCCCATTTGTAGATAATGCTAGTCGTAGGTTTCTAGGTTCTTCACTAAAATTAGGGTACATGAAGTCTACGAGTTTCCATGCTAGGCTATCTACTGGATAGCCTGAAAAGCTATCAGCTACTCTATCACTGGGATGCCACACTAATTTATTTATTGTTTTTATTATATGGAACATTCTTTTGAACCTTGGAATAGGAGGAAGTACCATAGAACATTTGCAAGAACGCTTGTAACTGTCCTAGTTTAATTCTTTTTTAACTTCCATCTTGTCTATCCACAAGTTGGGCATGTAGTTTTATCCTTATGCTCCTTCCTCTATAAGATGCAATCATTGGGATACGCATGTAACTTCTCATATCAAGCCTAGTACAACGATGGTTTTCTTTGCCTCCCATGTGGACCTCACCAATTTATTATCATTCGATAGCATCTTACCCACTACTTTTAAGACTTCTATAAAACATTGATCTAAAAAACAAAATCTTGATTTCATGTGGTAAAGTTCTATCACTACAGACATATGGTATAATTTTTACATTTAGGGTACAACGGCTCATCGGCTGCCTCTAATGTAGTACGAAATTGTTCAGGTCATTTTGGAAGTCATCATATGCATCTCGAAACATCGATACAGCTATACTACTATCTCTAACAATTCTTACAATGTCTTGATCATATCTTCCAGGCCTTGTAGAGGGCCTATGTGGAAGTTCTTCTCCGTGCCAAATCTATAGGTGGTAGCTTTCATTAATTCCATTAAAGCACAAGCATTCGCTCAACACTCTGATAGTTACTTTTTTTTTAAGTTTCCACATTTTGAGCATGGACAACACAGGTGATTGCTATCAACACTTGCCCTAAGTGCGAACTCTATGAAATTTTCTATTCCCTCATATTCTTTTGATGTTCTTGTCGCAGTCAACCAAGCATATTTGCCCATTATCACAAGAAATTGAAGCAAATTTGTGTGGAAACTTCTTAGACATGAAAGATTAGGTTAGGCATTTTACTAAATAAACATTAGATATATAAGAATTATAAGTATTTAAAATAACTACATTCCATGGAAATTTTCAATTAACAATGAAAAAACCAAAATATGACAAACACATTCACAAATGAAATCAACTTTCAAAAGAAAATTTTCTAACCCACAAGTTTGTAAAAATTCTTCAAATATGCATAATACATATGAGACAAATATGAAGATACTAACCAACATTGAAAAATTGATTGACCCCTAATTTGTGAATGTAATTCCAATTCACAGGTAAGATTTGGTTCAGAGTAGGGAAATAGAAATTTAGTTTAGTTTTTGTGCATAGATAATAAATACGTAGGGAAAAGGTACGATGGAAGTCGAAGAAATAATTCTTAAAACAAAAGTACAATTGAAGTTGTTTGCATAAAAATGACTTTAAAAGTATGGACTTTTAAAGTTGTTTTTATGGAAATGATACAAGAAGGGACCTTTAAAGTTGTTTTTCTATAAACAACTTAAAAGCTGTTTACATAAAATGACTTTAATAAATTTTCAATTTTTACATTAAATATGTATTTATTTACTTTTTGTCATTACAACCTTACAAAAATACATAATGAAACTGATTTCACAAACACAAACATATATAATACATATACAAAAACAAACACAACAACAAGGAAATCAAATTATTTTTTTATTACATTCAATGTTACATATATATATATATCAAATGTTACATATTATTAGATCATATTAATTCAAGATCTAAGAGTGAATCTACTCTTTTTCATCAAAATCTGGCCTAATATTTAGGTGACACCAATTATATAGAGAGAGATAGAGTGTGCTTCAATTTTTTCAGCCAAAAGTTGATGGTATAATCACCACTCTTCATCAAACCCAAATACAAATCATAATGTTCTCCTTTTCTTCAATAGTGAGGATTGGAGAGAGAAGTAGTTGTCATTTTTTATGAAGTCATACGATTTTAGTGAAATAAGGATGATCTAACAAACTTCTGAACCCCATAATTTCTAGTGAAAAAATGCACATGATCTACAAAATCAAAACAAGGAGAGAGTTAGTAATAAGAAAGGAATTTGAGAGTTAAAAGAAGTTATAGATTACTTACATTGTTTTTCATGACACAATCAGTCCAAATATAAAAATGGAAAGTGAGAATGGAAAGAGAGAGAAGCATAAGGACCAAAGAGGAGGCTGCCATGCCACTCGTGAGAAGAAGAGGTCACAAGAAAAAATGAAATGTTGAAAGGTATTTATAAATGAACAAGGACTTTAGAACTCATTTAGTAATAAAGGACTTTTAAAATGATAAACTTTTGAAGTCTCTTAGCAAAAAAGGACTTTAAAAGTTATATGAGAATTGACTTTTAAAGTTGTTCGATAAAGAGACTTCAAAAGTGAGAGACTTTTAAATTCGCTTATAATTAAATGACTTCAAAAGTTATTGACTTTTGAAGTCACTTTGTTTTAAACAACTTTAAAAGTCCATTCCCATGTAATATTACTCATCCCACCAAATATCTTGTCATACTTTTAAAATCGCTTAGGGTAAATGACTTTAAAAGTTGTTCACTTTTACAATCATTTCCATTCCCACTAAATATAATATTCCCGCCAAATTTATTATGATACTTTTGAATTCACTTACTTAAAATGACTTCAAAAGTTATTGATTTTTAAAGTCATTTATCTCTAAACGACTTTAAAAGTAATCAACTTTTCAAGTCGTTTAATATTAAATGACTTAAAAAGTGCTTCTTGTGGAAAGTTCCCTCTTAGCACTAGTTTTCTAAAGTTGCTTATCTTTAAACGACTTCTTAAGTCTATATATTTAAAGTTGTTTATTTTCAACCAACTTGTATAATATTTATGAAGTCAATGGTCATATAAGCAACTTCTTTATGTTGACTTTAAAACCTTCATGTGTAGTAGTGTATGCACACAGATCAATGAGGCAAAAGCCAAATCTTGTGTGCATGGATCAGCATCCAACCAAGATGGATCTATGCATGTAAATCCTAATTCAATTAATTAGATTTATGCACATAAATCAATAGAAAAAAAGGTTTTATGCACATGAATTAGAAATTCAATCTACCAGATGTCTACACATAGATCAATAGCCCAGAAGGTGCATCTATGATTGGTAGTCAAACCTATTAGATCCATACATAGCGATCTATCTTCCAAGTAATGTGTCTCTATACATGGATATTAAGGTCCAGTTAATAAAGCTATGTATACAAAATTATCATCAAGAGGGATAGAACCATGCTCGCAAATCAATAATCCACAAGATGTGTCCTGCACACGGATCTAATGGTTTGAGGCAAGGTAGACCCTGTGCATTGGATCATTGATCCAGATGGAACAACCAAGTGCATTGATCCAGCATCCCATGTGGGATGGATAATGCACATGAATCATTAATAGAAGAGTATAACTTCTGAGCATGGATCTGTCACCCATGCAAACTAGTCCCTGTTCATAGTTTCCATATGCCAATTAAATGTGCCATTGTGAATGGGTCTAATCCAGCCATGTCCATGGGTCTAAGCTAGCCACACATTCAACCATAGACCATGCACATGTAATCTCACTCCATATATAGTAGACTACACATATGGTTCTGAAACATTCCTAATAAATTTTTCATATTGTCATGGACTCATATACATAAGCAATCAGACATCTCAATTCATTCGATTATAATCACATATGACAAATATCTATCAAGCATGCAACATATGTAATAACCCCAATTTTTGTAAATTGATTGAGAAAATCAATTTAGTTTGAATTTTCAGAAATTCTGAACTAGAATATTAGGTTATTGAAAATTCTCTTTTTATAAAGATTAAAACATGATTTAAAACTTGTAAATTATGAATGTACTCAAAAAACCAATCGAAATGACACTATGTACATTCAATTTCGAGTATCCCTAATTTTCTCCATTTTACAAATAAAAGGATAAAATGGTAATTTTAGCTATAATCAAGATCTAACAATTCAATATTTATAATGCAATAAGAAATACAATTCCAATGCCACTAAGTATGCTCAATTCTGAATTTGGGAGAATAAAACGAATTTTTCTCCATAAAAGGGCAAAATGGTCCTTCCACACCTCCATGGGGCCCACAAATGAATCCAACTGCCAGAAAACATGTAATGAGAGGTCAAACCAATACTAGCTAATAGTGGAGAAGGAGGTGGTAGTTGAGGATCCAATGTTAATTTAATATTCAAAAGAATTGAAACATAATTATTACAAGTAATTATGAAAAATTCAAAAACATCTACAAACACACCCCCAAAAATCCTCCAAAAATGTTCATTAAAATTTTCATGAAATTATCTTACTTCCCTTAAAATACCAAATCTGTTTCATTACCGAATTTCCAAAACTCCCAAAAATCTCTCTTCTTTTACTTTCTCTCTCCTCTCTCTAGATTGGAACAAGAGACCTAAATTCAATTAGGAACTCTATTCCAGAACAAATCTCACAAATCCCACTATTCATATTGTCCTATACTACCTTACATAAAAAACCCAAAATAAATTTCAAGATCCAATGGTGCAATCAATGGAAAATCACAAAACAAGCAGTTATTAGGCGATCCTATCATCAATGGGTTATTTCTTTAAAATTGGGCTGTAAAACCTATGTTTTTCTCTAATCAGGTAGGTGGAAACTCTTACCATATTTATTTCATGTTAGTTTATATAATTTTTATTTTTCTAAAACTAGTTTTAGGTTAAAAAAATATAAAAATCACATAAGGACAAGAACCCTTCATTTTTGTAGTATGGAAGGCTTAGATAGAAAATATGAGCCATCCAATCAATCCAAAAGGACCCAAAACCCTAGGGTAGAATTTTCATGATATTTAAGCAAGTTTTGAGTAATTGATTGTAGAGGAATTGATTGGATAGCCTAAGACGGACCGTTTGATCTTCCTAAGAAGATCTAGACCCTCAAAACGACTATGAACTTCAAAGTTCAATTACAAAGTCATATGAACTCCAAATTAAGATGATCAGATCTTGGGGATCTAATGCAGTGATGATATAATGTTGAAATAAAGTAATATCCATGATTTATTTTACAAATATAAGATAAATTGAGAGATTTACCCTTTATGGTAGAAAAGCCCTAAAAATACAAAGAGACCCACTTGATCAATGAGGTCAAGTATGATCAGACCCTTGAGATAGATTGAATGAATGATAATATGATGGAATCAAATTAGATCATGGATTAAATATGACAAAAACAAGAGGATATGATCTTTGGATCTTACTAAATTAAAAACCCTAAATGTAATTACAACCCTTGATCTAAAGGAAAAGATCTAAGATCTAATGGTTAGATCATATGTAAAAGTTCCTAATAATCTTAGTATAATTAGTTTACTTGTCTTTTATTTGATAATAGAATTGTAAATGTGATTTATGTTATAAATTAGGAAGCATGCTAGTGTAATTCTTAAATTTTAGCATGATATGCTCTATATGTTATTAGACTGTTATAATAGGTTGGTAATTTAATTATCTTATGGTCATGTTAGTTTGAAATTAAGATTTTAGCATAATTCCATTAGATTACTAGTAAAATTTCATGTATTTCATAACTTAGGATCATGCTAGTTTAAGTATAGTTTTCTTCCATTAGGTTAAGTTACAGTCATAGGAATCATGTTAGTATAAATAGTTGTTAAATTTATATTGGATTTATGCTTTGAAGTTTATCATTTATGTATTGTAAAATTTTATTAGTAGATTCAAATGTTAAGTAGTTGTTAAGATATATAATGAGCATAAATCACCAAAAATGTAAACTAATAGAATATAGAGATTCACAGACAATTAAGATGAGTGAATGACTTTGACTTAATATTAATAAGGGCTACAGTTAGTAGGACAATATGAGGATTGTCAAATCCTTGGCTTAGACTTGGAGAATAATAAACCCCATGAAAGACATTTTAAATGTTCATGGATTTAATTAAAATTAATTAGAAAGAGTACATATGGTTAAAATGCTCATAGGAACCTTATGAAAGGTTGAGCTAAGGTCACTCTAGTGAATGCTGAACATTGTGGTTAAGAGGGTTCTCTAATAAGACCTTGCTCTTCCCCTACCTTTTGTTGACATTTTTGAGGTATAAACACCTCCTTACATGAGGATTGAAGCAACCACCTTGTGTTCAACCATTCAGCTAGTAAACCTTAGGCAATTGGAAATAAGATGAGCTATCTAAACATAGGATGAAATAAGCTACATTCAACTAGTAAAACATTAAATGATTGAATAATAATAATAAGAGCATAAAAGGTTAGTAAATTATCTAATTCTAATGAAAATTATAAGTAAGATAAGGATGATCAAACAAGATCCATAGGATCTTGAATGATCAAGAACAATAAGAATATTAATGTCATATTTTTTTATGTATCTATGTATGTATGTTGTAGAAAAATCTAGATAGAGAATCCAAACCCTTGATCAAATATGATTTAGGGAAGAGAACTAAGATCATCCTCCTTAGGGATGATTAAACAACTGAACTTAGATCAAAGAAGAACTAGACGATAGAAGATCTAAGCTCTTGATCTTTATTAACAAGTATAAATTATTGATCAAAGGATCTATGGAAGATCAAGATCAAATAAAGGAATACACAAAGACTTATAATAGAAAATACTTACATATGAAAGATTAGATGATCATTCTATTCATCAGATATATTGATCAATAAGATAAACACTATTTGAGGAGGATAGATCATGATAGGACACAAGATCTAGATCCTTTATATCAAAGGACAAGATTAGACAAAGAATAAAGATAGGATAAAAAATATAGGATTATTCAGATTGTATATATATTAACAGTATGTATGAATTTACAGATTACATGCATCAGTTAGGATCATAGAAAATCTGAAGAGATGGATCACTACTTGAAGGTAGGAGGATTTTATGAATGCATCTACATGATATATACATGTTGAATACATGATCTTATATCTAAAAATGTGGACAAGTGTAATGCAAATACTTGTATTAAATCCATTGAAAACCATTATGATCCAACCAAAACACATATGAAATGGTTAAGTTAGAATTAAGGAAAACTCTAAGTGAATAGGGAATTAGAAGATATTCTAGCCCTAAGTAAACAGACAAATTGTCTGATACGTATGAGAATTACTTTACATACAAGTATGGAGGCTTGTGGTTTTGTTTTAAACAGGTGTATGCTTGGTGATGCTATGCTATGAGAGTTGGTAGGGTTTGGCCACCCGCTCTCTAAAACTTATTATGATATGGATACTAAGCCTAAGTGAGGCTAAAAGTCAAGTGGGGCAATTATGGGAAGATTGTCATTGTGACAACGATGGTCCCCCCATACGAACATGGATATTGTGATTTCCACCAAGGATGGTGTAGGTGAATTATTAGGCAGTTATTCAGGTACGTTAGTACAGATTTTGACTACATGCATAGTAGTCCTTTGAGTATTTTTGTATTATGATGCATGGCATAGTGAAATGCCTTATGATATGGCATGATGAGATGCCGAGTAATCGTGGATTACCGATACTGCCCAAATGAGGGAGTATGTCTAGCAGAGTCTGGATGATCTATTAACTCAGTATAAACTAAGTATGATTATGTTTTGAGATATTAACTATTTTTTACGGTTTTGACCACACACACACACACACACACACACACACATATATATATATATATATACACACACAATATACAGTATGTATGTGTAAGGATGTACATATATGACAAAGTAAAGAGATTGATCCATGAGTATGAATAATGGGATTATGAAGTATTAGGATTATATTATCAAATTATTATGCTTCTTGAATCCCCTCCCAAGCATAGCTTGCTAAGATATTGTAAATGTTTCAATTATAATATCTTAGATATAGAGAAAGAGAATTAGGAATACGAGACATAAGAAGACTTGGTAGAATAATAAATCTGGGTATATCCCTTGAAGACATGTATTTTTATTTGAGAGTATTGTATTATATTGAGAGTTTTTATTGTATGGTGAGCTTTGAAATTTGGATTATGTAATTTGGACAAGTACTGTAATGATACCTGGTCTATACTTCGAACCACTAGATGGATTTTGAAATTTAATAAAAGTATATTCCTTCAATGGAATTTTATCTTGTACAAAAATTCTACTTATGTTATATATGAAGTGATGACTTCGGTTTTTCAAAACAAATTATAAAGAAAAGAATTTTTGGTGCTTTGTTTTGCGAAAACAATTATAGTACTAAGGGCACTGCCTTTGATAAATGTATTCCAAAATGTGTCACAAAAACCCAAGTCTTCATAGTTGGTATCAGAGCCATTCATCCAGTCATAATATAGTACCCTTATGTCCAATATGAAGATGATAATCCAATTCTAGATTAAGATAGAAATAGTTGTGTAGAATACTAATAGAAATTTTGGTTTATGAGCAGATGCCACTGAAGAGAGTTACAAGGCAGACAGCTCAAAATACTCTAGAAGATAATATGGAGAGATTAATAATGGATAATGTGGAAGAGATGGTAACAAGAGTATTGAGGAACCTTCTTCCTCACATTCAACAACCACAAAGTTCATCACCTCTAGTAGAGATACCAAGTACTCAGGCTCAGGCTCAGCTTGAAGTCAGCATAATACACCAACACTAGATACTCCCACACTAATACAAGGTCAATCTTCCCTTGTACCAAGTGGAGAAGCTAGAAATTCTCCATTAGCCCCAAAAAAGGTTGACAAAATGATGGAGAGAATTTAAAAGATGGCTACGGGGTATAATGGAAAGGGTGAAGCTATGAAGGCTGAGGAATGGATATATGAAATAGAAAGCACTTTTAGTGCACTACGTACTCCTCCAAAGTTGAAGCTTAAATTTTCCACCTATCTATTAAAACAAGAAGCTGCATTTTGGTGGAGGTCAGCTAACAATACCTTCTTCTCAAATTCTAAAGATACTACATGGGAGGAATTTAAGGAAGTCTTCAACAACAAATATTTCCCTATTCATGTACAAGCAAGAAAGTTGATTGAGTTTCTGGAACTTAGACAAGGAAACGTGTTAGTGGTAGAGTACGATAATAAATTTATATAGTTAAGGAGATTTGTGACTCATGTGTGTAACACTGAAACACACATAGTGAATCGATTCATGGAAGGGTTGCACCCAGACCTGAAGGTGAAGGTAATGTGTACTAAACCCACGACTTTGGCAAATTGTGTGGATATGGCTTCAAAGTTTGAAGAAGAATTACAAAAGAACCAAATCACTAAATTTGGTAAAGGAGGGAACTATAATCAAAGGTCTTTTTAGAAGGGAAAGAGACCCTTAAACAATTTTGGACATCCAAGAAATCAAAGAAATCATACAAAAAGAAAGCCATGTCCCAAATGTAGAAGGTTCCACCTTGGAAATATGTGTCCTATTCCGATACAGCAAAGGCCGCCTATCAAATGTTATAATTGCGGGAAAATTGGGCACATTGCCAACAATTGCAACAAACCTTTGTCAATTAAGGAGGCAAATTTGGAGAATATCCCTTGGCATCAAGGAAGGGTATTCGCTATCACTGATAGCCAAGCTGAACCAACCAATGCCAAGATAGAAGGTACATTACCTGCCAAAGTATTTTGATATAAGAATAGAATAATTATAGTTGAGTATGAGTATAGAAAGAATTAAAGTATGAAGGAATAGTGAAGTACATGTAAATACTACTTAGTGAAATAACTAGGAGTATTGCTTAGAAAGTTAATAATTCCAAATAGCGAGTTATAGAAACAAATAATAAAAATACAAGTACATCATATAATGGTGTAATATGTGATATTCAAGTTTAGCCTGAAATTTGAAATAAATATATATGTGTAGACATAAAATACATCAACACTAGTATAAAATCATTCTTCACTTGTACTAAGTAGAATAGTGGAATTTAAGAGAAACAAAGGATAAATTGGAAAATATGATAGAAATAAATATGAGGGATTAATTTCAACCTTTATAGGAAAGGAAATAGATACTAAAGATAAAACCTTGGAATTATTACAAAATTCAAAAATAATAATAATAAATATAAATGTAAGAACTACAATTGCTACAATATTATGACAATTAGTTAAAGGATTTAATCATCAAAATAGAGAAGATCTTACTTGAGAAGAATTTAAGGAGATAGGTAAATATATTCAAAATTGGTGAATAAAAATATTTTTAATAAAGATAAATAAGGAGATACAAGTTAAGAGGAATATTGATTCAACTATATGCTAGAATTGAAATACGAAAATAATTATGGACTATAATTGGCATTGATGATAGAATGGAAAGTGAAGACCTATAAATGAATAAGGATATTAATATGATGAAATTAGAGATATTGATTCTATTTATATGATAGATTTGGTGATGTTGAATTAATTATGGAATATAGAATACATTGATATTGAAATAATCACGAGAAATAAATGTCTATACACCAATATTGGAAGATTATTATAAGAACATTAGTTTGAAATTAAGAATCAACTCAATATGATAGGATTATTCATATAAGGAAAGATATGCTAAAGCTTATATAAATTGGATGAGAATAAGAATGAGCAATAAAAGATGGAATAGAGAAAAATGAAGTGTTATAATGAAAGATTAGTAGAATTTATAGGAAGTTTTAAATAAAAGGATAACTCAACTAAGAGTTATTAATCCTTTTGGAAAGTCTAGCAAAGAATTAGGATAAGTGATTAATGCATTAACATTATTAGTGAGATGTGACCTCCAAATATGCTTCTTACCTTTGAAAAGAAGGTAACATGAACTATGAATGAAAGAAAATGAAAGTTTCCTTACGTGGCAAGGCCACATGTGCAAACTTATGAATGACTTAATGAAAACTCATAATTAAGTTGAAATGCAAATTTTGAGGATGAAATTATTATAAGGGGGGAAGATTGTAATAATCCCAATTTTTGTAAATTGATTGAGAAAATCAATTTAGTTTGAATTTTCAAAAATTCTAAGCTAAAATATTAGGTTATTAGAAATTATCTTTTTATAAATATTAAAACATAATTTAAAACTTATAAATTATAAATGTACTTGAAAAATTGATCGAAATGACACTAGGTACATTCAATTTTGAGTTAAAATGAAAAATCTCTAATTTTCTCTATTTTTATAAATAAAAGGGTAAAATGGTAATTTTACTCATAACCAAGATCTAACACTTCAATATTTAGAATGTACTCAAAAATACAATTCCAACGCCACTAAGTACACTCAATTTCGAGTTCGGGAAAATAAAATGAATTTTTCTCCATAAAAGGGCAAAATGGTCCTTCCACACCTCATGGGGCCCACAAATGAATCCAATGGCCACAAAATAAGTAATGAGTGATCAAACCACTACCAGATGATAGTGGAGAAGGAGGTGCTGGTGGAGGATCCAATGTTAATTTAATATTCAAAAGAATTGAAACATAATTATTACAAGTAATTATGAAAAATTCAAAAACATCTATAAACACATCCCAAAAAATCCTCCAAAAGTGTTCATTAAAATTCCCAAAAAATTATCTTGCTTAACTTGAAAAACCAGATCTAGATTCATTCCCAAATTTCCAAAACTCCCAAAAACCTCTCTTCTTTCACTTTCTCTCTCCTCTCTATAGATTGGAATAAGAGACCTAAATTCAATTAGGTACTTTGTTACAAATCATAGCTCAAAAATCACACCATTCATATTGTCCTATACTACCTTATCTACAAAACCCTAAAGAAAATTTCAAGATCCAATAGTGCAATCAGTGGAAATCACAAAACAAGTGGTTATCGAGTGATCTTATCATCAATGGGTTATTTCTTTAAAATTGGGATTTAAAACCTACGTTTTTCTCCAATTACGTAGGTTGAAACTCTTACCATACTTATTTCATGTTATTTTATATAATTTTTATTTTTTTAAAATTAGTTTTAGGTTAAAAATTATAAAAATCAAGTAAGGAGAAGAACCCTTCATTTTGGTATGATGGAGGGCTCAGATAGAAAATCTGAGCCATCCAATCAATACATAAGGACCCAAAACCTCTAGGGTATAATTTTCATGAAATTTAATCAAGTTTTAAGCCTTTGATTGAAGAGGAATTGATTGGACGGTCCAAAACGGATTGCCTGATCTTCCTAAGAAGATTTAGACCCTCTGAACGACTATGAATTTCAAAGTTCAATTATAGAGTCATCTAAACTCCAAACTAAGATCAGAAAGAAGTTATGAAAAGCTTGTAATGTCTATTTTCTTCTGAAATCATAAAATTGATAAAAATATTCAAGAAACTTTTTGTTTTTAGGAATTAAGTTTCTAATTTTCATGATCTTCAAGACATGAGATGATCAGATCTTTGGGATCTAATGCAATAATGATATAATGTTGAAATAAAATAATATCCGTGATTTATTTTGACAGATCTAAGATAAATTGAGAAAATTACCCTTTATGGTAGAAAAACCCTAAAAATACAAAGGGACCCACTTGATCAATGAGATCAAGTATGATCAAACCTTGGGATGGATTGAATGAATGATATTATGATGGAATCCAGTTAGATCATGGATTAAATATGGCAGAAAGAAGTGGATATGATCTTTGGATCTTAATGAAGTAAAAACCCTAAATGTAATTAAAACCCTTGATCTAAAGAAAAATATATAAGATCTAATGGTTGGATCATAAGTAAAAGTTCCTAATAATCTTAATCTAATTAGTTTACTTGTCTTTTATTTGATAATAGAATTATAAATGTGATTTATATTATAAATTAAGACGCATGATAGTGTAATTCTTAAATTTTAGCATGATATGCTCTATATGTTATTAGATTGTTATAATAGGTTGGTAATTTAATTATCTTATGGTCATGTTAGTTTGAAATTAAGATTTTAGCATGATTCCATTAGATTACTAGTAAAATTTCATGTATATCATAACTTAGGATCAAGCTAGTTTAAGTATAGTTTTATTTCATTAGGTTAAGTTGCATTCATAGGAATCATGTTAGTATAAATAGTTGTTAAATTTATATTGGATTTATGCTTTAAGGTTTATTATTTTATTTGTTGTTAAGTTTTATTAATATATTCAAATATTAAGTAGTTGTTAAGATATAATGAGCATAAATCCCCAAAAATGTAAACTAATGGAATATAGAGATTCATGGACAATTAAGATAATGAATGACTTTGACTTAATATCAGTAAGGGCTACAATTAGTAAGACAATATAAGGATTATCAAATCCTTGGCCCAAACTAAGAGAATAATAAACCCCATGAAAGACATTTTAAATGTTTATGGATTTAATTAAAATTAATTAGAAAGAGTACATAGGGTTAAAATGCTTATAGGAACCTTAATGAAAGGTTGAGCTAAGGTCACTCTAGTGAATGCTGAACATGGTGGTTAAGGCAGTTCTCTAATAGAACCTCATTCTTCTCCTACCTTTCATTGACATTTGTGAGGTCTAAACGGCTCCTTACATAAGAATTGAAGTAACCACTTTGTGTTTAGCCATTCAGCTAGTAAGCCTTAGTCAATTGGAAATAAGAGGAGCTGTCTAGACTTAGGATGAAATAAGCTACCTTCAACTAGTAAAACACTAACTGGTTGAATAATAATAATAATAATAAGAGAATAAAAAGTTAGTAAATTATCTAATCCTAATGAAAATTGCAAGTAAGATAAGGATGATCAAACAAGATCCATAGGATCTTGAATGATCAAGAACAATAAGAATACTAATGTCGTATTTTATTATGTATCTATGTATGTATGTTATAGAAAAATCTAGATAAAGAATCCAAACCCTTGATCAAATATGATTCAAGGAAGAGAACTAAGATCATCCTCCTTAAGGATGATGAAACAACTAAACTTAGATCAAAGAAGAACTAGATGATAGAAGATTTAAGCTCTTGATCTTTATTAACATGTATAAATTATTGATCAAAGGATCTATGTAAGATCAAGATCAAATAAAGGAATACACAGATTAAGAATAGAAAATTCTTAGATCTGAAAGATTATAAAATCATTCTATCCATTAGATCTATTGATCAATAGGATAAACACTATCTGAGGAGGATAGATTGTGATAGGACACAAAATCTAGATCCTTTATATCAAAGGACAAAATTAGACAAAGAATAAAGATAGGAAAAAAAATATAGGATTATTCAGATTGTATATATATTAACAGTATGTATGAATTTATAGATTACATACATCAGTCAGGATCATGAAAGATTTGAAGAGATGGATCACTACTTGATGGTAGGAGGATTTTATGAATGCATCTACATGAGATATACATGTTGAATACATGATCTTATATCTAGAAATGTTGACAAGTGTAATGTAAATACTTGTATTAAATCCATTGAAAACCCTTATGATCCAACCAAAACACATATGAAATGGTTAAGTTAGAATTCAAGAAAAAGCTCTACATGAATAGGGAACTAGAAGATATTCCAGCTCTAAGTAAATAGACAAATTGTTTGATACATATGAGAATTACTTTATATACAAGCATGGAGGCTTGTTGTTTTGTTTTAAACAGGAATATGCCTAGGGATGCTATGCTAGGAGAGTTGGTAGGGTTTGGCTACACCTTCTTCGATACTTGTTATGATATGGATATCAAGCCTAAGTGAGGCTTAAAGTCGGGTGGGGCAATTATGGGAAGGCCACCACTATGACAGCCATGGTCCCCCCATACGGACATTGATATTATGATTTCTACCAAGGATGGTATAGGTGGATTATTGGGCAATTATCTTGGTGTGCTGGCATGGATTCTGATTGCATGCATAGTAGTCCTTTGAGTATTTTTACATTATGATGCATGGCATAGTGAAATGCCATATGATATGGCATGATGAGATGCCGGGTAATCATGGATTATCAATACTCGCCAAAGGAGGGTGTATGTTCAAAGAGTCTAGATGATCTATCAACTCAATATAAACTGGGTATGATTATGTTTTGAGATATTAACTATTTTTCACTGTTTTGACTATATATATATATTTATATACACAGTATACATTATGTATGTGTAAGGATGTACATATATGACAAAGTAAAGAGATTGATCCATGAGTATGAATAATGGGATTATGAAGTATTAGGCTTATACTATCAAATTATTATGCTTCTTGAATCCCCTCCCAAGCATAGCTTGCTAAGATGTTGTAAATGTTTCAATTACAATATCTCAGATACAAAGAAGGAGAATTAGGAACTCATGACATAAGAAGCCTTGGAAGAATAATCAATTTGGGCATATCCCTTGAAGACATGTATTTTTATTTGAGAGTATTGTATTGTATTTACAATTTTTATTGTATGGTGAGCTTTGTAATTTGGATTATGTAATTTGGACAAGTATTGTAATGATACCTTGGCTATACTATGAACCACTAGATGGATTCTAAAATTTAATAAAAGTATATTCTTTCAATGGAATTTTATCTTGTACAAAAATTCTACTTATGTTATGTATGAGGTGATGACTTGGGTTTTTCAAAACAAGTTATAAAGAAAAGAATTTCTGCTGCTTTGTTTTGCAAAATTTTTTTACTACCAAGGACCTTGCATTTGAAAAATGTATTACAAAATGTGTTACAAAAACTTAGTTCTTCACAACATATGTATCTCATAGAAAGAAAAAGCACATGTTTTTATCTACATGAAAATCATGGTTTGGTCTCATGTAATGTATGGATCTATTCTAGTATGGAAAGTATGGACAAAAATCTCATGAAAATACATAGATCAAGTGTAAAATATAAGGACTATAATCAACCTTTTAAACATGATAAAACCTCTTGTTTACTGATTTTCAAGAATTTGAAGAATAGGATGGCCCAATCTACCTACCATATTGTAGATTGGTCATTCTCCTTGAGCTTTTTCCTCTTTTTTCTTCCTTCTATTTCTTCTTCTTCTTCTTCTTCTTCTTCTTCTTCTTCTTCTTCTTCTTCTTCTTCTTCTTCTTCTTCTTCTTCTTCTTCTCTCTCTCTCTCTCTCTCTCTCTCTCTCTCTCACACACACACACACACACACACACACACAAACGCACACACACACACATGTTAGGTGGGACTTCCACACACCCCTTGGATGGCTGCTATAAAAGAGTAAAATTCTTCAGCTTAATAATATTAATCTATGAAGAGGACCTAATTTATTATATATCAAAAACCCAAAGATGTATACAAGTATATGTTCCATTAGTGTAGCAGTCATAGGTGACACTAGAATGGCAGGCAGTCGATCTCGGTGCTACATTTTTTAGACAACCTGGGTTTTTGTAACACATTTTGTAATACATTTTTCAAAGGTAGGGCACCCTTGATAGTAAATTTTTTTTGCAAAACAAAGCAGTAGAAATTCTTTTCTTAAGAACTTGTTTTATAAAACCCAAGTCATCATTTCATACATAACATAAGTAGAATTTTGTACAAGATAAAATTTCATTAAAGGAATATACTTTTATTAAATTCCAAAATCCATCTAGTGGTTCACAGTACAGCCTGGGTATCAGGACAATACTTGTCCAAATTTCAAAGCTCACCATACAATAAATCTCTCAATATAATACAATGCTCTCAAATAAAAATACATGTCTTCAAGGGATATTCCTTGATTGATTATTCTTCCAAGTCTTCTTAAGTCTTGAGCTCCTAATTCTCCTTCTTTGTATCTAAGATATTGTAAACATTCAAACATTTACAATATCTCAGCAAGCTATTCTTAGTAAGGAAATTAAGAAGCATAATAATTTGACAGTATAATCCTAATACTTTATAATCCCATTATTCATACTCATGGATCAATCTCTTTACTTTATCATATATGTACATCCTTACACATACGTACTATATATGTCGTATAGAGATATATATGGTCAAAATCGTGAAAAATAGTTAATATTTCAAGCATCAATAGTCACACTCAAACACACTAAGTTGATCAATCATCCAGACTCTACTGAAAAATACTCCCTCATTTGGGCAGTATCATCACACTCAGCCATAGTGAGTTGATAAAACATCTAGACTCTACTGGGAAAATACTCCCTTATTTGGGCAGTGTCAGCATCTCATTATGCCATGCATCATATTGCAAAATACTGAAAGGACTACTATGCTATAGTCTGATCTGCACTAGCATGCTTGGATAACTGCTTTCATACTCCACAAATACCAAATGTGGAAAATCATCTATGTCATGTCTATATGGGGAGACAGACCATCACAGTAGTGGCCTTCCCATAATTACCCCACTAAACATTTTGCCTCTCTTTGGGCACGATATCATCATATATATCACATTTCGGAGAGCCGGTGACCAAACCCTCATAACCCTCCTAGCATAGCATCCCTAGGCATACGCCTATTTAAAACAAAAACCACAAGCCTCCTTGCTTGTATATAAAGTATTCTTTTACTTATTAGATGTCATGTCTGTTTATATCATCATCCTTGTATTTTGGTATTCTTATACCGAGGATAGGATTTCACTTCAACTTAGGGAGCATCATTCACAATGAATGATACCCATGTTCATATAAGTTTAGGGATCACCATTCTATATGGATGATTCCCATGTATTGATTTTATACTTATTAGACAATTTGTCTGTTTATCTAGGGCTAGAATACCTTCTAGTTCCCTATTCACTTGGAGTTTTCCTCAATTCTAACTTAATCATTTCATATGTATTTTGGTTGGATCATAAGGGTTTTCAATGGATTTAATACAAGTATTTACATTATACTTGTCAACATTTTCAGACATAAGATCATGTATTCAACATGTATTTCTCATGTAGATGCATTCATAAAATCCTCCTACCTTCATGTAGTGATCCATCTCTTCAGATCTTCCATCATCGTGACTAACGTATGTAATCTGTAAATCCATACATACTGTCAATATTTATATAATCTGAATAATACTATATTTTTTTATCCCATATATATTCTTTGTTTAATCTTGTCCTTTGATATAAAGGATCTAGATCTTTTGTCCTATCATGATCTATCTTCTCAAACAGTGTCTATCCTATTGATCCATAGATCTGATGGTTAGAATGATCTTCTAATCTTTTAGATCTAAGTATTTTCTATTCTAAGTCTGTGCATTCCTTTCTTTGATCTTGATCTTTCATAGATCCTTTGATCAACAATTTATACTTATTGATAAAGATCAAGGGCTTAGATCTTCTATCATCTAGTTCTTATTTGATCTAAGTTCAGTTATTTGATTATCCCTAAGGAGGATGATCTTAGTTCTCTTCCTTGAATCATATTTGATCAAGGGTTTAGATTTTCTATTCTATTTTATCTAAATTGCAAGCAATATATCATCAAAAAGTATTTATTTCTTTTATTGTTCTTGATCATTCAAGATCCCATAGATCTTGTTTGAACATCCTTACCTTACTTAAAATTTTTATTAGGATTAAATAATTTACTAACCTTTTATGCTTTTATTATTATTATTATTATTCAACTAGTTAATGTTTTATTGGTTGAAGGTAGCTTATTTCATCCTAAGTCTACATAGCTACTCTTATTTCCAATTCACTAAGGCTTACTAGCTGAATGGCTAAACACAAAGTGGTTACTTCAATCCTCGTGTAAGGAGTTTTTTAGACCTCACTAACATCAATAGAAGGTAAGGGCGTAGCGAGGCTCTGTTAGAAAACCCCCTTAACCACCATATTCAGCATTCACTAGAGTGACCTTAGCTCAACCTTTCATAAGGTTCCTATGAGAATTTTAACCTTAAGTACTCTTTCTAATTGATTTTAATTAAATCCATAAATATTTAAAATATCATTCATGGGGTTTATTATTCTCCTAGTTTGGACTAAGGATTTGATAATCCTTATATTGTCCCACTAACTATATATCCCTTACTAATATTAAGTCAAAGTCATTCACTCATCTTAATTGTCCATGAATATCTATATTCTATTAGTTTACATTTTTGGTGATTTATGCTCATTATATCATAATAACTACTTAATAATTGAATTTGTTAATAAAATTTGACAACAATTAAATAAAAAACTTTAAAGCAAAAATCCAATATAAGTTTAACAACCATTTATACTAACATCCTTCTTATAAATGTAACTTAACCTAGTGGAATAAAACTATACTTAAACTAGCATGATCCTAAGCTATGAAATACATGAAATTTTACTAATAATCTAATGGAATCATGTTAAAATCTCAAATTTAAACTAACATGACCCTAATGTAATTAAATCTACTAACTTAATAAAAAATTAATAACATTTAGAGCATAGCATGCTAAAATTTAAGAATTACACTATCATGCTTCCTAATTTATAACATAAATCACATTTACAATTATATTATAAAAAAAATAAAAATACAATTAAACTAATTAGATTAAGATTATTAGAAACTTTTACTTATGATTCAACCATTAGATCTTAGTTCTTTTCCTTTAGATCTACGGTTTTGATTACATTTAGGGCTTTTACTCCATTAAGATCCAAAGATCATATCCACTTGTTTTTGTCACATTTAATCCATGATCTAACTGGATTTCATTATAATCCCATTCATACAACCCATCCAAAGGGTCTGATCATGCTTGATCTCATTGATCAAGTGGGTCCCTTTGTATTTTTAGGGTTTTTCTACCATAAAGGGTAGATCTCTCAATTTATCTTAGATTTGTCAAGATAAATCATAGATATTACTTTATTTCAACATTATTTCATCATTAAATCAGATCCCTAAGATTTAATCATCTCAGATCTTGAAGATCACGAACATTGGAAGCTTATTTCCTAAAAACAGAAAGTTTCTTGATGATTTTTGTCAATTTTATAGTTTAAGAAGAAAATAGACATTACAAGATTTTCCATAGCTTATTTTCGATCTTAATTTGGAGTTTAAATGACTCCACAATTGACGAATGAAGTTCACACTCATTTTGAGGGTCAAGATTTGATCTAGGCCTAGCAGAATGGATGGTCCTAATTGTTTGAGAGAAGGGCGTCCAGTCGAGCGGAGCGGTCGCTGTGCTCCCATCACCAGGATGCACGCAGTAATGTGTTACCTTGGACCTGTGCTATCACGTAGACATTTTGTCCGGACGTCATCGCACACAAAGAGTACACACAAAGATGCTCCTGCATGGCACGTTTCCATGCGACGTCTTGCTACGGCATCCCAAGAGCCAGATCTTATAAAGAAGATCAAACAATCTGTTTTGGACCATCCAATCAATTCCCCTTCAATTAAGGGCTCAAAACTTGATTAAATTTCTTAAAAATTTACCCTAAGGTTTTGGAACCTTCTAGATCAATTGGACGGCTCAGATTTTCATCAAAGCCCTCCATCATATAGAAATGAAGGGTTCTTATCCTTACTTGATTTTTATAATTTTTAACCTAAACTTAATTTCAAAAAGATAAAAATTATATAAAATAACATGAAATAAGTATGGGAAGAGTTTCCACCTAGCTAATTTGAGAAAAATGTAGGTTTGTAGCCCAATTTTAAAGAAATATCTCGTTGATGATAAGATCGCCCGATAACTGCTTGTTTTACGATTTTTCGTTGATTGCACCGTTAGATCTTGAAATTTATTTAGGAGTTTTATAGATAAGGTATTATAGGACAATATGAATGGTGGTATTTGTGAGATTTGATTTGGAATAAAGTGCCTAATTGAATTTAGGTCTCTTTTTCCAATCTAGAGAGAGGAGAGAGAAAGTGAAAGAAGAGAGATTTTTGCGAGTTTTAGAAATTTGGGAATGAATCTAGATCTCGTTTTAAGGGAAGCAATATAATTTCTTGGGAATTTTAATGAACATTTTTGGAGGATTTTTTGGGGTGTATTTATAGATGTTTTCAAATTTTTCATAATTATTTGTAATAATTATTTTTCAATTCTTTTGAATATTAAATTAACATTGGATTCTCCACTACCACCTCCTTTTACACTATCACCTAGTAGTAATTTAACCACTTATTACATGTTTTCTGGCCGTTGTATTCATTTGTGGGCCCCACGGAGGTGTGAAAGGACCATTTTGCCCTTTTATGGAGAAAAATATGTTTTATTCTCTCGAACTCGGAATTGAGCATACTTAGTGGTGTTGGAATTTTATTTTTGATTAAATTCTAAATATTGAAGTCTTAGATCTCGGTTATGGTTAAAATTACCATTTTACCCTTTCATTCATAAGAATGGAGAAAATCAAGAATTTTTCATTTTAACTCGGAATTGAACGTACTTAGTGTCATTTCG
The DNA here is from genome assembly GCA_035236585.1 of Warburgia ugandensis. NCBI lineage: Eukaryota > Viridiplantae > Streptophyta > Magnoliopsida > Canellales > Canellaceae > Warburgia > Warburgia ugandensis. Next base: position 38,910,730 of record CP141130.1, on the reverse strand, counting down.
ATCAGTTTTTTGAGTACATTCATAATTCCTAAGTTTTAAATAATGTTTTAATCTCTATAAAAAGAGAATTTCCAATAACCTAATATTCCAGCCCAAAATTTCTAAAAATTCAAACTAAATTGATTTTCTCAATCAATTTACAAAAATTGGGTTATTACAAATTTTCTATTGATTAACCATATATAATTATTAAAAAATTAAGTGGGGTCACTAGTTAAAAAATATTGATCAGGAAGGTAGTATGATAAGATACATACCGTGGACTTTGTAGGAATGACTAATGCCTCCAGCCAAGCGATGTGATATGCAACTATCTGCACAATGGTTATTATAATTTTTCATTTCTAATGACAATGGTAGGTAGGAATTAGCATTCAAAGCCATGGTAATGGACACCCACTTAGTATGTAGTGGCATACTAATTTCGTGCAAAACGTTTGATTCATGCTCATAGCATGAACCAATTGCCACAATATTTTGATGGGAATCCAAGGCCAATAGGCATTGATCCACCTACAAATGAAATATACAATAGAGAGGTTGAGTTATATAATTATTACAAAAGGACAATGAAAATTTCTAGTTTTGCCTATGTATATACCTCTTGGGTGGGAATTTCCTTTTCGAGAGGAGACAGATGTCCTTTATTATCTTCTTCAATTGGGGAATTGCAACTCACATGTGATGGAGGTAAAGGGATGCTACAAGAATTATGAGCAGGGGATGAAGTAATAATCATCAAACCTCCCTTAGGCATCAGACTAAATATATCAGACTTTATTTTTGCAATGAGCTCATTGTAGGCCTCCTCATCATCTTGAAATTTAGGTATATGTCCTTTACCAAAGAATTTAGAAGGAACAACACCACAACCCATGCCCTTAATTAGACTAGGGTGGTCCTTCTTATTGCCCATAGCCTTATATAGGATGTCTTCATTGGTAGCAAAGCCGCTTAGAGTTCCTATAGTAGTGCTTTCTTGGGCAAGAATGTCTTGCAAAATTTAATTACAAAGACATGATCATGTCATCTAATTAATTGTATAAAATTTATAGGCTGGTGGAACCACTTACTATGCGAGAAACAATTTGTACAGTACTTTCATCTGAGAACTTGTTGCCAATATAGCCCACCGAATGCTCCATCTTCTAGAGAATGGAGCACTAATGGGTTCCATAATCCCCGCCTTTTTTGCTCTCAAGCGAAGACACTAGGTTAGAGAACAACATGTATATAACTATAGTAACATTAAATTGAATGGGAAAAATTCTTCCAGCTTCTTACTTCAATCTCTTCTAAATGAGCATAGCCCGACCTGGATAGGTCATACTGCATATTTGTTTCATGAACTTTCTTCCCCTTTCACTCTTTGCCTGCACATTTGCACATGCATGATCAAGTGCAATAATTGAATGTTACATGTAATTAAAAGAATGAAGCATTGTTTTTGCACATACCTCAAACTCAACAAAGCTGCGATTCTGTACAAATGCATTCCAAATCTCTTGGTTAATGACATCGGAGTAAATGGAAGGCACCATGTACAACTTTGATGGAACATTGACATTTGGAGCTATGTAATTGCGAACAAGTTTGTTCTTCCCTTTTCTCCATTTCTCACCAGACCCTTGTAAAGCATGCATCTTCTTATCATCCAACACATCAAAGGTAATCTGCAAATTGTATCCATCAAATTGCTATATTTGAAAAATAAGGTAAGTTATAATGTAAACAATACATTGAATCTTTTGTCGAGGATGGCACATGTCTCCAATCCTCAAATGTGATACGAACCATGCTTCTTACTGTAGAGCAAAGGAAACTGCTATAAGCAGGTGCACTCTCACCAATCTCATGCCCTCTACTATTGTATTGAACAGTTTCTTTAATTCCTTCAACATTCTCTTGCTAACCTTTTCCATTGTTGTTCACCCTTTGCCCTTTCTTTTTGGAGTAGTGCTCATGTTATCCTCTTGTTCATGGTCTTCAATGTGGCCATAATCTTCAGTGTGATGTTCTTCTCATTCCATCATTACTACAAAGAAGAATGCAATGACATTAGAATAATGACATACAATAAGTATGTAATTCATTTAAAGAAACCAAACCAACATGATATATGCAGCAAACAAACTAAAGGCAAATCAAATAAAACATGCATGAAAATACAAACTTTATAAAGATATTTTTAAAATTAAAGTTTCTTAAAACTAAACCTAAAAACTAATTTGCATGATTATAAGTACAGCAATGTTAACTTGCATGCTTCAAAGTAAGTCAGGATAGAAGTAAAGCAATGTTAACTTGCATTCATACATCCATATCATCTTTCATCAATGAGATGTTCAATATATAGAACAAGACAGGTATCTATAGCCATAAAAAAAGGGCCATCTGATGCACGAAGCTTCTGCAATATGCTAGGTTCAGGGAAGGGGGACCACATAGGGTCTATAGTATGCAATCTTACCTTGCATGTTTACAAGAGGTTGTTTCAACGCCTCAAACCCATGACCTCTAGCTCATAAGGCAATAACTCAACCATTACACCAAGGCTCTCCTTATAACTATGGCCATAAGAGCTTAAAAGAATATAGAAAGCAACAGTGGTGAGTGGACTCTCTTAGACAAGCTATCAGGTAGATGAATTATAATCCACCTAGCCTTTATGAGATTTTATGCCATAGAAGAACCCATAATCTTGAGACCCAGAGAACCCACGTGTCTTATAAACCGTGTGGCAAGAGCCAAAAGCAAGTATCTAAAGCAATAATATATCAAAATACTCATTATCATCATCATCATCAAGACCTTATCTTGATTGAGAGTTAGCCACATGAATCTTGTTCCTCTATTCCCTGATATTAAGTATCATAGCTTCTTTTAGTCCCAAAGTTTTTAAATATTTTCCCACCACTTCTATCCACATTCTTTTAGGCCTTCCCTTTGCTTTTTTATGGGAACTTCCTGGTTATAAACTTTACTAGTACTCCACTCCCACTACTCTCCTTACTGAGATTGCATCTCATCATGATACTAAAGACAAAAATAGTATAGATGTTTTGAAGCTTACTGCAATCATAAATGTTATTCGCAGCAGGAGCAAGAAGTATCTAAACATATAATAGATCAAAATATTAAGGGAAAAAAAAATGCTCAGATGTTTAAAAGCTTACTGCCATCATTCTGAAGGTAGAATGATATAAAAAATTAGAATTCAACCACAACCTCAACCTACAATAGAAATGAACATGTATTATGACTATTATATAGGAATCAAAGTTGGCTCAACTAGCAGATAAAGTATATTTCTATTTACATTACTCAATGCATCATTTCAAGTAGACATTTTAATCATTCAATATAGGAATATCATTCTTACACAAATTTAATTTTTGTTAGACCCCTTATGCATCCATCTTCGTTCACTCTACATCTATGATCAATAAGAACCCTAGGAACAAAACTTACAACCAAAATCCAAAAATTTGCAAAGTTAAATAATAAATCAAGTGAGTTAAATAATTAGGATAGGTCCTTGCACATTTATGGTACCAAAAGGAGTAGGAACATGAAAGAGAAAGAAACGTAGGTGGCTTTCCAAATAGAACTTGGGTTACACACAACATTCAATTTACTACAATATATGATAGGAGCTATGAGTTCTTGGGACTAAACAAGAACATGGGCCTAAGCTTCAGAAACAATATTATAAAATGTCATGGAAATAGTATGAAATGGGAGATGATAGAGACATTATGGCACTACCTCTTACTTTTAGAACTTTCTGGTTGGGGATGTAAAATGCTGTCAACAAGCCATCGAAAGCCAATGAAAGAGATTCTTAGCAAAGGGAGGATCCCCTTTGACCAAGGCATCTCCACTCATATCTTTTCTCATAAGCAAAACATATAGCCTCTTGTAAAGGGGTTTTGATGTTATTCCTAATGACTTAAATTCTTTCAACTCACTAGTAGCCAAATAACATTTTCTTAATGTGGCCGAGGTACATCAATAATAAAGGTTTAAACCTTGTGACATTGCAAAAGATATCTACTATTTCCAAGATACTTCTTGGCTGATTCAACTAATTCGTTCAATCAAAGGTTGTTCTTAGTTTCAGACAACTAAAACATATAGTCTTAAAGGGTATCATGGACCAAAGTTGACTAATCAAACCCCATTGAGGTAATCAAACATATATATATATATATATTAACTCTAGACCTACCAAACATAACTACCAAAATGGCTATTTATAGGAACAAAAAAGTGACCATGAATCCATCCTGAGGAAATCAAAACTCCAATAGAAATACCAACCATAATTACCACAAAATTATCTGCAAGAACAAAATAGATGGACTAAGGACACCCAAGACCTAAAAGCATCCTTAGTACAATTTATAATGATTTAAAAATTGAACAGTGTATACATTCCATTCTTAATAAAATGACCATGAGACTACTTGTCATAGAAGCAGAGGCAGAAAATTCACAAAACCTTATAGCACAAAAGAATGCAACTAGAAATAAACAAGATGGCACACAAAAGACATGGTAAAATTTTCCAATGCAGTAACATGGAAAAAATGTTGAAAAGGAAGACTGATTTAAGAGTAAGTAAATTACCTTTGGTTGTCTCACTAGAGCTTTCACAAGAAATTTGGTTGGCAGAAAAAGAGAAGGAAGATGAGGAAATTTTGGTGGAAAATGATGATGGGTATTTGAAGAAGTTGGAAAGTTGAGGATGGAAGGTTGAGTGAAGTGCAATTGATGAAGGGCTTCTTGGGCTTGAAAGTAAAGAAATTGAGTGTGTCTTGAGAAAGGAGGTTCCTAGTGTTGTTGCCATTTTATTTCTTATTCCGATAGTAACAAAGTGATATAGGAAGATTGAGAATAGAGGAATGTTCAAAAGATGTACACTTTAACAAGGTAGGAGGAGATACAAAGTTTTGTGACATATCAATTGACGATTTCAGTATGCATAACGGATTGACAATGGTAATATTCTTGGTCCCTTGTCCTAGTTACTACGCTAATGCCTCTAGTAAATGTGCATTTTTCTAGTAAACGTATATCATGTGATTGAATAAAACAAGAAAACCATCCTCATTTCATGATTCTAAGCTATGACTGTATTTTCAGTATCATGGAAACCAAATGTGATAACAAGTGAGACTCTTCTTAAAGATGGCAGATAGCTAAATTTCATTGTTTCAAACCGACAGTGCTGATTCATGCATTTGGGTTCATCCCACTTCAATCATATAAAAGCACAGAATCTAGTGTTTCTACATGAACATGAGCATGGAATTGCAAAAATCCTCAGGGAACATCGAATTCAGTGCTTTTTACAATGTTGAAGGATTTAAGCAGTGTCGGGATATAAACCATGGAACAATGCTAGGGACGTATAGTCATTGCATAAAATCCTAAAAAATAAGGTTCATGAATAAATAAAGAAAATGAAAAGGAGAGAAGAAATTTTCCACAAATAACCAATCAAGAAAGGCAGTGATCTGTTACATGAGCAGGGAACCCCTAATTTTTTCTTGATTTTCAGTAAGTAGAGGAGAATACAGTAACCGTGCTCTTTTTTATTCAAACCCTAGAGTTTTCTACAAGAAAATCAATGAAGCTAGGGTTTTCTTACAGACATGGTGGATTTTGTTAAAGAACCAAGAATCAATCTGGAGAGAGATTGCAAAAGGGAGGGAGAGAAAGAGAGGGGTGATGACTACAAGGGAAAGAGGGGAAATCCTCACAATCAGGCGGAAGGGAAAACCCAGGAAAAAATGAAAAAATTGGACACTTATTTGAGAAGAAATAATACATGTGCTTGTAGTGTTGTGTGCTTACTAATAAATGTTAGAATGGCACAAAGAAGTTATTTAGTGTAATGGACCTTAAAAGTGTACACTTTTAAAGTTGTTTTAGTTATAGACGAATTTAAAAGTGTACACTTTTCAAGTCATTTATTGATAACCAACTTTAAAAGTAACAATCTCTTAGTGGCAAAAATGCACTCCACACTAAGTCTGATCACATAGCTAGTTTGCTAATGGACATTCATAAGATTTCTTAAGGGTTGAACTTCTTAATTTTAAATGACTACATGTATTTGATTGGCACTAAGCTTCTAAAGTTTACTTGCACCACAAAATAGGGTAAAACCACTCCTATAGAACTAAAAATATGTGATAACCAAAGAAGTGCAGAAATTATAGTAATAAAAGAACTTTAAGCCAAATAAGATGATTAAATTAATTATGAGGTGAGAAGTGTGTGTCGTATGTGTGTGTGTGTGTGTGTGTGTGTGTGAGAGAGAGAGAGAGAGAGAGAGAGAGAGAGAGAGAGAGAGAGAGAGAGAGAGAGCTTAATTCTTATACTAAAGCTTACTTGACACCAATTTTACATTCTTTAAACTTTTGTAAATTATTATTTAAAAATCAAAGATGTTACATAATGATTACTGTAAATTTGGTAGGTCATTTTTGGTACTAAATTTGATTGTACATAAAGAATTCATTTAGTGTAAACAACTTTAAACTTTTAAAGGCGTTTTAGTGGTAAATGACTTTAAAAGTGCATACTTTCAAGTCGTTTACTGGTAAACTACTTTAAAAGTAACATCCTCTTAGTGGCAAAGATGCTCCCCACACTGAGCCTGATCACATAGCTAAGTTGCTAATGGTCATTCATTAGATTTTTTAAGGGTTGAACTTCTTAATTTTAAATGACTATATGTATTTGACTGACTCTAAGCTTCCAAAGTTTACTTATGCGACAAAATAAGGTAGAAATACTCTTATAAAACTAAAAATATGTGATAACCAAAGAAGTACAAAAACTGTAGTAATAAAAGAACTTTAAGCAAAATAAGATGATTAAATTAATTATGATGTGGGAATGTGTGTCTTAGCTTAAATTTCCTTGTCCATTTCATGAGCTAGGAAGTGTGTGTGTGTGTGTGTGTGTGTGTGTGTGAGAGAGAGAGAGAGAGAGAGAGAGAGAGAGAGAGAGAGAGAGAGAGAGAGAGAGAGAGAGAGAGAGAGAGAGAGAGAGAAGCTTACTTGACATCGATTTCACATTCTTCAAACTTTTGTAAATTCTTATTTAAAAATCAAAGATGTTGCATAATGATTACTGTAAATTTGGGGGATCATTTTTTGTGCTAAATTTGATTGTTCACAAAGAAGTAGTTAGTGTAAACTTTTAAAGTCGTTTTAGTGATAAATGATGTTAAAAGTGCACACTTTCAAGTCATTTACTGATAAACAACTTTAAAAGTAAAATCCTCTTAGTGGCAAAGATGCACCCCATACTGAGTCTGATCACATAGCTAGGTTGCAAATGGTCATTCATAATATTTCTTAAGGGTTGAACTTCTTAGTTTTAATTGACTATATGTATTTGATTGACACTAAGCTTCCAAAGTTTACTTGTACACAAAATAAGGTAGAAACACTCATATATATAGAACTAAAAATATGTGATAACCAAAGAAGTACAAAAACTATAGTAATAAAAGAACTTTAAGTAAAATAAGATCATTAAATTAATTATGAGATGGGAATGTGTGTGTGTGTGTGTGTGTGTGTGTGTTAGCTTAAATTTTCCTATCCATTTCACGAGCCTGAAGGAGTTTGGTTCTTATATTAAAGCTTACTTGACACAGATTTCGTATAATTCAAACTTTTGTAAATTTTTATTTAAAAATCAAAGATGTTACATAATGATTACTGTAAATTTGGTAGGTCATTTTTTGTGCTAAAATTGATTATACATAAAGAAGTCGTTTAGTGTAAATGACTTTAAAAGTGTATATTTGTATTTGATTGACACTTAGCTTCCAAAGTTTACATGTGCCAAAAAATAAGGTAGAAACACTCCTATAGAATTGAAAATATTTGATAACCCAAGAAGTACAAAAAATGTAGTAATAAAGGAACTTTAAGAAAAATAAGATGATTAAATTAATTATGAGGTGGGAATGTGTGTGTGCGTGTGTGTTAGCTTAAAATTCTCTATCCATTTCTTGACCTAGAAAGTGTGTGTGTGTGTGTGTGTGTGTGTGAGAGAGAGAGAGAGAGAGAGAGAGAGAGAGAGAGAGAGAGAGAGAGAGAGAGAGAGAGAGGGAGAGAGAGAGAGAGCATGGTTCTTATATTAAAGCTTACTTGACACTAATTTCACGTAATTCAAACATTTGTAAATTGTTATTTAAAAATCAAAGAATTTACATAATGATTATTATAAATTTGGTAGGTCATTTTTGGTGTTAAATTTGATTGCACATAAGGAAGTCGTTTAGTGTAAACAACTTTAAAAGTGTACACTTTTAAAGTCATTTTAGTGATGAACGACTTTAAAAGTGTATAATTCTCAAGTCATTTACTAATAAATGACTTTAAAAGTAGCATCTTTTAAAGTTGTTCATTATAAACAACTTTAAAAATTATTTTTTATTCAATATATATATACCCTTTGTGTTAGTACTTTATAATATCTAACAATTAATACACAATGAAATAGATTTTTTATGATAGTCAACATCAGATTCATGCATTCTTTGTACACATATAGCTCACTTATCATTCCATATAGCTTATGACGAAAGAGCTAATAATTATAAATATGGAATTATATATATATATATATTGCAACTAACTAATATACATTCCACATACCTCCAACTACATATTGTTTCCAAACCCAAGCACCATCCTCACCATTGTCATGCACATAATCCTAACTCTCACCAAGTACTATTTTGATTGATGGAATTGTTTTGGTAATAGAAGGGTAATTTATTTCAGTATCTCCTACATTGTCTTCATCATAAAAATCCCTTAGATAGGATTGTAAAATAGTTGACCATCTCTTATCATGTTTATCTTGCACATAAAATACATGTTTTGCTTAAGATGTCAAAATAAATTGATCACTTTATAGTTGATCCTATTGAGGTCAACCATTGTCAATCTAAGGGCATCAATTTTGATGCTACCTTTGTTGTGTTCCACCCAATTGCACTTAAAAACAATGATAGTTCTGAAAGTGTAATCCAAGGCCCAAATCTCTCTTGTAACCACTTAATAAATATCATCCACACTATTGACTTGTTATCCTTTGAATTGAAAAAGAATGTAGCATTGAAAACTAAGTTAACTCCACTATTCCATTGTAGTCTTGAGTTATCATGGTCTTTCGTATAAAAGCAATACTCATTGAAGGCATATCTTGCATATTTTATCACTTCTGGTCGTGGTCTTATAACCATCCAGCCCAAGGTTTTTGATATACTGTTGCTTGCTACTTCTCACTGATCTTGAATCTGTGTATTAAGTAAGCTTAAGTAAGATTAATATATATATATATACATAATGTAGTTTTTTAATTAATATTAAGTGAGAGTTCTTTCATTTTACCTTCTTATGCAGCCAATTATTGAAAGTACAAAATGCTTAAATTGTAATTGCTTATGTTTCTTTGCGTAACTTGAATTTTTTGCCTTGAGTACATCATGTTGTCACTACATACAACACAAATTAATAGAGTAATCAAAGAAAATGTGATTAACCATCAACAATTAAATTTTACATAAGTGCATGCATGATCAACTTACTCAATGTATGGTTGGAGTTCATCAGCATTTTGCAACAATAAAAATGAGCTTGGTCTCATTCTTTATAGTCAATGGTCAATACACAACCACTCAATAGAGGTTCTCCAACCTTAGGATCATGAAACGAAACTGATTATTTCTTTCTTGGGATTCCAATGGCATCCACTCCTGCTAGGTACTCTATGCAAAACTCCTGTGCTTCCTCTACAATATAACATTCAGCTATACACCCCTCTGGCCAGTTGTGATTACGTACATACCCTTTTAAAATTTTCATGTACCTCTCTAACAGATATATCCATCGCAAGTAAACTGGCCCATAGAGTCTGGCCTCATCAATGAGGTGCACTGTAAAGTGTACCATGATGTCAAAGAAGGATGGTGGAAAGATCATCTCAAGCTTACATAAAGTTATCACTAGATCTTGAATATCTTATAATTTTGAAACATCCAATACCTTCTTGCACAATGCATTAAAGAAGTAGCAGAATTTTATAATAGCTCTCCTAACTTTGTCTAGTAACACCGAACGTATCACTACTGGCAGTAGTTGCTGCATCAATGCATGGCAATCATGGGACTTCATCCCCAACAATTTCAGCTCTTCTATGGAGACAATGTTTTTAATGTTTGAAGAGTAGTCGTCTAAGAGGGTCAACTCGAATAGGGTTTTACACATTATTCTCCTCTCCTCTCTATCGAGTGTATAATTTTCCTTAGGCAAGTATGTTCCTTGACTGCCCCTATCCTCTAGGTGCAATCTCCTCTCCAAACTCATGTTCATAAGATCCATTAGAGCTACAAGTCCATGCTTTGTGTATTCTTGGGATATTAAGCAAGGTACCATTCAAGCTTTCACACACATTCTTCTCAATGTGGATGACATCAAGCATATGGCGTAGATGCAGTGAATTCCTATATGCTAGATGAAAGAATATTGATTTCTTCTTCCAACAACTTCTATAATTACTTTGACCTGAATGTTACATGATTTCTTCTTTCCCCACAAGACATTAATGTTTTCACCGTGCTCCAATACTTGTCATCCTATCAACATCTTTGGAGGTGTCCTTGTCTCTACACTCCCATTAAAATCTCTCTTTTTAAAATGATATGGATGGTCTCCGCGCAACCAACTTTTGTGCCCAAGGAATGCCATTTTCCTACCATGTTTAAGTCAGATAGCACATGTTTGATCACTACGAATAGTACAAGCATTGTATCCCTTCACATGCATCCAGACAAATTAGCATACACAGGGAAGTCACTTATTGTCCACAATAGTATAGCCTTTAGGGTGAATGACCCTTTCCTGTATGCGTTGTATGCTTCCATGCCTACATCCCATAATGTCTCAAGATCATTGATCAAGAGAGACAAGTACACATCAATGTCAATTCCTGGCTGCTTTGGACCCTATATCAACATAGTTAGCATCATGAACTTCCTCTTCATGTATAGAGATGGTCGGAGGTTGTAACAAACTAATATAACGGGCCAACAACTATACCTACTGTCATAGAACCATGAGGATTAATCCCATTTGCAAATAATACAAGGCATAGGTTTCTGGGTTCTTCACCAAAATTAGGCCACATGAAGTCTATGTAGTTTCATACTGGGCTATTTATTGGATGGCGTGAAAAGCTATTCGTTACTCTATCCTTGGCACGCCACACCAATTTCCTCACTATTTTTATTATACAGAACATTCTTTTAAACATTGGAATAGGGTAAAAGCACCAAAGAACCTTTGCAGGAATGCCTATAACTATCTTAGTTGAATTCTTCTTTAACTTCTATCTTGGTTGTCCATAAGTTGCGCATGTAGTTTTATCATTATGCTCCTTCTTATGCAAGATGCACTCATTGGGACACACATATATCTTCTCATACTTCAATACTAGTGCAGCCAAGGTTTTCTTTGCCTCCCATTTGGACCTCGCAAATTTATTATCCTTCTATAGCATCTTACCCACTACTTTTAAGAATTCTGTAAAACCTTGATCTAGAAAACCAAATCTTGATTTCACATTGTAAATTTCTACCATGGTGGATAACTTGGTATAATCTTTACACTCAGGGTACAATGGCTCACCAACTTCCATATGCATCTCAAAACATTGGTACAATTGTACTATCTTCAACACTTCCTATAGTGTCATATCTTTAGGCCTTGTCGAGGGCCATGCGAAAACTTTTCTCCATGCCAAATCCATGGGTGGTAGCATTCATTGATTCCATTGAACCATAAGTGTTCTTTCAACACTACTACAATTACTTTTTTCAAGTTTCTATATTTTGAACATGTACAACACATGCGACTACAATTAATACCTACCCTAAGTGTGAACTTTATGAAATCTTATGTTCCCTCCTCATATTCTTTTGATGTTCTTGTCATAGTCATCCAAACATATTTGTCCATTATCACAAGAAATTGAAGCAAATATGTGTGGAGACATGTTAGACATGAAAAGATTAGGTTAGGCATTTTACCAAACACTAGGTATACAAGAATTAGAAGTATATGACATAACTATATTTCATGAAAATTTTCAATTAACAATGAAAAAAATAGCAAAATATGACAGACACATTCAAGAAGAAAATTAACTTTAAAAAGGAAAATTTCTAATCCATAACCTTGTAAAAATTCTTCAAATATGCATAATACATATAAGACAAATAAAGAGATACTAACCAGCACTCAAAAATCGATATCAACTAGGAATTTGTGAATGTAGTTCCAATTCACTAGTATGATTTTTTTCAACATAGTGAAATAGAAATCTAGCTTAGTTTTAGTGCATAGATAATAAACACAAACTGAAAAAGGAATGGTAGAACTCAATGAAATAATTCTTAAAGCAGACGTACAATTGAAGTCGTTTGTTGTTAATAGCTTTAAAAGTCCATACTTTTTTTAAGTGGTTTATAGAAAAATGACTTTAAAAGTCTTCACTTTTAAAGTATGGACTTTTAAAGTTGTTTATAGAAAATAGCTTCAAAAATCTTTATATTTTCACATTAAATATATTTATTTACTTTTTGTCCATTACAATATCTTAGATAAATATACAAGGAAACTGATTTTACAAACATAAACATATATAAGATATATATACATAAACAAACACTTCAACAATGATATCAAATTTTTATTTGATTACATCCAATGTTACATATATCAAATGTAACATATTATTACATCTTATTACTACAAGATCAAATAGCAAATATGCTCTTTTTCATCAAAATCTAGCCTAGTATTCAGGTAACACCCATTTATGGAGAGAGAGAGAGAGAGAGAGAGAGAGAGAGTACGCTTCACTTTTCTCTGCCAAAAGTGATGGTATAACCACCACTCATCAAATCCTAATTTTGGGTGAGAACCACAAATTGTAATGTTCTCCTTTTCTTCAATATTAAGGGTTAGAGAGAGAATTAGTTATCATTTGCAATGAAATCATATGATTTTCATGAAATTAGGATGATCTAACTAACTTCTTATCCCCATCATCTAGAGTGAGAAAACCTCCATGATTTGCAAAATAAAAACAGAGAGAGTTAGTAGCAAGAAAGCAATTTGTCGTCAAAAGAAGTTATGGTTTACTTATAATTTTTTTCGTGACACAAATAGTCAACATGTCCAAAATGGAAAGCAAGAAGGGAAAAAGAGAGAAGCATAAGGACCAAGGAGGGAGCCGTCACGCCACCCGAGAGATGGAGAGGATACAATAAAAAATGATATGTGGTAGGCTATTTATAAATGAACAAGGACTTTAGAAGTCATTTAGTACTGAAGGACTTTAGAAGTTGTTTAGTACTAAACGACTTTAAAAGCATACCCTTGAATATATTTTTAAAGTTGTTTCACTCAAGCAACTTCAAACCGGATGATCTTTTAAAGTCATTTATAATTAAACAACTTCAAAAGTTATTTACATTTGAAGTCATTTACTATCAAATGACTTTAAAAGTCCATTCCCGAGTAATGTAATCTTCCTGCCAAATTTATTAGCATACTTTTGAAGTTGTTTACAATAAATGACTTCAAAATTGGTTGACTTTTAAAGTTGTTTAGGTCTAAATGACTTTAAAAGTTATCAACATTTGAAGTTGTTTAGAGACAAATGACTTTAAAAGTCCATCCCCGCTTAATATAATTTTCTCACCAAATTTATTGGCATACTTTTGAAGTTGCTTACAATAAACAACATAAAAAAATTTGTTGACTTTTAAAGTTGTTTATGTATAAATGACCTTAAAATTCATCCATTTAAGAAGTCGTTAAATTCTAAAAGACTTTAAAAGTCCTTCCCATGAAAAATTCCCTCTTCACAGTAGTCTTTTTAATTTGTTTATAGTTAAATGACTTCTTCAGTCTATTTTTTAAAGTTGTTTATTTCTAACTGACTTGTAAAATATTTACAAAGTCGACACTGAAATAAGCGACTTCCTTATGATGACTTTAAAACCCTTATGTGTAGTAGTGTATGCAATTTAATTTCCTAATTCGACCAAATCAATACCTCTCTTTGGTTGAAGTTAAGCACTCTAAATAAGATCCATCCAACATACAAATTTGTGAGATTCCTTATGGTATTGACCTCTCTTGCGTGCTAATCTTATATTGATTCATGCACTTGTGAGTAATTTTAAAGCTACACCATGTTTTTGGCACCGTTGCCAAGGAATCACAATGGATTTGTGGTTGAATCTTTATTTAAATTGTTTATCTTTAGTCATAGTCTTAGGTTGCATTAGATTAGGATTTTTGCATTGCATTTGCACAATCTACTAAATCCTCATAAATTCATCTATCTTACTTGTTTTGTGCGAGGGGAATTTGACAAAGGAGTGGCAGTGATCCTGAGGGCCAAAGTTTAGTCAAATTTGATTGCTTTCTTAGATTAGGGTTTCTCCTTTTGAGTGAACTTGTAGTGAGACCCATTGTAACTTGCAATTTCTTTATTCAATTTTAAATATGTTGTATTAATATTGGGAAAGTGTGGGATGTGGAGGTCTACATTTGATCTTCATTAGAAACATCATTGTAAGCCTTCTTCAATCTCTTTTACTTTTCTAGTGTAATTTGCAACTTGGTTGGTGGAGTAATTCATATAGTTTAGGGTCACTCATCTTATTTGTTGCTTCTTATTTATGGTTTTTGTATGAGATTGCACCTATCTAGCCCTTAGCTAGAGTGCATATAAGTTGCATTAGTTAACTTCCTTGTACTTGCGCTACATGTTTATTGCTTTATAGTGGATGGAGCAGAATGTTAGTAAGGGTCCCACTGAAACCCTCATAAGAGAAGGACTAGATTTCATCACTAGATCCTTGTCCCACCAAGGAAATCAAATCAATTCTTTGTATGCTTGTGATCGCAGCTATTAATTTGAATTTTAATTTAAGTTGCACGAGACCTAGGGCTTTGAGCTCATATGACCCTTTTCAAAAGAGGAGATCTATTGTCACTATAATGGCTCTTGAACTTTATGTTATAATGGGTATCCAAAATCCAAGTAATTTTCCCACGTCTTTTGTTGATGGTTGTAGTGATCTATATGCCTTCTTCCATTAGAATTGTATTAATTACCTTGGGCAGGACCTAACTCATAAGCAATAGCCAAGTCTAGCTTAAAGGAGGATCTGTTTAGCTTTAGGTTAAAAGCTACAACCTCACAGATTAATAAAGATCAAGATGACATCTTGCTAGCATTAGGAATTGTTAACTTGCATAGCATATAGAGTTAGGTGTCCTTTACAATTAGGTGGCATCATTTAGTTAGGTTTTATTATAGTGCATGCAAGGACATCAATCTCAGAATGCTGAATTAGTATCATTAAATCTTAAGATTGAACTTACTCATAGGCAAGGGTTAAGAAATCAAATTCTTGATACCCTGGCAAACCCATCAGTTGAAGTCAAGCATAAGTATATTAGACATTTCTATGCACCACTACAATTAAATACTCCCTCAGGCATCACTTTACCACCCACCAATACAGACCATTTTGAATTTAAACCTAAAGGCATTCAGTTCATGATAGGGAGGATCCATACCTACATATCAAGGAGTTCCTTGATATTTGTTCCAAATATTAAAATGTTTGGATGATTCTATTAGACTTAGGTTGTTTCCCTTTTCATTAAAAGATAAGGCTAAATCATGCCTAAATTCCTTAAAGGTCAGTTCCATTGCCACATGAAACCCGTTGTCTAAGAAGTTTCTATACAAATTCTTTCCTGCCATTAAGACAAGCCTTTCAAAAGGAGATCATTAATCTCTAGTAAAAAGATGATGAGCAATATTATGAATGTGAGGAAAGGTGGAATGAATTGCTACAAAAGTTCCCTTACCATGAATTTGAAAAATGGGAGCAGGTTCTATACTTCTATAAGCCATTAACGCCTCAAAATAGATAAATGATAGATGCAGCTAATGGAAGGGCTCTCATGCTAAAAATTGAAATTGAGGATTGTGATTTTTTTCAAACTTTAGCTACTAATTCCCAAAAATGGGACTATTCCTATAGGAGAGAGAGAAATACCCAGCCTCAAAGGAAAGGAGGCATGTATGAAGTAGAAGTGACCTCAAATTTGTCATATAAGCTCAATTCATTGACTAAAAGAATGGGTAAGCTTGAATACTTGTCTTGAAAATTTGACAACTTGAGCATATGTTCCAAGCCTTCATGGCTGAGAATACACACATAAAACCTCAACAAGAGGTTTGTTCTATTTGTTCTAGCTGTACACATTTAACTATGGCCTGTTTATCTAAACAAGTGTACCCTAAATATGTTTTAGAACAAGCAAATGCTCTTGGTGTATTTTGTAACCCTAGCAACAATCCATACACTGAGACCTATAATCTATGATGGTTAGGCATTCCAATTTGTCATGGTCTAAAAATAATAACCAGGGAGTTACATCTATGAACCCCCTGCTTAGAACTTTCTTAGAATTTTGGCTTTCCAATAGCCACCTAGTTTTTAATTTCCTTAACAACCAAAGCAACCATCATGGTCAAAGAACAATTACTAGGGAGGATAATCTATGAACCCTCCTTTTCAAAACTTCAGTTCCCCCACTACCACCTGGTTTTCAATTCCCGCAACAACCAAAGAAACCAACCTTTGAGGAAACTATGCAATCATTTATGGAGAACTTGGAAACACCATGATGAAACTCGACAAGCCATCATTGATCATTAATAGAGATCCAATGTCAATTCTAAAGCCATTTCCAAATTAGAAATACAAATTGGCTAATTGTTGGTTGCTTGAATTGATAGAGAAAATGGATAGTTTCCAAGTCTACCAATTCTAAACCGTAAGGGCTAATTTGAATTAGGGTCATCTTCAAATTTACAAAGACTACACGAATAAGAAAAATATATCTCTACCATTAGGAGTGGCCTTCAGGTTAATAATAAAGTATGGTAGACTAAGGAAACCATAGAGGAGATCGAACCAACTAAAATAAAGGAGAATGAGACTAGATAGAAATCTCCTACTACACCTGAGCCTATAGTGGATTTACCTTATGTGCCTAAAGCCCCACTCCTTCAATTACTCAACAAGATTAAGAAAGGTGCAAATTTCAGTGAGATAATGGATGTGTTCAAGCATGTGTAAATTAATATCCCATTACGCAGTGTTATTAAGGATATTCCTACTTGAGCCAAGTTTCTTAAAGATCTCTACACTGCAAAGTGAAAACTTAATCTGCAAAAGAAATCCTTCCTCGTCGAGTAGGTGTACTCTTTGATGCTACACCAGACTCCTCCTAAGTTTAGAGATCTTGGGTGTCCTACCATTTCTTGTGTAATTGGAATAATATCGTAGATACAGCACTACATGACTAGGGGCTAGTGTAAATTTGTTGCCATATTCTATCTATGAACAACTAGGGCTTGGTTATCCCAAACCAACCAATACCACTTTGTAGGTAGTAGATATATCAGTTAAGATTCCACATGGTATGGTCGAATATACTTTAGTATAAGTGGACCAATATTACTTTCCTATAGATTTTATTGTCCTAGATACCTAGCCTATGTCAGACTCCAGAAGTCAGATTCCATTAATTCTTGGATGTCCATTTCTAGCCATGCTCAATGCCATCATCAATTATTGAAATGGTATGATGAAACTATCCTTAGGCAATATCAAAGTTAAGCTTAATGTTTGCAATACTAACCATCAGCATCTAGATCTAGATGATTCCTGTGTAGTAAATTAAAGGTCTACTTCAAGATGTTAGTACACCATCATCTATCCTAAACCTACCTCAGACCTATCTAACATATTTTAACTATGATTTTGATATAGACAAATGCATTGAAGAGGTAAATAATCTTTTGGATGCTGCTCCTATATTGGATACCTCTAAATGGGGACCTCATGTGGAACCACTTCCTCCATTAGAATCCATACCTGTCCCATCTATAGAAAAACCACCCACCATAGTCCTTAAACCTTTACCTAAAAATATAAAGTACTCCTAATTAGGACCTAATGAAATATGCATGTCATCATAGCATCAGATCTAGATGAATAATAGGAAGGTAAGCTTTTTGATGTTCTAAGAGAACATAAAACTACTCTAGAGTGGACCATAGAAGATATTAAGGGAATTAGCCCTATTGTGTGCATCCGTAGAATACACCTAGAAGAAATGCTAAACCATCTTGGGGGACAGAGGAGATTAAATCCTAATATGAAGGAGGTAGTGAGAGATGAAGCACTTGAACTCCTAGATGTTGATGTCATCTACCCCACATTTGATAGTACTTGGGTCAGCCTAGTTTAGGTTGTTCCCAAGAAATTCAAAGTCATGGTAATCCAAAGTGAGGATAGTGAGCTAGACCCACTCGTATGACCATCGAGTGGTCAGTTTGTTTAAACTATCAACCGTCATATGCCTTTTAGACTTTGTAATGCCTTAACTACTTTTCAAAGGTGTATGTTGTGCATATTTTCAAACATGGTAGAGAGATTCCCAAAGGTGCTTATGGATAATTTCTTAGTATTTGATTCTTCTTTTGATGAATGCATGCACCATTTAAAACTTGTCCTTTCTAGGTGTCAAGAAAAGAACTTGGTATTAAATTGGAAAAAATATCATTTTATGGTTCAAAATGGTATTGTTTTAAGCCACATTATTTCACATAATGGTATAAAAGTGGATAAAGAAAAAGTGGACTTAATCTTTAACCTTCCTCCTTTAAGGATAGTGAAGAAAATCAGCTCATTTTTAGGTCATGATAGTTTTGGTAGATGATTCATCAAAGATTTTAGTAAAATTGCTAAGCCCCTATGTAATTTACGTACAAATGTGTTGGGCCAGCATATTGACAAACTTCCCCATATGATATATTATGCTAGCATGACACTCAACAATGCCTAACTCAATTATTCAACTATAGAAAAAGAGTTGTTAGTAGTGATTTTTTCCCTAGATAAGTTTAGGTCTTACTTGCAAGGATCTAAGTTTATAGTATACTCAAATCATGCAACACTTAAATATCTTCTTTCAAAGAAAGATGCTAAACTTAGGTTGATTCGATGGATAATATTCCTAAAAGAAATTGATCTAACATTTTGGGATGAAAAGGTTCTAAAAATGTCATAATCGACAACTTATCCAGGCTAGTTGTGGAGTCCACTAGCAAGAATGTGCTTATAACAGAGACATTTTCTAATGAGCAATTGTAGCATATTTCCCAATTACCTTTGTATGCTGATATAGTAAATTACCTTGTCATAGGTCAAATGCCCACTCATTGGTCAAAACAAGATAGGAAAGGTTTATTACTAAGATTCAACACTTTACTTCGGATGATCTAGACTTGTTTAAGTACTATTCTAATTAGGTCATTAGGAGATGTATACCAGATAATGAACACCATAAAATCATTTCCTTTTATCATGACCATGCATGTAGGGTCCATTTAGTTCTAAAATGACAATTGTAAGGATTTTATAGTAAGGTTCTGATTGGTTTACCATTTTCAAGATTCACATGCTTACTGCCTAGCATGTGCTAGATGTCAACAATTAGGGAGCATAAGAAAAAGGAATATGATGCCCTGAAACCCCATTTTAATAATTGAGACTTTTAATGTGTGGGTCATTGATTTTATGGACCTTTTCCTAATTCCTTTGGTTATTTGTACATCTTTGTGGGGGTAGACTATGTTTCAAAATGGGTAGAAGTCATACCATGTAAGGTTAATGACCATAGGGTGGTGGTCAAGTTCTTAAAAGAAAATATGTTTGCACATTTCGATATACCTAGGGCCATAATTAGTGATGGGGGTAAACATTTTGCAATAGAGTGTTTGAAAATTTAATGAAGAAATATGGTGTTACCCATAAAATTGTTATCCCTTATCATTCTCAGACCAGTGGACAAGTAGAAGCTTCTAATAAAGAAATAAAGCAAATTTAGAAAGGACAGTCAATCCAAATAGGAAAGACTCATCTTTGAGACTTAGTGACACTTTATGGGCCTATCATATTGCAGATAAAACTCCTATAGGCTTGTCACCTTATTGCCTGGTCTATGGAAAGGCCTACCACCTACCAGTAAAACTTGAACATAAAGCATATTGGGCCATCAAAAAGCTCAATTTTGACTTAGATGCTGCTAGATCCACAGAAAACTCCAACTTATTGAGTTCAATGAATTAAGGAAGGTTGCATATGAGTCTGCAAATTTATATAAAGACTACATGAAAAGCACTCATGATAGACACATCTTAAGGAAGTCCTTCATCCCATGACATCAAAAGTTGTATAATTCTAGATTACTTCTCTTTCTTGGAAAACATAGATCTTGATGGATTCGATGCTACATAATATGTATTGTTTATACTTATGGGGCCATCAAGATAGAAAAGGATGGAGAAATCTCCAAATTTAATGGACAAAGGTTGAAACACTTCCTAAAGTTGATAAACCCTGAAGTAGAAGAAACATTACTTGAGGAACCAATCTACCAAGACCCACATTAGCATTTAACATGACATTAGCATCCATCATCAGAGTTGCACTCATCATTATCATTGCATAATATGTCTAGCTGAGGACATTAAACTTAGAGCTCACTGGGAGGCATCCTAGAGTTTTTAAAGTCTCATTATTCTACATTACCCATTTATCATATAAATGTCCTATATGGTAAAACATTGGGGACAATGTTTAATTCAAGTTGGGAGTGTAGAAATGCATAAGATCTTTGAGTTTTTCTTATTAAAAAATAAATTCAAAATTTTTTGAGTTTTTAAAAGTTTTTAAGGTCAAAGTTTCCTTACTGTAATGAGAATTAGGTAAATTCTGCATTTTATTCATGCCTTAAAGTGTTTTATGAAAGTTAAATATGAGAATACACTTACACATAATGCATAGTCTAAATAGATAGATGGTTATGACTTAGAGACACTAAGAAAAATTAGTGGAGACCTATATACCCAATTGAGTTTTAGAGAATATCATCTTTTTTAGGGTTATATATCATTCCATATTTCCTTCAACATACATTACTTTAAAGATCTTAGTATCCTTGTTTTGGTCAATATGCCAAGATTAAATAGGAGTACTTAATATGGTTCCTAAATATTTATTGAATTTGATAGGTTTTAAGAAACCTAGGAAATGATATAGGCCATCCTTGTTATAAGCCAAAGACATAAAGCCTACCCAGTATATTGTAACACTAGTTAGACCCTTTAAGCCTCTTGATAAGCCTTTTCTTTTCAAAACCTTATTTACCCAAACCCAAAGAAACCCATGTAAGAATATCCATTACCTACCTTTTAAAAATGAGTGGAGACTATACAAAATGTTTTAAAAAGGACAAAAGCCAAAGAAGTGAAAAATATCAAAATTGTCTACATAGACAAGCCTTTCTCTCAAAGAAAAGTGTTCCTTCTCAGAAATACAAAGAAAAAAAAGAAGAAGAGAGTATTATCATAAAAAGTATCAAAAAGGTTATGAAGAAAAGAGAAAGGAAAATACAAAAGAGATATTCACTTCAATATAGGTAAGGTAGAAAAATTCTCCTATATCAATTGAAGACCTCTATTTAGATTTGAAACTTTGAATCCTTATGCCCTTCTTTCTAGAACTCCACCTAAGCCTACATTTTTTCCAATCTAAAGACCTATTGATCTTAGGTGGAACATATCCTTAATGAAGATGTAAATAGGAAGGAATTAAGGTGAACTATTTCTTATTGGTCTTGGTAATGACATCCATTTTGAGGGATCATCATATTCCTTTGTCTCAATTGTACTTAAAAGAACTTATGTGAACCATTAGTATCTTTGGAGTCAGTCACATATTGAGAGAAATTTGTTTAGCCCCTTTTCTCAAAGAGCCTTACTTCTTAGTGCATATTAGTGAGAATTTAATGTCTGACATATTTTCAATAGAGCAATAAGCATATCTATTTAGAACTCCTGACTTGTGTAGCCTGCACACACACTACACTTTGAGAAAAAATTGAAAAAAACAATGGCTTTGGTATGTGGATAACTTGTGGAATTTCTCGTTCATCTTTATTAAGGTATTGAAGCCAATCGAGTACTAATGGATGAGCATTCTCTCAGATAAGTAAAGGACTTAGCCTTATGAAATTTTGTGGGTATATTCATTGCAAACCCTCATGAGCCAAACTAAGGGTAACCTAGGGTTTATGGGCTTGTAGCATGTGCTAAATACACCTACAAAAATGACAACCACACTATTTTCATGATTTTTTGTAGGTTTTTCTTGGGACAAGAAAATTGCTAGTTGAGAGGTGTGATAAGTGTTTAGTTTTGCATAAAAATTGCCTAATTAGAAGCCCTATGTTATAAAAGATAGCATTGTTCTAGGATTTTTTTAGAATTTTGTAAGACATTCATTTCTAACCTAATAATTTAAAAGTTAGATATTATGAAGGATCAAGAGGTAATCCAGAGTAAGAATGTGAATGGTCATAATTTTCTAGAAATTAATTAGGGTTTTTCATCTTTTTAGGTGTTGAGAAGGTAATCCAAAAGCCAAAGCATAAATGTTATCAATCCAAGGTGTGATGAAGGTTCAAGACTATCCTAAAGCAAGTAAAGATGCAATTGGAGAAGCAAAAGGTGACTAGAAATTGACCCAATGAGCCATGCATTTCTACTACCTTTGCATGGGAGCCATGCAAGCCACCTTAGCCATTAAAGTCATGGAAAGGGTGATAAGCCATATGAGCTACTCAAGCCTTAAAACTATGCTTTGAAGCCACTTAAGCTACAAAGGAATGAGCCATCAATCCAAGGAGGAGTGTCACATAGAGCCACACTATTGGAGCATCAATTCAAGAAAATTTTCTATGTTAAAACTATGATTTTTAAGGGATTATAGAGATAATGATAAAAGGTAAGATGATTATGCACTAAGGGATCCATCAAGATAGAAAACTTCACTTTCCTAATCTATTTCCTAACCCTAATCCACCATTCACCCTAGGGTTCCACATTTTTAACTCAAGAGGGAAGCCACTTTCCTAGAAGAGGACGCCCCCACCCCTTGCTTAATTGGCAATTTCAAGTGGTTTTCTAATTAGGAAACCCTATATCTAAGTCATTCAAAGCACATCGAATCCTAGGTTTTCTTCCAAATTTTCTATCTTTAATTTCTTTCTTATTCCCTCACTCTTCCCACTATTCAAAACCATCTTAAGAGGGAGTTTGGAGGCCCACACTTTCTCATTAAGAAAAAGATACCTCCCCCCTTCTAAATTAGGAAACCAACTAGCCAACCCATCTCTCTTTCTTACATTACCTTGCTTACCTCACCTCCCACCTAACTTTTCTCCCTTATTGTCTCATGGAGTTCAATCTTTTTTTCCATGTAGGGGTTGGGTGAAACAACCTTGAAACATAACTCTCCTTTTGGTGATCTTTGCTACTGGACTTTGGCATTCTTTTGGTACTTTTTATTTTTGATTTCTAATTATTCCTTTTTTTATTTAATCTCTAATTCAGGTTAACAATTTTCTTTCGTTGTTTTAGCTTGATTGCCTTAGTTTTCATTGTTTAGATTAGTAGTTAGGCCATAGTTTATTGTGCAATTTCCAAAATTTTGTGCTTGTTTATGTGCAAAAATTTTGATGTAAGTTTGTATTGATTCAATAAATTTTCTTGAAGATTCTTATTATCAAATGTTTCTTTCATAAAATTAATTTGGATCTGGTTTGTTATCTTCTATAAAATCCATTGTTTCAATTGTGTTATTATGCTTGATCTAGTTAATGTTCTTAAGTGCTTGAAATCTGAAATTTTTTCTCCTTAATCTTTATGCTTTGTTTCTAGCCATCTAAAAAGTTAATTGCTTGAATCATTAGGAATAAATTTAGATTTTTAGATTATCTATTGAGTTCAATGGTTTTCTAGCATGTTAGTTTGCATTTAAAGCATCAATTCTAGGAAGTTTTGGACCCATGAACCAAGCGCACATTCCACGGATCATGCGCATGGTACTAGGTCACTTACCTTTTTTATTAGTGCTTAGCTTAGTTCCTTAATCTTATTTTAGAAATTTTTATTTAGTTGTTTGCATCATATTTTAGTTTTGGAAAGTATCCCTTTTGATTTTTGAAAAGTTCCATCTTTAGAAAGTTTTACGATTAGAAAGTGTTAAATTTAGAAACTATCCTTGATTGTAATTTCATGTACATGCATATTTCTAATTTCATGTTAAATCTAGTTAGATCTCATTGATTACTTATTTTTTAATGTTGTTTTAGTGTTAAAAATTTTCCTCATTTGATTTTAGAAAGTTTCTAATTCTAGTTTATGAAAGTGTTAATTTATGAAAGTTTCCATTTTAGTAGTTTTCTTAAGTTAGCTACTTGGTTCAATTCAAGCTTGTTTTTCATTAGTTTCTTTTGTTAAATGCATGTTAGTTAGGTTAGGTTCTAATTTCATTGCTTAGTTTTAGTTTTGGTATGTTTTCTTTAATTCTAGTTGTTAATTTCATGCATGTCTCTTTTTATGCACTTTAATTTCCTAATTCAACCAAATCACTATCTCTCTTTGGCTGAAATTAAGCACTTAAAATAGGATCTATCCAACATACAAATTTGTGAGATTCCTCATAGGATGGACCTCTCTCGCATGCCAATACTACATTGATTTGTACACTTACCAGTAATGTTGAAGCTTCACTAAGAGTCAACTCACTCAATGGATGGTTGAACTTCATCAACATTGTTTCATAAGATATAAAGATTTACCTAGTCCCGTTCTTTACATTTAGTGGTTCATACACGACCACTTGAGGATATTCACCAACTTTTGGATCAAATCCACTTAAATGTTTCTTTCTTGAGATTCAAATTGCATTTACTCCTACTTAATAATCTGTATAAAACTCCACCACTCCGTTGCAATGTAATTTTCAATAATGCATCCCTTTTATGTACCCTTTTAACAATTTCATGTACCTTTGAAATGGGTAAATCTATTATAAATAAATCAGCACATAAAGTCTGACCTCGTCAATGAGGTGCACTATTAAGTGCACCATGATATTAAAGAAGGATGGTAGGAAGTTTGTCTTAAGTTCATGCAAGGTTGTCACTAAATGGTAATAGATTTCTTGTAAATTTTCAAGCATAAGCCACCTTCTTACACAAAGAACTAAAGAATTAGTAGAAATTTCTTAATAAATTCTCTAACTTTATCCAACAACACCAAATGTATTGGCATAGGAAGGAGTCATTGCATTAGGGCATGGCAATCACACGACTTCATCCCTAATAGTTTTAGCTCTTCCAAAGAGACAATGTTTCTAAAGCTTGAAGAGTAATTATATAGGACCTTGATCTTTAACATGGTTTTAAACATTATTCTTCTCTCCTTCCTGTCGAGTATATAATTTGCTTTAGGCAAGTACATTCCTTAATTGCCCCTATCATGTGATTTAACCTTCTCTTTAAAGCCATCTTTAGAAGATTCATTCAAGATGCAAGTCCATCCTTTATTTTTCCCAATATGTCAAGCTCTCGCAGACATTGTTCTCAATGTGTATGACATCAAACACATGCTACACATGTAGAGATTTTCAGTACTCAAGTCTAAAGAACATTGGCTTCTTCTTCCAACAACTTGTAAAGTTGTTATCACTTGTATGTTTAGTTGTTTTCTTCTTCCCCCATGAGAAATTAAGGTTTTCAAACTTTTCTAATACTTGTCCTCTGGTTAACATCTTTAAGGATATCATTGTCTCAAGACTACCATTAAATTCCCCTATTTTAAGACAATGTTGATGGTTTCTATGTAACCAAATTTTGTGGCCTAGGAATGTCATCTTTTTACTATGTTTAAGTAGTGTCACACATGTTTGGGGCACAAATAGGACAAGCAGTATCCCTTTATGGTGCATTCCACCAAATTACCTTATGCATGGAAGTTGACAGCAGAGCCTTTAGGATGAATGACTATTCCTTATATGCATAGTAAATTTCTACCCCTACATCCCATAATGTCTTAAGATCATTGATTAATGCAGCCAAGTACAAATTAATCTTGTTCCCTAGTTGCTTAGGACCCGATGTCAATATAGTTAATATCATGAATCATGAGTTTCTAAATTTGTATAAAAATCACTCAATTAGTTTCCCATGTGTTCTAACTTATGATAAGTGTTTAATTTTTCATAAAAATCACCCAATTAGTTACCCATGTGTAATAACTTATAGGGGTAAATTAGGGTTTTTAGCATAAATTCCTAACACATGCATTTTTTACCTAATGATACAAAAATTAGATATTTTTTAGGTCCAAAGGCTTATCCAATGTAAGTATGTAATTAATCATATTTTCTTGGATTTAATTAAATTTTTTAAAATTTTTTAGGAAGTGTTGTGATATTAAACTTAACTTGTAAGCACATGAATCATTTGCAATGTAGCACGCTAAGGTCGATCCTATGAGGAGTTGAATGAATGTAAAACTAGTGGTCCCTACTTTAAACTATTTAACCTAGCCAAAATTCAAGAGATTTTTAACTGAAACTAAGAATGGAAATTGACACATGCAAGTGAAAATGGAAATAATGTAAAAATCAGAAATACACTAAAATTGAAAACTTTCCTAAAAACACACTTTCCAAAACTAAAACATTCCTAAATGAGACTTTCTAAATCTATGACTTTCCTAAATTAAGGACTATCCTAGATTGAAAACTTTTTAAATGAAACTATCTATGCTAAATTTAGAAACACTCAAACTATCCTAATTAAACAAACTAATTTAAGCATGCAAAACATGGACAACTTGTTACATATGGAATTTGAACTTTATAAATGTATACAACTATGGAAAATTTCATGTATGAAGCAAGGAAAAGGATCATTAACTCATAAATGAACTAAACTATCATGTAATGTATGAAACTATAGCAATGAAATCTTAGTCAAACAAGCAACTTCCTAAGGAAATCACCATCAAACCAGGTGTGTAATCCAATGGATTGTGCGCATGAATTTTGTAGGTGTTTCTTTGATGCAACTCAATAGATGAATGATGGATTTGAATATGAGGAATCTATATTAAACAACCATGAACATAAGATTTAAATCAAGTAAGATAATCATAAGTTTTCACCATGAAAAAAGAAGTAAGAATTGCAATGATTGAATGTTTCAAAGTACAAATTGGTTGTGCATCCTCCAAGGCATTGTGCACACCATACAAGGATCACAAAATAATCACTTATCCTTCTCTCACCATCTTGATATTCAAGGGAAACTCTTATGGCATATAAGCAACAACCAAGGTAAACTAAACAAAATAATTTTGGAATTCAATGGGAGCTAAAAAGGAACCAAAAGGCAATGAAAGGAAAAGTGAAAAACTAGATTCAAGATTTCCCTTTGTTGTCGCTTCAAGGGAAAACTAGCCCTAAATCTTAGTCTTTAAGGCAAGGAAAAACAAAGCAAAAACTAGCATGAAAAGAACTAAGATCAAACAAGAGAAACAAAGGAAGGATAACTAACCTTTGAAGGATAAATCTGTGACGACCCGGGATTTATATGATGCAATATCATAAAAAGGCGAGCTCTTTAGAAATATGAAATGCATGAAAAATCTTTTTGTTTTGGAAAGCAATCTTTCGTATAAAACTCCGAGTGTCAAAACACATTTTCAAATCATATAACCATGGCATACTTTTAAATTAACTCTATTCCCAAGAAAGTGTTAGTCACAGCCCCAGTTAAAGAGAGTAACTACAATCAAGTAACATTCACTGAAAGATAAGGTAGGGGTTTACTTACTTGTACTTAATTCAGATGTTCTCTATCGCAGGTATGTCCTTAAGTGGTTACTTGTATCTGAAAAATGTTAAGGACTGGGTGAGTATACACTATACTCAATAGGAGTCTATCACTACTACTTTTACAATGCATGATATGTTTTAAACCATATGTTCTTTAAGCCATGTGCATGTTTGAACACTCATGTTCAATATCGATATTAAAAGCCAATGTCAAAATAGAATACTGACGACTTAAAGAATCGCATAATCCAAGTCGAAAGTAACATAGATATCATGAAAATATACTATGATATGCATAAGATGCTCAACTGAATCCAACTCATAGATCTATGGTCGACCATACTCATGTCATGCCATTTGCAATGTAAGTAAATCCTCAAAAACATAGGGCACACTATGCCCACGACCTCATCGCCGTGTGGTCCCCGAGTACCTAGGGACTCTCGGTCATAGCCTCCACGGGGCATATGACACTTCGATTGGGTGCCGTGACACCAGTGGTAGTCCTCATTACCACTCAGCAATCAAAGTAAGGACAAGCCTTTTTGGCGTGGTACCCTTTCCATCTATAGTGGTAGAGGCTGGGAGGCCACCCCGAACCTCTCAGCATAGCACCCACGAGCTTACTAGCCCAAAAGCATCTAAAGATAAAGCCAAAGCTCAATCTTTGCAAATCATGCAATTTATGCAGTCGGTTGCAAAACATGCATGCAATGCATATAATCTGCCCATGCTAGTATTGCATTCAGAGTCATAACCCTGCATAGAAGCCTGACAACCTAGACGCCTGTCAGCTCTCTCGGCCCGCCCTCATTGGCCAAGGCTACACTTATCATGCAGACAAGAATCCTTTTTCAAAACATGTCTATGCATGTAACACATGTCTTGGCAATATATGCGCAATGTATTTTTCATATGCATGTTAAGTTCATTTATGAAATCAGTTCATGCTAAATAGGTCATGTGCATAAGGATATAACATAAGTTTATATGATATACACATAAAGATAGGACATGTAACTTAAAAACATAAAGCAACCATGACTCAAAACATGCATTCTCAAAGCATCATGGGTTCTTTTTCAAAGTCTAGTAGCGATAGGACACCTACCTGGTTTGATCGAGCTAGTACCCTTGTCCTCGTATGTTCTTGGACATGGTTTAGGGGAAAAGGTTAGCTTGGCCTATTTCTATAGGTTCTAGGCCAGTTTACCTCACTACTTTGGCATTAAGGGTTCATTTTCATGCCTAAGGGCCTCTTAAGGTCCCTAACTGGGCCTTGGTATAGTCAAGTTTGCAAAGGTTTAGTGGCCCCGCGCTACTACCATGGTTTAAGGGTCATGCTGGTCTTATATAGAGGTTTTATCAGGTATTTTATGGTTTGGGTGTGTCCGCACCGTCAATATGGACACAATGCATCTCGCGGCGCCTCAATCGGAGTCCTAGAACTCAAGTTATGGGCATTTTAGTGTTAAGAGTACATAAAAGGCCCAAAACGACCTTGCGTCACTGCTCCCAGGACGCACCTGCGTCCTGGTGGAGTGGCGACCAGCCCGTACATGCAGTTGCATGCTCCTGGACGCAATCAGGCTATGCGTTCTGCTTATACGGAATGCACGGCGTCCTTGTCGCAGGCCCACTCAAGGTGAGCGCCCCAGATGCTAACGCGTCCCACGTCAATGGTGCGCGCCCCACAGGGAGTGTCTGCCAATGCACCGGCCCTCCGCCCCTCTTTCTCATTTGCGAGCGTGTCCATGGATGTGCCCGTTGGTTTGCCTTTAACACATTCGAAGCATTTCGGTTTCGTGGTGACCTGGGCGTCCTCGAGACACCCTGGTTCGAGCCTGTCGAACCAGTACGCCCTAGGCACCTTCCCTGGGTCCGTTGTGGCTCCCTAGAGCCCCATTTTGCATGGTTTCTCATGCAAAAACTTAGAGAAATTCATCCTAAGACTGAGGGGGAGATGGGTTTGGAGTTGTTTAAGGCGTACCTGGTTCGTGGCCGGGTACATCTTCCCCTTTAATAAACCCTCGTTTTCCTATGGAAGCTTGTATGTCCAGATCTCCTTGCTGTACTTGCTTAACCTTTTCATTAACAGCCGACTTTATTGTTAGACCTGCCATAATGATCTTGCTCTTACTTATATCTAGTTTCCACGTTATTACTTCTTGTAATAGCTTCCATCTCTTAGTAAATAAACTTGCACACATCCCTTGGGTTTTTCTACTTAATGCATTAGCTACCACATTAGATTTTCCAAGGTGATAATGAATGGAGAAGTCATAGTCTTTTAAGTATTTCAGCCATCTTCTTTGTTGCATGTTTAAGTCTTGTTGGGAAAAGATATATTTAAGACTCGTATGATCTATGAAAACTTCAAACTTTTCCCCATATAGATAATGTCTCCAGATTCGCAAGGCAAAGATTATGGCCACTAATTCCAAGTCATGGGTCGGGTAATTGACTTCATGCTTTTTGAGTTGTTGAGAAGCATAAGCAATAACCTTCCCATGTTGCATGAGTACGCAACCTAGTCCTTGTTGCGAGGAATCGTTGTATATCTCAAATCGCCACTTCCTGAAGGTAAGGTAAGGACAGGTGTTGTAGTTAACCTTTTCTTTAGTTCCTGGAAGCTTTCCTCACATTTCTCAGTCCATTCAAATCTTGTGTCTTTCCTGGTCAGCTTAGTTAAAGGTAAAGCAATTTGTGAAAAACCCTTGATGAATCTCCTATAATATCTGACAAGTCCTAAGAAGCTTCTTATTTCTGTGACTGTCTTAGGTCTTTCCCATTTCTGTACCGATTCAATAAGATTGTCATGTAGCAAATGATCTTTGACCAAAATGGGGACATCCTGGAGATAAGAATAGGTGGGAAGTTCCTGGCCTACAGGAGTCATGACTTCTAGAGTGAAGTCCAGGTCCTATGGTATAATGTCCAAGGTTGATGCAAACTCCAAGGATATGAAAGAATGAGTGGAGCCTGTATTGAATAGAACTTTAACAGGTGTATCATAGATAGAAAGAATACCTTCAACTACTACATTTGAAGCCTAGGCTTGACTGGAAGTGAGGCCAAAGACACGTCCTTGGCTCTTTAGAACCTGATCTCCTTTACGCTCTTCAACTTTCCTTTTAGGACAATTCCTAGCAAAATGTCCTAATTCTTCACAAGTATAGCAAGTGATGTTGACAGTGGGACATGGTTTGCCTGAATGATTCCTGTTACACCTAGGACATGTCTTCCAATCTGGTCTTCTTCCTTTGTTTTCAAATGGCTTCTTGAAAGGTGGCCTGGGTCCAGATGACTAAAATGGTCTCTTTCCTTTATTTTTCGTATAGGGAGGCCATCTCTACGGCTTTGGCTACGGTGGAAGGTTGGAAACCTAGAACTCTGTTCCTGAGTCCTGGGTTGAGCCCATATACAAATCTTTCCGCCGCGTCTTCCTCATCAGCACAATCATGTGGTGCAAATCTTCGGAGGCTGATGAATATATTTTCATCCTATTGGACAGTCATGTTTCCTTGTTCTAAGTCCATAAATTCCTTTTCCTTTTGTTTTCTTACGTGTTTAGGATAATATTTGTCATTAAAGACCCTTTTAAACTCTTCCCATCCTATTGTTTCTTGCTGGTCAAAATAAGTCCTTTCCGTTGTTATTCTCCTCATAATTGGGATGTGAGTAACGTCAAACTAGGCTCTGATACCAACTGTGATGACCCGGGTTTTATATGATGCAATTTCATAAAAAGGCGAGCTCTTCCTTTAGAAATATGAAATGCATGAAAAATCTTTTTGTTTTGGAAAGCAATCTTTCATATAAAACCTCGAGTGTCAAAACACATTTTCAAATCATATAACCATGGCATAGTTTTAAATCAACTCTATTCTCAAGAAAGTGTTAGTCACAAATTTGACTACAAAGAGTAACTACAATCAAGTAACATTCAATGAAAGATAAGGTAGGGGTTTACTTACTTGTACTTAATTCAGATGTTCTCTATCGCGGGTTTGTCGCAGGTATGTCCTTAAGTGTTTACTTCTATTTGAAAAATGTTAAGGATTGGGTCAATATACACTATACTCAGTAGGAGTCTATCACTACTAGTTTTACAATGCATGCTATGTTTTAAACCATATGTTCTTTAAACCATGTGCATGTTTGAACACTCATGTTCAATATCGATATTAAAATCCACTGTCAAAATAGAATACTGACGACTTAAAGAATCGCATAATCTAAGTCGAAAGTAACATAGATATCATGAAAATATACTATGATATGCATAAGATGCTCAACTGAATCCAACTCATGGATCTATGGTCGACCATACTCATGTCATGCCATTTGCAATGCAAGTAAATCCTCAAAAACATAGGGCACACTATGCCCATGACCTCATCGCCGTGTGGTCCCTGAGTACTTAGGGACTCTCGGTCATAGCCTCCACGGGGCAATAACACTTCAATCAGGTGTCGTGACACCAATGGTAGTCCTCATTACCACTCAATAATCAAAGTAAGGACAAGCCTTTTTGGCATGGTACCCTTTCCACCTATAGTGGTAGAGGCTGGGAGGCCACCCCAAACCTCTCAGCATAGCACCCATGAGCTTACTAGCCCAAAAGCATCTAAAGATAAAGCCAAAGCTCAATCATCGCAAATCATGCAATTTATGCAATCAGTTGCAAAACCTGCATGCAATGCTTAAAATCTACTCATATTAGTATCGCATTCAAAGTCATAACCCTGCCTAGAAGCCTGACAGCCTAGAAGCCCATCAGCTCTCTCTGGCCTGCCCTCATCGGCCAGTCCTCATCAACCCGCCCTCATCGGCCAAGGCTACACTTATCATGCAGACAAGATTCCTTTTTCAAAACATGTCTATGCATGTAACACATGTCTTGGCAATATATACGCAATGTATTTTTCATATGCATGCTAAGTTCATTTATGAAATCAGTTCATGCTAAACAGGTCATATGCATAAGGATGTAACATAAGTTTATATGATATACACATAAAGACAGGACATGTAACTTAAAAACTTAAAGCAACTATGACTCAAAACATGCATTCTGAAAGCATCATGGGTTTTTTTCAAAAGTCTAGTAGCAATAGGACACCTACCTGGTTTGATCGTGCTAGTCCCCTTGTCCTCGTATGTTCCTAGACATGGTTTAGTGAAAAAGGTTAGCTTGGCCTATTTCTATAGGTTCTAAGCCAGTTTACCTCACTACTTAGGCATTAAGGGTTCATTTCCATGCCTAAGAGCCTCCTAAGGTCCCTAACTAGGCCTTGGTATAGTCAGGTTTGGTTTAAGGGTCATGCCAGCCTTAGATAGAGGCCTGATTAGGTATTTTATGGGTTTTGTGTGTCCGCGTCGTCGATACGAACACAATGCCTCTCACGGCGCCTCAATTGGAGTCTTAGAACTCAAGTTATGGGCATTTTAGTATTAAGAGTACATAAAAGGCCCAAAACGGCCCTATGTCACAGCTCCCCGGACGTACCTGCATCCTAGTCGAGCAGTGACCGACCCACACGTGCGGTTGCATGCTCCTGGATGCAATCAGGCGGCCCGTTGGTTTGCCTTTAATGCATTCGGCGCGTTTCAGTTCCGTGGTGACCTGGGTGTCCTCGGGACACCCTGGTTCGACCCTGACGAAGTAGTACGCCCCAAGCACCTTCCCTGGGTCCATTGTGGCTCCCTAGAGCCCCTTTTTGCATGGTTTCTCATGCAAAAATTTAGGAAAATTCATCCTAAGACTGAGGGGGAGATGGGTTTAGAGTTATTTAATGCATACCTGGTTCGTGGCCAGGTATTTTTCACTTTTTCTCCTCTTGCACACAGCTCCCAAATTGGTTTTTCTTAGGATCTTGGGCTGCCATTGGAGGCGCCCAAGAGTTCTATTTATAGAGCTTAAAGAGGATTTTGGAGGGGGATTTCTACCGCAATGGAATGGCGGTGGATAGACCTCCTGAATGGCGGTGGTTTCCCGCTGCACACTGTCATTCTAGAAACCTCTTGTATGTTTGGGAAGAAGGGGGTGCCCGTATCAAAACAGGTCCTTGTTTTCTTGGGCCAATTCGTTTTTAAATTTAATTACCAATTTACCCTTGAACTTCAAAGGGCCATAACGTGCTCATTTTAACTCCGTTTTGGGTGATCTGGTCTTGTTGGATTCCTTTTTCCAAGACGCACCTAAGGGTGCCATTCTAAGGACCAAATTTCTGGGTCTAGTCAGGGTGAACAGTGAAATGACCAAAATACTCTTATCTCAAAAAATGAACTTTCCATGGGATTTCAAGGTTACCAAAAATGGAGTCATTACAAAATCAAACCCCCAAAACCAGGTGTGGAACCCTTTTGAAGATGCCACATACCTTAGGAAAAGTAGCAGCTACCCAAAGCTAGAATAACACCAAAAATGGAAGGCTCTCATCCTATTGGTTCATATGCCATCTTATCCTAATAAGATTTCCCTTGATTATCTTCAAAATATCTCACGGATAATCCTCTTGGATTTCCTCCAATCCTAACCTTCCATGCACATGGCTTATGTGGCTTAGATGGCTAACTTTGAAAGTTCCATTGGCTTGACTTCATGGCTGGCCTTAGAAGGTTCCTTGGCTTAGCTTGGCTCAGCTCGTCACCTTGTCCATGGCTTGGTGGCTTACATGCAATCCATGCAAATGTAGTGGAAATGCATGGCTTACTTTGTGGGCCCACTTTGTCACCTTTAACTCCTTTGATTGTATTCATTACTGGTCCTAAGGATGATCTTGACCTTAATCTCATGTTGGATTGACGATTCTTAGGTTTTGACTTCATCTTCAATGTTCATCTTGATCGATCTTGGCCATCAAGTCATCATCTTGTTTCTAACAAAAAACTTAAAAACTCTAATTAAATCCTAAAAAATATGATTAATCACTACTTACTTTGGATTAGCTTTTACAAAGACAAAATATCAAATTTTTGCTTCATTAGGTCAAAAATGCATGTGTTGCGAATTTTGGTCTAAAACCCTAATTTATTCCTATAAGTTGTAACACATGAGTAACCAATTGGTTAGTTTTTATGAAAAATTAAACAATTATAAGGGAAGGAGATGATGAGCCGATTGTCAAGATTGATTAAGAAAAAAAAAATGGAATATCAAGATTGAAAGATCGAGTCAAGACCTAAAAATCATCAATCCAAAGTGAGATCAAAAGTCTAAATCATCTTTAGGACAAGCAATGCATGTAATTAGAAGAGTTAAAGGAGGCCAAAGTCGGCCCATGCACAAGCTATGGAAATTCTACAACCTTTAAACAAGTTCCACTTAAGCCACTTAGCCATATTCAAGCTATGAACAAGGTGAAAAGCTAAGGAGCCAAGCTAACCACTAAAACCAATCCATCAAGTTAAGCCAAGAAAGCCATCAAAATCAACCATGCAACCAATCCAATGAATCTCTCAAAGTTAGCCATCAAGCCACATAAGCTAAGCTAAATGAAAGGCCATGATTAGAGGAGAATCCAAAGAATTATCCTTGGGATTTATAAGGATATTTTGAAGATAATTAAGGAAAAATCCACTAGGATTAGGTAGCATGTGGACCAATATGAAGATACCTCTTCAATTATAGTGTTTTGCCATTTTTTCCCACTTTTTCTTACTTTCCACGTCACCATTAAATATTACTACGAATTTCACTTTCCGTTCAAGAGTCTTATCTTTCTAAGACTTCCCCACTCTCCTAAACTCTCACTCCATCCATCTAACCAATCCCCACTTCCTATGAAACTATTTAGCCTATCACTTTTCCCCACTCCTCTCTTTCATATCTTTTCCTATCCCTGTCTTTCCTCCCATCTTCCTCTCTCTCTTACCTCATCTCCAGTGAACCAACCTCTATTTTCAAGGGGATTCAATGTCTTTTGCAAGAGGGAGATGCCTCCTCCTAAGCAAGTGGTGTCTCCCACTTTAATGCATTCCAACATTGTCCCCTTCACTACTACATAGAAGGCTTTTAAAGTTAGTATAAAGAAGTTGTTATTTTGACCATCGACTTCATAAATATTTTACAAGTTGTTTACAAAAAAACAACTTTACAAGTAAAGACTTAAGAAGTAATTTAATCAAAAATGACTTCTTTAGTTTTGAGGGATGAGATATTTTTTCACGGGAACATACTTTTAAAATCATTTGAAGCAAACAACTTCAAAAGTGTATACTTTTAAAGTTGTTTATAACTAAACAACTTTAAAAGTGATTGGAATTTGAAGTTGTTTAGTTCTAATTGATTTTAAAAGTATAAAATTTTGGAGTTGTTTGAGTCAAATGACTTTAAAAAGATATACTTTAGTTAGCACAAAGAGCAAATTTTTACACGGGAATGGACTTTCGAAGTCACTTAGTCCTAAATGACTTTAATGGTCAATGACTATTGAAGCTTTTTAGTCCTAAATGACTTCAAAAGTCCATACTGAGTAAAAATTTGCTCTTCATGCCAACTAAAGTGTATGCTTTTAAAGTTGTTTGACTCAAATGACTTCAGAAGTGTATAGTTTTAAAGTCATTCTGAAGTCATTTAAGACTAAACGACTTCAAAAATCCTTATTTGTCTATAAAATGCCGAAGCCACCTCATTTTTTATTGCATCCTCTCTTCATGTTCTCCTTCTCACCAGTGGCATGACAGCCACCTCCTCTGTCTATATTCTTTTTCCCTTCTTGCTTTCCATTTTGGATATTTTGATTTTTTATGGCATGATAAACATAATAAGTTAACCAAACCTCTTTTTATCATGCATTGCTTTCTTGTTGCCAACTCTTTCTATTTGCATTTTGTAGATCAAGTGGGTTTTGGGGTTCAG
The DNA here is from genome assembly GCA_035236585.1 of Warburgia ugandensis. Taxonomy (NCBI): domain Eukaryota; kingdom Viridiplantae; phylum Streptophyta; class Magnoliopsida; order Canellales; family Canellaceae; genus Warburgia; species Warburgia ugandensis. Next base: position 38,873,903 of record CP141130.1, on the reverse strand, counting down.
AAGTGTGTTACTTTGTCATGATTTCCACCAAAATTGTAGCATTTCATTTCCAATAGCAACAACTTCTCTCTCTAACACTTGCTATTGGAGAAAGGGAGAGCATATGATTTGTGGTTCTCATCAAAAATTAGGATTTGATGAAGAGAAATGGTATCACCTAGTTGGTTGACAAAGTTTTGTGCAACTTTAAGGCTTCATCTGAATACAAGAAAGCCAGATTTTGATAAAATCATTTCAAATTAGCTCTTTGATCATGATATTGTACTAATAAGATCTAATAATATGCCATATTTGATATATATAATAAAGGTATGATAAATGAGGAGTTATTCTAAAAAATAATTTGATTTCCTTATTCATGTTGTGTGTGAGTGTGCAAAGAATGCATGAATCAACACTAAGTATCATGCATAAGAAATCAATTTCATTGTCTATTTATGTAAGATATTGTAAAGTATTAATATCAAACATATATAGTGAAAATATATTAGTTTTTAAAGTCATTTGTTATAAACAACTGTAAAAGTCAGCACTTTTAAAGTCATTTGATGAAAATGACTTTAAAAGTGTTGATTTTTAAAGTAATTTGTTATAAATGACTTTAAAAGTGCTGACTTTTAAATGGTCATGCACTGAACTGATTAGTAATTGTGATGCTAGGGGGTAGTTGCAAAAGAATAGTCTTTACTACAATCACATCTAAAAATAGCTAGGCATAGAACATTCTACATATTATGTACTTAAATATGTGCCTATCTTTCTAAGTGTGACTTGCTTGTGGCATTTCCTTGCTGGTGTTTGGTGACTACTACCCATTTTCTTTAACTCATAATTCTATTTACTATTATGTGGGCTGGTTTGGTTAAAAAGCAGTAACCATACAAAATCTATAGCTTGATAAAAATAAGTGTTTATATGAATCTTGCCAAAGCTTCAAATGTGCTTAAGTTTATACTAGGAATAGGATCATGAATCTAGTCAAGCTTAATGACATTGAAAGTTATACAAATTGAATAATATAGATTTTAGAAGCTACAAACTTGATGTCTCTTAATATTCACAAAAAAAAATGCATAGTTTGGAAGCTATAAAGTTGAACCTTCTCAACATCATAATCAATACCATGTATCTCTTCAAGGTGAATGAAACTTGGCAAGCTATAAGGTACATCCATACTGAATAACCCCTATTAGTTGGTTAGAGGGTGTGGCTGTTAACTGTGGTAAAGCAACTATTGTGCATGCATTATACCACTATTCCACTAAGTTTCTAATAATTTTCCTTTAATTAGTATTAGCAATAGCAACCAAGAGGATACTGAAATTTTTAAAATGAGGTTGTTTTTTTATATACACATAGTTCAGTCAGTGATCAGAACTCTAGTAACTTTTTCAAGGTTCTAATTAATGAGCCTTTACCCTTAATAACCTATTCAGTCACTCAAAAAACTAGGATCATGAAAGAAATCACTAAATCAAGACCCATGACTATATGAGCATGACCTTAAGTTTATACTTAAATACTAAGAACATAGGATCTGATATGCTCATGTAAAACATGAAAACCATTGATGACACTCTATCATATTCCTAGTACATGCTTGATCACTTTGATAAGAATGACTTATAACGCATTTCTAGAAATGGGCATGAATAAGACAAACAAGACATACATGTAAGTTTACTAGTGAATGATTTAATATGTATCTCTTGATTGTCAAATGCTAGTAGTTACTTACATAAAGCTAAATTGTCATAGTTGTGTTTATATGAATGCAAATGAATGTGTATATACATGTGCTATGAGATGGCTAGAATCATGCAAGTTAACATTGCTTAAAGGTTTTGCATCATCAGAATAGTTTACTTAGTTTCTAGGTTTAATTTTAGGAAAGTTTAATTTTTTGAAATATCTATACTTAGAAAGTTCTTATTTTCATGAATGTTTTAATTAATTTTCTTTGTTTGTTTCCCACCTATGTCATGTTGGTTTGTTTTCTTTACATGGATTACATAGGCTTTTTTCGAGCCATTGTTCTAATATCATTGTATTCTTGTTATGGTATCAACGATGGAATGAGAACAATATCAAAATGAAGAATATGGGAAAAATAAAGAGCACAAACAAGAGGTGAACATTAGCACTACGGGCAAGGGGCAAACAACAATGGAAAAGTTTATCTAGAGGAAGTCGAAGGGAAATAAAGAAACTATCCAATATAATAGTAGGGCACAAGAGATAGGTGAGAATACAACCTCGTATAGCAGTTTTCTCTACTCCACAATAAGAAACATGGTTCCTATCACATTTGAGGGCTAGAGACTTGTGCCATCCTAGACAAAAAAAATTTCAATATGGGAAATGGTGACGGTAGGTAAACATTAATAACATCTATTATATAATTTATAACATTTCTTACTTTCAAATATAGTAATTTGTTGTGTACTTTGCAGATTTCCTTTGACATGCCGAATCAAAAGAGGCCACGTGTTTTGCAAGGAGCTAGTGAGCAATGGAGAAATGGGAGAACTATCTTGTTCATAATTATATAACTCCATATGTCAATGATCCGTTGAGCCTATACACAATGCCTGTCATTTACTCCAACATCATTTACCAGGATGTGTGGAATGCATTTGTATAGAACCACATGTTCATTGAATTTGACGTATGTACAAAAATGATGTTTCATTTAATTAATTACATGTAACATCTAATTATTGCACTTGATTATGTATGTACAAATGAGTAGGCAAAGAGTGTAAGAGGAAAAAAGGTCTATGAAACTAATATGCAGCATTAGCTATCCAGGTTGGGCTACGTTCATTTAGAAGAGTGAAAGTAAGCATCCGTGACAATTTATCCCTTTCAAATTAAGGTTATTATAGTTATATACATTTTGATCTATAACTATAGTGTCTTGCTTAACAGCAAAAGAAAGCTGAGACTATGAAACCCATTGATTGCTCCATCCTCTGGAAGATAGGGCATTCGATAGGTTGTACTCACTGAACATTCTCAAATGAAACTACTACACAAATTTCTTCTCTCATTGTAAGTGGTTCCACCTATCTATCAATTTTATACAATTAATTAGGTGACATGATCATGTCTTTATAATAAAATTTTGTAAGACATTCTTACCCAAGAAAGCACAAGTATAGGAACTCTAAGCACCACTATAGCCAATGAGGACATCTTGGATAAGGCTATGGTCAATAAGAAGGACCACCCTAGTCGAGTTAGGGGCATGGGGCATGGTATTATTCCTTCTAAATTCTTTAGTAAAGGTTTACCTATAGCTAAAGATTAGGAGGCCTACAATGATTTGGTTGAGAAAATAAAAATGAATATATTTAAATAGTTGTGTGAAGGAGGTTTGATGATAGTATCTTAATCCCCTGCACATAATTCTCGTAATGCCATGTACCTCCATCAAATATTAGCTACAATTCTCCAAATGAAGAAGGTCAACTAGCACCCTTCACAAGAGAAATTCTAGCTAAGGAGGTATATATATATATATATATATATATATATATATATATATATATATATATATATACAGAACTAAAACTTTTCATTGTCCTTATGTAATAATTCTCTATCTCAACTTCTCTATTGTCCTTATGGCATTTGGTTCACGCTATAGCATGAATCAACCATTTTGCATGGAACTAGTATGCCACCACATACTAAGCGAGTGTTAATTACTATGGATTTGGATACTAATGTCAACCTACCATCCTCTTTAGAGATGAAAAATATTATAACCATTGGGCAAGTAGTTGCATATCACGTTGCTTAGTGGGACACACTAGTCATTCCCATAGAGTCCACAGTATGTATCTTATCATACTACCTTCCTCATTAATAATTTTTGGATAGAGTCCTCTATTTAATTGTTTTTTAACTTTATACAGTTATTTAGCAACAACATGCACCATCAAGGTCACCCACTATTACAACATCACCTAATGTTGCACGAATGGAATATGTACTTACATATGTTTGTCCTTTTATCATCATTGATTAATATTATTTAGCTAAAAAAACTTACACTTTTACAACAATGGTCTAATGATAGTGTGGAAGTCCCACCTAACAATCTTCATTCCCTAAGGTTGATCTATGGTCTCATCAATGAAGATAGGGCAATCAACAATGTACAAATCAAGGAGGGAGTACTTGCTAAGGACATTGTTGAGGTGTCACTTATGGCAGAGGACCTTTTACAAGTTTGCCTATGGGATCAACTCAAGCACCCTCACATTGTCTCCTAAATGGGGTATATGCACATATTTGCTTATAAAATATTTGACATTACGTGTTACATTTTCATAGTATAGGTAATAATTATTTATTTTGTGTAGCTTCTTGAATGATGCAACTAGCCTTTTTGAGGGTGAGGGTATACTTTACCAATTCCTCAACCTCGGCATAATTTATAGAATGGTAGAACAATGGCCAATAGAGAGGCATGATAATAATATTTTACCATGCTTCTTCTGGTGCTTTAAGGGACAGGGCCAAATTTAATTATAATTCATATATCTATATAGGGTTCATTGGATGCTCCTCATTTTGGATTGCACGGTGGCAGGCTTTCTTTTTTATTCTTGTGGGTCACACATTCGTCCCTCCCTTGCAGAAATTATAAATAAGTAAGCTTTTATTTTATTCATATGTTATGTGTAGATAAATAATTTGTTATTCATCTATAATGCATTTAAAATTTAAATTTGTAGAGTATGGTTAAAATGGGATAATATAACTGAGACTATACAACCACCAAAATTCACTTGGAAGAATGTTAAGATATAGAAAACAATTAATTACTCTATGTTACCACTAATTAAACTTCCAATATTACAAATGATATTTATGGATTCTTTTTTTTTTTTGTTCTTCTTGCACAGTGCCCTAGACAACAGTCTGATTAAGAGTGTGGGTACTATGTGTTGAGATACATGAGGACCCTATTATTCGATAGTATTGCTATCTACCAATTAAGAAAGGTAAGATACTATTTTACTTTTCATAATCTTGCATTTTTTTCACATTTTTTTATGGATCCAGCTAAATAAATGTGACATAAATTAAATATATTATATAATGGTTTCTGAGTTTTCTAAGTGGTCAAACAAGAAGAGTTACTCCAAATTAAACCTCAACAAAATACAAAGAGAATGGGTTGAGTATGCACTTAGTTTCACTTAGAATACTTGGAGTAACTTCTTGTGTAAAATACATAAACAAGTAGTTTTTCATTCACTTCTATGTGTTCTTTTGTTTTTCATTTTTTTCCTCGAACTATATATATATATATATATATTAAGTGATGAATGAGTGGAGAGTGTTTGAGTAAATGAGTATAGATGAAGTGAATTTGGAGCTTGTGTGATTGCATGTATAGTGGTTACTTTTATAAAGCATTTTCAAGATAGATGTTGATGGATAATGATGAATTTGAACATTTTGTACCTAAATGTGCAAGTGAATGTGGATGTTGGAGTGAATTGTCACGACCCGGGTTTTCTCATGCATTTTTAAATGCAATACCTAATGTTCTAAGGCAGGATGCATCCCTATTTGAAAACCATTCTATAAAAACCATGCAATGTAGTGGAAAACCTTTAGTTTTAAACTCATTTTGAAAACCCTGAGTGTCATTTGCTTTCACAACAACTAAGGTAGTTTTTGAAAAACTTCAGAAATCATAAATGTTTTTCCCTAGGTCTTTCCAGTCACAACGCACAGCCCAACTGTAACTAAGTACAAACACATGTCCAAAGGGTTGAGAGTTTACTTACATGTATATTTGTTTCCTTTTGGATTCACTTGCTCGTAGCACTAACATAGATGTCCTCTTTTTGTGAGTGGAGCTGTCCTGAACCATGATATATATGGACGTATCTTGTCCTTAAGTGCTTACTGATGTCTGAAAAATGCTAAGGATTGGGTGAGTATATAATATACTCAGTAGGAGCCTATCACTACTAGTTTTATAAATGCATGAGATGTTTTAAAATCATATGCTCATTCAAAATATGCGTATGTTTGAACACTCGATTTCAATATCAGTATAAGAATCCATAATCAACTGAAATACTCATGACGTAAAAGATCACATAATCCAAAATTGAAAGTATCATATATATATATATATATATGATGACATCATGACATGCAATAGATGCTTCATGGAGTCCAACTCATGGACCTCTAGTATGGTATGGTCGACCAATCTCATATCATGCTATATGAAATGCACATAACTCATCAAACCATAGGGTCCACTATGCCCACGACCTCACCGCCGTGTGGTCCCCGGGTACCTAGGGACACAGGATCATATACCTCCACGGGGTATATGACACTTATTCGTTGTAAATCATGCAATTTATGAAATCGGTTGCAAAATGTGCATGCAATGCATAAAATCTGCTCATGCTAGTATTGCATTCAGAGTCATAACCCTGCCTAGAAGCCTGACAGCCTAGAAGCCTGCCAGCCTAGAAGCTTGTCAACTCTCTCTGGCCCGCCCTCATCAGCCCGCCCTCATCGGTCAAGGCTACACTTATCATGCAATCTATGCATGTAGCACATGTCTTGGCAATACATGCATAATGTATTTTTCAAAACTTGTCCTCTTTGGGTCCCTCACAACTGCCTGGCCCTCGGCACTCCGGCGTCTTTTGGTAACCCTCAAGGACACAACTCTCTCTGACCCGCCCTCATCGGTCAAGGCTACACTTATCATGCAATCTATGCATGTAGCACATGTCTTGGCAATACATGCACAATGTATTTTTCAAAACCTGTCCTCTTTGGGTCCCTCACAATTGCCTGGCCCTCGGCACTCTAGCGTATTTTGGTAACCCTCAAGGACATGCAATTTTTGCAAGTACTTAAATCATGCAATGTATGCACTTGTTTGCAAAACATATATGTATATGCGATCATTTACGAAACATGTCGATGTACAAAACATTTATCACATGCATGCTGAATCAAGTCATGCTAAACAAGTCATATACTTATAACATATGTTCTCAAAACAATAATAATAAAAAGAATCTAATAGTGATAGAGCACCTACCTGACTAGGTCGCGTTAACCCTCTTGTCCTCGTACGCTCCTGAATATTGTTTGGAGACTCAAGGTTAGTTTAACCTATCTTTTATGGGTTTAGAGCAGTTGGGTCTTATTACTTAGGCATTAGGTGTCCATCCCTATGCCTATGGGTGTCCTAAGGTCCTAATTGGGCCTCAGTATCCTTAGTTTTCCAAAGTTCTAGTGGCCACGCACCACCATCCTATTCTAAGGGTCATGCCCTCCTTTGATTGGGCCTTGATCAGGGATTTTATGGTTTTGATGTGTCTGCGTCATTGACACGGACATAACGCCTTTTGCGGCGCCTCAATCGGAGCTCTAGATCTCAAGTTATAAGCGTTTTAGTGTTGTATGTACGTAGAGTCTTTAAAGACAAAAAGACAGAATGCTAGGGCGCTGCACGTCAGCGTCATGCGCCCTGGCTTCCTTAACCAAAAAAAATGACGCCTTTTCTAGTGCACTGCGTGTTTGCAGAGTGCACCTCAGCGAGTGCGTCTGCAGACGCGCGCGACTTCTCCGCCTGTCTCTCTCTTTAGCAGGCGCGTCCCTGGACGCGCCCATTGGTTTTCTTCCAACGCGTTCGACGCGTCACATTCCGTCTGGAACGTCTGCATCGACTAGGGGACCGGGGCGTCTTCAAGACACCCTGGTTCTACCCTGTCGAACCAGTGCGGCCCAGGGGACGTCCTTGGGTCCTTTGTGGCTCTCCCGGGCTCCGTTTTGCATGGTTTTTCATGCAAAAACTTAGGGAAATTGACCTTGGAACTATGGGGGAGATGGGTTTTGAGCGATCTCAGACGTACCTGGCTCATTGCTGGGTTTTTCTCCTCATTTTCCCCGCTAGGTCACTACTCCACGATGGGTTTTTTCCAAGGTTTTGGGCTGCCATTAGAGGCGCCCATGAGCTCTATTTATAGGGCTTTTAAAGAGGGTTCTGGAGGGGTTCTAACCGCCTTTGAATGGCGGTGGAGAAACCTCCAGAATGGCGGTAGTTTCTCCTTGAAACATCGCCTTTCCAAAAACCTCTAGGAGGTTGAAGATGAAGGGTGCCCGTATCAAAACGGGCCCCTGTGTTTTACCGCAAAACCCGTTTTTGTAAAAATTATAATTTTACCCCTAAACTTCAAAGGGCCATAACTTGCTCATTTTAACTCCGTTTTGGGTGATTTTGGTCTCGTTGGATTCCTTTTTCTGAGACACATCTAATGGTACCATTTTTAGGACCAAATTCCTAGGTTTAGTCAAGGTGACTAGTGAAATTAACAAAATGTCCTTATCTTTAAAACTAAACTTTTCATGGGATTTTAATATTATAAAAAATTTGGGTCATTACATGAATGCATGTGTTGTGGTTTATTTTATGGAGTATTTTCAAGATAGTTTTGGATGGATAGTGATAAATTTGAAAGTTTAGTACTCAATGTGGAAGTGGATGTAAGTTTATTTTCATGTGTATAAAGATTGTAGTGTTATATGTAACAAGTGGTAGTAATATTGAATGTATATAGGAGGTGTTATATGTGTACAGGTGTTAATAATCAAAAAATGAAAAAAGAGAGAAAAGAAAAAAAAAAAAGGTACTTTTGAAGTCGCTTACCCTAAACGACTTCAAAAGTGCATATTTTTCAAGTCATTTAGGTATAAATGACTTCAAAAGTTCCCACTTTTAAAGTCATTTAGGGTAAAACAACTTCAAAAGTAATGGAACTTTTGAAGTCATTTAGCACTAAATGACTTCAAAGTTGACTAAATTTTGAAGCCATTAATACGTAAGCAACTTCAAAAGCACATGATTTCTGAATTCATTTAGCCTTAAACAACTTCAAAATTTGGGCACTTTTAAAGTCATTTAATACTAAATGACTTCAAAAGTAATGGAACTTTTCAAGTCGTTTAGTGGTAAATGACTTCAAAAGTTTGGAAATTTCTAAACAACTTCAAAATGCATAGACTTTCAACATTGGCTTGATAGAAGTCATTTTTTAAGCAACTTCTATTAGCATATTTAATTGACTTTAAAAGTAGCTTGTGTAGTAGTGCTTGTTTCTTCTTTGATGAAAATCCTAGGTACACTCCTATATCTAATCCTATACATCCAATTACCTTCATTTTTCATCCCCACCATATGTTTACTCACTCTAGAAAAATTAGGAAACAAACTATAAAAGAGCATGAGAAGAGGAGAATACGTTTTTAGAGTAAGAAAAGAACACCTACTCCATGGGAGGATGAGTCCTTTTCTTCACCTTATTCCCTTACCTTTTTTCCTTGAATGATTTTCTCCTTGGGTGGCTTCCATCTTCTCCTAGGGTTCCATTTTTCATTGAATGATCATCTCCTTAGGTGGCTCCCATCTTCTCTTAGGGATCCATGCATGATTTCAAGCCTTGATTCCTTAGTTCTTCAAGTCAGGGTTAATGTTTCCTTTTTTATCTTCTTTCCTTTGTTATTCTTAACTTTCATTGTTGCTTGGATGGAATTTTACCAATTACTTAGTGCCTTCTTGCTTATTGATTCAAGATAGGTTGTTTCCTTGCTTTTTGTAGCCTTTAGATCTCCTTTGGTTTCATTGAAACTCCTTGATTTTCTTAGTGTTCCTCAAGTTTGCCTTTACTTTCTAGTGGATTTTCTATAGATTTCAATGCATGCTTATTCATGATTGATGTTAGAACATTGAAGAAGGTTTAGTTTGTAGTTTTGGGTTGATAAAGATCAAGTATTTTGATGTTATATGTAATTTTCATATTTGGATTACATGTATTGTGGGCATTATGTTGATGAATTTTAATGTGATTCAATGAAGTTAATTAGAGTTTTTAGTTCATACTTGTTTCTAGAAGTTAATAATCTTCATTCTTGAATGTTTTCTTGCATGAGAAGTGCTTAATTCCATGATCCATTAAGTGAATGATCAAAATAGCATGCTACTAGAATTTTTCTTTGTGGATTATTATGTTTAACTTCCAGCACCATACTCTTCATATTTGCATGATTTTTCAAAGAACCAATTAGATTTTTTATTGCTTAGTTAATGCTTAAGTTAGATTACATGTTTATGTTTTTTAAGTAGTTAAGGAGATTCATTCCTATCCCATGAATCATGCATACCATTCTATGGTCATACACTAATACTTGGGTAGTTCTCCTTTGATTGCTTAATTAGTAATTATTTTCATTTAGTTTTCTTACTGAGCTGTATTTTAGTTTAGATTTCATTATTTAATAGTTTGCATCTTAGTTAGTTTCTAATTCTTAGTTTAGGAAAATAATTGATTTTTTCAGAGTTGCTAAATCTCATATTCAGAAAGTTAAATTTAGAAAAGTAATGAACTTGTTGATTAGTTTCCTTAGAATTGCATGATTTAAGAAAATTGCTAAATTTCATTCTTAGGAAGTTTTCAAATCAAGAAAGTCATAAATTTAGAAAGTTTTCATTTAGGAAAGTTTATTTTTAGAAAGTGTGTTTTAGGAAGGTTATTAAGTTTAGCATGCTTTAATTTTGGCTAAGTTAGATAATTTAAGTAAGGACTACTAATATCACATCCATTGGATTCCTTGTGGGATCAACCTCCTCGTGTGAATTATTACAATTGATTCATGTGCTTGTGATTTAAGACATAAAATCATCACAACTTATAATGTTAAATTAGGATTTTTAGACAAAAATTATAAGACATGCATTTTCTAACCTAATGACTCTAAAGCTTGATATTTTGATGGTTTAGAAGCTAATCCAGAGTAAGTATGTGAATAATAATATTTTTTTAGGATTTCTTATCTTTTATAGCTAATGGGAAGGTAATCCAATGGTCAAGATCTACCGAAATGGAAAATTGAAGCCATTTATGAGGTTTTCTAATTCAATTAGGAAATCTACGGAAGCCACGACCTAAATCTCAATAATCTAAAGTGTGAAAAATGGTCAAGATCATCTCAAGGTAAGATCAAGGATCCAAGGAAGCATTTGGAAGAGCTAAAGGTGCTTAAAGTGGGCCCATGCATAAGCCATGCAAAGTCAACAACCTTTGCATGGGATTCACTCAAGTCACCTAAGACATATAAGCCATGAAAGAGGTGACAAGCTAAGGAGCCTAGCCAACCATTAAAGCTAAGGGGGTTGCCACCAAGCCTAGCCAAAAGAGATCCCAAAGATAGCTATGAAGGCAAGCCAAATGAGCTCTCAAAGCAAGCCATCAAGCCACTTAATCCAAGCTACATGGGAGGCCATGATTGGAGGAGAATCTAAAGCAAATATTCATAGTTTTTAAAGAAGATAATGAGAAGATGTTTGGGTAAAAATCAATGGGAAAGCATGTAAGTGGACTAATAGGAAGTACCCACCTTTATTTTTCATTTTTTTCCCTCTCCCCCTCCGCCCCCCCCACCCCTCACTCTACAAGGCAACCACGAATTTTCACTTACGAGGAATGTCTTCCACTTAAGAGTCCTACCTTTCTAAATTCTCTCACCTTCACAACTTTATCCTAGATCTACCTAATCACCATATCTTCTTTGCCACCTCACCTCTTTATTTCTTATCTTGATAAACTTTATTATTCCTTGGCACACATTTAGACCAAACCTAATCCAAATTAGCAAGAGACCAAAACAAGAAACTAGTTCAAAGGAAATTAATGTTGAAGAGTTTTAGAAAGGGAGGAGTTCAACGCAATCTACTCCTCCCATCTATCTCTTCAATGCACAACCCTTCCCCCTCTCTATAAAATACCACCATGTCTCTCTCATTTTCCACTCTTGTTCCAGTCCTAAGCTCTCTTTTTAGAAGTGGTTTCTCTTTGCTTCACCTTCAAGGAGTAATGGTTAGTGTTGTGTTCTTTTCTTTGCTTGTTATTGCCTTACTTTCATTGCCTTTCCTTAATTTCTCTTCCTTACTTTTTACCTTGAGTTCTTACTATTGTTTCATTATTCCCTTATCAAAGATTTGAGCTTATTCCTCTATGGTAGTGACGGCCAAGAGAAGAGGAAACTTAGATCATTGATTTTCCTTCTTTGATTCAAATGTTTTGCACTTTAAATCCATCTAATTTAGTTAGCTCTTTTTTCTTACTTCACTCAACTTTTCATCCATCTTTTCTCTTAGATTTCTTCCTAACTTCTCTTGGTATCTAGCTTACTTGAGATTATAAGAATTGGGGTTGGTTGAAATGGACGCTTAGATCAAGGTTTATGATTATGAATTGGATGCACTTTTCAGCTTACACTCTTATATTATGCATCCAATTTCCGATGTAGTTTGGACTTGATTTAAAAGAAATCTTTGAGTATTCTTGTTAATGATTGTTTCTAGTATCATATTAATTCAGATATGAATGGTTATCTTACATGCAAAATGTTGATTCAATTGCTTATTTATGCTTTATTTATTTATTGTTCTTAAGTACTTGAATGCTGGAATTTTCTTCCTTAACTTTGATGCTTTGTTCCATCCATCTAGGCATCCCATTTAATGGAATCCTTAGGAACTCATTTATTTTAGTTAGATGCTTATTTAGTGCATAACTTAGGCTGCATGATTAATTTCATTAAAAGAATCAAATTTGACCACTTTTGGACATTAGAACCATGCATACCAACCATTGGTCATGTGCATGATTCTTAGGTGAACTCTTGTTAGATCTTAACTTGTTTTGTTGTTTAATTCTAAATTAGCAGTAGTTAACTCATGAATTACATCTTAGCTTAGATTTACGAAGATTCCTTAGTTAATTTTAAGAAGTTCTAAATTTGGCAAGTTTTAGATTAGGAAAGTAATGATTCAGGAAAGTTTCCATTTTAAGTAGTTTCATTAAGTTTAGTTGTTTAGTTAATTCTAAGTTTCTGTACTTCCTTGTCTGAATGCACGTCAGTTAGGTGATTTTATATTTTATTTATATATTTTAATTCTTAGCAAGTTTTCATTAGTTGTCATTTCTAATTTTATGCATGTTTTATATTCCTAGATAAATCAACTAAATCTTTTTTCTTTTTCTTTTTGCTAATATAAACAAGTTAAATGAGGTCCATCCAAAATACTTTTCTATGATATTTATAATGGGATCAACCTCGCTTTCAAGAGAATACTATGGTAGATTCATATGCTTGCAAGTTTATTTAAAACAATAACAAGTTTTTAGGGTTGTTGCCAAGGAATCACAACGAATTTGTGGGTGTATCTTGCTTGAATTGTTTATCTCTAGTCTAAGTTTAGGATTGCATGAGATTAGGATATTTTTTGCATAATCTTGCATATTTTTCTTATTTCTCACCATTTGAAATATATTGTTTGTTTCTGTACAAGGGGAATATGGCAAAAGGAGTGGCAATGATCCTTTGGGCCAGGGCTTCATCATATTAGATAGGATTTATTTGCTTTCTTAAATTAGCATTTTTGAGTAAAACTTATAGTAAGAACCATTGTATTTTACACTTTATTACTCAATTTTAAGTAAGTTGTAATAATACAAGTTAAGTGAGGGGTTTGGTGGCCTACATTTGATCTTCATCAAGAACCCCACTATAAGTATCACTCACTTTATTTTTTAATTTTCTAGTTCAAGTGCATTTAGTATAAATTGCATTTGAATGATAGTTTAACTCATTTAGATTAGGGTATTCATGACAATTGTTGCATTTTATTTAGGACTATTGCATTAGTTAAGCACCTATTTACTAAAGGTTAACCTAAGCTCAGCTATAACCAAGGCATAGGCTATCTGGTTATAGTTTCTCATCTGTTGAGGTGTTCTATCCTTTATTAAGTAGCACATAGGTAGGCATTAGTATGCTTTTATTTACTAACGTACATTTAATGCTTTATGGTGTAAAGGATCATAATGCTAGTAAGGGCCCCATAGGAACCCTTATAAGATTAGGACTGAATTTTATCTCTAGATCCTTGGCTCACCTAGGAAACTAATCAAATTCCTTGTATGTCACAATCCCAGCCCTTGAATTATTAATTTAAAATCAAGTAGTAAGTGACTTAGTGTATCTAGCTCACATGAACCTTTTAGAAGGAGGCGATCTATTATCACTCTAGTGGCTTCTGAGCATCGTGGTTATAGTGGGTGTCTTAAAATCCAAGTATTTTTTCCACACCTTTCATTGACATTAGTTGAGATCTAAATGACTCCTAACACGAGAATTGTATTAACCACTTTAGAGCAGAATCTAACTGGTAAGCAGTAGTCAATTCTGAAAAAAAGAGGACCTATCTAGATTTAGGTCTAAGAAGCTACCATCCTATGCAATAATAAAAGGTAATCAAAATAGCTAGATTAATAGTTTACTAGGATTGATTGCACATCACATAGAGTTAGAGTTAACATATAGTTAGGACACATCATATAGGATTTTAGTTAGTGCATGAAAGAATGTAGATATCAAAACATTGAACTAGTACCCTTAGATCCAGAGATTGAATGTACCCATAGTCCAGGGGTGAGAAACCAAGTTCTTAATCCCATGGATGAACCACCAATAAAAGTTGAGTGGACAGCCATTAGAGATTTCTATGTACCACTCCAACTAAACACTTCCTTGTGCATTGCATTGCTTCTAGCTAATGCTGACCATTTTGAACTTAAAATAGGAGTTATTCAATTACTCCCTATATTTTATGGTCATGATAGAGAAGACCCATACCTACATATCAAGGAATTACTTTATATTTGTGCCACATTTAAGTTTCGAATATGTCGGATGATTCAATTAGGTTAAGGTTGTTTCCCTGCTTACTCAAAGATAAGGCCAAGTCGTGGGTCAACCCTTTGAAGGTAGGTTCCATCAACACATGGTACCAATTATCTAGGAAGTTTTTGAACAATTTCTTCCTCTTACATAAGACTAATGCCTTTTGTAGGGAGATTATTAACTTCTAGTGGAGAGACGATGAACAATATTATAAATGTTGGAAAAGGTGGAATAAACTGCGACAGAAGTGTCCTCATCATGGATTTGAAAAATGGTAGCAAGTTCTATACTTCTAGAAGGCATTAACACCTCAAAATAAACAAAACATAGATGAAGCAAGTGGAGGGCCCTTGTGTTGAAACATGAGAGAGAGGCCTAGGATTTTTTACAAAATTTAGTTGGTAATTTCCAGCAATGGAATTATTCAAATAGGGGAGAAAGAAATGCTCAGCCTCCAAAGAAATAGGCATTTGCAAAATAGGAGTGTCCATAAATATATCTTATAAGCTTTACTCTGTCATAGAGAGAATGGACAAATATGATGAGAAAATGGATAAATATGATGGGAGCATCAACAAACTTGAAAACATGTTTCAAACCTTCATGACCACTACTATATCTGCTAAACCTCCACAAGAAGTTTGTGTTGTTTATTCTAATTCCACCCATTTAACCATGAACTATCCATCAAATAAGGTTTATATGGAATATCTTTTGGAACAAACAAATGCAATGAATGCTTATAAAAAACCTAGCAACAAATCATACTCTAAGACCTATAATCCAGGATGGACTAGGCATCCTAACTTGTCATGGTCGAAGAACAACTACCAAGGAGGTCCATCTATGAACCCCCTGCATAGAACCTTCCTAAAACCTCAATTCCCTTGTAGCCCTCTGGTTTTCAACCACCTCAACAACCACAGAAGCCATTAGTTGCAGACAATATACAGTTTCTCTTGTGGCAAAGTGAGAAAAATAAATAGGCCAACAATGTCAATTCTAAAGCCCTTGCTAAGATAGTACTACAAATAAGCCAGTTGTCTGCTACATTACAAGATAGAGGAAAGGGTCAGTTTCCTAGTCAAACCATCCTTAACCCTAAGGGACAATTCAAGATAGGGTCTAGTTGTAATGACTCCATTTTTGTAACCTTGAAATCCCATGTTGGTAATGAAAAGTTCACTTTTTGAGATAAGGGTATTTTGGTCATTTCACTATTCACTGTAACTAGACCTAGAAATTTGGTCCCTATAATGGAATCTTTAGGTGCGTCTCAAAAAAAGGAATCCAACAAGACCAGAATCACCCAAAATGGAGTTAAAATGAGCAAGTTATGGCCCTTTGAAGTTCAAGGGCAAAATTGTAATTAAATTTAAAACGAATTAGCCTAAGAAAATAGGGACCCGTTTTGATACGGGCACCCCCTTCTTCCCAAACATACTGCATCACCAACATTCTAGAATGTTAGTGTGTAGGGGGAAACCACCGCCATTCTAGAGGTTTCTCCACCACCATTCCACGGCGGTGGAAACCGCCCTCCAGAACCCTCCTTAAGCTCTATAAATAGAGCTCTTGGGCGCTACCAATGGCAGTCCAAAATCCTGGGAAAAACCAGTCTTAGAGTTGTAGGCAAGAGGAGAAACCGTGAAAAATACCCAGCCACAAACCAGGTACGACTTAAACAACTCCAAACCCATCTCCCCCTCAGTCTTAGGTTGAATGTCCCTAAGTTTTTGCATGAGAAACCATGTAAAATGGGGCTCTAGGGAGCCACAACAAACCCAGGGCAGGTGCTTGGGGTGTTCTGGTTCGACAAGGTCGAACCAGGGTGTCCCGAGGACGCCCAAGTTACCACAGAACCAAAACGCACCTAGTGCGTTAAAGGGAAACCGACAGGCGCGTCATGTAGGGCAGAGGCCCGGTGCGTCGACGAACGAGCCCTATGGGGCGCACGCCGCTGACGTGGGACATGTTAGGGTCCCGAGCACCCACCTCGTGTGGGCCTGTGACGGTGACGCCGCGCGTTCCGCGCAAAAAAAAATGCGCAGCCTGATGACACCCAGGTGCATGCGACCGCACGTGCGGACCAGTCGCCACTCGACCGGGACGCAAGTGCGTCCCGGGAGCGGTGACGCAGGGCCCATTTTGGGCCTTCTATGTATTCTTAACACTAAAATACCCATAACTTGAGTTATAGGACTCTGATTAAGGCGCCGCAAGAGGCATTGTGTCCGTATCGATGGCGCGGACATACCCAAACCATAAAATACCTGATAAAGCCCCTATATAAGGTTAGCATGACCCTTAAACTATGATAGTGGCGCAAGACCACTAAACCTTTTCAAACCTGGCTATACCAAGGCCCAGTTAGGGACCTTAGGAGGCCCTTAGGCATGGGAATGAACCCTTAATGCCTAAGTAGTGAGGTAAACTGTTATAGAACCTATAGAAATAGGCCAAGCCAGCCCTTTTCCCCTAAACTATGTCTAGGAATATACGAGGACAAGGGGATTAGCGCGATCAAATCAGGCAGGTGTCGTATTGCTACTAGCCTTTTAAAAAGAACCCATGATGCTTTGAGAATGCATGTTTTGAGTCATGGTTGCTTTTCTAATGCATGTTTTAAGTTTTTAAGTTGCATGTCCTGTCTTTATGCGTATATCATATAAACTTATGTTACATCCTTATGTACATGACTTGTTTAGCATGAATTGATTTCATAAATGAATTTAGCATGCATATGAAAAATGCATTGTGCATATATTTCCAAGACATGTGTTACATGCATAGACATATTTTGAAAAAGGATTCTTGTCTGCATGATACATGCATAGACATGTTTTGAAAAAAAGGTTCTTGCCTGCTTGATAGTATATTATTTGGGCTAGTAAGCTCGTGGGCACTATGCCGAGAGGTTCGGCGTGGCCTCCCGGCCTCTACCACTATAGGTGGAAAGGGTACCACGCCAAAAAGGCTTGTCCTCACTTCGATTGCTGTGGTAAACGAGGACTACCACTGGAGGTGTCACAGCACCAGTCAAAGTGTCATATGCCCCATGGAGGCTATGACCGAGAGTCCCTAGGCACCTGGGGACCACACGACGATAAGGTCGTGGGCATAGTGTGCCCTATGTTTTTGAGGATTTACTTGCATGCATATGGCATGACATGAGTATGGTCGACCATAAATCCATGAGTTGGATTCAATTGAGCATCTTATGCATATCATAGTATATGTTTATGATATCTATGTTACTTTTGACTTGGATTATGTGATTCTTTAAGTTGTCAATATTCTATTTTGACAATGGCTTTTAATATCGATATTGAACATGAGTGTCCAAACATGCACATGGTTTAAAGAACATATGGTGTAAAACATAGCATGCATTGTAAAACTAGTAGTGATAGATTCCTACTGAGTATAGTGTATGGTCACCCAATCCTTAATATTTTTCAGATACAAGTAAACACTTAAGGGCAGGATACACCCATGACAAAGAACATCCAAATTAAGTACAAGTAACAAGTAAGTAGACCCCTACCTTATCTTTTAGTGAATGTTAATTGATTGTAGTTACTCTCTGTAGCTGGGGCTGTGATTAACACTTTCTTGGGAATAGAGTTGATTTAAAACTATGCCATGGCAATATGATTTGAAAATGTGTTTTGACACTCGGGGTTTTATACAAAAGATTTCTTTTCAAAACAAAATATTTTCATGCATTTCATATTTCTAAAGCAAGAGATCTTGCCTTTTTATTAAATTTGCATCATATGAAACGCAGGTCATCACACTAGTTCTCAACCCCATAATTCTCATGAGCAAGCCAAGTCCAAAACGACCCTTAGGAGAGGCTAAAAGGTTGACAACAAGGTAGGAAACCCTAAGGAAACTGGAGAGGAACATGAGATAGTAAACCACATGATAAAGAAAAGGGATAGAAATCACCTGTCGAACCTATAGTGGAGGCACCCTATGTACTTAAACCTCTACTTCCTCAATTACTAAACAAAGCTAGGAAGGGAACCAATTTCAATGAGCTAAGGAATGTTTTCAAGAATGTACAAATCAACATTCCATTGCGCAATGGTATCAAGGATGTTCCTGCCTATGCCAACACCAGACCTACCTAAGTTTAGAGACCTAGGGTGCACTACAATTTCATGCATTATTGGAGACCATGTCATAGATAGGTCATTATTTGACCTAGGGGCTAGGGTAAACCTGTTGTCATATTCTGTCTATGAGCAACTTAAGCTCAGTGATCTCAAACCAACCAACACCAAGTTACAATTGGCCAATATATCTATAAATATGCCATGTGGTATGGTTGAAGATGTGTTAATACAAGTCGACCAATTTTACTATCCTATTGATTTTCCAAGTCAGACCTCGATAGTCAGATTTTGGTTATACTTGGACGTCTATTCTTAGCAATGTCGAACACCATCATAAACTAAAGAAAGGGTGTGATGAAACTATCCTTCGACAACATTAAAGTTAAGCTTAATGTTTTTAATGACGACCATCAACATTTAGACCTCAATGAATCCTATGTAGTAAATTTAATAGAATATACAATTTAGGATACTCAGCAATCATTGTCCATCTCAGATCACCTTGAGGCATGTCTAGCTCATTTCATTTGCAATTTTAATATAGACAACTCCATTGAAGAGGTCAATAATCTATCAAACATTGCACCCATAATGGATACCACTAAACGAGGCCCTCATGTGGTGCCACTCCTTCCCTCCATCTAAATCTATCTATGTACCTTTTGTAGAAAAACCACCTACCTTTATCCTTAAGCCACTCCATGAAAATTTGAAGTACTCTTACTTAGGACCAGAAGAAACCTTACCTATAATCATAGATGCCGATCTAGACCAAAAAATAGGATGGTAAGCTTATTGATGTTCTCAAGGAACACAAGACAACTTTAAGGTGGACCATAGCAGACATCAAAGGGATTAGCCTGTTGTGTGCATGCACAAAATCCATCTAGAGGAAAATGGTAAATCTTTTAGAGAAACACAAAGGAAACTCAACCCTAACATGAAGGACATTGTGAGAGATGAAGTCCTTAAGCTTTTAAATGTTGGTATGATATACCCCATTTTTTATAGCACTTTGGTCAACCTCATTCAGGTTGTACCTAGGAAATCTAGTATTATGGTAATCAAGAATGAGAATAATGAGTTAGTACCTACTCGCATGACCACATGGTGCAGAGTATGTATTGATTACCAAAATTTGAATGTGGTTACAAGGAAAGACCACTTTCCTCTTTCCTTTATTGACCAAATTCTTAAGAGGTTAGCTGGTCATAGTTATTATTATTTTCTAGATGGTTACTATGGCTATAACCATATTCCTATAGTCTTTTAAGATTAGGTAAAGACCACCTTCACCTGCCCTTTTGGGACCTTTGCTTACCAATGTATGCCTTTTGGACTGCAATGCTCTAGCACTTTCCAAAGGTGTATGTTCGGCATATTTTCTAACATGGTAGAAAGGTTTCTATAGGTGTTTATAGATGACTTCTTAGTTTTTGGTTCTTCCTTTGATGAATGCTTGCACCATTTGAAGTTAGTTCTTGCAATATGTTAGGAGAAAATTTTAGTATTGAATTGGGAAAAATGTCATTTTATGGTGCAAAATGACATAGTTTTAGGCCATATAATATCACACTATGGTATAGAGGTAGATAAGGCCAAGTTGGATTTAATCACCAACCTTCCTCCACCAAGGACAATGAAAGAAATCAACTCTTTCCTAGTCCATGCTAGGTTTTACAAGAGATTCATTAAAGATTTCAGTAAGATTGCTAATACCCTCTGTAAATTGCTTACAAAGGAGGCCTCTTTCTTACTTTGATGAAGATTGTAGAAAAGTATTTGAACGCCTAAAGGCTGAACTAACCTCGACACCTATCATTCGACCACCTGACTAAAGTGCATCATTTGAGATAATGTGTGATGATTCACTACATAATTGGGGCTCTTTTGGGCAGCACATTGACAAACTTCCCCATGTGATACACTACACTAGTAAAAAACTCAACAATGCACAACTTAACTATTCTACCAGAGAGAAAGAGTTGTTGGCTATCGTATTTGTGCTAGATAAGTTTAGATCTTCCTTGTTAGGATCAAAAGTTATATTATACACGGATCATGTAGCTATGAGATATCTCCTTTCCAAAAAGGATGCAAAACATAGGCTAATCCAATGGATATTTCTTCTGTAGGAATTTGATCTTAAATTTTGGGACAAGAAAGTTTAACAAACATTGTAGCAGACCACTTATCCAAACTAGGTGGAGATTACTAGTGAAAATGTGCCTATTACAGAAGTTTTTCCAGACTAACAATTAATGCACATTTCCTAGTTACCTTTATATGGAGATTTAGTCAACTATCTTATTATAGGACAATTGCCTAATCATTGGACCAAACAAGATAAAAAAATCTGGGATGACCTGTACTTATTCGAGTATTGTTCTGATCAGATTATTAGGAGGTGCATATACGAGACTGAGCATAATGAAATCATCTCCTTTTGTCATGATCATGCTTGAGGGGACCACTTTAGCACTAGAAAAATCACTACAAAGATTTTGCATTGTGTTTTTATTAGCCCATGATTTTTAGAGACTCACATGCTTACTGCACATCATGTGCTAGGTGCTAGAGGTTAGGAAGTATAAGAAGGAAAAATATGATGCCTTTAAACCCAATCCTAAATGTAGATCCTTTTGATGTATGGGGCATAGATTTCAAAGGGTCATTTCCTAATTCCTTTGGATACTTGTACATCCTCATGGGAGTAGATGACGTGTCCAAGTGGGTGGAGATCATACCCTACAAGACCAATAACCAAAAGGTGGTGGTCAAAGGAAAGCATATTTGAATGGTTTAGTACTCCACGTGCCATAATTAGTGAAGGGAGAAAACACTTTTATAATAAAGTGTTTGACAATTTAATGAAAAAGTATAGTGCCACCCATAGAGTAGCTACCCCATACCTCCCTCAAACCAATGGGCAAGTAGAGGTGTTGAATAGGGAAATCAAGTGCATGTTAGGGAAGATAGTCAATCCAAATAGGAAATAATGGTTTTTAAGACTTACTAACACTCTATAGGCTTGTCTCACTGGCTATAGGACTTCTATAGGTATGTTACCCTACTGCTTGGTCTATGGAAAGGCCTAACACTTAGCAGTAGAATTGGAACATAAAGCATATTGGGCTATCAAAAAGTTCAATTTTGATTTAGAAGTTGCTAGTACCCATAGGAAACTCCAACTCAATGAGTTGGAAGAGTTAAGAAAAGATGCATATGATTTTGCATGGTTATACAAGGACCGAATGAAAGGTCATCATATTAGACAAATCTTAAGGAACTCTTTCACGCCAGAAAAAAGCTCTTATTGTATAATTCTAAGTTGCATTTATTCCCAAGGAAATTTTTGTCTCGATGGACCGGACCTACATCTTATGCACCATATATCTTCATGGAGCCATCTAGATAGAAAAGGATGGTGAAATATCAAAGGTTAATGGACAAAGTCTAAACCCTTCCTAGAACTGTTCAATCTTAAGGTAGAGGAAATGTCATTAGAGGCACTAGTCTACCACAACCTACCTTAGCATGGTCCAGAATACCCTACGTATTCCATTTCTTGCACTCATCATCATCACGTTTGGCTAAAGATGTAAAACTTAGCTCTCACTAGGAGGCAACCCATTAGGCTTTTTTTTTGCATCTCAGTATTGAGGACAATATTTAGGTTTGGGGTGTAGATATACATATAGGTTTATGCTTTTTCTTGTATCTTATTAAAATAATAATAATAAATTAGTTCATGTTCCCTTACTGTGATGAGAATTGGATTTTAAGAAGCTTAGTAATTCTACTACTTTAACCTCTTAATGGAAGTGCGTATGGATAGTTTTGCATGTTGTTCATGTGTTGAAGTATTTTATGAAAGTTAGTCTCAAAAAATACTTACACACACTACATAGTCTAAACTAATAGAGAGGTATAACTTAGAGACCCTTAAAAAAACAATGGAGACTTATAACCAAGTGAGTTTTAGAGACTATCTCCTTTCTGAGAGTTATAAGGAATTCCATAATCTCTTTAGCGTACATAACTTTGTGTGATCTTGTACCTTTGTTTTGGTTAATTATCAAGAGTAAATAGGAGTATTGGCTTTCTTTCCAGAACATTTACTAAATCTGATAGGCTCTAAGAAACTAGGAAATAATATAAACCATCCTTGTTTTAGCCTAGAGACACAGAACCTACATAGTATAATATATCACTAGTTAGCCCCTTAAGCCTATTAATAAGCCTTTTTCTTTCTTAACCCCACTTACCTTAACCTAAAGAAAACCCAATAAAATAAATACCTATCACATATTTTCAAAAAAGAGTAGAGATGGTAGAAAAAGGACAAAAAGTTAAAATTACCAAAGTTGTCCAATAATCAAAAGAAGACATCTACTCAAATTTGAAATTTTGAATCCTTGTACCCTTATTTTCTGAACTTATCTCAAGCCTACATTTCATCCTAATTAAAGACCTATGGATCTTAGGTAGAGGATAGCCTTAATGAGGATGTAAAAAGAAGAAATTAAGGTAAACTGCCCCTACTAGTCTTGGTAATAACATATATTCTTAGGGATCATATTCTTTTGTCTCTTTAGTGCTAAATTTTATGTGATCCATTAGCTTTGTAGATTTGGTCACATAATGAGAGAAAAATGTTTAACCCCTTTCTTTGAGAGCTTCATTTTTTAGATTATACCAATGATAATTAGAGGTCAAAATATATTTTTCATGGAATATAGGCATATTTAATTAGAGGGCATGACTTATGTAGCTATAGACACACACGCACTTTGAGAAATGGTTGTAATAAAATGGCTTTGGTATGTGGATAACCTGTAAAATTGTCATTTATCTCTATTTAGTTGCTAAAACTAGTAGAGTACTAATGGATTAGGATTCTCTGAGATAATTAAGGGACTCAACCTTACGAAATTTTGTTGGTATATTCACTACAAACCTTCATGAGGCATAACTCGTCCACTAGGGGTAACCTAAGCATTTAAGGTCTTGCTACATATTCTAAATGCAATTGTCAATGACCTATGAAAATGACAACCATTTTGTTTTTCATGATTTTTCTCATGTTTTTCTCAGGGCCAGCAAAATGCTGGTTAGGGAGTGTAGTGAGTGTAAAAAATTTATATAAAAATCATCCAATCAATTGCCCATGTGTCATAACTTATTGCACTAAATTAGGGTTTTCAACAAAAAATTATAACATATGCATTTTCTGAACTAATGACTCTAAGCTTGATAATTTGTAGATTTAGAAGCTAATCTTGAGTAAGTATGTGAGGAATTGTATTTTTCTAGGATTTAATTAGAATTTCTTATCTTTTGTAGGTAATGGGGAAGGTAACCCAATGGTCAAGATCTATCAAAAATTAAAGTCATTTATGAGGTTTCCTAATCCAACTAGGAAACCTAAGGAAGCCATGATCTAAATCTCAATAATCCAAAATGTGAATAAAGGTCAAGATCATCTCAAGGCAATATCATGGATTCAAGGAAGCATACGGAAGAGCTAAAGGTGCTTAAAGTGGGCCGATGCACAAACCATGCAAAGTCCACCATCTTTGCATTGGATTTACTCAAGTCACTTGAGCCATATAAGCCTTGAAAGAGGTGACAAGCTAAGGAGCCTAGCTAGCCATCAAAGCCAAGGGGGTTGAGCCGCTAAGTCAAGTCAAAAGAGCCCCTAAAGCGACCCATGAAGCCAAGCCAAATGAGCTCTCAAAACCAGCCGTCAAGCCACTTAAGCCAAGCTACATGGAAGGCTATGATTGAGGGAGAATCTAAAGAAAATATCCGTTGGGTTTTTAAGAGGATAATGAGAAGATATTTGGATAAAAATCAATGAAAAGTATGCAAGTAGACCAATAGGAAGTACCCACCTTTATTTTTCCTTTTTCCATCTTATTTTCGACTTTTTCTCTCTATGTCTATCTCCTCCTCACCCTACAAGGTAACCACGAATTTCCACTTAGGAGGTAAGTCTTCCACCTAAGAGTCCTACCTTTATATAACTATCTCATCTTCCCAACTCTATCCTAGATCTACCCAACCACCTCACTCCTCTCTCTCTCTCTCTCTCTCTCTCTCTCTCTCTCTCTCTCTCTCTCTCTCTCTCTCTCTCTCTCTCTCTCTCTCTCTCTCTCTCTCTCTCTCTCTCTCTCTCTCTCTCTCTCTCTCTCTCTCTCTCTCTCTTATGTCATCCATGATATCTTCTTTGCTACCTCACTTCTTTCTTTCTTATCTTGATAAACTTTCTTATTCCTTGGCCCACACTTGGAGAAAATCTAATCCAAATTAGTAAGAGACCAAGACAAGAAGGAAATTCAAAGGAAATTAGTGTTGAAAAGTTTTAAAGAGGGAGGAGTTCAACGCAATCTGCTCTTCCCCTCTAGCTCTTCAATGCACAACCCTTCCCCCTCTCTATAAAAGAACCTCCATGCCTCCCTCATTGAGATCTAGATTTTCCTTTCTTGTTCCAGTCCTAAGTTCTCTTCTTAAAAGTGACTTCTCTTTACTTTACCTTCAAGGAGTAAAGGTTAGTGCTATTTTCTTTTCTTTGCTTGTTATTGCCTTACTTTCATTGCCTTTCCTTGCTTTCTCTTCCTTGCTTGTTAGCTTGAGTTCTTGCTGTTGTTTTCTTGTTCCCTTATCAAAGGTTTAAGCTTATTCTTCTATGGTAGTGACAACCAAGAGAAAAGGAAACTTAGATTCTTTATTTTCCTTCCATGATTCACATATTTTGCACTTTAGATCCATCTAGTCTTGTATGCACTCTTCCCTTGCCTAGTTGAACTTTTCATCCATAGTTTCTCTTAGATTTCTTCCTAGGTTCTCTTGGTATGCTAGCTCACTTAAAATTATAAGCATTGAGGCTGGTTGAAGTGGACGTTTAGATCAAGGTTTATGCTTATGAATTGGACGCACTTTTCAGCTTACACTCTTGTATTATGAGTCCAATTTATGATGTAGCTTGGACTTGACTTAATGGAAATCTTTGACTATTCTTATTAATGATTGTTTCTAGTATCATAGTACTATAGATATGAATGGCTATCTTACATGAAAAATGTTGATTCAATTGCTTATTTATGCTTGATTTATTGATTGTTCTTAAATATGTGAACATTGGAATTTTCTTCCTTAATTTTGATGCTTTGTTTTAGCTATCTAGACATCCCATTTAATGGAATCCTTAGGGACCCATTTAGTTTAATTAGTTGGTTATTTAGTATATAAATTAGATTGCATGATTAATTGCACCAAAAGCATCAAATATGACCACTTTGGGACCCTAGAACCATGCACACCAACCATAGGTCATGTGCATGATTCCTCGGAGAACTCTTGTTAGATCTTAACTTGTTTTGTTGTTTAATTCTAAATTAGCAGTAGTTAATTCATGAATTACATCTTAGTTTACATTTAGGAAGATTCCTTAGCTAATTTTAGAAATTTCTAATTTTAACAAGTTTTAGATTAGGAAAGTATTGATTTAGGAAAGTTTTCATTTAAAGTCGTTTCTTTAAGTTTAGTTGTTTAGTTAATTCTATGTTGTTGCGGTTTCTTGATTAAATACATGTTAGTCAGGTGAGCTTATATTTTCATTACTTAGTTTAATTCTTAGCAAGTTTTCATTAGTTGTAATTTCTAATTTTATGCATGTTTTATATTCCTAGATAAATCAATTAAAGCTATTTTTTTGGCTAAGATAAACAAGTTGAATGAGATCCATCCAAAATACTTTTACATGAGATTCCTTGTGTTATCAACCTCGCTTGTGTAAGAATACTAAAATGAATTCCTACACGTGTGAGTTTATTTAAAACAACAACAATGAACTTCCTCTTTATGCATAACAATGACAAGAAGTTGTAACAAACTATTACAAAAGCCCCACAATTATACCTACTGTTCATATAACCATGAGGATTAATCCTGTTTGCAGATATTACAATTTTAGGTTTCTCAATTCTTTTCCAAAATCATGTGACAAGAACTCTACGAGCTTTAATAAGAAACATTCTTTTGAACCTTAGAGTAGGGGGAAAATACAATGAGACCTTTTTAGCCATATCTTTCACCTATTGAATTGAATTCTTCTTTAACTTTCATCTTGATTGTCCATAAGTTGGCATGTAATTGTATCCTTGTACTCCTTCGCTTATGAGATGCAGTCATTAGGACAAGCATGTATCTTCTCATGCTTTAACTCTAGTGCAATAAAGGTTTTCTTTGCGTCTCATGTGGACCTTGCCAATTTTTTCTCCTTCAATAGTATTTTACCCACTACTTCCAATACTTTTGTAAAACCTTGATCTAAAAAATTAAATCTTAATTTCATGACGTATAGTTCTACTATTCCAAACAACTTTGTGTAATCTGTACACGCAAGATACAATGTGTTATCTGCTTCATCCAATGTGGTATGTAATTGTTTAGGGTTGTTTTAGAAGCCATCATATGCATCACAAAACATTAATGCAATTGTACTATCTACAATACTTTCTATAGTGTCTTCATATTCACATCATTTTTCCCTTGTTGAGGGCCCCTAAGGTAGCTCTTTTCCATGCTAAATCCATGGTTGATAACTCTCATCACTCTAGTGTAGAACAAATGTTCTCTCAGCTTACCTATAGCTACCCTTTCTCATATTTTTAATTCTTGAGCATGGACAACACATGCAATTACAATTTGCACCCCCTTCCCTATTTATCCATTTTGACACTTAAAAATAGAGGCTCAATGATGTCTTTCAGACATGAAAATAATGAATTACCAGTTAAGCATTTTACCAAACACTAGGTATGCAAAGAAAACATTGAAAAAACTTATCAGGCTTAGAGACTTTGCAACTCTAGGTTTGGAATAAAATATCAACACAAACATGCATGATAGATCCATGCAAGGTAGGAAAAACTTTTAGGAAAGGAGTTTTCCACCCATAATCACATAAATAAAACAAGAGAGAAGGAAGAAAGATTTACCCATTTTGATCTGCTAAGATAGTACAAGTTTTAAGGCAAACTATATCTTCAGTCTACTCCGATCGCTACTTTGTCAATTGAAGCTAGTTCAAGCAAAAATACAAGTAGCTAAGCTTTAAGCATGTAGTCTAATGTAGCTGAGTGAAGACAGAAGGACAGGAGGCATGAAATAGAAGAGGTATGAATTCATATACCATTAGATCTTTTAGATAGTTTTGGAAAGCATATTCTTAAGTAGGTTTTCTAAGATGGTTTTCCAAAACGTCTTCTCAGATATGTCTTATAAGATAGTTTTTTAACCTTCTTAAATAGCATTTTTTAAGACAATTTTTTTAACTGCCTTCTTAAACAGGTTTTTTAAAGTTGATTTTATTAACCATATTCTTAACCAATATTTTTAAGACAATTTTTCAAACAACTATTTAATCTTGAACTTCTAAGAAGATTTTCCTAACCGTCTTTGTAATTAGGGGTTTTTTAAGACAATTTTTTGACCATCTTCTTAATTAAGTTTTTCAAGATAGTTTTCTATAATCGTCTTCTTAAGCAAGATTTGTTTTAGGTTCAAGATAGTTTTCTATAATCGTCTTCTTAAGCAGGATTTGTTTTAGGATGGTTCTTATAAATTCTTTTCTCTAAACATCTTCTTAAATTCTTTTGGCAAAAAGTTTCAAATGCTTTAACTCCCACCAATGACTTTGTAAGACAGGTTGTTGAAAAATCATCTTATTAAATAGGATTTTTTTTTAAAGATGATTTTTTGTAATTATTTTATATTTATTTTTAATAAGATGGTTGAGTAAAAATCATCTTCTTTTTACTGTCTTTAGAAAATACCAATTTATTAGGGTTAAAACTTGTATAATCATGATATTTAGTCTCATATTGTTGAGACGAAATATCAATCATTGGAGCAAAGCTTATTCCATTCCATGAACGAGAAGATGAAATTGTTAGGCGATGGTCTAGTAATTTTCACATTAGCGTTGAGAATGTGTTCCAATGCGTCTTCAAATCCGTCATCATGGTCTTGCCTCAGCATTTTGTAGTTTCGGGGGCCTATATCGAAGCCGGGAATTGCCAAAAAGATAAACGGATGGGTGAGTAGCGCGTCGGCCTCTCACGATTTACCGTTTTCTTATCTTTCGTACGGAAGTACTTTCTTAATATAGAAAGAGGAATTTGTTTTCCTTTTTATTTAGTACTTTAAAATAAAACAGAACAAATAAAAAATAATAGTGTTTAACCTTTATACAAATATTTGGCCGGGTCCGAGTCAGAAGAGTTGTTAGCATGCCTTCGGCGTCACTCCTCCGTCACGCGTGCCATCTACCGTGTGCCGTGGCTACCGATGCAACACAGGCCAAAAGCGTTAAGCAACATCCTTACTTTTCCTCCTACAAAATCCCAAATCCCGATTAAGAGTCATCATGAAAAAAAAAAAGAGGGGCGGAATAGAATGAGGACGAGAATTAAGGGAATTACGAGGAAGATGACTGAGAGATACGTACCAGACTAAGTTACCTATTATTCAATTTTTAACACATGGAATGGGCCCCCCAGTAAAAAATTACCTTTTCTTGCTATGTTTTGGTTTTCAAGGTCCAGTACATTATGGTAGCTTGCGGGACAGCCGTTATGGGTAGTTGGGGATTTGGTAGGCCCCAGTGCGAATGAGCTAGAAATTTGATTCTCTGCCCAAACAAACAGATGAAACAAAAATTCGCGGTCAAGATGTGGATAGCACGTGATCTTGTTCTCTTTCTTTGCAGTGCATATTCAACCCCTTGGAGCTAGCTAAGCTCATGTACCTTATCATGGGCTCCCCTAACTGACTTACTGTCCAGTTAAAGTCATTCCTAAGCCTTGTAATATGGCTCACCTTTTGTTGTTGCGCAACCCTTTCGTCTATATCTTTGGAGTGATCCGCTCAGTTCATTTGATTGGTCTTCTCAACGGGTTGCTACCAAAAATATAATCTAACAAGTACTTGTAAGGTGGCTCTACGCCGTGAAAGTTTGAATGATACAACAAGAAAGGGACCTACCTTAACACTACCTATAGGATGAGATTTTTGTGCCCTCTCATGAGCTACCCAGCATATTATGCGCATCCACCGTATAGGAACCTCCCAAGATACGTGAACTTGGGCCGCCTTGTATACTCCTAAAATGCAAGTTGTTACAAAGTACAAATCATCATAGTTATAGTTGTCGTATTTGATGGCCTTTTACAGCAGTTTTATATGATATTCTATGTGAAATTAGAATATATAAAGCATCGATAAACTATTAAGTAAATAAGGTTAGCTTTTGGTCGAATCCACGGAGCTCCTTGACTCTGTAATTTTATTTGTAACGGAATTCCTTGTGATCAAAATTTTGAAATTCCTTTCTCCACTACCTTTTCCTTCTAAAGTGAAAGAAAAAATTGTATCCTCTTGCATCATCAAATGTGTGACACATAGAGAGTATGCAAAATTGTAAACACGTATCATATTATGAGAATTTACAATTAATCATAAATTACATAAGGTTGGATAAATCTCAAAGCGCATTGAAAGAAGTTAACATGAATTTAGCTAATAAAACTCAAAAATTTTAAATATCATCTACAAAATGAGTTAAAAATTCAAATTGAAAGGCTTAAGTTCCAATAAAAAATCTATATTCTTTTCTTGAATCTTTTATATGTTTGCCCTTCTTAATTTATTCCGGATTTCGAACTTTGTGACAGTCACTCTACCTGATATATGTACATGCAAGATAGGTTACTAAATAAGAAATATGTGAATATCATCTTTTAAATCTTTTATAGTTAAGTTGAATAATTAGTTCCCCATTTGTTTGTCAACATTTTAACTCTTGCTTGATTTTCTAATTGGCGTTGGTGAAGTCCCTGTACTCTTGGGATCTTTTTCGTCGCTTTTCGTAATTAAATCTTAACCTTTTTTAAAAAAGAAAGAAAAACTTGGTTTTACTCTCTTTTTTTATTGGCATCTTCTTCTCTTGTCCCTTGACCTTTCCTTCCATTGTCTCTTTCTCCTTTTCCCATTTCTTTTTAGGATAGTTGGCGGTACCACCATCATTCGTCACGCTTATTCTCTGCATTAATTTTGAGAACGCTATGGGTGTTATCGTCCATTTCCATGCATCTATGAAACTTCAAGCAGAAGCTAGTTAGAATTAAGTAGAAGAAAACTTACAAATGAGAGACCCCACGTCTCGTTATTGTTGTTCCAGTTACTTAAATAAATAAGCAGAATAAGGAGGAGAAGCAGTTTTCACGTTATTCTGTTTGCACTATACTTTTTTATTTTGTCTGCGAAAGAAGCAAGAACAAGGAATGAGAAGGAAGGACGGGAATCACGGCGTGAAGTTGGTCGAGCCCCGGGCTCGGGCAACCGGCGAACCCGTGCGAATATTGGGGCTCGATTTTCAACGGCCAGGTTGGGCCGGTGACTTACCGTGCAGTCAAAATTGTTGACTGACTGACGCTACGAGCTGACATGATAATGCCACGTTTCGGAAGTAGGAGGCGACGTGTCTCAGCAGGAGGGAAGAGTGGACTTCTCTGGGGTAATCCTCGCAGCCCCAATGTTTCCTGGGCCCACCACTCACTCCAAGCCTAACCGTCCAAAACTTGTTCCGGGGTTGGCGTCAGGAGCTCTTTAGGTGGGCCCACTTTCTTGTTTATATTGCGAACTTCGAGTTGCTGCTCTTCTGCTTGCCTGTATCGGGCAGTTTTTTCCTTCTTTTTTTTTTTTTAATTTTTAGTGGTGAGCAATTTTCATTTTAAAACATGAGCAATGGTACAGGAGGCCCACTCTTTTAAGATCCAAATCATCTATAGGGTTAGTCATGCCAATGGCGAGGCACCCCTCGACCCAATCGGAACTTTTTACTCTTTTCACAAACAGTAGCCTACAATGTTAGAATCATTAATGCTCAGCCAATTTCGTTTTCTTGTACCGTACTGAAAATATGGCCATCTCACGGCCTAAAATCAGCGCACAATTTGCAGCTCAATCTTTTATACTATTATACTAAGTGAATACCTCTTACTTTTAGGGGGGCAGTGATTAAATCCATCAGCTGGTTCGGGAAATCTAAAAAACAATTAGAAAATATTCAAATTAGCTAATTATTAAATCTTTAATCTAAATATTTGTTAAATGTAATTTTATTTATTTTTCTCTATAATAAATTAGTTACAGAATTCTATTTAAACATGTTTTCTTGAATGTAGGGATTTGTGAATTTTATTATTCCTTACCTCTCACAAGGTCCAACCATCATTATCCAATGGATATTATTTTTATTTTTATTTTCTTTATTTTCATTCAGCTTCTTTCAACTATTAAACATGTTCTTATCTTTTCACTTTTTCCTCATTTACCAAACAAGTTTTTAACTTAACCAATAGCCATTTCCATGCTTCCCTTGATAGTTATAGAAATTGCTTTTAAAACTATTTTCTAGCAGTTGTTTCTAAAACCTTTTATGCTCATCTTTAATTTATTTTGTGTTTCATTTCACAGATGTCACATGTTTCCTTTTAATGCTTTCATTTTCTTTTCTTTTCTTTTATTGGTTAGTGCACCCATTCTCAATCTTTATAGGTACTTGGTAAGAAACTAAATAAGAAGAAGAAAAAGAGAAAAATAATCTATATATTCTACTTTTGATTAGCATACACATTATTTATTCGTCAAAAAAGAGGATTTGATTGAATATCAAGGAGCAAAGGAACTTAGTCCGAAATACCATATGAAAGTAGATTGATTTTTTTTTCATTCCTAAAGAAGTGCATATTTTACCTGAATCTTCCTCCGCAATGGTTCAGAACAATAGTATCATTGGAGTTGATACATGAATCACTTTAAATACAAGAAGCAATCTATGTCTTTCCTTTTGTCTTTACAAATTACATATATGTTTTGTTTTCTTTGCAAATGACCACCATTCATTTTTCTATTTCTCTGTATTTCTTATTTTTCTCTCCCCATATTTTCCATATATGCACAGCACTGCCCTCTATCTCCCCAAATAATTATTAAAGGAGAGAATAATTATTCTTTCGTTATCCTATCACACTAGTCTCTCTTCTAACATCTTTGTATTTTCTTTCTCTCCTTAAGATATTTTATTAAAAAATTTCTTTCTCTTTCTTATCAGCTGGTTATTAGATTAAGGATTTTGTTTTCAATTATATCTAATAATTATTATCTTTTCTCTCAATTTTAACATTTATCTAATAATATTAGGTTAATGATTAAATTTTTCTTTCAATTATATTGAATAATTTTTCTTTTCTCTCAATTCTAACATTTATCTAATAACTTTCATCTCTCTCTTCCTCAAACATTTAGAATTTTATGCATCTACTATATTATAAGATGATGTTCATTTTTTGGCACAATGCCATGTGTCAATTCCTCAAATATTTAGGTTTTCAAACATCTACTCAACAAGCCAATATGCTTTTTCTTTGCACCTGCTCTCCTTTGGCCATGTGTACTCTTCACCTTATTTCTCTATTTTTTTATAATATTTTATGTTGCCATTTCATGGAATTCCCATTAATGCTATCAATTGATTCCTCTCTCTCTCTCTCTCTCTCTCTCTCTCTCTCTCTCTCTCTCTCTTACACACACACATAGACAAACTTTATCACATTCTAAATTTTATATTTAAATAACTAATTAGACCCATAAAATTTGTTTTCAATATGCATAATATCCCATCAATCAATCTACACATTTGCAGTACATTGTAAAAGATCATAAATAGTAAGCATCTTTAGGCCCATAGATAGCATAAATCTTAATTGTTTATTTCTTATTTTTATTTGAATCTCTATTGTTGTAAGATCCTATAGAGAGAATAAAGCTTATCATTAGAGCATTTTTTTAGGCAACATAAGCCAAATGTTGGTCTTATATTAAGTAGGTGATACACAAAAAGTCATGATCATTAGATAATTCTAACTATCTACTAGATTATAAGATGATGTGGCACAATAATATGTATCAATTGTTCAAATATTTAGATTTTTAGACATTTCACTCAAAACCCCAATGTGTTCTACCATACGTTACTCTTTGCCTTATTTCTGTATACTTTTATAGTTTTCTTATTTTTGTCATGTGATTCTCATTAATGCTACCAATTGATTCATGTTTATCTATTTCAAGTTTCTCTACTTCGCAACAATATCTCTCTCACACACACATATACAAAATTTATATCAAATTCTAAATTTCTTACTTATATCACTCAACAAGTCCATAAATTTTCTATTTGATATGCTAAATATCCCTTATGTTACATTTTTTTTTTTGGTGAATCCCTTACGTTATTTTAAATATGTGCAAACCAAAAAAGATCATACACATTAACTATCTTTAAGCCCACATATGATGATTATTTATTTCATATATTTTTATATGAATATATATAGTTGTAGACTCCTATAGGGCGAATATTTGTAAGTTTATCATTAGAGCTTCTTCTTAGGCTATAAGCCGAATATTAAGTAGGTCATATACAAAATGTCATGATTATTAGACTATTCAAACCACTTGCTTTCCAGAAATAAGAACTACAGGTTTTGATTTCACAACTCAAAGTACTATAGTTTAAGATGATTTAGTGATTGCAATTTTGTATGTAGCATATTTGGAATAATACCAAAATAATTAATGGTGTAAATCTCCCAGAGTCTACCATATGCCTATATTAGATGACTCAACCATTTATTATTCACCTAGAAGTAGCCTACAATTCTCTAGAATCTTTTTATTTTTTAAGTTATCTATCTTTTTCATCTTTTCCTATATTATCGATTTACTACATGCATGCATACATACATACATAGTACACACACACACACACACACACACACACACACATATGCCAATGTTCCTTTTTATGGGAAAATGTCACATGTAACTCTCTCTCTCTCTCTCTCTCTCTTGTTTCTCTCCTCTTCTTTTGTTTTTATTTCTTTCTCACTCTTCAATTGTGTTAGCAAGTGGCATATTATAGACTTTTCATTTTTGTTAGGTTTCCTTGAAGTTAGTAGTGGAGAGAATTGGATTCTCCTTTACTAAGAACTTTACTTGTCAATGGCTTGCTCATGCTACTTGCAAAGAAAGAATTTGAGCTTTACTTTTAGTTGCAAGATATGTGTTCCTTGCTAGAGGAGGTGTCTATCCATACAATTCATATTTGGAATAATAATGTCCTAGAATCTATCTCAAGGACATGGAATATGTAAGAAAGATCATAGTTATTGTACTTTTTTACTTTTGACTTTGCAAAGGGGTTATTAAACTACTAGAAAGTACCTGTTTCTTAGACTTTGTATTTTTCCTCATGAAAATGTTTTTCAACTATATTACAAAAAAGAAGTATAAGTAATGAATTGAGGTCCAATAAGCACCGTAAAAATTAGGATTAAGAATTGGAGTTTTGTAATTTTATCTAATGTCCCATTTCAAAAATGTAAAAAAAAATTTAAAAAAATTACATATTAAGAGTCATATCCTTAGTCTTATTTACAAATAACCCTTTTACATGAGCAAGCAATAGACAAAAACTCTCTCTTGTAGGCACACTAACACATGTTTATGGATCAAAATAGATCATAGGGGGACCTTGTCCAAAGTTCTTAACCATTCATCTTCAATTGTCTATCTTAGGAATACCCTCCAGTAGATCAAACATTATCGCAATAGAATGCATTCCATATAATACTATATAGACTACTCAAGATGAAATATAAGAAGCAATAAAAGCTATGATTAGCTTTACCTTTTAGTTATAAATTTTAAATTACAAGAAAAATAGTTTAATTTTTTAAATTTCTCAAGAGAAGTCCTAGCCTATGCACCATATGTATGTATGCATATATATATATATATATATATATATATATATATATATATATATATATATATATATAGACACACACACACACACACACACACACACACACACACACACACATACATACATATTTGTCTATGGGTGTCACTTATTATCCAGCTTCACCTATCTTACCATGATTTCCCCTAGGTGGTCTATCAAAATTCAGCAAGAAAGTATTTCTTTCATGAAGATTCCATTTTCCTTAGTAGTCTTACTTTAATTCTGTCTTATGTATTTCTGTGTCATTAGAGAGGCTATGAATATCTTTCTTATTGTAGACATTTTAATAAAATAAGCACTCCACTTGGCCCCTATATTTTAGGTTGTCTTGCACTTTATTGAGTCTCTATTTTTAACTACTACTATAAAAACTAGAAATAATTCTTATTCCACCAAACAAGTAGTAGACTGGTTCATCTACTAGCATAATCCAACATGCGATCTTGAGTGATGTACATGGCCCTAAATCACTAAGGCACTCATGTTGGTTATTATAGTGAAGTTGTAAATTTGCAGTAAGGAAATAAGAGAAATGGTAAATGGGCACACCATATTAATTGTATCCTTAAAAGTGTCCCAATTTTGCATGAAAGGGCTCAACTTTAGATGATCTAACTGTTCATTTGATTACTCCAAATTTGTATCTTTAGTAATTAACATTTTAATTATTTATGAGAAAATAATAAAAAAAAGGAGTTAACATTTGAATTTAATAAGGATTAGCTACTGCTAAGATTTTGTAATCTACTATAAACTTAAGTAATATAGTTTTCACCTAACCCTCTATTATTTTGCCACGCGACATCCTCCTTTTTGAAGTTTGTAAAGGTTTTTCTCTCTTTTTTTACCACAAATCCCTAAATCTTTCTCTCTATAACCTTTCCACCTTATCTTTTTCAAAATTTTAGTTATCCTTATACTATAATACTAAGCTTCAGTTCTTATTTATCACATAAGTAGGCCCCTGTTGAATCCCAAAAATCTCTCTTTATCTCTAACCTATCTTATTTATCTTCTTTAAATTCTAATTTTACTCTATGATATAATATTTCGTCCTTATGCATGTGTAACAAGTTAGAAATCTAAGCCTTCCATGTCCTAAAATTTTATACTCTCTCTATTCTTTCATTCTTCTAACATAAATTTCAAACCTTCTCTCCTAATTTGTTGATACTCAAGAACTTACAAAAGAAGATTGTGGATGCTTAAGAACTTACCAAAAAGGAAGATTGTTTATGAAGGTTTCTTGAGTTTAATTTCTTTTCTATCTTTCTTTTGTGAGCTTTGTTGTGTAAAACTTAACTTTTTTTTATTCACTATTCTTTCAATTTTCTAACATAAATTTCAAACCTTCTCTTCTAATTTTTTGATAGTCAAGAACTTACAAAAGAAGATTGTGGATGCTCAAGAACTTACTAAAAAGGAAGATTGTTACTGAAGATTGGTTGTGTTTAATTCCTTTTCTATCCTTCTTTTGTGAGGTTGTGTAAAACTTAACTTTGTTTTACATATGTGTTCATGATTTAAAGATAATGAATCTATTCTTTGTTAGCAACCTAGTTCCTTGACGATGCTTTATTTCATGTATTTAATATATATATATATCTACTAAAATTGTGGTTTTATAACATAGCATAAAAAAGATGGTTTAAACACAACCATCTTATTAAACATAAAAAAGAAGGTTTCTAAAAATCACCTTATAAAATATGACATTATAAGAAGGTTTTTAATAAAAACCATTTTATAAAAGATGTTTATAACATGGTTCTTGAAAATGGTCTTACATTCTTTACGAAATTATAAGAAAGTTGTCAAAAACTATATTGTAAAAAAAGTTTATAAGATGGTTTCTAAAAACCGTCTCATATTTTGTGTGACATTATAAGATGGTTTTTAGAAACTACCTTATAAAAAAAAATTTATAAGATGTTTTTCAGAAACCATCCTATATTCTGTGTGAAACCATCTTATAAACTCTTTTATAAGATGACTTTTAGAAATACTCTTATAAAGTTTTTTGATGAGATGGTTTTCAGAAACCATCTTATATTCGTTGTGATATTATAAGATGGTTTTAAAAAATCATATTATATTATTCAAATAAAATTAAGGAGAACAGATTGAGCAAAAAAGATTTATAGATAATATAGGATAGTTCAAACTATTAAAACTAGGGTTTTATAAGATAGTAAAAAAAAGATGGTTTAGACACAACCATCTTATTAAAAATAAAAAAGAAGGTTTCTGAAAATCACCTTATAAAATATGGCATTATAAGAAGGTTTTAATAAAACCATCTTATAAAAGATGTCTATAAGATGGTTCTTGAAAACCGTCTTACATTCTTTGTGACATTATAAGATAGTTGTCGAAAATTACCATATAAAAAATGTTTATAGGATAGTTTCTGAAAATCCTCTTATATTCTGTGTGACATTATAAGATGATTGTTAAAATCGTCCTATATTCTGTGTGAATTTATAAGACAGTTTTCAGAAACCATCTTATAAACTTTTTTTACAAGATAGCTTTCAAACACCATCTTATAAACTCTTTTTATAAGATGGTTTTCAAAAATCATTTTATATTATTCAAATAAAATTGTATCAATCTATAAGAATAAAGGAGACATTCAGAGCTGCACTAATTATCAAGGGATCAAACTTAAGAGCCACACCATGAAACTTTTTGAAAGAGTGATTGAGAAGAGGCTACGACATGAAACAAGTGTATCGGAGAATCAGTTTGGTTTCATGCCTGGGAGGTCTACCATGGAAGCTATTTTCTTACTAAGACAATTAGTAGAGAAATATAGGGAGAGGAGAAAAGACCTCCACATGGTCTTTATTGACTTAGAGAAAGCTTATGATAGAGTCCCTAGAGAGTTAATATGGAGGGTGTTGGGTGGTAAAGGGGTTTCTCAAGGGTATATAGACATAATTAAAGATATGTATGAGGGAACAGTAACAAATGTTAAGACCACTAGTGGCGTGACTGGTGATTTTCCTGCCACTGTCGGATTGCATCAAGGATCAGCATTGAGTCCATACCTTTTCACATTAGTTATGAATGAGTTAACAAAACATCTACATGAGGAGATTCCCTGGTGCATGCTATTTGAAGATGATATAATCCTACTTGATGAGACAAGGGAGGGTGTAAACATAAAGCTAGAGTTATGGAGAGAAGCATTAGAATTGGAAGGATTTAAAATTAGCCGAACTAAGACAGAATATATGGAATGTAATTTTAGCAAGGAGAGTAGGAGTGGAACACCAGTCAAGATTGATAACCGAGAGGTCCCCATGAGAGACCACTTTCGATACTTAGGATAATTGATCCATGAGAGTGGAGAGATTGAGAGGGAGGTTACCCAGAGGATCCAAGCGGGTTGGAACAAATGGAGATGTGCATCGGGTGTTTTATGTGATTGGCGGGTGCCACTCAAACTAAAGAAAAAATTCTATAGGATGGCTATAAGGCTGTCCATGCTCTATGGATCAGAGTGTTTGGCAGTTAAGGAACATCATACTCATAGGATGAGTGTCATAGAAATGAGGATGTTGAGATGATTGAGTGGTAATACAAAAAAGGATAGAATTAGAAATGAAAATATTAGAGGAAATTTAGGGATAGCACCAATAGGTAACAAGATGAGGGAGATTAGACTTAGATGGTTTGGACATATTCAAAGGAGACCAACAATGGCACTGTTTAGAAGGAGTGAGGCAATACAAGTTTAAAGTTCTAAAAGGGCAAGGGGAAGGCCCAAAAGGAAGTGGTGAGGAAAGATTTAAAAACTTTGGGACTAAATGAAGCCATGGTATTTAATAGAGTAGAATGGAGGAATAAGATTCATGTGGTCAACCCCTAATTGGGATAAGGTCTTGATGATGATGATGATGATGATGATGATGATGATGATGATGATATTATTCAAATAAAATTAAGGCAAACATATTGAGTGGGAAAGATTTACAAATAATATAGGATGATTTTCAATGAATCGTCCTATATTCAATTACTATATATAAAACCCCACCCCCACCCACATGAAAAAAAAATATCCCTGACTAGATCAAAACCCAAGAGGAGAAGAAGAAGAGGAAGAGAGAGAGAGAGAGAGAGAGAGAGAGAGAGAGAGAGAGAGAGAGAGAGAGAACATGCACACCCCACCTTTTCTATCTGGTATAAGGAGAGAGAGAGAGAAAGAGGAGAAGAAGAATAGAAAAAACACATACAAAGAGAGAGAAAGAGAATGCACGCTCCCCCCCACCTTGCTCGTCACCATTTTTCTCCCTTTAGGTAGTCACTCTCTCTCTCTCTCTTGATTTTCTTATATTGATACTTTTATTTTTTTAAAGCACTGTGTGCATGATTTTCTACTTTGTTAATCAATAGAAATCTCTAAAATTGATCATGCTAGATATGAGACATTAAAAATAAGAAGACTCAAGTCTTATATTTTTAATTTTTATTCAAAAAGGCATCCAACTAATAGCTTAAAGTTTGCTACTTGTTATTGTTCACTTGAACAGTAACAATATTTTGCTTATAATCAATAGCACTTTGTACATAATTTTTCTTTTCATTAATCAATGAAAATCTCTAAAATTGATCATATTAGATAGAGGACATTGAGAATAAGAAAACATAAGTCTTACATTTTCAATTTTGATTCAAAAAGGCCTCTAATGTAGAGCCTAAAGTCTGCTACTTATCGTTGTTCACATGAACAGTAACAGTATTTTGTTATATTCAAGAGCACTTTGTGCATGATTTTTTTCTTTGTTAATCAATAAAAAAACTATAAAATTAATGGTGTTAGATAGAGGACATTGAGACGAAGAAGACCCAAGCTTTAGATTTTCAATTTTCATTTAAAAAGGTATCCAATGTAGAGCTTAAAGTTTCTTACTCTTTGTTATTCATGTGAGTAGTAACAGTATTTTGTTTATGTTTAAGAGCACTTTGTGCAGGATTTTTCACTCTGCTACTTAGTGAAAATCTGTAAAATTGATTGTTTTAGATTGAGTGTATTGAGAATAAAAAGAACTAACTCTTAGATTTTCAATTTTCATTCAAAAATGCATCCAACATATAACTTAGAGTCCACTAGTTATTCATATGAACACTAACAGTATTTTGTTTATGCTTAAGTGCACTTTATACATAATTTCTCGCTTTGTTAATCAATGAAAATCTAGAAAATTGATTGTGTCACACCCGTGTCCTAAAATAAGGTCAAAACAATAATTAACTTAATAATCTTCTCAAATTCGGTGAAATAGGACAACCAAGGTAGGATTGAGTAGGTGGGTCGCACATGAGTTCAGTTGCAAATTGAAGGCAGTTTTGGGTAAATTTTGAATCCTTAGAACTTATTAAACTGTATATCTTGTAAGGATTAGATGACTTGAAATTTCATTTGGATTCATAGCAAAATGTGAGCAAACTTATTTCAAAGTGGAAATTTGACGGAAATTAAAGTAATTATAAAGTAAATAAAAATAAAAATAAAATTGAAACATTAAAATTGAGTGATGAAAGGTTGATTATTGGATTGTGCTTGATGAGAGCTTTCCAACAACACTAAGAATCCGTAAAACAGATACCAAGACACAGAAGTTCAAAATTTTTACAAATAAAAGGAGGGGGTCCAAATTGATAATGGCACCCCCTGTGCTAACTCTTCTACACAATGTCACAAGGAAGCGAGTCAACACGTGGGAGGCAGACTCAGCCCCTTCTAGCCCCACGTGTATGCAACAGGAGAATTGGGAGAAAGCCATCATCGGACGGCTTTCCTCCCCCTCCCTTAGTTTCTCCTTCTCCCCTACCCACACGAATCAACTGGAGATTTCTTTACTAGTTGATTCTCTTCTCTCCATGTTCCAAACCCAGTAGCCATGAACATCGCTGGAGATGCTTGCCCTTCATTCCTAAGACCTTGCCTCACTCATCAAATCAGCCATCTCCACTCTGTCTATCTGTCTCAACTGCGCCAGTCACGCCCAGATATTCAAAACCCTCCCCACCATTCCGACCTTCCTCTCCAATCACCTAACCAACTTCTACTCCAAACTCAACCTCCTTCCTCAATCCATAACCCTCCTCTCACATTTCTCTCAAATGCAATGCCTACAAATACAACCCATTGACTTCACT
The DNA here is from genome assembly GCA_035236585.1 of Warburgia ugandensis. Taxonomy (NCBI): domain Eukaryota; kingdom Viridiplantae; phylum Streptophyta; class Magnoliopsida; order Canellales; family Canellaceae; genus Warburgia; species Warburgia ugandensis. The sequence goes on along the minus strand of CP141130.1, from coordinate 38,831,861 downwards.
TTCCCTTGTTGTTTTTTAAGGCCTCTGCCGCACTTCGCATACCCATGACCTAGAAATAGCTCCATGATCTCGCTGCCAAGGTGAGTCATGCTTCTGATGTCTTCATAGCCTGTAGTGTCTTTGATAAGTGTTTTAAAACTGGCATGCAAGAAGATGCATTGAAGCTACTCGAAAAAATTCCTGAATGGAATATTGCTACTTGGAATGCATTTATTACTAATGCTATCCTTGAAGGTAAAAAGGTTGATACAGTAGTTGCCTTTTTGAAACTTTGATGCACTGGTCGTGAGCCAAATTCAATTACATTCTACGTGTTATTGAATACCTGCTCTAACTATTCTGATCTTCGATTTGAGGCCCAATTATACAGATTCATTGACTTCTAAGGAAAATATCTCCATTGCCAATGCTAGGGATCGAAACAGATGTCTCCATTGCCAATGGGCTCATTGACTTCTAAGGAAAATGTCACCAAATTGCCTATGCTAGGATAGTCTTTGACGGAATTCTCTTCTGTAACAATGTCTCTTGGTGTTCGATGATTGCAACGTGTGTATAGAATAATGAGGAAGAGAACACACTTATGAATTTCCAGTAGGCGAGAAAGGAAGGCATTAAACTGACTAATTTCATAGTTTTTAGTGTGCTTAGCACTTGCATAGGTCTCGTTGTGCTTGAACTTGCAAGGTAGTTCATGCTCTCACTGTTAAATCCTATGTTGAAGACAACATCTACATGGGAAGCCCCCTTGTTTATATGTATGGAAAATGTAGAAGCATTATGGTTTCTGAGCAAGCTTTTAATAAAATTCTTGAGAGACACTTGGTAAAATGGAATAGTATCATAGGTGGGTATCCAAACCATGGTCATTCTAAGATGGCAATTTCTTTGTTTGAAGAAATGACAGTTTCACCAACACATGTTACATTTATTTGTGTACTATCAGCGTCTAGTAAGGCTAGGAAAGTAGAGGAGGGATTGAGGATATTTGAAGAGATGAAAAGATAGTATGGAATCGAGCCAGGGTGTAAGCATTATGCATGTATTATGGACTTTTGGGGAAAGCTAGAATGGTGGAAAAAGCATATGAGTTTATCAAGAGAATGCCTATACAGCCTGCGGTGTCTATATGGGGAACACTTTTGGGGGCATGTAGGGTACATGGGAAGCCCTAGCTGGGAAATATTGTGGCTAGGAAATTGTTTGAGCTTGATCCCATGGACTCTAGTAACCATGTGTTACTTTCAAACATGTTTACCTCTTACGGTAGGTTTTGAATGAAGTTTGAATGACATTAGTTATTGAAGTGTGAATCATACTACAAACGCATGTAAGGACCCTAAACCCTTCTTTATCCTTAAATTGTTTTTAATCTATTGCTTGAAATTAATACCATAAGTTCATAGAATAAATCAGTTATCATATTAGTTGAATGAATGATATGAATGGAAATTACTTATTTAAATCATCATATGATATTCAAATTAACTATGCTTAATTGTTATGATGCAAATTGTGATAAAATGGTCAATCCCAAGATAGTAAGGCCTGAGGGCCGCCTGGTAAGCTATGATGACACCTTCTAAGCTGGTAAAACTTGAGGGAAAGGGCTACCTAGTTGCTTGCGACTAAGGTGAAGTTGCCCAAGATGGTAAACCCTCAAGAATGGATTGTTGGTTATCAAGCCTCCCAAGATGGTAAACCCTAAGGAAAAGGGCTGCTTGGTTCTTTGGAATCATGGCAAAGCCACCCAAGATGGTAAACCCTGAGGGATGAGCTGTCAGGTATTGAGCCTCCCAAGATTGTAAACCCTAAGGGAAAGGGCTGCCTGGTCTTTTGGGATCATGATGGAACTGCCCAAGATGGTAAACCCTGAGGGATGAGCTGGTAGACTTGAGTCTCCCAAGATGGTAAACCCTAAGGGAAAGGGCTGCCTAGTTTATTGTTACCATGGTAGAGCCGCCCAAGATGGTAAGCCCTACGGGAAGCTGACTTTGGAGCTGCCCAAGATGGTACACCCTACGGGAACCTGACTTTGGAGCCGCCCAAGATGGTACACCCTGAGGGTTTGGTTGCCTTATGTATGATACTCATAGTGGACCACCCCAGATGGTAAACCTTGAGAGAGATGACTATTAGATCATGGTGATGATGCCATGCCTGTTTACTACTGTTGAGGAAACCATTAACTGAATTTGTGGCTTTGTTGATTATTATACTTATGGTTTTGCATCTTTAAATAGGAATAAAGTTCATAACTTAGTTACTTGCCTGTTGAAATAGAAGTGAATATCCTGTGGTTGGACATGAATGGGGAATTGATATTCCATGGGCTTAATTGCATACTCTGAACATCCTATTGTTGGACATGATTGAGAAGTTGATATTGCATGGGTGGTTTGCATGTTGTGGTTATCACTTCATAGTTTAATTTGGAATGAACAGTAATTCTGTCTGCTACCAATATGTTATGTCTAATGATGCATGCTAACTACTTTGTAGATGACTGGCTAAAATGGAAATGAATGCTCCATGGTTAGATTTGAATGTGCAGTTGAGCCAAACTTAATGAGGATGGAAGGATATGCATGGGTTTAGTTCTTTTCTCTTATTGGGCTTCACAACTCACCTTATTATTTTGCAGGTACCAATCAAGCTAAGAAGAGGAAGGTTATTGAATGAAATGAAGAAAGCCTGATTGAAGATGTAAAATTTTGTATTATATATATATGCTGATGTTGAGTATGAGCTATGCCTTATTATTTGACAATTAGCCTTATGCATTCTATATGTTTTATGTTGATGGGGCATGCATGAGACTCACTTGAACTCCTAGTTAGCAAGCAAGTGTTAATGATGTATTATGATAAATAGTATGGAGACAGAGTCTCCTTTAAGGGCTTTATAACTGTTATATTGTTTATTAGATAAACTATATTGCATGCGTTAAAGGCATAAGTCTAAAAAATTGAGGAGACTCTGTTGAAATTTTGGTAGAACTCAATAGTTAAAAGAGAAAAAGATTTTATTAGTTAGATGCATAAGTGCATAGGACAAGAGCACTTAGCTATCTCAATACTTCCGTTGTGATATATATTTTAAAAAAATAAAATGAAGGCCACGTAGGCCTTGCTCGGCCCAATCATTATATTGATTATGTTAAATTACGGCCTCAGGGATTGAGGGCATGACAGCTTGGTATCAGAGCAAGGCGATAGATCACTTGGTGAAAAACTTGTTTTCCTAGCTTAAAAACTTCCTTTTTAGAGAAAAGGTTTGTGCTTGATGTCTTAGGGCATACTAGGATTGATTGTTGATGACTATCAACTTGTTTGATAGGTTGATTAACTGTAACTGTTTGGTATTCTAAAAGGGCATATGCATGGTTGTGTAATGCCCCGAGCAATTTACGCCATTGAATTGGACATTCTATAGGAAATGAACTGAGTTAAATGTTTCACTTTATTTAAAATAGTAAACAAAGGAATTTGTAAGAAAACTTGGTACCATTATATTCTAATCGAAAAATGGAATCCAATGCCTCAAAGAATGCCGAAAACGGAGTTCGTATCAAGAAGCTATGGCCGTTTAAAGATTAGGGGCATTTTTGTAATTTGAATTAAAAATGAAAAAGACAGAAAACACAGGAGGCCGTTTTGATAACGGCACCCCATCGTCTTCTTCCTCTAGACTTCTCTAGAAACCCTGTTTCCAGAGGTTTCTGCCACTGCCAATGGCAGCACCACCATAGCAAGGCTATAAAAAGCCCCTAATCCCCTCTTCAAAACATGAGTTTCCAGGCTATTTTGGGACTGGGGTTTCCGGCAAAAATCGAAAACCTGTCTCAAGCCAGTTTCCCTACGATTTCTGGCAACGGCCAAGCTCGAGTCAGGCCGGCCATTCTCCCCATTCCCCGCTCTTCTCTTTTTCGGTCTTGTTCAACAATGGGGTTTTCCCCCCTTCTTCATGAGTTCCAGACAACACAGATTTCCAGCAGAGGGAAATGCACTACCGGGAAAAGGGCGTCCCCAGGCTACCCAGGTAATGCTTCTCTTTCCCTTCTCTCCGTTTCACTTCCCCCAGGCTAGATCCATGCCGGATCTGGTCTTTTCCCAGCCGATTTTTCCAACTGGAGAAGACGAAGCCAGTTCCAGCCTACCCTGTACGAACCAAGCGTCCCAGGGATGCCATGCTTCACCTGCGCCTAGGACAGGGTCCCTAGGACGGGTTCCATGTGTACGACAGTGCGTACACTATCCCTGGTGTAGACTTCAGGTGCACGCGCGACGTGGGGCACGGGTCCTGGCTTGACCAGGATGCACGGGGTGCCTTGGGAGCTGAGACGCGCCATGCTACACCAAAGGTGTGTCTGTGCGATGCCATCCAGGACGCGCATCATAGCGCTTCGCTTGAGCATGCATGTGCACTTGCAAAACGTGGTCCCTGGCATGGCCTTTGGGCGCGCACGCACGTGAGGCGATCGCGGTTCAACTAGGATGCACGGGTGTCCTGGGAGCTGGGACACGCGGACCTAATGAGACTATAAAGTTAGGATCAGGGGACAATTTACAGAGTTTAACTATTGAATAGTAGATCCATATCATAGGATCTAGCCTAACAATGAATTAGGCAAGGACCCATGGACCCTAAAAGGCAAATCTAGCGATCTAATTTCTAAAAATAGATCGAAATTGATAAGGACTCCTTGTATCCATTCATATTCAGGAGTTTATAAATGAGACCCAAGGACGGGTTGAGTGATGAAGGACGTGACTCCAGGAGACTTCGAGGTAGGTGCTCTATCGCTACTAGACTTTTTAAAAGAACCCATGATTGTTTTGAGAATGCATGTTTTAAGTTTAAATTATATGACTTGTTTAGCATGACTTAATCTTATAAACGAATTCAACATGCATATGACAAATACATTATGCATAGACATGTTTTGCAAACAATTGCATATATTGCCTGATTTGTGAGCATTGAGTTCTTGAAAAATTGCATGTCCTTAAGGGTTACCAAAAGATGCTGGAGTGCCCAAAAGACACTGGGTAGGCAGTTGTGAGGGCCAAGCAGTTGTGAGGGACCCGAAGAGGACAGGTTTTGAAAAAGAGGTTTTTGCTTGTTTGATCGTATATGATTTGGGCTAGTAAGCTTGTGGGCGCTATGCCGAGAGGTTTAGGCTGTCCTCCCAGTCTCTACCACTATTAGGTGGAATGGGTACCACACCCAAAACGGGCATGTCCCTACATCGACTGCATGTGGTACAGGGGGCTACCACTGGTGTCATGGCACTAGGTCGATGTGTCATATGCCCTGTAGAGGCTATGACCGAGTGTCCTCAGGTACCCGGGGACCACACAGTGGCGAGGTCATGGGCATAGTGGGCCCTATGGTTTGAGGATTTACTTGCATTATGCATATGGCATGACAGGAGGTTGGTCGACCATACCATATATCCATGAGTTGGATTCAGTGGAGCATCTTATGCATATCATTATGTTTATGATATATATATATATATATAATACTTTCGACTTGGATTATATGATTCTTTAAGTCGTCAGTATTCCAATTCGACAATGGTTTTTAATATCGATATTGAACATGATTGATCGAACATGCACATGTTGTAAAGAGCATATGATTTTAAACATAGCATGCATTGTAAAACTAGTAGTGATAGACTCCTACTAAGTATAGTATATACTCACCAATCCTTAAGATTTTTCAGACACAAGTAAGCACTTAAGGACAGGATACGCGCGTGACAGAAGACGCCTCAGGAGATGTTAGTGCTACGAGCAAGTAAATCAAAAAGAGACAATTATACATGTAAGTAAACACTCTACCCTTTGGACATGTAGTTGTATTTATTTACAATTGGGTTGTGAGCTGTGACTAGATAGACCTGGGAAAAACATTTATGATTTCTGAAGTTTTTCAAAAACTACTTTGGTCACTCAGGGTTTTCAAAATGAGTTTAAAACAAAAGATTTTCTGCTGCATTGCATGGTTTTTATAAAATGGTTTTCAAATAGGGATGCATCCTGCCTTAGGAATTAGATATTGCATTTAAAAATGCATGGGAAAACCCAGGTCGTCACAGGTTGAGACTAGAGGTGAGGGTTCTAGTCCTGGAGGATCTATGTTGTATGCACATGATCTTGTATAGGAAGTTATTGGACAGATGGCACCATCTACAAAGGGTATCGGACCCGATGAGGTTGGAATTGGGAAGTCTCAATCACATAGTTGCAAGGACAAGAGAAGGAAGGGATATCTTCCTCAAGCACAGAGTCCTTAAGTACGTTCTCTACCTTTTAGATGACTGGTAAGACTTGTTTTAATTGTGGACAATGAGGCCATTTTAGGAGGGACTATCCTAGGCTAGGAGCAACAAAGGGCAGTGTGCAAAATAGCAGCAGGCCACATGCCCAAGGATGTCCACCAACACAGAGGTCAGATATACTAAACAAAGTTGCACATCCCACCTTCAAGCAGAGGACATAGGGAAGAGTTTATGCACTGACACAGTTAGACAACCAACTAAACCATATTATCATGGAAGATGCATTCTTACTATTTTATACTTGGGTTAGAGTGTTGTTTGACTCTAGTGCAACACATTCTTTTATTTCATCTTCAATTGTTTATGACTTAAACTTGGACACTAAACTACTAGATTCAGCATTGCAAGTTGAGTTGCTAATAGGGATAAGTTTTAACTCAAATAAAGTTTGTACAGGATGTGATAATAACATTGCAAATCATAAGGTGACGCATGATTTGTATTTTATCGCATTTTTGTTTTCTTGCATGTGATCAAAGTTTGATTCGCAATTTATACTTTTGGGTAGCCGATGAGGGTGGGTGCATGTGGCACTGGCAGGCTTCTAGGTGCTCACGGTAGGATCGTGGGTTTGACTTTGATGACTTGGTATGCTCTAATATGGATTGGCATGGAATTACCTGTGGTGAGCTGATATGCTTTGATTTGATATGGCATGGATTTGCTTGGTATTGAATCGAAAAGTGATTCAATTGTTTTATTGTTTTATCACAGATTTACGCATACTGATAGCATGGATTATCCTTATATGGATACCTTATGATTTTGCATGTACTGATGTTGTACATGGGTGAGATTCTGTTGTGCTAACTGTAATATACATGATCAAAATTTATTATTGATTGTAATCAAAAAAGGGTTGGTTTTGTCATGCCTAGTGGAGTTCATTTTTATCTCTCGCCACAACAGATTGTAGTTGCCCACTAGTCTATGTTGGCTACAAATGTCAGGAAGACTATATTAGGTGGATGGCAACCATGGTAGGTCATGATGATGCTGATACAAGTATTGAATCCATTCTAGTAGTAAGGAAATTTGCAGATGGTTTCTCTAATCAATTAATAGGCTTACCTCTAAGGAGGAAAGTCGACTTTGCTATTGTGCTTTATCTTATTATTTTTCTAGTTTTAATCACTCACATTGAATGACCCACTGAGATTATGTATTGACTACCAGTAATTGAATAGGGTGACGATTAAGAATAAATACCCATTGCTGAGGATTGATGATCTATTCAATTAGTTGAGGGGATCTACATGTTTTTCTAGGATTGACTTGTGATTTAGATACCATCAACTACAAGTAAGGGGCAAAGATATCTCTAAGACATCATTTAGGATTCGATATGATCATTTCTAGTTTGTAGTGATACCGTTTGGTTTGACAAATGCTCCAATGGCATTGATGAGTTTGATGAATCAATTCTTCCTCCCTTATTTAGATCAAGTTGTTGTCCTGTTTGTGGATGACGTATTAATATACTTGAGGTCTAAGGAGGAACATGAATAACATTTGTCTATTGCATTATAGTTATTGAGGGGACTCCAGCTGTATGCTAAACTTAGCAAGTGCGAGTTTTGGGCAACCAAGGTAGATTTCCTTGGGTAGGTAATTTTTGGTGATGAGATTTCAGTTGAACCATCAAAGACTGAAGCCATGATGAGTGGGGAAAGAGTGAGGGATATAGCCAAGATCAGAAATTTCCTTGGGTTTGCATCTAATTATAAGAGGTTTGTAAAGGGATTCTCATGCATTAAAACATCCATGACAAGGCTTAAGAAAAAAAAAAAGATTTGGTATTTGAATGGGATGATTCATGTGAGCAATCAATTCATGAGCTAAAGAGATGGTTGACATCTGCACATGTGCTTATCATTCCTGAGCAAAGTGTGGGTTATGCGGTGTATTATGATGCCCCATGCTTAGGACTAGGATGCAGCCTAATGCAAGGAGGAAGCATAATGGCGTATGGTTCTCATCAATTGAAGCTAAATGAGAAGAAGTATCCCACTCATTACTTAGAAATGGCACTAGTGGTGTTTGCATTGCAACTCTGGAAGCATTATTTGTATGGTGAAAGGTTTGTTGTCTTCATTGACTACAAAAGTTTGAAGTACATCTTTACTTAGAAAGATTTAAATTTAAGGTAGATTAGATGGGTTGAATATGTGGAGAACTTTGATTTCACACTTCAGTATCACCTAGGAAAAGCAAACATTGTTTGAGATGCATTAAGTAGAAAGCTTGGAGGTTTGATGGCAGGACTTCAAGGTTTCACAAGAAAGGCACGTGAGTCATTGACTAAATATGATTTGCACGTTGACTCATCCGAAAGTTGTGTATTTTTATGTCAAATGATTACCTAACCTTCTGGCTCAAATAGATGATGATGAGGTAAGAGTATTAGAGCCTGACTAGAAGATAGTGAGAGTGTCGAGCATTAGATCGTGGACTCTTTTGGTGGGTTATGGTATTTGAGTAGACTTTTGGTAGCTCCAGTTGATGAGGTTAGGAGAGGATTGCTAAGTGAGGTTCATTGGTCTAAATTTTTTATACATCTTGGTAGCTCAAAGATGTATCATGACTTTAGGAGACACTTTTGGTAGAAAGTCATGAAGAAGGACATTGCTGAGTTTGTTGCTCAATGTTTGATATGTCAGTAGGTTAAAGTATAGCATCAAAAACCTGTAGGATTACTACAGCCTTTACTAGTAGCAGAATGGAAGTGGGAGCACATTACCATGGATTTTGTGGTAGGTCTATCACGTAGTAGGCAAGGTTGGAATAGCATATGAATGATTGTTGACAGATTGACCAAGTCAGCACACTTCCTACCAGTGAAGATTACAGATTCACTTGAGACATTGAATCGATTATACATACATGAGATTGTAAGATTACATGGGGTACCTGTATCCATTGTGTCAGATGGAGATTCAATGTTTACTTTCTGATTTTGGAAGGGTTTATAGGAAGCAATGGTTACAAGGTTGACTTTAACTCTACATTTCATCCCTAGATAGATGAACAAATTTGGTCTTCTAAGAGGATGTCTTGTGCGAGGAGAAATCAATACACATAGTTGATCAAAGGGAACAAGTTTTAAGATGAAAAGTAATACCACTTGTAAAGGTAGCGTGGCAACATCATGGAGTAGAAGAAGCCACATGGGAGCTGGGATCAGAGATCCAGCAAAGGTACCTAGAACTATTGGACTAAGATATTTCCTTAAATTTTGAGGACGAAATTTTTTTTTAGGAGGGAGGTATTGTCACACCCGTGTCCTAAAATAAGGTTAAAACAAGAATTAACTTAATAATCTTCTCAGATTCGGTGAAACAGGACAACCAAGGCAGAATTGAGTAGGTGGGTCTCGCATGAGTTCAGTTGCAAATTAAAGGCAGTTTTGGGTAAATTTTGAATCCTTAGAACTTGTTAAATTGTATATCTTGTAAGGATTAGATGACTTGAAATTTCATTTGTATTCATAGCAAAATGTGAGAAAATTTATTTCAAAGTCAAAATTTGATGGAAATTCAAGTAATTATAAAGTAAATAAAAAATAAATTTAAATTTAAAACATTAAATTTTGGTGATGAAAGCTTGATTATTGGATTGTGCTCGATGAGAGCTTTCCAATGACACTAAGAATGCGTAAAATAGATACCGGAACACAAAAATTCAAAATTTTTACAAATAAAAGGAGGGGGTCCAAATTGATAATGGAACCCCCTATGCTAACTCTTCTACACAATGTCATGGGGAAGTGAGTTGACACGTGGGAGGCAGACTCGCCAGACAGACTCAGCCCCTTCTACCCCCACGCATCTGCAACAGGAGAAATGGGAGAAAGCCATCATCGGACGGCTTTCCTCCCCCTCCCTTCGTTTCTCCTTCTCCCTTACCCACACAAATCAACTGGAGATTTCTTTACCGATTGATTCTCTTCTCCCCATGTTCCAAACCCAGTAGCCATGAACGTCACCGAAGATGCTTGCCCTTCATTCCTAAGCCCTCGCCTCACTCGTCGAATCAATGATCTCCACTATGTCTACCCATCTCGTCTACGTCAGTCATGCCCAGATAATCAAAACCCACCTTCCTCTCCAATCACCTCATCAACTTCTACTCCAAACTTGACCTCTTTCCTCAATCCATACCCCTCCTCTCACATTTCTCTCAAATGCAATGGCTTCAAATATAACCCATTGACTTCACTTTCCCTTGATTTTTTAAGGCCTCTGCCGCACTTCGCATACCCATGACCTAGAAACAGCTCCATGCTCTTACTCCCAAGGTGAGTCATGCTTCCGATGTCTTCATAGCCTGTAGTGCCTTTGATAAGTATTTTAAAATTGGCATGTGAGAAGATGCATTCAAGCTGTTCGACAAAATTCCTGAATGGAATATTGCTACCTGGAATGCATTTATTACTAATGCTATCCTTGCAGGAAAAAGGGTTGATATAGTAGCTACCTTTTTAAAACTTCGATGCACTGGTCGTGAGCCAAATTCAATTACTGAATACCTGCTTTGACTATTCTGATCTTCGATTTGGGGCCCAATTATATAGATTCATTATCTGATTGGGGATCAAAATAGATGTCTCCTTTGCCAATGGGCTCATTGACTTCTAAGGAAAATGTCACCAAATTGCCTATGTTGGGATGGTCTTTGATGGAATTCTCTTATGTAACAATGTCTCTTGGTGTTCGATGATTGCAGCGTGTGTATAGAATAATGAGGAAGAGAATACGCTTATGACTTTCTAGCAAGCAAGAAAGGAAGGCATTGAACTGACTAATTTCATGGTTTCCAACATGCATAACACTTGCGTAGGCTCGCTATGATTGAACTCGGAAGGCAGTTCATGCTCTCACTATTAAATCATGTGTTGAAGACAACATCTACATGGGAAGCCCCTTATTTATATGTATGGAAAATGCGAAAGCATTATGGATTATGAGCAAGCTTTTAATAAAATGCTTGAGAGACACTTGGTAACATGGAATAGTATCATAGGTGGGTATGCAAACCATGGTCATTCTGAGATGCAATTGCTTTGTTTGAAGAAATGATAGTTTCGCCAACATATGCTACGTTTGCTTGTGTACTATCAGCATCTAATAAGGCTGGGAAAGTAGAGGAGGGATTGAGGATTTTTGAAGAGATGAAAAGAAAGTATGGAATCGAGCCAGGGTGTGAGCATTATGCATGTATTGTGGACTTGTTGGGGAAGGCTAGAATGGTGGAAAAGGTGAATGAGTTTATCAAGGGAATGCCTATAGTGTCTATCTAGGGAGCACTTTTGGGGGCATGTAGGGTGCATGGGAAGCCCCAGCTAGGAAACATTGGGGCTAGGAAATTGTTTGAGTTTGATCCCATAGACTTTAGTAACCATGTGTTACTATCAAGCATGTTTGTCTCTTTCAACAGGTTTTGAATGCAGTTTGAACGACATTGGTTATTGAAGTGTGAATTGTACTACAAACGCAAGTAAGGACCCTAAACCCTTCTTTATCCTTAAATTCTTGTTAATCTATTGCTTGAAATTAATACCATAAGTTCATAGAATAAATCGGTTATCATATTAGTTGAATGAATGATATGAATGGAAATTACTTATTTAAATCATCATATGATATTCTGATTAACAATGCTTAATTGTTATGATGCAACTTGTGATAAAATGGTTAATCCCAAGATAGTAAGTCCTAAGGGTCACCTGGTAAGCTATGGTGACGCGTTTCAAGATGGTAAACCATGAGGGAAATGGCTACCTAGTTCCTTGCGACTAAGGTGAAGCCGCCTAAGATGGTAAACCCTAAGGAATGGATTGTTGATTACCGAGCCTTCCAAGATGGTAAACCCTGAGGGAAAGGGCTACCTGGTTCTTTGAAATCACGGTGGAGCCACCCAAGATGGTAAACCCTGAGGGATGAGCTGTTAGGTATTGAGCATCCCAAGACAGTTAACCCTGAGGGAAAGGGCTGCTTGGTCTTTTGGGATCACGATGGAGCCACCCAAGATGGTAAACCCTGAGGGATGAGCTGTAGAGTTGAGTCTCTCAAGATGGTAAACTTTGAGGAAAAGGGCTACTTGGTTGATTGCAACTATGGTTTTGCCGCCCAAGATGGTAAACCTTGAGGGAAAGGACTCTTTGGTTTTTTGGAACCATAGTGGAGCCGCCCAAGATTGTAAACCCTGAGGGTTTGGTTTCCTTATGTATGATACTCATAGTGGGCCGCCTAAGATGGTAAACCTTAAGGGAGATGACTATTGGATCATGGTGATGATGTCATGCCTGTTTACTACTGTTGAGGAAACCATTAAATGAATATGTGGCTTTATTGATTATTATACTTATGGTTTTGCATCTTTAAATTGGAATAAAGTTCTTAACTTAGTTACTTGCTTGTTGAAATAGAAGGGAATGTCCTATGGTTGGACATGAATGGGGAAGTGATATTCCATGGGCTTAATTGCATACTCTAAACATCCTATAGTTGGACATGATTGAGAAGTTGATATTGCATGAGTGGTTTGCATGCTATGGTTATCACTTCATAGTTTAATTTGGAATGAACAGTAATTCTGTCTGCTACCAATATGTTATGTCTAATGATGCATGCTAACTACTTTGTTGATAACTGGCTAAAATTGAAATGAATGCTCCATGGTTAGATTTGATTGCACAGTTGAGCTAAGCTTAATGAGAATGGAAGGATATGCATGGGTTTAGTTCTTTTCTCTTACTGGGCTTCACAGCTCACCTTATTATTTTGCAGGTATCAGTCAAGCTAAGAAGAGGAAGGTTATTGAATAAAATGAAGAAAGCCTGATTGAAGATGTAAAATTTTGTATTATATATATATATATATGCTGACGCTGACGCTGAGTATGAGTTATGTCTTATTATTTGATAATTAGCCTTATGCATTCTATATGTTTTATGTTGATGGGGCATGTATGAGACTCACTTAAACTCCTAGTTAGCAAGTAGGTGTTAATGATGTATTATGATAAATAGTATGGAGACAGAGTCTCCTTTAAGGGCTTTATAACTGTTATATTGTTTATTAGGTAAACCGTATTGCATGCGTTAAATGCATAAGTACAAAAAATAGGGGAGACTCTGTTAAAATTTCAGTAGAACTCAGTAGTTAAAAGAGAAGAAGATTTTATTAGTTAAATGCATAAGTGCATAGGACAAGAGCACTTAGCTCTCTCAATACTTCCGCTGTGATATAGATTAAAAAAAATAAATGAAGGCCATGTAGGCCTTGCTTGCCCCAATTACTATGCTTGATTATGTTAAATCGCGGCCTCGAGGATTGGGGCCACGACAGAATGTGCTAGATAGAGGACATTGAGAATAAGAAGACCCAAGTCTTAGATTTTAAATTCTTATTCAAAAATGCATTTAATGTATGGCTTAAAGTTTGTTAATTCTTATGATTCGTGTGAATAGTAATAGTATTTTTGCTTATATTCAAGAATACTTATGATTTCTCTGGTTGTTCATTAATGAAAAATCTATAAAATTAATTGTGCTAAATAGAGGATGTTGAGAATAAGAGGACCAAGTTTGAGTTTTTAAATTTTCATTCAAAAATGCATCCAACATATAGCTTAAAGTCTACTGCTTCTTGTTATTCTTGTGAACAATAACAATATTTTGCTTATGTTGAGGAGCACTTGGTGCATGATTTCTCGCTTTGTTAATCAATGAAAATCTATAAATTTGATTATGCTAGATAGAGAACATTCAAAACAAAAAGGCCAAAGTCGTATATTTTCAATAATCCTTAGAAAGGAATCTAATGCAGAGTTTTATAAGATGGCTTTTCAAAAACCATATTATATTTTCACACCTCTATAAGATAGTTTTTGAAAAATCGTCTTATATTTTATTATTTATACTTTCACAATTTTACAATTTTATAAGATAGTTTTTCAAAAATCATCTTATATTATCACAGTTTTATAAGACAGTTTGTTAAAAAATAGTTTTTCATAGTTTTACAATTTTATAAGATAGTTTTTCAAAAATCATCTTTTATTATCACAGTTTTATATGACGATTTCTGAAAAAATTGTCTTATATTTTCATAATTTTATAAGACAAAATTTCAAAATTCGTCTTATATTTTCACAGTTTTACATTCTGATAAAAGGATATTTCAAATACTGTCTTATATTTTTAAAGTTTTCTAAAATGATTTTTGAAAAACTATCTTATATATGATAGTTTTATACGATGGTTTTTAAAAACTATCTTATATTTATTTTCATTTTATAAGATGGCTTCGTATAAGATGGTTTTTGAATTGTCGTGTATATACAATTTTAATCATCTTAAAAAAAAAAACCCTTGCAATAATAGTGATATATATATATATATATATATATAGATAGAGAGAGAGAGAGAGAGAGAGAGAGAGAGAGAGAGAGAGAGAGAGAGAGAGAGAGAGAGAGAGAGAGAGTCTTTGGAATTGGCAAGTTTCCAACTCGACACCCGCTTATAAGATAAGACTTTAACTCTAGGAAAATCGATTGCAATTAACTGGACTGCATAGCCAACGGTCTTAATTCTGAGAATCAATTAATAACTCGGTTAGCCAATCAAACCAATGCATTATTTTTCTATTCTAGTACAACTTGTTGATATTGTTGTGCTGTTGATCTCCGATTGTCATATGACGGAAGTATCCTTCAAGGAGTAGAATGACATGTAATTAATTATGATAAAAAATATAGGTTAGAGTGGACAATAAGGGCAGGCTAGGGCATTGGATATTAGTTGTTCAGGTATGACGCAATCCAAGCGATAAGGTGGATCCTATCTTGATCAGAAGCATATATAGGGACGGAAAGTTTTCTCCTTAGTTCAAAGATTGGAAAAGAACAAACAAGGCCCTTGCTCTCTTGGATTTGCGTCTATTCTTTATGGCACCTGTTGATAAATTGCAGATCTTGTAAGATACTAGTCTCTCGGAACCCCTCTTTATTAAGTGAGAAATGTAAGAAGAAAGACCAACCATCTAAGTTGTCCCCTTTCTTTAGTCTCTCTCCCTCGATCTTGACTATTTCTTCCCGGTTGTTTTCTCTACGGCGAGAGAGAGAGAGAAGCGAGAAGGATTCGTATTGCATATATAACATTTGGTTGGGAGTAAAGGGCAGTTCTGGTGCACGAAACTCACACATATGTAGAGTTCAAGGAAGGGGCGGACTACAAGAGTCAATAGTACGCGGCCTTTTTTTACATTTTGCAAGAGGCTGTAAAACCAATGAAGGATCATATTGATCCAAACAATGTATTAATCAATTCAAACCATTGTATGTGGCAGTGCATGTCTTAGAGGGGCTAAGCCAAATGTCACAAAATGCTCATCCATTGGATGATTCTTAGCCTCGTGTTTTTGGCAAATCCTAATTAGCGTAGTAAGCTGTAAACAAATTTTTGTGCCCTACCGTTCAGTTTACAACTTAAAAAGCTATAAACACTAAAATTGGTACGAACTGGTTAATGGACGAGAATTTTGAATCGTATCTAATATAAGACAGTTCGAAAGATCAAGTGTTTGGATCAGTGAAAGGCAGGCACACGTGGTTTTACGGTTTACCATCTTTTTTCACCCCAATTCAACGCAATACCAGAGAGAGAGAGAGAGAGAGAGAGAGAGAGAGAGAGAGAGAGAGAGAGAGAGAGACTGACTTTGTTTGGAAGGCATTCAAGTAACATCTCAGCTTCTCGTGCTTGGCAGAGTTGACGGTGACACGTGTACTTAGGCTTGAGATTTACTCCTCTTAAAGAGCAGGTGTAGAGAGTGAAGTAAAACATGAAAGAGTTCTTCTAATCGCACGTCAGAAGAAAACGCTGAAAAGGGCCTATGGACATTTATTTTAAAAAAAAGAAAAGGCATGGCTTAAATTATTCAATGGTTATATGATGTTTGGTAGCTAGTAATATAAGGCAGGGCGAGCATGATGATGAAATGAAAAGTCAAGGTGGGTAATTGAGAAGCACGCTGGAAGAGGTTTGAGACGGACTGATGATGATGGAAAGTGAAAACTGTCACGTGATATCGCTGTCTTTTATTTCCACGTCCTCAGTCCTCTTCTTTCTTTGGTCTCATCTCTAGTCTCTTGCTAGATTACGCAACAATCGTCGTGTTAAAATGCTGATCTCCTTTGGATGGTTGACATCTTGACTTTACGCTTCATCCGTCCCTGAAGATGGACGGTTGAAACAAGTGGGCTGGGATAGCAAAGCAAGTTGTGGTACATGTGACACCAACTTTTGCACGAAGGATCTTTATCTTGTTTAAATGGTTCAAATGGTTATCAAATTTTATGACTATTGGATAATTTGAACCTATGTTTTGATTAACAGAAAATAGTTTCTAGTTATTTTTCTATTAATTATTTGAAAGACTCTAAACAAGTAGTTAATATCATTAAAATGTAGTCATTTCTAGTAGGTTATCTATTTTTGGTACAGAGAATATGATGAATAGTTTAGATCTAAAAAAGGAATCATCACGTATGAAGAAAAAGGGCGCAAATTTCTTCTTCAATTCAAGAGCATGTATGCCTACCAAGACTCATGCATGAGATCTCTGATATTCAATGTCTAGGAAATCAGATGAAGGGCCAAATCAAGCACAAGCAGGGCCAGGAAGGCAGACGACAACTTAATTACCATGTGGCTGCGCACCGTGTAGATTTCCTCATGTGTCGTTGCCTTTGCTATATACATATGCAGCTAATCTACTGTAAAATGTGATAAAATCTAACTAAACGTAAAGGATGATGGAACATAATCGTTTAGTATCAAAACTGGTGTAATTTCTGTAGATAATGAATAATCGATCCTATGAAAATGGTGTCCCTGGGACCCAACATAAGTGCTTGTGATGGTTCTACATTGCCTACCAAAGGATTGAAGTAGCTGATTCTATGGGGCCACTATCCTCATTGCAAGTCATCATTTTTCTTATCTGAAGCATTTGAATATTTATGTGACAAGTTGCATGTATCTAAGCCTCAAAAACATCATCTTTGCCAATGGCACATCTCCTCTCCTAATTTACCACGTGTCATCGGCCCAGTTGCACGCTCTTAGCTTTCATCTAGAGTTGAAAATATCTCAATAGAGTTGCATCTTATGAGATGGGAGCCGAGGGGAAGAATATTGCATCATCCAACACTTTGTTTTAAGGTAGGAAGGAGTCTAATTACAAGTTAAAATAATCCAATCCAGTATCTCCATGGTCTCAAATAATTCAAACTGCCTTGCGTCTAGCATAAAACAGAATGGAAAATGATATCTCCATTCCTTGTAATGACCATACTCATATAAACAAGTATAAAAGACTAAAACCGAAGTAAGGTCTTTACTAGGGGCAGGCATATCATTTTCCAAATAAAATTTATAAAATTATCTAATAAATCAATTTTTTTGCAAAAATAATTGTCATATGGAATTTGAAGAGTAGTCGTTGATTCCGCTTTGGCTAGAGCAAGGGAAAAAGTTTGGATTTCACTAGTTTTAAAACAGAATTTTAAAATAATTTTTTTGGGAGAAAACTTGATTTTCATATATATATATAGTCACCTAACTAAACCATCCCTAGAGAGACAGAGAGAGAGAAAAGAGCAAAATATATTAGAATTTATCAAAAAATAAATTATAATAGACTCAAATATGAAGAAATAAGCTAAATGTAATAAAATAGAATATGGACAGGAATTTTTTGTGCCTTTTTTTTTACTAGAAAAGAATAATCTGGCAATTGCAGCTAAAATAGAATAGAATTGACAACTATGCATTACAGTGGAGTCTAATTGACTTCCACATGTGTTCAATTTGATCTTTTATATGTTTCAAATAAACTTGTTGTAAATATGAAAGTTCAAGAATTCTTTTAAAAAATTTCCTAACTCTTGCCAAATATTTTCGAATTATACAAACATATGAATTGTTGACTAATTTTCAATTTTGGCTTTTGTATGATAGTTATGAATCTGTTTGAAGAATTCAAGTTTTTGATAAATCCCAGTATTTTAATATTCAATTTTTCAATTTAAAATGTAAAAATATGAGAAGTTCTTATAAATTTGAAATTGGATCTAAACTTACAAACCTACATACAAATTTCATGAATAATTTGTCAAAGTATCATATACTTTTTATATCTCTAGTTACAATCTAAAATTTTGACAGATCTAAGAGTGTGGTGATGTGGCTAAAATGTGACCCTTAGTCATGTAGGTCACAAGTTCAATACTACTTAAGGGTGTGTATATGTAACTACTTGAATTTTTATAGTACAAATGTTTATTTTGAAAAGATTAATCAACAGAACCAAATTAGCTCAGTAGGTTATAGAGTAAAATTGTATGCCTTTAGTCTAGAGTTCAAGTCTCTACAGTAGCTAATTGATCACTCATGATTTCTCATGAGGACAAAAATAAATCTTTCTAGTGCAAAAACATTGTTTACTAATGAACTATGAGTCACACAATTGTAGACATATCATCATACCATTCACATGTCAAGCATAGCAAATTTTTATATGAGAGATTCATAGATCACATATAACATCCACATATATCTCATTTAAAACATTCTATTCACATATCTCCTCAAATCATTTAACTCCCAACTTTTCATGGCTTTAAGTTAAGTTTCCAAATTACAATATTTAGGGTTTACAATAGGTCCATGCAAAAAATTTCCAGATTTAATTCCTCTACCAAAATCAACCTAATTGGTCATTATGTTACTTTTCAAACTCCAAAGTATAAATGTATAAAATTGATAGTTTTGGGCTTTCTTTGAAAATAATTTTAAAATATCCTTTTCAATTAATATTTTCATGAGGTTATTCTATTTGAAAAAATGCATGTTTTACAATAAAATCACACTTAAAACTAATAAATATATTTTGAAGATTATACTTGAAATCAAGGGCAAAACTTTAATAATTTGGCTAAAAAATGCCTAAAAAACACTTTGATGAAAACTTACACTTAACAATTATTTTCCATGAACAATTTCTACTGGAATTATTCAAATCTTAATGCTTTATACTTTTGAAAAGATCCATGAAAAATTGAACTTTAAAGGCACTCAAAATCATCATGTTTTCCAAGCTTCAAAACGTGCCCTGTAGTGAGCCAAAACATGTTTGGAGACCTGGCTCTAATTCTCATGATTTTGGAGCTATTAAAATGGTATATATACTAAGAATAATTATTACTTATAAATAAATGTTCAAACAAAGTTTCAATGAAAATCTCTATTCCAATCACTCCCACATTGCATATCCATACAGGGTTCAAAACTTTTAACAATTTCCATAAATAATAATTGAGAGAACCCTTCAAAGATCAATAAATTTTACCATGGAAAAAAATAGTTTTCTCACCTATTTTTCAATCATGTTCACAAACATTCAAATAATGAAATCAAGGTATAAATTTTCAGGAAGAACAATCTCATTTACCCGTGGAAAATCATCCATAATAGTAACATATCATCTCATGAACCAAAACTAAATGTGTTCAATTCAACCTGTCTCTTAGCTCTAGAAACATATCATCATAGCATGAAAAATATATGCTAATCAACCATAGAGATACCTATTTCATCATATAATAATCAATTTGAGCCCACATAAGAATCAAATAAAAAAGCCAATGGAAACCAACGAATTCATATCACTTAAATCCTATTTTTAGATACTCATGTATTCTTAGCCAAAGTCATGCAAAAACCTCACGCTTACTTCAAATAACTCATTATTGTTTGTAAAAATCCTAGTATAGAAAGTTTCAAAGATCCTACCTGATATTAACCAACTCCTAATGTCTTCTATAGTCTTCTTATCCATGCTTGAATCACACTTGAGCAGTCTTTCTTCATCTCTTTAATATTTTTCCACCTTTCACACCCAAGCTCTCCATGACTTCTCTCCCTTTTCTAGATTTCTATTAACTGAGAACATCAGCCAAAGAATTTCCTAAGGCTAGGCATCCCACACTTAAATATATATTAGGGTTTCTAAGTGCAAGTGCCTTACTTAATGCGCAAGGGGTCCAAATTGTTTCGAATTTGAATTACACTTCTTTTAATCTTTTAGAAAGTCTAGCCCCAGCTGAGATGTTCCCTTTTAAATGCTTAGAAAGTCTATTCATTAGCCCTAGATTCCTTTAGTAAGTCCCCTTAATTCATTTCCAAACTTTAGTAGCTAATTTCCTAATTGAATAGATGAAAACACCAAGGTGCCTCCTCTCTTGCTTGGCTATCCTTGCTTGGTACCCCTAATGAGACATCCAACCTACTTTTCGATTAGGTGTATCATACATGTAACAATTGTTAACCTATCCTATTTGCTCTCCAAGTTGTTAGCTAACCTAACCAAGATGAAATCCTAGCCATTCATCCAACCTAGTATTCAATGTCCCATTAGATTCTATTTTAAGGAACTTTGTAATTTCATAACCTATGACAATTTCATGAAATACAAGCTATCTAACCTTAATCCAATTCATAAAATCATCGTCCAATACTTACTAAACATCCACCATGGGGTAGAGGCCTTAAAAATGAGGCACCTCCCCCTATAACATAGCTATCAAGTCTTATTTATTATTCCTACGATGAGACATTTTTTTATACCTTATTCAATTTGATCTAGGTGGAACATTTAGCCTATCATTCACAGGTTTCATTAATTTTATCATCCAAATAACTTAATTTTACATAACCACTTTTATAATGAAAATATTGTGGGATTAAAAATTAATAGTATCACATTCTACCCTCTTTCAAAAACATTTCTTCCTCAAAATTCCATTACAATTTAGTGAATAACTTCAAATGCTTCCTCCTCATGTCCTCCTCTACTTCCCGTGTAACTTCTTCTACATAATTGTGTTGCCATTGCATATTGACCAATGGAATGGCCTTATTCCTCAGTATCTTTTCTTTCCTATCCAGAAAATTTTGTTGCTTTCTCCTCAAACATAAGGTTAGGCTATAGCTCAGCAGATACTTGACAGAGCACATGTGTGGAATTCAAAATATACTTCTATAATAGAAATGTGTAACACATTATATAAAATAGATAACTATTAAGGTAAATCAAATGGTATGCTACTCTACCAATCC
This sequence comes from Warburgia ugandensis, assembly GCA_035236585.1. Taxonomy (NCBI): domain Eukaryota; kingdom Viridiplantae; phylum Streptophyta; class Magnoliopsida; order Canellales; family Canellaceae; genus Warburgia; species Warburgia ugandensis. The sequence goes on along the minus strand of CP141130.1, from coordinate 38,810,328 downwards.
TCTCTAAGATTTTAAATGGACCTACATATCTCAGGCTCAATTTTCCTTTCACAACAAACTTAATAACTCCTTTTGTTAGCAAAGCTAGTAGGAATACATGATCTCCCAAATTCTAAATCCCTTCATCATACATCCACATAGCTTTTCTATAGACTGTGCTCTCCAAGGAGTCTCCTCTAGATTACTATCACATTTTCATTACATTGCTCTATCAACTCAAACTTAACCAACCGCCTTTCTCCAACATCACTCCAACATGTAGGTGTTTGACATGGTTGGCCATAAAATGCTTCATAAGGTGCCATGCCAATATTGGAATGATAATTATTGTTTTAAGTGAATTTGATCAAAGGAAGACGTTCGTCCTAATTGCCTTTGTACTGCACAAGCCCATAACAAATCTTAAGTGTTTGGATAATCCTCTTTGATTGTCCATCTATCTATGGGTGAAATGTCATGTGGAACCTCAAAGAAGTACCTAAACCTTCCTGTAAAATATGCAAGAAGTGAGAAGTAAATATACTACCTCTATTAGATATAGTACTTAGAGGTACGCCATGCTAACTCATTATCTCCTTGATTTATAACTTGGCTAAATTCTAAGAAGTTTGCTTTTGCCTAATAGGGAGAAAGTGCAAAGACTTAGTTAACCTATCCACAATTATCTATATCATATCATGCACACTAGAAGTTTGGGGCAACCCTATAATGAAATCCATGGTAATGTGATCCCACCTCCACCCAAGAAGTTCTAAAGTCTACAACAAACTAATTGGCCCCTAGTGTTCTACCTTCTCCTTTTGAGTGGTTAAACATCTTGTTGTAAATTCTCCAATATCCCTTTTTATACCTTGCCACCAAAAGTTTCTTTTTAGATCCTAGTACATTTTAGTATCTCCAGGGTATATTCTACAGGTCGATCCATATGCCTCTTACAACAACTCTTTCCTCAATTCTGTTACTACAAGTACCACTAACCTACCTTGGAAACGTACACCTCCATCAACAGTAGTGATGAATGCCTCCTTTCCAATCATGGCTTGAGTCTCTACACACTCTTTCTATGCATACAAAACTTGTTCTATTCAGACTAATCTTAAGAAATACATTAGCAATCACTCCCTTCACCTTTTTGCTCAGAGCATCTGCTACAAAATTTGTCTTACCTAGATGATACTGCATGGTGAAACATAATCTTTAAAATTGTGACGCCCGGTTTTTCTAAAATCTTTTTTTCCAATACATATATTAATAGTAAAGATTTTATTATTACAAAATAGGCGGGGTCCTTGAAATAAAACTCAAATATTTAGATTTTTTTTTTCTGCAGTGTCAAGGAAAAATACCCATTAAGGAAAACCCCAAGGGTCATTTGCACCCCAAACTATAATGCTGAACCAAATCACTTTCAGACACTCAGAGCATGCTCAAAGACAAAACCATGAGAAATTATGCAACTGCAAGGAGACGATGATAATAAAAGTTCCAAAGCTCCAAGGTCCATCCAAAATCACCACATCATCCATATGTAAGCATATGCACACTATACAGTGGTATGAGTCTAATACATCAAAATATACAAATATCTAGGTAAAGTACTAAAAGTCCAATACCAGTCTAAAGACGTACACTACTATGTTTCCAAATACAAAAAGTATAGGGTCCTCAGGTCCTCGTCTAAATCTACGCTATTCCACCTACTTCCCTCTCTGACTGTTGCGCTCTAAGTATAAGACATTACAAAACAAAGCAATGCCTCAGCAAGCTATGCTTGTGGAGGTGATTTACATCCAATATAAAATGACAAGGAATAGGATGGTACAAAAACCTCATATTCATACGATGAAGAATATACCAAATCCATGATATAACTAAGGCAGCATAAGTCATGGTGTCAAGACATGCAAAATCTGAAAAGATATGCAGATACAAGTAAGCCATAACCACGTGAGTCTATATCCAGAGAACAACATGAATGCATGTCAAAACATCATACATGGTCAAGCCCTATGAGTGTCTCAGGCACACTCACGACAATGTGGAGTCAACTCTCAAAACCATCCGCTTTCACCCTTTCACCCACAATGGGGGCACTTAGGCACTCACGGAAAGGCGCGTTCCAATTCCACTTTCACCTTTTACCCTTTCACCCACACAGGCACTCATAGAAAGACGCATTTCGTGCCCGCTTTCACCCTTTCACCCACAAGGGGCACTCAGGCACTCACGGGAGAAGGGGGATGCATACCATCCCAAGCTCAATAGTCTCAATTGTCAAGGCATAGAGACTCCCACTTGTCAAATATCTCAAGAGTCAGTCAATGTAATTGAAATATGCCAAAAATAGTTCATAAAACATATACAAGGGAAGTAGCAAGCATATCGGTAATGCATACTGAAAATGATCTCATGCAGCATGGTAGGGTGTACAAACCTATGCCTCAAAGTTTCAATCACTAAGTCATGATTTGAGAAATCATGGAAAATCACGAATGAAATCACCTACCTCGATAATGCCATACTTCAATCAGGAGTGTAAGCGATATCAAGTCATACGCCCTAACATACCTGTCACATCATAAGCCATCATTGATTGTTACACCTCTCATTTTCATCATGACCCTTAAAATTTGTATTTTGTTTAGTGAATCACAAGTATTTTTCTGATCACGTATCAATTTGACGGTCAAATCACTCTTGATCAGCACATCCTAAGGTAGTTGCTCAGATCGATCGTCAAGATTATTTTTTTTGGCAATTCCATGAGATCTGCCCTTCAATCTCCTAGATCATCTCATGTTTAATGTATACAACCAAAGTCTAAGGCCTGATCATATATTGATCGGCTTAGTCTAAATCAACGAATAGTATTTAGTAATTTGACTATTAAAAAGGTACTTTAAACTAGATTTTTATCTGAAATCTAGGTCTGCCTTGTTGAGACAATCACAACGCCTCTTTTGGATCGTCATGATTTGGATCCCTATAGCTCCTAGAACCACGTTTGTTTATGAACGGACAGTTAGAAACTCTCAAAATCAGGAAAAAGGGCTCATCGCACTTGTGGTGCGTGTCCTACGTGCGTGCCATCATGCATCACACCACGCATCACGTGCAGACGTAGCGCACCATGAGGTGCGCATACTTCCCCGTGCGTCACGTGCATCACACACCACGTGGCGTGCTCAATGGTGCCGTGCGTTGCGCTGTTGTGGTGCCACGCGTCGCACAACGGTTGCGCCACGTGTCACGCAAGTGTTGTAGTGTGCTCCCTGCCCAATGCGCTCACATACATTCTATTTCCACAAATTCCTTCATTATCTGTTATTTTTTTCATGATTTTTACTACATTTCTAAAAACCCTCATCCTACTATTTTTGTGGTTTTCGGCGTCCCTAGCCTTCCAATCATCTAAAATTTTATAGGTTTGTTCCTTGCATTATCACGTTCAAGATGAACGGTCCAGATCCTCATCTAACACCGTTTCATCAAATTATTTCGGGGGCAATAGCAACTCATTTTACTCACCAAAAAATGGCATTCCACGCCATTTTTTAGTGCTAAACAAGGAAGGAACAGGAACGGAGGAACAGAGATGACCTACCTCAGTCGTTCCGTCACGCGCTGAAGGAGGAGAGTGATAACATCCTCGCTTGTGAACTTGTCACCGAAGATGATGTTGCCAGCGGCTGCAACAATGGTCAGTCACTGTGAAACGAGAGGGCGTGGAGAGGGAAGTGCATTTAAGGCACGCCCTCAAGGATGACTGACATGTACACTCACATGTCTGACAAACACAAATAGGTAATTATGCACATGAAGAAACTCTCCCCCTAACTATGCTTGACTATGAATATATGTCGTCCATCATCGACTCTCATGGGCATGTCAAATAACATAAAGAGTAGTTTACCCATGACACGTGCTCTTAAACTAGTCCATGTTCTCTAAACAGTATTCTTTTTGGAGGTCAGAGGCCACCTGAATCCCCTAGCATAGTGCCATGAGAGTCCAACTCTCTCATGATAAACTATAGATGTATTTACTCTCAAACACTCTATTATAGAGTCACTGCACTCATGAAGTATGATGAGGAAATCAGAGCACACCGCAGTCATGATTTCTCATGAGAAAAAAATGAATCTCTCTAATGCAAAAACACTATTCACTCATGAACAATCATGTGTAACATAATCACAAACATAGCATTATACCATTTCACATATCAAGCATAACATATTTTTACATGAGAGATTCATAGACCACATATAACATCCACATACAACTCAAGTTTCTAAATTATGATATTTAGGGTTTATAACTAGTTCAAGTAAAAAAAATTCAAATTTAATCCCTTTACCAAAATCAACTTGTGATGACCCGGGCTTTCCCATGCATTTTTAAATGCAAGATCTAAATTCCTAAGGTGGGATGCATCCCTATTTGAAAACCATTTTATAAAAACCATGCAATGCAGCGGAAAATCTTTAGTTTTAAACTCATTTTGAAAACCCCGAGTGTCATTTGCTATCACAATAACCAAAGTAGTTTTTGAAAAACTTCAGAAATCATAAATGTTTTCCTAGGCCTATCCAGTCACAGCTCACAGCCCAACTGTAAATAAATACAAATACATGTCCAAAGGGTAGAGTGTTTACTTACATGTACAATTGTCTCCTTTTGATTTTTCTTGCTCGTAGCACTAACATTTCCTGAGGCGTCTTCTACTCGTGAATGGAGCTATCCAGAAAAATGTTAAGGATTGGGTGAGTATATACTATACTCAGTAGGAGTCTATCACTACTAGTTTTACAATGCATGCTATGTTTAAAATCATATGCTCTTTAAAACATGTGCATGTTTGAACAATCATGTTCAATATCGATATTAAAAACCATTGTCAAATTGGAATACTGACGACTTAAAGAATAGCATAATCCAAGTTGAAAGTATCATATATATATATATATATATCATAAACATAATGATATGCTTAAGATGCTCAACTGAATCCAACTCATGGATATATATGGTATGGTCGACCAACCTCATGTCATGCCATTAGCAATGCAAGTAAATTCTCAAACCATAGGGCCCACTATGCCCATGACCTCGCCGCCATATGGTCCCCGAGTACCTGACGACACTCAGTCATAGCCTCCACGGGGCATATGACACATCGACCCAGTGCCGTGACACCAGTGGTTGCCCCCTGTACCACATGCAATCGACGTAGGGACATGCCCTTTTTGGGCGTGGTACCCATTCCACCTAATAGTGGTAGAGGCTGGGAGCCCAACCTAGACCTCTCGGCATAGCTCCCACGAGCTTATTAGCCCAAATCATATAAGATCAAATAAGCGAAAACCTCTTTTTGAAAACGTGTCCTCTTTGGGTTCCTCACAACTGCCTGGCCCTCACAATTGCCTACCCAACGTCTTTTGGTAACCCTCATGGACATGCAATTTTTCAAGAACTCAATGCTCAATAATTATGCAATATATGCAATTGTTTGCAAAACATATCTATGCATAATGTATTTGTCATATGCATGCTAAATTCGTTTATAAGATTAAGTCATGCTAAACAAGTCATATAACTTAAACTTAAAACATGCGTTCTCAAAACAATCATAGGTTCTTTTTTAAAAAGTCTAGTAGCGATAAAGCACCTACCTCGAAGTCTCCTGGAGTCGCATCCTTCATCACTCAACTTGTCCCTGGGTCTCAATTATAAACTCCTGGATATGAATGGATACAAGGAGTCCTTATCAATTTCGATCTATTTTTAGAAATTAGATCGCTAGATTTGCCTTTTAGGGTCCATGGGTTCTTGCCTAATTCATTGTCAGGCTAGATCCTATGATGTGGATCTATTATTCCATAGTTAACTCTGTAAATTGTCCTATAATCCTAACTTTATAGTCTTATTAGGTCCGCGTGTCCCAGTTCCCAGGACACCCGTGCATCCTGGTTGAACTGCGACCGCCTCATGTGCGTGCGTGCCCAAAGGTCGTGCCAGGGATCGGGTTTTGCACGTGCACATGCATGCTCGAGCAACACGCTATGATGCGCGTCCTGGATGGCATCGCACGGATGCACCTTTGGTGTAGCATGGTGCGTCTCAGCTCCCAGGGCACCCCGTGCATCCCGGTAGAGCCAGGACCCGTGCCCCACATCGCGTGTGCACCCGAAGGCCGCACCAGGGACAGTGTACGCACGGTTGTACACCTAGAACCCATCCCAGGGACCCTGTCGTAGGCGTACGTGGAGCATGGCATCCTTGGGATGCCTTGTTCATGCAGGGCCGGTTGGAACCGGCTTGGGACATTTTCTGGCTAGGAAATCCAGCTGGAAAAATCGGCTGGAAACGCTAGATCCAGCACGGATCTACCCTGAAAGGAGGAAGAGCCAAGAGAGAGGGAAAGACGGCTTACCTGGGCAGCCATGGAGTGCCTATTGCCGGTGGTAGAACCCCGTTCTGGTTCTGAAACTTCATGCCACAGGAAAACTCGGTGAAGGGAAAAACCCCAATGCCAAGACCGAAAAACAAAAGAGAGGGGAATGGGGAGAATGGCCTGCCTGATTAGGGCCTGGCCATTGTCGAAAAACGCAGGGATACTGGGTTTCCGATTTTTGCCGCAAACCCCATCCCCAAATGATCGGAAAAAACCATGTTTTGGAGAGGGGGAGATAGGCTATTTATTGAGAGAAGAAGGCAGTGCCCCTCAATGGCAGTGCCGCCATTTCCCCTAGTGTTTTTTGGAAAAATAGAGAGAGGAGGGTTTCTGAAGAAATCTGGGGGAGGAAGATGACAGGGGGTGCCATTATCAAAACGGCCCCCTACGTTTTCATTCTTTTTCGTTTTTAGTTTAAATTACAGAACTACCCCTGATCTTTAAACGGCCGTAACTTCTTCATACGAACTCCATTTTCAGCGTTCTTTGAGGCGTTGGATTTGATTTTTTGAGTAGAATCTAATGGTACCACGTTTCCTCATAAATTCCTTCATTTACTATTTTAAATAAAATAAAACATTTAACACAGTTTATTTCCCATAGAATGTCTAATTTTTGTTAAAAATAGCATAAATTGCTCAGTTATTACACAACTAATTGGTAGTTACGTTACTTTTCAAACTCCAAGGTATAAATGTCCAAAATTGACTATTTTGGGCTTTCTTTGAAATCACAAATTTCAAATTCTTCTTTTCAATTAATATTTTTATGAGGTTCTTCTATTTGAAAAAATGCATATTTTATAATAAAGTACACCTAAAAACTAAAAAATATATTTTGAAAAGTATACTTGAAACCAAGGGTAAAATTGTTCATAAATTGGCTAAAAAATACCTAAAAATACTTTGATAAAAACTTGAAATTAAAATTCTATTTTCCCTGAAAAAATTTTAGATGGAATTATTCAATCCTTAGTGCTTTATATTTCTGTAATGGCCATGAAAGTTGAAGCTTAAATTCACTTAAAATCATCACATTTTCGAAGCTTCAAAACATTTCCTGTACCATGCCAAAACACATTTGGAAACCTGGCTCTAATTCTCATGATTTTGGAGCTACTAATATGAAATATTTTTTGAGAATAATAATCACTTAGAAACACATCTTGAGATATAAAAAACTCCATTCCAATCAAGCCCAAATCACATAATAATACAAGGTTCAAAATTGTGAACAGTTTCTAGAAATATTAACTGAGGGATCTCTTCAAAACTCAATATATTTTTCACTATGAAAAAGAATATTTTTCTCACCTAATTTTTAGTCATGTTCTTAAATTTCAAATCATGAAATCATGGTAAAAATCTCATTTACTCAATGGAAAATCATCCATGACAGTAACATGTCATCTTAGGAACCTAAACTGCATGCGTTCAATTCAACCTATCTCTTAGCTTTATAAACATATCATTGTAGCATGGAAACTATATTATAATTGATATTAGGTAGTCTAAAATCATCATATAAAAATTAAGCACAAAGGGATCAAAACAAAATGCCAATGGAAAGACCATGGAATACAAAGCACAAAACTTTTTCTTTAGAAATTCAAGCATTCTCAGTGAAAGTCATGCAAAAACCTCATGTTTAACTTCAAATAACTCATGATTCCTAATAAAACCTTCATGTAAATACTTCTAAAGTCTCCTACCTGATATTCACCAATGCCTAATGTCTTCTACATTTTTCTTATCAATCCTCGCTTGAATCCCATGCGAGCTTTCTTTCTTCAATAGTACAATGTTCTCTACCTTTTTCACCTTTTTTCCCACCCAAAATCTCCATTATTTTCCCCTGTTTTCTATATTTATCTCAAATGGAGAACACCAGCCAAAGAATTCCCTAAGGCTGGGCATCCCACACTTAAATAGATGTTAGGGTATTCAAGTGCAAGTGCCTTGCTTAATGCCCAAGGCATCCAAGGTGTTTCTAATTTGAATTACACATTTTTAATTTTTGGAAAGTCCAAATCCAGGTAAGATGCACCTTTTAAATGCGTAGAAAGTCTCTTTCTTAGCCTTAGATTCCTCTTCTAATTCTATTTTATTCATTCCCAAGCTTTAGTAGCTAGTTTCCTCATTGAACGGATGAACACACCTAGGTGCCTCTTCTCTTGCTTGGTTGCCAAGTATCCTTGCTAGGTAACCTAACCAAGTTGAAATCTAGCCATTCATCCAACCTAGTATCCAACATCTAATTAGATTCTATTTTGGGAAACTTTCTAATTTCATAACCTATGGCAATTTCATTAAATGCAAGTTATCTAACCTTAATCTAATTTCATAAAATCATCATCCAAGACTTACTAAACATCCACCATGGGCACATCACCTTATAACTTAGCTATCAAGTCTTACTTAGTAGCCCAAGAGTGGGACATTTTTTTACTCCTTATCCAATTTGACCTAGGTGGTACATTTGGCTTATCATTCACATGTTTCATTCATTTCATCATCCAAAGAACTTAACCTCACATAACCACATTTATAAGAAAAATCTATAGAATTAAAAATTCAAAGTATTACACCTATTTCATTTTCAAAACTTTTGGATGTTTATGATTTGGAAAATAAGCAAGATCTTACATGACAATGTGACATATTCCAACACTTAAATATATAGTTTTTAGATGTATTTTCAAATGGGTCCTCATATACTATATATCCATGTCATGTGCACATGGGATTAGACTACATTAGTTGGTTATTTGAGCATGATTTTAGTCTAAAGTAAACATGATCCAATGATGGGATTTGGGTACAATATGACCAAGGATATAGATTGAGTTAAGTAATTTATATACTATTAGTTTTCTTAAAATTTCATAATTGCATTACTAATTTTTTTCATTTAATGTGTTGCATAGGGGCATAGAACTAAGCATAGCACATCGGGTACTAATGATAGTGTGCATACACTAGGCACAGTGCATTGAGTACTAACCATAGTGTTCATAGTGATCGTATCAGGCACTAATCATAAACACATAGTACATAGGCGCACAATATGTAAGCACAGTGCAATGGGCATTGAGCAGTGGGCATTGGGCAGGCCAAGCACTAATCACAAGCATAAAGGGCTAGGCATAATGCACAAGCACAATGCATCATGCAATAGCTCACCGGCAAAGCACTAGGCACTGTGCACATGCATAGGCCTCAGTGCGCACAGCACTTAGCACTACACATAGGCACAAGCCACAATGTGCACAGCACTGGACACTATGCATAGGTACCAGCCACAGTGAGCACAACATTGGGCATTGCTTAGACCATAATGCATAGAACAATGTATAGGCACACGTGTTTTAATGGGATTGACATCAAATGAGTTTGAATCTCGTCACAAAGATCACACTCCTATCTCTAAAAGATCTCATATGCTTCGATCATAGATTGAACATGAGATTTAGGACATAATTTAGAATGTTTTAAAAGCACAAGTAGTAGAGTGGGTGCATAGTACATTGGAGCACTTTTTTTAGATTTTCAAAATTCTAGCCCATAGATATGCATATGTAAGTGCACAAAGTTTTGAATTGACATGCAACATGTTCATGTATTAAGACTGGAATATGACAAATGGTGATTTGTACTATTTGAAATGCGGCATATGTAATGCACAAAATATAATTGTAGTTCTATAAATTATTTTGTGTGATGCATAGTGGGGTGCAAACCCATGATTTTCATGTGAGTTTTAATGAGCATCATGAAATGATTTACTAAAAATGGTACTTTCTACATTTGTGAAATGAACGAATAAGCATAAATTTGTAGTACAAAAATGCACACATGTTTATAGAAAATGTATTTAAATAATTTTCCTTTATAAAATAGAAATGCTTTTGATTTTGATGGTGCACTGATGGTGCAACAGTATAGATTTGGGTACTTTGAGAGTACCAATGGTGCGTACATATCAATTGAGGTTACAACTTAGGATTTTAGAAATATCTTTTCACAAGTCTTTTGGAAAATGGAAAATTTTTGTCATTAATTTTTTTTAAAACATTTGAAAAACATACTATATAATAGGTTTCAAAACCACCTCTTCAAGCTTGGCATTGTTTTACAAAATCTCCATGCATATGCAAGTAATAACCATTAAATTGTAAGAGCACATAAATAAGACCCATTGGCCACAATCTCAATGACCAAATAAATCTGTAATCCAAACAAGAAATAGAATTAAATCTTTATTACTTGTTTTTCAAGAGAAGTCCCCATACTTTGCTCTTCTTTGTCTACTTGACTTCTTTCAAGCATTAGTGAAATTCTACTCCCTATGAAGTTTCACCTGAAATTTTGATGGGGGTGAGTACAACCACTTAGTAAGAAATCTCTAGGCTTGTTTTGAAAACTAGCATCACTGTTTTTAGCTAGTAAAATCATTGCATAAAGACACATCAAGTATAATCAACAAAGATGCATAGCAAATAGTTCTCAAGATGTCTCACACATCACAAATGCTCAAATTCACATATCAGAATGGCAATTTCCTACCATGAGCCACATAAGCAAGTGGTCTAAACCCTGGAGAATGACTGACATGTCTCTCACATTTTCAGGAAACATACATGTCAATATGCATGTAGAAGGAACACATCACCCAACTATGTTTGACTACAAATACACTTGTCTTAGACATCGACTCTCATAGACCCTTTAGATCAGAATGGAAGTAGTCTTCTTTGGTAGTTTAGAATTGTGGACTAGTATCCTTTTTGAAGGTTAGCAACTATGGTAAGTGTTTAATTTTTCAATAAAAGGACCCAATTAGTTACCCACGTATTATAACTTGTAGGGATAAATAGCGTTTTTGGCCAAAATTCGTAAAGCCTACATTTCTAACTTCAAAGACTGAAAATGTGATATGTTGTAGGTTCAAAGGCTATTCGAGGTAAGTATATGAATAATAATATTTTATTAGGATGTAATTAGAGTTTTTTACTTTTTGTAAGAAGCAAGATGATGATCCAACTACTGAGATTGATTGAGATGAAAATGGACAATCAAGATTAAAAGATCGAGTCAAAGCTTCAAAGTCATCTCATCAATATAATACCAAGGGTCTAGATCATCTTAAGATCAATTGAAAATGGAATGGAAGGGGTCAAAGGTAGCCAAAGTAGGCCCATGCATAAGCCATGCAAAATCCACCACCTTTGCATGGGTTTCACTTAAACCACTTAGTTGTGTTTAAGCCATGAACAAGGTGACTAGCTAAGGAGCCTAGCCAGGCATCAAAGCCAACCATTTGAGATACCAAGCTAAGTAAAAAAGGTCATCAAAGCTAGCCATAAATCCAACCAATGGATTTCTTAAAGTTAACCATCAAGCCACATGAGCCAAGCTACATGGAAGGCCATGATTAGAGGAGAATCTAAAGAAATATCCTTGGGATTTATGGGAATATTTTGAAGATAATTGAAGGACAATCCACTAGGATAAGGTAACATATGGACCAATAGGAAGAACCCACTTCATTTTTATTATTTTTCCCACTTTCTTCTCACTTTCCACCTCACCACTAAGGGGCACTATGAATTATACTTTCCATTCAAGAGTCCTACCTTTCTAAAACTCTGCCACCTTCCTATGCTTCTATTCCAACCGTCCAACCAATCCTCAGTTCCTAGGAAACTAGCTAGTCAATCATCTCTTTCCACTCCACCACCCTCCTTATTTCTCTCTAGCCCAACCAATCACCATTTTCTACTCTCTCTCTCTCTCTCTCTCTCTCTCTCTCTCTCTCTCTCTCTCTCTCTCTCTATCTCTCTCTCTCATTTCAAGGGCCTTCAATGATTTTTACAATTGGGATGTCCCCTCCTAAAAAATGGAATCTCCCACTTTAATGCATTCCAATATTGTTGTAGTTAATTTCCTCAAGACAACCCCTAGGTGACCCTTCATAACCTAATCCTAGCCATCCAATTCCATTTCTTTTTCATCCCCATCCTACTTTCACCTTAGGTCACCCTGGAAAACTTAGGAAACAAACTATAAATGAGCCTGGGAAAAGAAGAACAGAGGATAAATTTGGGGAGAGAAAAAGAATGCCTACTCCAAAAGAGAGGAGGTGTCCTTTTATTTATCTCTTCCTTTACCTTCTAGAACTCAAGGTATTCTCCTAAGGTTGTTGCTCTCTTTCTCCTAGTGTTCCATGCATGATTCCAAGTGTTTGTTCTGTAGTTCTTCATTAAAGGTTAGTAGTTTATCTTTCAATCTTCATCACTTTTGAATCCCTTTTAGTTTAATGCTTAGGAAGTTGTTTCCCTTTCATTCTTTTACATCTTCTCCTTTAGATCCAAGGTTATTTCCCTCTTGAAGTGACAGCCAAGGAAAAGTCACCTTGAATCTATTCTTTCCTTTACTTTTCATTGCCATTGGATATCCTTTGGTTTCATTGAATTCCTTCTTATTTTCCTAGTGTTCCGCAAGCTTTGCCTTTACTTTCAATTGAATTTTCAATGATTTTAAGGCATGCTTACTTAGGGTTAATGTTTGAATATTGAAGGAGGTTTATCATGTATTTTTGGGTTGTTTAAGAATAAGGAGCATTCATTGTAATAGAGCACAAATTTTAGATTTGGATTACATGTATGTGCTTATTATGTTGATGGATTTTAATGTGATTCAATGAAGTTATTTGAAATTTCTAGTTCACACTTGTTTCTAGCAGTTAATAATCTTAATTTGTGATTATTTGATTGCATTAGAAGTGCTTAATTAGATGTTTTCCATGTCCCATTAATTGAATGATCAAAATAGCATGCTGCTGGAATTTTTTGGATGTATTGTTTATGTTTAATTTCCAGCACTCTAAACTACATGTTTGCTTGATTTTTCAAGGATCCAGTTAGAGTGTTAGATTGTTTAGTTAATGCTTGAGTTAAATTGCATGTGCTAGGTTTTTAAAACTAGATAAGTAGATCCATTCCTGCCCATGAATTATGCGTACCATTCCATGGTCATATGCTTGATACTTGGGTAGTTCTCCTTTGATTGCTTAATTAGTGATTGTTTTGCTTTAATTTTCTTGTTTAGTTATAGTTTAGTTAGATTCCATTGTTTACTAGTTTGGATCTTAGTTAGTTTCTAATTTTACTTTATGAAAGTAATTTATTTGTTCCTTATAATAGTTGTTAAATTTCATATTTAGAAAGTTTGATTTAGGAAAGTTCATTTCAATTTTAGGAAGTTTTCAAAATAGGAAAGTTTTTTATTTTAGAAAATTTTAATTTATGAAAATTTTACTTTTAGAAAGTGTGTTTTTAGGAAAGTTGTTAAGTTATCATGTTTTAGTTTTGGCATAATTCCATCATTCATGTGTTATTCTTTCATTTGTAGCTTAGGAAAAAGATCTCCTTAATTTGTCTAGGTTAGATAATTTAAGTAAGGACCATTAATATCACATCCTTTGTTTTCCTTATTGGATCGACCTCCTGAAGTGAATTACTATTACTAATTCGTGCACTTGCTAGTTTAACTTAAATATCATAACAGACCAATCTAAAATCCTTCCAGTATAGTGCCTAAAGGGTCTCAAGCCCTCTTATGACTATCATTAGTTTTATAAGCTCCTAAGTACATCATCATGGAGCACACATGCACTAAAATAACTTCCAAATACAACTCTCTAGCTCACACTTGAGCTAAACAAAAATGATAATGTCAAATCTCAATAAACGACCTTCAAGGAGCAAAGACTTATACCATAACACAAGCCACATATCAAACCATCTTACACAAAAGATAAGACATGAAATAAACTCTCCATTGAAGTTCCAACTAAACTAATTTTCAGGTTTATGATATACTCAAAGTTACCATACACATTCCTTTTCAATATAGTTATAAAGCCTCTTAGACTCTCAATTTTTCATAGCTTCATATTATGCTCTCCAAATGGAAATTTCAGAGGTTACAATTGACTCAAACCAGTGGATACCAAGTATGGATCATTTATAAAAGTAGTCCAAAAGAAAATGCTGATAACTTTGCAAAATTTTAGGATGAAAATGGCAATGTTGGACATGTAAAACTCCTCATAAAATCAATGACACTTTGAGTTTCATAGTTTATCAAAACAATACAAACTATTCTTATTTGATGTATTAAATCATGAGGATAGAAAATCAAGTTAATGCATATGCAAAAGAAAGAAAAATAGTAGTTGAATCTTAAGCTTTTTGAAAATAGTTCTTAGGATTTTCATTTAAAAACACCAATTTCAAAGCTTTCTTTTTACTAAATATTTCTTGAAGTTGAATCACATTAAAAAATAGTTGATTTATCAGAAAATTATATTTAGAAAAATATGAAATCCCTTTTTAATGATGGGCCCAAAGCATTGCACAAAATTGTCCAAAAACGTAGTTGAAAACATTCCTACAGAACTCAAGTAAAAATTTGTCTTTAATAACCTGTTTTTCCATGTCTAATGACTAATGGAATTATCTATGTAATAGAAATTTAACTTATTGGTAGAATCCATGAAAAAATAAAGTCCGGAAGTACCCAAAATCATTAGTTTTTTCAACTTTCAAAACATTCACTAGAGTGAGTGGGACCATGTGAGTAAAAATTTGTCTTTAATAACCTGTTTTTCCATGTCTAATGACTAATGGAATTATCTATGTTATAGAAATTTAACTTATTGGTAGAATCCATGAAAAATTAAAGTCCAGAAGTACCCAAAATCATTAGTTTTTTCAAGTTTCAAAACATTCACTAGAGTGAGTGGGAAAATGTGTCGAAAACTTTGCCTTAAGCTCAAGGCTTTTAAGCTATGGACATGGAATATTTTATTGAGAATTCTTGAAACTTAAAATCATGTGTCTTAAGCTCAATTATTGTATATTATCCCACCAAAAACATATCCAAAACACAAGCATCACAGTGGGTACAATAGTAAACATGCTCAACCAAAATCACAATGAAAAGCATCAGTTGTATCATATGTTTTTAAACCACAATATCAAGCATCAAATTAACAATAGAATGGCAGAGTTTCCCATGAAAAAAAAATGCAAAACTTTTGATAAAATACCCATAACAATAACATGTCATAGTAATCCTGGAAATCACATAGATTAAACATGTTACAAACAATTGATCAATGTGAATATAAACATAGCACAAAAAACAGAGATCATCTAGACTTAAGCGTAAGCTGAATAGATAAATAAAACATGAGAAAATATTAGCCGTGATCTACACAAAATGTGATTGAAGACAGTCCAAGTTTCAGACTCATGAACATGTATGGTAAACCCAACTGAAATCAATGAAAACTCCATGCAAAAATTATATGAAAACTTACTATTTTTCCTTAAAATTCCTCAAGCATGATTTTAGAAAAAACTAACATATGGAGTTCTAAGCCCCCTACCTCTTTTCTGGAACTCCTAAATCTTTCATTGTCTTCTTTTCTCATGGTTGAGAATTGCTCGGTCAAGTCTCCTTCAAGCTCCAAGGAAGCTCCACCTTACTCACTTTCTCCCTCCCTCCTAGCTCTCACAAATTTCCTCTCTTTACTCTCACATCTTCTCAAATGGAATATAAACCAAAGAACTCCCTCGACTGTGCCTCCCATCCTTTATATAGACCTTGGGTAGTTTCTAATTTAGGTGGATGCCTTACTACCCCAGGCAGCCTAGCTTTCCTAGCTAGGATGTTTCTCCCTTAGTTTCATTCCTTATTCTAAATATCCTAGCTAAAACCATTCAGTACACTTTTCTATTCTCCTAGGATGAGGCGTCCTTCACATCATTGGTTTATGTCTTCTATTGGCCAAAAAACATCCTGCTATATGAAGTCTTGATCTTCCTAATTTCATTACCGGGCTAAGTCATCCATGCAATACTCCACATTTCTCTCTTAAATTGCATTTCATTCTTAGTTCATGACGTCTTTATCTTTAACTTAGTTTCCATTAGTGACTAGTCTTTTCCAATTCACTATTCCTAACTGGTTTCTAGTTTCCCATTTAAAATAGCCAGCTCTTACGTTCTATTTTCTAT
This sequence comes from Warburgia ugandensis, assembly GCA_035236585.1. Lineage (NCBI taxonomy): Eukaryota > Viridiplantae > Streptophyta > Magnoliopsida > Canellales > Canellaceae > Warburgia > Warburgia ugandensis. Next base: position 38,793,784 of record CP141130.1, on the reverse strand, counting down.
TAGCTAGAACCGTCCCATATATCTTGCCGTGGTTTTAATTCTAATACGTTCCAACTCCTCATAACATGTTTAGCATGTGACGCGTCTTCTTTGATTTTTAAATCTATTAGCATGCTAGCTCATCTCATGTCATGAGTCGTCCTTAGCTTAGACATCTTCTTCTTTTCTATTTCCTAACTCCATTCCAGCCACCTTCCTTACCCATGGCATGAGGTGTCTTTAGCACGTGACATCCCAACCATGTAGTGACTAATTCTTTTCTTAAGCTATTTCAACTCAACTACCTTACCATTATCACGAAGTCTTCATTGGTTAAATTCCTTAGTATAACACTTCCTAGCCACTTGAGTGCAATTTAACATGAAATCTAGGACATTCAACTCAAATCTGTTCTAGGCTTCCTTGATTGGGGGATTTACGTGCTAGCTTCAACTTGTTTGAATGGACCCTAACTAATATCTCTTAAATTATTAGTCCTTTGAGCCACAATAGTGGAAAGCAACCCTAGCCCACTTAAGTGCATGGACTTGTTCCAATTGGCTCCCCAAGTCTTAAGTTGGAGACTCATATCACTGGGGTCTCTAAAATACCCCAGAGATATAGCTTATACTTCCTCTTAGAGCTCCATGTTTTCCTCATATTTAGAAAGGTACACACTCGTTGAGATGCTACTCAAGCACACACTTGAAACTCATACCCAGCTAGGAAAGTTTTCTATTTCCGATTGATTCTCAACTCAAATTAGAAATTGGTTTCCTCAAGAGAGATGATGTCTAAAAATATGGTGCCTCTATCCTTGCTTGGCTGCCAAGTCTCCGTATTTGGTGGCTCCTAAAAATAAGTCATCCACCCCATTTATGATGCCGAGTGGGACATATCATACTTGTGAATCTTGCATGCTTACTATGTTGGCTGCTAGGTAGTCCAACTTGATGAAATTCTAGCCACCCATTACTCATAGTGTTCAATGTTTCTCATGATAAGTGCTTAGTTTTGTATAAAAAAGTATTCAAATAGTTGCCAATGTGTTATAATTTATAGTGTTAAATTGGAGTTTTTGGTCAAAATTTATAACATATGGAGTTCTAAACTAATAATTCAAAAATATAATATTTTGCAAGTTTAGAGGCTAATCTAGAGCAAATATGAGAATGATCATAATTTTCTAGGATTTAATTAAAGTTTATCTTCTTTTATAGGTGTTAAGAAGGTAATCCAAAGGACAAGCTTGATTGAGATAAGAATTGAGGCCATTCATGAGGTGTTCTAGTCAAATTAGAAAACCTAAGCAAGCCAAAGCCAAAATGTCATTAATCCAAGGTATGATGAAGGTTCAAGATCACCTTAGGGCAAGCAAAAAGGCAATTAGAAGAGCTAAAAGTGACTAAAATGGGCCCATGCAGAAAGCCATGCATTTCCACTACCTTTGCATAGGAGCCATTCAAGCCACCTTCGCCATATAAGTCATGAGAGAAGGTGACAAGCTAAGGAATTCATGCCAAGCCATTCTAGCCATTAAAACCTTGGGTATGAACCATGAAGCCATGCCAAATGAGCCCTCAAAGTGAGCCACAGAAGCTAACTAAGCCAAATGCCACATGGAGTCATAATTTTGGAGGAGAATTTCAGCAATAACCCACTTTCTAAATTTGGATTTTCAAGGTTTAATTAGAAGATTTGAAAGAATTATGTAAAATTTAAGACGATCATGCATTGGTGTACCCATCAAGAGAGAAACCCTACTTTCCAACTCCATCTCTCACTCTTTTTTTGCTCTTTTTCATATGGTTACAAGTTAAAAGGAAGGAGGCACATCATTATGAAAAAGATGTCTCCCACCTTCCTATTTGGTGATTAAGGGTTTCCTAAATAGAAAACCATAGATCTACTTGAATCCAATCAACTTTGAATTCCTATATCTTTACTCATCTTTTGTAATTACCACTTCCATAACTTTCCATTCACAAAATATCATCAAATTTGGAAGGAAAGAGCTCTACTTTCCTTCCATGAAAAAGATGCCCCCGGTTAAAAATTAGAAACCAGCCATCTGTCTCTCTTTTGTCATATTCCCACTCCTCTTTCTTACATCATCATGCTAATTCATCTCCCATCTAACCTTCCTCATTCAATAACCTAACACTATGGCCACTTTTCTCTTGTTTTCACCCCTTGCTAAGTTAGGAAGCCACCTATTTATATATAGCCCCATGTTCCATACGAATTTTGTAAGTAGAGGTTGAATGACATACCTTGAATTCTAGATTTCCTTTGGTGCTTAAGTTGCTGTAGAATTTTAGAACTTTATTGGTGCTTTTCTTCTTTTGGTTTTCTAATTACTCTTGGTTGTTTGCCCTCTAATTTGAGGTTAGTAATTTACTTTCATAACTTCCTTTCATAGTTGTTTCATGTAATTTTTACTTCTTTGAAATCCATGCCTAGTTCCACCCTTGTTCCCATTCTTTCTTGGTTTCAAATCTCTAGTTTTCTTAGAGTATTCCTTCAATATCTAAGTTAAAATACCCTCTAGTAGTGACATCCAAGAGAGGAGATAGCTTAGAGCCTTGAGTTTCCACTAAGTTCTACACATTTTTTTCCTTGTTTTGCATCATAGTTTTGGCCAGTTTTTCTGTAGTTCGATCACCCACTTAACCCTTGTTTCTCTTAAATTCCTTCATGATTTTCTTTCCATGTAATTAAACTTTAGTTTAGGTGGCTTATATTGAAGTTTATTATTTTTTAGAATTACTTTTTCAAGCAAGAATAGTGCACATTTAACATATGTTGTAAACAACTTTCTATGTCTAATTTTTTAGTGCAATTTGAACATGATGCAATAAAATTATTTGGTAAATCTTGTTATGGATTAATTATTTTAGTTGTTTCCTTGCATAGGAGTTTTTGTTTCAATAACTTTTGAATGTGAGATTTGTTGAATGTTAGTAAGTACCAAAATCTAGAAATTGTTTTTCCCTTAACTTTGTGCTTTAATTCCAGCCATCTCAATATTATTTTTTCTTGAATCATAAGGTAGCCGTTTAGATTTTATTGTTGCTTGTTAGATTTTATAGTTAGTTTAAATTATTTTACTGCTAAATCTTGAAAAATAGTCATCTTTTGGGCCATAGAATCATGTGCACAATCCATGGACCATACACATGGTACTAGACCACTTGCCTATTTGATTTTTGGATAAGTTAGTTGCATGATCTTGTTTTAGAAATTGTTAGTTAGTGTGACAACCCGGGTTTTTATATGATGCAATTTTGATAAAAAGGTGAGATGTCTTGTTTTATAAGTATGAGATGCATGAAAATCTTTTACTTTTGAAAAACAATCTTTCATAAAAACCCCGAGTGTCAAAATACATCCTCAATTTATTTAGCCATGGCAAAGTTTAAATCAATATTATTCCCAAGAAAGTGTTAGTCACAGCCCCAGCTATTAGAGAGTAACTACAATCAAGTAACATTGAAAGATAAGATAAGGGTTTACTTACTTGTACTTAGTCTGTGTCTCCTAGTACAAACGTTCCTTGCCCTTAAGTATTTACTTTGTATCTGAAAAATGTTGAGGATTGGGTGAGTATATACTATACTCAGTAGGAGCCTATCACTACTAGTTTTATAATGCATGAGATGTTTTAAAATCATATGCTCATTCAAAACATGTGCATGTCTAAATACTCAAGCTCAATATCAGTATAAGAATCCGTTATCAAACTGAAATACTAATGACTTAAAGGATCGTATAATTCAAAATTGAAAGTATCATATACATATATATGATAACATCATGATATGCAATAGATGCTTCATGGAGTCCAACTCATGGATCTCTAGTATGGTATGGTCGACCAACCTCATATCATGCTATATGAAATGCACATAAATCATCAAACCATAGGGTCCACTATGCCCCACGACCTCCTCGCCGTGTGGTCCCCGGGTACCTGAGGACACTCGGTCATAGCCTCCACGGGGCCTATGACACGTCGACCTAGTGCCGTGACACCAGTGGTAGCCCCTTGTACCACATGCAGTCAACGTAGGGACTTGCCTCTTTTTGAGCGTGGTACCCATCCACCTAATAGTGGTAGAGGCCGGGTGGCCAACCCAGACCCCTCGACATAGCACCCACGGGCTTACTTGCCCAAATCACATAAGATTAAATAAGCCAAAACCTCTTTTTTTAAAACTTGTCCTCTTTGGGTCCCTCACAACTGCCTGGCCCTCGGCACTCCAGCGTCTTTTGGCAACCCTCAAGGACATGCAATCCTTGCAAGTACTTAAATCCTGCAATGTATGCACTTGTTTGCAAAACATATATGTGCATAATGTATATGCAATCATTTCAAAACATGGCTATGTACAAAGCATTTATCATGCATGCTGAATTAAGTCATGCAAATCAAGTCATATATTTAAAACATATGTTCTCAAAACAATAATAGTTCTTTTAAAAGAATCTAATAGTGATAGAGCACCTACCTGGCTAGGTAGTGCTAATACTTTTGTCCTCGGATGCTCCTGATCATGGTTTGGGGAATCAAGGTTAGTTTGGCCTATCTTTTAAGGATTTTAGAGTAATTTGTCATATTACTTAGGAATTAGGGGTCCATCCCTATTCCTATGGGTGTCCTAAGGTCCTATTTGGGACTTGGTATCCTCAGTTTTTCAAAGTTCTAGTGGCCACGCGCCACCATCCTATTCTAAGGGTCATGCCCACCTTTGATTGGGCCTTGATTAGGGATTTTATAGTTTGGATGTGTCCGCATCGTCGACACGGACACAATGCCTTTTGTGGTGCCTCAATCGGAGCTCTAGATCTCAAGTTATAAGCATTTTAGTGTCGTATGTACATAGAGTCTTAAGAATGAAAAAAAACGGGATGCTAGGGCGCTGCGCGACTGCATCGTGCACCCTGGCTTCCTTAAGGAACGAAAAGAAACCCGCAGAGCTAGCGCACTGAGCGTCTGCGGCGTGCGCCTCAGCGGGCGCATCTGTAGATGCACCGGGTTTTCCTACCGCTTCTCTCTTTTGCGGGCACGTCCCTGGACGTGCCCGTTTGGTTTTTCAAACGGAAGTCGACATGGGACGTTCCGACTGGAGCGTCCTGCTCGTTGGGGAACCAGGGCGTCCTCAGGACACCCTGGTTTGACCCCTGTCAAACCAGTGCGACCTAGGGGACGTCCCTGGGTCCTTGGTGGCTCTCTTGGGCTCCGTTTTGCTTGGTTTTTCATGCAAAAATCTAGGGAAATCATTCCTGGAACTATGGTGGAGATGGGTTTTGAGTTATCTCGGACGTACTTGGCTCGTTGCTGGGTTTTTCTCCTTGTTTTTCCCTCTAGGTCACTGCTCCACGACTGGTTTTTCTTCAACGTTCTGGGCTGCCATTAGAGGCACCCAAGAGCTCTATTTATAGAGCTAAGAGAGGGTTCTGGAGGGGGCTCTCACCGCCTTTGAATGGCGGTGGAGAAACCTCCAAAATGGTGGTGATTTCTCCTCCAATCACAGCCATTCTAGAACCTTCTAGAGGTTGAAGATGAAGGGGTGCCCGTATCAAAACGGGCTCTTGTGTTTGCAGGCTAAAACCGTTTTTGTAAAATTTACAGTTTTGCCCCTGAACTTCAAAGGGCCATATCTTGCTCATTTTAACTCCGTTTTGGGTGATTTTGGTCTTGTTGGATTCCTTTTTCCGAGATGAATCTAATGGAACCATTTGTAGGACCAAATTTCTGGGTTCAGTCAAGGTGAATAGTGAAATGACTAAAATGCGCTTTTCTTTGAAAACTAAACTTTTCATTGCTAAACTTGGAATTTCAATATTACAAAATTGGAGTCATTATAGTTAGTTGTAAACATATTATTTTAGATTAGAAAGTTTCCTTTTTAGTTGGTTTTAGGTTAGATAAGTTGTAATTTAGGAAAGTTTCTAATTTATTAGTTTCCTTAAGTTTCATTGCTTAGTTTGAATCCTCCTAAACTACTGTAGTTTCCTTTAGTTAAGTGCATGAGAGTGTGGTAAGTTTCCATTTTCATTATGTAGTTTTAATTTAGGCAAGTTTCCTTTTTAGTTTTAGCTTCTAATTCCATACATGTGTCTAATTTGAGTACTTTAATCTCCTAATTCAATCCAACCCCTTTTCTTTTAGCTGAAGCTAAATAATTTAAATAAGATCCAATCCATTGTAAATTTGTGAGATTCCTCATGGGATCAGCCTTGCTCATGTGAGAATACTACAATTGATTCATGCACTTGTGAGTTAACTTTAAAATCATAACAAGTTTTTGATGTCGTTGCCGAGAAATCGTAATGGATTTGTGGTTGGATTCTTATTTGGATTGTTTATCTTTGGTCATAGTCTTAGGTTGCATGAGATGAGGACTTTTACATTGCATTTGCATATCTTGCTAATTCCTCATAAATTGCCATATCTTTCTTGTTTTTGTGTGAGGAAAAATTGGCAAGTGGAGCTTCATCAACTAGGTAGGATTTTCTTGCTTTCTTAGAATAGGACTTGTTCTTTTTTTTGAAACTTGTAGTGAGTCCCATTGCAACCCCACTATAAACATCCTTCACTTTTCTTTACTTTTCGTAGTTTAAGTTACATTTAGTGTCATTTGCATTTGGTTGGTAGAATAATTCATATAGTTTTAGGATCATTCATCTTAATTGTTGCATCTTTAATTAGGGTTGTTGCATTAGAGAGCACCTATCTAACCTTTGGTTGGATAGCATATAGGTTACATTAGTTTCCCTTTCCTTGTACTTGAATTGCATGTTTATTGCTTTATAGTGAATAGAACTTAATGTTAGTAAGGGCCCCACAAGAACCCTCATAAGATAAGAGCTGGATTTCATAACTAGATCCTTAGCCCACTTAGGAAATCAATATGATTCCTTGTATGCTTGCGATCTCAACTGTTAATCTCTAATCTAAAATTAAGTAGCAAGTGACTTAGGGTTTTGAGCTCATAGGAACCTTTTGAAAGAAGAGATATGTCATGACCCCAATCCCTAAGGGTGCAGTTTAACATAATCAACAAAGAGCGAAGCCTAAGTGGCTCCTTTGCTGTTGTTTTTGTTGTTGTTTTTTTCCATATATTATAGTGGAAGTATTGAAAGAGATAAATGCTTTTGTCCTTTGCAAGTCATCATTTAGATAATAGAATTTTTTAACTACTTAATTCTGCTAAATTTTCACAGAGTCTCCCCTATTTTTTAGACTTATGCATTTAACACATGCAATGTGATTCACCTGATTGATAGTATAATAATTCTAAAATGTCTATAGTAGACTTAGTCTCCACATAATCCACCACAATATATTACTAAAACTTCTACTTGCTAACTTGAAGTTCGAGCTAAATCTCATACACTCCCATTAAGTTGAAAATATATAGAATGTAAGAAATAGATGCATAGGGCTACTCATCATATAATAGAACACAACTCATATTCATCACCAATATACATATATAGTACAAAATGTTACATCATCACTTAGTCAAGCTTCATTCATTTCCATCAAGAGCCTTCCCCTTATCAGCTTGACTAGTACCTAAAAAATAATAATGTGAGATGCAAAGCCCAGTAAGAAAAAAGAACTAAACCCATGCATATCCTGCCATTCTTCTTGAGCGTAGCTCAACTCCATGTTCATATCCAACTAAGGAACATTCATTTTCATATTTAACTAATAATCAACAAAGTAAGTAGCATGTATTACCAGATATAACATACTGACAGAAATACAATTACTCCAATTTCAAACTATAAAGCAATTCATCACCAATATACATATACAGTACAAAATGTGACATCATCACTTAGTTAGGCTTAATTCATTTCCATCAAGAGCCTTTCTCTTATTAGCTTGACTAGTACTTGAAAAATAAAAATGTAAGCTGCAAAGCCCAGTAAAGAAAAAGAACCAAACCCATGCATATCCTACAATTCTTCTTAAGTTTAGCTCAACTCCATGTTCATATCCAACTAGGGAACATTTATTTTCATATTTAACTGATAATCAACAAAGTAAGAAGCATGTATTATCAGATATAACATACTGACAGAAATACAATTACTCCAATTTCAAACTATAAAGCAATAATCATAGCATGCAAATAAACCCATGCAAGATCAACTCACTATTCATGTCTAGCTACAAGACATTCCTTTCCATTTCATTAGATGGATAACAAAGTTATGAACATGTAATGTTGCATATAAAATATGGTAATCTAACAAAAATTATAGTTTATTCCAAATTCAAACTGTAGAACCATAAACATAGCATTTAGATCAAACCATACATGAATGTATTTCATTTGATTATTTTCTCCACAATAATAAACAAGTATGACATCATCACACTGATCAAGTAGTCATCTCCCTCAAGGTTTACCATCTTCGGAAGCCACTACAAGTATCATAGAGAAAGCAACCAGACCCTTAAGATTTATCATCTTGGGCGACTCTACCATGATTCCAAAGAACTAGGCAGCCCTTTCCCTTAATGTTTACTATCTTGGGCTGTTCCAATGTTAGGTTCCCTTTGGATTTACCATCTTGGGCAGCTCTACCATAGTTGCAATCAACCAGGCAGCCCTTTCTCTCAAGGTTTACAATCTTGGGACACTCAAGTCTACAAGCTCATCCCTTAGGATTTACCATCTTGGGCAGCATCATCGTGATCCCAAAAGAGCAGGTATCCCTTCTTCTCAGGGTTTACCATCTTGGGAGGCTCAATACATGACAACTCATCCCTCAGTGTTTACCATCTTGGGCAGCTCCAATATGATTCTGAAGAACCAGGCAGCCCTTTCCCTCAGGATTTATAGTCTTAAGAGGATTAATAATCCTGAGCTGCTTCACCTTAGTTGCAATTAACTAGGTAGCCCTTTCCCTTAGGGTTTACCATCTTGGAAGGCATCATCATAATTTACTGGGCAACCCTCAAGGCTTACTATCTTAGGATTGACCATTTTATCACAACTAATATCATCATAAAATTAAGCATGGTTAATTAGAATATCAATTGACAATCTCAACAAGTAATTGCAATTCATATTATCCATTCAATCAATATAATGATCTATACGTTCTACACATCCATAGTGTTAATTACAAGTGACCATATTAATAAGAATTTAAGAAAAAAGAAGGTTTTAGGGTCCTTACTTGAGTTCTAAGTATAATTCGCAATCAATTAGCAATATCGTCCAAACCGCATTCAAAAGCTATGTTAAAAATACATTATCTAAGTGAATTTTGGAATCCCATGCAATTTACTATAATTACTTCAAGATCTCTATCTGTAATGTTATTTATCTAACCTCTAACATCTAAATTGACGATCTAGACACCAATTGGTCACTATCTACTTAGATTAACACCATTGGTATTATATTGACAAACCAAATCAAGCACATACCTCTAGAGGTTTCAATTCCAATCATTTAAGGTATGTTATTCAATGATACAATAATTTTAATCATAATCAATGGTCTAATGACCTTTACTAACTTTCGATCACCACCAATTGAAACCACGAGGCACTCTATACAGAGCAAGCAAGTCTTAGGGATGAGACGCCTGTGCAAGGACCTCAATTCTCATTAGGAGGTCGAATCAAGGACCTATGGAAGTCGGGGCTACCTCGTCCCCATGCCAATGCAATAGTGTTTTGGATGATCAGATTGGATCTTGCATCAATTAGTCCATAACTGGTATGTCATTTCTATCACAATCATTACTAATGTATAATTGAAGTCACATTTTTCACAGATCTACCTTCCAATTGTGTTCTTAATGGTCGAATGTTAAGATCTCAGTTTTTCCCTATCCACTACCAACTTTTTCATCAAAATTTTAAGGATTAATTGATTCCTGATCGACAATCTATCTTTATGGATGAAAAGATCAGGTTTGATTTATTTGAATCACAAAAATTTCAATTTTTTCCTCTTTTTAGGGGTTTGACAAAAAAGTTCACCGTCCCTAGAGAAGGTGACTAGATTCTGGTCATCACCAGTGACATAAACAATACCCATTTTTGCAAATTTTTGCATGGGAATGCACATAATGATGTAAATTTTAATTTTTTTAGTATTTTTCATCCTCAATTTCCACTAAAATTGAGGGTTTTGGCTGAGTTTTTCAACAATTTTTAAATTTGTTAATGTCACTATTTTCTCATATTTTAGTGTTGTTTCTTGGTCAATCATCATGAAACCAAAGGGGTTTTACTTTTAATCATATAAGAAACAAAATGAATGGTTTGGATCATCAATCCAACATCGTTCCATTGACTGTGTTTCTCAATGAGTTGGTTTATACGTGTGTTTCTTTCAATTGTTGAAGATGATGATTAGTTGCTAGTGAGAAAGGAGTGAAGGGGAAGGAGGAAAGGAAAGGAAAGGAAAGGAGAGAAGGTGACCTACCTGCTGTTGGTTGATCGGTTTTGGGTGGGAGGAGGTGCTGTCGTCAAATCTTCTTACAAGCCAAATCTTTGAGTTGGTCAATGACCCACAAGGAGGAGAAGAGGAAGAGAGAGACGATGGTAGGTGAGGCGTCTTTGTCATAAGCATTGATTTCTTTTCATTAGAGAAAGGGAAATTGGAGATAGTGATGATCGATGGGGAAGAATAGAAATTGGGGCAGGGGGGTCATCAGCGGCTTTACCCTTATTTTCCTTCTTCAACACATAGAGTGGGCTAAGTCCACATGGCGAGTCTAAGTCCCACATGTCGACTAGCTTCCCTGCAACACTGTGTAGAAGAGTTAGCGCAAGGGGTGCCATTATCAATTTGGACCCCTTTCATTTGTAAAATTTTTATATTTTTAGCTCCTGGCCTCTGTTTTAGGCATTCTTAGTGTTGTTGGAAAGTCTTTTTTTAGCATAATCTAAAAATTAACCTCTTGTAGTCTAATTTCAATGTTTTAATTTATTTTGAAATTTCTTATTTTTTAGTAAAAATTTTCAATTTAAAATAAAATTGCTCAAATTTTGCTATGAATCTAAACTGGAGTTTCAAATCATTATTCCTAGTAGGATACATAATTCAACAAGTTTAGGATTTCAATTTATGTGAATTTGAGCCCATTGGAGACCTTGACTCATGAAGGGCCCACTACTTAATCCAACCTTATTAGCCCTATTTCACAATTTTTTAGAGAATTAATGAGTCAATTATTTTTTACCCTAATCTCAGGACACAAGTGTTACAAGATCAATTGTAACTTTAGTAGCTCTTGAACTTTGTGGTTATCCAAAATCCAAGTGATTTTTCCATGCCTTTTGTCAATAGATGTTGAGGTCTAAATGGCTCCTTCCATGAGAATTGTATTAACCATTTTGGGTAAGACCAAACTAGTAAGACATGGGCAAATCTAAATCTAAGGAGGAGCTTTCTAGCTTTAGGTTAAACATTACAACCTCACAGATTAATAAAAATCTTCAAGACAAGCTTGCTAGCATTAGGAATTGTTTGATTGCATAGCACATAGAGTTAGGAGTCACATTTAGGTCTAAGGTACATCATTTAGTTAGGTTTCATTGTAGTTCATGCAAGGACATTGATTTTAGGGCACTAAATTAGTACCATTAGATCCTGAGATTGAACATACACAAAGACAAGGGGTACGAAATGAAGTTCCTAACCCCATGGATGAACCACCACAGAAGTCAAGTGCATGGCTATTAGAGATTTTTATGCGCCACTACATCTCAACACCCTATCCTACATAGCTTTACCTCCTATAAATGCAAACCACTTTGAGTTAAAGCCTAGAGTTAACCAATTACTCCTCACCTTTTATGGTCAAGACCGAGAAGGCCCTTACCTACATATGAAGGAGTTCCTTGATATTTGAGGCACATTTTGGTTCTGAATTTTTTAGAGGATACTATTAGGCTTAAGCTATTTCTGTTCTCACTTAAGGATAAAGCCAAGTCATGGCTCAATTCCTTGGAGGTAGATTCACTTAATACATGGGACCAACTGTCTAGGAAGTTTTTGAGCAAATTCATCCCCGTTCACAAAAAAAATGGCCTTTGTTGTGAAATTATCAATTTTCAACAAAGGGCTTATGAACAATATTATGAATGTTGGGAAAGATGGAATAAATTGCTGCAAAAATTCCCTCATCATGGGTTTAAGAAATAGTAGCAAGTCCAATACTTCTGTGAGACATTGAGGCCTCAGAATGGACAAATGGTAGGTGCAGCGAGTGGAGGGGTTCAGATGTTAAAAGATGACAGTGAGGCCTAGGAGTTCTTTCAAACATTGGTAAATAATTCCTAGCAATGGGATACTCCAACATAAGAGAGAGAATCAGCCAGCCTCTAAAGAAACGTGGTCTATATGAGATAGGAGTACATACAAATCTATTCCATAAACTCGACTCTGTACTAAAGAGAATGGACAAGTATGATGGGAGAGTAGACAAGCTTGAAATTATGTTTGAATCCTTCATGGCTACCACATCTCTTAAACCTTCACAAGAGGTTTGTGCTCTTTGTTCTAGCCAGCCCATATGACGACGTCATGTTCATCAAATAGAGCACTTACGACTATCTTGTTGAATAAGCGAATGCATTGAATGCATATTCTAATCCTAGCAACATCCCATATTCTATGACATACAACCCTGGATGGGCTAGGCATCCAAACTTTTCCTAGTCAAAGAATAACTACCAGGCAGGACTTTGGATGTGAACCTCCTACTCAAACCTTCATCCAAGAGCTATAGTTCCTTAGTAACCACCTAGCTTCCAACAACCTCAGCAACCAAAGAAACCATCTATAGAGGAAAAGATTCAGAGCATGTTTGAAAAACAAATTGAAGACACAAAAAGGTCTCAGAATCAATTGCAGAATATCAATTCTCAAGCCATAGCTAAGCTAGAGATGAAGGTTAGGTAATTGTGAATTGAACTACATAATAGAGGAAATGGTTAGTTTCCTAGTCAAACCATCCCAACCCTAAGGGCAAATTGGAGATAGGGTCGAGTTCTCAAAACCTTAACCCTCATGAGCATCCCAAATCCATAACCATCCTTAGGAGCATTCATTAGATTGACAACAAGGTAGGGCAAGATAAGGAAATATAGAGGAAAAGGAGGCAATCAAAACACAGCAAAAAAAGAAAAAGAAAAAAGAAAAACCTTGTAGAACTTATAGTGGAGGCACCCTATGTGCCTAAAGCTCGATTTCCTTAGTTATTGAAGAAGGCTAGAAAGGGAACAAACTTCAAAGAGTTAATGGATGTATTTAAACATATCCAAATCAATATTCCATTGCTGAATACAATAAAAGATGTCCTCACCTATGCTAAGTTCCTAAAAGAGCTCAACATTACAAAAAGAAAGCTAAATGTATAGAAAAAGGCTTTCCTCACTAAGCAGGTGAGCTCTTTTAAATAGTATAAAACCCCACCAAAGTTTAGAGACCCAGGGTGTCCTACCATTTCCTACATTAATGGAGACCATGTCATAGATAGGGCACAACTTGACCTAGGGGCTAGGGTTAACTTGTTACCATACTCTGTCTATGAACAACTAAGAGTTGGTGAGCTAAAATGAACCACTACCAACTACAATTAGCTGATAGATCTATCAAAATACCCTATGGTTTGGTTTAAGATGTGTTGATACAAGTGGACTAGTTTTATTACCCAGTTGATTTCATTGTACTAAACACCCAGCCTATATCTGATCCCAGTAGTTAGATTCCTATCATACTTGGATGTCCATTCTTGGTGATGTCCCACACCATTATTAACAATAGGGAATGGTATAATAAAATTTTCATTCGGCAACATGAAAGTTAAGCTAAATGACTTTAACGTCAATCAACAACATTTAGACCCAATGATTCTTGTGATATGAATTTGATTAAGAGTTTAATTCATGATATGCATCCACCATTTTCCATCTATGACCTATTAGAGGCTTGCCTCATTCATTCTAATGGAGATTTTGATTTAGAAAAATCTATTAAGGAGGTAAACAACCTTCTAGAGGCTGCTCCAATTATATATACCTCCAAGTGGGGCCCTTATGTGGAGCCACTTCCTCCTTCAGAGTTTGTCCCCATACCCTCTATGGAGCAACCACCTTCTCTGGCCCTAAAACCCTTTCCTAACAATCTTAAATATTTCTACCTAGGACAAGACAAAACCTTACCCGTTATAATAGCATGAATAGGAGCGTAGGCTTTTAGATATTCTTAAGGAAGATAAGACTAATGTAAGGTGGACTATAGCAGACACAAAAGCAATTAGTTTAGCTTTCTGCATGCATAGGATACACCTGGAAGAAAATGCAAAACCCTCTAGTGAAACCCAAAGGCAATTGAATCCCCACATGAAGGATGTGGTCAAAGATGAAGTCCTTAAGCTTCTTAATGTTGGTGTCATATACCCCATCTCTAACAGCACGTGGATCAACCTCGTTCAGGTTGTACCCAAGAAATCCAAGGTTATAGCAATAAAAAATGAGGTAAATGAGTTAGTATCCACCCACCTGACCACCAGGTGGAGAGTCTGCATTGATTATAAAAAATTGAACACAGTCACAAAGATCACTTCCTCTACCTTTTATTGACCAAATGTTAGAAAGGCCAGCTAGACATAGTTATTATTGCTTTCTAGATGAATGCTCCTGTTACAACCATATTCCTATAGCACCTTAGGATCAGGAGAAGACCACCTTCAATTGTTCCTTTGAAACCTTTGCTTACCGACATATGCCCTTTGGGCTTGCAATGCTCCTGCTACATTTCAAAGATGTATGTTGGGTATCTTTTCTGATATGGTAGAAAGGCTTCTAGAGGTGTTCATGGATGACTACTCAATATTTGGGTCATCTTTTGATGAGTGCCTGCACCACTTGAAATTAGTCCTTCCAAGATGTCAGGTGAAAAACTTGGCATTGAACTCGAAAAAGTGTCATTTTATGGTACTAAGTGGGATAGTTTTAGGCCACATAACATCACACAATGGGATAGAGATAGATAAGGCTAAAGTGGATTCAATAGCCAACCTTCCTCCCCTAAGGGTGGTGAAAGAAATTCCCTCCTTTTAAGGACATGTTGGCTTTTACAGAAGATCCATAAAAAACTTTAGCAAAATTGCCAAGCCCCTTTGTAATTTACTGACAAAGGAGGCTACCTTTGACTTTGATGAGAATTGTAAGAAAGAATTTGAGCAACTCAAGGCGAAGTTGACTTCTAGACCCATTATCCAACCACTTGATTGGTGCACACCATAAGAGATTATGTGTGATGCGTCAGAATATGCTATTGGAGCTGTTTTGGGGCAGCGCATCGATGAACTCCCCCATGTGATATACTACATAGTAAAACACTAAATGACATGTAACTCAATTATTCAATCCTTGAAAAAGAGGTGTCAGCTATAGTATTTACTCTAGACAAGTTTAGATCTTACTTGTTATGGTGTAAAGTCATATACTCAAATAGGTGGTGGAGCACACTAGTGATAATGTGCCTATAACTGAATCCTTTCCAGAAGAATAGTTACTGTACATTTTCCATGGTATGGTGATATTGTGAATTATCTTGTTGCGAGACAAATCACAAATTATTGGACCAAACAAGACAAGAAAAGATTTTTGACCTAGGTTAGATACTTTACTTGGGACGACCTGTACTAGATAGTAAGCATAATAAGAGCATTTCCTTCTATTATGATCATGAATGTGGGGCCCATTTTAACTTGAGAAGGACAACTACCAAAATTTTGCAGTGTAGTTTTTCTTGGCCCACTATATTTAAGGATGTACATGCTTACTACACATCATGTGTAAGGTGTCAACAGTTAGGAAGTCTAAGTAGGAGACACATGATGCCCTTAAATCCAATCCTTGTCATAGAGCTATTTAATGTTTGGGGCATAGATTTCATGCGACCCTTTCCTAATTCTTTTGGGAATGTATACATCCTAGTGGGAGGGACTACGTGTCCAAGTGGGTGGAGATTATACATTGCAGAACCAATGGCCATAAGGTAGTGGTACAATTCTTAAAGGAAAATATTTTTTCCCAATTTGGTACTCCAAGAGCTATAATAAATGATGGGGGAAGGCACTTTTGTAATAGTGTTTGAGAATTTAATGAAAAGGTATGGTTTCAACCATAGGATAGCTATCCCATACCATCCTTGAACTAGTGGCCACGTCAAGTCTCGAATAGGGAGATTGTGTATTCTAGAGAAGGCAATCAATTCAAGTAGGAAAGGCTAGTCTATGCGACTTAACGATGCTTTGTGGGCCTATTGTGTAGCCTTAAAAACTCTAATAGGCATGTCACCCTACCACCTAGTCTCTAGAAAGGCCTATCACTTACTAGTAGAGCTAGAACATAAGGCATATTGGGCTATCAAAAAGCTCAATTTCAACAAATATACAAAGACTAACTAAAGGCTACCCATGGTAGACAAATTTTAAGGAAATCCTTCACACCTAGGCAAAAAGTCTTACTATACAATTCATGACTAATCTATTCCTAGGCAGACTCATATCTAGATATTAGATCTAGATAGACTAGACCTTATATGATACACACAATCTATCCTCATGGGGCCATCAAGATTGAGAAGAATGGTGAGATACAAAAATTAAATGGTCAGAGGTTAAAATCTTTCCTAGCACTGCCTAACCTAGAATTTGAAGAGACACTTTTAGAGACACCTCATTATCATGACTGTGATAACCTGAGTTTTTATAACATATTTTGTAATACATGTTTCAAAAGTAGGGCCCTTAATGGTAAAAAAAAATTGCAAACAATACAGCAAAAATTCTTTTCTTTAAAATTCGTTTGTAATAAAACTCAAGCCTCATGCAAGATACATAATACACATAGACTTTTTGTATAAAATAAAATTTTATTGAATACTAGGGATCATCTAGTAGTTCACTCTTACACAGCCCCTGGATTATAATTACAAACCATTGTCCAAATTACATAATCCAAATTTCAAACCTCACCTTACGTTAAAAACTCTCAATACAATACAATGCTCTCAAATAAAAATTACATGTCTTCAAGGGGCATACCCTAATTGATTATTCTCTTTAAGTCTTCTACTGTCTTGAGGTCCTACTTCTCCTTCTCTGTTTTTGAGATATTGTAAATATTTAAACATTTACAATATCTCAGCAAGCTATGCTTGGTAGGAGATACAAAAATATACTACTTCACTAATATAAGAATACATACCTTAGTCATTATTCCATCATGGTCATCTACTCATAAGTTATCTCAACATAGAATATATATGTTACTTATGTAGTATAGGATAAATCTGTTAAATAGTGAAGATTGCTTAAAACTTGTCCTTCCCCTGGCTCCTACTTAGGAGATCAATATTCAGGCAATTCTCATACGAGGATTTTCTTGGCAGGAACTCAAGTAGTGGCATCTCATCATGCCATGGCATTACACTATGCCTATCATATGTGCATCATAATGCAAAATACTTTAGGACTACTATGCTGCAATCTCAATCTGTATAGTTCACCCAGATAACTGCACAATCATCCACTGATACCACTTATAGAAATAACAACTCCATGTCCGCATGGGAAGGACCATGGCTGTCACAGTGGCGGCCTTCCCACAATTGCCCCCCCCCCTCTCGGACATTTAACCTCTCAACCCTCATAACTTCCCTAGCATAGCATCCCCAGTCCTAGTACTGTCTAAAACAAAATCACAAGCCATTGTACTTGCATGTAAAATATATTGTACATATCAGACGATGTGTCTGTTTTACTAAGGCTGCAATATTTTCTATGCCCCATTCTTAGGGTTTTCCTTAGTCTACAAATCTCATCACTTTCACCTCATTTGATTATATAATTAGATTAGATCAGTTGAATTGGATCATAGGGTTGGATCATATGATTGGATCATGAATATGCTAAGGTACCAAGTATACTTATGTCATGAAGGTCTATAATTCTAGACAGAAGATCATGTATATATACACATGAATCCTTAATACATTCTTGTACATCCACCTACCTCAAAGTGGTATGATGGTTTTGATTCATACATCTTAAGTGGTATTCCCTCCCTATTGTCCATCATGATCTTGATTCACACATCTGTCAAACCATATGTATAAATTTATTCTTCTATACAAGCATTCTTTCTACATGTATTTGGGTAATTCTATAAGGGATGCCCTAACTTTCCTTGAATCAAATATGATCAAGGTTTCAAGCCTTCTAAGTTTACACTCTACACTATAAGTAAAATCATAGAAAAATACTACAATCTACAATATATTTCTTTTCTTTTCTTTTTTTGTGATCTTTCAAGATCTCTCTTAGATCTTGTTTGATTATCCTTATCTTATTTACAATTTTTGTTAGGATTAGATAATTTACTAACCTTTTATGCTCTTATTATTATTACTCAACCAGCTAATGTTTTACTAGTTGAGGATAGCTTATTCCATCCTAAGTCTAGACTGCTCCTCTTATGTCAAATTGGCTAAGGCTTACTAGCTGAATGGTTGAACACAAAGTGGTTACTTCAATCCTCATGTAAGGAGGCATTTAGACCTCACAAAAATCAACAGAAGGTGGGGGAAGAGCGAGGCTCTATTAGAGAACCCCCTTAACCACCATGTTTATCATCCATTAGGGTGACCTTAACTCAACCTTTCATAAGGTTCCTATGAGCATTTTAACCCTAAGTACTCTTTCTAATTGATTTTAATTAAATCCATGAACATTTAAATGTCATTCATGAGGTTTCATTATTCTCCTATTTTGGGCCAAGGAATTTATATTCCTTATATTATCCTATTATCTATAACCATTACTATCATTAAGTCCATGTCATTCATTCCATGTAATTGTTCTTCAACTCTATTTTCATTTAATTACATTTTCAATGTAATTTTCATAACATAAGCATTAAAGCATAAATAAATAATTAAATCTACAATTAAATCTACTAAGCAATAAATGACAATTATAATAACATTTAATACTTCAAATGTAAATCTAACATGCCATAACTATTCATCATGATCCAACAATCATAATTGATTTCTATCCCTTTTAGGATTTAGATCTTGATTCTTTCATTATTAGACCATTTATGCATCTCATAAAATAATCTCATCCTTCTTGATCTAACCGATCAAGTAGATCTTAAGTTCTTTTATCCAATTTGAGGGCATAGATCTTAATCTATCTCAAATTATCATCATCCAGTCCATAAATCCATATGATATTAACTTCATATCTTCATCCAAACATATCCATACTATCCAATCATCCTTGATCAACTAGATCAAGAGAGATATCATTCTTCTTCATTTTATGGATCTTACTACTTTAAGGCTAGATCTCTTAATTAATCATAGATCGATATCTCACAATCATAAGATTATCAGTGGATTAGAATTATAGAGTTTGATAATTCCAAATTTCACTAATCATGAGAATTAGCAATACTTTTCTTTATTAACAGAAATTTACATGCATCAAAACATAAATTTTCTAAGTTTAGTAGGTTCTACTCATCAAAAGGAATCCATCTCAACTTTTCAATCTCAATTTGGAGTTAAATTGAGATCAAAATTGGAATTTTAATATTTTAGCCCTTTTTAAAGGCTGAATTTTAATCTTACTATTTTTATGATTTACTTGTCTAGAAACCCAAAAATTTTCCTGTGATCATTATCCTTGAGGTTTGGGATCCTCTGAACCCATCCATCAGTTTAGATTTTTATTTTAGGATCATCTTGATCATGATCCAAGGTTGTTACTATGCATTTTTGTTATAATCTCAAATAAATACAATTTAAAATATACATTTCATGAGTTTAGTAACTTACAAAAGTGATAAGGAATTTATAGAAAGTTTCAAATCTAAAGTTAGAGCTATATTGAGCTCTTAATTGTAAAAACAAGATTCTAGTTCAAATTTTGGATGGCCCAAATCGAATCTAGGCTTACAGGTGTGGGGACGACCAGCGGCCCATGCCTGTTACAGCCTACTTAGGTGGTCAATGGAGGTCACCGGCTATAGGCGAGATGGTCCAAATCTGGACCATCGAATAACCTATGGCCAGATCTCCTTCATCTTTGAGCATCAACAGCCCAAATTTCATCTCCTGGGGTTTTTGGGCCCTAGGAAGCCATCCAATGGCTCAAAGGTTTCATCTAAGCCATCCAAGATGGTGGATCTCAACCCTAGAGGCCAAAATACTGGAATAGAAAGAGGGGTGGGAGATGCACTTACCTGTGCCAGTCCAGTGAAGAGAGGGTCACCAGAGAAGAAGAAATTTAAGCGAGAGAAATATAAGAAACCCTAGATGCTAAAAAATATATAGACATTGATTGCTCTGTCGTCATTACCGGAGCTGGAGTGATGCCTTGGGGCTTTTGTAGATCACCCCTCCTTGAAGCGATTCAACATTTCTAGATCAAGTTTTAACAGCAAGATTGGCTAGAATAAGCAAGATAGACTGCCGGAGATGGAACCCAGTATTGTTCTTATCCTCATTTTGATTTTCCTGGCAATCCAGGATGTGGATCATACAAATTTCTTGGGGCTTTTGTAGATCTCCTTAGCCAGAACAGATCCAATGGTTAAGATTAAAATTGAATGGATGGAAATGGGTGGATAATTCAAATAGGGTTTCCTAGGCAGAAACCCTAGTTCATTGGGGATGATGCACCTACTGACACGCCCAATGGTTCAGGGGAATATTCACCTGGATAAGTCTGTGGACGTGCTAACAGAAGAAAAAAAAAAAGAGGGAGAAAGAAGGAAGAAAAGAGAGAGAAGGGGGAGGAGTTTTGAGCTAAAATTTTGAGGGACCTAGGAAATTTCGTGATAAATTTTGTGAACATTTTTGGAAAATTTTTTTGAGGTATCTATAGGCATTTTGGTTGTTTTTCATGATTATGTGTAATTATTATGTTTTATTTCTTTTTCTTATTAAATGGTCATTGGATTCCCACTACCATCTCCTTCTCCACTAGTAGGTAGTAGTTGTTTGACTCATGATTACATGTTTTCAAGCCATTGGATTCTGTTGTGGGTCCCTTGTGGGCCCCAAGGGTGTGAAAAGACCATTTTGCCCTTTTAATTTTAAAAATGGAGAAAAATAGTGTTTATTCCTATGAACTCAGAATTGAGTGTAATTAGTATTGTTGGATTTGTATTTTTGATTACATTCTAAATTTTTATGTATTAGGTCTCGGTCATGAGTAAAATTACTCTTCTACCCTTTTGTTCATAAAAATGTAGAAAATTAAGTATTTTTCATCCGAATTCAGAATTTGTTGTGCTTATAGTCATTCTGAAGGGTTTGTTGAGTACATTTTCAATTATACATGTCTTATACTTTGATTGTACTTCTATGAGAAGTGCATTTTTCAGGTATAATTCCCTTAATATGATGAGAATTGGATTTTCATAACTTAGTACTTCTACTATTTTCACCTCTTAATGGAAGTGTATATGTCCAGTTTTGCATATTACTCAAGTGTTGAAGCATTTTATGAAGGTTAATTCTCAAAAAATATTTAACACAATATGTAGTCAAGACTAATAGAAAGGTATGATTTAGAGAAGCCAAGAAAAATCAATGGGGACCTATGAGCCATTGGGCCTTAAAGATTATCTTCTTTCAAGAGATTTAAAAGTATTTCTATAATTTATTTAGCATGCATATTTTAGTGTGATCATGTTATCCTTGTTTTGGTTAGCTATCAAGAATAAAGAAGAGTAATAGCTTTCTTTCCAGAAAGTTTATTGAATCTTATAGGCTTTAGAAAACCCAGCAAATGATATAGGTCATCCTTATTCAACCCAGGGACATAAAACCTACCCAATATAGTATACTACTAGTTAACCCCTTCAGACTATTATTAAGATTTTTCTTCATTAATCCCAATTACCTTAACCCAAAATAATTCAGAAAAATAAAAAAACATTGCCCACTTTCAAAAAGAAAAAAAGAAAAGCCAAAAGAAAGAGATACTAGATAAGGATGAGAAAATTAGAAAGAAAAGACAATAATGCAAAGGGAATTCACTTTAGTATAGTTAATAATCGATTGTCCAACCATAAAAAAGAAGACCTCTACTCAATTTTGAACATTTGAAATCCTTATACCCTTCTTTTCTGAACCTATGCTAAGCCTATGTTTTGTCCTAGTTAAAGTCCTATGGATCTTTGGTGGAACATAGCCTTAAAGAGGATATAAAAAGAAAGAATTAAGGTAATAGACCCCTAATAGTCTTGGTAATAACATCCACTCTTAAGGATAACTCTCCTTTGTCTCTTTTGCATTTAAAAATTTATGTGAACCATTCACTTGTTCAATCCAGTCACATAATGAGAGAAATATGTTCTAACCCTTATTTGAGAACTTCATTTATGATAGTTTGCCTGAGAGGATTTGAGGTCAAAACATATTTTCAATTGAATTTGAGCATATCTATTTAGAAGTTATGACTTATGTGGTTGTACACATGCATGCACCCCAAGAAATAACTAAAATAAGATGTCTTTAATGTGTGTATAATTTGTCGAATTCTTAGTCCTCTCTGTTAAGTTGTGAAAAACTAGTAGGGTCCTAATGAATAAGGATTCCCTGAGATAAAATAAGGGACTTAACCTTATGAAATTTTTTGGGTATATTCACTGCAAACCCTAGCAAGGCTTAACTTATCAACTAGGGATTACCTAGAGGTTTAAGGGCTTCTTGTAGAGAATGCAATCGTGAGTACCTATAAAAATGACGACCGATTTTATGCATCTCTCTCTCTCACACACACATATTACTTACACATGATTCTAGTACACTTAACCTAGCCATTTTGTACTCCAAAAAGTGTTAGCACTTGGCCTAGGTCATGTCATCCATTTAGGGTTGAGATCCTCTAGTCCCAATATCATCTATGCATTTGTTTCCTTCTAGGTTTTCCCAAAAAGAAATCTAAAATCTCATGCAGTGTTTTAAAATCTAAACCAAGATCTCTTATTCATGTGACATTACCAACTAAGCGACTCAATTTCATTAGTAAAAATATGCAAAAATGATATACTTGTTGAAATAAAAAATCAAGGTATTAAAGATTGATTATAGATAACTCTTGTACTTAATACAAGAGGGTTATGAGACCCTGAGTGATATACTATGATACGATACAATAAGATAGAATTTCAAATGTCCTCGTACATATGCAATTTATAAGATATGAAAACTGATATGAAAACTAAAAGACTTTGATATCGAGTATTTAATTGACAACATTGTTTATCTTATACATGCATGTGTCAATGATAGTTTTCTATTATTGGGTTTAGAGATGTTTCTATTGAGTGATCATACTTACCCTCACCAACAATTTTAAGTGAAGTTTTTGGACAATAGATTGACATTGGGACATGACAAATTTGGAGATTGATGATGTAGAGTATGACAAAGAAAAACTTAGTTTTTGTCATTTAATTTAGCTAAAATTTAACACTGTTGGAATAATATAATAGACATTAAACAATTTTTATATGGATATTATGGTTTAGTTCGTTTGTGATGTGACCAGTGGGTCGTGATAGGCTCATGCTTCTGTGTTATTTTACTTGTATGTGGAGTCTGAAAAATGACACTCAAGGGTTCGAAGTGTGGTTTTGGAACATTTTATGAATATATGACGTCAAAAATGGTTTAAAGAAGAACATTTTACCAAGGGATCCCTACTTATTTAGAAAATGTTTTTGAAAAATTATTTCAAAAGCAAGGGTTGTCACAGTTGGCATTAGAGCATATGTTAATACTAGTCATAGCCAAACAACTAGGAAAACCATGGTATGTCAACAATGAGAACGAGTCCTAGGGTCAATAGAAAATGTAGGAAGAGAAAGACTCATTTAGGTAAATTGTTGATGAAATTCATATGCTACCAAAGAGGCAGAGAACAAAGAAGCAATCTTCTGTAGATAAATCCACAAATATTGGAACTTAGGAAAATATTAGAATTTAGAGAAATACTACAAAGGAAGTCATATGAGGAAACAAGTGAGAGTTGGTTGTCTAAATATGATGTACATAAATTACCTATAGAAGCTATGATAATGAATGTAAAATAGATGATGCTTAGTAAGGTTGGTAGATTTTAAGAAGATGGTACTGCTATTCTCTTGGAAGGATGAGCTAGATTTAGCAAAGATTTGGATATTAGAACTTGATTTAGATGTGATGGTAAATAAGTTCTTAGGGAAGAGAACTACAATAGGAAACTAATATATTGTAAATAAGTTTGATTAATTCTTACGATATTATAAGGATCAAGTGGAAATATTGACATCATAAGATTTTGATACTACTCAAGGTAGAAGTACTAAATCCATAATATATATTTGAACATTGGATTGGGAAGCCTAATAATAAGTATTGAAAATTGATTCAAATGGATAAAAAATAGGAATTATAATGCGATAGAAAAAGTACAAGGTGATAATAATTGTGCTTAAAGGATATTGAATGGAAAGGGTGACGAATAATTAGAATTACAGTGATTAAAGAATGAAGATATACTTGAAGAGTGAATGTTGTTCATCATGATGATTATTTATGAAATAAGGGACTTGGTGTGACGCCCAAGGTTTTTAGACACATTTTTCATTATTCTTAAGGTGCAAATAGTGGAAGATATTTTTTAATAACAAAAAATTCACAAAACTTGAGTGACCTCTTCCAACAAAAATACATTATGAATATTCTGTAATGCAAAAATGAATATATTTAACATTTCGTAGGATTTTATCCAATCATAGCTCACAGTCCAAATATATATATATATATATATATATATATATATATATAGACACACATACATACAAAAATGTCCACAAAGATCAAATACAAGTCAAACATTTACATTGTCAACACAATTTTGTGTTACAATTGTCCTCGTACGAGGT
This sequence comes from Warburgia ugandensis, assembly GCA_035236585.1. Taxonomy (NCBI): domain Eukaryota; kingdom Viridiplantae; phylum Streptophyta; class Magnoliopsida; order Canellales; family Canellaceae; genus Warburgia; species Warburgia ugandensis. The sequence goes on along the minus strand of CP141130.1, from coordinate 38,768,790 downwards.
TCCTTCTACCTCGAGATGTTTTTCCTTTAAGCCAATTTCTTCAAATATGAGACATTGTAAACAAATTACAATATCTCAGCAAGTCTATGCTTGATAGGTGTTTGAGCATCTAGTTTGGCAACATACATAAATAGAATTCAAGGCCATTCATAAGTCTGTTCTAAAGAACAACATTCATTAATAGAGTCCTAAACATGCGATAGATTATTATAATTGAATCCATGTAGTTCTAAGTTACATCATCTCACAACATGTCATCTTATAGAGTAAGCAAATCTATGTCAAATCATCTAATAATATATCAGATTACTAAGAATACAAAATCCATGCCAAGTCAAATCAAAACGTATCATAAGCACGCATAACATAATTAGAATAATAGAATATCATCCATGTACAACATCGATATAGGTAAAATCATAAGATATCCATATAGAGAATAATCCACACTATCAGTTTGCATAAATCACCAATAAAACATTAGAACAATTAAATCACTTTTTGATTCAATAACATGCAAATCCATGCCACATCAAATTATAGCATATTAGCTCACAAATGTCAAATCCATGCCAAATACACATCTGAGTACACTAGCTCACCATAGGTAAATTCATGCCAACAACATATCTGAGCATATTAGTCACCATAGCTAAATCCATGCCAAAAAACAATTCTCAAATCACATCATGCAAGTAAAAATATCTCATAGTTCATCTCAGTCTAAACACAACCATACCGTAAGCACCTAAAAGCCCGGCACATAGAAGCTGCCACCTAGAAGCTTGCAAGTGCCTCTTGCACCTGTCCTCATCGGCTACCCACAAGTATAAATTGTGAATCAAACTTTGATTACATGAAAAAAGACAAAACTATGATAACATACAAATCATGCATCAAATCACGGTGATGTATCAAACAAAAATGAGAGATCAAATCCACGACCTCCATAAATAAAATACATACATTAATAGTTCTAAATCGAAGATTTTGGATACTCCATATCCCTATCATTATTATTCATGTCTCAATAATATCTATATATCATTGTAATTCACATATCTCAAATCATATCCATATACTAAAGTAATTGTCTAGTATTATCATCATCGAGGGAAGATGTAAATTCCTAATTTCACCCATGAAGAGTAAAGTATTTTAATCTGTAATAGTGTCATTCTTCTATTTACCAAAAATCTATCTATAACATGTATTTGCTCAGATACAAGTTAATTTGACTAGACCAATAATTTGGTCAAAATCTGAATATACAGATATATTAAAGACATTACAACAACCTAACTCGTATGGCCAGTTCATCAATTGCATTAGCTTAATCATCCTCTTTCCATGATCTACCACATTCTCTTAATCTATGTGATGCATAAAATTTCTATTTTTTAAAATAATCACATACACTTAAATATTTAGATTTTATTATGATTTAATCATCCAGGTCATCTATTAATCATGGAATCGTTAGATTTTGACAATTCATCACCAATCAATCATCATAATAGCACAATCTCAGCTGTTAGGTTGTTGATTTGCATTTCCAGCCATGGATAGTGTATTAAACATCCATCCAATGTTGGATACTTAGATCTAAGCCATTGATTGTTGATCATTGGTTTAGATTATTAATTTGATGTATGGAATTACCCATTCATAAGGGTAAAAGTTACCGTTCTTGTAAATCAGTAACGTTAACCCTTTGTTTTTTACCAGATCCAATTTTGGATGGTCAGGTATATGGTTTTCATGTTATGAATTGCTATAGAAGTTTAGCTTTGATGTATCAAATTGATCCGGTCACTGTTGGTGACCCATTTCTCTTTGGAATTGAATTTTTCTTAAGGGACAATGTAGATTGAAGTCACATCCACAATCCTCGAAAGTTTACGAAGATCCCACATCATTTGATGCCAAAAATTGCCAAAAAGTATGACTGTCATTGAATTTTTGCCAACCATCAATGTCACATTCTTTCTTCCAATTCTTCATTGTTTCTCTCAACAATCTCAACTATTTTTTAAGGCTTTTGATTGTTCGTCTAGAAGAGAATGACTAGCATGGATAGACTATCTGAGTTGTTGTCATCTCCAATGAACTCTCTTCTTCTCTGTTGTGTTTTGGCCGACTTAAATTTCAGATTTTTGGCAATTTTCTCTCTCCCTCTCTCTCTCTCTCTCTTTCTCCCCTTCCCTCTTCTCTTCTTCCCTTCTTCTTCCTTTTCTTCTTTCAACTCTCTTTGTCTCTCTTTCCTTCCTTTTCTTTGTCTGGTGAAAATCAGGAAAACCTGACAGTTTTCTTTTATGAGGGGGGACTGCCAATATCAATTTTGTACCATCCTTTAGTAGGTAATGATTTTGCCAATATCAATTTAGAAAATTAGATATTCTCTTTTCATTTTGATTTAAAATGACTCAAAATTTACTTAAATTGAGATTTCAAAATCAGGGATGTTACACTTGGGATCAAAGTTTGAAGTAACTTTTAGCATTTGTAGTTATTATTGTTGGTTAAATGAAACATAATAATAAGAGTGAGGTTGTACAAATTGTTTTCAAGCTAAAACTACAAATTCTTAGGAAGTTTTGGGTAACATTTTCAGAGGATTGAGGTAACAATTGTATAAGAACATAGATAAAGGAAATTTAGAGACATCATGAATCTAATGTTGTTAAGAGAAATAGTCAAGGATTTAAATATGATTACAAAAAATAAATAAATAAAATAAAAAATTCTTGGAATAAATTTTATCAATTTGGAAATTGCACCAGTGTTTATTTAAAAGGTTAGAAAGCCTAAAACAAATGATTCTTATTTGTTTGAGTATTATGATAAAGATAGCACAAAGGAACAAATTTAGATTTTAACTTTGAAGTGATGGACATTGTGATTTAAGGATAGATTATGTATTTGAAAAAAATTTCTTAATTACCTCTATAAGTGCCATGTTCATTGTTGAACTAATCTTAAAACTAGCTATGTTTCCAAAGACTCATAATTGAATGCCCTCGGTAGAATTAAAAGAGCTTGGAGAATAATTAGATGAGCTATTGAGAACAAAGATTCATAAGATGCAAATATTTCGCCATGAGTCAATATGTGCATAGAAATACCTTTAGTATCTGCCAGTCATCATTAAGAAAAAGATGAATATATTCAAATTAATCCTCCCAAAACACTGCAAACTTTGATATCATCTTGTTTGGCAATGGATTGGTTGGTTTTACATTAGACAACTATTGATTGCCATAAGACGGCCACTTTTGATATTTCAGGAGTGGTAACTATCTCTTTTCAAGAGAGAGAAGACTTCTTATGAGCATGTGTCATTTTACTATGAAAACTATTAGGCACATTATAAAGGTAAGTCAGGCCTTTTTTAGCTAAAGTTGAGGTTGCAAAGATTAGTAAAATCATCATAGATGAGATGGCAATAGTCTAAGAATTTCCAGGTGCATTTCATAAAACGAAGATACAAAATTAGAAGGTTAAAGACCTAACTAGAAGGTTAGGTGAGGTGGGTGAGTGGACTTTCTTATTATGAGCAAAGGAAAAGGAGGACATTGAATTCTGGTCTAGGATGAGGCGTGGAATCCCTTTCCTTAAGGTATATCACATGTTGAGATGGAAAGAAAATGGAAAAAGTTAAGAAATGGAGGAAAGAGGTAGGAAGGTGAGGTAGTTGAGGGAGGAATGAAATTCGAAAGTGGAGTTGTGGATTGCCTAGAATTAGAAGGGGGGAAGGCATCACCTTTTAAGGAAGGTGGCATGGAACTCCTCCCTTTCTAAATGTGATGTGACGAGTAGGAAAGAGAGAGAAAAGAGAGAGAAAAGAAGGGGGAAAGACAGAGAAGAATATGAAAATTAGACTTGGTTTCTCTCTTGATTGGTCCACCTATGCATGCATATCTTACCATGTTGATTATCACCCGAATTTCTTTCTCATTATCACTTGAATAATCTAATTTTAGCATGCATAATTTCTTGAAAAGTCTCTTCCAATAGTGTGATTCCCTATGGCATGGTTCTCATGTGGCTTGGTGGCTAACTTTAATGGCTTAATTCATGACAACTTGAATGGCTATGTACTTTGGCTTTAAGGCTTGAATGGCTTGGCTTCTTTAGGCTGCCTTGTTAGACTAGGAAACTTCATGTATGACTCCAATTCTCATGCAAAGGTGATGGAACTGCATGAATTTTTGTACTATCCCATTTTAGTCACCTTTAATGCTTCCATGGACTTCATTTTCTTTCCTAAGATGATCTTGAAGCTTGAATTAGCTTTGAAATGTTGAAATTTGAGTCTTTGGCCTCCTTTTGATCTTGATCTTCAAATTTTATGTTACTTCATCTCGACCATTAGATCATCTTCTCAACACCTAAAAAAATTAAAAACCCTAATTAAATCCTAAAGAATTGTGAAATTTCACATAGTAACTAGGGATTAGTTCATTAACCTATAAATATCAAACTTTTGAATTATTAGGTCAAAAATGCATGTGTTATGAAATTCCAGAAGGATCATAGAATAATGCCTATAATTTATAACAACTGGACAACTAATTAGGTACTTTTTATACAAAATTGAACACTTGTAAGCCAACTTCTTGGGCCACATTATTTTAGAAGATAGTGTTGTTGTGGCTCAATAATGGTAGAGGTGGTGAGTATTGAAGAATACCCATGACAGTGATTGATATACAAGTTTTTCGTAAGTATTGTGGAATATTATCATAGATTGAATGATGGATTCTCGGGTATTGCCTTAATTTTGAAAAAGTTAACAAGAAAAGATGTGATATTTGCATGGGAAGATGCGTGTGAAGCTTCAAAGAACTGAAGAGAAAGTTGATCACTACACCATTACTTATCTAACCTTCAAAAAATGGATCTTTTGGTAGTTCTTAGTGCTGCTTTAGGTGAAGGGTTGGGATAAGTATTGAACTAACAATTATGGTGTTTAGCTTAAAGATTTGGAGGCATTACCTATTGTGATCCACAACATTTTCAAAATACTTTTTAAATGCTATTTCAAAATTCGAAATATCCCTTGTTTGAAATTCTTTTTCATAGCAAAACAATGGAAACTTTTGTTCAGTTAAAAGTGTTTATGAAAATCTTGAGTGTGATTTCCTGCATAAACCTTAGGATTTTATGGTGTAATGTATGTCTCATTCTTACAGAAAATTTGGCAAATTTTTTTCTATTTTCTGAGCATATGCACATTTAACGCATGCAATGCAGTAGACACAAATCATTTTCATTATTTAAAAGAAAAAACAAATACTAAAACTCGTCACATTCCAGAAACTCCAATCACAACCACATCACAATACAATCCACTAAATAGGAATGAGTCCACTACTTTTAATGTTGACATATATTCACATTCTCAAGTAGTACATGAAACAAATATTAATTTGTGAAGCTCATCCTTCAAATATTGGAAATCCCATTTTTCTATAGTTATAACCCCACAAGTGGCTTTCACATTCTTGTCTCGACAGATTCATCCTTCTATTATAATTCTTCAAGTCTAAGACGTTATAAACAAATTACAATGTGTCAACAAGCTTGCGCTTGTGTTGGCATCTGGTTCATGATTTACATAATCAATGTAATTTGAAATTTTATCATATTTAAACAAATGCTCATGATGTTTTAAAATAAGTGCTCATGTAGAAATTAAAAGTTCTCAAATCATACATCTATGAAATCAGTTTACATGCACAAATCAGTATAGCTGACAAATTGTAGGACTTAAATGATTGCTAAAGACACCATTGCCTTATCTTTTCATTAGGATTCAAGCATTATATACCTTATTGTTTCATAAACATTTATTCAAACTAAGATTATTTTTCCATGCATAAACACATAATCATTCCAAATTTATTCATAACATATAGTCCCTCAAGATCATTCATCATACATATTATTCAAGATATTATTATCATTGTTTAAATTGTGCCATCCAATAGCTAAATCATTTTACAAAGATTTGAGGTATTTAACATTCTTATTATCATTTGTATAGGTGGTCATCTAACATAATTTCCTTCCTTAAGGTCACGGGTTCAAGGCGTAGAATCAGCCTCTTGCAAAAATGCAAGGTAAGGTTGCCTACTTTAGGCCATTGTAGCCCACCCCTTCCCCAAACACTGCATAGGCGGGAGCTTCTTGCACTAGGAATAAATTACGTTTCAAATGCATATATGATCCATTACACGATCTACAAAATCACTAATAATGCTTGATTAATCCAACACATCAATAAGCTAAGGTAAAAACATCAGCTTGGAAAATTTAATATGTACCATAATTATAATGGTAAAACCATTAGCTATATATAAGTGTCAAAGCAAGGTATCGATAAAAGGTAAAGTCAGTCGATAAAGTCAAATGGCTTACTTTATGCTCAAAGTCCAATCATTAGCAAACTAGAATTGGATAAATCTTTGATCTAACAAAACCAAAATCTGTTCATGGTTTTCAAAAGTAAATCATCAATTAAATATGCATATAAATTCATAGCATCATCTAGTTGAAAACCATAACTAAAAATTCTTGGTGGCTTACAATCTTACCATCAGGAAGATGGCATAGTCCAACCATCTAAATAGCGACATATCACCTTGCTGCAAAGGGATTGATCTGGACTCTCAAGAGTGACTGACATGTCTAACATGCCCAAACCCAAACCCAAACTCTATGTTCATAGGGCCCTACCATCACCGTGGGTGACTTCCACAACCTCTATATCAAATCGTGGATATTGCATGATCTATCATCATTGAACCTCATGGCTGCTACATGGCTACCCTTTTAGAGTACTTCCCCAATAAAAGCTACCCCTACTACGTACCATCCCCATTGCGCCACTAGTATCAATATCATCTCATAGGCCAATGGCCAATTGTACCTTCTAACATAGGGTCTCTATGACTTATAATAGCATGTAGCACACATGCCTAGGTCATACAAGCATCTTAAATGTGCCTATCTCCAGATCTTACTACTGACCCAGGCATACATTCCTCTAGGTCTTACAATATTTGTAGAGCACTCGATAAATAATAGTGATCAAAATTGCATCTCTATGACTTACAACTACTTGAGGAGTGCTTGCCTAAAACATCAATGAAATCCATATCCACAACAACTTGCAACTCATAGAGCTCCTACCTAAAGCATAAATGAAGCCATAACCATCAAGGCTTACAGCTACTCATAGAGCACCAGTATAAAGCATTGACAAATCAACATCCATCAGGGCTTATGGCTACTCATAGAGTGCTCGCCAAAAATGTCAGTGAAAATTCATATCCTCAAGACTTACAGCAATTCATAGAGTGCTTACCTAAAATCATCAATCAATAGCATCTCCAAGACTCATTGTTACTCATAGAACACTTGCATAAAACGTCAATCCAATAACATCACTAGCAATTATGGCCACTCATAGAGTGCCTACCTGAAACATGAATCAAATAACATATCCAGAATCAATCTCTAGGACTTACATTGCTAGTAGAGCACTTGCCTAAAACATCAATCAAATAACATCTTTAGGACTTACAGCCACTCATAGAATGCCTGCACAAAACATAAATCAAATAATATCTCTAAAATCATTATATAAGGACAAAACTATTATTTCAAAGTCTAGCGAGAAATCATTCAAATATAATCATTTCCATGGTATGAGAACTTTCCAACCCATGTCCTCAACAAGCTATAAAAAAATGTTTTCATGAGCTTTCTTAACATGCATTCATCATTCATTAGATAATGCACTTGAAATCCCCAAAAACATGCATTTAACATCCACATCAAAACAACTAGAGTCCAACCGCGCATGCTTAGCTTATGGCTCATGACAAGTAGTTATCTTATAAAAGATAATGCAACTCTTCCATGCTTTCAATCACTAAACAAGGTATCCAGGAAATGATTATAAAGGACGGACCTTTAAACAATTATAAAAATGCAGGTTGCTAAGTGGAACGTAGTCAAACTAGAGATAAAGTCTCTTCAATATTGATAAACATGTCACGGCTCGAGGCCACAGCGTGTAGATATCTATTTCATTTGTCCATGGCATTTAGAGATCATTCTAAGCATCAATGTGAATCATTTCATATGACTATGATCATTCAAAGTCATATATAATAGTAGCAAAACCATTTCAATGAATAGTAATAAAGATAAGTTTAAAATAAAGCTTGTTAATGGCTATTGATAATGAAAATGTTATTTTATCTCTAGATTATGAAGACCTTATGATTCTTTACCTCACCTTCTAGTCATGAGTACAATTATGGGTTTAACATCATAAAATTTCTTCCACCCTAAGACCAACAATTAAATCATTCTTAAGATATTAGTTTACAAGTATGCCTTCTTCTAACAAGTTGCTTAACTCTCCCTACAATTCAAAACATGTGAGTTTACACTACAATCTTTATTTTGTTACTAATGTGCTCAATAGCATTCCATACTATTTGGACATCCCATATGTTGTGGCATCAAATTTACAAGTTCTTATGTGTTAATAGCATGTGCATAGTCAACCATGTTCTACCAATTGATATGTGTCCACAAATAGTTGAAAATCAATTTCTAGATCCACATCTTCAATTTTTGGAAACTTATGAAATTCTTCCACCAAGCCTTGTTCTAAGTATTGCAATATCTACTATATGTAAGTGTATGTTTCAACCAAGATGGGCAACTCTATAACTCATTTGTCCTAACATGATAATTAGGATAAAGCAAGTATTTCAAGTTCATTTAACATTAGTCACTAATCCAAAATCATGTTTCTAAGTATTTCAACATCAACGAAATGTATATTTAGTAAGTTCCAATAAAAGAAGATAGTCTCTACTCTTTTGTTTGGATGTTACAACTAGGGCAACATTAGCATTTTCAATTTAAATTCAATCCTTCCCCTCCGGATTTGGTAAAGTAAAATGTGTCATGAGATAACCACATAATTTTTCACATGCTTCCATAATTTTAGTAACTAAATATAGTACATCATTATCTGCATTAATTCATTCTTATCACAACATAGCAATTATTAAGCTTTCCAAGATAGCAATCTTAATTCACCCACCTTGTGTGGCTCTTATCATCCATTCACGTTTGTATCTCCTTTGGCTTTTATCATAGACACACTTCTAAGTCAGTCCAAACACACCTTATAGTGTATAAAAATTCTATTTTTAATACAGATGCATACAGTTAGATTTTTAAAACTAATTATGAGCTAATGGTTCTAATCATCAAATCATTAGATTCCTAAAAGTTCAACATCCATTGAGCCTTGAAACATTTGATCTATGCCATTGATTATTGATAAGCTATTTAGATCAACCTAATTATACCTATATTTAGTCATCTACATCTTTTTAGACAGCTGGTTTATGAACCAACAATCCCAATCACTAAATAGCGATTAGATCAGTTCTCATTACATTATAGTCATTGGATGAATGTCTAATATAGTGTCTAAAGTGTTGATTTGATGATCACATCTTCTAATCTAATGTGTCAGGATCTGATTCAAAAATCAAAGGGTGATTGTAGTGTTTCCCTTCTCTAACAGTCATCCTCATATTGTCTGAGAGTGAGATCAACCAAAATTTAGGGTTTATTTTGACTGTCCATCTTCAAACTTACTATTCACAATCGATCAAGGCTCAAAGAATCCTTGATCAATGTGAATTAGCTTAGCTTTATTTGCTATAGACTGATCTTTGTTTGGATTTACTATTTTTATAAAATTCTCGCAGTGCATGATTGGACAACCAACATTGTCTTAATAGCCTCAGGTCTAGATCAATGGTCTCAATTAGATCTAAGCTAATTTGAATTAGTATTCATGTGTTTCTGAGCATGGATTAAAAAAATAATGGTTGGATCATTGCCTAGACCTTAATCTACTCATTTTGGAACGTTGATACACTCAATTTAATCATAAAAATGATAATCAACCAAGGACAAGAGATGAGGCTTACCAATCTGTCTTCAATAGGTCCATAGAAACATTAGATTCTTGTTGGATCATCACTAATCAAGATGATCATAGTTGCACCTCACTGTTGCATTCGGATCTAAATTGGATCAACCCTGATCATTGATTTTCTTGAGAGAAGCATAACAAATGGCTCAGATCATTGATTTGAGTCATTTTGGGGTTCCCTGTCTCCCTAAATCCAAACTACCATTCACCATTGTTGAAAATTTATCACCGATGATGGAGAAGAAAGTGGGAAAATGGGAATGGCATGGCCATCTTGCTAGGGAAACTAGGTTGGGCTATACTTGTGGAGGAGGGAGATGGTTTTCTGTTCAGGCACTCAACCAATGGTGGTCAGTCTAGCATCGGTGGGGGAGTAGGAAGGGTAAAGAGGGAAGAGGGCTCAATGCTGGCATGCAAGTGGCTGGCCTAGGCACCAAGTCGAGCGACCGTAGGGAGAAGAGGAAGAGAAGAGAGAGGGGAGGGGACTGGCAAGCCGATCAAGTTGTGTCAACTAAAGGAGGATAAAAGCAAAATTGGGTTTTGGGCTAGGCCTCCTGGGATTCACTGAATGGGCGAGAAAGAGGGAAGGGAGAAGGAGACGGTACTAGGGAGAGAGGAAGAGAAGAGAGGAGGTGGGGCTTGCACATTAGTTGGCCTGCAGCTGGCCAAAAAAGAGCAAAGGAGAGAGAATGAGAGGGAGAGAGGAGGTGGTTTTAGCTAGATCGAGTATTCATGCTTAGTCAAGTGCATCAGAGAAGAAGATGGTCAGGCAGAGAAAAAGGGCTTCTAGGTGTCATTCTGATGCTATTTGGCCTATGAATTTGGATAGCGTCTTTGAGCATCGTGCATGGTAGTAACACATCATGCTACCCCAGACAGTGGCCCACTAGACCAGAATGGAAACATATAGTCAAAGACGAGTATTTTCAGTGGTTTTCTGCATCTATCACATTGATCGGAGGAGAGGATTTTTGATGGGGATTTGAATGGAGGGAGCTCATTGGGGAAGGAGAGCCGAACAGGGCAAGGTGGGGTGGGGTGGACATCAAGTTTTCTCCCTTTTTTCAATGTCCCTCGTCTTGTTGCATTTTGGCATCATTGCCCGATGCATGGCAGGTTGACCCTCCATGTGTCAACCTCATCTCCACGTGTAGTACGCCCATCTGCTAGGTCAGAAAACAAATAAAGAGGGGTGTCATTATCAATTTGGAATCCTAAATTAGTAAGTTGGGATTTTTTTTACCTCAATCACGTAAAATTAGTGTCATTTGAATTGTCTCAACATGTACATTTCAAATGCTGAGGGTTAACCAAGTGTCTTTCAAAATAAAATTAAAAAATTATATGAAATGGAATTTAGAAATTGGGGTTGTTACAATATTTACTTGGATTGTTTCATTGATGATTATTAGTAAGGAGTGTTAAGAAATGTGAGATTAGTGTAGAACAAAAGAAAAAAAATTACCTCATTTTTTTTTGTAATTGTGATTTGTTTATTCATTGTAAATGAATATTTACATATGTCACACTACAAAAATCATCACATCCTAGAACTTCCAACCACAATGACATCATAATACAATTCACTAAATAGAAATGAGTCCATTACTTCTAATTTTGACATACATTCACATTCTCAAATAGGACATGAAATAAATATTCAGTTGAGAAGCTCACCTTCCAAATAGTGGAAATCCAAATCCTCTATAATTATAACTCCATGTTTTTCTTTCATGTTCTCATCTCCTCCAAAAAGAAGGTAGAAGAATGATATTTGAAAACCAGGGAGGGGCCATAGGATCATCTCTAAACTAGATCATGGATTTTAGTTTCAAAACATGAAAAATGTAGTAACATTTTCAACTTATAGATCATACTAATTTAAGGTCTTAAGTTGGTCCATATGATTATATATGATTTATTTTTAATTCATTTTGTGCACATGATTTGTCAAGTGATTGGTTTACATTTTGATTTGGCCATTGATCTAATATATAGTTACAAATCAACAGTCAATTGAGACTCCATTATGTTATGATCATAGATCTATTACGGGATCATCTAGTCCATGACCAATATGACCTTATTTTATAATCTAAGCATTCATTGTGATCCTCATCATTTGTAGATTGAGATTTATAGCAATGATTTTCAAGTATGAAGTGTGTGTCGTATCTTACATGTTTTAGTTGAATTTTTAAAGTCTTAGAACCATGATCTAGGTACAAAACTTTTGGATGTTTACGGTTTTGGAAAAGTAAGTAAGATCTTACATGACAATGTGATGAATTCCAACACTTAAATATCTAGTTTTTAAATGTATTTTGAAATGGTTCTCAAATACCACTACTAAACACAAAGGCTTTTAAAGTCGGCATAAAGAAGTTAGTTTTTAAAGTATTGACTTCTTAAAAAATTTCCAAGTCAATTAAAAAAAATGGCTTAAAAATCACACTAAAGAAGTCGTTTTGTCAAAAAGTAACTTCTTTCATCTAGCACAAAGCACATTTTTTTGTGAAAGGGACTTTTAAAGTTGCCTTCAAAAAAATTTATTTTAAATCCCTATTTTAGTTTAGTAGGAAAAACATTTTTCCTAGGAAAAGATTTTAAAAGTCAATTTGGATAAACGACTTTTAAAGTAGGTTTTTTGGAAACGACGTTAAAAGTACTCTCTTTTAAAGTAATTTTTTGAAGTCAAATTTAAAAGTACTACTCTATTACAAGAAGTTTTACATTGACTTTTAGTTTTCTATTTCTAACTATCTTCATCTATACCTAATTTAAAGGCCATATAGGTTTATTTTCATTATGTCTATATTCAACCAAATCCCAACTTATAATTGGAATTAAATACATACATATATATATATATATTCTCAATCAATGCCAAATTGTGTGTTGGTTAGTGTCGCTTTGTTTGGCTTATATATGTGCATGTTTGACATATTTTGCATGTATGGTAGTTACTGTTAGAAATTGTCCTTTTAAAGTTAATTTTCTTTTTGAATTGAAATTTCATGTTTTACATCATTCTTTATTGTTAATTGAAAATCTCCACGTGTTCATGCATGTAATTTAGTTTTTTCAAACACTTATAATTCTTGTATACCTAGTGTTTGGCAAAATGCCTAGCCAAGCTCACTATAATCTTTTCATGTTTAACAAGTCTTTACACATAGATTAGCTTCAATTTGTTGTAGAAATGGACAAATATGCTTGGATGACTACAAACAAGAACATCAGAAGAATATGAGGTGCATACATCAAAGTTTACAGAGTTTGCACTTAGGGAAGGCAGTGATTATAATTGCATCCATTGCCCATGCTCGAAATGTGGAAACTTGAAAAAAGTAATTCTATGAGTGTTGAAATAACACTTGTGTGCGATAATGGTAAGGAGGGTGCTTTGATTTAAAACAATTTATTAGAGTATATGGATCTTATTAATGAGATAAAACAATTCTAGATTACCCCTTATATCATGTGCTACATGAATCATATTAGTGAGATAGAATACTATGTGATATTTGATATATATATACATATAATATTATTATAATAGAAGGATGATAAATGAGGAGCTATTTGAAAAATCAATTCTTTTGCATATTTTTGTGTTTATTATGCACAAAATATGTCATTCAATAATGATTTGTATGAAACATTATTTGGTACCATGCTAGCTAGTGAATTTAAAGTTGGAAATTTTTGAGTTGTTTTTAAAAAAAGCCCCAACCTTTAAAGTCATTTTTAAAAAATGACTATAGAAGTCTATTTTTCTCTATAAAAAGGCTGAAGTCATCTCATTTTTTCTTGTATTCCTTATCAATATTCTTCATATTATAGGCAGCATGATAGCCTCCTTCTCTAGTTCTTCCGTCTCTCTCTTCCTTGTTCTCCTTCTTGCATTTGTTTTGGATATCTTGAATGTTTGTGGCATAAAAAAACAATAAAAATACTAAAACCTCTAATTATCATCCATGATTTTCTTATTACTAACTCTCTATTTCCATTTTGTAGATGAAATGTGTTTTGTCACTACAAATGATGGGGTTAAGAAGTTGGTTACATCATCATGATTTTGACAATAATCGGATGATTTCATTGCAAACAACAATAGTTTCTCTCTCTAACCTAACTATTGGAGAAAAGGAGAACCTTATGCTTTGCTATTCTCATCGAAATTTAGGGTTTGATGAAGAGAAATATTACCACCATGTTGGCCAAGGAAGTTGGAACTTGAAGCTTTTACCATCTCTCTCACTGTTAAAGAGTGGTGTAACCTAAATAATAAGAGGCTAGATCTTGATGAAATAGTTCTAAATTAGCTCTTTGATCATGTGCTATCTTGTATTAATTAGATGTAACAATATGTAACATTTGATATATGTAATAAAAGGACAATAAATGAGGGGTTATTTAAAAAATACTTCAATATCCATGTTCTTGTGTTTATTTATGTGTGTGTGTGTGTGTGTAGAATGCATGAATCAATGCTAAATTTCATGAAAAATCAATGTCATTGTAATTAAGAGATTGTAATGTAAAATATATATAAATATTGAAATAACTTTAAATTAAAAAAATGACTTTAATAATAGTTTTTAAAGTCATTTCTAAAAGGTCGACTTTAAAAACCTTTATTTTTAGAGTCGTCTGAAAAAAAGACTTTAAAAATTTTTTTTTTTAGGTCATCTTTTAAATGACTTCAAAATGGTGGTTTTTAAAGTTATTTATTTCAAATTACTTTAAAAGACGCTATTTTTAAAGTCTTTTTTCATAACATCTTTAAAAAAATTTAAGTCATTTAAAAAATGACTTTAAAAGTCTAAGTGTATAAGATCAAAATATATTTTCATCCCCCCATTTGACTTTCAATCTATGTCATCTATAGTTGTCTGTGCAATCTCTCTGTCAATTGGTGCTGCCTCATTGAAAATTTTGTGCTTCTTCGCTTGCACAAAGTATGTCCTCCTCTCCCCGCTTCTCTGCCTCTCTACACTGCCAGCGACAACTGACCCTCCCCCGACCTCCTCCCCCCTCATCCCCCTACTGGTGATGATTGACACCCCCCACCCCCACCCCCACCCCTTCCCCTCCCAACTCCTTCCTCCCTATGGCAATGACTGACACCACCACCCTGCCAACAATGATTGGAATCACATCCCTCCCCCCTGGTCCCTACCTCTATTGATGACCGAAACCACGCATCTCCCCTGCCCCCCTTCTACTAACTATTGAAACCACCACACCCCTCCCTTATACACTGACAACCGACCCTCAAGCTCACTTTGTCTCTCTCTCCTGTTTGTTATATATGATGTTTTACATTGATCAATCTCACAAAAAATTAACGTTTGAAATGATTCTTTCCATTTGTTATGTTTTTTTAACTTTGTTATTTGTTTATCTGAATCTTGTAATGGTAGTTGTAAGAGATTTAGGAAAGTAATAAATCTAAGAATTGATGGTGCATTTAGTTCCTATGCATGAAAACTACATTGATGATGCATGCTTTATCTAAATACCAACATGTATGTAGTATAATGCATGTAATTTAGGAAAGTGCTAAATATAAGAATTAATCATGCATTTTATTTCTCAAGTGGTCTTAAGATGTATGTAAAGAAAGATAGAAAGTCAACAAAAGCTTTTAAAGAAAATATCTATGATTTGTGTGTGAGATTCTAAAATTAGAAAGTAGCATACTTCTAAATTAGGAAAGTTCTAAAACAAGGAAAAGTAAAATGATGAAAACATTCTATACTAGATAGGACAATTATCTATGATGCTAATTATGCTATAATGAGAGTGTAGAATACATGCAAAATCTAGTGCCATGCATGCAAACCTAAATTTAAAAACCATCTTAAAAGAGAAACTATGGTGCAATTTACAAAACTAAATGATGAATGGATATTAGGCTATGGACTAAGCGTATGATGTTTGAAAGAACTAAACATGCAAAAGCTTCCCAAGCTTTAGTTAAGCTATTAATTAAGTGTCAAATGGTATAGTCTTATCACACTGTTTAGAGAAAGAAGTTAGATCCATGGAATTTCCATCTTGAATTGGAAAGGATCATGCCAATAATGGCGTATACCTGATATTAAAAATAGAAAGTATCATGCTTCTAATTTAGGAAAGTGCTAAACCTAAGAATCAATCATGCATTTAGTTCTTACAACAGTCCAAGACATATGTGTAGAAAGATGAAAGGTTAACAAAAGCTTTAAAAATAAAGAATCTAAGATCTATGTGTGAGATTCTAAAATTAGGAAGTGGAATACGTCTAAATTGGGAAGTATGATCAAGACATTCTAAACTAGGACAATGATGTATGATGCTTATAATGATAGAACCAGAGTGTAGAATGCATGAAAACCTAGTGATATTGTAACAGCCCAAGAGCCCCACACAGCAACGATATTGTCTGCTTTGGGCTTAGCCTGCACGGTTTTGCTCTTCCCTCGTGGGGAAAGGCCTTGTTCATGTGTATCAAAGTGCACAGTAGACGATATTGTCCTCTTTGGGTCCCTCAACCAATCTTAGGTCCCTCAGCCTATCTTGGGGCATCCCCTTCAAGGCATCTCGGCAGCCCTCAAGGTATCTTTGTCACCCGTAAGGATTTGTTCCCTACGGAGAACTTCTCCTTAGTCTGTTAAAATGGTATCAGAGCCGATTCTCCTCATGGTGTGGTGGGTAGCAGCACACGGGCGCTCGCGTGTGGTAAGACACATGGGGACACGTGTCCCTAAAGGGGGATAGGTGAAGCCTTGACCGATCAGGGCGAGCTGATGAGGGCAAGCCAAAAAGAGTTGGTAGGCTTCTAGGCAAGGTGAGGAACCTAGAGTTTAGTCCCACATTGCCCGGGGAAGAGGAAGTTGGGCCATTTATAAGAATTTGGGTGTTTTTAACAGTCACAAAGCGTTCTGAGGAGAAGTTCTCTGAAGGAAACAAAACCTTGAGCGTGGCCAAGATGCCTTGAGGGGGATGCCCCAAGATAGGTTGAGGTAGCCCAAGATAGGCTAAGGGACCCAAAGAGGGTAATATTGTATCCGCTGCGTCACTCTGATAAACGGAACAACGTATTTTCTCCGGGAAACTGGGAAAGAACAAAACCATGAAGGGTGTATGGATGCCCCAAAGCGGACAATATTGTGACTATTGGAACCCCAGGGTGTTACAAATGGTATCAGAGCCAGTTCCCTTGTGATGGGGAGGGCTAGCCGCATGCGTGGACGCGTGTCCTTAAAGGGGGAAAGGTGAACCCACAGGTGTTCGCCAAGATGGCTTAAGGGGGACACCCCAAGATAGTCTGAGGTCAAGGCCCAAGATAGTCTGAGGGAAGAAGGGCGGGGAGGTACTGAGAGTTAGTTCCACATTGCCTGGGGAGGGGAGACTGGGCTGTTGATAAGAGTGCTGAGGACTTCCCTTGCGACAAGGCCTTTTCTCGAGAGGGAAGAGCAAAACCATGCAGGCTAAGCCCATAGCGGACAATATCGTTGCTGTGTGGGGCCCTCGGGCTATTAAAGATATGGATGCAAACCTAAAATTAGAAACTACATAAAAATAGAAACTACCATGCAAGTTAGGAAAGTGCTAAACATACAAAATTAAATGATGAACAAATACTAAGATATGGACTAAGTGTATGATGCTTGAAAGAACTAATTAAACATGGTTCCCGTGCTTCTATTTAAGCTATTAATTAAATGTCAAGTGGTTCAATGCTATCACAATGTTTAGAGAAAAGAAGTTAGATCCATGGAATTTCCTTGTTGCAATTTACATCTTGAATGGGAAAGGAGCATGCATATAATGGGTTATACTTATTTGTTTACTTTACGCAACAATATCTTATTGTTATGGATTATTTTAATTTCTTTATATATATATATATATATATACACACACACACACTTTATTTCTATTAGATTAGAAAATCAAAGTGAAAAGTTGATGTATATTTCATGTAATGCCACCTTTGTACTTCAAAACCAAGTTTCTTATATTTTGGCCTACTTTTTTTTCTTTAAATTCATTACATAGTCTATTTGATTTCATTGTTCTAATATCATTATGTTCTTATTTGTAGTAAAGATGGAACATGAACAACATCAAAATGAACAATATGAACAATATCAAGAGCATCAACAAGAGGCCAACATCAGCAACACCCAAAAGAGAAAGGGCAGAGGGTGAACAACAATAGACAAGGTTATCAAGACAAAGTTGAAGACAATTAAGGAAACTATCTGTGCTTTCCTTTTTTGTTCTTGTGGATCACACTTTTGTCCTGCCCTTGTAGAAATCATAAATAAGTAAACTTTTAATCTTTTCATGTATTATGTATGTATAA
The DNA here is from genome assembly GCA_035236585.1 of Warburgia ugandensis. Lineage (NCBI taxonomy): Eukaryota > Viridiplantae > Streptophyta > Magnoliopsida > Canellales > Canellaceae > Warburgia > Warburgia ugandensis. Next base: position 38,750,386 of record CP141130.1, on the reverse strand, counting down.
GTAATTTTTTATTCATATCTAATGCATTTGAAGTATAAATTTGTAGAGCATGGTTAACATAGGCTAATGTGGTCGAGATTGTGTACCACCAAAACTCATTTAGAAGAATGTCAAGATATTCAAAATAGTTAATTACTCTATTTTATAACTAATTAAACCTACAATATTGCAAATGATATTTATTGATCCTTTTTGTCTTTCTAGTTGCACAGTGCCTTGGAGAATAGTCTAATTGGGAGTGAAGGTACCATGTCTTAAGATACATGAGGACCCTAGTACTCAAGGGTGTTGGTGTCTATTAGTTAAGAAAGGTAAGACATTTCTTACTCCTCATAATCTTGTATTTTGCACAATTTTTTTTGAATTTCAGCTTAAAAGAATGTGCCAACTGAATTAAATTTGTTGTATTGCAAACTATTCTACTTATTGAGTGAACAAGAAGAGATAATTGAAAGCAAACCTTAACAAAATACTAAGGAAAAATGCTGAGTATGTAATGTAAATAAAAGGAAAAATTAGTTGTTTTCAAAGTTGTTTGTAAACTAAATTTGAAATTCATGACTTTTAAAGTCTTTTCTTAACCAACTATTTTTCTTACCAATTTTTCAATTTGGCTTGGTAGAAGTTGGTTAATAATTTATTAACCAACTTCTATTAGTGTCTACAACCAGCTTTAAAAATATCCTGTGTGGTGGTGTACTATAGACCCAAGTCATGTACACATGGGATTGGACGACACTAATTGGTTATTTGAGCATGATTTTAGCCTAAAAGTAAGCATGATCCAATGATGGTATATGGGTACAATATGATCAAGGATTTAATTGAGTATATGGGTACAATATGATCAAGGATTTACATTGAGTCAAGTAATTTATATGCAACTTGCTTTCTAAAAATGTCATACATTGGATTAGTGATTATTGCATTAAATGTGGTGTGTGGGCACATGGCCTTAGACACAAGCACCAAAAATTAACCACAGTGTGCATGGCACTGGGCACAATGCATAGTGCACTAACCACAGGTGCATGGCACTAGGCACAGCACATAAGTGCATCGCACCATGCACTAACCATAATGTGCACGACACTAAGCACAATGCACTAGGCACAGGCCGCACACTGACCATAAGGTGCATGACACTAGGAACAGTGGACCAAGCACTAACCACACACAAACCATAGTGCGCATGACACTATGCATAGTGCACTGGACACTGACCACAAGCACATAATGCTAAACACCGCAAACCGCGCACAGCATATAACCAAAGCACTGTGCAATGTGCAGAGGGATAGGCCATAGTGCACATAGCATTGGGCACTTTATATAGGCACATAGTGCACATAACGATGAATAAGAACATAGTTTTTGATGAGTTTCATACTACATGGTTCTTAAATCTAGTCACAAGGGATACACTCTTGGTGTATGTTTTAAAATTACAAGCGCATGAGTCAACTGTAGTAGATGATCCCATGAGGAATCTCACAAATTTGTTATGTTGATTTTATCTTATTTAAAGCACTTACCCTAGCCAAAGGAAGATTGAATTTGATTTAAACTTGAAATTTAAATGACACAGGAAAGAAAACATGCCCAGAATTAGGAACATGAACTAAACAAAAACTTTATAAAAATAAAGATCTTAAATAGAATTATAAACTTTCCTAACTACCATGTAGCCACTAAAGAAAGAAATGCATAACTATAATGACCTAATCTAGGAAACTTAAACTAAGGAAATTTGACAAAAATGAAAATAAAACTTTCCTAAACATAGAAACTTTCCAAAAAAACTAAAAACTATTTAAAACTAAACTAATGTTCACTTAAATTTAAACTTCAACTAAGAAGACCTAAACATGAAGTAAAATAATCTACAAAACTAAGGAATAATCAATGGTAAGTGTTCAATTTTGTATAAAAAGTACCCAATCTATGTGTTATAAATTATAGGCATTCTTCTAGGGTTTTTTCAAAAATTTATAACACAAGCATTTTTGACCTAATAATTCAAAAGTTTGATATTTTACAGGTTCAGAAGCAAATCTAAGAGTTAGTATGTGAACCATCATAATTTTTTAAGATTTAATTAGGATTTCTCCTCTTTTTGTAGGAAGTGATGATCCAATAGCCTATATTGTGCTTCACAAAGTTTTTCATGGGTCAAGCTACACAATTAACTCGCAAGGGGTGCAGGGGGCAGAGCACTAAAAGGTCCACAAAAATTCATGTCCTGTTGTGTTGCAATCGTCCAAAAAATTATTCCTGGGCACAAGTTAAAGGTGACTAAAATGGGTATGTGCCCAAGCCATGAATTTCCACCACCTTTGCATGGGAGCCATGAAAGCCACCTAAGCCGTTTGAGCCATGAGAGAAGGTGACAAGCTAAGGAAGTCAAGCAAGCCAAGACATTAAAGCCAATGGTGTGAGCCATGAAGCCAAGCCAAATGAGCATAGAAAAGTCAGCCACCAAGCCACTTAAGTTAATGCCACTTGGAATCACATGATTGGAGGATCAATTCAAGCAATTATCCTATGTATAATGGTGATTTTCAAGGGTTAATTAAAAGGAAATTGGGAGATTTATCAAAATGTAAGATAGCAAGCATAAGTGAACCAATCAAGATAGAAATCCCACTTTCCAAATCCATTTTCCATCCTTTTCAGCAACCCAACTAGCTTAACTATGATCTTCACTTAAGGAGGGAGGCACCTCCCAAAACAGTGGCACCTCCCAAAACAGCTGCACCTCCCCCATGCTTGGTTGTCACCTATTTGGCATCTTAAGTTGGGAACTCCTACAATAATTCCCACTCAAATCACCTCAAAATATTAACTAATTATGCATCTTTCCTAACTTTTTATTTCTCCTTTCTCTCTCTCTCTCTCTCTACTAACCTCCAACCACCGCACAATTAAAATGGGTGGAGCCCCATGCCATGTCATGTCATCACTTGCTAAACCTCTTTCCACCTAAGTCCTATATCTAATTGCATTTTTCTTTCCTAAAATAAGATCTCATCAAATTGGAAACCATAAACATTATATGGCGTATGTTTTAATTTCCTCGCAAGCACACAAATCAATTGTAGTAGGTGCATGCGAGTGAGATCGATCCTACAAGGAATCTAACAATTTGTATGTCAAATAGATCCTTATTTAAATTATCTAACCTAGCTAAAAGAGATGGCTTGTTTCCTATTCTAAGAATTTAAGCTAACATGGAAACTAAAAATGCATGAAATTGGAAACTTTCTAAACCTTTACCTAGAAACTTTCTAAAATTAATCTAGCATGCAACTCACATAGACAATGATAAATCAAACTTAAACATGACCTAACCTAAGAAATCAAAACATGTAAACCTAACATAATCTGCATGATTTGAAAATGGGAAGTACATGAATCAAAGTAAATCAAAAGGCATGCATGGAACATGAATGTATGTATAAACTAGGATGCAACTAATTTAAATGGAATGCATGAACTGACTTACTAAAGCAAGTAAACATAAGCAAAACAATTAAGTTTCTAATCTAAACATCAAGACCATGCGCATGACCCATGGGTGGTGCCCATGGCTCAAGATGAGTGCTTCAAGTGACTATTGAATGTAGCCTTAATGTAAATTGGAATGCATGGAATCTATGAATGAAAATATATGTAATCAGCCCTGAAAATCTAAATTTAAAGCATCCAAAAGAGCAATGAATGGTGTGCAATTAACATGGAATCCTAGCCATTCCATTGATTAAAACAAACATGTACAAGTGTGGTGTGCACTCTCCATGAAGTGTGTGCATGCTTCTTAAACCCAAAAAAAAAAAAAAATCCCCAAAACCTTCTTCAATCATCCAATCATCAATCTATGGTAAGTATGTGTGTATTCCAAGAGAGATCCAAGGAAAACAAGAGGAAAAAGAAAGTATGAGATGATAAGGAACTTAAGTGGAAAGATGGGCAAGGAACTTGATTTAAGAACTACACTCTCTTGGGTGTCACTACAAGAGAGTTTAGCCTTTAGGTTCAAGGATCTGATGTGTAAAACAAGAAGCAACAATCAAAGGAAACATCATAACAAGGCAGGGAAATCAAAGACAAGAATCAAAGAGCAAAACAAAGCAATAAACTAAAGGCAACAACCAAGGAATTGAAGGGAACAGCTAACCTAAAATTGAAGAACTTAAAGGAGAGAGCAAAACAAAAGTAAGAGGAATGGAAGGCAAGAAGAGGTTAAGAGGAACTAGGGAAATCACATTGGGAACCTAGAGATGATGAGAAGGGTCGAGATTCCACATTTTTAGGAGGGAGTGTCTCTCTTTCTCTAAAGTATTTTTTTCCCACTGAAATCCTTGTAATGTTTTACACACTTGTGTACTTTCTAATCTTGATCATAGGTGATCCTAGGTTGGAGATGGTGTGGAGATTAGAAGTAAGATTAGAGATAGATCTAGGGCAACTAAAGAGGAAACAATAAGACCACTAAGATGACACCTAAAAGGGGACACTGTAGGAGGTTCCACCATTTTGGAAGGGGTCATCTTCCCCTATAAAAGTCATGGAACCAAGTGAGCAATTAGAAACAGATATATATATATATATATATATATATATATATAGAGAGAGAGAGAGAGAGAGAGAGAGAGAGAGAGAGAGAGAGAGAGAGAGAGAGAGAGAGAGAGAGAGAGAGAGGTGGAAATAGAAGGTGAGGTGGTTGGGTAGAATGGAATTAGGAAGGTTAGAGGTGCCAACTTCTTAGGAAGGTGCATCTCCCCCTAAGCGAAAATTGTGGAAAGCATGAAGGGTGATGGGGAGAGAGCGAAAAAAATTGACAAAAAAATGAAAAAAAAGGGAAATTGAAGGTGGGTTTTTCCTATTAGTCCACATGCATGCTTACTTGTTTTGATTTTCACCCAATTATAAACCTACTTTTAGCTTAGGATAATTGAGTGAAATTCTCCTCCAATAGTATCACTCCATGTAGCGTTGGCTTAAGTGGCTTAAATGGCTCTCATTGAGGGCTCATTTGGCTTGCCGTCATGGCTCATACCCTCAGTTTTCGTGGCTTGGCTTGACTTCCTTAGCTTGTCACCTTCTCTCATGCCATATATAGCTTAGGTGGCTTGCATGGCTCCTATGCAAAGGTGGTGGAAATGCATGGTTTGTGCACAGGCACATTTTAATCATCTTTAGCTCTTCCAATTGCTTCTTTGCTTGCCCTAGAGATAATCTTGGACTTGATCAATGATATTTAGGCCTTAGCTTACTTGGGTTTCCTAGTTAGACTAGGAAACCTCATGAATGGCTCCAATTATCATTTCGATCAATCTCAACCATTGGATCATCATCTTGATTCCCTCAAAAGGTCAAAAACTCTAATTAAAATCTAAAAAATTATGATTATTCACATACTTTGGATTAGCCTCTAAACCTACAAAATAGAAAACTTTTGAATTATTGGCTCAGAAATGCTTGTGTTACAAATTTTCAAAAAAAATTGAGAAATAACACCATATTTTATAACACATGGGCCACTAATTAGGTACTTGTTATACAAAATTGAACACTTATTACACCCCCCCCCCCTCAACTAGCATTTTGCTAGTCCCAAGCAAAACATGTGAAAAATCATGAAAATAGATGTGGTTGTCATTTTTGAAAGTTCTCACAATTGCATTTAGCATATACAATAAGACCTTAAACCCCTAGGTTACCCCTAGCGGATGAGTTTGGCCTTGAGAGGGTTTGCAATGAATATACCCACAAAATTCTCAAAACTTTTAAATTAACATAGTAGACCATAGTAATTTCTAGTTTAGTAGGACCACAATGAAATTGAAGATCCCCTATTTTTAGAATTTCACGATAGTCAATATAATTCTACCACCTCAAAACTTGAGGCAGTGGTAACATCACAGCATAAAAGACCACCATGAAGTTTATTGGACCATATTGTAATAAATTGTCCCCTTTTTCACCAAATTGAGGGGGATATGGTGACAGCCAAGAGAGTGTAGTTCTTAAATCAATTTGAGGCAGTGGTAACATCACAGCATAACAATCGATTCATGTTTTCCCTCCTTCTCCCTTACTTCTATTAAGAAGTGTTCATTAATTGTGCAGTATTAATAAATCATTCACTTCATTAATGGATATGTCTTCATCAAATTCATAAAAATGAGCAAGACATGACCCTAGTCGATTTGGGTTGGAGGTTTGTAGGGATGGTAAGGGAATTTGTGGCTCATAATGATCGTATGCAATTTCAATCCGATTATCATTACCATGGGTAAAAATGGTGAAAAACTCAAGAGCTTAGGAGGATCATAAGATATGTCCATCCTATTCTCTTCCATTTTCCTCATTTACTTCATTTCCTCCGTCCTTTTTATAAACTCAGCAATGTTTTTTTCTTTAATTTCACTAATTTGTTACCCATTTTCTATATTTTGAGTCACTTCTAATGATTGTTCCTCCTATTATGGAGGAAACGACTTGAAAGGTTCATAATGTTGTGGTATTAGGGTACAAGAAAAGGGATGAGGAGGTTGAACCTATGATGGTTGTTGCTGATATAGTTGATAATCATGGTGGGTTGTGCAAGGTGGGACATGGTTCTTCTTCTTCATATTGATAATCTTGGGACTGTAGTTGTTCATGATGCCTAGCCCAACCATTATAGTCTCAGTAGTTTGTCTCAAGATAATAATTATAGTGCATCCACTGGCTCTTGATAATAATCACTATAGCGTGGCCTAAAGGAGTGGGATATTGTGGTTCAGAATAGGTGTAGGAATTCATCTACTGAGGCTGTGTAAGTGACTTAGTAGTTTGTATGAACCTATTCACACTACTAATTATCCTATCATTCTAATCTGTTAATCTATTTAATTTATGGGAAAAATCAAGAGTATCCCTTGTCTCTGTCTCATACATATCTTCATAAGGTAATGGCTTGAGAGTGAAATAGTAGCATAATTATTTTTCATCCCTTTCTTAGTAGGTCATTACACTTAACCTTTATATACAACGAAACAATTTGTTATATACAATGAATGAGTACTTATTTTATGTAACTAAGGAAACCCTAACTATATGATTCAACATAATTGCAACTTCTACATCAAAATGATGCACAACCAATCCTAATAATGAGCTAACATCTCATTAGATGATCTTTGTCAATTTGTAGAGTGGTAGCCTTTTAGACCTAAATTTAGACAACTCCTCCTTTTATCTAGGCTTGACTATTGCATACCAGTTGAGTTCAGCTCTAAAGTGGTTAATATAATTCTTATGTTTGGGGCATTTAGACCTCAACCAACATTAATGAATGGTGTAGGAAAATCACTTGGATTTTGGATACCCATTATAACCACGAAACTCAGAAGTCACTAAAGTAATAATATATCTCCTCCTAAAAGGTTCCTATGATCTCCATACCTTGTCTTTTGATGCATGATTTTAAATTAATAGTTCAAGGGCTAAGCTCACAAACATATAAGGAATTTCATTGATTTACATAGGTGGGCCAAGGATTTGGTGATGAAATCTAATCCTAATCTTATGGGGGTTCCTATGGGGAACTTACTATTTTGTGATCCATTCCACAATAAAGCACATAAACATGTAATGCAATACAATAAAAGCAAACTAATGCCTACCTATATGCTACCTAATAAAGGGTCAAGCACCTTAATAGAAAGGACACTATTGATAAGTGTTTAATTTTTCTAAAACGATCAAATTAGTAGCCCATGTGTTATAAAATATAGTGTTAATTCTAGGATTTTTTTGAACCTTTGTAACTCATGCACTTCTGGTATAATAGTTCAAAAGTTTGATATTTTATAGGTTCAAAAGCTAATCTAGAATGATCATAATTTTCTAAGAATTAATTATGATTTTCCATCTTTTGTAGGTGTTGAGAAGGTAATCCAAAAGCCGAGATTGATCGAGATGGAAACTGAAGCCATTCATAAGGTTTCCTAGTCTAACTAGGAAACCTAAGCAAGCCAAAGCATGAATGGCATCAACTGAAGGTTTGATGAAGGTTCAAGACTATCCTAGGGCATGTAAAGAAGCAATTGTAGAAGCAAAAAGTGGCTAGAATGGACCCAAGCCCAAGTCATGCATTCCACCACCTTTGAGACTTCTTTGATGCTTTTTTTACTTTGTAATTCTACTTATTCTTACTATTATTTTCTCTCCAATTCAAGTTAGTACTTTGATTTCATTCTTTTAATTCCCTTGCCTTAGTTTTCCATTATTTTGATTTCTAGTTTACACTCTTGTTTCCATCTAACTTCTCCTATCTTCTTCGCAACCATTTCATTAGTTTTATTTACTTATTCCCTCTAGATTCAAGATTAATTTTTTTCTAGTAGTGATAGGCAAGAGAAGAAATAACCTGCAACCTTGATTTTTCTCCTTAGAAAATCATGTTTTTCACCCTATTCCCACCTTAGTTTTAGGACAATTTCCTTACCATAGTTCATGCACCTAGCCTTCTTTTCTCTTGAATTCCTTTCAAATTTTTCTTTGCATTTCATCATACTTTAGTTTGTGAGAATTACATTGCATTTTTGTTATAGTTTAGATTAGGTTTTATGCATTAAAATTATGTGCAGGATTTTGGGTGTAAGTTGTCATTGAGGATTCTAGTTATGGAATGTTTATTTCATCAAAGTGCTTTAGATATGGGTCGTTTCTTCACATAAAATTTATGGTTTCAATTGCTTTCTTATGCTTGAATTGTTTGATGTTCTCAAGTAGTAGAAATGTGGAAATTTTCTCTCCTCAACTTTGAGCATTGTATCTGGCCATCTAAACATTGTTTTTTATTAGATCCTTAGGAACCCATATAGCTTTTCATGTTATTTGTTATATCCATTAATTATTTTGCATGATAGTTCACTTTAGAAGCATCAAATATGACCACTTTTGTACCCACGAACCATGCACACAATCCATAGATCATACACATGGTACTAGGCCACATTCATCTTTCATTTTTGTAAAGTTTCCTTTTTGAATTTTAGCAAGCTCCATTTTTTGTAAGTTTTAGGTTAGGTAAGTGTTAATTTAGGAAAGTTTCTAATTTGAATTGTTTCCTTAGATTAGATGCCTAATTTGATTCATTATACTTTAGCATTAGTTTCTTGTAGTTGCTTACATGTTAGGTTTGCAAGTTTCCATTATCATTGTTTCGTCTTAGTTTTTAGTAAGTTTCTCTGTGCATGCTTCCTTCTTAGTTTGTTTTAATTTCCTAGCGTCATGCATGTTTCCTTCTTAGTTTGTTTTAATTTTCTAGTTTAAGCACATCTCTATCTCTTTGGCTGAAGTTAATAAATTTAAATAAGATCCAATCTGTTGAAAATCTATGAGATTCCTCGTGGGTTCAACCTCTCTCGCATGTAATACTATATTGATTCATGCACTTGCGAGTAAATTTTAAAGCTACACCAAGTTTTTGGCACCATTATCAGGAAAATGCAATGGATTTGTCATTGGATCTCTATTTAAATTGTTTATCTGTAGTCATATTCTTAGGTTGCATTAGATTTTAATTGCATTTGTATATCTTGCTAATTCCTCATAAATTGATTGTTTACTTGTTTTGTACGTGGGGAAATTGGCAAGAGGGGCTCCATGAACTTTTATTACTTTCCTAGATTAGGAATTTTTCTTTCTAAGAGAACTTTTAATGAGGCACCATTGTAACTTGCAATTTCTTTATTAATTTTAAATGGGTTGTATTAATACAGGGCAAGTATAGGATATAGTGGCCCATACTTAATCTTCATGAGAAACCTCACTATAAGTCTTCTTCACTCTCTTTCACTTTTCTCATGTAGTTTCATTTAGTGTAATTTGCATCTTTCTTGGTAGAGTAATTCATATAGTTTAGGGTGATTCATCTTATTTTTTGCATCTCATTTAGGGTTGTTACATTAGATTGCACCTATCTAACCCTTGGTTGAATAGCATTTAAGTTGCATTGGTTTGCTTTCTTGTATTTGCATTGCACGTTCATTGCTTTATGGTGGATGATACATATTGATAGTAAGGGGCCCCACAAGAACCCTCATGAGATAAAGACTAGATTTTATCACTAGATATGTGGCCCACCTAGGTAATCAATTCAATTCCTCATATGTTGCAATCCTAACCCATGCAAGCTTAATTTAAAATCAAGTAGCAAGAGAATTAGGGTTATCGAGCTCATAGAAACCTTTTTGAAGGGTTAGATATATTGGCACTCTAGTGGCTTATGAGTATCAGGGTTATAATGGGTGTCCAAAATCCAACTAATTTTCCCATGCCTTTCATTGATGGTTGTTGAGGTCTAAATGCCTCCTTCCATGAGATTTGTATTAACCACTTTAGAGCAAAACTTGACTGGTAAGTAATGGTCAAGCTTACATAAGGAGGAGCTCTCTAGATTTAAGTCTAAAACCTACCACCCTACTCATTACCAAAGATCAATAATTCAACTCATTAGTTGACTATTAGGCATTGATTGTACATCATTTAGAGTTAACAGTTGCATTTAGTTAAGATGCATCATTTAGTTAGGTTTTTCATTAAAGAATAAAAAAAGGTACTCATTCATTGCATACAATGATTTATTTTGTTGTATGTAAAGTTCAATGCAATGGCCTACCAAATAAGGGATGGAAGACCATCACTTTCATACTATTTCACTCCTAAGCCATTACCTGATACATATGAGATAGAGATAAGGTATACTCCTGATATATCCAATGAAATTGATGGTCAATCGGATAGTATGGAAAGTCTAGCGAATAAGTTAATTGCTTCTAAGCAAGATACTGAGGCATATCAACAATCTCAATATGCTAATTTCAATACTAGGTCATATCAACAATCTCAATATGAGAATATATGACCACACATGTCCCACTACTTCATGGTCATCAAGCTCCACCTATAATGGATATTACAAAAGCCAATGGATGCATCAACTACATTCACACACCCTAATAATTATTATCCTAAGACAAATTATAATGGATGGCCCAAGCATCATGAACAACCATGGTCTCAGGATTATCAAGCCTATAAGGAAGAACCATAAGGGTCCCACCTTGCTTAACCTTACCATGATTTTCAAGAATATCAGGGACAACCATCATGGTTCCAACCCGATCAATTCTTTCCTAGTACCTCAATGCCATAGTTGTATGAGCCACACAAGTTTGAAGAATCATCAAAAGAGACCTGAATTAGAGAAAGGATGGAGCTGATATCATTGAAAATGGATCAAATGCATGCTAACATTATATAATGGAATAAGGAAATGAAACAAACAAGAGAGAACAGGGAGAAAACCTTTGATAGAATTACAAAGATGGAAATACCATATGAGCTACAAGATTTCAACCATCCTTGCAAACCTCCAACACATATCTACTCAAGTCATATCCTACTCCTTTTTATGATTACAACGATGAGACATCCATTGATGAAGAGAACGAATTTTTAGACACTAAGCCTGTAGTGAATACTTCTCAATGGCAAGACCAAGTAAAAACCCCTACACTTTTTGAAACTCAATTTGAGCCTCGCAATGTAAAAGAAGAACCCAATTGGAACCTATAGACTTTATTTGATTAAACATCATAAAGCAATATAGGTTCACCTAACTATCTTACCCGTATCTAAAGAATAAGAAGAAGAAGAGCCAATCAATGTTCAACCTCAATATCAACCAACTCCAAGGTACACATTAGAAATTGATAATGACTTAAGCTCCACCACTACTCTACCTTATCAAAAGAATAAGAACAATCTCTTAGGTAAATAGAAAGTTAGCTTAATCCCCAATTTTAGGAAAATGTAAGGAGAAGGAGGAAAAACATGAATTGAGTACAATGATCACTAATATCCCTAAATTTGGTCACAAATGGGACAATTCATCTCAAATTGGTCCTAGGAAATTTAAATGCATGGTGATCTTTCTACTGTAATGTTACCACCACCAAAGCTTTCAAGGTGGAGGAATTATATTGACAACTGTGTAATTCTAAAAATAGGCATCAAGGTGGTCCCACAAAATTTGAAATCATAGTGGTATGATGTTTCCTAATGTTATCACCATAAAAAATTTCAAGGTGGAGAATGTCTATGGATTACAGTGAGATTCTGAAGTGGCATGAAAATCTTCCCATTTCATTATTAGATTTAGGATAGTTGGATTAGGTAGTATAGTCTGGCTAAAGATGTTAAACTTAACTCTCGCTGGGAGAGATTAGGTAGTAGAGTCTCATTATCCTACATTGCCCATTTAACATATAGATGTTCTACATCTCAAAACATTGGAGACAATGTTTAGTTGAGGTTGGAGGCTGTAGGCATGCATGAGATGCCTAGTTTTTTTCATACTTTCAAATATATATATATATATATATATTTCACATTTTTCAAACTTTGAGGTCAAAGTTCCTTTACTGTGATGAGAATTGGATTGTCTAAAGTTTAGTATTTCCACTATTTTAACTTCTTAATAGAAATGCATGTGGTTAATTCAACATCTTATTCATGTCTTGACCCTAAGAAAACCAGTGGAGACCTATATACCCAAGTGAGTATTATATACTATCATTTTTTCTAAGGGTTATAAGTATTTCTCTATTTTCTTCAATGAACATTACTTTGAAAGATCCCAGTACCATTTGTTTTTGTCAAAATTCCAAGAACTTTAAGGAGTACTAACTTTGTTTCCTAAATATTTATTAAATCTAATAGGTTTTAAGAAGCTTAGAAAATGATATAGGCCATCCTTATTAGTACCTAAAGACATAAAGCCCACAAAAATACAATACCACTAGTTAGACCCTTCGAGCCTTCTTGATTAGCCTTTTTCTTTCTTAAAACCATATCACCCTAACCCAAAAACACAGTAAAATAAAAATCTCCATGACCTATCTTCAAAAATGAGTAGGGATGATAGCAAAATTCCAAAATAAGGATAAAAGTTGAAGAAGTGCAAAATATCAAAACTACAAAGAAAAGTGTTTCTTCTTAGAAATATAAGGAAAAGTGAAAAAAGAAAAAGTGTCTGAAAAAGAAAAGAGAAGTAAAGTTGAAATGATAAGAAAGAAAAGGTAAGAAAAAATATTCACTTCAGTATAATCAAAAGTGAAGTTGTCGAACAATAATTGAAGACCTCTACTCATATTTGAAGCCTTGAATCCTTATACTCTTTCTTTGAGGCCTACATTTCATCCTATCTAAAGACCTATTGATCTAAGGTAGAATATAGCCCTGATGAGGATATAAATAGGAAGGAATTAAAGTGACTTATCCCTACTGGTCTTGGTATTGACATCTATTCAAAGGAATCATATTTTTTGTCACATTAGTACTTAAAAGAACTTATGTGAACCATTAGTATATTTGGATTTAGTCATATAGAAAGATAATTTTGTTTGACCCCATTTCTCTAAAAGCTTTATTTCTAAGTGAATGCTAGTGAGAATTTGAGGTCAAGACATCTTTCAAAAGGAGTAATAAGCATATCTATTGAGAAGTCTTGACTTATATAGGTTGTACACACATGCACTCTGAGATTAAATTGGAATAAAATGGTTTGGTATGTGGGTAATTTGCAAAAATTCTCATTTATCTTTATTAAGTTGTTAAAGTCACTATATTCACCGTAATAGTCACAAGGTTTAAGTCATCCACAAGGGATAACCTAGGAGATTAAGGGCATATTGCATGTGCTAAATGCAATTGTGAGTACTTATGAAAACGGCAATCACTTTTGCTTTCATGATTTTTTGCATGTTTTGTGAGGGACTAGAAAAACTCTAGTTGGGGGTTATGATAAGTGTTAATACCCAATTAGTAGCTCATGTGCAATAAAATATAGTGTTAATTCTAGGGTTTTTCTAAAATTCTGTAACACGTGCATTTCTAACCTAATAGTTCAAAAGTTTGATATCTTGTAGGTTCAAGACCTAAGCTAGAGTAAGTATGTGAATGTAATGCCCTGAGCAATTTACGCTATTTTTGCATCCATTTAACAAAAATGAATTGGACATTCTATAGGAAATGAACCGTGTTAAATGTTTGACTTTATTTAAAATATTAAACAAAGGAATTTGTAAGAAAACTTGGTACCACTAGATTCTACTCGAAAAATGGAATCCAATGACGAAAACGGAGTTCGTATAAAGAAGTTACAGCCGTTTAAAGATTAGGGGCATTTATCTAATTTAAATTAAAAATAAAAAAGACAGAAAATGCAGGGGCCGTTTTGATAACGGCACTCCATCTTCTTCCTCCTCTCGATTTCTCCAGAAACCCCCTGTTTCCAGAGGTTTCCACCACCGCCATTGGCAGCACCGCCTTCCCTCTCCTATAAATACTCCCCAAAGCCCCTTCTCCTCCAGGTATTTCCGGGTTCAAATCTCTGGCCAAGCTAGGGTTTCCGACAATGTTTTCATCGAAAAACCCCTCCCCAGGCTTCCCTGCGATTTTCGGCACCAGCCCAGGTTAGGCCGGCCGTCCTTCCTGCTCTTTTCTTCCCCCTTCTTCACCTCATCGCACTGGGACGGTGGGTTTTCTCCCATCTCCAAGTTTTTTGGTGACCTGGGTTTTCAGACAGAAAAGAGGGAGCCGCACCACCAGAATGAGGGAGTCCCCGACTACCCAGGTAAGCCCCTCTTTCCCTCTCTCCATTTTTCTTTCCCTCAGGCCAGATCCATGCTGGATCTGGTCATTTTTTCGGCCTGAAAATGCCAGATTCTTGATGGGTCCGATAACCCATCGAAGAAGACGACCTAGGGATGCCAGGTGCAGTGCACTCCCTGGGGTGGTCCTCTCGCATGCACACCGCGTGCGGGCGCAATCCCAAGTTCAACCGGGACGCACGAGCACCCCGAGAGCTAGGTGCACTGCGCCTACGCCAAAGGCGCATTCGCACGATGCCATCTAGGACGCGCATCATAGCGCGTCACTTGGGCATGCATGTGCACATGCGAACGCGGTCCCTGGCACGGCCTTTGGGCGCACATGACGTGCAGGCATGGGTCCTGGTTTGACCAGGGCATGCACATGTCTTGGAAACCATGATGCGCGGGCCCTACACGTAAGACGAATCTAGTTCGTCTATGATCGTGCAATGCAAAAATTACAATTTCAAGAGCTGTAGGACTTAGATTGACGATCCAAAAGAACCATTGTGTTTATATGAACGACGCGAACCTAATGAGACTATAAAATTAGGATCAGAGGACAAATTATAGAGTTTAACCATCAAATAGTAGATCCATATCATAGGATCTAGCCTGACACTATATTAGGCAAGGACCTATGGACCCTAAAAGGCAGATCTAGCGATCTAATTTCTAAATAGATCGAAATTGATAAGGACTCCTTATTATCCATTCATATCCAGGATTTTATAAATGAAACCCACGGTCGGGTTGAGTAATGAAGGACGAGACTCCAGTAGACTTCGAGGTAGGTGCTCTATCGCTACTAGACTTTTAAAAAGAGCCCATGATTGTTTTGAGAATGCATGTTTTAAGTATAAGTTACATGACTTGTTTAGCATGACTTAATTTTATAAATGAATTCAGCATGCATATGATAAATACATTATGCATAGACATGTTTTGCAAATGATTGCATAAATTGCATGATTTGTGGTTATTGAGTTTTGAAAAATTGCATGTCCTTGGGGGTTACCAAAAGACGCTGGAGTGCCCAAAAGACGCTGGGTAGGCAGTTGTGAGGGACCCAAAGAGGACAGGTTTCAAAAAAGAGGTTTTTGCTTGATTGATCGTATATGATTTGGGCTAGTAAGCTCGTGGGTGCTATGTCGAGAGGTCTGGGGTGGCCTCCCAGCCTCTACCACTATTAGGTGGAAAGGGTACCACGCCAAAAAAAAGGCATGTCCCTACGTTGACTGCATGTGGTACAGGGGGCTACCACTGGTGTCATGGCACTACGTCGAGGTGTCATATGCCCCGTGGAGGCTATGATCGAGTGTCCCTAGGTACCTGGAGACCACACGGCGAGGAGGTCGTGGGCATAATGGACCCTATGTTTTTGAGGATTTACTTGCATTGCATATGGCATGACATGAGGATGGTCGACCATACCATATATCCATGAGTTTTATTTAGATGAGCATCTTATGCATATCATATATGTTTATGATATCTATGTTACTTTTGACTTGGATTATGTGATTCTTTAAGTCGTCAGTATTCTAATTCGACAATGGCTTTTAATATTGATATTGAACATGAGTGTTCAAACATGCACATGGTTTAGAGAACATATGTTTTAAAACATAGCATGCATTGTAAAACTAGTAGTGATAGACTTCTACTGAGTATAGTGTATACTCACACAAATATATCATTTTTCAGGACAGCTCCCACGAGTAGAAGACGCCTCAGGAAATGTTAGTGCTAAGAGCAAGTAAATCAAACAGAGACAATTATACATGTAAGTAAACACTCTACCCTTTGAACATGTATTTGTATTTATTTACAGTTGGGCTGTGAGCTGTGACTGAATAGACCTGGGAAGACATTTATGATTTCTGAGTTTTTCAAAAACTACTTTGGTTGTTGTGAAAGCAAATGACACTCGAGGTTTACAAAATGAGTTTAAAACTAAAGATTTTTCGCTGCATTGCATTGTTTTTATAAAAATGGTTTCCAAATAAGGATGCATCCCGCCTTAAGAATTAGATATTGCATTTAAAAATGCATGGGAAAACACGGGTGTCACAGTGAATGAGCATAATTTTTTAGAAATTAATTAGGATTTCTCATCTTTTGTATGTGTTGAGAAGCTAATCCAAAGCCTGAGATTGATCAAAATAGAAATTGAAGCCATTCATAAGGTTTCCTAATCTATCTAGGCAACCTAATCAAGCCAAAGCCTGAATGTCATCAATCAAAGGTATGATGAAGGTTCAATACTATCCTACGGTATGTAAGGAAGCAATTGGAGAAGAAAAAGATGAATAGAAATGAATTCAATCCCAAGTCATGCATTTCCACCACCTTCGCGTGGGAACCATTTAGCCATTATAGCCATGAAAAAGGGTGAGCCAAGCATTGAAGATACTTAAGCCACTAAGTAATGAGCCATCAAAGTGACTTATCAAAACAAGGAGGAATGTAACATGGAGCCACACGATTGAAGCATCAATTCAAGCAACTTTCATACGTTAAAAGTATGATTTTTAAGGGATTTTTAGAGATAATTGTAAAAGGTAAGATGATCATGCATTCAAGGTCCCATCAAGAGATAAAATTCCACTTCTTAATCCATTTCCTAACACTAATCTATCATTCATCCTAGGCTTTCATACTTTTAACTCAAGGAGGGAACCACCTTCCTAGAAAAGGATGCCCCTAACCCCTTGCTTAGTTAGCAAACTTTACGTGGTTTCCTAATTAGGAAACACTAGATTTAAGTGTATTCAAAATCAACAAAACCTAGGTCTCCTCATCTTTCCTAGATTAAATATTCATCAAATTGGAAGCCAAAACTTCAACATAAACCCCATTGAATTCCATGTTTTTTTTCTAAGTGGAAGTTGTGTGTGACAACTTTGAAATCAACCTCTCCTTTGGTGCTTAGTTGATGCTGAACTTTAGGACTTCTTTGATGATTTTCTTACTTTCAATTTATACTAATTCTTATTGTTAATTTCTCTCCAATCTAGGTTAGTACTTTGATTTCATTGTTTTAGTTTCCTTGCCTTAGTTTTCCATTATTTTTATTTCTATTTTAAACTCTTCTCTCGATCTAGCTTCTCCTACCTTCTTTGCAACTATTCCATTAGTTTTCTTTGCTTATTCCATCAAGATTCAAGTTAATTCTTCTCTAGTAGTGACATCCAAAAGAAGAGACAACTTAAACCTTGAGTTTCCTCAGAAAATCATGTTTTTCACCCTATTCCCACCTTAGTTTTAAGTCAATTTCCTTGGCTTAGTTCATCCACTTAGCCTTCTTTTCTCTTGAATTCATATCTAAGTTTTCTTTGCATATTATAATACCTTAGTTTTTTAGCATTATATTTCATTTTTTTATAGTTTAGATTAGGTTTTATGCACTGGCATTATATGTAATTTATAGAAATAGTACATGTATTATGCACAGGATTTTGGGTGTAATTTAGCATTGATTCAATAAAGTTTCTTGAGGATTCTTTTTATGGAATGTTTATTTCATCAAATTTCATTAGATATAGGTTGTTTCTTTGCATAAAAATTTTATTTTCAGTTTCTTTCTTATGCTTGAATTGTTTGATGTTCTTAAGTAGCTGAAATTTAGAAATCTTCACTCCTTAACTTTGTGCTTTGTTTCTAGCCATCTAAACATTATTTATGATTAAATGCTTAGGAAACCATTAAGTTTTCCATGTTGTTTATATTCATTAATTACTTTTCATGATAGTTCACTTTAGAAGCATCAAATCTAGCCACTTTTGGACCCATGAACCATGCGCATAATCCAAGGATCATGTGCATGGTACAAGGTCACATTCGTCTTTAATTTTTTCTTAATTTAGTTGCATAATATTTTTTTGGAAGTTGTAAATTAGTTTTTTTCATCTTAATTTAGATTTATAAAGTTTCCTTTTTTAATTTTAGTATGTCCAATTTTTAGTAAGTTTTACGTTAGATAAGTGTTTAATTTAGGAAATTTTCAAATTTTAGTTTCCTTAAAATTAGTTACCTAATCTAATTAATTCAAATTTAGCATTAGTTTCCTTTAGTACTTTCATGTTGGTTTAGCAAGTTTTCATTATCATTGCATAATCTTAGTTGTAGTAAGTTTCTTTTAATTTTAGTTTCTAATTCCACGCATATTTCCTTCTTAGTTTGTTTTAATTTCCTAGTTTAACCACATCTCTATCTTTTTCGATGAAGTTAATAAATTTTAATAAGATCCAATCTACTAAACGTTTGTACATAGGCACATAGTGCACACAGAGGTGAACAAGCACACAGTTTTTAATGGGTTTGACATTACATGGTTCTTAGATCTAGTCACAAAGGATACACTCTTGGTGTATGTTATAAAATTACTCTCAAGCGCATAGTTTTTAATGGGTTTGACATATCATGGTTCTTAAATCTAGTCACAAAAGATACACTCTTGGGGTATGTTATAAAATTACTCTCAAGCGCATAAATCAATTGTAGTAAATGTATGCGAGTGAGGTTGATCCTATAAGGAATCTCTCAAATTTATTATGTTGATTAGATCTTATTTAAGCCACTTATCCTAGCCAAAGAAAAACTAGATTTGATTTAAACTAGGAATTTAAATGACATAGAAAAGAAAACATTCCTAGAATTAGAAACATGAACTAAACAAAAACTTTTTGAAAATAAAGATCTTAAATAGAACTATAAATTTTCCTAACTAACATGCAGTCAATAAAGAAACTAATGCACAACTAGAATGACCTAATCTAGGAAATTTGATATAAAAAAAAACTTTCTAAAAAAAAAAAAGTTTCCTAAACTTAGAAACATTCTATAAACTAAAATTAGAAACTATATAAAACTAAACCAAAGATGCACTTAAACTTAAACTACAACTAAGGATACCTAAACATGAAGTAAAATAATTAACAAAACCAAGGAATAATGAAGGATAAGTATTTAATTTTGTATAAAAAAAGTACCCAATTATTAATCCACATGCTCTAAGTTATAGGAATTATTTTAGGGATTTTTTGAAGATTTATAACACAAGCATTTTTGACCTAATAATTCAAATGTTTAATATTTTGTAGGTTCAAAAGCAAATCGAAAGTAAGTATGTGAATCATCATAATTTTCTAGGATTTAATTAGGGTTTTAACACTTTTTTGTAGGAAGTGAGAAGATGATTTGACGGCCTATATTGTGCTTGACAAAGTTTTTCATGGGTCAGGCCAAGAAATTAGCTCACCAGGGGTATAGGAGGCTATGTACCCTACTAGGGGCTTAGATGTGGAGCTTCCAGAAGGTTCGCAAAAGATCATGTCTTGTTGTGTTGCAGTAGTCCTAAAAACTATCCTCGGGCAAGCAAGGAAGCAATTAGAAGAAGTTAAAAGCAACTAAAATGGGTTTGTGCACAAGCCATGCATCTCCACCACTTTTGCATGGGATCCATGAAAGCCACCTAAGTCATCTGAGCCATGAGAGAAGGTGACAAGCTAGGGAAGCCAAGTAAGCCAAGACATTAAAGCCAAGGGTGTGAGCCATGATGCCAACCAAATGAGACAACAAAGTGAGCCAACAAGCCACTTAAGTTAATGCCACTAAGATTCATATGATTAGAGGATCAATTCAAGCAATTATCCTATGATAAAATGGTGATTTTCAAGGGATAATTAGAAGGAATTTGGGAGCTTTATCAATAAGGTAAGGTAGCATGCATAGGTGGACCAATCAAGAGAAAAATCTCACTTTCCAAATCCATTTTCCATCCTTTTCCTCCAAACCAACTAGGTGAACCACGATTTTTACTTAATGAGGGAGGCACCTTCTAAAAAAGTGACACCTCCCTATGGCTTGGTTGTCACCTAATTGGCATCTTAAGTTGAAAAATCCTTAATTGGTTCCCACTCAAATCATCTCAAAAACCCAACTAATTCCTCATCTTTTCTAACTTTTTCTTTTACCTTTTCTCTCTCTTTCCTAACCACCAAACACCACACAATTAAAAGGAGAGCAGTCCCACGCCACCTTCCTAAATAGGTGATGCTGCCCCCTTCAAATATACCATGTCATATCATCACTTGACATTCCTCTTTCCACCTAACTTTCCACCTAAGTCCAATATCTAATTGCATCTTTCCATCCTAGAATAAGGTCTCATCAAATTGGAAACCCCAAACTCTATATGGTGTATGTTTTAATTTACTCAGAAGCACACGAATCAATTATAGTAGACGTATGCAAGTAAGGTCAATCCCACAAGAAATCTAATAGTTTGTGTGTTAGGTGGATCCTGATTTAAATTATCTAACCTAGCCAAAAGAGATAGTTTGTTTCCTATTCTAAGAATTTAAATAACATAAACACTAAAAATGCATGAAATTAGAAATTTTCTAAATTTAGAACTTTCTAAACCTAAACATGGAAACTTTTTAAACTTAATCTAACATGCAACTCACATAGACAATGATCAATCAAACTTGAACATGACCTAACCTTAGAAACTAAAACATGTAAACCTAACATAATGTGCCTGATTTAAAAATGGAAAATACATGAATCAAAGTAAACTAAAGTGCACGCATGGAACTTGAATGAATGTATGAACTTGAATGCAACTAATTTAAATGGAATGCAAAAACAAACTTACTAAAGCATGTAAACATAAGCAAAACAAGTAAGTTTCTAAGGCCCAAACATCAAGACCATGTGCATGACCCATGGGTGGTGTGCATGGGTCAAGTTGAGTCCTTCAAGTGACAATTAAGTGCAACGAGCAATGCACAATTAACATAGAATCATAACCATTCCATTAATTGAAATAAACATTTACAAGTGTGGTGTGCACTCTCCATGAAGTGTGTGCACCCTTCTTAAACCCAAAAACAAATCACAAAAGCTTCTTCAATCGGCCAATTATCAATCAACAGTAAGCATGTATACATTCCAAGAGCGATGTAAGGGTGGAAGAACTAGATCTAAGAACTACACCCTCTTGGCTTCCACTACAAGAGAGTTGTAGCCTTTAGATTCAAGGATCCAACAAGAAGCAACAATCAAAGGAAACAAGACAGCAAATCAATATCTCTTAATTATCCTCTTAAAGCTAGGAATCAAAGATCAAAACAAAGCAATAAACTAAAGGCCACAACCAAGGAATTAAAGGGAACAACTAACTTGAATTTGAAGGACTTCAAGGAGAGAACAAAACCAAACTAAGAGGCATGGAAGGCTGGAAGAGGTGAAGAGCAACTAAGAAAATCACATTGGGAATCTAGAGATAGTGAGAAGGGTGGAGGCACCACCTTTTTAAGAGGGGGCATCTCCCCTTCTCTGAAGTTTTTTTTTTCACATTGAAATCCTAGTAATGTTTTATATGCTTGTGCACTTTCTAATGTTGATGATAGATGATCCCAGGGTGGAAATGATATGCAAAGAAGTAAGATTAGAAATAAATCTAGGGCAACCAAAGAGGAAACCTTAAGACAACTAAGAGGACACCTAAGTGGGGGCAAGGTAGGAGGTAACACCTTTCTAAGAGGGAACATCTCCCCCTGTAAAAGTCATGGAATGAAGTGACGAATTAGAAAGAGATAGAGATAGGGACATAGAGAGAGGGAAAGGGGGAGAAAGTGATAAGGATGAAGAGGTGGAAATAGAAGGTGAGGTGGTTGGGTAGAATGGAACTAGGAATGTGGGAGGTGTCACCTTCTTGGGAAGGTGTGTCTCCCCCTAAATGAAAATTGTGGAAAGCATGAAGGGTGATGTGGAGAGAGAGAAAAAGGTGAAAAAAAGTAAAAGAAATTAAAGGTGGGTTCTTCCTATTGGTCAACATGCATGCTTACTTATTTTGATTTTCACCCAAATATCTCCTAAGTATCCGCTTAAAACTCACTTTTAGCTTAGGATAATTGAGTGAAATTCTCCTCCAATAATATCACTCTATGTAGCATTGGCATGAATGGCTCTCTTTGAGGGCTCATTTAGCTTGGCTTCATGGCTCATACCCTTGGCTTTAATGGCTTAGCTTGACTTCCTAAGCTTATGACCTTCTCTCATGCTTATATGGCTAAGGTGGCTTTCATGGCTCCCATGAAAAGGTGGTGGAAATGCATGATTTGTGCACGAGCCCATTTTAATCACCTTTAGATCCTCCAATTGCTTCTTAGTTTGCCCTAGGTATAATCTTAGATTTGATCTTACCTTGATCAATGATATTTAGGCCTTGGCTTGCTCAGATTTTCTAGTTAGACTAGGAAACCTTATGAATAGCTCCAATTCTCATCCCGATCAATCTCGACCATTGAATCATCATCTCGATTCCTTAAAAAGGTCAAAAACTCTATTTAAATCCTAAAAAATTATAACTATTCATATACTTACTTTGTATTAGCACTAAACTTGCAAAATATCAAACTTTTGAATTATTAGGTCAAAAATGCATGTGTTCCAAATTTTTGAAAAAGAAATAACACTATATCTTATAACACATGATCCACTAATTGGGTACTTTTTATACAAAGTGAAAACTTAGCGCTACAAATATCCCAAGTGTTTCCATGTGAAATTCAAGTTGAGGGTTTGCTTAAAATCCCTGAAAGAGGCACACGATATTTGAGATCTTTGGAGCTTTGGACTTTGGATTTCTGTTTCTATTCTTGTTTACAACCTTTAAGTATTTTTCCTTTGCTTTTGTACTTCAATTCCAAGTTAGTTTCTTGCTTTCATTCCTTTCTTTCATTGTTAAGTTGTTCTTATTTTGTTTCTGTAATTCCATCATATAGAACTAGCTTGATTTTCCCTTGAATCTTTACTTCTATTTGTCTTGTTTCTCTTGCTTCTTTCTTCAAGATCTAAGTTATCTTTTCTCTTATGGTGATAGACAAGAGAATAGTAGCTTTGATATTTCTTGTTTCCCCTTCTTCTTTGCCTTGTTTTTAGCTTTGATCTAAGCCTATTTTGCTTGTTCTTTGCTTCCATATTCATGTTCTTTCATGTTTTCATTCTCTTAGGGTTCTACATGCATCATATCTTAAAGTAATTTGAGAATACTAGAGTTTGATTAATTCTTACTTTGAATCAAGTTCTCAGTATTAGAAAAGTGCACAATTTTCAACCTTGTTATCTGTGTACATGTGCACCACTTTCCATCAGTAAAGTACTTCAATTATTAAGTGTTATATTCTATGAAAAGTTCTTGTTAAATTTCTTTCCATGCCTTACATGATTTGAGTTTGATACAAACCATGTTGCTAGAATTTTTCATGTTCTATTTTATGTGCAATGTCTAGTAGTCCATACACCTTCTTTGCTTGAAATATTAGGAACCCATTTGAATTTTAGTTAGCTCAATGAGTGCTTTGATTAGTTTGCATGTTAGCTAGATTTTAGTTCATGTTTTCTGGTCTTTTTCACATCCCATTAACCACGCATACACTTCCTTGAGTCATGCACATGGTGATTGAAGTTGGATTCACTTAGTTAGTCGTTGTTCTTTATTTAGATTAGTTTAAATTATAGTAGTTACTTATTCTGTATCTTAGGTTAGATTAGGAAGCTTTAAATTTAGTTTTAGAAAGTTTTATTTTTAGAAACTTTTAGGATTGGTAAAGTGTTAGTTTAGGAAAGTTTCATTTTTAGCAAGTTTCCTTAAGTAAAGTTTCTGATATTCATTCATTCTAACTTTAAACTAGTTTCTTTTATTGAATGCACATTAGTTTTAAAAAAATTATAAAATATCTTTATTTTTAAAAAGTTTCCTTTAGTTGCAGTTTTTAATTTAATGCATGTTTCTAATTCCATGCAGTTTAGATTCCTAGTATAATTAAAACCATCTCTCTTCGGCTAAGATAAGCGAGTTAAATAAGACCCAATCAATTAAAAGTTCTATGAGATTCCTCATGGGATTGACCTCTCTCACATGCAAACTACTATATTGATTAGTGTGCTTATGCCTAATATTAAAACATACACCAATCAACAACATGGTGGACATGGGGCTAAGATGGAAAGAATGCATGAACTAAACTAAAATGGAATGCATGAACCTAACTTAAACTAATGCATAAAAATCTATGAAAGGAATAACAATGAAATATGCAACATTTCTAAGGAAACATACATCAAAACCACGTGCATGGCCCATGGACTTGCGAGCATGGAGATAAGCATGTAGAGCACAATTAAACAACCATGAAAAGCAAGATTTCCATGCACAGTGCACATAATTCAAGTAACTTTATTGAAGTGAAATGTATACAAAAATAGGCACATAAACATTGGAATCTTAAGGGAATGATAGCGCACTATATATATCATGTAAATACAAAGTATAAACTTCAATCTATTTTCATTCAGCTTCCAAATATGATAAGCATGTTAACCCAAAGAGAACTAAAGGAGAAAAGAGTGAAAAGATGAGAACACAAGCAATGGAAAGATGAGAAATCTAAAGTTTTCAAGGAATAATTAGCATGATCCAAGGGCTACTATCTCTTGGCTATCGCTACAAGAGATTTCAAGCCCTTGAATAGAAGGATCTAAAACTTAAAACTAAAGGCAAATAAGTAAGGAAAATAAGGAACCCAAACAAGGAAAGGAATGCATGAAACAAGGAATAAAATCAACTAAATAAGGAAAGAAACAAGCAAAGAAGACCAACCTAGAAATTAAGTGCAACAAACTAGAGGAAGGGCAGAACTTGTAGGAGGCGTGGAGCACCTTGAAAAAGGTTAAAACTCGAACAATAATGCATTGAAGACTTTAAGGGAAAGAGGGTAAGATGCATGGAGGACCAGCCCTAGGGACGGGAGGGAACTCCCTTTTGTCATAGAAAACCAAGGGCATTTTATAGTGTTTTCAACTTTCTAAAGAGTCCTAATGGGGAAGGGAACTTTGGATAGAGATTGGGAAAGATAGGATATGGAATTAGAAGGTGAGTGAAAATAAGTGGGAAAATGAAACCCTAGGACAACCAAGGGGGGAGGTGCCACTTTTCAAGGAACATTGCGTGGAACTCCCTATCCTTCAATTGTTTCACATGGAAAGGTGGAAAGAGAGAAGAAACAGGGAGAAAAGAGAGGGAAAGATAAGGAAAGATGGAGAGATACAGAGAGAAGGAAGAAAGGAAGGAAAGGAAAGATAGAATTCAAGGACTCTTCTCCCATTGGTCCACCCTGCGTGCTATCTTACCATGTTTGATATTTATCCAACTTCCTTCTAATTATCCTCCTAAAAGTCCAATATTTTCATCAGATAAGTGCTTGAATTTCTCCTCCAATTGTGTAGCTCTATGTGGCATGGCTTGTATGGCTTCATAACTCATTTTTATGATCCTTGTTTGGTGGCTTGGATGGCTTAGTTCCTTAGCTTCAAGGCATGCATGGCTTGTCATCTCCCAACATGACTTGTATGGCGAAGGTGACTGCATCCTTGGTTCGATTTATTTTCATTGGGATGATCTTGTCCATTACTTGAATTTTAGAATTGATGAACTGTAAGTCCTTTCTCACTCTTTGGATCTTAAGCTTCAATTCTCATCGTGATCAATCTCGGTTGTTGAATCGTCATCTCAATACTTGCAAAAGATCAAAAAACTCTAATTAATTCCTAGAAATTTTTAAAAATTTATATAATTACCATGGTTTTGCTCATGAACCTGAAAAATACCAAACTTTCAAATCATTAGCTCAAAAATGCATGTGTTATGAATTTTTAGAGAAATCCTATAATAATGTCATATAATCATGGACTACTAATTGGGTAATTTTTATATAAAATTGAATATTTATTATACCCCCCATTAGCACCCTGCTAGTCCTAATCAAAACATTTAAAAATTTACAAAAATAAAAATGGTTTCCATTTTCGTCGGTACTCGTGATTGCATTTAACATGTGCAATAAACCACTCAACCTTTAGAGGATAAGTTAGGCCTTATGAGGGTTTGTAGTGAATATACCCACAAAATTTAGTAAGGAAAAATCCTTTATTTTATCTCAAAGAATTCTCTTCCATTAGAACTCTACTAAATTTAACAACTTAATATATATGAATGAAAAATTTTACAAGTTACTCACATACCAAGGTTATTTTATTATAGTTATATCTCAAAGTGTAGTTGCGTACAGTCTACATAAGTCTAGACTTCTAAAAAGATATGCTTATACTCCATTGAGATAATGCTTTGACCTTGAATTCTAATTAGTATACACTCGGAAATAAAGCTCTCAGAGAAAAGGGGTCAAACAAAATTCTCTCATTATGTGACCAGATCTAAAGATACAGAAAGAACAAAAAAAATGAAATTTCATTCATCACTAAGAATGCATGCCATTAGCAAGACCAGTAGGAGCTTTTCACCATAAGTCATTCCTATTTATATCCTCATTAAGACTATCTTCCACCTTAAGATCAATAAGCCTTTAGATAGGATGAAACATAGGCTTGAGAATGGTTCTAAAAGAAAGGGTACAAGGGATTCAAAGTTTCAAATCTGAGTATAAGTATTCCATTATTGTTGGACAGCTTTCCTTTTGATTGCACTAAAGTGAATGTCTTTTTCTATTTTTCCTTTCTCTCTACTTTTCCTTTCTTTTTCTGATTCTTCTTTTTTACTTTCTTTATATTTTTTATTTCTTTGAAAGAAAGGCTTTTTCTATGTAGATGCTTTTGATATTTTTCAGTTCTTAGAGTTTTGTCTTTTTCCTACCATCTTCACTCATTTTTGAAAGATAGGTAATGGATACTTTAATTGGGTTTCTAGGTTAAGGTAAATGGGGTTTTGAAAATAAAAATCTTACCAAGAGGCTCAAGGAGTCTAACTAGTGGTATGATATATTAGGTAGGCTTTATGTCTATGGCTAAAAAAGATGGCCTATATCATTTCCTAGGTTTCTCAAAGCATATAGATTCAATAAATGTTCAAAAAAGAAAATTAGTACTCCTTTTTGTCTTTAGCAATTGACCGAAACAAAAGACACTGTGATCATTTCAAAGTTATGTTCACTGAAGAAAATATGGAATTATATATATAACCCTCAAAAAAGATGATAGTCTCTAACACTCATTGGGTATATAGGTCCTCACTAATTTTCCTCAGGGTCTCTCAGTCATAGCCATCTATTAATCTAGAATATGCACTGTGTGTAAGTATGTTTCGATATTTAATTTTCATAAAATAATTTATGACATGAATAAAATATAGAATTAACCATATGCATGTCTATTAAGAAGTTAAAGTAGGAGAAATACTCAGTTCTAAAAAATCCAATTCTCATCACAATAAAGGAACTTGACATCAAAAACTCGAAAAAGAAAATTTCAAACAATAAAAACTTTGGGTTCTCATGCATATCTACACCCCCCAACCTTAACTAAACATTGTCCCTAATGTTTTAAAAAATAAGACTCTTATATGATGAATGGGTAATGTAAAACACTAGGATTCCAAAAACCCTTGACCAATAAGCACTAAGTTTAACATTTTTAGCTAAACATATCCTTAACTAAATAAAATAACTAATCTACTCTACTCTAATCCTAAAACTAATTAGTTTACCTAATTTCTAACCTATGGAGGAATTTCTCACCCTACTTAAGAATTTCACAATAATACAACGACAAAATATACCATAGTGAATTTAAATTTCTTAGGACCAAATCAAGATGAATGGTCCTAATTTTTACCAAATTGAGGAATAATAGAACTCATGACAATTAGTACATAATTTTCCACCCTCACCCTTGCATATTCCTAAAATTGGGGTTTAAGATGACTTTGGAGGAAGAGAAATGGTGGGGCTTAAACCCTTAGTGTCTTCTAATTTGTACCTTAAAGTTGGTTGATGTTAGGTTAGAACATCAATTGACTCTTCTTCTTCTTACTCTACAGGCATAGATAAGGTTTCAAGTAGACCTATATTATTATCTGGTGTTTGATTAAATAAAGACTATAGGTACCAATTGAGTACGTCTTCTACATAGCATTACACAATGTGATTGTCAGAAATTGTAATGGATCCCACTCAGGCTTGCCATTGAGAAATGTCCATTACTAGTGTGGCCAAATAATCATTCACTTCATCAAGGAAAGTCTCTACATTAAAAATGAAAAAGGAACAAGACATGAATCTAATAGATATAGGTTGGAGGATTTTAGGGATGGAAGGACACTTTGTAGGTTAATATGATATGTCCATCCTTGTATATGTATTAAGGGTTTTCTCTCTATTCTCCCTCATTTGTTTCATTTCCTCAGTCCATTATATAATGTTAGCATGCATTTGACCTAGTTGAAATGATATTAGCTCCAAATTTTCTTTAATTTAGGTCTCTTCTAATAATTCTTCAGACTCATATGACTCATAATATTGTGCCACTGGGAAAGGATCGATCAGGTTGGGACCATGATGATTGTCCTTGATATTCTTAATAATTATGAGACCATTACTGTTCATGATGCCTAGCCCATCCATTATAGTCTTGATAATCTGTCATGGTGATAATAGTGATTACTAGTGTCAGTGAATGCATTAGGTGTATTCACTTGCTCCTTATAAAAATCATTATAGGTGGAGCTTGATAGCCATGAAGTAGTGGGGCATGGTGAACTAGAATAGGTAATCATTATCATATTGAGGTTGTTGATATGACTTAGTATAAGAATTATCACATTAGGATTGTTGATATGACTGATATGACTAAGCATATTGCCTAAAAGCAATTAAATTTTTCATTGGACTTTCCATACCATCCAATTAACTATCATTTGCATTGGATAGATCAAGAGTATACCTTGTCTCTTTCTCATACATATCCTTATCAGGTAATGGCTTAAGAGTGAAATAGTATGAAAGTGGTGGTTTTCCATTCCTTGTTTGGTAGGCCATTGTACTGAACTTTATATACAAAGAAACAAATTGTATACAAAGTATGAGTACTTTTTTATACGAAATTAAAGGAAAACACTAACTATATGATGAAACCTAACTAAATGCTAATCCTAACTCTAAATGATGCATAATTAATCCTAATGGATCGCTAATGAGTTGATTTGATAACTTTAATAATGTCTAAAGCGGTAACTTTTAGACATAGATCTAGATAGCTCCTCCTTTTATATAGGCTCAACTACTGCTTACTAGTTAGGTTCTACTTTAAAGTGATTAATATAATTCTCATGTAAGGAGGAGTTTAGACCTCTACAAACATCAATGAAAGGAATGAAAAAATCACTTCGATTTTGCATACCCACTACAATCACCATTCTCAAAAGCCATCATAGTGAAAGGAGATCTACTCCTTCAAAAAGGTTCCTATGATCTCGATACCCTAGGTCTCTTGCTACTTGATTTTAAATTAAATTTTAAGGGCTGGGATTGTAAACATACAAGGAATTGAATTGATTACCTATGTGGGCCAAGGACCTGGTGATGAAACCCAATCCATATCTTTTGAGGGTTCTGATGGGGTCCTTACTATCAATGTGAACGTCTCCCATAAATCAATTAAATGTGTGATGCAATTACAAAGAAAAGAAAATTGATGCCGACCAATATGCTCACTAACAAAGGGTCCACACCTTAACAAACAAGACACTATAACAAGCTATAATGTATGACCCTAAAATGTATGAATTACACTACCATTCACAATGCAAATTACATTAAATGCAACTACACTAAGAAAATAAAAGAGAGTGAAAGAAACTTACAATGGGATTTCTGATGAAGTTCAAGTGTTGGTCACCATACCCCACACTTGGCCTGTATTATCACAACCCACTTAAAATAAATAATTAAAATTTAGATTACAATGGGGCCTCACTACAAATTCTCTAAAAAATAGAAACCCTAATCTAGGAAAGCAATAAAATCCTAACTAATTGGATGAAGTTTGGCCCAGAGGATCGTCGCTACTCCTTTTGCCAAATTTCCTCACACAAAATCAAAGAAATATGTCAATTTGTGAGGAATTAGAAAAATATATAAGAATGACACAAAAACCTCAATATAATGCAACCTAAAACTATGACTAGAGATAAACAATCTAAACAAACATCCAAGTATAAATATTCTTTGATTCCCTAGCAACAGTGCCAAAATCATGGTGTAGCTTTAAAATTACTAACAAGCACATGAATCAATTGTAGTAGATGTATAGGAGTGAGGTCGATCCCATGAGGCATCTCATGGATTTTTTATGTGATTAGATCTTATTTAAAGGAAAGTAATGGAAAGGTGAGGAATCTAAAGATTTCAAGGAACAACTAACATGATCCAAGGGCTATGATCTCTTGGCTAATGCTACAAGAGATTTGTGGCCCTTGAATACAAGGATCTAAAGCTTAAAAATAAAGGTAGATAAGCAAGGAAAATAAGGAACCAAAACACAAAAAGAAATGCATGAAACAAGGAATCAAAGCAACTAAACAAGGAAAGAAACAAGCAATGAAGACCAACCTAGAAATTGAGTACAACAAACCAGAGGAAAGTATTGAACTTGAAGGAGTCGTCGATCATCTTGAACGAGGCTGAAAACCCAAAGAATAATTCTTTGAAGACTTTAAGGGAAAGTGGGTAAAATGTGTGGAGGACCAGCCATAAGGGGGGGCATGGAACTCCCTTTCTTTATGCATGGAAAACCTAGGGTGTTTTAGAGTGTTTTCAACTTTCTAAAGAGTCCTAATGGGGAAGGGAAATTTGGATAGAGATTGGAAAGATAGGATATGGAATTAGAAGATGAGTGGGAAGAAATGGGAACATGAAACCCTAGGACAACCAAGGGGGGAGGTGCCACTTTTCAAGGAACATTGCGTGGAACTCCCTGTCCTTCAATTGTTTCACATGGAAGGGTGGAAAGACAGAAGAAAGAGGGAGAAAGAGAGGAAAAGATAAGGAAAGATGGAGAGATAGAGAGAGAAGTAAGAAAAGAAGAAAAAGAAAGATAGAATTGAAGGACTCTTCTCCCATTGGTCCACCCTATTTGCTATCTTACCATGTTTGATATTTATCCAACTTCCTTCTAATTATCCTCCTAAAAATTCAATCTTTTCATAAGATAAATGCTTGAATTTCTCCTCCAATTGTGTAGCTCTATGTGGCATGGCTTATATGGCTTCATGACTCATTTTTATGGCTCCTTGCTTGGTGACTTGAATGGCTTAGTTCCTTGGCTTCAAGGCGTGCCTGGCTTGCCACCTCCCATCATGACTTGTATAGCTAAGGGGATTGCATCCTTAGTTCCATTTATTTGCCTTGAGATGATCTTAACCCTTCCTTGAACTTTGGAATTGATGAATTTTAAGTTCTAGCTCACTCTTTTAATCTTGATCTTCAATTCTTATCTTGATCGATGTCAACCATTGGGTCGTCATCTCAATACTTACAAAAGATCAAAAACTCTAAATAAATCCTAGAATTTATGACATTTTACATAATCAGTGTGAATTATCTCCTGAACCTGTAAAATATCAATCTTTTAAATCATTAGCTTAGAAATGCATGCGTTATGAATTTTTGGAGAAATCCTATAATAATACCCTATAATTTATAACACCTTAACTACTAATTGGGTACTTTTTATACAAAATAGAATACTTATCAACTTTTTTCTCTTAAAGATCTCATATGCTTTGATCATAGATCAAACACTAGATTTTAGGAATGTTTTTGAATGTTCTAAAAAACTAAGTAGCAGAGTGTGCCACACAATAGATTGCGCATTTATTTTAGATTTTTCAAGTACCAACCCGTAGATATACAGATATAAGTGTGCATAGGTTTGAATTGACATCTAGCATGTTCATGTATTATGATTGGAATATGAAAATTGTTGATTTGTACTATTTGAAATAGGGCGTATGTAATGCACAAAGTATAATTGAAGTTTTGTAAATGATTTTGCATGATGCATAGTGGGTGCAATTTTGTGATTTCCATATGAGGTTCTATGAACAATATGAAATGATTTACTAACAATGGCATTTTCTGCATATGTGAAATGAATAAGTAGTATAGATTTATAGTGAAGAAATGCACATATGTGTATAGAAAATGTATTTAAATTCTTTTGCTCTACAAAATAGAAATGATATTGATTTTAATCTTTTATAGTGCACTCAAGGTACAACAATATAGACTTGATATTTTAAAAGTAGACCAATGGTATGAATGTATTAAATTATTATAAACGACTCTTGTAATTGATACAAATAGACAACTTTTGTAGTCGGCATAGGTAGGTTATGTGACCTTAATGGATTTATGCTAGGAGGATCATATTGGCCCTCGGCATCTAAAACAACTATCTACTCGAAGAGGGCCCATAAGAGTATGTGTCATGACTAGACTACTTTTGTATAGATCTAGTACCTCCATGAGGGCTAGCATAGATAGCACAGTATCCGTAATCGCATGTTGGTGGACTGTGAGTCCTCTACATGCATAGTAGACCATATAATTATATAGATATGGTGTGACATGCCAACTATCCTATAGGACATTAACTATAGCTCATTTAGGCATGTGGCAAATAACTTGTCTTAATTAATTACCACATGTGCACGACTCTATTGAAGTATAGAAATAGAAAATATGGGTCGATCCCTTGAGGACTCTTTGATAACCTGAAAGTTAATTAAAATCAAGTTGTTGTACTCTAACCTAGCCAATTAAGGAAAGAAAGGAAGGAACTCTAAACTAAACAACTAATCTCGACAACCTAAATTAAACAAAGTTAACAGAAGCTATGAAATGAAAGTAAGAAAAATACCTAAACTAAACTAAACCAAAATAATAATAAAAAGCAAAGAAAACTAACTAAGGAATGAAAAAGACAATTTCATTAATAAACTTCATTACAATTACAAGGAATCAAATGAATAAACAAAACAAAGCAAGAAAAGAAACTTCCTTGAAGTGGATGCCATAGGAATCCTTCCTTGTGTCACTCAACAAGGCTCTTTATACATCCTCTTCTTCTTTCGTAGGCTTGAACTCCACTTTACGATCTTCTTGTTGTGTCACTCTACAATGGCCTATACACTTACATTCAACCCAAAGCACACTAATATACAACTAAGCTTTTATCATCCCCTTAACCCAACATGCCATGAACCCAATGTGAACCTCAATAATGCTTTTAGGAATTAAAAGCTTCTTTGACTACCATTAGAAGGTGTTCTTCCTTTTCCTTTGTTCCCAAACCCCAAAGGAAGAAAAGAGAAGATGAAGGAACAAGATGTGTGTATAGTTATGGTGGAAGGCTTGAAATACTAAGAGAGATGGTGGCGGATGAAGAATCAAAAATAAAGAAGGGGGAATGAGGAAGAAGATGGAAGAAAGAATGAATGAATAAAAGAAATGGAATTGAGGAGGTAAGAGCTTTCTTACGTCTTCCCCAAGGATTGACTTTAATCTTGTGAGAGCTTTGGTAAAGGTGATCTCTCTCCCTCTATTTCTCATAGACTTAGCTTTCAAGTACAAGGGAAAGGTAAGAGATCCCAAGTTTTCCTTCTCCTTCACCTCTTATTTATAAAGGTTTAGGAGAGGAAGTCCCAAGGAAGGATGGCTAGGATTTAAGAAAGAGAGGACGAAGGGTTTAGATTTGATGGGAGAAAGCTAAGCTATGAAGGACGGAGGAGTAGACTTCAAGTATGGGAGATGTATTTGACTTAAAACCAAAGTGGAAGGTGGGATGGAGTAGGAAAGTGGGGTAGAGAAAGGGATAAGGGTGGTTAGGAATCTAGTTTTGGTGGGATAGGAAAGTAGCTTGCTTAGGAGGGATGAATAGGAGGTTTGGTGGGGTTTAATCAAAATTAGAAGGTGAATGGGCGATGGGGGAGAGGGGTCTTTATCATTTATGGAAAGTGGAGTGGAGATTAGAAGGAATAAGTTGGAAAAAGAAAAAAATAAGATAATGCTAAGGTAAGGAATAAGTGGGAATAGAAAGAGATGGGAAGGAAATGGAAAGTAGGTGGAGGGAATCAAGGGATTTCAAAAATAGAATATGCAAAAGGGGGTGGCATGTGTGTGTGTGTGTGTGTGTGTGTGTGTGTGTGTGTGTGTGTGTGTGTGTGTGTGTGTGTGTGTGTGTGTGTGTGTGTGTGTGTGTGTGTGTGTGTGTGTGTGTGTGTGTGTGTGTGTGTGTGTGTGACCTTTTTAGAAAACCTATGATGAGATGGACATTAGATCAAGATGGTTGGTTGAGTTATTCCTTTCCTTAGGGTTTTGTATTGACTTTTCAATGTGGGAAAGGTAGCTAGGGTTTTGATCTTTTCAATTCTTGATTCCTAGCCTTAGATCATGCCTACCCTTTCTTGAATGGATGGGATCCCTTCAAGCTTCATTTTCTTTCCACCATTGGTTTAGATTGCTTTGAAATGAATGGCCTTGATCCTTAGAGATATCTTCATCTATTTCATGCGGGACCAAGTATGCTTCAGCACTTTTTCATGGATAAGGCAGCCAATCATTGGTTGTTGTTCTTCTTTTGGTTGAGTAAGAGAGGGAAAGTAAGCTACAAGTCTTCACATGGGTCCAAGTCTTCCTTTTATTTCTGAGAAGGTTTTAATGCATCTAATCCCATTGATGTAAATTGAACTTTTCTCATAAGCTTCTTAAGGTGATGAAATGTAGCATTCATGGGAAGTTTGCCTTCTTTTTATCCTCATTTGAGTAGGAGCTATGCATAAGGTTGTTGTTTGTTCTAACTTTGATACTGACACCCAATGATTATTCTGAACCTCCACGACTTCATTATTGGCATGTGTGGGTCTACAATATAGCATGGTAGGTGAAATTACTCTTTTACAAATAAAATTGGTAATTTTGTGTATTTTTTATTTGTACCTTGGACTCAAAAAATAGTAGAACTAACCTTAGTTAGTGATATTAAGTGATTTTTTGTACTAAAACCTTCTAAATATAGGGATATGTATATAATATTTCTACATATGTCAGCAGGACACTACTATTGAGTGATATGATACATTATGATAGAATTTCAAATGTCCTTGCACATCTACAGTTTACAGGATATTTCAAACTAATTTAGAAACTATAACATTTTGATATTGAGTATTTAATTGATTGCATTTCTTATCTTAAGCATACATGTGTCTGTCCTATTTTTCTATTGATTAGTTAAGGATGTTACTATGGAGTGGTCGTACGCACCCCACCAATAATTTTAGGTGAAGCTTTTGGATAGTAGATCAAGTTTGGCATAGGAGGAGCTTAGATACTACTGACACAAAGTATATTGGAGAATAACTTAGTCTTAGTAATTTACTTTAGTTGAAATTTAACATTGTTGATAGTAATGTAATAGGCATTAAATAATTGTTATATAGATATTATCGTTTAGTTTGTTTGGGTTGTGACCAATGGGTACTTATAATGCTTATGCTTTTGTGCTATTTTACTTGCATATAGAGTTTTGAAAATGACACTCGAGGGTTGGAAGTGTGGCTAACGAAAATATTATGAATATATGATTTCAAAAATGGTTTAAAGAAAAAAAAAATTACTAAGGGATCCCTTCTTATTTAGAAAATATTTTTAAAATTTATTTTCAAAACCCTGGTTTTAACAATATATGACCATTTATTTAACTATCTCACCATTCCGAAATGAAAAAAAAAAAAAAAAAAAAAAAAAAAAGGAAAAAGTTGAAGTCACATTGTTATTATATTTTAGTTTTAAATTTTTATGGAACTACTACCCTAATGTTTCACTAATTATTTTAGATATTTAGGTAGCCAATTTATTTTGCACTCACCTAAATTTTATTATGGTGTTCGCAAAGATGGAAAGAAATAAAATCCAAATAGTTGAATTCACATCTCAATCATGCTTTAGTTGTAGATTCCTTGAATTGCTATCCTTTTTCCTTTTTAGGTACAAGTAAAGAATTACAAAGCAAATCATTCACACTCTACCAATTCTAAAACACCAAATCTCTTACCAATAAGGAAAGCGACAACTCAAGCATGTGGCCAACAAATTCCAATGGAGATGCATATAGCCAAGCAAAAATCTTAAAAGATTGATGTAAGTGCACACAAGGATGTATTCAAATTGCTAAATGGAAGAACAACAAACTAAATTAATGCAAAAAACACATGCACAAGAAGAGACTTTACGAGTAAAATGCTCATTCTATATACATTTGCAATAGGTAAAAGCATAAATTAAAGCTAATGCTCATTTAGTATACATTTGCAATAGGTAAAAGCATAAAATAGTAACAAATTTTTTCCATTAGTGGGTTTTTATTGATCAAAAGAAGGTGAGTACATGTTTCCAACCCTTTGGATTGTCAATTACACGCCACTTAATAAAATGCATGACCTTATCAATCACATTCTTTGATTACATGCCATATGTATAAGTCTATAATGGGCCATAAATAGGTTTTATAGGAGATAGGACAAAAAGGATTCATAGGCAAAGTATGGTAAGCTATAAAGAGATATGGGTGACAATATGTCACAAAGTTCCCTAAAAGGTAAGGCCATAAACCTACATGGTGTTAACTGTACATATTCAAGTCACGCGATTTGAGGACCATAAGTGTATGCCTTCTTAGTTAAATGTCTATTTTAGCACAAGGGTTTAATCCTAATTTAGGTTATGCAAATATTATATCCGCATAAACCGAGGTCAATGTATGACCAATGGTTGGCTTAGACTCAAATGGTCTCAACTTGGCTGCTTGACCCCTTAGGTAAAAAAATCATAGATAAGACAAGGTTGTTCTAGGATTCATGATGGTTAGCCATAGGCATCACCATAAATGGATAAGGACTTACAAGGTCTAAGCCAAGGCCCAGAGAAGCATAAACCAAAATGGGTCATGGCCTTATCCCCAAGGGACTATAGCCAAGTTACAACTTCAAGGAGCAAAGACCAAATGGGTTATTGCTGGAATTTTTTAGAGTATAGATTGGCTAGACCTAGGCTCATATCTCTCCTAAATAATAAAATAAGTAATAAGATATTGTTTCTTACCTTGTGAATAGAGAATAAAACTAGACTTTTAGGGAGTTTCTTAAACCTGGAATTGATTATGGATGTCTGGAATCAAGGGAGAACCCCTATTTATAATTTTGGGTGACATGATACTTATTTTGGGCAGCCAATGAGGTTATGACACCAAAATGGTAAATACCATAAATGTAACGCTAGTTAAGATACCCTTATAGTTGTCTGGTGATAATTACAAGACTACATGACACCAGGCAAGGTCATTTCTTTAATTATGTCCTTGCACATCTATACTTCAATGGACTCATGTGCTTGGTGTAATTTTAAAACAAGATCACATTCTATCTATTGAGTTGAGAGTACTTATCCAATGTCAGAATTTTAAGCCCACTTTTTCTATTCAAACAAAAATACTGGTACATACATAGTTCGGCAAAACTACTTACAGCTGTTGGGAGAACAACAGGAAAATCTACTATAAGAAAATAGCTTTACAAGTAAGAACCCAATCCAATTCTTCTTCCTCTTCTTGTCTTCTCCAAAAGCCAAAAGCACATTAGCTTCTTATTTTTCCTCATTTCTATCATTACAAGAGAAACCCCTTAAAAGAGACACCAAAGAAATCACACCCAACACCTCACTTTTCCCTCCCTAAAAACCTAAGAAAATAACATAAAGTATCTCCTCCCTTGGCTTTATGAGTGGAACTTCTAAAGGTGTGGGTCCAAACATATCAAGTTAGGTAAAGGATATAAGACACAACGTACCCTCAATATTCTCTACCTTTTCTTAGATCCTTTCAAGCAACTAAAGGCTCTTCACCTTAAAGTGAGTTCTTTCTACTCACCACCCCCTCTACCTAGGGCCTTTAAACACTGGTAATGTCCAATGCCTAAACTTATCCACTTTAACCAACTTAGTCAAGGTGTATATTACATTCGCATTCATAGTGTGTCTTGACAAGATTTCCTCTCTTCTTATTCCCTTAATGAATGTATTGAGAAGAGCTTCTTGAACATAACACTATCATCAAAAAGTACATCTTTGCTAATAATCTTTTTCCTAGAGTTAGGCTTTCATAATATATACCTTTTAAAACCCTTTTCATACCTTAGAAATATGCAAGCTTTTGACCTTGCATCCAATTTGGTGCACTGTTCCTCCTATATATAAATATATATAGGATATTTAAACTTTTACAATGATGAGGAATCTATCAATTTCCTTATCAAAGTTTCCTCGGGTATCTTTAATTCAATTACATTAGAAGGAGATCTTTTTATTGCATAACAAGCCATATCAACTTCCTTAACCTACAATTCTTTCAACAACATGTAAAAAGCCTCATGCATCTAGGTCTTTCTATGAGTGTCCTATTCATCATCTCAACTACCCCATTTGCTTGTGCAATACTTGGTATAGTGAAATGTCAAAAAATCCCATCTTCTTTGCAGAAGTCTTTGAATTTATGTGCATAATAACTTGAATTTTTATAATATAAATATGTATTTTTGTAAGGATTTAACAACAGAGACAAGTTAGCTCAATTGGTTATAAAGTGAAATTGTATACCCTTGGCTCAAAGTTAAAGTCTCCCTAATAGCAAAAGAATTTCCTTTTTTAAATGAAATTTTATTCCACAAACTAGGGGACATCTAGATACATTAAATGACAAAAAAATGGACATTTTCATCCCTTGATTAGAATCCTTAAGAAAATTGTGATTAAGAGAAGATAGGC
Source organism: Warburgia ugandensis (assembly GCA_035236585.1). Classification (NCBI taxonomy): domain Eukaryota; kingdom Viridiplantae; phylum Streptophyta; class Magnoliopsida; order Canellales; family Canellaceae; genus Warburgia; species Warburgia ugandensis. Next base: position 38,710,929 of record CP141130.1, on the reverse strand, counting down.
AAGTGTATACAAGATATTAGAGAAGAATTCTAATTATCTCTAAAAATAGAAAAGTTAACACATAATAGAAGAAGATTAGGATATGGAGGATAACAAGATGAAAAGTTAGGATTTTGAGAATTAAAAGAGCAAATAAGAGCAAAATATGAGTAATACATGGTAGGAAAGAGAAGATTTGGAGGATTTATAATAGAACAAAATGGAAAGGGAAACCAAACCCACTTGGAAACTAGCCATGACATCCCCTTATACTATAGGACGTCTTAGGCTAGGGTAAGAAAGAAAGAAAAAGTAAGAGAGAGAGAGAGAGAGAGAGAGAGAGAGAGAGAGAGAGAGAGAGAGAGAGAGAGAGAGAGAGAGAGAGAGAGGAATAACAACTAAGAAAGGGCTCCACCAAGAATTCACCTACATGCACTACATTTGGGAAAGAAGACTATAGAAGACTGGTTTTGCTTCAAAGAGGTAGGAGCATAGGAACTTATCTAAACTAGATGATTTTCAAAATTAGAACTTGTCATTACGTGTTTGATGCCATGATTTCTTTTGAAAAATGAATGATCAAGCTTCTTGATATAGGTCCATTACTTAGTAAGTGAATTGCTTGTTGTTGTTTGACGATTTTGTACGGTTTGGATTGTAATGCTTGACCTAATATATTCGCTCATCATTTATAGTACTTTTTATTCCATTTTATTGAAAGTTTAGCATATTGATTTTGTTTTACATGGATCTAATCATACATGATTTACAGTTTTATATGGACTTAAGCATGGTTTTGTATGGATGGAATTTGCTGATTTTGGTTCAATAGTTGGTTTATCAATTTTGTTTTGAGACATGAGTTATACACATGGTTTTTTCATAGTTAAATTAGTTGTTTGTCCTTTTGAATAAGTGCATACCCATTATAGATCTTTGCTAGGAATTAGGACATTATGTTAATCTTTGGTTTCATTATGAACCATTGATGGGTGAAATGGTTTTGGGTCTTATGCATGTCCATGAACACTTATGGATGTCATGTTAAAATGCTCTCACCAATAGCATGCATGGCTCCTAGCCTAGCATGCATGGAGCCTAGTGCTTGAGTAGCATGCTTGGCACCTAGCGCATGGACATCATGCATGACACCTAGCACATGGCAAGTAAGCTTAGCTCACCGTGCATGGGCAAGATGCACAGCACCTCGCGCATGGGCATTGCGCACAGCACCTAGCACATGGGAACTTCACACAGCACCCAACACAGGGGCACAGGCCATAGTACACATGGCACTTGGCATTGGGCTCAGACAGAAGCCATAGTGCACCTGGCACTAGGCACTGTGCACATAGCACTGGGCAAGCACACCACTTTTTATAGGCATCGCGCACACGCTCAGACTAGTGCACATAGCACTTGGCATGCGCACGATACACATGCACATAGCAGTAGGCACCGCAAACAAGCATAGACCAGTGCACATAGCACTGGGTATGTTCACAACGCACAGGCACTGTGCACATCACAATGCGCACAATACTGGGCACTACATATATACACAGACCATAGTGCACACAAGGTTTTGATGGGTTTGATATCTCATGATTTTTACTGTGCGTGTGTGCGCGCGTGTGTGCACTCATAGTTTTGAATTGACTTCGTGCGTGCACATGTATTAAGACTGTTATATATTACTTGATGATTTATGCCATTTGAAAGGAGGCACATGAAATGCACAAGTAAAATTATAGTTTTGTAAATGATTTTGTGTGAAGCATAGTGGAGCGTAAATGCGTGATTCCAGATAAATTTATATGAGCAATATGAAATATTTTACTGAAAATGATATTTTTGCAGTATGAAAAATGATTGAATAAACACTGTTTATAGTACAGAATTTTACACGTGTATGGAAAATGTATTGCATTACAAAAGAAAAACATGATAGTGAGTTTTGATTTTGAGTTTGCAGGGATCGCGAGACATAAAGTAGTATGTTTTTTTACCATATATGATTTTGAGCTTACAAGAACGACAATATGTAATGCATGTAAGTGTGTTTTGACTGTATATCATTTTGAGCTTATAAGGATAACAATACATAATGCCTGTAAGTGTTTTTTAAAAAAAAAAAGGCAACTTATGAGAGTTGAGCCTAGATTGAGGTGATTTGTAAGAACCTTCTAGTATAAAAACGATTATACATAATGCCTATAAGTGGAAAAAAAAAAAAGCAACTCATGAGAGTTAAGCATAGATTGAAGCGATTTGTAAGACCTCTTTGGTTGTTATGCTAGGAAGATCAGTTGGCCACTGGCTTTAGAAAATGATACTTGCCCTAAGAGGCCCACTACAGGGAATATGTATCATGGGGAGACTACTATCAAATATATTCAATACCCTCATGAAGAATGGTGTAGCCTGCAAGGTATCCATGGCTTAGAGTAGCAAGACTTTAGTTATCTGTGTGCATATTATACTATATAATGTAAGCCATGAACTAACATGTCACCATCCTCGATGGTATTGACCATCACTTATTTAGGCGTGTGGTAGAATGTTGCCACTCAATGATATGATAGGATACTATACTATACGATAGGATACAACAGAATTTCAAATGTTTTGCACATCTATATTTTACAAGATTTTCAAAGTGATTTGAAAACTATGAGATTTTGATATCAAGTATTTAATCAGCTGCATTGCTTAATTTATGCATAAATTATTGTCATAGTTTTCATATGACTAGTTTAGGCATTTTACTACTAAGTGGTCAAACTCACCTCCACCAACATTTTTTGATGAAACTTTTGGGCAATAGTAAGGAGTTAGCAAGAAGGGTTAAGAGGAGTTGATCAAAAAGTATGATGAAGAATAAGTAGTTTCTAGTGTTCATTTTAGTTGTCAATTGACCAGTTATTGACTCTTGTGTAACAAAATAGGAAATGTCTATTACATAAATTCTGATTTATTTTATTTGTTTGGGCAATGACCGATAGTTCTTGGTAGTGTATATGATTTCATGATATTCTTATTTATATATGTGAAGTTTTGAAAAGCTGCACCAAGATGGAATGGTGGTTTTCAAAAGCTAATATCTAATACTTGTTCCAAAATATTTATGATAAGAAAAAAAAAAAAAAAAGTCTTGAGGTAAGCTTATTTTGAAATTTGATTCAAATATCATTTTTGAAAACCCGAGTCATCACAATGTGATATAAGATTTTCCACCATTATCATTAAGAGCTTTGCCTTCTTTCTCTGTTTGTTTTGCTTTCTCCTTCTTCCAATGCTTAAAGTTTTGTAAATACTTCTAACTTTTCTTTTATGAAGTATACTCAAACTTTAAGCAAGAAATCATCTATAATGGAGATAAAAAAGCTTGCATCACCATTAGAAACCACTACGAATGCCCCCACAAGTCAACATGAATATACTCAATAATCCCTTACTAATATAAATAAGGAAATTATACATCACCCTCACCATTTTCAAAACAAAGCAAAACTTACAAAGACCTAGTTTGTAAGTCTTTAACTGTGACACCCCGGGTTTTTTATGAAGATTTTTTGGGGTTATTTCAAAAGATGGCGCCTCTAAATTTTTGAAATACAAAAACAACAGAAAGTTTTTCCTTGAAATTCATTTTTCCCAAAAACCCAAATGTCACCTTCATGCTCACACTATACATATATATAGTTTTCTAGAAGATAGAACTTTATTTCTGAAAACAGGACCCATCCAGTGGTTCACTTGTATAACCCCTATAACATTATATTAAATGTCCAATATCACAACTCAAATGACTAACTATACAATACAAAAGCTTTAAATAAAATGTATACATGTGCGTAGAAGTATGGTTGCTGGATTCCTTTTGTTGTGTAAATCTTCTCCTATCTTTATGCTTGGTAGGGGAGTTTAAGAAGCATGCTAAATTTTAAGATACATTAATTATTCAATAGTAATTAGAATATTCATTTCCATAGCAATTAGGTTAAATTTAATTTACAATCTGTTTCATATCTCAATAACCCACTTGTCAACCAAATATCTACATGTTTTCATCATTATTAATAATTCCATTGATAAATCAGATATCTTTACTTATTATTTATCATCAAATAAATACTTCAATTCCATGAACCATACTCTGCATACAATTCTACCCATTCATTAGCCCATATGAAAATATATATGAAACTACTCCCTCAATCATATTAATATAACAATAATACACATATATGAAGATTGTTAAAGGACATACAAAATTATAAATATAATCAACGTCACCTAATTTGCATTCCCAGACTATACCGGGTTTTAGAATCATACCCCTCATCATGTGGGGTTCCTAATTATCCATCCTCTGCTAGTATATCAACAAAATCCTCATGCCCCTCACCATACAAGGTCCACAATCCTCCAGTCATTGCTGGAAAAATGATGTAAGGCATATCATCATGCCGTATCATATAAAGCATCTCATAATGCCATCATATATGCATGTCTCGTGGGCAGAATGCACAACAAATACAATATGTTCCTCTTTGGGTCCCTCACAACTGCCTAACCAGCGTCTCTTGGTAACCCTCAAGGATATGCACCATAGTGCACCAAATATAAGGACTACTATGCATGCAGTCAGAATCCGTACAGCGCGCCCGGATAACTGCTCAATAATCCACCTATACCATCCTCGATAGAAATCACAATATCCATGTCCACATGGGGAGGACCATGGATGTCACAGTGGCGGCCTTCCCATGATTGCCCCACCCGACTTTTTGCAACACATAGTGCATGGTATCCATAACATAATAAATTTTGGAGAGCGAGTGGCCAAACCCTCATAGCTCTCCTATCATAGCATCCCCAGGCCTATGCCTGTCTAAAACAAAACTCTCAGGCCTCCATGCCCGAATGTAAAATAATCATAATAGTAGGTAATTTGCCTCTTCATATATTTCATAACAAGAATAACATCCTCACTTATTTGGTGATGACCCACCAAGGATGTATCCTATAAACTAGACTCATACATCATCAATATTGACATGGTACCCATGTACCATAAACATCATTTCACAATTCACATACATAATGTACAAGGCATAAGCATCAATTATAACATGCAATTCTTTTAATTAACATTATTTCCTTATTCCAATTTAAAGCATATCGAATATCAATCATATAATCAAAAATAAGATCATGTTAGATCATGCATCTTATTATTTAGACATGCTATCTTAAATTTTCACCTACCTCGTGTGACGCATTCACTGGATTCCACTAGCTTTAATTGCACTCTTCTTCACAATCGACTCAGTGTGCTTTGATAAGATGTGCTAAGACCCATTGTTCTAGCTTGTGTCTTTGTCAGATTGAAAGATTGGTAGCTGCACGGAATATATATCCCTTCGGTATATATAACATCCAACAGAAAAAGAAAGAAAGAAGTGCTACAGTAGTAAGCACGACACACAGCAAAAGAGCATATGCAACAACTTTGCTGGAAATGCGCCTCTTTGTAGTTTTTTGGTGTCTTATCAGTACCAGATGTGTAGTTACAAGCTAAAGCAATTGACACTGTGGATAAAAAAATCAGGAAAGGAATGAAAGAAAACAAAATTTTGAATCTAAAGTAGAATGTAGTGAATTTAGGAAAGATTTCAAAAAAAAAAGGAGCAAAGATCAAACCCAAATGCTAGTGCTGGAAATGGCACAATAGAAACACAACGTGGATGCCAAGGTCAACTGCTTTGGTCGGAGAGGAAAGATAGAACCAAGCTAATAATGATCAAAATCTTCTGCAGCACAACGGCTGAACAGCCTAAAATGGAACAGATGCAGATGGTATGCACTATGAATGATGCGGGAAGCACCCAACGACCATTAGAAGTATAGGAATGGTGAGGTTTGGAGGGAAGAAATCCCATACTGACATTTTTTCATCAAAACTTTCAAGCAACTATTCATGCGTGCACTGTTTACCTTTTGATCTAGGATCATTCTTCATCCAATCACAATGGAAATGAAGGTCTTTTGATCATGCCCTTCTATAGGTCTAATCCACCGGTCGGATTGGAGATCAGAGCCACCATCGTCTCTGACGAGCTCTGTTTCTTCAGTGACCTAAAACCAGAAATCCAAGAGAAATAGAGGCAAACAAGTTTTCTACGATGACTGACCAGAGGAGGGATGCAGAGATGGTGACCTGCGTTGGGGAAAAGACATGCTGCAAGTGAAAGGCAGCCCAGATGACCAGAGATGGTAGGGTTTCAAGGCCGAAAGAACAGATCATGGGATTTGTTCTTTCTCTCGCCGGTGGGAGATCAGAGCAAAGGGGAAACTCTCCATGCCAATGGAAGATCCGACCAGGGCAGCCCTAGGTTTTGCCCTGAAGAGAGAGAGAGAGAGAGAGAGAGAGAGAGAGAGAGAGAGAGAGAGAGAGAGAGAGAGAGAGAGAGAGAGAGAGAGAGAGAGAGAGAGAGAGCAGACCCGACTTCTTCATACGGGCTCTGTTTTGAGCGTTCTTTGGCTTGTTGGATTCCGTTTTCCGAGCACTATATAATGGTTTTATTAGTTCCAAATTATACTTCTATAAAAGGATATAAAATTTTGGGGTTGTTACATTAACCCCTTGAGTACACCTCTATTATGCAACTCCAACATCCACTTCTCACTCATATGGGTCAACTTCGTGTGTCATACACTACTATAATATGTTAATATCATGAGAAGTTGTGGCTGCTACATTTCTTGTAATAGTTTTACCAATCACCTAATAAGTATTTCTATTCTTCTCTTCCTTCATGACTACCATTGCATCCTTTTCACCTTCATGATTCCGTCATTTTATGCCAACCATACAACCGATAGAATTTAAGGCATCCAAATGACAATAAAATTTGTTCTTAGTCCTAGAACATGCCTGGCATCTTTTACAGTTGTCACTATCTCATCAAGAATCTTGTTTCTACCATTCCCAACCTTAGAGTCTTATAAGGGGAGAAGAATACCCGAGGAGATGGTGAAGATGTCTTCTTCATCTTCAATGTTGGATACTACGTTTACTTATTCAAAATTTTATGCATACTTCTTTAGTCACTCTTTTCTTTTAGTACAATCTCTCCTTCTTTCTCACAAAAAGAACATATTGAACTTTCTTAGTTTTGGATTTTAACCAAAATTTCTCCTCCTCCGGAACATGATCCTTTGATTTTTTTTTCTTTCCTTTTCTCCTAACTACTAGCACATAAGTCTTTATTGTCTTTCTTCCTTATTTGGTTTTCTCATAATCTCATTTGACGAGGAAGTGGATGTAACCTTCTCCATGACCAAAGTATCTTTTATTTACAAGGTAATAGTTTTTAAATGTTTGTAAAAAGGGAAAAGCAATGTGAGGAGGTGTCATGTCCTCTTCATCCAACTTTACCTCGATACTAAGAACCTCACTAACAGTTTTATTAAGAGCATTAATTTGTAGTACATGTAGTTTTTGCTTCATATATAGCTTGGTTGTCAAACTCTTTGTTATGTGTATAATTTCAATTTGAACAGTAAACCTAGAGCCAAATCCCTATCCAAAACATTATACATAACTTTATTACCAAGCACAACAAAAATGTCCTAACCATTTGAAGTTCAAGATCCTCCATTCTTCATCACTTGTTGTTGTTAGCTTCTTACGAAGACCTTATTCAACTAAAAGATCTTTTATTACTTCTCTCAGCCATAATTCAAAATTTTCCTTGCCCTTAAATTTCTCCGTCTCGGCCTTAACATTTGAGACCTTTGATATTTTTCATCAATTTTGTAGCTTGATTCGTTCACAAGAATTTTAATAAACACCTTGTGTTTAGCACCTAGTGCTTTGATGGCAAATGTCAATCTCATAGTCAAGAAGAAACTTTAATGGATCAGTGCACGCGAGAGTATATTCAAATGTAGCACAAGGGAAAATAGCTTTGCAAGCTTAAACCTGTCTTGGTTTTTCTCTCTTCTTGTCTTTTGCAAACCCAAGAACATTTCTCGAAGTTCTCATATTGTTTCCTCTCTTTCTAGCTTTATAAGACAAAACACTTACAAGAGAAATCCCAAAAGTAGCACATCCAATACTTCACCTCTACCACCCTAGAATTCCCTTATAATAAAATAATATAAAGTCTCCCTCCTTCAACTCTAGATGGAGCCTTCTACTAGTGTGGAGTCCAACATTAAATAATGTTTGGTAAAAAATGCAAGACACAATCTATCCACTGATTTCTACTGTCAACTCTGCTAATTTACCTCTTCAATTTATTCGCCTCGTAATTTTTGGACGGGGTTAGTAAAGATGGCTTGTGTTATTAATTGTCCGTCGAAAGAAGAAAACAAAAAGAAGAATTCATGATTTGTCTAATCGGAATTAATGGCATGCCTGATGTTGAGGGCATGTGTGAGACCAACCTTTTCATTTTTCACTTTCCTCGAGTGAAGTTTGTCTACAAGGAAGAAATTAGGATGAATAATTGTCAGCTGATGGCAAAAGCCGTCCAATCAGAGGGCGCAAAATGCCCAAACTTAATCGGGACAAGATGCTTAGACAAGTAGCAAAGAAACATTGAGAAAATGGGTAAAAGGGTGACATCCCCGACCCAAAGTACACGAAGCAAAAGTGGAATCGCTCCTCCTCCATCATCATCTTCTTCTTCTTCTACACGAAGGAACCAACCAAAGCTAGCAATCGCAACTCTTATCCAATTACCAATTAATGTGATTCCCGTTAGTTTACCGGGAGCAGCGGACGGGTCCATCACTTTTAGACCAACAAGGAATGGTGGACGAGCGTCGGACCTCATTACTACGTTTTGCAGAAGCTGTCAATTAGTTCGGACGGTCCCAAGGATGTGAATGATTTAACAAATTTGATCAGTACACACACACACACACACACATTGAGTGAAAATTGCTTAAGAACGGTGGCTGCATGTGGTCGGTATATAATTATTTAATACCATCAAATTCAGTCGCCATTCTTCGATTAGCTTTAGTTTTCGATCAGATCATGCACAAACAAATGCCTAAAAACTGTCTGATATTGCACATAAGCCGATATACTCCAGTAGTTAGGTTGAGGCATCTCTCTGCGGGTTCGAGGTAGTGGACTGAATCTCTTTAAGAGACACATGGAGCTTGCATGTTGAATGTTGAAGGGGTGTCCCAGGGATTAGGTTTGATAAGATGTACATTGAGGAGGGTATGTCTAAAAATATTTATAGAAAGGATATAAATATAAAGATCTACCGAGCATGTGAGTTATCCGTTTCAAAAAAGGGAAAACAACTTTCCAATATTCTGATATCTGATCCAAAAGTTCATAGCTACAAGAAATGATGGACTACTTGAATTGGTGGGGTGGGGGAGCAGCGTAGGGGCATGTAGATAGAAAACAAAGCAGTTTAAGTATTGTTGGATACGTTTTGTCCTCGCTCGAACTGTATCGGACAACTGCCCTAGGCTATGTAGTGGACAACCTTTTGTATTACGCTATATTAAGATTTGATTAGTTTGTGATGTCGCTTACAATAATTAATAACAGCGCCGTAAGGAAATTCCACAACAATCCGTTGACAAATTTCATCCTTTGGATTTTGACCAAGCCCCTGCTATTAGGCGGTCTTGATTGAGACAATCAAATTATTTGAGAACTAACACATCAGGTGTAGTGGATGCTTTACCTAGTTTTGGGGCTGCCAATAACCGAGAATTAGATCAGTAATTTTTTCTACGGTTTATTATACCCGTGCCAAACAGCCCAATCGGCACTCTAATGGTTAGTGAGGCCATATTCTAGGAAACACGTTAACAACTCCCGGGTACATTTGCAGCAAAGCTATCTAGTTCAGTGGCCTGAGGAGTCTCTTACTTGGGTGACTATGTTGGAGGTTGTGCATTGATGATGTCTCACCTTATAAAAAGAAAAGAAAAAAGAAAAAGACAAGTATGTTGGGAGGCTGTAGATTTCCTAACCTAGTTCCCAATGTTATATCTTGTCTAGTATTAATATAGCTATTAGATAATTATTTATTTTTTGAATATTAATGAAAATTTATTGACAAGGAGAGAGGAAGCCCTCCTCTTGGCCTTGCAGTTAGGATCCCAGAAGATTGAGGGAACGTACAAATTTTAGGAGCCTTAACCCTTGATCTACCCTGGGAGAGGCTTATTCTTGCACCATTATCTAAGAATGCCGTGGCTTCATTATATTCTATGTTGATATCTAAGAAAGAAAGGAATGCTAAGTAAAAGCTCTGAGTCAGAGATCCAAACCAAAATGCCTCCACTTATGCTTAAAGGGCTCGCTTCCGTTCATCTGGTTTTTTCGACTTTGGATGACTAGTAGTTTAAAAATTGAGCGGATTGGACTGCCGCGGTACTCTACAAGATTAACGGTCCATATTGTACGAAGGCATTGTTGTTAGCTTAAGATCAAATTTCCATTTTACCAATTTTTTCCGTTTTTTCATTGGACCGAAACTTTGGATCCCCAATCGGTGGAGTTACGGTGATTGCGGAGGCGTGGGTGAGCGGTTGGCAACGAGGACCGGGCGAGAAAAGTCTAAGATGGAGACATAAGCGTGGGTCCCACGCATCGCTTCATTACTGGTCCTCAATACTGCTAAAAATCCACGTCATCCGATCAGCTTATCCACATCTTTCTCCCTCCCGCTCCCACTTCTTAATGGACAAACCACCGCATTCGCACAGAAAACCTCCCACTTAAAATAATGGTCAGCGTGTCGAATGTTTTCTCTCTTTTATGTATTTATTTTATTAAAGAAAATGAAAACTTTTTATTCATTCAACGGCGCCTGGCTTAGACGTGACACGTTTTTTCTTATCTTTTTCAGTTCCTGTTTTAAATTCCGACGTGACGCCACTCCGGCGCACCCGATCACTTCTAAAAGGTTCGACGACCCAGTAGAAAACGATTTCCTCTTTTTTTTAAGTAATATCCCTCTTTACAGAAATGCCCTTATATTTCTCTATCTTCAACGTCAATTTTGTCAGGAAAATGCGTGCACCTGCCTTTGATTGGTGAGACAATCTACACATTCAAACTCTTCTTGTGTTGTAACCAAAGAACAGGACCCAAAATCAATTCTTGAGGACTCAAAACCAATGGTTTCATGGGGCGGGATTTGCATGGTAAGTTTGTCCGAGAAGCCTCACTTTTGGTTCATCCAATCCGTTCGCCTGATTTTTACAGCTTCTGATGAAACATAAATAGGAAATAGATTGATCAGTTTTCATTAATGATGATTTCGGATGCTACAAAGTTCAAAATTATCTTAATTTTTGGTACATAGATATCCAGACCTAGAGAAATCATATGAATGTGGGATCAACCAAATGTGGGGCTTTCAAGCGAAAACTGTGATACTGTGTCCGCATTCCCAACGTAGCACTTTTTCATTTTCTCAACAAAAAAAAAAACATTTGAAACATAGAGGAATTATAGTATATAACACCGATGGACCAAACGTGTCAAATTACACCCAACTTTTTCATGATGAGCCTCGCCTTTGTGTTGGCCAAAGCTGCATATGGTAATCCAACTTTGGATGACTGATAGACGATTGAATGAATTTGACATAGTTCTAAAACTCCGGAGTCAATTTAGGGAACTTAAAAGTTATTCAACTTGGAAGCAAATTACAATACTTAGTGAGTTGAAATAGGAGTAGAAGACCACCCAAAATATACTTATAATTACTTTGAGCATAAATTTTGTTTTTTGAATTGGTAACTCATGTACCGAGTCTTTGTATGTACATCCTTTTTCACACATATTCTCAGGGCACCCTCCTCAAAGCACACTCTTGCCTAACATATTCTCAGAATGTGCAAGCAGCCTAATTCCCCTAAAGGAATGCGATGCACGACCTCTAACCCGTGATACGAGAGGTGCCTAAGCCTAACCACTGGGCTATATTGGCTTATGCACCTTTTGGCATAAAATTAAATTTTAAAATATATGAAGAACAATGAAAATTTAGTAAAGAATCTGCTCAAGGTTTTTGAAATGAGTGCCTTCGAGTTAACTTGATTTGCTTCACTTTGTAGCCAAAATCAAGTTTTAAACGTATAAGTGTGAAATTTGAAACAACGTACATTCAAATAATAGGACATAGAGGATCAAAAACAATTTTTAAAAGAATAATTCACAGTTAACGAGTACAAAGGACAAATTTTTGGATGTTAGCATCATTGAATCATGATGATATTTAAGATGGAAGATAGTTGAAATTGTGGAAATCGAATGAAAAGTTATGATTAATCAAACATGGGTCCTATCATGTAAAAGTGTCCTCTACAATATAATGTTTGTTTTAATGTAACTTTCTATACTGCGCATGCACATGTTTTCACGTGAAAAATAATAGCACACAAATTATAATGAGGAATGCTAAATCGAAGCACTTGGAGTCAAAGCACTCCAACTTTTGCAAGATTCATCTAATTGCTTTCCCTTTGGATGTGTCCTAATGCAAAAATCATGCAGATTAGCATGTGACAAGATGGTATTTTTTTTCTTTGTGAATATAGACCATTGTATACAAAGTTTCTAGCCATCATGAAAAAAGAAATCTTTAGATGTTAAAATCATTCAATAGGCACAATCTTTTTACTAACTTACATCCAAAGCCAAAGAAATTATATGAACTAAGTAGATTGTCTATAGGTGAGACCCTTCATGGAAAAAGTTAGAGCGTGTTGTCTCCAAAGTGCTTGAGTTAGCATTCTTGGAATACAAGTGGGCTAACCTTTTCAATTATTCAAGTATTTATCCAATCAAGCAAAATAAGCTATTCTCCTTTGGATGATTCCAGCCTATAATTCTCTAAGTGCTTGATGTTACATACACACTATTGCATATATATATATATATATAATTCTAAACATCCATTTAAAGGTTGAGAAAATCAGAGGACTGACCATTCAGATGTGTTCAAATTTTGGTGTATGGCTCATACGTTGTGTGGCTTATAAAGCATAGGTCATTGAAAGAAATAAGCCTTATATTTTGGATTTTCTAACAAATGCTTGAAGGCTGAGAAAATTGGATGTTTGATAGATAGAAAATTTGATATTTAGTTAGATTGAGAAAACGAGAGGCTTGGATATAGATAGGTAGACATGATAGTATAAATTGTAATGATGGCCCCACCTTTGATTGATTGCATCCATCCATATGATTTTTTAGACTTTGGATGATTAATGCTCCAAAAATAGTGAAGATTGGATGATACTTGATCTTGAGAAAAATGTACTTTTGATCACAACACATGGATGGCATGAAACAAGGTTTAAAGAGCAGTCCATAATTAACAAGCATAGTTTTTTTAATGTTAAAAACATTCAATCACCTTTTGTTTGGAATATAAGACATTTAAAGCCAAAGAAGTCAATTAGAGGGATCTAACTAGTCAAAGGTGGGGCGTTGTCATGCAAAATTGGTTGGCACTAAAGAACTACTGTATCAAACTAAAAGCAACTAGTGTAAAGTAATATAGGGTGTCAACGGTCCAATTCCAATTTAGTTCCACCTAAAAAATAGAATTAGAGCATAAAGATTTTAGCAAGATTGGCGTCGAACTGGTCTGGGGTTTTGTTTTAGCTTGAAGGACCAAAACCAAATTGTTTGATATTGGTTTGGTTCTATAACCTAAATCAATTCTAGATTGTTTCTTTAAGTTAAAGAAAGTGATCTTAGCAACAATTACTACCATAAAAATGTAGGTTGCTCATATAAACTTACTCAAAGTGCCACATGTCAAAGAAAGGTGTCCTCATTAATGATAATTTTTCAAGAACCCATACATATCTCAGGCATGCTCACTTAATATCATTCTCCTATGATTACTTAAGACCATATATTATTCATGCACAGTCATAGCCCAATCTCAAGACAGAAGAATTTAAAAGTTAAAGTTTAGTTTTTTAAATGTACATGAACCTGAAAACTCATACCTTGATAATGTCAACATAGAAAAGCAATTACAATTCTCCATAGCAATCATCAGTCAAATAATTTAAAAGCTAAATTTAGTTATTTCACTATAGTTTCATTGTTGTCCACTTAATGTGTTGTGTTTTGATGAAATGAGAGTTAAAATAGAGAGAAAGATAGAGGCACACTAACTACCTTCCCTTGTGGTTTTTTCTTCAACAAAAATTTTAGAAAGAGAGAGATCTTTGTTTGCTTCAGTGCTTCTTCTTCTACAATAGAATCGAACAAACCATTAGAAAGAGATTAGGACAATGAGGGTTGATTTTGATTTGGAGGTTTTGAGTTTTTGGAAAATTTATATCTTTTGTTTTCCCTTCCACTAATTGGGTTAAAAGTCTATCTTATCCTCAATAACTTATTGACAACAAATTTAAATAGTCTATTTTACCCTCAATAAATTATAGGCAACGAATTTATGTTAAGGATGCTAGAATTAAGGATTTGATATGGTTAACCTTCTTATTAGCAATTACCTTTATTTCTCTCTTAATTATAGGAGATTTCTTATTCATTATTTTCTATATTATTAGCAAGTATTATTCTATAATTATTTAGATTGTTCTTTCCTTGTAAATATACCTCATACATATTCTGTATATCATAGAATAACAATGAATGAAATCATCAGAAAATATATTTTACAATTGTGTTCTTTGACATGGTATCAGAGCATGGTTCAATCTCCTCTTCTTTATCATAGGAATTGAATTTTGGTCTTGTGTTCATAATTGTTTATTATGCTTATATCATTCCTCTACAAAATTCTTTTTTACTGTCTTTTTCACTATGACTGATTTAAAAGAAAGTGGTAATGATTCTCTAGAAAAGAATGAATCTACTACTATATCAGCTGGGTTCCATATGCAAGAAACTTCTTCTCTAATCACTCTAGAACGACTTGAAGGTACCAATTATATTGAATGGTCTTTGAATACTCAAAATTAGATCCATGTGAGAAAACATTGGGGTTTTATTTTGGGTACTAAGGTTGCACCAAAAGATGTTCATTCGGAGGAATATGAAGCATGGGAGGATGAAAACTGCTTGGTCAAATCATAGCTTCTTGATGCAATGACTAAAGACATTAGATCTCTCTTTCTTTGGTTGGCTACGGTGAAGGAAATATGGAAGGCGATCAAACAGACATATTCAGTCAATCATGATGCATCAAAAGGCTATCAATTACACTTCAAGGTAATCTCTATCCGCCAAAATGGAAGTTCTGTTATTTCTTATTTTGGCAAACTACAGAAAATATGGCAGGAACTTGATGATATTAATGACTATATAATGGAATGTGCTAATGATATTGTAAAATATACCACAAGGGTTAATTCCTAACATGTATATATGTTTTTGGCTGGTCTTGATCCCCAATTAGATGGGGTTTGAGGTCGCGTACTTACTACCAAACCTCTTTCAAATATACAAGCTATTTATGCCATGGTTTGTATAAAAGCTAATCGCTAAGACACTATGCTTGGAGGAAAGATTGGAGAAGGGGTTGTAATGGCCTCCCGAAAAACTCCTATCTCAAAAAAGGATTGAAAATATACTCACTATAATGGTATTGGTCATATGGTGGATACATGCTTTTGACTCCATGGATATCCAAATTGGCATCCAAAGGGCAAGAAGGCAGCTCAGGTGTCTTTGAATGCTAAGGAGGAAGACACCAATCCAAAGGGGAATCTAACCACAACTCTTGGAATTACTGCAAGGTCAGGTATGTCTTTTACTAGAAATAGTGATTGGATAATTAACACTAGTGCAATAGACCATATTACTTGTGATCTTTATAGGTTTAGTCAGTTATCCCCTAAATGTTCCAAATCTACCATTATCAATGCCAATGGTGTATCATCTCCAGTTATTGAAGTTGGTACAATCTCATTATCCCCCACCTTAACTATCAAAGATGTCTTATTTCGCCATCATTAAATTATAATCTTATCTTTGTTAATCAATTAACCAAATTTCATAATTGTGTTGCTCTATTTTTTCTTACGCATTGTGTTTTTTAGAACATCTATACCAAGGAGAAGATTGGTAGTGGTAGGCAACATGGAGGATTGTACTATTTGGAGGATGTGTTCCAATATTCCAACAGAGAAGGGCAAGCTCTATTGGTGGAGGAAGATTTGGTAAATAAGAAAAAGGAGAAAATTTGGTTGTGGCATAGGAGACTAGGGCATCTCTCTTTTAGCTATCTTAGAAGATTATTTTCCTCTTTATTTAAGGGGTATCATTTTTTAGATTTTATTTCCAAAACTTGTACAATGGCAAAATTCACACTACTATTTTCCATTTGAGAGATAATAAAGCAAATCTCCCTTTTTCATTAGTTCATTTAGATGTTTGGGGACCGGTACCAATTTCTACCCTTAATGGGATGAGGTGGTTTGTAACTTTTATTGATGATTAAACTCGAATGACTTGGGTTTATCAATTGAAGCATAAGAGTGATGTTTGCTCAGTTTTTCGCTTGTTCCATCAAATGGTGACCACTTGGTTTACCACTTTAATAAAAGTCTTTTGTTCCGATAATGGAGGCAAATACTTCAAGCAAGAATTGACAGAATTCTTTCACTCAGTTGGGATTATTCACCAAACAACATGTCTCTATTCTCCTCAACAAAATGGTGTTACACAGTGAAAAAACAAACAATTATTGGCAGCTAATCTCTCTTGATTGGAGGTCATGTTCTTTCTTACTTGTGGGGTCAAGCCCTGAATTTGGTGGTCTACATAATAAACCATACACCATCTAGTGTTCTCAATTTTAGAAGACCATTGGATGCTCTTTCTGATCACTACACTCTTCCACTAATGGTACTTTTGGCTCCTCAAATTTTTGGGTGTGTGGTCTATGTCCATTTACATCCACATCAACGAACTAAGTAGAATTCTCGCGCTTTGAAATGTGTTTTTATGGGATATGGTGTAACAGCTCGAGGGCCCACACCCTACAACGATATTGTCCGTGCCGGAGTGCCCATACACCCCGCACGATTTTGTTCTTCCCGCCTGCCCAGTGAAAAGGCCCTGCCCGTGCACGCAGTGCACAAAATGGATATGATATTGTCCTCTTTGGGTTCCTCACCACTGGCTTCACCCCTCAAGGTTTTGTTCCCTTAGTCCCTCACCCCTCTTGGGCTTCACCCACGGGGAGGCCTCGTTCCCGTATCGCAGTGCACAAATGGGACACGATATTGTCCTCTTTGGGTCCTCACCACTCCGGCTTCACCCCTGCTTTCACCCTCGTGAGGCCTCGTTGCAAGGAAAGTCCTCATCACTCTTATCAAGAGCCCGCAACTTTCCCCTAGCGATGTGGGACTAACTCTCGCTCTTCACCTTGCCTAGAAGCCCGCCAGCCCTCTTGGCCCGCCCTCACCTGGCCAAGGCTTTACAACCTCTCTCAGGGACACGCGTCCCTCGCGTGTCTTACCACACACGAGCGCCCACGTGCGGCTAGCCACCCACACCGGGTCGGGGTCTGGCTCTGATACCACTTGTAACAGCTCGAGGGCCCACACCCTACAACGATATTGTCCGTGCCGGAGTGCCCATACACCCCGCACGATTTTGTTCTTCCCCAGTTGCCCAGGGAAAAGGCCTCGTTCCGTGTATCAGAGTGCACAGCGGATATGATATTGTCCTCTTTGGGTTCTCAACTTTGTAACACCCCGGATTTTTTAAGACAATTTTTTTTTTTTTTTTATAATGGCAATTTAAATAAGAACATTTGGGATCCCATGAGAAAAGATTTATTTAACATTTTACTAAACCTATCTTAAAACTCCGGGTGTTAATTTTTCCTTTCTCAAAATGACGTATACGTAATTTAAACATAAATAAATGATCCGCGTATAAATCAACGTCAAATAAATAGGCGCCTTTATTTTAAATCAAATAAACATCCAAAAGACAATAATAATATGGCCCAGGGTCTATCCATCATAACATCCCATATAAATGTCCAATATATATCCAAAGATCTAAATCACATCCAAATATAAGGTATGCAAATTCATAATAAAATTCAAATGATAATCCACTCTAATGACTCACATTACTTTCTAAAACTATAGAAAAATGGTCTTCAAGAAATTTCCTCACTCGCTTCCTCAACATCCCTTTGCCTTTCCCGTTATCGCGTCCGAGATCTAAGGCATTGCAAAACAAAGCAATGCCTCAAAGAAGCTATCGCTTTGGTAGTACATAGACAATTAATGTAATAAATGCGTAAATAATGAACAAAGCATTGATGAAAAGTCTAACATTTATGGAATAAGTGATATCAAAATGCCATGTACAAAATAAATGCCAATTTATTCCATATGCTAAAACATGAAATTCACGGAGTTAAAACATGACATGAATCAATAAATGAAGCATACAACAAGAATAAGGGCACCCTAAGGTAATGGGTCCCACCACATCGCACTAACATCCCCCGATCGTATACACATAGTCAACCTCCGAGTGTCGTCACACCTGTGCATACCATCTATAACCATGCTCATCATACATGCACACATAACAAGAATATGGGCCATCATGTCACAGTTGGCAACCCTCCATGGGTATCAACCACCGCCGCTCCCCGTCGACACCATAACGGAGACTTAACGCCCCGTCCCCATGGAAAGGCTCGACCGGTAGTGTGGACTATCCATGTTACCAAACCCCTACCGAATGCCATCTATGGGCAGTGTGTCATCATATCACAAACTCATCACATCATAATCTAAGGTGGGTGGCCGGCCTATCCCTCCTGAAGATGACGCCCACGGCGAGAGCAATCTGTCATCAAATATAAAACACGGAAATCATATGTATATGCTAAAACTCAAGAGCACTTATAGCTTGCAATCCCTAAGACATGCCCCTCATCCCGGGTTAAATTTCTATAAAAGGACCAAATTTACTAAGCCTCTATACTCATTTCCATGTAAATCCATGCATTTTCTATATATATAATAAGAAATAAATCTCTAATTAAGCATAACTAATTAACATCATGCTTGTAAAAGCAAATAAATAAGTTTATTCAAGAAAAAGAATTTCAATTTGGAATAACCATCCCGTACGCAATGTCGCATGAAATCCATGGTAAATAAAAATCGCAATTTAAAACACAATCACACATGATGCTATGTTTAAAACATGGTTTAAAATCAAGTCAAAACATTAGTTGTCGTCACCTACCTCATGAGATCACTAGCTTGCCAATAACTCCCTTTAATCGTATATTCAAGTGCACCCGTACATGTCACATCACTATTTTAAAATTTTCTAAATAAAAAGTGGTCATTTCTAAGTTTTTAAGTTAAAACTAGGTCCGCCGTCAATTACTTCTGGCCACAACGCCTCTTTCTGGATCGTGATTTGACCTCTCTAGCTCCCAAAAATCAAGTTTTAGTGAAAACTACCTCAAATGGGGCTCGCCGACCACCATAAGGTGAGCTTAAACCGATACGCCCTTTTCCGCCGGCTTACACCGACGTACACGGGCGCACGAAGACGCACGGCCGCAGACGCCGCACGTAACGCGCCGCGTCCCGGCCTCACCGCGGCAGCCAACCACGCACGTTCCCGCACGCGCGCGCGGCCGCGCACGCGCGTGCGGCGACGACGCCATGTGACGCCGTCCTCGTGCGTCACGGAGGCAGCGCTGCCGGCCACAGGCGCCGACGCGTTGACGACGCCGGAGAAGACGACTCGATTCCTGGCTGCCCGGCGTGAGCTGCTGCAGCTCCGCTTTGCGTGATTTTTGCGCCATTTTCTTCAATTCTCTCTAGAATCCATTTATGCCCTCCTTTTCACTAATTTTCTCAAAAACCATGGTTTTTAAACGATTTTTCCCAAGTTCCAAAACCTCTCTGTACCGGTTTTTGAGTTTTCTGGGCAATTCCACCGTTGGATCACTCCCAAATTTAAAGGGTATGTTTGGTCTCAGTGCACTAGTTGGACGGTGCGATTTTCAAACGGACAAGGTTTGATCCATGAAATCACACTCCAACAAAGAGCGTGCACAAAGTTCCCAAAAATCCGATTTTTTTCCAAAATTTTTAAACGTTTTCCTAATTAATAAATACGTAAAAACATAGGTTTTGAGGCTTACCTTGCACCTGGTCGGAGTTGCTCGTGTTGCCGGGCTCCACTCACGGAAAAGTCAAGTTTTTACAGATCTAGGGTTTTGCGTAGTATTCATGGAAAACGCTCAAAGTGGAGCGTTTCGCTCCTTGTGAGGAGCATGACATAGGTTTTGCAGTCTCGGGGAAGAGAATTCTTCCCCACACGTCCTCTTCCCATGTCCTCCGGCGATTTCGCCGGACTGGTAGAGACGTGCAGACAGGGGTGCTGCGTTATCAATTTGGACCCCGTGTAACACGTTTCTCACAAAAGACCATTTTTGCCCTTACAACTTTGACGGCTCATAACTCCCTCGCTTTGAGTCTGCTTTCTCGCGTTCCTTGGTGGCGTTGGATTCAGACGACGAGCACTTTCTAATTATTATGTTTTCAGGAAATAATTTCATCCATAAATTTTTATTTTAATTTATTTAATAATTTCCTATTTTTATCTTAAAAATTAAGGATATTACATATGGAATCAATAAAAAGGGCCACAAGTGTTATGGTCTATCTTCTTAGAGGTTTTATGTTCCATGGATGTTATTTTTCATGAGAAAGAACTTTTGTACAAGCCACCAACTACAAATTTACCACTTTAAGGGGAGAATCAAGAAGAAGTGATTAATCATAAAGAACTACAAGCATTTTTTCCTAGAGATTTGGATTTCTCCAGTATCCGGATGGCTGGAAGTGATACTATTGGTTAAACAGATGAATTGGACCCATTATCTGCTACCGAATGACTAGAGGAAGAAAAACAGACGACCAATGAATTTACAGATGAAGATTTCGTCTCGGATTTGTTATGGACGACTAAAAGTGATACTAATGATCGATTGGATGAAGGGAAAAGGTCCCCAATCGTTGAACCAGCAACTCTAAATGCAAAAGATGATTCTCTTCATGATAGTACAATGTCTCCTAACAATCCAACACAACAATTAGGTTAATCTTCTCCTGAGATGCCTTTAGAGATACCCATTAATCCTAATTCTATAATTATTGATGATGTTAATTTTGAATCACAATTGTCTCAATATCATCTTCCAGCTCATTCTAATTGTAATAAACCACCCATTAAATATGAGCTTGATCCTAAATCTAAAGCTAAATATCTCATTAGTAATCATGTGTCTTCCTAAAAATTGTCAAGTCATATGCATCTTTTGTGCTACAATTATTGTCTGTCTCTATTCCTAGTAAAATGTAGGAATCTTTGGCAAATGCTAGATGGACCCAATTCATGGCAAAAGATATAGCAGCACTTGAAAAGAATGCTACTTGGGAACTTGTGCCTCTACCAAAGGGAAAGAAGACCCGTGGGATGTAGATGGGTGTTTGCAGTCAAGCATAAGGTAGATGGGACCATTGAAAGGTCCAAAGCTCAATTAGTTGCGAAAGGGTATACGCAGTCTTATGGGATTGACTATCAAAATACATTTGCACTGGTTGCCAAGTTTAATACAGTTAGAGTGCTCTTATCTTTAATGGTTAATAAAGATTGGCCACTTTTTCAATTTGATGTAAAAAATGCTTTCTTGCATGGAGATCTTGCAGAAGAAGTGTATATGGATCCTCCTTAGGGTATACAGAAGCACTCAAATGTTACAATGGTGTGCAAACTTAATAAGGCATTGTATGGGTTAAAGCAATCTCCAAGAGCTTGGTTCGATAGATTCACCAAGTCTGTGAAAAACTTTGGCTATAAACAAAGCAACTTAGACCACACTTTGTGTTTTAAAACACTGAAAGGGAAGAATTACTACTTTGATTATATACGATGATATGGTAGTAACAGGTCATGATCAAGATGAAATTAAGAGTTTACAGCGACACTTGACCTTGGAATTTGAAATGAAACAACTTGGTGACTTAAAGTACTTTCTTGGGATTGAAGTAGCCTGATCAAAGAATGGTATTTTTTTTTTTTTTTTTTTTTTATCTCAATGGAAATACATTCTTAATTTGTTAACTGAAATAGGTAAGCTTGGATGTAAACCTGCGAATACTCTTATCGAACAAAATCATAAGTTGTTATAGTGTTTGGCTGCAACTTCTACTAATGAGACAAGGTGCCAAAGACTTGTGGGAAAATTGATTTATTTGTCTCACACTAGGTTAGACATTGCTTATGCAGTGTGTGTAGTGAGCCAGTTTATGCATGATCCACATAAACCTCACATGGATGTCATAGAACGTATTTTAAGGTATTTGAAGTTTGCTCCTTATAAAGGGTTACTTTTCACCAAGTATAATCACCTGAAGGTAGAAGATTACGTTGATGCATAACAAAAGATCTACTTCAGGATACTTTACTTTTGTAAGGAGAAATCTTGTGACTTGGAGGAGTAAAAGGCAATCGGTAGTAGCTAGGTCAAGAGCAGAAGCTAAGTATAGAGACATGGCTTTTGGAGTGTGTGAGTTACTATGGTTGAGGAACTTGCTAAGGAATTTGGGAGTTGTTAAGATGCAATGAAGTTGTATTGTGGTAACACTTTAGCTATGAAGATAGCCTGCAATCCAATTCAACACGATCGAATAAAACATGTAGAAGTTGATAGACACTTCATTAAGGACAAGTTTGAAGCTAGGATCATTATATTTTCTTTTGTGAAGTCTGAAGATCAACTAACCGATGTTTTTAGCAAAGTTGTAGCCATCAATGTTTTTTATGAATCTTTAGACAAGTTAGGCATGTGTGATATCCATGCTCCAACTTGAGGGGGAGTGCTAGAATTAAAGGTTTGATATGGTCAACCTTCTTAATCAATAGTTACCTTTATTTCTCTCTTAATTATATGATATTTTCTATTCATTATTTTATATATTATTAGTAGGTATTATTTTGTAATTACTTAGATTATTCTTTCCTTGTAAATGTACTTCATACGTATTCTATATATCGTAGAATAATAATGAATGAAATCATCAGAAAATATATTTTACAATTGTGTTCTTTAACAAAGGAAATCTTTAGTCCTATAGAAATTGAGTTAAAAAGATCGACTATTCTTAATTAAACTTAAGTTAAATATAAAATAACAAGGATATTATAGTGATTTTGTTATCGATTCCAGCTCGGTCTAGACCTTTTGATTTGGTTCTATTGGTAAGAATTAGAACCTAACCATGATTCTAATTGAAGGACCACAATCTAATTTTTTTATTTACTTCTTTTTGGTTATTCAGTTCTAGTCGACACCCTACCATTCTTCTTCGATGGGATAAAATTTTGTCGTATGGTACACACATATCTAGGTTTATAAGATTATTGAACTTCTGCCAGCTAATATTTTCTAACTGAAAATACCAGCAACCGATATGTAGGAACTCTAATTATTTCTCAAATGGTTCATACTTATTTCATTTTTGCTTTTGTATTATCTAGAAGATGTTTCCACACTTAGTCAGTGTTATATAAGTTATACATTTCCTAATTTGGGTTCTATGATGTCTGCTGAAATACGCATGGTTAATGTGCATCTTTTGAAGCATTAGGAAGAGAGGAATGCTGAACGGACCCAATGTAGGAGTGGTCTAGTGTCACATTTTATGGGTTATATTCTTGAATAATCTAACTTATTCATTGTAATGCTCTACATCTAAATGTCTTGCAGATGAAAAATCATATGATTTGGATGATTCTAGCATTTAAACAACATACGAAAAGTTGTGTATAAAAAGGGACTTTTAAAAAACTTTGTAAATAATACGTAGCTTTTTAATAGGTAGAATTATCTAAATAATATGCTTTTTAATGAACAAGTCCGATCATTCAAAGATAACCTCATAAAATATAATCTCTGTGCAGTAAGTTTAGATTCCTCTAGGAAGAATAGATCATTCACCGTAGGCCCCCTTAGTCGATCTGAGTCTTGGCTGCCTATAATATCTATGACCGGTCTTATATTCCTTTTTAGTTTCATTCGCTTGCGCATAACTTTAACCAGGGTTAGCAGTGGGGCTCCTCTATTCTCAAGGAAATAAGATGATTCGAGAATTTCCACAGCAAGCAACTTCTGCGTTTCTCAAAGCGGAAACAGTGTAGACTTTTCAGAAATCCACCTTCTGTCATTAAGAATGCTGCCATATGATTGAACGGGTCCATTTGTCATTGATACAACCCGTTGATGAGATTTCTTAGACTCTATATATCTAATAGATGAAAAAAATATGATGATCAGACGGTTGTCGAAGAAAAAAAAGCGTTTAAGTTTGTTATTTTGGAACGTCGTTTGCACTAAACGTCCTGTTTCGTGTCAATAAATGACATATTTTCAGATGCTAGAGTCGTCCCCATCCAAAGCTGCAAAGATCCGATAGATGAACGAGTCCGATCAATCAAAGGTGGGTACCATCGAGTGAGATTTCTCTTTTTGATCTAGGAAATAACAAAGATATAATAATAAGCTAATTAGAGGGGTTTGAATATAAGTAGCGTGATAGAGGGGGGCAGTTTGGGAAGAAAGGGGATGAAATGACGTAGATTCTAGAATGGTGAGTGGGTGGAGGTCCCTGGCTGGAGTTTGTTGGTTAAATGGTTTTGTGCTCTTCTTTGCGTTTTGTTTTGCAGAAAGCAACCGAAATTAGTCTTCCCAAAAAAATAATCGCTTTCTAAACAAAACCAAATCATCATAAAGCAAACAAAACACAAGAGAAAGAGGGGAAAACATTTGAAAAAAGAGAAACTGATTTCCTTCAATTCACATAGTCACAAGAGAGAGAGAGAGAGAGAGAGAGAGAGAGAGAGAGAGAGAGAGAGCAGACCGGGGAGAAGGATTTCCAGTTCAGAAAGCAACCGTGGGGGCACGACGAACGGTCTGGTCAACGTTCTTTGACCGTCATTCTTTCCAAGGGCTAAGGGTAAAAGGTTAAACGACGAGACTGGTTGTGGATTTTATTTATTCGGCTCTTCTTCCTTTTCAGCTTCTTGTTGTCGAGCGCTGTTGTTCTGATAGACACTCTCGCTCTCTGGCTATGATTCCATTTGTAGCAGCAGCAGCAAATCTGGTTTTCTTCTAGCATAAAGATGCGGACGAGGAGGGGTTTTTATTACCCTGCAGTTCCAGTAGAAAACGGATATGTCAACAAGAAAAAGGAGAAGCGAAAAAGAGAATCCGTGCGGGGCGAAGATTTTTGGACGAGGCCAAGGAGAGCCAGACCTGATTCCGCCTGGCATTCCGATTTCTTCGATGGATTGCCGGACGATCTTATCGTCTGTATCCTTTGCAAGCTCAGCTCAACCGCTGCCTCTCCATCTGATTTCGTCAACGTTCTCATGACGTAAATGATCTTATCTCTTATCTCCGTTTCTTGATTCTTTATTTTTCCGGCGATGAGTGGTTTTTGCCGGAAAGTGATAGATTTCGTCCAGCGAGTATTGGTACGGAATAGATATTTCTCCCGAACGGAAAATCTTAGAGGGAGATCTTCCGTGATTTCTGTCGGTTCAAATTGCTATAGAAAATTTCTCTTTTCCTGCCTGCTGCAGCAAATCTGTGTCCTTAAATCTTGAAAAATAGTCGCTTTTCCTTTGTCGTGATAGAGACTGAGAGAGGGATTGTAGAGATCGTTTTCATTTTTCTGGAACTCACGATTTGTTCTCTCTTGTTGAAACACACAGATGCAGGAGACTAAACGGCTTAGGCATAACTCCTATTGTATTATCCAAAGCTTCTCCCAAATCTTTGGCCATAAAAGCCAAGTCCTGGTCGGAATCTGCTCACGGCTTCTTGAAGCTCTGCGCCGACGCCGGGAACATTGAGGCCTGCTATATTCTTGGCATGGTCAGTCTCTCTCTCTCTCTCTCTCTCTCTCTCTCTCTCTCTCTCTCGTTATAAGTGACCGACGGAAAAGAAATGAAAAATAAATTAGTAATCCGTAGAGAGCAAGAGATCGTGAACTGAAAATCGGTTTCTGCTACGCTCCAGATCCGGTTCTACTGCTTACAGAGCCGAGGTAGCGGTGCGTCGCTGATGGCTCGAGCGGCAATCGTGTCACACGCGCCGGCGCTGTACTCTTTAGCCGTGATCCAGTTCAACGGCAGCGGTGGCTCAAAGAACGACAAGGATCTCCGAGCCGGCGTTGCCCTCTGCGCCCGAGCAGCCTTCCTTGGCCACGTTGACGCCCTCCGTGAACTCGGCCACTGCCTCCAAGATGGCTACGGCGTCCGACAAAACATCGCCGAGGGCCGCAGATTCCTCGTCCAAGCTAACGCCCGCGAACTCGCCACCGTCCTCTCTTCCACGTCCACTCCTTGGATCACTACCTCGTGGCACCATCCCCATCGCCACCCCTCCGGATCGGGTTGCCCCTTACTCAGCGATTTCGGTTGTAACGTGCCGGCGCCGGAAGCACACCCTGCGAGCCATTTCTTAGCGGAATGGTTTGCTGCGCGGGGAGGTGTGGGTCCTGGCCCTGGCCTGAGACTCTGTTCCCATGCCGGATGCGGCCGGCCGGAAACTCGGCGGCATGAATTCCGGCGGTGCTCCGTTTGTAGCGCGGTCAACTACTGCTCACGTGCGTGCCAAGCACTTGATTGGAAGCTCCGACATAAGGCCGAGTGCGTTCCCATGGAGCAATGGCTCGATGAGGAGGACGACGACGAAGCCGACGGTCACGATGATGATGCCGATGATGACATGATGGCTGCTGATGTGGAAGAAGATGAGGCCGTCCTCGGGCAAGAACGGTAATAGTAGGCGAAAGATTGCGGGAAAAGAAACGAGATACGTGTATTGTTTTCCTTTTCCTTTTTTTGAATTTTATTTATTATGGTGGTTCTTTGTACAACTAGGCGTGCCTCTCCTTTTTATTGTATATTTTTTCTCTTTTTTCTTGTGAAAAAAGTTACGAGGGGCCCTTCGTTTTGTACTATAGAGGAAACTGGAAAACAGGCGGGCTTAAATTTCGCCGAGCAATTCTTTTTCGTTTTCTTCATTTTTTCTTTTGGTATCTTAAATTGTTATGCACTGTTGCTATTTTTATTTTAATTTGGATGAGTAGAGTTGAGGAGGCTTTGTTTGGATTTTTCTTGGGAAATGGTTAGTGCAGGCGGATGTTTTTTAGCCCGTGATAATGACCGCTTCCGCTTCATGATAATTGAATAGAGTTCTTGTATGGTGACGTTCATATTTCTAGTGGCGGGCGGAAGTAAAGTAGGCAGACGGGTTGCATTATATTTTATTTATTTACTTTGGTGTATTTTCATACCGTCTGCTTAGCTTCAAAGCACAAAATCAGAGGCATATCAGAGGGGTTTCAATCTCGGTACATGCCCCCCAAGGTAGCGGTCTGGATCGTTGAAAAGAGCTGTTCACTTTCTTGCACGTCCACAATTATAACTTACAAGATAGGACTGTGTGTGAATATGAAGAGTAGGATCAATGGACTAGATAGCATCCATAAGATGGTGAGGATAATCCAAACAAGGGCAGCGTTGGGTGTGCCTCCATCAAAAAGAGGGGGGCCGTAACCTCGTAAGTAGTGCTGGATGGTCTCCTCTCACGGAAATGGGTGGTTAATATGGTACATTAATTGGCAGCTAATTAGCTTTGCGTTGGGGTTAAGTTTATCGTAAGATGAAAGGGGATTCTTATTCGTTAAAGAATGTGTTTGATATGAAAAGGTGGATGGGCTGGGGAACAAAGGAGAGAGTGGGAGAGGGAGAGAGAATCCGAGGTTAATTTATTGTGTTGTGGAACAACCTTTTTACACGCTTCTTTTTGGTGGTCAAAATTCAAATATTGAAGGAAAAAGAGTGGACAGACCTCATGGGAAAAGCCAGCAAGTGGGTGAGAAGGTGCCGCTGTTTTTGCTTCTTTGGGGCGTGCTTCATGCACCGCTGCAGGAAATGACCCAGCTCTAGCACCTGCTCACTATGGAAGTATATCGACAGAGAGAGCGCTTCAGGTAAGCACTCTTAATGTCTGAGTAACCATTAGCGATTCTAATTGATTAAACGATTTGGATTCCAAACCCGACAAAACGAGAATAAAGAAAAGATGCCGGCCCTATGGACCAAGAGGTGACATTCTCGCCTTGATTGTCCACCAATCTACATCTCTGTTGGTGGAACGATGAAGACCTAATTTGCGTTTGCGGGTCCAACTATTTCCAACTGAATTGGTACTTGCCAGTGGGAGTTCCTACCTTTTAAATGAAAAAGAAAAGATACATGGAAGAGAAGATAAGAACAAATGAGTAAGGAATGGCAGATTATCAAGCATCTAGACAGGTTCTCCAGTGGATTTACTGGTTTGAAGAGTAGTTCAAAGAGAGTTAGAAAAACAAGAGAAGCCGACCCCAAATTGTACTAATATCTTTTGTTTAGCAATAAACTAATAGTATATCTTGCAATTATTATACCGATTCAGTTCTTACCTTAACAAAATATAGCACAATATTTTTTTTTAGTACTTGCCACATGAGACGTTTCAGGAGGTTCAATTGGTGCATGCGCATATTTCTGAAAAACATCAGAGGGCTAAAATATTGGTAGGTCTCACTGTTTCAGTGATTTTAACCATTTATGTGGTTGGGTGTGCTATAAATGAGAGGTATGGAAGTTATAACTCATTGATAATTATTACCCTTTCCGTGTGGTACGGTTCTTTGCTTTTGCCCTTAAACGGTCGCTCCTAAGGCCAGAATAAGAGGCTGAGGTTTACTAGATATGCGGCACATTTGGTGCATAGCTCATCCTTTTCATGAAGTAGAAGATAGACGTCTTGGATATCAAGAAAAATAGGCCTTACTTGTATGTTTGGGGTACTTGTAATTTAAAATTCGCATGCACAATATAGGAACTCAAGAATCGAGATCCAAAACCCATTTTAGAGAGAGACAGAGACCATTATTTAAGTGCCTTAATAAGGAATAGTGACATATGCACCCTTGCTTTTCATCGTGAGCCCCTGGTCAAATAATACGAAGACTTATACTAATAAGTGGGCCTAGATATTTGAAGATCTGCACCATTCATAATTCAAACTTATCCATTGCATGATCCTATCAGCGGCTGTTTTTTGTTGTTGTAGATAGATGGTGAAGCCTTTCAAGTCCTATTTGACAACTAAAGTATATAATGGCTAGGATCATCTAGTAGATGAGAACTTTAAATCATGTTAAAAACATTATTATGAACGATTCAGATCTTGAAAAATATGAGCTCACTTAATGTTATGGCTGTTTGTAACATTTTGTGGAAGCGCCCACGTTGAAAGAGAACATTACCCTTAAATAGACTTTCAAAATATGAAAACATTGTAGAACTATTCTCTGCAAAGGCATCTCTAGGAGAGAATCCGCATACCTATGTCAAAAGCTAAAATTCGGCTGCCATCAACTGTTAAATTCCACTCTTTTCCAGAAGAGATGGGCTGAGGAGGGTTGCCTTCCTTGGAAAAAAAGCAAAGTCAGTGAATGCATCATGGTGCGAGAATCTCTCAAATCTCTCATCCTGAGTGGGTCCTTCCGTCAATAAAATATCATTGTAAAATAATAAGTTCCCTTCTTTCGCATATAGTGAGTATGATACTTCGACTAGATCGGTTTGTTGGAAAATTTTCTTTCCCTCAATACAGTTTCTTTGGCATGGAGGCCTGTTCTCCTTGACTAATAACTTATTATTATTATTATTATTATTATTATTATTATACAGCTTTTTTTAATACAAAAAATTCGTTAAATCAAATGGTGTAGTACCTACGATAGATAAAAAATGACCCCAGTTAACTTTCACCAAGGACAGCCCCGGTGCCCTAAGCTCCTACTTATGCAGGGTTTGGGAAAGGAGTAGATGATAAGGGTTTATATTATGCAGCCTTACCTTGCATCTTTGCAAAAGGCTGTTTCCACTTTTTGAACCCTTGACCTTTAGGTCACATGATAACAATTTTACCATTGTGCCAAGGCTCCCCTTCCGAGTTAACTTTCACCTATACTATCTAATTGAAGGAAATCAACAACGCATCAAGGAGTAACAAACTAGACTCACTAACTTTTGACACAAAGGTCCTGTTAGCAAAGAAATTAGTAGAACAATTAGCCTCCCTAAACATATGAGAGAATTTGAATGCAGTAAACCTATTTAGTGTCCGAAGATACTCCTTCCAAATCTTCATGTGCCTCCACATCTGAGGCCACTTCCTTGTCCTTTGCATTGATCCACCACCAATTGTGAGTCAACCTCTATTGGTAGATGAGAAATGCCAAGTTTTGATGCAAGATCAATAGTAAATAATAATGACCACCACTCTGCTCCATTATTATATTGCTACCCCAAATGGATGCTATAGCCAGCAGTGAGATTTTCACATTCATTTTTTGATAAAACCACCTACCCCGTACATCTTGGATTATCCAATACAGGACCATCAAATGCCAACTGGAAGAGACCAAAGGGCTGAGGTTTCCGTACAAAATTTATTTCAATTGTAGTGGCTTTAATAATGTTTTTCTGATTTCACATTTTTGAGTAAATCTCCTCTGATTCTAAGAACTAAGTTTAATCAGAAAAAGAACTAGCGAACTCTGTGACCCTTGCAATCCATAATTGATCGACTCTCATCCCAATGTTCCTGTTGGTTGACTAAATGATTTCCGGTGTTCCATATCTCACAAGCTAAAAAGGGCTTCGTAACTTTGAGCAAGCCTAAAACAAGTGATAGTCAGTTTCCTCAACCTGACCATAAAGTGGAACAGAAGTGTCTATTAGATGTAGGATTTTGTAAAGCATCGATTGACTCGGTAATCTATGGTGGCAAGAAGCCAAAAGAACACCTTAACCCAAGGAATATAGTGGAGCTTCCAGATTTGTTTCCATCTAATCTATGGAGAATGCTCAGGTGTGTGTGAAGTCATATAGTAATAGGATTTAATAGAAAAATTCTTATCATTCGTCCTCTTCAGATAAGTTCATCTTATTGATGCGCGGGAGGCTATAGCTACGAACCTATAGTCAGATATCAGAAGGGAGAACCATAACGAACTCATCCTTCCATTTTCCTGTCTGCCAATTCATCTTTTGATTAAGGGTATCTGTAGGTGAGAACTGAGTCCCTTCTAAATTGACAAAGTAGATGAGAGGACCATCAATCCATTCAAGCCACTTATCTGTCAAACCTTACTAATCTTAGCATTACTTGGCGACCATAGAATACCCTTTGTCAGTGAATGACGAGTCCTCAATGTAGCTTTCCGAGA
Source organism: Warburgia ugandensis (assembly GCA_035236585.1). NCBI lineage: Eukaryota > Viridiplantae > Streptophyta > Magnoliopsida > Canellales > Canellaceae > Warburgia > Warburgia ugandensis. The sequence goes on along the minus strand of CP141130.1, from coordinate 38,679,537 downwards.
CGGCGAGTCCATCTATATTCAATCTTCCAAAATGGAATATTTTGCAAGATACTTTGCCTTACCCGGACCCCGCATATCTGGGAGCTTTTTGCTCTGGGGCTGCCCTTTTACTTTGCCTTAACCAGATGAACCCAGAAAGATGATGTATTAGTCAAAATAGACCATCCAAGTTTTGCTTTGTAAAACTTATTCAAAAGAGTAATGTTTTGAATACCTAGTCCATACATTTTGTGAGAACAAATACAAGATGAAGACTATTATGCCCGAACAAGTTATTCCAAATGAAGTTTCATTGTCGCTTCTTATATTCTTCAAGAATTTTCTTGGGTATTGGTAAGGCTGCAAGCACAAAATATAACATTCCATAAGCAATAGATTTAACTAACGTACTATTCTTGGTACTAGATAACAAATTTTTCTTCCAACTTTCAAAGAGATGATGTATTAGTCAAAATAGCAATCATCCTTGACATCTTTATGGATTCTAAAAGCCCTTCGGAGAGCCCTAGCCATTCCCTTGCATAAACTATTCTAACTCCTACCTATATATACTAACTATATGCTGACTCTAACTCTAAGTGATGTACAATCAAATCTTAGTATTCATTAATCAAGTAGTGTCTTGATTATCTTTCATTACTGCATAGGTGGTGACTTCTTAGACTTAAATCTAGATAGCTCATCCTTTTATCCATATTTGATTATTACTTACCAGTTGGGTTTTGCTTTAAAGTGGTTAATACAATCTTCTTGTCAAGAGTTGTTTAGACCTCAATCCACATCAACAAAAGGCATAAAAAATAACTTGGATTTTAAGATACACATTATAAGCATATTGCTTAGTAGCCATTGGGGTGATAATAAATCACATCCTTGTAAAAGGATCCTATGAACTGGATACCCTAAGTCTCTTTCTACTTGATTTTAAATTATAGTTCAAGGGTTGGGATCATGACATACAAAGATGTTGATTGATTCCTAGGTGGGCCAAGGAGTTAGTGATAAAATCAAGTCCTTATCTTATAAGAGTTCTTGAGGGGTCCTTAATAGAATTAATTTTATTTTACTATATAGCTGTAAATGTGTAATGCAGAACAAAAATTAAACTAATGCCTACCTACATGCGAGTTAACAAAAGTTCAAGCACCTTAACAGATGGGACACTATAACCATGCAGCTTTTGCCTTGGTTATAGCCGAACTTAGGCTAGACTTTGTTAAATAGGTGATTTTGTTGAATAGGTGCTTGAACTAGTACAACAATCCTAAGTATTATGCAACATACATTAATGCATAACCTAATCCATATGATCTATACTACCATTATAGTGCAATTTTATACTAAATGCATTTTATCCTAGAAAATTAAAATTTGGGTGAAGGTTGCTCATAGTGAGGGTTTTGATGATAATCAAGTGTGGGCCATCATATCTAATACTTGCCTCGTATTATTATAACCACTTAAAAATTAAATAAAATCAAAATTACAATAAGCCTCACTACAATTTTACTCAAATCATAATTTAGGAAATTAATAAAAACCTAATCTATGTTGATGAAGCCCTGGCCCACAAGATCTGCTCCACTCCTTTGTCTATTTCCCTCACACAAAAATCAAACAATTATGATCAATATGAGAAAAATAGCAACAAATATAAAAAAGATGAAAATCCTAAACTTATTGTGACGACCCAGGTTTTTCCCATGCATTTTTTTAATGCAATATCTAATTCCTAAGGCAGGATGCATCCCTATTTGAAAACCATTTCATAAAAACCATGCAATGCAGTAGAAAATCTTTAGTTTTAAACTCATTTTGAAAACCCCGAGTGTCATTTGCTTTCACAACAATAAAAGTAGTTGTTGAAAAACTTCAAAAATCATAAATGTTTTTCCCCAGGTCTTTCCAAATACAAAGACACAAATTTCAACCGTAAATTAATACAAATACATGTCCAAAGGGTAGAGAGTTTACTCACATGTATAGTTGTCTCCTTTGTTTATTCACTTGCTCGTAGCACTAATATCTTCTGAGGCGTCTCCTATTTGTAAGCAGATCTATCCTGAAAAATGTTAAGGATAGGGTGAATATATACTATACTCAGTAGGAGTTTATTACTACTAGTTTTATAATGCATGAGATGTTTTAAAAATCATATGCTCTTTCCAAAATATGTGCATGTCTGAATACTCAAGTTCAATATCGACATCAAAATCCATTGTCAAACGGAAATACTAACGACTTAAAGGATCATATAATCCAAAATTGAAAGTATCATATACATATATATATCATAACATCATGATATGCATAAAATGCTTCATAGAATCCAACTCATGGATCTCTAGTATGGTATGGTCGACCAACCTCATATCATGCCATATGCAATGCACATCAATCATCAAACCATAGGGTCCACTATGCCCACGACCTCCTCGCCGTGTGGTCCTTGGGTACCTGAGGACACTCGGTCATAGCCTCCACGGGGCCTATGACACGTCGACCCAGTGCCGTGACACCAGTGGTAGCCCCCTGTACCACATGCGCCGACGTAGGTACTTGCCTCTTTTTGGGCGTGGTACCCATCCACCTAATAGTGGTAGAGGCTGGGTGGCCAACCCAGACCCCTTGGCATAGCACCCACGGGCTTACTCGCCCAAATCACATAAGATCAAATAAGCCAAAACCTCTTTTCAAAACCTGTCCTCTTTGGGTCCCTCACAACTGCTTGGCTCTCGGCACTCCAGCGTCTTTTGGGAACCCTCAAGGACATGCAATCTTTGCAAGTACTTAAATCATGCAATGTATGCACTTGTTTGCAAAACATATATGTGCATAATGTATATGTAATCATTTACAAAACATTTCTATGTACAAAGCATTTATCACATGCATGCTGAATTATGCTAAACCAGTCATATACTTAAAACATATGTTCTCAAAACAATAATAGTTCTTTTAAAAGAATCTAATTGTGATAGAGCACCTACCTGGCTAGGTGGACCTAACCCTTTTGTCCTCGGACGCTCCCGATCATGGTTTGGGGAATCAAGGTTAGTTTGGCCTATCTTTTATAGGTTTTAGAGTAATTAGTATTTTTACTTAGGCATTAGGGGTCCATCCCTATGCCTATGGGTGTCCTAAGGTCCTAATTGGGCCTTGGTATCCTCAGTTTTCCAACGTTCTAGTGGCCACGCGCCACCATCCTATTCTAAGGGTTATGCCCACCTTTGATTGGGCCTTGATAAGGGATTTTATAGTTTGGATGTGTCCGCATTGTCGACATGGACACAATGCCTTTTGCGGCGCCTCAATCGGAGCTCTAGATCTCAAGTTATAAGCATTTTAGTGTCGTACGTACATAGGAGTCTTAAAAATAAAAAGACGGAATGCTAGGGCGCTGCGCGTCTGCTACATGCACCCCAGCTTCCTTAAGGAACCAAAAACGACGTGCTGCGCATCTGCAGTGTGCGCCTCAGCTGGCGCGTCTGCAGACGTGCCGAATTTTTTCGCCTTTTCTCTCTTTTGCGGGCGCGTCCCTGGACGCGCTCGTTTGGTTTTTCAAACGGGGGTGGGTCGACGCAGGTTGACGTGGGACGTTCCTATTGGATTGTCCTGCTCGTTAGGGACCCAAGTCGTCCTCAGGTCACCCTGGTTCGACCCTGTCGAACCAGTGTGGCCCTGGGGACGTCCCAGGGTCCTTGGTGACTCCCTAGAGGCCTATTCCTCATGGATTTTCATGCAAAAACCTAGGGAAACTGAGCCTAGGACTATGGGTGAGATGGGTTTGGGGAGTTTTTGGGAGTACCTGCTTCGTGGCTGGTTTTCTCTCCATGTTTTCTCCTCTAGGTTACTGCTCCATAATGGGTTTTTTCCAACGTTTTGGGCTGCTATTAGAGGCACCCAAGAGCTCTATTTATAGGGCTAAGAGAGGGTTCTTGAGGGGGCTCTCACCGCCTTTGAATGGCGGTGGAGAAACCTCCAGAATGGCGATGATTTCTCCTCCAATCACCGCCGTTCTAGAACCCTCTAGAGGTTGAAGATGAAGGGTGCCCGTATCAAAATAGGCCCCTGTGTTTTGCAGTTAAATCCGTTTTTGTGAAAATTATAATTTTGCCCCTGAACTTCAAAGGGCCATAACTTGCTCATTTTAACTCCGTTTTAGGTGATTTTGGTTTTGTTGGATTCCTTTTTCCGAGACGCATCTAATGGTACCATTTTTAGGACCAAGTTTTTGGGTTCAGTCAAGGTGACTAGTGAAATGACCAAAATGCCCTTATCTTTAAAACTGAACTTTTCATGGGATTTTAATATTACAAAAATTAGGGTCATTACACTTATGCACCTTAAACCTAGACTAGGGGTAAAAATTATTATAATTTTAAGTTAAAACTCGCAAGCACATGAACTGGTATAATAATTTATGTGATGGAGGTCAATCCCCATGAGGAATTGAACGATTGTGATATTAGTGGTCCTTACTTAAATTATCTAACCTAGCCAAAGATATTAATATTTTATCCTAAACTAAGAATGAAAAATTAACACATAAAATATGAAATTATGCTAAAACTAAAACTTGCTAAACTTAACAACTTTCCTAAAATCACACTTTTTAAAAATAAAAATTTTCTAAATTTAAAACCTTCTAAATTTAAAACTTGCGTAAATTAAGTTTTTAAGAATGAAGTTTCTAAAGAGTGCAGGTGCACTAATGGGAATGAATATAACAACAAGATTTAAGCAACAAAACACTATTTCCCTAAGCTTTCTAGATATGAGAATTCACTAATAACAAACCATTCAAACCATAAGCTAAACAAGCTAATCAAACTAATATGCATGCACTAATTAACTTTTCTAACATTCTTAACTCAACTAACTCTGCATTCCAACCCTTTTTAAACCAATGTTCAATCAACTCTAACCCCCTCAAAACCATGCACACAGCCCATGGGTGGGGCGCATGGTTCTAAGTTGATTTGGGTGTAATTTTAGTACTTAGTTGAGATGAAAACAGGATGAACTAACCAACTAATTTGAATGATGTCCAGCTTATCATTCAAATTAATTGGTTAGATCATCCTATTTTCATTCAAACTTGTTGAAACCATGTAGAGCAACCTAAAAAGCTTATCTATGATGTCCAGCTTTCAACCTAAAAAGCCTTCAAAACCATGCATTCAACACTTAGAATGGTGTGCATGGTTTCAACAAGTTTTGAGGTTGAATTTGGTTTGAAACCTTAAAGCAACAATCGCCATTAAACATTAAACCATGACATCAACAACATTGCAAACAAACAAACATAAAGAGATCACTATCATTTGTCAATCAAAAGGAATTCCATCAATCGTCAAATTGTATTGAAGTGAAAGGCAAGTTATAAGGATGGTGTGTTACACCACACATTACACCAAAAGAAATCCAAAATAAACATGATTCAACACTTCCTACTCCAACAAGCTTGAAGATCAAAGGGGAAAATCCAATAAGAAACAAAGGTAAATCTTAAGGATGCTAAGGATATCAAGATGGAATCAATGGAACCAAAGGCTAAGCAACAAAGTAAAAGACAAGGGAAAGAAGCCTACCGTTCTTGAAGGAGTTTGCATGGAACATATAAGAAAGGAAACCCAAAAATGTGGAAGGATAAAACATCCAAGGTGAAGTTTGTTGAGATGAAGGCTGCCTCCAAGTTGGATCCCCCAAAGAAAAAAATGTAGAACTCTTTAAGGAGCAAGGAGGCACCACTTTTTTAGGCGTCTCCTCTCTCCATTCCAAGATATCTCCATGTTGAAACCTTAAACCTCTCTTTATAAGTGTTTTACCTTCTAATCTTGTGTGGCCTATTATCTTAAGGTGAAAAAGAGGTGATTATTAAATCTAAGGTCGGGATTAAAAGGTATCTAAAGTGGCTAGGAAGATTGTAAATAAATCTAGATGGTTAGGAAAGAAATAGATAGGTGGGGAAGGAGATAAAAAGTGAGATTGGAAGGGAAATCAAGTGTGTAGGTGGCATGCAATGACTAGCTTAGAGAGTGGAATGGGAAGGGAGCTCTTATTTTGTAGAAGTTAGGCATGGAGCTCCTTTCCTCGATTGATTCATGTGCATGAAAGAAAAGGAAGGGAAAAAAAAAGTGGAAATAAGTTGGGTGGTGAAAAGGAAAGTGGATAAGGAATGGGGTGGAAGTGGGTATGTCGCATCTTGGGGTTGGTCCAACCAATGGTGGGAGGTACAATTTTGCTAAGAAAATAGGAGTTTGCCCTTTTGATTTTCACATGGAAAATCTATGGGGTGAGAGTGCTACAGAAAGGTGGTAGCACTTGGATTAGAATTGAATGGTGGGAATGATAAGATGGATAAAAAAGAAGGGTTAAGATGGAAAAAGATAATTAGTTGGTCTAGGATAGAGTTGGGAAGGTGGAGAATTTTAGAAAGTTAGGACTCTTGATGGAAAATAAAATTCGTAGTGCTTCTTTAAGGTGAGGTGGCGAGAGAGGAAGAAGTGAGAAAATCGAAAAAATAATGAAAATGAAGTAGTATCTTCCTATTGGTCCATGTACTCCTTTTACCAATTAGATATTTCCTTGATTAACTTCAAAATAACCCTAAAAATATTGAGGATATTTCTTTGGATTTTTCTTCAATCATGGCTTTCCATGTAGCTTGGCTCATGTGGCTTGCTGGCTAGCTTTGAGAGCTCATTTGGCTTAGCTTCATGGCTTGCTTTAGGGACACTTTTGGCTTGGCTCGGTGGCTCAACCCCTTAGCTTTGATGGCTAGCTAGGCTCCTTAGCTTGTCACCTCCTTCATGGCTTGTACGCAAGTTAGTGACTCAAGTGAATCCCTTGCAAAAGTGATGGACTTTGCATGACTTGTGCATGGGCCCACTTTGGCCACCTTTTGACTCATTCCATTCCATCTTCAAATGATCTTAAAGTAATTTGAATCCTTGATCTCATGTTGGAATGATGATTTTGAGGCTTTGACTTGATCTTTCAATCTTGATCTTCAATTTTCATCTCGATTGATATCGACCATCGAATCATCATCTTGATTCCTAGAAAAAGCGAAAACTCTAATTAAGTTCTAGAAAAACATGATTAAGCACATACTTACCTCATACTAGCCTTTAAACCTTGTATCAAATATTTGGTCTTTTAGGTTAGAAATGCATATGTTATAATTTTTTTTAATAAAAAATCCTAATTTACCCCCGTAAGTTATAATACATGGGTAACTAATTGGGTGGTTTTAGTACAAAAGTAGATACTTATCATACCCCCAACTAGCATTTTCCTAATCTCGAGCAAAATTGCAAAAAATCATGAAAACAAATAGTTTCCTTTTTCATAGATACTCACTAAACAAGCCCTCAAACCCCAAGGTTACCTATAGTGGATCGCTTAGGCCCCATGAGAGTTTCTAGTGAATATACCCACAAAATTTCTTAAGGTTGAGTCTCCAATTTTATCTAAGAGAATCCTCATCTATTAGTACTTTACTAATTTTTAACAACTTAATAGAGATGAATATCAATTCTACAAGCTATCCACATATTAAAGTTATTTTATTATAGTTGTTTCTGAAAGTGTATGTGTGTGTACATCCACATATAAGTTAGGACTACTAATTGGATATGCTTATATTCCATTGAAAATATATTTTGACCTCAAATCTTCACAGGTATACTCTCAAAAGTAAAGCTCTTAGAGAAGGGGTTAAACATATTTGTCTCATTATGTGACCGGATACAACAAGGTGAATGGTTCACATAAATTTTTAAATGCTGAAGAGACAAAGTAAAGTGATCTCTAAGAGTGGATGTTATCACCAAGAATAGTAGGGGTAGTTTACCTTAATTCCTTCTTTTTATATCATCTTTAAGGCTATGTTCCACTTAAGATCTATAGCTGTAAGCTTGGGACATGTCCAAAAAGAAGGGTATGAGGTTTCAAAGCTTCAAAATTGAGTAGAGGTCCTCTTTTGACTATTGGACAATTTTTGTTTAACTGAAGTGAATGTCTTTTGTATTCTTGCCTTTCTGAAATTTCCTTCTTTTCATTTTTCTTCTAAATACTCTTGAAAGAAAGTATTTTTCATTGTATGAGTTTTTGGTTTTCATTACTTCTTTCACTTTTTGTCCTTTTTGAACTTTTTCTACCAACTCTACTCATTTTTCAAAATAGGTGATGGGTATTTATTTTGCTAGGTTTTTTTGGGCTAAGGTAAGTGGGGTTAAGAAAGAAAAAGACTTATTCATGAGCTCAAGGGGTTAATTAGAGGTATAATGTACTGGGTAGGTTCTATATCTCTGGGGTAAATAAGGATGGCCTATATCACACCCTAGGTTTCTTAAAGCCTATCAGATTCAATAAATCTCTGAAAAGAAAACTATTACTCCTATTTATTCTTAGTAGTTAACCAAAACAAGGATAACAAAACAACACTAAAATTATATATTTTGAAAATATGGAATTACTTATAACTCTCAAAAGGAAGATAATCTCTAAAACTCATTTTATTATAGGTCTCCACTAATTTTCCTCAGGTTCTCTAAGTCATACATCTTTATTAGTCTGACTATATACTATGTATAAATATTTTTTGAGAATTAACATTCATAAAATGCTTCAACACATAAATAATATGAAAAACTGGCCATATGCACTTCCATTAAGAAGATAAAACAATAGAATTACTAAGTTTCTAAAAATTCAGTTCTCATCACAATAAAGGAACTCTACCTCACAAACATTTTTTTTTTCTTCAAAATATAAGAAAACTCAAGTAAATTCAAAATCTCTATGTACATCTTCACACTTGATCTGAATTCCTTGATAAAATAAGATGCATCCCACCAAAAACATGCCCTACAAGCACTTTACAATTCTAAGCAATCAATTTCATGGAAAAGAGGAGAGGCAGTTGGCTGCACCTTTAGCCCTAGTTTGCACAAAACACCACTTTCTTATGCATTTTTAGTTTCTTGGTTCCAGGAGCTTGGGGAGATAAAGCCCATTTTTGCAGGCATGTGATCACTTCCCCATGTTTAATATCATTTGATGCTTATGTGCATTAGGAGACGAAACAGGAGGGCTAGATTTTGGTGGACTAGCCACTTTAGCAACATTCTACTCCTCAATTTCTTTAGGAGGAACAAACATGAACATATTAGGTCTCTCTTTCTTGGCTAGCGTGTTTGGGGAAGTCGCTTCATTATCTAAGACTTGAATATCTAGAACGTCAATTGAAAGAGGTTCTTGGATAGAAGAAACACGGTGTGAGTGCAAGGTGTTTTACAGTTGTAAGTCCAATACACGAACTTGAGAGTTAGTGTGTGGAGGACTTGGAAATTCAAACCTCAAGTAGTGATTTAGTTCATCTTCAATAAAGTCTATAGACATATGATTGGCATTGACTGAGGTGGGCTGGGAGAAGTCCACCAAAAGAAGGCATGATCGTAGGCAGAATGTGCATACCAAGAGCATAAAAAGGTGTGCATGCATAGTTTGTATGAGTTTCAAAGAATTGGCCATTGGTTGTCAACATTTTACAAGGAAACCCACACACATGGGTATGGTTAGTAATCATGCATCTTTGAGTTTGGCTATTGAGCCATTGAGAGAGAGAGAGAGAGAGAGAGAGAGAGAGAGAGAGAGAGAGAGAGAGAGAGAGAGAGAGAGAGAGAGAGAGAGAGACTGAATGAGATAAGTGTTTCTAATTGATTTAATGTAGTATAATACGTAGTGTTTATACATATTGTTAATTGTTTAATTTTGGCTAAAAGATCCTTAGTTTAGCATTCAATTAGATCATCTAATTGTTTAAAAGTGCAAAATTTAGCTTGATTTTAAATTTAGCTCAAATTGACCATCCAAACCTTAATTTTTCAAAATCAATGGTCAAATGATCATTAGAGCTTATTAGATGATTAATGTGCGGTTTAGATGATTCTAATTTAGTGTTTTATTTTGCAGATCAACTAAAGGAAGGTTGGATGGCTTAGATCCATGTTCAACGGTGCAGATCAAGTGAAGATCAATAAGGCAAGATTTCTAATTGGAAGAGGATTACTAATTGGAAGAGTCCTAATCTGGGAGAGGAGAAAGTTTCCTCATAGGAATCTACCTCCTTAAGGAAAGAGTTTGAGTAAAATAAGAAGAAAAAACTATTATAAAAGGGAGAGCCGTACAAGCCTAAGGGGGAGTTTTTGCTTTTGGTAGTTCCAAATTGTTTTCTTCCTTGGCTTCCTTTTCTATTTGCATTGTGTCTTTTACTGTTCGTTCAATCTATCTCTCCCGTTACTTTTCTAAAAACCTCACCATTCTCTTTTCCTCACGTCTCTCACACAACAGTACCTCTCTTCTTTTGTTTTTGTTCAATGCATCACTACACTTCCCCATCTTCTCTTTTGCTTCACAGATCACTCCAGCATTCATCACACCTTTCCGTTGGGCCAGCACCAACCTCTACTTCCCATCGGCCATCCACCCTTCTTCTATTTGCAATTTCTAGGATCATGTGACGTTCCTTTCCCTTTCCTGAGTCTCATCATCTTCACGGGCAAGCGTCATCTCTTCTCTTCTCTGCTCCAAACGAACAACACGACGCCTGGAAAAGGCGTCGTTTTTTTTTTTTTTCGTTCACTTCAGCTCCATCCTCTTCCACCGGTCACACGCTCAGACCAAGGTCCAACATCAACCGACGCCACAGCCATCAGCCCAGGACGGTACCAGACAAGGGTCCAAACAACCCAGATCATCCGGCTCTGCTCCAGATGATCCAGAATCTCTGGTAGCCTCAATCCGGCTACTTTCCCACCATTGTCGGCGTCGTTCTCTGTTGCCGTCCAGCCCGAAGAAGGAAACCCGACGCGGGTTTTCCTCCCGCGTCCCTTCCCTCTTCTCCCTCCTCCGGTTCCCCCTTCTTCGTGGGGGAGTTCTCTGTATTTTTTTCATTTAAAATTTTTTATCCTAAATTCTAGTTTCACCCTTAGTTATTAAATAGAAATGTCATTTATGTCCTTTTTTCGTTATTACATCTATGTCCCTGACTATTTCGGTTCTGTTTTATCCGCATTCTGCTTATCTAGGAACATATTAATCAAGACAGATCCATTAAGGTCTAACTCAATCAATGGGTTAGCCTTAACCAACCAAAATCTTCAATTCCTTATCTATTTCTCTTCTGATTTCAAATTAATTTTACATATTCATTTTGAGGACATCCATTAGCATGATTAATGTCTCTGATCTTTAATCTGAACCCCAAAAAGTGATCTAAACTGTCCAATTCCCAAAATTCTTATTTAGGCCAGATCTCTTAGAATTTTTGAAATCTTCCTAATCCATCCAGTGAATCATCAATTAGGAGTACAAGAAATATTTTTATGGAGTTTGATTGAAGCTTATGAGCCCAGATATGAAGAAATTGACAATAACTAGTCTAAGGAAGTGGAATTTTCTTGGTTCTTTTGTTACTTTTCTTTCTTCTTATGTTGAACTTCTATAATTCTCATTGATAAATTATATTTGAAGTCTGAATTTTTTTTATTAATTTTTTTCAATTGAATTGAATTTTAAATAATTAAATTTTATTAAAAACTCCAAAATACTAAAGTAAATCCCTGTGGGATCTACCCGTATTTACATAGCTATACTACAATAGCCCCTGCACTTGCAGAAAACATCAACACACAACAAATGTTTCTAATTGTTAGGGATAGAATCCCCGTAATATCTACAAATTATCCCTATAATGTCTCTATAATCTTATGTAATTCTTGTAGTCTCTTTAACATAGTAATCTTTTGTAAATCTTGTAATCTCTTTAACATCCCCCCTCAAACTGAAGGTGTTTAGTTTGATAATGTTGACGAGTGGTACGACAGTCTATTTCAATGTGTTTTATTTGCTTATGAAAGACTGCGTTATGAGTGATATGAACGACACTTTTGTTTTCACAGTGGAGATGAGTGGGCTGAGATTGTGGAATAACAAAATCTGAGAGCAATTGACAAAGCCAAAGCATCTCACAAGTAGTATTGACAAAGCATGATATTCTAATTTCATATTTGATTCTAAGCACAATATCTTGCTTCTTACTTTTCTAAGACATTAAAGAATCTCCTAGAAAGAGAAGATATCCAATAGTGGATTTTTGATTTGTGACATCATCCCAAGTCACAATACTTGCTATGACAGATAAATAAGGCTGAGTAGTTATCACTCTATCTAAACCCAAAGTGAGTAATAGTAGACAAAAATTTCTTAAACCATACTCCAGATGCATGCTTGAGTCCATAGAGGGCACAAAGAATGCTATAGACTTGGCCTTGTGTAATGACCCCAATTTTTGTAATATTAAAATCCCATGAAAAGTTCAGTTTTAAAGATAAGGGCATTTTGGTCATTTCACTAGTCACCTTGACTAAACCCAGGAATTTGGTCCTAAAAATAGTTCCATTATATGCGCCTCAGAAAAAGGAATCCAACAAGACCAAAATTAACTAAAACGGAGTTAAAATGACCAAGATATGGCCCTTTGAAGTTCAGGGGCAAAATTGTAATTTTTACAAAAACGGGTTTAGAGGCAAAACACAGGGGCCCGTTTTGATACGGGCACCCTTCATCTTCAACCTCCTAGACGTTTCTGGAATGGCGGTGTTTCAAGGAGAAACCACTGCCATTCTGGAGGTTTCTCCACCGCCATTCAAAGGCGGTTAGAACCCCTCCAGAACCCTCTTTAAAAGCCCTATAAATAGAGCTCTTGGGTGCCTTTAATGGCAGCCCAAAACCTTGGAGAAAACCAGTTGTGAAGCAGTGACCTATAGGGGAAAACGAGGAGAAAAACCAAGCAACGAGCCAGGTATGTCCGAGATCGCTCGAAACCCATCTCCCCCATAGTTCCAAGGTCAGTTTCCCTAGGTTTTTGCTTGAAAATCCATGGAGAATAGGCCTCTAGGGAGCCACCAAGGACCCTGGGACGTCCCCAGGGCTGCACTGGTTCAACATGGTCGAACCAGGGTGACCTGAGGACGACCTGGGTCCCTAACGAGCGGGACAATCCAATAGGAACGTCCCACGTCGACCGGCGTCGACCTCTGTTTAAAAAAACCAAACGGGCGCGTCCAGGGACGCGCCCGCTGCAGATGCGCAGCGTGCTAGCAGCGTGACATTTTTGGTTCCTTAAGGAAGCCCGGGCACACGACACAATCGCGCAACGCCCTAACATTCCGTTTCTTTTGTTCTTAAGACTCAATGTACATACCACACTAAAACGCTTATAACTTGAGATCTAGAGCTCCGATTGAGGCACCGCAAAAGGCGTTGTGTCCGTATCGATGATGCGGATACATCTAAACTATAAAATCCCTAATCAAGGCCCAATCAAAGGTGGGCATGACCCTTAGAATAGGATGGTGGGGCGTGGCCACTAGAACTTTGGAAAACTGAGGATACCAAGGCCCAATTAAGACCTTAGGACACCCATAGGCATAGGGATGGACCCCTAATGCCTAAGTAATAAGACCCAACTACTCTAAACCCATAAAAGATAGGCTAAACTAACCTTGAGTCCCCAAACCATGTTCAGTAGCGTACGAGGACAAAAGGGTTAACGCGACCTAGTCAGGTAGGTGCTCTACCACTATTAGATTCTTTTAAAAGATCTATTATTGTTTTGAGAACATATGTTATAAGTATATGACTTGTTTAGCATGACTTGATTCAGCATGCATGTGATAAACGTTTTGTACATAGACATGTTTCGTAAATGATTGCATATACATTATGCACATATATGTTTTGCAAACAAGTGCATACATTGCATGATTTAAGTACTTGCAAAGATTGCATGTCCTTGAGGGTTTCCAAAAGTCGCTGGAATGCCGAGGGCCAGGCAGTTGTGAGGGACCCAAAGAGGACAGGTTTTGAACAAAGGTTTTTGGCTTCTTTGATCGAACATGATTTGGGCTAGTAAGCTCGTGGGTGCTATGCCAAGGGGTGTGGGTTGGCCACCCAACCCCTACCACTATTAGGTGGATGAGTACCACGCCCAAAAAGGGCATGTCCCTGCTTCGACTGCATGTGGTACAGGGGGCTACCACTGGTGTCATGGCACTGGGTCGAAGTGTCATATGCCCCGTGGAGGTATATGATCCTGTGTCCCTAGGTACCCGGGGACCACACGGCGGTGAGGTCGTGGGCATAGTGGGACCCTATGGTTTTGTGGATTTATGTGCATTGCATATGGCATGATATAAGGTTGGTCGACCATACCATGATAAATATCCATGAGTTGGATTCAGTTGAGCATCTGATGCATATTTTTATGATATATGATTACTTTCAACTTGGAATATGATATTTCTTTAAGTCGTCAGTATTCCAGTTTGACGGTGGCTTTTAATATCGATATTGAACGTGATTATTCGAACAACATGCATATGTTTTTATGAGCACATGATTTTAAAGATCGCATGTATTATAAAACTAGTAGTGATATACTCCTACTGAGTATAGTATATACTCACCCTATCCTTAACATTTTTCAGGTTGATTCCATCCATGAGTAGAGGACATCTATGTTAGTGCTACAAGCAAGTGAATCAAAAGGAAACACTTATATATGTAAGTAAATTCTCAACCCTTTGGACATGTATTTGTATTTAATTACAGTTGGGCTGTGTGCTGTGACTGGACAGACCTGGGGAAAAGCATTTGTGATTTCTAAAGCTGTTCAAAAACTACCTTAGTTGTTGTGAAAGCAAATGACACTCGGGGTTTTCAAAATGAATTCCAAATAAAAGATTTTTCCTCTGCATTGCATTGTTTCTCAAATAGGGATCCCGCTTTAGGAATTTAGATTTTTCATTTAAAAATGCATGAGAAAACCCAGGTCGTCACAGTTGGTATCAGAGCCCAGGTTTTATCCTTTCACAACAAATTCAAAGATGTCCAAGGGTCATAGACAATAAAGAAAATTAAGGATAAGTAGTATAAATAGGAGTAGTACAGATAACAACTTCTATTTGAGGATTATAATATTAATGACTCAGGACATTTCACCATGTTAAGTGTTTAATTTTGGTCAAAATACCCCTAATTTAGTATTTGATTAGAGCATCTAGACCATTAATTTTAAGATTTTACATCAAATATTTCATTTTAGCTTTAATTGACCATCCAACCATTGAATTGTAAAATTTAGTGGTTAGATGACTATTAAAGCTAATGGACGGTTTAGATTGCGCTAATTGGGTCCTGTGCATTGCAGATCAGTCAACTCAGGTGTGGATGCTCCAGATCGAATCAAGGATACAAGATGGAGATTAGATGAAGTTTCATGGAAAAAAGTGGATTTTGAAGAGTCCTAAGACAGAACAAAGTTTAAGACTTGCAGAGTTCTAGCAAGTCTAAACTTCTAGTGGACCCCACTCTCTCTCATCTCTTATCTCTCTTCAATCTCCCTTTCCCTCTCTTTCACATCTCTATCTCTCACTCTCCTTTTTATACCCCTTCCCCTCTCTCTCCAAAAACGTTTTTGCCTCTAGGGAGGTCAATGGATCATCTCTCCCCTCATTCTCTCTTCCTCTCTCTATCTCTCTTCCCCTTCTCTCATTCACCCCTCTCATGATCTCTCACTCTCTCTCCATCTACCAGCATCACCTTCCCATCTCTCTTTCCCTCTCTCACATTCTCCTTCACCTTCCCATCTCCCACGTTCCTTGTCTTCTTCTCCCTCTCTCTGCTTTATTTCCTAGGCACTGCACCCTCTCTCTCTACTTTGTTTTCTCTCTCTCTCTCTCTTGCATGCATAAACCCTTTCTCTTCACTCTGTTCCAGTTATTTTCCTTCCAGCCTGCCCACCTCCCTCTGCCTTCTATCCTCCTCTCCTCTCTTCCACCCTCTTCACCGGCCAGATCGCGCACCCAGCCCAACAGCTCCGGCGGATTTCTCACCTTTGGACGCTCAGGGGAAGGAAACCCGAACTGGGTCTCCAACCTTGAGTTCCTTCTTCTCTCTCTCTCTCTCTTAGGCCAGCAACGTCTCTGCTTCTCTTCACTTTCACACACGCGCGAGCTCGTCTGAACCAGCCGTGCCCAACCCAGATCGCACCAACCACCCCTGTCCGACAAGCTCTGCACATTCATCCTCTTTTCTCTCCTTCTCCCCCACCACTCGCATCAGGCGTCCCTCTTCCACCGCCCTCAGCCTCTGCTAGCCAGCCATAGAGAGAAAACCCAGAACCCTTATCCTTTTCCTCCCTTCTTCTCAATCCCCCTTCTTCTCTTCACCGGACGCCCCGGGGGAGAAAACCCGGGTTTTCTCCCCATTTTTCTTCTCTCCCTTTCCTCTTCTCCTCCTTCCTCTATTCTTCTCCCTCTTCCAGATTTCTCCCAAAACGTGTTTTTCTGGTTTTTTTCGTGAAAAACCAGAACCCTGAAGAAATTACAAATCTGCACTTGCAGATCTCAGAAATTACAATTCTGTCCTATTTCAGAAATTCCATCTGTGTCCCCAAAAGAATTACATCTGTGTCCCCAAAAGAATTCCATCTCTGTCCCCTGGCAAATTTCAGAAATACCAATTGGGTCCCTTGTTTAATTACAACTGTGTCCCTATGCTATTCTGGTTTTAACTTATCTTCATTCGACTATTCAGGGTCAGTGCAATCTAGGACAGACTATTCAAGGACAGACTAATCTAGAGACAGTGCAATCCAAGGACAAGCTTATCCAGGACGCATTTTAGTTTTATTTTCTGTTTTCTTTGGAATAAATAATTGTGAACATTGCAACAAGTGAATAAATCTGGATTCTATTTTTTTAGTTTATATTCTTTTATTAATTGAATTTTATTGAAAACTCCATAATTTTAAATCAAGTCCTCGTGGGATCGACCCGTACTTGCATAAGCTACTCTACAATAGCCCGTGCACTTGCGGTTAAACAATCAACAAGTTTTTGGCGCCGTTGCCGGGGACTTGCAATGGAGTTTTTATAAAATTTAATTAAAAATCCAAAAAAAATAAAAAATTCAAAAAAATTCAAAAAAAAAATTCAAAAAAATGTAGAAAAATTAAAAAAAATAGAAATTGCATTTTAGGCATTTTTAGGTGCATCTTTAGGCATTTTTAGTGCATAATCACTTTATTTCCTGAATTTGGTATTAATTGTTATTGTTCTTTTTCAGGAAATTGGAGTGGAGCTTCATCAATTGATAGATTTGTCTTGCTTTCTTAGATTAGAAATTTTATTTTTGAGTGAATCTTGTAGTGAGGTCCCTTGTAATTTGCATTTTCAATTTCAATTTTAAAGGGTTGTAATAATACAGGCAAGTGTGGGACAAGGTGGCCCACACTTGATCTTCATCAGAAACCTCACTGTAAGTCTTCTCACTCATTTATTTTCTAGATTAGGGTTTGCATTTAGAATAATTTGCATTGTTTGGTACTTAATTTCATATAGAAAGCATATGTTATAATTGTTGCATCTTAGGGTTTTGCATTAGTTTATTGCTTTCAATTGCATTTTAGGACACGTCTAACGCTTTAAGGTGGATTATATGTTGATCGAATTGCCATGGTGTGTGAAATTTAATTAGTAAGGGCACCCTACCCTACAAGATCAAGGGTGGATTTCATCACCACTCCTTGGCCTACCTAGGATAATCACCTCAAGCGCGCAACCTCTTCATTCACATTAATTTAAAATCAATCAGAAGAGACCTATAGGGTTATCATATGCTCGTAGGACCCTCTTAATAGGACACAAATTATTGTCACTCCGGTTGCTTTTGATCACTGTGGTTATTGGGGGTTGTCTAATAGAGCCTTGCTCTTCCCCCACCTCCTGTCGACGTTTGTTGAGGTCTAAACGCCTCCTTACACGAGGGTTGTATTAACCGCTTTGATTAGAACCTAACTGGTAAGCAGTAGTCAACTCCTAAAGAGAGTAGGAGCGTTAGATCAGGCTAATTGAAAGCATTGTCCCCACAGAAAATCAAGAAAATCAAAATATCTATACTTGCTAGCCTAAGGGGATTGCTTGATTGTGTCCTTTATTGTGCATCATTCTAGGCATTTAGGTTGCATCATTTAGGAAAAAAGAAAAGAGAAGAGAAGACATGATCAGTTGCACTTAATGAATAATTTAAATACTGATCCAAAGGGTAATTTACACCTTAGCAGTAATAGAGAAGATATTTCCCCATGGAGAAACAATCCACTCTTTAATGATGATGAATCACCTTTCATCTTTGATAATTATGATGTTTCCTCATGGACGAGCAATCCTCTCTTTAATGTTGATGATCCTCCACCTCTATTTCATGATGATATGCATCAATGGAGGAATCATTCTCAACCACATGGAAATAGGAGAAAGGACCAACATAAAACACATGAGAATAACCAAAATTCTTGTGGGAAAACACTAAGAGACTATTTACAGCCTAATTATACCAAATAAGCACTTTCATGTATACTTTTACCTCCAAGTGCTGGTGTGATTGACTTAAAGGTGGGAGTAATTCATTTACTTCCCAAATTCTATGGGTTGGATAGTGAGAGTCCTTACATGCATTTAAAAGAATTCGATGAAGTGTGCATGACTCAACATACACAAAACATTGAATTAGATATGGTAAGACTCAAACTATTTTCTTTTTCCTTGAAAGAAAAAGCTAAGATGTGGTTTCATTCAATGCCACCAGGTTCCATACAATCATGGGAAGAAATGACTAGGAAGTTATTGAATAAGTTCTTTCCTAGACATAAGACAATTGCTCTTCGTCGAAATATAGCGAATTTTACCCAGACGAATAATGAAACTTTCTATCGATGCTGGGAAAGATTTAAGGAATTATTGTTGACTTGTCCACATCATGGATACAAACTTTGGCATATCATTAGTTTCTTTTATGAAGGACTTAAATCTAATATTCGTCAATTTGTTGAAATGATGTGCAATGGTAATTTCTTAAATAAACAACCTGAAGAAGCACAAGAGTATTTGGAATGGTTGGCCGAGAGTGCACAAACTTGGGCTGATTCAGAAAAAGTAGGTTTTTCAAGTGAGCCTAAGACCACCACCACATCCTCTAGGGGAGAAATATATGCTATGACTGAAAAAGATGATATAAAAATAGCATCCCTAGATAGAATAGTTGAGGCCATGGAAATGGAGAAATGTCTCTCTAAGAAAGTTGAACAGGTGTGTAATATTTGTGAAAGTAATACACACCTCACTCAGGAATGTCCCATTGATGATGAATCGACACATTCTTATGAGCAACATTTTTCTCCTTGCGAGACATATAGTTCTAACTTGAGTAATCATTCTACTGTCACAAATGAATACAGTGCTTTGCAGAAGGCCCAACACCAACCTTATTACGAAAAACAAGGATCACTTGTTCCTGGACCTTACCTTCCTCCACATAAGAGGAAAGTGGAGGATGATTTTCATCTAGTCATGCAATACTGTGGAGAAGAAAATTGCTCAAATTAAAGCTCAATTAAAAGAGAATACAAATTCCATGACTGAATTGAAGGACATGATGTCTCAAATGTTACAGACCATTGATAAAGAGGAATGTCCTATTCCACCAAATGGATATCTTGATGATATGGATGTAGGAGATGAGATTAATTCTTCATTTACAGACATGGAACAAACAAATGCAACTACCATTATTCATAATGGTAACATAATTGAGCAATTTGGTCCTAAAAAGGCTGAAATAGTATCTAAACTGGTCAGAAAAAGAGATGAATTTATTGATCAGGAAAATGTCACGCCCAATGAGCAATATGACATCCTTGCTCCATTTCCAAAAAGGCTGCATCGAACTCCTACAATTGTCTCTAATTATGAGAAGCAGCCCAAAGATAAATTTATCTTGCCTTGTGATAAAATTTTAAATTTTAAATTGCAAGATAAATTTATCCATCATTCATATTCTGAGGCCTGTTCAGCTTATTTCGTATGGGATCGAGGGAAGTTTCGAACTCAGTAATCTTTTTCCTCTGAAAATTTTTGTTTGAAAATAAAGTATGTAGCGTAGTTTTTACTTTCTTATTTTTCTTTTTCAGATTTTTTCTATATCTCTCAATTTTTGTGTGTGTTTCTCAATGCATTATCATCATCATACTTTTTAAACATTGAGGACAATGTTTCTGTCAGGTTGGGGGGTGTAGAATTCTAGCAAATTCTAGTTTTCTTTTAGTTTTTAGGTAATTTCCTTGGTTTTTCAAAAAAAAAAATGAAAAATTTTAGGTCATTTCTTATAATATGATGAGAATTGGATTTTCTGAAGTAAAAACTGGATAACTTTAGCTTATTAATGGAATGGAATATGATTAATTCATCATTTTACCCATTTTCTAAAGTATTCCATGAAAGCAAAGTCTCAGATCACATTTGTAAACGCAGTTGCATATAGATAGTCTAGATTGATAAGTGACTATAACTTAGATATCCTGAAGAAATTCAGTGGAGACATATAACCCAAGTGAGTTTTAGAGTCATTCATCCTTTTTGAGAGGTTATAAATGTTCTTAATTTTCTTCAGCGTGCTTAAAGAAAATTGATCCCAAACACTTAAATTTGCCTAATTACCTGAATAATTAGAAGACTACCTTTAAAATTCTGAAAGTTCATTGAATTTGATAGATTATAGGAAACGTAGAAAATGATTTAGGCCATTCTTGTTGTTAACCTAGAGACATAAAGCCTACCCAGAAGTATTTTTACCACTAGTTAGCCAAGTTGAGCCTTGAATATAAGCCTTTTCTTTTGTCACCCAAATTAACCTTTTACCCATATTAACCCAGTATAAATTATCCATTACCCTTTTTTTGAAAAATAAGTTAGAGAAGAATGAAAGAATATCTTTTAGTTGCAATGAAAGTAGAAAAGTGGATATCAAGAAAAGAAATATTCTTCAAAGTGAGTCAAAAATATGAAAAGAAAGAAAAGTGAAAAAAAGAAAAAAATTTGAAGAATGCAAAGAAAAATTGAAAAAGAAATATTCACTTCAGCAAAGAAAAGAAGAATTGTCAACTTTAGTAGAAGACCTCTACTTATTTTTTTAAGAAACTTTGAATATCCTTATACCCTTTCTTTGGTACCCTGTCCTAAGCCTATGTTTCGTCCCAATTAAAGACCTATTGATTCTAGGATGAATATAGTCTTGATGAGGAAATGAATGGATAGGATTAAAAGAGTGGTATTTCTAAATATTCAAAGGTAATGACATTCATTCCAAAGGGATCAATACAAGTAAATTCCTTAGTAATTCCCGTTCTTCATGAGTATATGTGACATAAATTTGTTTTCATTGACTCTTCTCACATAATCAAAAGAGAGATATGATTTGAACTTTCTATCTGAGAGATTTTATTTCTGAGCGTATGCCATTAGTAAGGATTGAGGTCAAAACATATTTCAGATGGAGTTCAAAAGTTAGAAGTCTACTTAAAGATAAAGATTATTCTGTGTAGACTGTATATGCACACAATCACTCTGAGATCTGAGCTCAAGTGGAATAGTTCTAGCACATGGGTAGGGTTTTGAATTCTTCAGTCATCTTTATTAGTTTGCTAAAATTGATAGATTTATTGAAGATAATTCTTTGAAAAAAAGAAGAAGAAAGAAAGTGGAGATGACCTGAAAAATAAAAAATTTTGAGTTGATTTCTTCGCGTCTTTTGCTAGGGACTAGCAAAATGCTGGTTGGGGGGTGTGTTAAGTGTTTAATTTTGGTCAAAATACCCCTAATTTAGTATTTGATTAGAGCATCTAGACCATTAATTTTAAGATTTTACATCAAATATTTCATTTTAGCTTTAATTGACCATCCAACCATTGAATTGTAAAATTTAGTGGTTAGATGACTATTAAAGCTAATGGACGGTTTAGATTGCGCTAATTGGGTCCTGTGCATTGCAGATCAGTCAACTCAGGTGTGGATGCTCCAGATCGAATCAAGGATACAAGATGGAGATTAGATGAAGTTTCATGGAAAAAAGTGGATTTTGAAGAGTCCTAAGACAGAACAAAGTTTAAGACTTGCAGAGTTCTAGCAAGTCTAAACTTCTAGTGGACCCCACTCTCTCTCATCTCTTATCTCTCTTCAATCTCCCTTTCCCTCTCTTTCACATCTCTATCTCTCACTCTCCTTTTTATACCCCTTCCCCTCTCTCTCCAAAAACGTTTTTTTCCTCTAGGGAGGCTGGGCTGGATCATCTCTCCCCCTCATTCTCTCTTCCTCTCTCTACCTCTCTTCCCCTTCTCTCATTCACCCCTCTCATGATCTCTCACGCTCTCTCCATCTACCAGCATCACCTTCCCATCTCTCTTTCCCTCTCTCACGTTCTCCTTCACCTTCCCATCTCCCACGTTCCTTGTCTTCTTCTCCCTCTCTCTGCTTTATTTCCAACGCACCGCACCCTCTCTATCTCTGCTTCGTTTTCTCTCTCTCTCTTGCACGCATAAACCTTTTCTCTTCACTGCTCCAGCTTATTTTCCTTCCAGCCTGCCCACCTCCCTCTGCCTTCTATCCTCCTCTCCTCTCTTCCACCCTCTTCACCGGCCAGATCGCGCACCCAGCCCAACAGCTCCGGCGGATTTCTCACCTTTGGACGCTCAGGGGAAGGAAACCCGAACTGGGTCTCCAACCCCGAGTTCCTTCTTCTCTCTCTCTCTCTCTCTCTCTCTCTCTCTCTCTCTCTCTCTCTCTCTCTCTCTCTCTCTCTCTCTCTCTCTCTCTCTCTCTCTCTCTCTCTCTCTCTCTCTCTCTCTCTCACTCTCTCTCTCTCTCTCTCTCTCTCTCTCTCTCTCTCTCTCTCTCTCTCTCTCTCTCTCTCTCTCAGGCCAGCAACGTCTCTGCTTCTCTTCTCTTTCACACACGCGCGAGCTCGTCTGAACCAGCCGTGCCCAACCCAGATTGCACCAACCACCCCTGTCCGACAAGCTCTGCACATTCATCCTCTTTTCTCTCCTTCTCCCCCACCACTCGCATCAGGCGTCCCTCTTCCACCGCCCTCAGCCTCTGCTAGCCAGCCATAGAGAGAAAACCCAGAACCCTTATCCTTTTCCTCCCTTCTTCCCAATCCCCCTTCTTCTCTTCACCGGATGCTCGGAGAGAAAACCCAACTCGGGTTTTCTCCCCATTTTTCTTCTCTCCCTTTCCTCTTCTCCTCCTTCCTCTATTCTTCTCCCTCTTCTCCCTCTTCCAGATTTCTCCCAAAACGTGTTTTTCTGGTTTTTTCGTGAAAAACCAGAACCCTGATGAAATTACAAATCTGCACCTGCAGATCTCAGAAATTACAATTCTGTCCTATTTCAGAAATTCCATCTGTGTCCCCAAAAGAATTACATCTGTGTCCCCAAAAGAATTACATCTGTGTCTCCAAAAGAATTCCATCTATGTCCTCTGGCAGATTTCAGAAATACCAATTGGGTCTGTTGTTTAATTACAACTGTGTCCCTATGCTATTCTGGTTTTAACTTATCTTCATTCTGACTATTCAGGGTCAGTGCAATCCAGATGTACTATTCAAGGACAGACTAATCCAGAGACAGTGCAATCCAAGGACAAGCTTATCAGGACGCATTTTAGTTTTATTTTCTGTTTTCTTTGGAATAAATAATTGTGAACATTGCAACAAGTGAATAAATCTGGATTCTATTTTTTTTAGTTTATATTCTTTTATTAATTGAATTTTATTGAAAACTCCATAATTTTAAATCAAGTCCTCGTGGGATCGACCCGTACTTGCATAAGCTACTCTACAATAGCCCGTGCACTTGCGGTTAAACAATCAACACACCATAAACACATAGGTGAAAAAGGAGATAGTCCTAGCAAATACTTAGATATTGGATTGCTTGAATCCTATCAAAATTATAGGAAACATGAATTATTGTGCAGTGGTGCAAAGATGAAATCTCATATAAGGATCATATTGTGATGAGAATGAATGAATGAAGATGATTAATGGACTTGTTAATAGATAGTGTTGGCCTGCAATAAAGTAATCTTATCAAAGGTGAGAAAAATCAAAAGACCTAGATGGCTATCTTACCATCATAAAGAATATCAGTATATGAGTACACTACCACAAGGGATCTGATATGAGTATGATAAGAGATATAAAAGAAAGACTTTGAGGAAATTTTGATGATAATAGGGATAAGCATACAAGATGATACTAAGGGATAACTATGACTTGTACTAGATGACAAAGGTATGAATCTTGAAAGACTTAGCTCAATTTTGATACCTTAATTGAAGTCTTATAAAGAGTGAAGTGCTATCGAATAATAACTACTTGAGTATTATGGAATAAATCCAGAGATGCATACAAGTGACATATTATGTGATAGGGAGATGAATTCAACCGAGTGATCAAAAGATTTTGGTGATAATACTAAGGATGATAATAGATCAATCCTAACAGGAACTTGTAAGAGAAGTATAGCATGACCAAAACATCAATGCCATTATTAAGACATGGTATGAATTTTTATTAAGACTACAGGCAATTGAGGATTTCAATGATCTTAAGACAGTTTAGAATTTCTGAGAAGCATTCAGTTGATCATATATGTTACTTAAAAGAGATAGATGAAGTATCAAATATATGCAACAACGCATATAGAGACATTGATCCAGGTAGACCAAATGGATATTGAAGAAAAGAGAGAAAGAGATAGATATTTAACTACCAGTATTCAATGAATATTATCATGACTCTATGGGGATACATACAATTCTATAAGAAGGAAGATCAAACAAATGCAAAGGAATAATACTAGGCAAATTGGTGATCTTATTGTAAAAAGAGTATAACAGAGAGAAAACATATGGGGTTTAAGACTTTGAATAGAGCATTGAATAAAAGGACATTATGCTATACAAAAAATTTTCAAAGAGGAATGGTGACCAACTAGAAGTTAAAATCCTACAAATGGTTTGATATCAATTAGATTTTTATCAGATCCATTAATTTATAAGGAGCACCAATGGATATAGTCCATAAAAAGAAAATATTGGTGATATCTTACCTTGCCGCTACATGAGTAAATAAAGGAATTAAGCCGGAAGGGTACCATTGAGCATCAAATTGAGGTCTTATTATCATAAATTTGGGAGACCAAAAATCCTAAGACTATTATCTAGTCATTACCTTTAGAGTACTGTTGATTAAATAAAAGGTATCCCACCCTAATTAATCAAGTAGGAGAGTATGCATCAGAGTACACAACAAAGGCAGCTCTTATAGGTGAGGCCTTATAGGAGGAACAATAGAAATGATAAATTGAGGATGAACCTAGATTTGATCCTAAGGGGGAGAATGCATCCACCAAGAAATCATCTAAGAGACAACTACCTGGAAGATGATAATTTATGGAATTTCGAGGACGAAATTCTTTTAAGGGGGTAATAATGTAATGACCCCAATTTTTGTAATATTAAAATCCCATGAAAAGTTCAGTTTTAAAGATAAGGGCATTTTGGTCATTTCACTAGTCGCCTTAACTAAACCCAGGAATTTGGTCCTAAAAATAGTTCCATTAAATGCGTCTCGGAAAAAGAATCCAACAAGACCAAAATCACCTAAAACGGAGTTAAAATGAGCAAGATATGGCCCTTTGAAGTTCAGGGGCAAAACTATAATTTTTACAAAAATGGGTTTAGCGGCAAAACACAGGGGCCCGTTTTGATACTGGCACCCTTCATCTTCAACCTCCTAGAGGTTTCTAGAACAGTGGTGTTTCAAGGAGAAACCACTGCCATCCTGGAGGTTTCTTCACCGCCATTCAAAGGGGGTTAGAACCCCTCTAGAACCCTCTTTAAAAGCCCTATAAATAGAGCTCTTGGGTGCCTCTAATGGCAGCCCAAAACCTTGGAGAAAACCAGTCATGAAGCAGTGACCTAGAGGGGAAAACGAGGAGAAAAACCAAGCAACGAGCCAGGTACATCCGAGATCGCTCAAAACCCATCTCCCCCATAGTTCCAAGGTCAGTTTCCCTAGGTTTTTGCTTGAAAATCCATGGAGAATAGGCCTCTAGGGAGCCACCAAGGACCCTAGGACGTCCTTAAGGCCGCACTGGCTCGACAGGGTAGAACCAGGGTGACCTGAGGATGACCCCGGTCCCTAACGAGTGGGACGATCCAATAGGAACGTCCCACGTCGACTGGTGTCGACCTCTGTTTAAAAAAACCAAACGGGCGCGTCCAGGGATGCGCCTGCAAAAGAGAGAAAAGGCAGAAACGTTCTGTGCGTCTGTAGACGCGCCCGTTGAGGCGCACGCCATAGACGCGCAGCGCGTTAGCAGCGCGACGTTTTTGGTTCCTTAAGGAAGCCCGGGCGCACGATGCAATCGCGCAGTGCCCTAGCATTCCGTTTCTTTCGTTCTTAAGACTCGATGTACATACGACACTAAAACGCTTATAACTTGAGATCTAGAGCTCCGATTGAGGTACCGCAAAAGGCGTTGTGTCCGTATCGATGATGCGGATACATCCAAACTATAAAATCCCTAATCAATGCCCAATCAAAGGTGGGCATGACCCTTAGAATAGGATGGTGGCGCGTGGCCACTAGAACTTTGAAAAACTGAGGATACCAAGGCCCAATTAGGACCTTAGGACACCCATAGGCATAGGGATGGACCCCTAATGCCTAAGTAATAAGACCCAACTACTCTAAACCCATAAAAGATAGGCTAAACTAACCTTGAGTCCCCAAACCATGTTCAGGAGCATACGAGGACAAAAGGGTTAACGCGACCTAGTCAGGTAGGTGCTCTATCACTATTAGATTCTTTTAAAAGATCTATTATTGTTTTGAGAACATATGTTATAAGTATATGACTTGTTTAGCATGACTTGATTCAGCATGCATGTGATAAACGTTTTGTACATAGACATGTTTCGTAAATGATTGCATATACATTATGCACATATATGTTTTGCAAACAAGTGCATACATTGCATGATTTAAGTACTTGCAAAGATTGCATGTCCTTGAGGGTTGCCAAAAGACGTTGGAATGCCGAGGGCCAGGCAGTTGTGAGGGACCCAAAGAGGACAGGTTTTGAACAAAGGTTTTTGGCTTATTTGATCGAACATGATTTGGGCTAGTAAGCTCGTGGGTGCTATGCCAAGGGGTGTGGGTTGGCCACCCAACCCCTACCACTATTAGGTGGATGGGTACCAGGCCCAAAAAGGGCATGTCCCTGCTTCGACTGCATGTGGTACAGGGGGCTACCACCGGTGTCACAAAGACTGGGTCGAAGTGTCATATGCCCCGTGGAGGTATATGATCCTGTGTCCCTAGGTACCCGGGGACCACACGGCGGTGAGGTCGTGGGCATAGTGGGACCCTATGGTTTCGTGGATTTATGTGCATTGCATATGGCATGATATAAGGTTGGTCGACCATACCATGATAAATATCCATGAGTTGGATTCAGTTGAACATCTGATGCATATTTTTATGGTATATGATTACTTTCGACTTGGAATATGATATTTCTTTAAGTCGTCAGTATTTCGGTTTGACGGTGGCTTTTAATATCGATATTGAACGTGATTATTCGAACAACATGCATATGTTTTTATGAGCACATGATTTTAAAGATCGCATGTATTATAAAACTAGTAGTGATAGACTCCGACTGAGTATAGTATATACTCACCCTATCCTTAACATTTTTCAGGTTGATTCCATCCATGAGTGGAGGACATCTATGTTAGTGCTACAAGAAAGTGAATAAAAAAGGAAACACTTATATATGTAAGTACATTCTCAACCCTTTGGACATGTATTTGTATTTAATTACAGTTGGGCTGTCTTTGTGGAGACGGACACTGGGAAAAGCATTTGTGATTTCTAAAGCTGTTAAAAACCTACCTTAGTTGTTGTGAAAGCAAATGACACTCGGGGTTTTCAAAATGAATTCCAAATAAAAGATTTTTCCGCTGCATTGCATTGTTTCTCAAATAGGGATCCTGCCTTAGGAATTTAGATTTTTCATTTAAAAATGCATGAGAAAACTCGGGTTGTCACACCTTGTTTGTCATGAAGACCAGGAGGTGGCTCCATATAGACTTCCTCATGAAGGTTTTAACAAAGAAATGCATTCTTGATATCCATATAGTGAAGTGGTGGCCAAGAATGAAATGAAGTGACCGCTACTAGGGTGCAAACTATGGTCATGTGGGCAAAAGAAGCAATTATTTCTTCAATATCTAGTCCATATTCGTAAGTGAAACCTTTAGTCACAAGTCATGCGTTATAGCTCAATTGTACCATCCACCCTAGTTTTGATTTTGTAGATCTAGCTACAACTAATAATTGATTTGCATGGTGGGAAGGAGCTGAGAGCCCAAGTATTGGTCTTAACAAGGTCTAACAATTCATTTTGCATGGCTTGAACACATTTAGGTTGCATGCTCGCTTCTCTATAGATTTGAGGCTCATGAAGGTAAAAAAACATTAGTGGCATAGTAGTAGTAATCATTAGATTTTGTTGGAGGCTGATGGATGTGAGGACACTTGCGTATGTCTTATGTAGGAGCTATAGACTATGAATCCATACAAATGGGAGAAAGTGGTGGTGGTGAGGGCAGACGTAATATCCACCCACCGGTGACAAACTTCCGGCAACAGGCATTCCCGGCAACCAGATGAACACGGCAGGCCCTCACCTACCTCAAACTTGCTGGACCAAGGTAAGCGCGCCCCACTCTTTCCTGTACATTTGTTTTCCAAGTTTATCATCCGGTAAAAATTAGGCATTATTGTTGTCGTGGGAAACAATTGATATAACAGTGTCAGATGAGGATCTGGACCGTTCATCTTGAGCATGATGATATAAGGAACCAGCTCATGAAATTTCGTGGCGATCGGACGACTAGGGAAGCCAGAAAACCCAAAAAATAGTATGATGGGAGTTTTTGAAAATGTGATAAAAATTATAAAAAATGATAGATTTAAGAGGAAATTGTGAATATGGAGGGTGAAAATGGAATGTACATGAAAAACTGGACACCTAGTGTGGGCCATCATATCTAATACTTGCCTCGTATTATTATAACCACTTAAAAATTAAATAAAATCAAAATTACAATAAGCCTCACTACAATTTTACTCAAATCATAATTTAGGAAATTAATAAAAACCTAATCTATGTTGATGAAGCCCTGGCCCACAAGATCTGCTCCACTCCTTTGTCTATTTCCCTCACACAAAAATCAAACAATTATGATCAATATGAGAAAAATAGCAACAAATATAAAAAAGATGAAAATCCTAAACTTATTGTGACGACCCAGGTTTTTCCCATGCATTTTTTTAATGCAATATCTAATTCCTAAGGCAGGATGCATCCCTATTTGAAAACCATTTCATAAAAACCATGCAATGCAGTAGAAAATCTTTAGTTTTAAACTCATTTTGAAAACCCCGAGTGTCATTTGCTTTCACAACAATAAAAGTAGTTGTTGAAAAACTTCAAAAATCATAAATGTTTTTCCCCAGGTCTTTCCAGTCACAGCACACAGCCCAACCGTAAATTAATACAAATACATGTCCAAAGGGTAGAGAGTTTACATGTATAGTTGTCTCCTTTGTTTATTCACTTGCTCGTAGCACTAATATCTTCTGAGGCGTCTCCTATTTGTAAGCAGATCTATCCTGAAAAATGTTAAGGATAGGGTGAATATATACTATACTCAGTAGGAGTTTATTACTACTAGTTTTATAATGCATGAGATGTTTTAAAAATCATATGCTCTTTCCAAAATATGTGCATGTCTGAATACTCAAGTTCAATATCGACATCAAAATCCATTGTCAAACGGAAATACTAACGACTTAAAGGATCATATAATCCAAAATTGAAAGTATCATATACATATATATCATAACATCATGATATGCATAAAATGCTTCATAGAATCCAACTCATGGATCTCTAGTATGGTATGGTCGACCAACCTCATATCATGCCATATGCAATGCACATCAATCATCAAACCATAGGGTCCACTATGCCCACGACCTCCTCGCCGTGTGGTCCTTGGGTACCTGAGGACACTCGGTCATAGCCTCCACGGGGCCTATGACACGTCGACCCAGTGCCGTGACACCAGTGGTAGCCCCCTGTACCACATGCAGTCGACGTAGGTACTTGCCTCTTTTTGGGCGTGGTACCCATCCACCTAATAGTGGTAGAGGCTGGGTGGCCAACCCAGACCCCTTGGCATAGCACCCACGGGCTTACTCGCCCAAATCACATAAGATCAAATAAGCCAAAACCTCTTTTCAAAACCTGTCCTCTTTGGGTCCCTCACAACTGCTTGGCTCTCGGCACTCCAGCGTCTTTTGGGAACCCTCAAGGACATGCAATCTTTGCAAGTACTTAAATCATGCAATGTATGCACTTGTTTGCAAAACATATATGTGCATAATGTATATGTAATCATTTACAAAACATTTCTATGTACAAAGCATTTATCACATGCATGCTGAATTATGCTAAACCAGTCATATACTTAAAACATATGTTCTCAAAACAATAATAGTTCTTTTAAAAGAATCTAATTGTGATAGAGCACCTACCTGGCTAGGTGGACCTAACCCTTTTGTCCTCGGACGCTCCTGATCATGGTTTGGGGAATCAAGGTTAGTTTGGCCTATCTTTTATAGGTTTTAGAGTAATTAGTATTTTTACTTAGGCATTAGGGGTCCATCCCTATGCCTATGGGTGTCCTAAGGTCCTAATTGGGCCTTGGTATCCTCAGTTTTCCAACGTTCTAGTGGCCACGCGCCACCATCCTATTCTAAGGGTTATGCCCACCTTTGATTGGGCCTTGATAAGGGATTTTATAGTTTGGATGTGTCCGCATTGTCGACATGGACACAATGCCTTTTGCGGCGCCTCAATCGGAGCTCTAGATCTCAAGTTATAAGCATTTTAGTGTCGTACGTACATAGGAGTCTTAAAAATAAAAAGACGGAATGCTAGGGCGCTGCGCGTCTGCTACATGCACCCCAGCTTCCTTAAGGAACCAAAAACGACGTGCTGCGCATCTGCAGTGTGCGCCTCAGCTGGCGCGTCTGCAGACGTGCCGAATTTTTTCGCCTTTTCTCTCTTTTGCGGGCGCGTCCCTGGACGCGCTCGTTTGGTTTTTCAAACGGGGGTGGGTCGACGCAGGTTGACGTGGGACGTTCCTATTGGATTGTCCTGCTCGTTAGGGATCCAAGTCGTCCTCAGGTCACCCTGGTTCGACCCTGTCGAACCAGTGTGGCCCTGGGGACGTCCCAGGGTCCTTGGTGACTCCCTAGAGGCCTATTCCTCATGGATTTTCATGCAAAAACCTAGGGAAACTGAGCCTAGGACTATGGGTGAGATGGGTTTGGGGAGTTTTTGGGAGTACCTGCTTCGTGGCTGGTTTTCTCTCCATGTTTTCTCCTCTAGGTTACTGCTCCATAATGGGTTTTTTCCAACGTTTTGGGCTGCTATTAGAGGCACCCAAGAGCTCTATTTATAGGGCTAAGAGAGGGTTCTTGAGGGGGCTCTCACCGCCTTTGAATGGCGGTGGAGAAACCTCCAGAATGGCGATGATTTCTCCTCCAATCACCGCCGTTCTAGAACCCTCTAGAGGTTGAAGATGAAGGGTGCCCGTATCAAAATAGGCCCCTGTGTTTTGCAGTTAAATCCGTTTTTGTGAAAATTATAATTTTGCCCCTGAACTTCAAAGGGCCATAACTTGCTCATTTTAACTCCGTTTTAGGTGATTTTGGTTTTGTTGGATTCCTTTTTCCGAGACGCATCTAATGGTACCATTTTTAGGACCAAGTTTTTGGGTTCAGTCAAGGTGACTAGTGAAATGACCAAAATGCCCTTATCTTTAAAACTGAACTTTTCATGGGATTTTAATATTACAAAAATTAGGGTCATTACACTTATGCACCTTAAACCTAGACTAGGGGTAAAAATTATTATAATTTTAAGTTAAAACTCGCAAGCACATGAACTGGTATAATAATTTATGTGATGGAGGTCAATCCCCATGAGGAATTGAACGATTGTGATATTAGTGGTCCTTACTTAAATTATCTAACCTAGCCAAAGATATTAATATTTTATCCTAAACTAAGAATGAAAAATTAACACATAAAATATGAAATTATGCTAAAACTAAAACTTGCTAAACTTAACAACTTTCCTAAAATCACACTTTTTAAAAATAAAAATTTTCTAAATTTAAAACCTTCTAAATTTAAAACTTGCGTAAATTAAGTTTTTAAGAATGAAGTTTCTAAAGAGTGCAGGTGCACTAATGGGAATGAATATAACAACAAGATTTAAGCAACAAAACACTATTTCCTAAGCTTTCTAGATATGAGAATTCACTAATAACAAACCATTCAAACCATAAGCTAAACAAGCTAATCAAACTAATATGCATGCACTAATTAACTTTTCTAACATTCTTAACTCAACTAACTCTGCATTCCAACCCTTTTTAAACCAATGTTCAATCAACTCTAACCCCCTCAAAACCATGCACACAGCCCATGGGTGGGGCGCATGGTTCTAAGTTGATTTGGGTGTAATTTTAGTACTTAGTTGAGATGAAAACAGGATGAACTAACCAACTAATTTGAATGATGTCCAGCTTATCATTCAAATTAATTGGTTAGATCATCCTATTTTCATTCAAACTTGTTGAAACCATGTAGAGCAACCTAAAAAGCTTATCTATGATGTCCAGCTTTCAACCTAAAAAGCCTTCAAAACCATGCATTCAACACTTAGAATGGTGTGCATGGTTTCAACAAGTTTTGAGGTTGAATTTGGTTTGAAACCTTAAAGCAACAATCGCCATTAAACATTAAACCATGACATCAACAACATTGCAAACAAACAAACATAAAGAGATCACTATCATTTGTCAATCAAAAGGAATTCCATCAATCGTCAAATTGTATTGAAGTGAAAGGCAAGTTATAAGGATGGTGTGTTACACCACACATTACACCAAAAGAAATCCAAAATAAACATGATTCAACACTTCCTACTCCAACAAGCTTGAAGATCAAAGGGGAAAATCCAATAAGAAACAAAGGTAAATCTTAAGGATGCTAAGGATATCAAGATGGAATCAATGGAACCAAAGGCTAAGCAACAAAGTAAAAGACAAGGGAAAGAAGCCTACCGTTCTTGAAGGAGTTTGCATGGAACATATAAGAAAGGAAACCCAAAAATGTGGAAGGATAAAACATCCAAGGTGAAGTTTGTTGAGATGAAGGCTGCCTCCAAGTTGGATCCCCCAAAGAAAAAAATGTAGAACTCTTTAAGGAGCAAGGAGGCACCACTTTTTTAGGCGTCTCCTCTCTCCATTCCAAGATATCTCCATGTTGAAACCTTAAACCTCTCTTTATAAGTGTTTTACCTTCTAATCTTGTGTGGCCTATTATCTTAAGGTGAAAAAGAGGTGATTATTAAATCTAAGGTCGGGATTAAAAGGTATCTAAAGTGGCTAGGAAGATTGTAAATAAATCTAGATGGTTAGGAAAGAAATAGATAGGTGGGGAAGGAGATAAAAAGTGAGATTGGAAGGGAAATCAAGTGTGTAGGTGGCATGCAATGACTAGCTTAGAGAGTGGAATGGGAAGGGAGCTCTTATTTTGTAGAAGTTAGGCATGGAGCTCCTTTCCTCGATTGATTCATGTGCATGAAAGAAAAGGAAGGGAAAAAAAAAGTGGAAATAAGTTGGGTGGTGAAAAGGAAAGTGGATAAGGAATGGGGTGGAAGTGGGTATGTCGCATCTTGGGGTTGGTCCAACCAATGGTGGGAGGTACAATTTTGCTAAGAAAATAGGAGTTTGCCCTTTTGATTTTCACATGGAAAATCTATGGGGTGAGAGTGCTACAGAAAGGTGGTAGCACTTGGATTAGAATTGAATGGTGGGAATGATAAGATGGATAAAAAAGAAGGGTTAAGATGGAAAAAGATAATTAGTTGGTCTAGGATAGAGTTGGGAAGGTGGAGAATTTTAGAAAGTTAGGACTCTTGATGGAAAATAAAATTCGTAGTGCTTCTTTAAGGTGAGGTGGCGAGAGAGGAAGAAGTGAGAAAATCGAAAAAATAATGAAAATGAAGTAGTATCTTCCTATTGGTCCATGTACTCCTTTTACCAATTAGATATTTCCTTGATTAACTTCAAAATAACCCTAAAAATATTGAGGATATTTCTTTGGATTTTTCTTCAATCATGGCTTTCCATGTAGCTTGGCTCATGTGGCTTCTTGGCTAGCTTTGAGAGCTCATTTGGCTTAGCTTCATGGCTTGCTTTAGGGACACTTTTGGCTTG
The DNA here is from genome assembly GCA_035236585.1 of Warburgia ugandensis. Lineage (NCBI taxonomy): Eukaryota > Viridiplantae > Streptophyta > Magnoliopsida > Canellales > Canellaceae > Warburgia > Warburgia ugandensis. Next base: position 38,645,128 of record CP141130.1, on the reverse strand, counting down.
GCTCGGTGGCTCAACCCCTTAGCTTTGATGGCTAGCTAGGCTCCTTAGCTTGTCACCTCCTTCATGGCTTGTACGCAAGTTAGTGACTCAAGTGAATCCCTTGCAAAAGTGATGGACTTTGCATGACTTGTGCATGGGCCCACTTTGGCCACCTTTTGACTCATTCCATTCCATCTTCAAATGATCTTAAAGTAATTTGAATCCTTGATCTCATGTTGGAATGATGATTTTGAGGCTTTGACTTGATCTTTCAATCTTGATCTTCAATTTTCATCTCGATTGATATCGACCATCGAATCATCATCTTGATTCCTAGAAAAAGCGAAAACTCTAATTAAGTTCTAGAAAAACATGATTAAGCACATACTTACCTCATACTAGCCTTTAAACCTTGTATCAAATATTTGGTCTTTTAGGTTAGAAATGCATATGTTATAATTTTTTTTAATAAAAAATCCTAATTTACCCCCGTAAGTTATAATACATGGGTAACTAATTGGGTGGTTTTAGTACAAAAGTAGATACTTATCATACCCCCAACTAGCATTTTCCTAATCTCGAGCAAAATTGCAAAAAATCATGAAAACAAATAGTTTCCTTTTTCATAGATACTCACTAAACAAGCCCTCAAACCCCAAGGTTACCTATAGTGGATCAGTTAGGCCCCATGAGAGTTTCTAGTGAATATACCCACAAAATTTCTTAAGGTTGAGTCTCCAATTTTATCTAAGAGAATCCTCATCTATTAGTACTTTACTAATTTTTAACAACTTAATAGAGATGAATATCAATTCTACAAGCTATCCACATATTAAAGTTATTTTATTATAGTTGTTTCTGAAAGTGTATGTGTGTGTACATCCACATATAAGTTAGGACTACTAATTGGATATGCTTATATTCCATTGAAAATATATTTTGACCTCAAATCTTCACAGGTATACTCTCAAAAGTAAAGCTCTTAGAGAAGGGGTTAAACATATTTGTCTCATTATGTGACCGGATACAACAAGGTGAATGGTTCACATAAATTTTTAAATGCTGAAGAGACAAAGTAAAGTGATCTCTAAGAGTGGATGTTATCACCAAGAATAGTAGGGGTAGTTTACCTTAATTCCTTCTTTTTATATCATCTTTAAGGCTATGTTCCACTTAAGATCTATAGCTGTAAGCTTGGGACATGTCCAAAAAAGAAGGGTATGAGGTTTCAAAGCTTCAAAATTGAGTAGAGGTCCTCTTTTGACTATTGGACAATTTTTGTTTAACTGAAGTGAATGTCTTTTGTATTCTTGCCTTTCTGAAATTTCCTTCTTTTCATTTTTCTTCTAAATACTCTTGAAAGAAAGTATTTTTCATTGTATGAGTTTTTGGTTTTCATTACTTCTTTCACTTTTTGTCCTTTTTGAACTTTTTCTACCAACTCTACTCATTTTTCAAAATAGGTGATGGGTATTTATTTTGCTAGGTTTTTTTGGGCTAAGGTAAGTGGGGTTAAGAAAGAAAAAGACTTATTCATGAGCTCAAGGGGTTAATTAGAGGTATAATGTACTGGGTAGGTTCTATATCTCTGGGGTAAATAAGGATGGCCTATATCACACCCTAGGTTTCTTAAAGCCTATCAGATTCAATAAATCTCTGAAAAGAAAACTATTACTCCTATTTATTCTTAGTAGTTAACCAAAACAAGGATAACAAAACAACACTAAAATTATATATTTTGAAAATATGGAATTACTTATAACTCTCAAAAGGAAGATAATCTCTAAAACTCATTTTATTATAGGTCTCCACTAATTTTCCTCAGGTTCTCTAAGTCATACATCTTTATTAGTCTGACTATATACTATGTATAAATATTTTTTGAGAATTAACATTCATAAAATGCTTCAACACATAAATAATATGAAAAACTGGCCATATGCACTTCCATTAAGAAGATAAAACAATAGAATTACTAAGTTTCTAAAAATTCAGTTCTCATCACAATAAAGGAACTCTACCTCACAAACATTTTTTTTTTCTTCAAAATATAAGAAAACTCAAGTAAATTCAAAATCTCTATGTACATCTTCACACTTGATCTGAATTCCTTGATAAAATAAGATGCATCCCACCAAAAACATGCCCTACAAGCACTTTACAATTCTAAGCAATCAATTTCATGGAAAAGAGGAGAGGCAGTTGGCTGCACCTTTAGCCCTAGTTTGCACAAAAAACCACTTTCTTATGCATTTTTAGTTTCTTGGTTCCAGGAGCTTGGGGAGATAAAGCCCATTTTTGCAGGCATGTGATCACTTCCCCATGTTTAATATCATTTGATGCTTATGTGCATTAGGAGACGAAACAGGAGGGCTAGATTTTGGTGGACTAGCCACTTTAGCAACATTCTACTCCTCAATTTCTTTAGGAGGAACAAACATGAACATATTAGGTCTCTCTTTCTTGGCTAGCGTGTTTGGGGAAGTCGCTTCATTATCTAAGACTTGAATATCTAGAACGTCAATTGAAAGAGGTTCTTGGATAGAAGAAACACGGTGTGAGTGCAAGGTGTTTTACAGTTGTAAGTCCAATACACGAACTTGAGAGTTAGTGTGTGGAGGACTTGGAAATTCAAACCTCAAGTAGTGATTTAGTTCATCTTCAATAAAGTCTATAGACATATGATTGGCATTGACTGAGGTGGGCTGGGAGAAGTCCACCAAAAGAAGGCATGATCGTAGGCAGAATGTGCATACCAAGAGCATAAAAAGGTGTGCATGCATAGTTTGTATGAGTTTCAAAGAATTGGCCATTGGTTGTCAACATTTTACAAGGAAACCCACACACATGGGTATGGTTAGTAATCATGCATCTTTGAGTTTGGCTATTGAGCCATTGAGAGAGAGAGAGAGAGAGAGAGAGAGAGAGAGAGAGACTGAATGAGATAAGTGTTTCTAATTGATTTAATGTAGTATAATACGTAGTGTTTATACATATTGTTAATTGTTTAATTTTGGCTAAAAGATCCTTAGTTTAGCATTCAATTAGATCATCTAATTGTTTAAAAGTGAAAAATTTAGCTTGATTTTAAATTTAGCTCAAATTGACCATCCAAACCTTAATTTTTCAAAATCAATGGTCAAATGATCATTAGAGCTTATTAGATGATTAATGTGCGGTTTAGATGATTCTAATTTAGTGTTTTATTTTGCAGATCAACTAAAGGAAGGTTGGATGGCTTAGATCCATGTTCAACGGTGCAGATCAAGTGAAGATCAATAAGGCAAGATTTCTAATTGGAAGAGGATTACTAATTGGAAGAGTCCTAATCTGGGAGAGGAGAAAGTTTCCTCATAGGAATCTACCTCCTTAAGGAAAGAGTTTGAGTAAAATAAGAAGAAAAAACTATTATAAAAGGGAGAGCCGTACAAGCCTAAGGGGGAGTTTTTGCTTTTGGTAGTTCCAAATTGTTTTCTTCCTTGGCTTCCTTTTCTATTTGCATTGTGTCTTTTACTGTTCGTTCAATCTATCTCTCCCGTTACTTTTCTAAAAACCTCACCATTCTCTTTTCCTCACGTCTCTCACACAACAGTACCTCTCTTCTTTTGTTTTTGTTCAATGCATCACTACACTTCCCCATCTTCTCTTTTGCTTCACAGATCACTCCAGCATTCATCACACCTTTCCGTTGGGCCAGCACCAACCTCTACTTCCCATCGGCCATCCACCCTTCTTCTATTTGCAATTTCTAGGATCATGTGACGTTCCTTTCCCTTTCCTGAGTCTCATCATCTTCACGGGCAAGCGTCATCTCTTCTCTTCTCTGCTCCAAACGAACAACACGACGCCTGGAAAAGGCGTCGTTTTTTTTTTTTTCGTTCACTTCAGCTCCATCCTCTTCCACCGGTCACACGCTCAGACCAAGGTCCAACATCAACCGACGCCACAGCCATCAGCCCAGGACGGTACCAGACAAGGGTCCAAACAACCCAGATCATCCGGCTCTGCTCCAGATGATCCAGAATCTCTGGTAGCCTCAATCCGGCTACTTTCCCACCATTGTCGGCGTCGTTCTCTGTTGCCGTCCAGCCCGAAGAAGGAAACCCGACGCGGGTTTTCCTCCCGCGTCCCTTCCCTCTTCTCCCTCCTCCGGTTCCCCCTTCTTCGTGGGGGAGTTCTCTGTATTTTTTTCATTTAAAATTTTTTATCCTAAATTCTAGTTTCACCCTTAGTTATTAAATAGAAATGTCATTTATGTCCTTTTTTCGTTATTACATCTATGTCCCTGACTATTTCGGTTCTGTTTTATCCGCATTCTGCTTATCTAGGAACATATTAATCAAGACAGATCCATTAAGGTCTAACTCAATCAATGGGTTAGCCTTAACCAACCAAAATCTTCAATTCCTTATCTATTTCTCTTCTGATTTCAAATTAATTTTACATATTCATTTTGAGGACATCCATTAGCATGATTAATGTCTCTGATCTTTAATCTGAACCCCAAAAAGTGATCTAAACTGTCCAATTCCCAAAATTCTTATTTAGGCCAGATCTCTTAGAATTTTTGAAATCTTCCTAATCCATCCAGTGAATCATCAATTAGGAGTACAAGAAATATTTTTATGGAGTTTGATTGAAGCTTATGAGCCCAGATATGAAGAAATTGACAATAACCAGTCTAAGGAAGTGGAATTTTCTTGGTTCTTTTGTTACTTTTCTTTCTTCTTATGTTGAACTTCTATAATTCTCATTGATAAATTATATTTGAAGTCTGAATTTTTTTTATTAATTTTTTTCAATTGAATTGAATTTTAAATAATTAAATTTTATTAAAAACTCCAAAATACTAAAGTAAATCCCTGTGGGATCTACCCGTATTTACATAGCTATACTACAATAGCCCCTGCACTTGCAGAAAACATCAACACACAACAAATGTTTCTAATTGTTAGGGATAGAATCCCCGTAATATCTACAAATTATCCCTATAATGTCTCTATAATCTTATGTAATTCTTGTAGTCTCTTTAACATAGTAATCTTTTGTAAATCTTGTAATCTCTTTAACATCCCCCCTCAAACTGAAGGTGTTTAGTTTGATAATGTTGACGAGTGGTACGACAGTCTATTTCAATGTGTTTTATTTGCTTATGAAAGACTGCGTTATGAGTGATATGAACGACACTTTTGTTTTCACAGTGGAGATGAGTGGGCTGAGATTGTGGAATAACAAAATCTGAGAGCAATTGACAAAGCCAAAGCATCTCACAAGTAGTATTGACAAAGCATGATATTCTAATTTCATATTTGATTCGGCACAATATCTTGCTTCTTACTTTTCTAAGACATTAAAGAATCTCCTAGAAAGAGAAGATATCCAATAGTGGATTTTTGATTTGTGACATCATCCCAAGTCACAATACTTGCTATGACAGATAAATAAGGCTGAGTAGTTATCACTCTATCTAAACCCAAAGTGAGTAATAGTAGACAAAAATTTCTTAAACCATACTCCAGATGCATGCTTGAGTCCATAGAGGGCACAAAGAATGCTATAGACTTGGCCTTGTGTAATGACCCCAATTTTTGTAATATTAAAATCCCATGAAAAGTTCAGTTTTAAAGATAAGGGCATTTTGGTCATTTCACTAGTCACCTTGACTAAACCCAGGAATTTGGTCCTAAAAATAGTTCCATTATATGCGCCTCAGAAAAAGGAATCCAACAAGACCAAAATTAACTAAAACGGAGTTAAAATGACCAAGATATGGCCCTTTGAAGTTCAGGGGCAAAATTGTAATTTTTACAAAAACGGGTTTAGAGGCAAAACACAGGGGCCCGTTTTGATACGGGCACCCTTCATCTTCAACCTCCTAGACGTTTCTGGAATGGCGGTGTTTCAAGGAGAAACCACTGCCATTCTGGAGGTTTCTCCACCGCCATTCAAAGGCGGTTAGAACCCCTCCAGAACCCTCTTTAAAAGCCCTATAAATAGAGCTCTTGGGTGCCTTTAATGGCAGCCCAAAACCTTGGAGAAAACCAGTTGTGAAGCAGTGACCTATAGGGGAAAACGAGGAGAAAAACCAAGCAACGAGCCAGGTATGTCCGAGATCGCTCGAAACCCATCTCCCCCATAGTTCCAAGGTCAGTTTCCCTAGGTTTTTGCTTGAAAATCCATGGAGAATAGGCCTCTAGGGAGCCACCAAGGACCCTGGGACGTCCCCAGGGCTGCACTGGTTCAACATGGTCGAACCAGGGTGACCTGAGGACGACCTGGGTCCCTAACGAGCGGGACAATCCAATAGGAACGTCCCACGTCGACCGGCGTCGACCTCTGTTTAAAAAAACCAAACGGGCGCGTCCAGGGACGCGCCCGCTGCAGATGCGCAGCGTGCTAGCAGCGTGACATTTTTGGTTCCTTAAGGAAGCCCGGGCACACGACACAATCGCGCAACGCCCTAACATTCCGTTTCTTTTGTTCTTAAGACTCAATGTACATACCACACTAAAACGCTTATAACTTGAGATCTAGAGCTCCGATTGAGGCACCGCAAAAGGCGTTGTGTCCGTATCGATGATGCGGATACATCTAAACTATAAAATCCCTAATCAAGGCCCAATCAAAGGTGGGCATGACCCTTAGAATAGGATGGTGGGGCGTGGCCACTAGAACTTTGGAAAACTGAGGATACCAAGGCCCAATTAAGACCTTAGGACACCCATAGGCATAGGGATGGACCCCTAATGCCTAAGTAATAAGACCCAACTACTCTAAACCCATAAAAGATAGGCTAAACTAACCTTGAGTCCCCAAACCATGTTCAGTAGCGTACGAGGACAAAAGGGTTAACGCGACCTAGTCAGGTAGGTGCTCTACCACTATTAGATTCTTTTAAAAGATCTATTATTGTTTTGAGAACATATGTTATAAGTATATGACTTGTTTAGCATGACTTGATTCAGCATGCATGTGATAAACGTTTTGTACATAGACATGTTTCGTAAATGATTGCATATACATTATGCACATATATGTTTTGCAAACAAGTGCATACATTGCATGATTTAAGTACTTGCAAAGATTGCATGTCCTTGAGGGTTTCCAAAAGTCGCTGGAATGCCGAGGGCCAGGCAGTTGTGAGGGACCCAAAGAGGACAGGTTTTGAACAAAGGTTTTTGGCTTCTTTGATCGAACATGATTTGGGCTAGTAAGCTCGTGGGTGCTATGCCAAGGGGTGTGGGTTGGCCACCCAACCCCTACCACTATTAGGTGGATGAGTACCACGCCCAAAAGGGCATGTCCTGCTTCGCCTGCATGTGGTACAGGGGGCTACCACTGGTGTCATGGCACTGGGTCGAAGTGTCATATGCCCCGTGGAGGTATATGATCCTGTGTCCCTAGGTACCCGGGGACCACACGGCGGTGAGGTCGTGGGCATAGTGGGACCCTATGGTTTTGTGGATTTATGTGCATTGCATATGGCATGATATAAGGTTGGTCGACCATACCATGATAAATATCCATGAGTTGGATTCGATTGAGCATCTGATGCATATTTTTATGATATATGATTACTTTCAACTTGGAATATGATATTTCTTTAAGTCGTCAGTATTCCAGTTTGACGGTGGCTTTTAATATCGATATTGAACGTGATTATTCGAACAACATGCATATGTTTTTATGAGCACATGATTTTAAAGATCGCATGTATTATAAAACTAGTAGTGATATACTCCTACTGAGTATAGTATATACTCACCCTATCCTTAACATTTTTCAGGTTGATTCCATCCATGAGTAGAGGACATCTATGTTAGTGCTACAAGCAAGTGAATCAAAAGGAAACACTTATATATGTAAGTAAATTCTCAACCCTTTGGACATGTATTTGTATTTAATTACAGTTGGGCTGTGTCTTTGTATTTAGACGGACACAGGGGAAAAGCATTTGTGATTTCTAAAGCTGTTCAAAAACTACCTTAGTTGTTGTGAAAGCAAATGACACTCGGGGTTTTCAAAATGAATTCCAAATAAAAGATTTTTCCTCTGCATTGCATTGTTTCTCAAATAGGGATCCCGCTTTAGGAATTTAGATTTTTCATTTAAAAATGCATGAGAAAACCCAGGTCGTCACAGTTGGTATCAGAGCCCAGGTTTTATCCTTTCACAGCCAGTCCAGCATGTCCAAGGGTCATAGACAATAAAGAAAATTAAGGATAAGTAGTATAAATAGGAGTAGTACAGATAACAACTTCTATTTGAGGATTATAATATTAATGACTCAGGACATTTCACCATGTTAAGTGTTTAATTTTGGTCAAAATACCCCTAATTTAGTATTTGATTAGAGCATCTAGACCATTAATTTTAAGATTTTACATCAAATATTTCATTTTAGCTTTAATTGACCATCCAACCATTGAATTGTAAAATTTAGTGGTTAGATGACTATTAAAGCTAATGGACGGTTTAGATTGCGCTAATTGGGTCCTGTGCATTGCAGATCAGTCAACTCAGGTGTGGATGCTCCAGATCGAATCAAGGATACAAGATGGAGATTAGATGAAGTTTCATGGAAAAAAGTGGATTTTGAAGAGTCCTAAGACAGAACAAAGTTTAAGACTTGCAGAGTTCTAGCAAGTCTAAACTTCTAGTGGACCCCACTCTCTCTCATCTCTTATCTCTCTTCAATCTCCCTTTCCCTCTCTTTCACATCTCTATCTCTCACTCTCCTTTTTATACCCCTTCCCCTCTCTCTCCAAAAACGTTTTTTTCCTCTAGGGAGGCTGGGCTGGATCATCTCTCCCCCTCATTCTCTCTTCCTCTCTCTATCTCTCTTCCCCTTCTCTCATTCACCCCTCTCATGATCTCTCACTCTCTCTCCATCTACCAGCATCACCTTCCCATCTCTCTTTCCCTCTCTCACATTCTCCTTCACCTTCCCATCTCCCACGTTCCTTGTCTTCTTCTCCCTCTCTCTGCTTTATTTCCTAGGCACTGCACCCTCTCTCTCTACTTTGTTTTCTCTCTCTCTCTCTCTTGCATGCATAAACCCTTTCTCTTCACTCTGTTCCAGTTATTTTCCTTCCAGCCTGCCCACCTCCCTCTGCCTTCTATCCTCCTCTCCTCTCTTCCACCCTCTTCACCGGCCAGATCGCGCACCCGGCCCATGACTCGGCGGATTTCTCACCTTTGGACGCTCAGGGGAAGGAAACCCGAACTGGGTCTCCAACCTTGAGTTCCTTCTTCTCTCTCTCTCTCTCTTAGGCCAGCAACGTCTCTGCTTCTCTTCACTTTCACACACGCGCGAGCTCGTCTGAACCAGCCGTGCCCAACCCAGATCGCACCAACCACCCCTGTCCGACAAGCTCTGCACATTCATCCTCTTTTCTCTCCTTCTCCCCCACCACTCGCATCAGGCGTCCCTCTTCCACCGCCCTCAGCCTCTGCTAGCCAGCCATAGAGAGAAAACCCAGAACCCTTATCCTTTTCCTCCCTTCTTCTCAATCCCCCTTCTTCTCTTCACCGGACGCCCCGGGGGAGAAAACCCGGGTTTTCTCCCCATTTTTCTTCTCTCCCTTTCCTCTTCTCCTCCTTCCTCTATTCTTCTCCCTCTTCCAGATTTCTCCCAAAACGTGTTTTTCTGGTTTTTTTCGTGAAAAACCAGAACCCTGAAGAAATTACAAATCTGCACCTGCAGATCTCAGAAATTACAATTCTGTCCTATTTCAGAAATTCCATCTGTGTCCCCAAAAGAATTACATCTGTGTCCCCAAAAGAATTCCATCTGTGTCCCCTGGCAAATTTCAGAAATACCAATTGGGTCCCTTGTTTAATTACAACTGTGTCCCTATGCTATTCTGGTTTTAACTTATCTTCATTCTGACTATTCAGGGTCAGTGCAATCTAGGACAGACTATTCAAGGACAGACTAATCTAGAGACAGTGCAATCCAAGGACAAGCTTATCCAGGACGCATTTTAGTTTTATTTTCTGTTTTCTTTGGAATAAATAATTGTGAACATTGCAACAAGTGAATAAATCTGGATTCTATTTTTTTAGTTTATATTCTTTTATTAATTGAATTTTATTGAAAACTCCATAATTTTAAATCAAGTCCTCGTGGGATCGACCCGTACTTGCATAAGCTACTCTACAATAGCCCGTGCACTTGCGGTTAAACAATCAACAAGTTTTTGGCGCCGTTGCCGGGGACTTGCAATGGAGTTTTTATAAAATTTAATTAAAAATCCAAAAAAAATAAAAAATTCAAAAAAATTCAAAAAAAATATTCAAAAAAATGTAGAAAAATTAAAAAAAATAGAAATTGCATTTTAGGCATTTTTAGGTGCATCTTTAGGCATTTTTAGTGCATAATCACTTTATTTCCTGAATTTGGTATTAATTGTTATTGTTCTTTTTCAGGAAATTGGAGTGGAGCTTCATCAATTGATAGATTTGTCTTGCTTTCTTAGATTAGAAATTTTATTTTTGAGTGAATCTTGTAGTGAGGTCCCTTGTAATTTGCATTTTCAATTTCAATTTTAAAGGGTTGTAATAATACAGGGCAAGTGTGGGACAAGGTGGCCCACACTTGATCTTCATCAGAAACCTCACTGTAAGTCTTCTCACTCATTTATTTTCTAGATTAGGGTTTGCATTTAGAATAATTTGCATTGTTTGGTACTTAATTTCATATAGAAAGCATATGTTATAATTGTTGCATCTTAGGGTTTTGCATTAGTTTATTGCTTTCAATTGCATTTTAGGACACGTCTAACGCTTTAAGGTGGATTATATGTTGATCGAATTGCCATGGTGTGTGAAATTTAATTAGTAAGGGCACCCTACCCTACAAGATCAAGGGTGGATTTCATCACCACTCCTTGGCCTACCTAGGATAATCACCTCAAGCGCGCAACCTCTTCATTCACATTAATTTAAAATCAATCAGAAGAGACCTATAGGGTTATCATATGCTCGTAGGACCCTCTTAATAGGACACAAATTATTGTCACTCCGGTTGCTTTTGATCACTGTGGTTATTGGGGGTTGTCTAATAGAGCCTTGCTCTTCCCCCACCTCCTGTCGACGTTTGTTGAGGTCTAAACGCCTCCTTACACGAGGGTTGTATTAACCGCTTTGATTAGAACCTAACTGGTAAGCAGTAGTCAACTCCTAAAGAGAGTAGGAGCGTTAGATCAGGCTAATTGAAAGCATTGTCCCCACAGAAAATCAAGAAAATCAAAATATCTATACTTGCTAGCCTAAGGGGATTGCTTGATTGTGTCCTTTATTGTGCATCATTCTAGGCATTTAGGTTGCATCATTTAGGAAAAAAGAAAAGAGAAGAGAAGACATGATCAGTTGCACTTAATGAATAATTTAAATACTGATCCAAAGGGTAATTTACACCTTAGCAGTAATAGAGAAGATATTTCCCCATGGAGAAACAATCCACTCTTTAATGATGATGAATCACCTTTCATCTTTGATAATTATGATGTTTCCTCATGGACGAGCAATCCTCTCTTTAATGTTGATGATCCTCCACCTCTATTTCATGATGATATGCATCAATGGAGGAATCATTCTCAACCACATGGAAATAGGAGAAAGGACCAACATAAAACACATGAGAATAACCAAAATTCTTGTGGGAAAACACTAAGAGACTATTCTGACCTAATTATACCAGCGCACTTTCATGTATACTTTTACCTCCAAGTGCTGGTGTGATTGACTTAAAGGTGGGAGTAATTCATTTACTTCCCAAATTCTATGGGTTGGATAGTGAGAGTCCTTACATGCATTTAAAAGAATTCGATGAAGTGTGCATGACTCAACATACACAAAACATTGAATTAGATATGGTAAGACTCAAACTATTTTCTTTTTCCTTGAAAGAAAAAGCTAAGATGTGGTTTCATTCAATGCCACCAGGTTCCATACAATCATGGGAAGAAATGACTAGGAAGTTATTGAATAAGTTCTTTCCTAGACATAAGACAATTGCTCTTCGTCGAAATATAGCGAATTTTACCCAGACGAATAATGAAACTTTCTATCGATGCTGGGAAAGATTTAAGGAATTATTGTTGACTTGTCCACATCATGGATACAAACTTTGGCATATCATTAGTTTCTTTTATGAAGGACTTAAATCTAATATTCGTCAATTTGTTGAAATGATGTGCAATGGTAATTTCTTAAATAAACAACCTGAAGAAGCACAAGAGTATTTGGAATGGTTGGCCGAGAGTGCACAAACTTGGGCTGATTCAGAAAAAGTAGGTTTTTCAAGTGAGCCTAAGACCACCACCACATCCTCTAGGGGAGAAATATATGCTATGACTGAAAAAGATGATATAAAAATAGCATCCCTAGATAGAATAGTTGAGGCCATGGAAATGGAGAAATGTCTCTCTAAGAAAGTTGAACAGGTGTGTAATATTTGTGAAAGTAATACACACCTCACTCAGGAATGTCCCATTGATGATGAATCGACACATTCTTATGATCAACATTTTTCTCCTTGCGAGACATATAGTTCTAACTTGAGTAATCATTCTACTGTCACAAATGAATACAGTGCTTCGCAGAAGGCCCAACACCAACCTTATTACGAAAAACAAGGATCACTTGTTCCTGGACCTTACCTTCCTCCACATAAGAGGAAAGTGGAGGATGATTTTCATCTAGTCATGCAATACCAGGAGAAGAAAATTGCTCAAATTAAAGCTCAATTAAAAGAGAATACAAATTCCATGACTGAATTGAAGGACATGATGTCTCAAATGTTACAGACCATTGATAAAGAGGAATGTCCTATTCCACCAAATGGATATCTTGATGATATGGATGTAGGAGATGAGATTAATTCTTCATTTACAGACATGGAACAAACAAATGCAACTACCATTATTCATAATGGTAACATAATTGAGCAATTTGGTCCTAAAAAGGCTGAAATAGTATCTAAACTGGTCAGAAAAAGAGATGAATTTATTGATCAGGAAAATGTCACGCCCAATGAGCAATATGACATCCTTGCTCCATTTCCAAAAAGGCTGCATCGAACTCCTACAATTGTCTCTAATTATGAGAAGCAGCCCAAAGATAAATTTATCTTGCCTTGTGATAAAATTTTAAATTTTAAATTGCAAGATAAATTTATCCATCATTCATTTTCAGAGGCCCGTCCAACTTATTTCGTATGGGATCGAGGGAAGTTTCGAACTCAGTAATCTTTTTCCTCTGAAAATTTTTGTTTGAAAATAAAGTATGTAGCATAGTTTTTACTTTCTTATTTTTCTTTTTCAGATTTTTTCTATATCTCTCAATTTTTGTGTGTGTTTCTCAATGCATTATCATCATCATACTTTTTAAACATTGAGGACAATGTTTCTGTCAGGTTGGGGGGTGTAGAATTCTAGCAAATTCTAGTTTTCTTTTAGTTTTTAGGTAATTTCCTTGGTTTTTCAAAAAAAAAAAAAATGAAAAATTTTAGGTCATTTCTTATAATATGATGAGAATTGGATTTTCTGAAGTAAAAACTGGATAACTTTAGCTTATTAATGGAATGGAATATGATTAATTCATCATTTTACCCATTTTCTAAAGTATTCCATGAAAGCAAAGTCTCAGATCACATCTGTACACGCAGTTGCATATAGATAGTCTAGATTGATAAGTGACTATAACTTAGATATCCTGAAGAAATTCAGTGGAGACATATAACCCAAGTGAGTTTTAGAGTCATTCATCCTTTTTGAGAGGTTATAAATGTTCTTAATTTTCTTCAGCGTGCTTAAAGAAAATTGATCCCAAACACTTAAATTTGCCTAATTACCTGAATAATTAGAAGACTACCTTTAAAATTCTGAAAGTTCATTGAATTTGATAGATTATAGGAAACGTAGAAAATGATTTAGGCCATTCTTGTTGTTAACCTAGAGACATAAAGCCTACCCAGAAGTATTTTTACCACTAGTTAGCCAAGTTGAGCCTTGAATATAAGCCTTTTCTTTTGTCACCCAAATTAACCTTTTACCCATATTAACCTAGTATAAATTATCCATTACCCTTTTTTTGAAAAATAAGTTAGAGAAGAATGAAATAATATCTTTTAGTTGCAATGAAAGTAGAAAAGTGGATATCAAGAAAAGAAATATTCTTCAAAGTGAGTCAAAAATATGAAAAGAAAGAAAAGTGAAAAAAAGAAAAAAATTTGAAGAATGCAAAGAAAAATTGAAAAAGAAATATTCACTTCAGCAAAGAAAAGAAGAATTGTCAACTTTAGTAGAAGACCTCTACTTATTTTTTTAAGAAACTTTGAATATCCTTATACCCTTTCTTTGGTACCCTGTCCTAAGCCTATGTTTCGTCCCAATTAAAGACCTATTGATTCTAGGATGAATATAGTCTTGATGAGGAAATGAATGGATAGGATTAAAAGAGTGGTATTTCTAAATATTCAAAGGTAATGACATTCATTCCAAAGGGATCAATACAAGTAAATTCCTTAGTAATTCGCGTTCTTCATGAGTATATGTGACATAAATTTGTTTTCATTGACTCTTCTCACATAATCAAAAGAGAGATATGATTTGAACCTTCTATCTGAGAGATTTTATTTCTGAGCGTATGCCATTAGTAAGGATTGAGGTCAAAACATATTTCAGATGGAGTTCAAAAGTTAGAAGTCTACTTAAAGATAAAGATTATTCTGTGTAGACTGTATATGCACACAATCACTCTGAGATCTGAGCTCAAGTGGAATAGTTCTAGCACATGGGTAGGGTTTTGAATTCTTCAGTCATCTTTATTAGTTTGCTAAAATTGATAGATTTATTGAAGATAATTCTTTGAAAAAAAGAAGAAGAAAGAAAGTGGAGATGACCTGAAAAATAAAAAATTTTGAGTTGATTTCTTCGCGTCTTTTGCTAGGGACTAGCAAAATGCTGGTTGGGGGGTGTGTTAAGTGTTTAATTTTGGTCAAAATACCCCTAATTTAGTATTTGATTAGAGCATCTAGACCATTAATTTTAAGATTTTACATCAAATATTTCATTTTAGCTTTAATTGACCATCCAACCATTGAATTGTAAAATTTAGTGGTTAGATGACTATTAAAGCTAATGGACGGTTTAGATTGCGCTAATTGGGTCCTGTGCATTGCAGATCAGTCAACTCAGGTGTGGATGCTCCAGATCGAATCAAGGATACAAGATGGAGATTAGATGAAGTTTCATGGAAAAAAGTGGATTTTGAAGAGTCCTAAGACAGAACAAAGTTTAAGACTTGCAGAGTTCTAGCAAGTCTAAACTTCTAGTGGACCCCACTCTCTCTCATCTCTTATCTCTCTTCAATCTCCCTTTCCCTCTCTTTCACATCTCTATCTCTCACTCTCCTTTTTATACCCCTTCCCCTCTCTCTCCAAAAACGTTTTTTTCCTCTAGGGAGGCTGGGCTGGATCATCTCTCCCCCTCATTCTCTCTTCCTCTCTCTACCTCTCTTCCCCTTCTCTCATTCACCCCTCTCATGATCTCTCACGCTCTCTCCGTCTACCAGCATCACCTTCCCATCTCTCTTTCCCTCTCTCACATTCTCCTTCACCTTCCCATCTCCCACGTTCCTTGTCTTCTTCTCCCTCTCTCTGCTTTATTTCCAACGCACCGCACCCTCTCTATCTCTGCTTCGTTTTCTCTCTCTCTCTTGCACGCATAAACCCTTTCTCTTCACTCTGTTCCAGTTATTTTCCTTCCAGCCTGCCCACCTCCCTCTGCCTTCTATCCTCCTCTCCTCTCTTCCACCCTCTTCACCGGCCAGATCGCGCACCCAGCCCAACAGCTCCGGCGGATTTCTCACCTTTGGACGCTCAGGGGAAGGAAACCCGAACTGGGTCTCCAACCCCGAGTTCCTTCTTCTCTCTCTCTCTCTCTCTCTCTCTCTCTCTCTCTCTCTCTCTCTCTCTCTCTCTCTCTCTCTCTCTCTCTCTCTCTCTCTCTCTCTCTCTCTCTCTCTCTCTCTCTCTCTCTCTCTCTCTCTCTCTCTCTCTCTCTCTCTCTCTCTCTCTCTCAGGCCAGCAACGTCTCTGCTTCTCTTCTCTTTCACACACGCGCGAGCTCGTCTGAACCAGCCGTGCCCAACCCAGATTGCACCAACCACCCCTGTCCGACAAGCTCTGCACATTCATCCTCTTTTCTCTCCTTCTCCCCCACCACTCGCATCAGGCGTCCCTCTTCCACCGCCCTCAGCCTCTGCTAGCCAGCCATAGAGAGAAAACCCAGAACCCTTATCCTTTTCCTCCCTTCTTCCCAATCCCCCTTCTTCTCTTCACCGGATGCCCCGGGAGAGAAAACCCAACTCGGGTTTTCTCCCCATTTTTCTTCTCTCCCTTTCCTCTTCTCCTCCTTCCTCTATTCTTCTCCCTCTTCTCCCTCTTCCAGATTTCTCCCAAAACGTGTTTTTCTGGTTTTTTTCGTGAAAAACCAGAACCCTGAAGAAATTACAAATCTGCACCTGCAGATCTCAGAAATTACAATTCTGTCCTATTTCAGAAATTCCATCTGTGTCCCCAAAAGAATTACATCTGTGTCCCCAAAAGAATTACATCTGTGTCTCCAAAAGAATTCCATCTATGTCCTCTGGCAGATTTCAGAAATACCAATTGGGTCTGTTGTTTAATTACAACTGTGTCCCTATGCTATTCTGGTTTTAACTTATCTTCATTCTGACTATTCAGGGTCAGTGCAATCCAGGACAGACTATTCAAGGACAGACTAATCCAGAGACAGTGCAATCCAAGGACAAGCTTATCCAGGACGCATTTTAGTTTTATTTTCTGTTTTCTTTGGAATAAATAATTGTGAACATTGCAACAAGTGAATAAATCTGGATTCTATTTTTTTTAGTTTATATTCTTTTATTAATTGAATTTTATTGAAAACTCCATAATTTTAAATCAAGTCCTCGTGGGATCGACCCGTACTTGCATAAGCTACTCTACAATAGCCCGTGCACTTGCGGTTAAACAATCAACACACCATAAACACATAGGTGAAAAAGGAGATAGTCCTAGCAAATACTTAGATATTGGATTGCTTGAATCCTATCAAAATTATAGGAAACATGAATTATTGTGCAGTGGTGCAAAGATGAAATCTCATATAAGGATCATATTGTGATGAGAATGAATGAATGAAGATGATTAATGGACTTGTTAATAGATAGTGTTGGCCTGCAATAAAGTAATCTTATCAAAGGTGAGAAAAATCAAAAGACCTAGATGGCTATCTTACCATCATAAAGAATATCAGTATATGAGTACACTACCACAAGGGATCTGATATGAGTATGATAAGAGATATAAAAGAAAGACTTTGAGGAAATTTTGATGATAATAGGGATAAGCATACAAGATGATACTAAGGGATAACTATGACTTGTACTAGATGACAAAGGTATGAATCTTGAAAGACTTAGCTCAATTTTGATACCTTAATTGAAGTCTTATAAAGAGTAAAGTGCTATCGAATAATAACTACTTGAGTATTATGGAATAAATCCAGAGATGCATACAAGTGACATATTATGTGATAGGGAGATGAATTCAACCGAGTGATCAAAAGATTTTGGTGATAATACTAAGGATGATAATAGATCAATCCTAACAGGAACTTGTAAGAGAAGTATAGCATGACCAAAACATCAATGCCATTATTAAGACATGGTATGAATTTTTATTAAGACTACGAGGCAATTGAGGATTTCAATGATCTTAAGACAGGTTTAGAATTTCTGAGAAGCATTCAGTTGATCATATATGTTACTTAAAAGAGATAGATGAAGTATCAAATATATGCAACAACGCATATAGAGACATTGATCCAGGTAGACCAAATGGATATTGAAGAAAAGAGAGAAAGAGATAGATATTTAAGTACCAAGTATTCAATGAATATTATCATGACTCTATGGGGATACATACAATTCTATAAGAAGGAAGATCAAACAAATGCAAAGGAATAATACTAGGCAAATTGGTGATCTTATTGTAAAAAGAGTATAACAGAGAGAAAACATATGGGGTTTAAGACTTTGAATAGAGCATTGAATAAAAGGACATTATGCTATACAAAAAATTTTCAAAGAGGAATGGTGACCAACTAGAAGTTAAAATCCTACAAATGGTTTGATATCAATTAGATTTTTATCAGATCCATTAATTTATAAGGAGCACCAATGGATATAGTCCATAAAAAGAAAATATTGGTGATATCTTACCTTGCCGCTACATGAGTAAATAAAGGAATTAAGCCGGAAGGGTACCATTGAGCATCAAATTGAGGTCTTATTATCATAAATTTGGGAGACCAAAAATCCTAAGACTATTATCTAGTCATTACCTTTAGAGTACTGTTGATTAAATAAAAGGTATCCCACCCTAATTAATCAAGTAGGAGAGTATGCATCAGAGTACACAACAAAGGCAGCTCTTATAGGTGAGGCCTTATAGGAGGAACAATAGAAATGATAAATTGAGGATGAACCTAGATTTGATCCTAAGGGGGAGAATGCATCCACCAAGAAATCATCTAAGAGACAACTACCTGGAAGATGATAATTTATGGAATTTCGAGGACGAAATTCTTTTAAGGGGGTAATAATGTAATGACCCCAATTTTTGTAATATTAAAATCCCATGAAAAGTTCAGTTTTAAAGATAAGGGCATTTTGGTCATTTCACTAGTCGCCTTAACTAAACCCAGGAATTTGGTCCTAAAAATAGTTCCATTAAATGCGTCTCGGAAAAAGAATCCAACAAGACCAAAATCACCTAAAACGGAGTTAAAATGAGCAAGATATGGCCCTTTGAAGTTCAGGGGCAAAACTATAATTTTTACAAAAACGGGTTTAGCGGCAAAACACAGGGGCCCGTTTTGATACTGGCACCCTTCATCTTCAACCTCCTAGAGGTTTCTAGAACAGTGGTGTTTCAAGGAGAAACCACTGCCATCTTGGAGGTTTCTTCACCGCCATTCAAAGGGGGTTAGAACCCCTCTAGAACCCTCTTTAAAAGCCCTATAAATAGAGCTCTTGGGTGCCTCTAATGGCAGCCCAAAACCTTGGAGAAAACCAGTCATGAAGCAGTGACCTAGAGGGGAAAACGAGGAGAAAAACCAAGCAACGAGCCAGGTACATCCGAGATCGCTCAAAACCCATCTCCCCCATAGTTCCAAGGTCAGTTTCCCTAGGTTTTGCTTGAAAATCCATGGAGAATAGGCCTCTAGGGAGCCACCAAGGACCCTAGGACGTCCTTAAGGCCGCACTGGCTCGACAGGGTAGAACCAGGGTGACCTGAGGATGACCCCGGTCCCTAACGAGTGGGACGATCCAATAGGAACGTCCCACGTCGACTGGTGTCGACCTCTGTTTAAAAAAACCAAACGGGCGCGTCCAGGGATGCGCCTGCAAAAGAGAGAAAAGGCAGAAACGTTCTGTGCGTCTGTAGACGCGCCCGTTGAGGCGCACGCCATAGACGCGCAGCGCGTTAGCAGCGCGACGTTTTTGGTTCCTTAAGGAAGCCCGGGCGCACGATGCAATCGCGCAGTGCCCTAGCATTCCGTTTCTTTCGTTCTTAAGACTCGATGTACATACGACACTAAAACGCTTATAACTTGAGATCTAGAGCTCCGATTGAGGTACCGCAAAAGGCGTTGTGTCCGTATCGATGATGCGGATACATCCAAACTATAAAATCCCTAATCAATGCCCAATCAAAGGTGGGCATGACCCTTAGAATAGGATGGTGGCGCGTGGCCACTAGAACTTTGAAAAACTGAGGATACCAAGGCCCAATTAGGACCTTAGGACACCCATAGGCATAGGGATGGACCCCTAATGCCTAAGTAATAAGACCCAACTACTCTAAACCCATAAAAGATAGGCTAAACTAACCTTGAGTCCCCAAACCATGTTCAGGAGCATACGAGGACAAAAGGGTTAACGCGACCTAGTCAGGTAGGTGCTCTATCACTATTAGATTCTTTTAAAAGATCTATTATTGTTTTGAGAACATATGTTATAAGTATATGACTTGTTTAGCATGACTTGATTCAGCATGCATGTGATAAACGTTTTGTACATAGACATGTTTCGTAAATGATTGCATATACATTATGCACATATATGTTTTGCAAACAAGTGCATACATTGCATGATTTAAGTACTTGCAAAGATTGCATGTCCTTGAGGGTTGCCAAAAGACGTTGGAATGCCGAGGGCCAGGCAGTTGTGAGGGACCCAAAGAGGACAGGTTTTGAACAAAGGTTTTTGGCTTATTTGATCGAACATGATTTGGGCTAGTAAGCTCGTGGGTGCTATGCCAAGGGGTGTGGGTTGGCCACCCAACCCCTACCACTATTAGGTGGATGGGTACCAGGCCCAAAAAGGGCATGTCCCTGCTTCGACTGCATGTGGTACAGGGGGCTACCACTGGTGTCACAGCACTGGGTCGAAGTGTCATATGCCCCGTGGAGGTATATGATCCTGTGTCCCTAGGTACCCGGGGACCACACGGCGGTGAGGTCGTGGGCATAGTGGGACCCTATGGTTTCGTGGATTTATGTGCATTGCATATGGCATGATATAAGGTTGGTCGACCATACCATGATAAATATCCATGAGTTGGATTCAGTTGAACATCTGATGCATATTTTTATGGTATATGATTACTTTCGACTTGGAATATGATATTTCTTTAAGTCGTCAGTATTTCGGTTTGACGGTGGCTTTTAATATCGATATTGAACGTGATTATTCGAACAACATGCATATGTTTTTATGAGCACATGATTTTAAAGATCGCATGTATTATAAAACTAGTAGTGATAGACTCCGACTGAGTATAGTATATACTCACCCTATCCTTAACATTTTTCAGGTTGATTCCATCCATGAGTGGAGGACATCTATGTTAGTGCTACAAGAAAGTGAATAAAAAAGGAAACACTTATATATGTAAGTACATTCTCAACCCTTTGGACATGTATTTGTATTTAATTACGGTTGAAATTTGTGTCTTTGTAGACGGACACAGGGGAAAAGCATTTGTGATTTCTAAAGCTGTTAAAAACCTACCTTAGTTGTTGTGAAAGCAAATGACACTCGGGGTTTTCAAAATGAATTCCAAATAAAAGATTTTTCCGCTGCATTGCATTGTTTCTCAAATAGGGATCCCGCCTTAGGAATTTAGATTTTTCATTTAAAAATGCATGAGAAAACTCGGGTTGTCACACCTTGTTTGTCATGAAGACCAGGAGGTGGCTCCATATAGACTTCCTCATGAAGGTTTTAACAAAGAAATGCATTCTTGATATCCATATAGTGAAGTGGTGGCCAAGAATGAAATGAAGTGACCGCTACTAGGGTGCAAACTATGGTCATGTGGGCAAAAGAAGCAATTATTTCTTCAATATCTAGTCCATATTCGTAAGTGAAACCTTTAGTCACAAGTCATGCGTTATAGCTCAATTGTACCATCCACCCTAGTTTTGATTTTGTAGATCTAGCTACAACTAATAATTGATTTGCATGGTGGGAAGGAGCTGAGAGCCCAAGTATTGGTCTTAACAAGGTCTAACAATTCATTTTGCATGGCTTGAACACATTTAGGTTGCATGCTCGCTTCTCTATAGATTTGAGGCTCATGAAGGTAAAAAAACATTAGTGGCATAGTAGTAGTAATCATTAGATTTTGTTGGAGGCTGATGGATGTGAGGACACTTGCGTATGTCTTATGTAGGAGCTATAGACTATGAATCCATACAAATGGGAGAAAGTGGTGGTGGTGAGGGCAGACGTAATATCCACCCACCGGTGACAAACTTCCCAAGCAATGTGCATTCCCGGCAACGGATGAACACGGCAGGCCCTCACCTACCTCAAACTTGCTGGACCAAGGTAAGCGCGCCCCACTCTTTCCTGTACATTTGTTTTCCAAGTTTATCATCCGGTAAAAATTAGGCATTATTGTTGTCGTGGGAAACAATTGATATAACAGTGTCAGATGAGGATCTGGACCGTTCATCTTGAGCATGATGATATAAGGAACCAGCTCATGAAATTTCGTGGCGATCGGACGACTAGGGAAGCCAGAAAACCCAAAAAATAGTATGATGGGAGTTTTTGAAAATGTGATAAAAATTATAAAAAATGATAGATTTAAGAGGAAATTGTGAATATGGAGGGTGAAAATGGAATGTACATGAAAAACTGGACACCTAGGTGCAAAAATCACAAAAAACAGAGCACCTAGGGTCGCCGGCGAACCAGTCCGGTCGTCGTTCCTGGCAACGGCGACCGGCACTACGAAGAAAACCAGTGAACGAGAGAGTGCCACGCGGCGCGACGAATGCGCGCCATGCGCAGGGCACGTGGTGCAGCTCGCTCGCTCCACGCGCGCGACGTGCGGGGCTCCGACATGTGCTAGTTCCAGACGCGCTATCCACGTGTGCTAGTTCCAGGCACGCGCCGCGTCCACAGATGCATGCCACACGCGCAGCACACGCGCCGCACGAGCGGCGGTTCTTTTTTGTTGTTTTTGAGGGTTTTTACCCTTTATGTATAAAACACGTGATTTTAGAAGCTACAGAGGTCCAAATCAAGATCCGAAAGAGGCGTTGTGATCGTCTCAACAAGGTGGACCTAGATTTAAGACAAAAATCTAGTTTGGAGTAACTTTTTAATAGAAAAACTACTAAATGATATGAGATGATTCAGATCAAGCTGATCAATAGATGATCATGCTTTAGATTTTGGTTAGATGTGTTAACTATGACATGATTTATGGCATGATAAGTACATCAGGGCATACACCTTGATATCATTTACACGTTGTTTGGGATATTACGATACCTAGGTGGGTGATTTCATTCATAATTTTTCTATGATGCTCAAATGATGATTTGGTGATTTGAGTTTTTGAGGCATGTGATTATGCCTTACCATATGCATGAGATTGATTTCAGTATGTAGTTTCTCCTGTGCATGCTATCTTTCAGGTGGTTCTTGCTTGCACTATTTCTGATATATTTTCATGATATTCACTTGCTTATTGGTAATGTGACATGTGGGAGTCACTCTGTCTAGGTGTTTGAGACTATTGATCCTGTGGTAGGATGCATTTCTTTACCCCGTGAGTGCCTGAGTGCCCGTGAGGGTGAAAGCAAAAGTGGAACGTGTCGTTCCCATAAGTGCTTGAGTGCCTTAGTGCTCGTGAGGGTGAAAGGGTGAAAGCAAATGGTATAGAGAGCGGACCCCACATTGCCATGAGTGTACTTGAGACACTCATAGGGCTTGACTATGTATGATGGTTGATACTTTTGACATGCATTCACGTGTTTCTAGATTTTCTCGGATTGTGCATGTACTGATATCATGGTTGATGATATCTCATTTATTTCATGGACTTGGTATGTCCTTCATCGGGTAATTTAAGGCTTTATATATATGTTTGATCATCTTACGATCTTATGCCTTGCGCCATGTGATTTATTTTTATTGAGTTTACTTTGAATGCATATCACCTACACAAGCATAGCTTGCTGAGGCATTACTTTGATTTGCAATGCCTTAGATACAGAGAGTGACAACAGGTTGACCCGCTAACAGAGCAGGTAAAAGTGATGGTAGCTTCTAGCGAAGCACGGACGATGTTCAGAGATGACCAGGTTTGCTCAAGACCTCACTTTGGGTTTTGAGTATGGACTGTACTTTAATTAAAAATGTAATGTGACCTAGATGTCAAAATGTGGATTTATGTTGGATGTGATGGCTGTATGGAGGGACCCTGGGTATTTGGTAGTGGTTATATTTTCTTATTAATTGTTAGAGTGTATTTTATTGAAAACAACATTTGGTTGTGGATGGGTGTGGAGACTGAGTCTCCCTTATGATATGTATTATACATTGTTTATCAGGTGATTTTGTATTGCACTGGTCATGTGCAATGGTCCAAATTACAGAGGAAACTCTGTTGGATTTTCGGTAAAAATGGTATTTCATTTCACTGTTAAATCCGTAGTTTTGTGGTTTTATGACTCCTCGGATTTTGGAAGAAATGTTTTCACTTAAGTTATGATTTGGTCATTTTAAAAATCAAAGTTTTTTTTTTACAGGGACCCCTACTATTTTGGAAATTATTATTGTATTGTGTAATAAAAACCCGGGGTGTCACAGCAGAGGATCGGGAGGAGCTATTGGAGTAGGTGGTAGATAAATTTTGCAAAAGGAATCAATGATGGTGGTATAAGAAAAGAAGGAGTTTCGAGGAAGTGTCATAAAAGAATTTGTTCCCAGAAGATGACATTCCAAGATACTTGAATACGATGAGTGTTGGCATTGTAGCACCTATATCCCTTTTGTTCAATGATGTACCCTACAAAAACACATAAGAATGATTGATTAGAAAGCTTAGTATGTTTATTGTGAGGTAAAAGTACAAAACATCCAATTTTTTTGAAATGATGATATGATGGTGGTAGTACGTGTAGAAGTTCATAAGGTGTTTTATAGTGTAGTAAGGGAGTGGGTGTTTGGTTGATGAGGTACCTGGAGGTTAAGGCAGCTTCTCCCACAATGTTGGTGGGAGTTGGGAGAAGAGGATAAGTATACTAGTGGTTTTAATAATATGCCTATGTTTGTATTCGGAGACCCCATTTTGTTATGGTGTACCAGGACATGAAAGTTGCAGCATGTTACCATGAGATATAAGAAGGTTTAAAATTATCGTGAGTGAAAATCACCACCAAAATCAAGTCTAAATATTTTGATTCTTTTGGAATATTGTGTGTAGATCATGTTGGTGAAGTTCCATAAGTTTGATAAACCTCAGATTTAGAGTACATGATATAGATCCACGTGAAATGCAAAAAATCATCAACGAATATAACATAATATCAAGAACTAGTAAGACTTTCAAGTGAGGAAGGCCAAACATCATTATGAATCATATAAAAAAGAGCAACACTTTTAATATTCCTACGAGGAAAAGGGAGAACATGTTATTTTCTAAACATATAGTGTTCATAATATAGAGTCTAAATATTATGTACTTTGCCTAAAGAGCCATTTGAGATAAGTTTATAAAGGCAAGGTAAAGAAGGATGGCCCAAGCAATCATTTCATAACTCAATGCGAGTGGAGGTAGTAATGTGGGATATGATGGGCAAGTGAAGGGACTGAAGGTAGTAAAGATGTCCATGCCTAATATCAATCCCACATATCTTCTTATCCAGTGGATCTTGTATAGCACATTTATTATCACTAAAAATGACATGATATCCTTGATCACATAGATATTAAATTTATGGTGTGATGAGGAACTAGTAAAACATTTGTGTAATGTTAAGTTACTAATTTTAACTATTCCAATGTGTGTCACAAGTAGCGGAGTGCTATTGGCAGTGTGAATGTTGTTTAATAGGAAAAGGTATGAAAAACATGTGGAGTGTGAGCTATATGATTTGACGCTTCTGAGCCCAAAAACCAAGTAGGGTTATGAGATGTATCTAGTGGGATAAAGGCAAAGGCATCAAAATGATTACCAATGCTTGAAAGACCATTACTGGATGTAATCTTAATGAAAAGATTGTAAAAATACTTCACGGATCTCTAAGAGTGAAAATTGTGTTGCAACTGTAGAGGATATGGAGGGTAAATTTGGTGGACTAGTAGCTATAGCAGCATGAGAAGGACCACCTTTATTCCGGCACTGAAGACATAAGAAATCATTCTTTTGATGACCTTTCTTGCTACATTAAGTGCAAAAAGCTTTTTTTCCACTAGTAGGTGATTTAGAAAATCGAGAGCGATGAATGGTGGCAAATACAAGATTTGATGGTGACTCAGAAGGAAGTCCTTTGTGAGTTTGCTTAGGACTAAGTTCTAAAAGAATGCCTTGAACTATAGGTAGAGGAGAGCAATGAAGAATGAAAATGAGAAGTGCTTCAAAATCATCAATAAGTGCAATAAGAAATCAAAAGAGATGGGTTTGTTCGCAAAGCTATTGATGCTTCAAACTCATTAGTAAATGCGATAAGAAACCGAAAGAGATGGGTCTGTTCGTGAAGCTGTTCATTTTACCTATAGGGTTTGTATTTACGCATGAAATTCAGAGATGCACTATCCACGCTATTGTCACAAATGATAGATTTTCAGTTCTAATTGACATCTTCTAGCAAAATCGGTATGAAGATAAAGTGGATTTGAGGTTGTACCACACATTTTGAGTAAGATCAGAGTCAATGATCGATATAGCAATTGCTTGAGTTTAATTTAAACAAATCAAGGCAATGTAGTGATTTTTTCTGTTCCTATTCCCCAAGTTTGTGTGGATTCTCCTATGATGATTCTCCACGGTCTTTTACTTTTCAGAGATGACATCATTGCTTTTGCCCAATATAGCCAATTGTTAACATCTAATTCAATATTAATGGATTTGAGATCAAACATGTCACTAGTAAAATAAAGGGTAAAGATTACCAAAAGTAAGATTGAAATAGGAGGGGCACCGGATGGATAGGACTAGTTATATAAAGAAATGACCAGTAGTAGTGGTTTGAAAACGTAAATGAAATTTTGGTGCGGGGCCAGGGTCGGTGGGTTTGGGGGGAGGGAATGTGGAGTCAGACGTTGCTATTCACTGAGAAAGAGCGGGGGACGCTGTGTCGGTGCTGTTTGGCGAGAAAGAGTGGAGGTGCTCAATTAATGCTGTTAGCCAGGAAAGAGCGACGGGGAAGGAACGCTCGAAGGCGACGACGGGACTTCTGTCATCGGCGATTGTTGTGGGAGATTGGAAGCTGGTGATGAGTCTGCAATAAAAATCGATACGCAAGCTCTGATCACGGAGGGGGGGATCAGAATCGTGCGCAGTCAGTGAAGCACACAAGTCCCGGTAAGAGATGAGAAGATTGGAGTGACGATCTTGGGGCAAAGATGAAGATGACTCTTTGAAGTTCTGAACCGGGAGATCGGCTGTGACTGGAGAGGAAACCACGCAAGATCTCAAGGATGTACAGTACCTGTGAGGGTGAGTTTGAAGCGGCAATTTATCTGCCCAGTTGGGATGCGTCGGAGTTTCAATCGATCGCAGGGATATGTGGTGTGCCGGATGCTATCCAGCAAAAGTCTGGATGATGCAATCGACAATAGATAGTCGAATCAAGGAGGAACAATATCTGAGTTCTAAGGTCGGCAATTTGCAATCGACAAGATCGAAGATCAAATGAGCTCTGATACCATTTCAGACTTAATGAGATAAGTATTTCTTATTGATTGAATGCAATGTAATACATAGTGTTTATAGACCTCATATGTTTCTAATTGTTAGGGATAGAATCCCCATAATATTTACAAATTATCCCTGTAATCTCGCGTAATCTTCTGTAATTCCTGTAATCTGTCTAATAAGTCCTTGGTCGAGAGATGCTTGAGCTTGCACGAGGAACGGCGCCTATAAGTAGGTCTTGCAGCTGCTAATTTCGAAGAGATGAACCTGCCTCTTCAGAAAGAGCGATTCATCCATTTGATTTTCATGCTACTGCAGAAGCCGCAAAAACTCCCTTGTGTTTGGAGTTGACAAGTTTAAGAAGAGAGATGAGCCTTAATGATACCTCAGCAATGACGTTCTCTACTCTGTTGTGCATGCAACCAATGATCAAATGGGCCCTTAGGAAATTCAATTGAAACTGATTTAGGCCAGGTAGGCAACTCTTCGGTTATGGAGCCTGAATCTTTACAAGGAGATTCAATGCTTTCAATGTTTAGTAGCATCTTCCCGTCGAGATCCACTTCTGGAAACTCAAATGAAACTGGTGGCTGTGGATCAACCTAGATGGGCATAGTAGCTACAAATTTATTTTCCTTATGAAACTTACTTGTCAGCCAAGTCGGGTGTGAAGAACAAGTCTATCCGAGTCCTTCAACGGTTGTGATCGATCAGTTGGAGCTGAGACATCTGCCGCAAATTATGTGCTTGAAACGCATCACGCATATGACGTGGGAGTCTTCCTCTCCGTATGTACCAAAGATGAGTTTCACGGCCAGAGTTATCACGTACCAAGCAAAGAAAGGTGGCAATTTGTCACACAAAATCTACGCCAAGACCTTGATGCCGGGACGATCTGTTTATCTTCCATGATGACAGAGTCGAGCATAACAAGGTCGTTGAATAATGAAACACTAAGTCCTTGATTCTTGCAAGAATTACTAATTTTATAGTTCAAGGTACTGAAGGGGAGTTTTGGTGTAACATTAGGTTAGGTTTGAGGCATGGCAACAGCCTCTTGCAAAATTGTATGATAAGGCTGCATATTATAGGTTCTTTATAGTCCACCCGTTCTCAGAACTCCACATACTCATGGACTGAGCTGCTTTCTTTCTTTTTTGTTTAAAGTTTCTAAATCCAGCCCTAATCCCTAGAAAATCCTTCAAAGCATCTTTATAAGTAGGTCTGGTAGAGAAAGGAAGCGCTCTCTCCATTTTTATTATTATTATTTCAGAGTTTGATTCCAGCTCTTCTTAGCTTTATTGTTCAAAATTCACAAACAACACTATTGGTAATACTCATTCTTTATTATTATTTCAGAGCTTGTTTCTAGCTCTTCTTAGTTTTAGTGGTTAAAATTCACAAATAACACTTGCTCGGTAACGAAGTTTTGGATGCACATGAAGGAAAACCGAAAGGAAACTTTTGTTGCCAGCTGATTTGGACCTCCTTCTACCAGAAGATCAGTTTAACTAAGGAAATGGTAATCGGCTCTAGCAGGTAATTATCAGACAAGTAAGGCAGTTTCCAATTTCCTCTTACATATTCACTTTCCTAATTACGGGTTAGGGGCTGTTACTAACTCCAACAAAATTCAAGACCAGTAATTTCCGCTTCGTGATTAGGTTATGGCAGTTTCCTCGTTCAATTGGAACTTTCCTTTTTGTAACCGCATGAGGCCTTAGGCTGTTCCCATCTTCAAAACGATCCGTAATTCCCAAGTATTTTTTACTTAAAAGGTTAAAATGTAAATTGGGGCTGCTCTCTTAATGATCCGAGCCATTTATCTTATGGGAGGGTGTGCTATGGATGACTCCAAGCCTTTGATTGTGGGTGCATGACTCATATATCCATTCTATAACTGAAGCTTTCCTCATGAATTTACACTTTCTTAATTGAGACATGATAGCAAGGCTACTACCGTCCAGGAAGAGGAAAGTGCATCCTTAGAAAGTTGGTGAAAGCAGCAATACCATTAATTAGGAAAGCGTTAACTAAAAGAGAAACTGCTATATATAGGGTACTATATGCGAGCAAGTCTAGGCAATTACAGCAACTCAGCATCTCTCCTAAAATATATTTGGTCATAGGTTTGAGCCTCCACTTTTCCTTCAGCTGCGATTAGATTTAGGAGTGTGTGAGGTATTTGCTTGAAAATCCTTTACTTGTACTAAAAGGGAAATGTTGGGCACTAATATACATACGTTAAATGTCTATTTTTGT
Source organism: Warburgia ugandensis (assembly GCA_035236585.1). Lineage (NCBI taxonomy): Eukaryota > Viridiplantae > Streptophyta > Magnoliopsida > Canellales > Canellaceae > Warburgia > Warburgia ugandensis. The sequence goes on along the minus strand of CP141130.1, from coordinate 38,615,589 downwards.
ATAAATTACCTTCATTTATCATGACATTTGACATATTTTTAGTGCATTATTTGAAAATTTATTTAAAAATTACATTATTTGAAAATCTTTTCATCTAACTGTAATTTGGTGAATTTTCAAGGTTAGATCGATATCCAAGGTAAATACGTCAAAAAACTATATTATATTATACTAATTAGAACTTTTTTATATTTTTTGTAGGTGATAGATCAAGATCCATGTGTTTAGATCATGTCGATCAACATTTTGGATATCTCTTAAATGAAAAATAGATGGCCCAAATCAATCTAGATGATCTAGATAAAAAACTAGAAGCAACTGCTCAAGTATAAGCATTTTCTAACTACAAAAAAGTAAAGTATCTAAGGATTTCAAGATTAGTGGGGATTGAAGAGGATCAATGGCAATCTTAGTGATCAAGCTTTGAACAATCAATATCTCTCCAATAAATCTCTAGGAATGTGTCATCTTTAGAATGCTAGGTCTTATATGTGAATGAATCATCAAGATGGACATGATAAATGGTTTGGATTGTTTAAAATTATCATTTTTGGTCCAAGATCAAAAGACACTTATTTAACATCTTGGATTGAATCAAGATAATTCTATGGGAGATGAAAGATCAGATGAGTAATATAGCCTTGGAAAGACATGAATAGGTAAATCTTAATTGATGGACGGCCTTGATTGTTAAAATCCAAAAGATTTCTTTGTTATTTACATATTTGAGTATGGCACATAGTATGAGTGGTTTTGATGATCAATCAACGACTTGGGACCACATATGTCTTGCTTGGCTGGGATGTTGAGAGAGAGATGGAGGAAAGTGAAAGTTTGGAGGAAGGAAACATGCATTGTTATAGATAAAGGATGCGGAGAAAGGGGGAAGTTTCCTTAAGGAAACAAAGTTAGGAGACAAATTAAAAATCTACTTTGATTAGATTGCTTGGGGAGCAAGGGATGACATGGGAAAACATCTAAAATGTCCATCCCATGATCTATAAGCATTTGATTATAGAGAAGCTAAAAAAGGATAAAAAATTTGGAGAAAAACAAAGGAAGAAGGAAGAAAGAATAGGGCGCACAATCTGATAAATAAGGGAACTTTGCACCTGATTTCCTGACTCATCACTCAATAAAAATCTCTACAATTGATTGCGTATAACAAAAGACATTGAGGAAAATAATACCCAAGTTTTAGGTTTGTGACTTGAACTTAACAAGGCATCGAATGAAGAGCTCAAAATCAGCCACTCATTACTATTCACATGAACAAAACTATGCTTTTACAATATTGTGCTCTTGTTTTTCAACTCCAATTCTCTTAATTTCTTCTGTTTTTTATTAATCCAAAGCATTTTTTGTGTTCTAATCTATTTTAGGAAGAAGTTTGTATAAATTTTAGCCAAAAATAAAAGTTTAAGTTGTTGAATTTCATTGAACAAGTATAATAATGATTGTTGTATACATGATGAACATGAAATCATTGTGATTGAACATCTAAATATTTGTTTGCTCTTATTAAAATATAACTATTTCATTGGATTCCTTAACATTAAATTATATTAGGTACAAATCTTTATTCTAAAATTCCATCAGTAAGTCGGTGAAATCAGTGGAAAGTTGGAAAAATTGTCACAAATTGTGACTATTTAAGACATGTAAACAAGACTTTGAATTAGTGCTGTGCTAATGATACATGTGCTTGACAGTTGCTTGTTATTGTTGTAGTAACAAAATCTCATGCTTTTGTTGCACTATTGTAGATGCAAGTTGTTCTCCGATTTGTTTTTTTTTTTTTATTGAGTAAAAATTTGGAGTGGAGATTCTTGGCTACAAGATGATGAGTGAGACATCAGTGGATTGCTAAGGGAGCTACTTTGGTTTGAAGAATTTTTAATGGTAATAGCTTAAGGATGAAGGTGGGTGGTTTTCTATAGATGAGACTAGTACTAATTCTAATGAAGGAAGTGGTTTCACATGAGGGCCCCATTTGGAGATATGCATAATAGGTACATCATCTAAGATATTTATTTATCTCCTCAATAGACTTGTCTATATTAGAGTCACAATTAAAGTGTGCTAGACATGCCTCAAATGAGTCTAAGATAGATGATAGTGTATTAGCACTTTGAAGTAGACCTTTAATTAAATTTAGTACATAGGAATTATCTAGGTCTAGATGTTGATGATTAGCAATAAAAACATTAAGCTTGACTTTCATATTGCCAAAAGATAGTTTCATTAGACCATTTCTACAATTGATGATAGCGTTGGACATTGCCAAAAATGGACATCTAAGAATCATCTAGATCTGGCTTCCGAGGTCTAACATTGGCTGGGTATCCATTGTAATAACCACAATTTTGTAATGTGATTGAACAAATAATTAAATGTTTGAAATTTCAGAAAAATCTGGCTGGAATATTAGGTTATTAGAAATTCTCTTTTTATAAAGATTAAATCATAAGTTAAAACTTAAATATTTTGAATGTTCTCGAAAAATCAATTCAAGTGAGAAATTCACATTTTTCTCAAATTTTGAATTAAAAAGGAAAAAATGATCAATTCACTTTATAATCAAGATTTAAGACATGAATATTTGGAATGTACTAAAAAAATTGATTCAAATGAATATAAGTATGCTAAATTCCCACTTCAGATGAATAATTCCTATTTTTCTCCATTTTTGTAAATAAAAGGACAAAATGGTCATTTCACATTAAAATGGGGCCCACAAATGTCACAACCCCGTCGGGCCCACAGTAATGATATTGTCCTATGCGCACTCACGTGCCACGGGTTTTGTTCTTCCCCTGCGTCCAAGGGAAACTGGTTGTTACTGTGAAGGGAGGCCTTCCCCCTTATAACTTAGGCCCATCACCCCCCCAACTGATGTGGGACTAACTCTCAAGCCTCACCTTGCTTAGAAGCCTGCTAGCCCTCCAGGCCTGCCCTCATCGACCAAGGCCAGCCCTCTCCCCCTTAGGGGACACGCGTCCCTGCGTGTCACACGCCGAGCACCCGCGTGCGGTTAGCCATCCACCCTCGGGGTCGGGGTATGGCTCTGATACCACTTGTCACAACCCCATTGGGCCCACAGTAACGATATTGTCCTGTGTGCACTCACGTGCCACGGGTTTTGTTCTTCCCCTACGTCCAAGGGAAAACTGGTCATTACTGTGAAGGGAGGCCTTCCCCCTTATAACTCAGGCCCATCACCCCCCCTAACCGATGTGAGACTAACTCTCAAGCCTCACCTTGCCTAGAAGCCTGCCAACCCTCCAGGCCTGCCCTCATCGGCCAAGGCTAGAAGTGATCTAAACCAATGTGAAAGATTTTTCAAACCTTAATGGCTACCATGACAAGGTGAAGAAATTACTTTGGGTCTGAAAAATACTGTTGACTTGGATTGAAAAGAAAGGCAAATAAGTACTGATCACTTTAGAGACCCTTGAGCTTATGACAAAGATATATCTGGAAAGAGATCAATAGGTAATCAAATAAAGTCTTTCTATATGTCTACGAAAATGTTCCATGCTTACCTGAGTGTTTTTCAAAATTGATGATTTAACAGCTTCATCATAACTTGATGTAGTAGTTATTGAATGAGAACTGCTATTATAAGCTAAGTATGAGGAGGCGCTTGAAAGACAAAATTTGAGGAATTGAGAAAACCACTACTTATGAGGATACCTCCTGACAATACAGACTGCATGGTTGACGATAAAGCCTTGATAAAAGATTGAACAATATATTGACATAGGGAATGGAAGAAGAAAAGGTGAGATGGCCAACACATTATAAGGTGAAGATTTGATGTTACGTTGCCTTTAGACAAATAGTTAGTTGATATGTGCATATACCAAGTACAAAAAATCAATTGAAGGAATTTCCTAAGGACTAACCCTATTGGATTGAGTATAGAACTTTTGGACTGAAAGGTTATGAAGAAAACCATCAAGCAAAGAAAGGACAAAGAGGATGATGACAAAGGATTCAACCATCACCTAATAAGGGTACTCAGTTATGAATAAGAGACTTTTTGCATGGCATAAATGGGAACATTATTGAAAAACCTAATGACAACTTGATGTGAATAGTGAGATAGGCCTCTGAACGAGAACATTTGACCCATGATGATGAATCAACCATTAACATTTGACATGAGAAAATCGTTTAATGAATTCAATAATTATGAAACTGGATATAAAGTTAGGACATTTTACTTTCAGTATATGATAAGGTCCTTGATGGGAGATCCTACTAATTGGCTTTCATGATTTTATTTTGAATGTAACTTTGGTCAAGGAATCAAGTCACATATGGAAAGCGACGGACAGTTGAAATTCGAAGTTAATCAAGGATTTGGCTTTTATCATTGATATGATCGGATGACACTTGGTACCATATTAGGTATTGAGGTATCTTGGGGGAAAACATGAAGCAAAGAAATTAAGATACAAGTTAAACACAATAAAAAGAATGTAACTTTTTTTTGGACTCTTACTAATGACATATAAACAACCATTAGAAGGAGATGTGGATGATGAAGAGATTACTAGATGAAAGACAAGAAGAAAAAGGGACTATCTATGATATTCAAAATGAAATAGGAGAAATAAGATCATATGATCTCAAAGAAGTATGGAGTAATTTATACATGAATAAAGAAGCATGATCCTACGAGGAGACTATCCTATACATGATGAGAAAAGTATAGGATTTCGAGATAGATGAATTACAGCTAGAAACCGATATTGTGAAACTGGCATGTATGGGAGTATGCATCAGAGTACGCAGCGAAAGCGGCCCTTATAGGTAAGGCCTTGTAGAAGGAACAATAAAAATGATAAATTGAGGTTGAGCCTAGATTTGATTCCTAAGGGGGGAATGCATTCACCAAGAAGTTATCTAAGAGACAAAATACCTTGAAAATGATAATTTATGGAATTTCGAGGATGAAATTCTTGTAAGGGGGTAATAATGTAATGCCCCGAGCAATTTACGTTATTGAATTGGACATTCTATAGGAAATAAACGGTGTTGAATGTTTTACTTTATTTAAAATAGTAAACGAAGGAATTTTTAAGGAAACTTGGTACCATTAGATTCTATTCGAAAAATGGAATCCAACGCCTCAAAGAACGCCAAAAACGGAGTTCGTATTGAGAAGTTATGGCCATTTAAAGATTAGGGGCATTTCTGTAATTTAAATTAAAAACGAAAAAGACAGAAAACGGAGGGGGCCGTTTTGATAATGGCACCCCGTCTTCTTCTTCCTCTAGATTTCTCCAGAAACCCTAGTTTTCAGAGAAATCTGCCACCGCCAATGGCGGCATTGCCATTGGCAGCACTGCCATAGCAAGGCTATAAAAAGCCTATTCCCCTCTCTTCAAAACACGATTTTTTCGGTCATTTGGGGCTGGGGCTTCCGGAAAAAATCAGAAACCTAGTTTCCCTGCTATTTCCAACAACGACTAGGACCATCAGGCTGGCCATTCCCCTTCTTTCTCTTCCCCATTTCTTCCCTGACATCACCCAAAAACAGGGTTTTTCCTTCGTAGAGTTTTTCGGTGGCATGAAGTTTTAGAACCAGAACGGGGCTCTACCACCGGCGATAGGCGCACCCTAGGCTGCCCAGGTAAGCCCGTCTTTCCCTCTCTCTTTGGTTCTTCCTCCTTTCAGGCTAGATCCGTGTTGGATCTAGCGTTTCCAGCCAATTTTTCCAGCCGGTCTTCCTAGCCGGAAAACAACCCAGCCAGTTTCATCCGGCTCTGTGTGAACAAGGCGTCCCAGGGATGCCATGCTTCATGTGCGCCTGGGACAGGGTCCCTGGGATGGGTTCCAGGCATATGACAGTGCGTACACTGTCCCTAATGTGGCCTTCGGGTGTGCGTGCGACATGGGGCACGGGTCTTGGCTCGACTAAGATGCACGGGGTGCCCTGGGAGCTGAGACGCGCCATGCTACACCAAAGGTGTGTTCGTGCAATGCCATCTAGGATGCGCGTCATAGCGCATCCTGGATGCAGCATTTGCGCCTGCAAAACGCGGTCCCTGGCACGGCCTTTGGGTGCGCACACACGTGAGGCGGTCGCGGTTCAACCAGGATGCTCGGGTGTCCTGGGAACTGGGACACGCGGATCTAATGAGACTATAAAGTTAGGATTAGAAGGCAATTTACAGAGTTAACCATTGAATAGTAGATCCACATCATAGGATCTAGCCTGACAATGAATTAGGTAAGGACCCATGGACCCTAAAAGGCAAATCTAGCAATCTAATTTCTAAATAGATCGAAATTGATAAGGACTCCTTGTATCCATTCATATCCAGGAATTTATAAATGAGACCCAGGGACGGGTTAAGTGATGAAGGAAGCGACTCTAGGAGACTTCGAGGTAGGTGCTCTATCGCTACTAGAATTTTTTTAAAAGAACCCATGATGTTTTGATGTAGATGCTCTATCGCTACTAGACTTTTTAAAAGAACCCATGATGTTTTGAAGTAAGTGCTCTATCGCTACTAGACTTTTAAAAAGAGCCCATGATTGTTTTGAGAAAGCATGTTTTAAGTATAAGTTATATGACTTGTTTAGCATGACTTGATTTCATAAATGAACTTAGCATGCATATGAAAACTACATTGCGCATCTATTGCCAAGACATGTGCTACATGCATAGATTGCATGATAAGTGTAGCCTTGGCCGATGAGGGCGGGCCAGAGAGAGCTGATAGGCTTCTAGGCTGTCAGGCTTCTAGGCAGGGTTATGACTTTGAATGCGATACTAGCATGAGCAGATTTTATGCATTGCATGCATGTTTTGCAACCGATTGCATAAATTGCATGATTTACAACGAATAAGTGTCATATGCCCTGTGGAGGCTATGACCGAGTGTCCTCAGGTACCCGGGGACCACACGGCGGCCAGGTCGTGGGCATAGTAGGCCCTATGGTTTGAGGATTTACTTGCATTATGCATATGGCATGATAGGAGGTTGGTCGACCATACCATATATCCATGAGTTGGATTCAGTTGAGCATCTTATGCATATCATTATGTTTATGATATATATATATATATATATGATACTTTCGACTTGGATTATGCGATTCTTTAAGTCGTCAGTATACCAATTCGACAATGGTTTTTAATATCGATATTGAGCATGAGTGATCAAACATGCACATGTTTTAAAGAGCATATGATTTTAAACGTAGCATGCATTGTAAAACTAGTAGTGATAAACTCCTACTGAGTATAGTATATACTCACCCAATCATTAACATTTTTCAGGATAGCTTCATTCATGAGTAGAAGATGCCTCAGGAAATGTTAGTGCCACGAGCAAGAAAAATCAAAAGGAGACAATTATACATGTAAGTAAACACTCTACCCTTTGGACATGTATTTGTATTTATTTACAGTTGGGCTGTGAGCTATTATTGGATAGACCTGGGAAAACATTTATGATTTCTGAAGTTTTTCAAAAACCACTTTGGTTGTTGTGAAAGCAAATGATACTCGGGGTTTTCAAAATGAGTTTAAAACAAAAGATTTTCCGCTGCATTGCATTGTTTTCATAAAATGGTTTTCAAATAGGGATGCATCCCGCCTTAGGAATTAGATATTGCATTTAAAAATGCATGGGAAAACCCGGGTCGTGACAACAAAACACACCAATGGTCTGGAAATAGCCATCATGAGTCAAAGCACTACTAGTTGGTAGTGGATACAGAGGTGGAAGTCGGAAAATTTATTTAAAAATTCTCAAAATTGCCTATAAATAGCTTTAAAATTCTCCAAAATTCTTCATTTAATCTATCACAAAGTGCTCTAACTCCCCCTACAAAATCAGATCCAAACTCCTTCCCCATCTCTCCCAATTTTTCGTTCTTTCTCTCTTTCTTATTTTCTCTTAAACGCATCCCTAGACGGACCTGGTGCTCAAGAACCATTGGGGTATACCATGATCTAAATTGTTCAATTTGTTTGAGATACCATGATCCACAAAATACCAAAACTTATTTGAAGATCCAATACTTCACTCAACTGGAAAAACTCTAAACAAGATTTATCCTGCGACCTATATTTTCTGGCATCGTTTTCAATTTATGGACATCATAGGTAGGTGGATAATCTCCCCCTCTTCCATTTCTAGACCATTGATTTGACTGTGAACTTCAAATCTAAATTCTGAACTCATCTGAACTCCAAATCTAGATCGGAAAGAATATATGAAATAATTATGATTTGTATTTTCTTCTGAAATAATAAAAATAAGGATTTATTATACGAAACTTTTTGTTAGTGGAAAATATGATTCTAATTCCCATGATCTGTAAGATCTGGGATGATCAGACCTTAGGAATCTAATATATTGATTATATAATGTTAAGGAAATTTGTAATTAAGGTTTGAATATGATTGATCTATGAATAATTAAGAATTATACCCTTAATGGAAGAAAAACCCGAAAATTAGCTTATGGATCTTCTTGATTGATGAGATCAAGAGTGATTAGACCTTGTGGATGGAATGGATTAATGCTCTGATGATGAGATCCCATGAGATCATGGATTTGATATGACAAAAATGGGAGGATTTGATATTTGGACCCTTAATGTAATAAAAGCCCTAGATCCATGGAATGTACATAAAATCTAATGGTTGGATCATGTTAAAAGCTTCTAATAATATTAATTGATTAGTTTAATTGTCTTTAATTTTTAATTGAATTGTAGATTTGATTTATATTATGGATTAGGGAGCATGTTAGTTTAATTCTTCAATTTTAGTATAATTGCCATTAAATGTCCTTAGATTGTTAATAGATTTGTAAATTTGATAATCTTGGGGCCAAGTTAGTTTAATTATTAGAGTATAGTATGATTTCCCTTAAATTCCATTAGGCTATTAGTAAAGTTACAGTTATTTCATGACTTAGGATCCATGCTAGTTTAATTATCATAGTACAGCATAAATGCCCTTGGAATGTTAATAGATTTAGATTTATCTTATGATTTAAAGTTTATGATTGGTTTTTTTATTATCAAATTATAGTGTAAGCATCTTTAATTGTCTTTAAGTTAGTAGATTACTTGTTAAATTAGTTGCTATGTTTTAAATGTTCATAAATAATTGAAAATGTAATTTAATGAAATATAGAGTTTCATGGACAAGTAAGATGAATGAATGATGCCGACTTAATCTTCGTAAGGGTTATAGTTAGTAGGACAATATAAGGAATGGATCTCCATCTCCTTGGCCCAAATTAGGAGAATAATAAACATCCATGAATGACAATATACATGTTCATGGAAATAAGTTAAAATCAATTAGAGAAGGGATTTAGGGTAAAGAGCTCATAGAAACCTTGTTAAAGGTTAAGCTAGTGCCACTCTAGTAGACTCTGAACATTATGGTTATGGGGGGTATACAAGATCCAAGTGCTTTTCCCTCACCTCCCGTTGATGTTTGTTGAGAGATAAACGCCTCCTTACATGAGGGTTGTATTAACTACTTTTAGAGCATACTTTAACTGGTAAGCATTGGTCATTCTGAGATAAGGAGGAACTATCTAGAATTAGGAAGAAATAAACCATCTTCAACCAGTAAATCATTAACTAGTTAATTTATAATAATAAGAACATAAAAGAATAGAAAATTACCTAATCATAATAAAAAGTGTATGTAAGATAATAAAGATTAAACAAGATCCATAAGGAGATCTTGAATGATCAAGAACAATAAAAGAAAAAAATATTAATGTATATTTAATTCTTTATGCATGATATGGATATTACTTGCAATTTAGATCAAATAGAATATAAGATCTGAACCCTTGATCTAATGTGACTTAAGGAAGAGAGATTTAAATTATTCTCCTTAGGGATGATCAAAAGACCATGTAGTATGTACATTTAATAGAGAGATAACATTATACGTATGATTTGACAGATACATGTTGATTAAGACTACCTCAAGGAGTGAAAAATACCATATTGAGGTAGGTGGACTTTCAAGAATGCATTTGCATGAAAGATACATGTTTTGATACATGATCTTATGTCTAGAAATATTAACATGTATGATACCAATACACTATGATAAATACCTTAGAAATAATTATGATCCAACCAAATGATGAGAAAACATGTATAAAATGGTTAAGTTTAGAATTGAGGAAAACCTTAAGTGATTAGGGAGGTAGAAGATATTCCAACCTAAGATAAACAAATAGATAGTCTGATATCATCATCATCATCATCATCATCATCATCATCATCATCATCATCATCATCATCATCATCATCATCATCATCATCATCATCATCATCATCATCATCAAGACCTCATCCCAATTAGGGGTCGGCCACATGAATCTTATTCCTCCATTCCACTCTATTAAATACCATGGCTTCATTTAGTCCCAAAGTTTTTAAATCTTTCCTCACTACTTCTATCACGTTCTTTAGGGCCTTCCCCTTGCCCATTTAGAACCTTCAACTTGTATTGCCTCACTTCTTCTAACTGGTGCCGTTGTTGGTCTCCTTTGAACATGTCCAAACCATCTAACTCTAATCTCCCTCATCTTGTTACCTATTGGTGCTATCCCTAAATTTCCTCTAATATTTTCATTTCTAATTCTATCCTTTCTTGTCTTACCACTCATCCATCTCAACATCCTCATTTCTGCGACACTCATCCTAAGAGTATGATGTTCCTTAATTGCCCAACACTTTGATCCATAGAGCATGGCCAGCCTTATAGCCATCCTATAAAATTTTTCCTTTAGTTTGAGTGGCACCCACCGATCACATAAAACACCCAATGCACATCTCCATTTGTTCCAACTCACTTGGATTCTCTGGGTAACCTCCCTCTCAATCTCTCCACTCTCATGGATCAATGATCCTAAGTATCGAAAGTGGTCTCTCATGGGGACCTCTTGGTTATCAATCTTGGCTGGTATTCCACTCTTACTCTCCTTGCTAAAATTACATTCCATATATTTTGTCTTAGTTCGGCTAATTTTGAATGCTTTCGATTCTAATGCTTCTCTCCATAACTCTAGCTTTATGTTTACACCCTTCCTTGTCTCATTAAGTAGGACTATATCGTGTGCAAATAGCATGCACCAGGGAATCTCCTCATGCAGATGTTTTGTTAACTCATCCTTAACTAATGTGAAAAGGTATGGACTCAATGCCGAACCTTGGTGCAATCCGACCGTGACAGAAAAATCACCAGTCATGCCACTAGTGGTCTTAACATTTGTTACTGGTCCCTCATACATATCTTTAATTATGTCTATATACCCCTAAGAAACCCCTTTAGCACCCAACACCCTCCATATTAACTTTCTAGGGACTATATCATAAGCTTTCTCTAAGTCGATAAAGACCATGTGCAGGTCTTTTCTCCTCTCCCTATATTTCTCTACTAATTGTCTTAGTAAGAAAATAGCTTCCATGGTAGACCTCCCAGGCATGAAACCAAACTGATTCTCCAATACACTTGTTTCATGTCGTAGCCTCTTCTCAATCACTCTTTCAAAAAGTTTCATGGTGTGGCTCATAAGTTTGATCCCTCGATAATTAGTGCAGCTCTGAATGTCTCCTTTATTCTCATAGATTGGTACAATAGAGCTTTTCCTCCACTCATCAGGCATTTTCTTTGATTTTATAATCTTATTAAACAACTTGTTCAACCAAACTACCCCAATATCTCCCATATGCTTCCAAACCTCTATTGGTATACCATCAGCCCCCATGACCTTTCCTGATTTCATCTTTCTCAAGGCCTCTTTTACTTCAAGTATTCTGATCTTACGTTCATATCTATAATATCCAATGTTATTTAACAAATTTTGAAAGTATATTTCCCACCTTTGTTTGATCTCATCATCTTTGTCTAATACCCTTTGATCATCGCTTCTAATGCACCTAACATGCTCTAAGTCCTTACCCTTCTATTCTCTTACTTTTACAAGTTTAAACACATCTTTCTCACCTTCTCTTGTTCCTAATCTATTATAGAGCTCATCATATGCTTTAAGCTTAGCCTCACTTATTATTCTCTTAGCAACATTTTTTGCATTCTTATATTGTTCATAGTTTTCATTATTTCTAATCTTCTGCCACGCTTTAAAACACATTCGTTTTTCTTTAATTGCTTTTTGCACTATTTCATTCCACCACCATGTTTCCTTTGTTAATAGCCTTTTACCTTTAGATACTCCTAAGACATCTTTTGCCACTTTCTTAATGGACTCAGCCATATTAGCCTACATGGTATTTAGTTCTGTTTCATAGTTCCAATTTCCTTCTACCATCAACTTATTTTTGAATGAGGTTATTTTCTCTCCTTTTAAGTTCCACCACTTAATTTTTGGAAGTGTATTAAGTTCAATTCTTTTACTCCATCTTTTGATATGAATATCCATAACCATTAACCTATGTTGTGAGGTTAAACTCTCACTGGGTATTACCTTACATATAGATCGTTCATTATTCCTAAGTAGAAAAAAGTCTATTTGGCTTTTATGAAGTCCACTTTTAAAGGTTATTAAGTGTTCATCCCTCTTCTTAAAGAGTGTATTTGCAATGGATAGGTTATATGACAAAGCAAAATCGAGGATATTCTCCCCCATCTCGTTTCGTTCACCTATACCATACCCTCCGTGTATTCTATCATATCCTTCCTTATCTTTTCCCACATGGCCATTTAAGTTTGCTCCTATAAATATCCCCTCAGTGTTGGGAATTTCTTGCATGACTCCCTCCATATCTTCCCAAAACTGTCTCTTAATTATATCTTGTCACCCTACTTGTGGTGCATATGCACTTATAATATTTATAATCTGCTCTCCTAGAATCATTTTTATTATTATAATTCTATCATTGATTCTTTTAATATCCACAACTTTATCCATTAATTCCTTATCCACTATTATTCCTATGCCATTTCTATTATTTTCCTTTCCTACGTACCATAATTTATACCTATCTATTTCTCTAGCTTTACCCCCTTTCCACTTGGTTTCTTGGATACAAGCGATGTTGACTCTCCTACGTTTCATCATGTCTACGAACTCCAAACTCTTACCTTTCAGTGTCCCTATATTTCATGTAGCGATGCGAATCTTATGTTTTGGAGATACCCTATTTACTATCGCCTTTCTCGACCTTCATGGTATGAACCCATGTCCACTTTTCACTGCACTTGGGTTCTGATGCAGTGCGTCGCTTCTGAGGGGACGCTCTAGCAGCCCTTGCCCATTTTTCACTGCACCCGGGATCCGATGTAGTGTGTCGCTTCTGGGAGAATGCCCTAGCAACCCTTGGCTATTTTTCACTACATCCGGGATCTGATGCAGCACGTTGCTGATGGGGAATGCCCTAGCTTGAGCGAATGTCAGTTTTCGATTCATGTCATGTTGGGGTTGCCATATTTTTTAAAAAGCTGAAGATGATTTTCATTAAAATCATTAAAAAGCTGAAGATGATATGTAAGAGAATTATTTTACATACAAGCATGGAGGCTTGTGGTTTTGTTTTAAATAAGCATGAGCATGGAAATGCTATGCTAGGAAAGTTATGAGGGTTTGGCCACACGCTTCTTGAAATATGATATGTGATGATACCGAGCCCTAAGAGAGGTTGAAAGTCGGTGGGGTAATTATGGGAAGGGCACCATTGTGAAAGTCCTATTTCCCCATATGGGCATTGACATAATTTATCCATCATGGTATTAATTGAGTAGAGAGCAGTTATTCGAGAGTGCTACTATGGATCAAACTGCAACATGGTAGTCCTTGATGTATTTTGCATTATGATGCACATGAGATTGGCATAATGAAATGCCTTATGTTATGGCATGATGAAATGCCAAGTAATTGTATATTACTAGTATTTTCCCAGGAAGGAAAATTTCCAGTATAGTAATTGGCTGAAATATTGATCTCTTATAGTAGAAGGAGTTGATCAGCTTAGTTTGGGAATGATCGTTGACTATTTTCACGATTTTAATGGATTTATCTGCACACAATATGTATGTATAAAGATGAACATAAATGATAAAGTAATGTGATATATATATATATAATGAGATTGATCCATGATTATGTTTTGATAGAAATGAGTAATGGGATTATTGAATATAGTGATTATACTATCAAATTATTATGCTTCTTTAATCCCCTACCAAGCATAGCTTATTGAGATATTGTAAATGTTTGAATGTTTACAATATCTCAGATATAGAGAAGGAGAACTAAGAGCTCAAGACTTGAAGATATTATTGAAGAAGAATTAATCAGGGTATATTCCTTGAAGATTTTGTATTGAGAGCTCTAAAATTTGGATTATGTATTTGGACAAAGTATACAGGGGCTATGTACTATGACCTATTGGATGGATTCTGAGGTTTAATAAAATTATGTTCCGTCAATGGAATTTTATTTTGTACAAAATTCTATGTATTGTTTGTATGAAGTGATGACTTGGGTTTTTACAAAACAAATTCTAAGAAAAAGATTTTTCGCTGTTTTGTTTTCGAAAAATATTCACTACTAAGGACCATGCCTTTGCAAAATGTATTATAAAATGTGTTATAAAAACCCGGGTTATCACATCCATTCCAATGAAATCTATAGGGAAGTAAAATAGGTCCACTTGTAATAAAACATCTTCAACCATACCACTTAGAATCTTAACTGATCTATTTGCTAAATGCAAAGTGGTATTGGTTGGCTTAAGATCACCACCCTAGTTTCTCATAGGTAGAATAAGGTAAAAAATTTAAAATAGCCCCTAGATCATGTAGTTTCCTCTTGATAAGTGTTTTATTTTGCATAAAAACTAACCAAATAATATTCATGTGTTATAACTTATATAGTGTTAAATTAGGATTTTTAGACCAAAATTTATAATACATGCATTTTTTATCTAATGAAGTAAAAGTTTCTTATTTGGTAGGTCCAAAGGCTATTCCTAGGTAAGTATGTGATTAATCTTATTTTTTAGTAATTAATTGGAATTTTTATCTTTTGTAGAAAGAGAGATGATAATTCAATGGCCGAGATCAATTAAGATGAAAATTGAAGATCAAGATCAAAAGGTCGAGTGAAAGCCTCAAAATCGTCAATCCAACATGAGATCAAGGTAAGATCATCTTATGGACTAGTAATGAATGTGATTAAAGGAACTAAAGATGGCCAAAGTGAGCCCATGAAATAAGCCATACATTTCCACCACCTTTTACATGGGAGCCATTTAAGCTACCTTAGCCATATAAGCCATGAAACAGGGTAGCAAGATAAGGAATTCAAGTTGAACCATATGCGCCACTCAAGTCATGGGTTGAAGCTAAGAAAACAAGCCAAGAAAGTTTCCTAAGCTAGCCATAAAGCCTAGCCAATGGAGCCTTTAAAGTTAGCCATCTAAGCCATCAAGCTTAGCTAAATGCAAGGCTAGGATTGGAGGAGATTCAAGAGAGTTATCTATGAGTTATTTTGAAGATATAGACCAATAGGATGAATGCCTTCAAATTTTTGATGTTTTTTTCACTTTTTTTCACCTTTTTATCACTTTCCACCTCATCACCAAAGACCATCAAGAGTTTGACTTTCTACTTAAGAGTCCTACCATTCCATAACTTTTTCACCTTTCTAAAATCCTTTCATAATCATCTAACCAATCCACACTTCCTAGAAAACTACCTAGCCAATCAATTTTCCCCATGTCACCTAACTTTTCTTTTAAAAAAGAAAGACACTTATATCTTTTTCAAAATTAGAAACCAGCTAGCTCGTACTTCTTATCTCTCTCTTTTGTCATGTTTATGACATCATCTTATTAATTTATCTTTCACCTAACCTTCCTCATTTAATAACCTAACCCTAGGGCTACTTTCCTTATGTTTTTACCCCATCCTAAGTTAGAAAACCACTCATCTATATATAGCCCCAGGTTCCATACGAATTTTCTAAGTAGATATGGGTGACACACCTTGAAATCAAACCTTCCTTTGGTGTTATTTGCTGCTAGACTTTGGAATTTCTTAGATGCTTTTCTTCATTTGATATTCTTATTATTCTCTTGCTTATTTGCTCTCCAATTTAGGTCAGTAACTTAGTTGTTTTACTTTAGTTCCATTACTTTAAGATTTCATTGTTTTGCTCCTTAGAATTCATGATACTTTCCGGCCCTTATTCTCTTTCTTATTTACTCCATTCTTTTAGTTTTTCTTTGTTATTCAATCAAGATTCCAGTTAGTTATTCACTGAGGGTGATAACCAAGAGAAGATCTAGCTTAAATCCTTGATTTCTCCTCTTGAAATTCACGATTTTCCCCCTTAGTTTAGGTGTTTTCCCCTAGCTAGTTCACACACTTAGCCTTTGTTTCTCTTAAATTCCTTTCTAGGTTTTCTTTGCATGTCATTATACTTTGGATTGTAAGCTTTATATTGGAATTTTTTTGTTATTTAGATAGGATTTTAGGCTTTAGAAAAGTGTGCAATTTTCATATTATGTGGACAGTTTTATGCTCATAAATTTGATGTAAATTGGATTGATTCAGTAAATTTTTTTAGGAATTCTTGTTATGGATTGTTTATTTCATCAATATAATTTGGATTTGGTATGTTTTCTTGCATAGAAGTTATGGTTTTAATAGCTTTCTAATGCAATATTTATTAACTATTTTTAAGTACTGAAATCTGGAAATTGGTTTTGCCTTAACTTTGTGCTTTAATTCCAGCCATCAAAACATCTTATTTTCCTATATCCTTAGATTTATATTTAGATTTTCATGTTGTTTATTAGGTCCCATTATTGGTTTGCATGGTAAATCACTATAGGTATATTAAATTTCAGCATCTTTAGGGTTCTAGAATCATGTGCACAGTCTAAAAACCATGAGCATGGTTTTAAGTCCCATTTTCGTTTGAACTTTAGTTAATTTAGTTGTTGGATCTTGTGTTATAGTAGTTAAATTAGTTACTTTTATATTATTTTAGGTTTATAGAGTTTCCCATTTGAATTTTAGAGAGTTCTATTTTTGGTAAGTTTTAGTTTAAGAAAGTTTTAAATTAGGAAAGTCTTTTTAGGTAGTTTCCTAATTTGAATCTTTCTAATTCTTTGTAGTTTTTTTATTGGTTACTATTAATTAGTTAAGTTTCCAATTCCAAATGCTTAGTTGAAGTTTTATTAAGTTTCCCTTACTTTTAATTCTAGATAGGAAAGTTTCTTATTTAGCAAGTTTCTTGTTTTTGCTTTGTTTTCAATTTCATGTTTTAATTTCCATTCTTAATTTAGGGCTAAAATCACTTGAATATTGGCTAGGTTAGATAGTTTAAAGTAGGGACCACTAGCATCACAATAGTTCACTCATCATGGCATCGACCTCACTAGCATACTATATTGCAAATGATTTGTGCGCTTGTGAGTTTTAATTAAAATAACAACAAGTTTTTAGCACCGCTGCTAGGAAGTTGCAACAAATTGTATAATGTTCCATACTTTAGATTAGGTTTAGGGTGCATTAGATTAGGGTTTTTGTATAATTTTTGCATATTTTTTGCATTTGTTACCATTTTCGTCATATTGACACTATTTCTTTAATTTTTGTGCAAGGGAAATTGGCAAAGGAGCTGCAACGATCTTGTGGGCCTCAACTTCATCATCTTAGATTAGGTTTTATAGCTTTCGTAGATTCGGATTGAGTGGAACCTGTAGTGAGGCCCATTGTAATTTGTAATTTATTTTTTATTCAATTTTAAATGGGTTGTAATAATACATGGCAAGTGTGGACTATGGTGGCCCACATTTGATCTTCATCAAAACCCCGCTGTAAGTATCCCTTAATTTAGATTAGTTACATTTAGTATAATTTGCATTTGGATGTTAGTATAATTCATATAGATTAGGACCATTTATTAATAATTGTTGCATCTTTACTTAGGATTGTTCCATTGGAGCACTTATCTAACCTTGGTTGGATAGCATATAGGCTGCATTAGTTTGCTCTAGCATTGCATTGCATATTTAAAGCTTTATGGTGGAATGGAATAAATGATAGTAAGGGCCCCACAAGAGCCCTTATAAGATAAGGACTGGATTTCATCACCAGCTCCTTGGCCCCCTAGGAATCCCTCAACATCCTTGCATGCCACTATCTCAACCCTTGAATATTAATTTAAAATCAAGTAGAAAGAGACTTAGGGTATTGAGCTTATAGGACCCTTTTTAGAAGGATGCGAACTACCGTCACTCCAGTGGCTTCCGAGCACTATGGTTAGAGTGGGTGTCTTAAAATTTAAGTATTTTCCCACACCTTTCGTTGACGTTAGTTAGGTCTAAACACCTCCTAACACAAGGATTGTATTAACCACTTTTGAGCAAAACCTAATTGGTAAGTAGTAGTTTAATCTGGATAAAAGGAGGAGTTGTCTAGATCAAGGTCTAAGAAGCTACAACCTATGTACTAAGGAAAGATAATCAAGACACTACTCGATTAGTGAATACTAGGATTTGACTGTGTACCATTTAGCTTAGGACTAGCATTTAGTTTACATCATATAGTTAGGATTTTTCATAAAGAAAATAAAAGTACTCATTTGTTATATATAACAATTTGTTTTGTTGTATACAAAGTTGAAAACAAAGGCCTATAGAGAAGGGGATAGATTTCATAGATTAGATGCATATATGGATAGGATAGATATTATGGAAAGTCAATTGTTGAGGATAATAGCTTCTAGGTAAGCTACTCCACAACCTTAGTACCATAATAATTATACCTATTCTAAGCATCCCCATCTCACTCCTTCATGGCCCCATCAAGCTCCACATACAATGGTTATTATTAGGAACCAATGGATACACTTAATGCATTCACATACCGTAGCAATGACTACTATCCTGAGACAAATTATAATAGATGATCTAAGCATCATGAACAACTATGGTATCAGGATTACTAATATCAGGAAGAACCACAGTGGTCCCACCCTGATCAACACTACCATGATTATTAAAAATATTAGAGTCAACCATCATGGGTTCAACTAGCTCGGCCCTTTTTCTATACCCTGTGCCACAACAATACCAACCCTACTAGTTGTTTCCTCTACAACATGAAGAACAACCATTAGAAGAGAATGTGCAACAATTTTGTGAGAAAATGGAACAAACCATGGCTACCTTTGAAAAGGGGAATATGAAAATGAGATAAGAATGGGAAGGATGGGAGGAGAAAATGAGACCAATAAGAGAATATACTGATAGAAACATTGCTAAAATTATAAAAAGGACTAAGGAAATGAAACAAAATTGGGGATAATGAAGAGACATTTATTATTGATAATAGGATGGAATTTTTTTATGAGTCATAAAGTCCACAACCATCCTTATAAACCTCCAACTCATATCTACTCGACCCATGTCTTGCTTCTTGTTATGATTATGATGAAGAGACTCTCATTGATGAACAAAATGAAGCTGTAGCAACAACCAACCCATATCCTCTTGAATCGTGTCCTACTAATTTTTATGAATTTGATGACAACACTTCCATTGAGGAGGTGAACGAGTTGTTGGATGCTATGCCTTTAATGAACACTTCTCAATGGCAAGCAAGAGTAGAAACTACTACAAAGCCTAACATTTCAATTAGACTGGCAATGTAGAAGACGTACCTGATTGGGACCTACAAACTTTATTTGAACATTCAGAAGATAGTCAAGTAGGCCTATTTACAATCTTGCCTGTGCCCAAAAAACAGGAAGAAAAAGAATCAGTTGATCTACTAACCCTACATCAACCAACTCTAGGGTACACATTAGAAGATGATTAGAGTTTAAGCCAAACCATGTCCCCACCTCTAATAATACAAGAACAACCTTTTGGGAAGGGGCAGAGTTAGCTTATACCCCTATCTTAGCACAATGTCAGGAAAACAAAGGAAAGAGTTAAACTAAATATAATGGTCTATGTTATCCCTCAATTTGGTCAAGAAGAGGACCAATCATCTCCAAATGGTCCAACAAAATGCACAGTAGTACACAAAGTCATTATGTTACCACCACCTCAAAATACAAGGTGGAGGAATTATATTGACTACCGTAAAATACTCAAGATGGGGGATCATCAATATGATTCCCTACAAGCCAAAATCGTGGTGGTCTATATTTTTACCATGACCTAAAATTTGAAGATGGAGGACATTTATAGACTACTATCAGATTTTGAAATGGCATGAGAAATCTTTCCATTTCATTCTTTGGATTAGGATTAGGAAAAATTAGTTTAACTAACTAGGTCTGCGTTTAGATGGTTAGATTAGTTATAATCCATGTTTGGCTGAAGACGTTAAACTTAGCACTTACTAGAAGGCACATGATTTTTTAGAAAGTCTCATTAGTCTAAATTACCCTTTCATCATTTAGGTGTCCTATATTTGAAAACATTGAGGACAATGTTTCCTTCAGGTTGGGGGATGTAGAAATGAGATTTCTAAGTTTTTTTTGCAATTTTGAATTTTTTTATAAGTTCCTTTATAAAGATGATATTAAATTTTCTGAATATCCATCTAACTTTTAAAATTTAGGCTATTAATAAACTTGTATACAATTAGTTCACTATTTTATTCTTTTTCTAAAATATCTCATGAAAAATTAAACTAGAATTATTAATTGTACAAAATAGCTATATGTAAATAGTTTAAGTTGAAGAGGAAAATATAACTTAGAGATCTTGAAGAAGAGTTGTGGAGACATATAACCCAAGCGAGTTTGAGCCATTCTTCCTTTTCTAAGAGTTAAGCATAAATTGAAAATTTTCTTTAGTAGATATTATTTCTGGTTGGTCTCATTATTCTTTATCTTGGTCAACTATATGATATCACAAAAGACTATACCATATATCTCTTAGGTTTATGATCATTCTTAAGTCATATGAAACTTAGGAAATGATAGAGGCCGTCCTTGGTAAAAGTCAGAGCCTTTAGCCATCCCTATATTATTTTCCAATAGTTAGCTCATTAAGCTTTCAAATATTAACCTTTTCTTTGTTAGCCAAACAAGCTTTACCTATATTAAAGTCCTAATATATATCCATTACCATTTGTTTTGGAAATATGTAAAGAAGATTGAAGAACATCTTGGAAAAAGTATGAACAATACAAGTCAAGAGATGAACATCAAACAGGGTCAAAAGAAGATAATTTTGAAGTGGTTATATATAAAGTCAAGTAAAAAAGAAGAAGAAGAAGAAAAATAAAAATAAAAATCCAATGAAAAAGAAGAGTGTTCACTCTTGCAAGGAAAAATGAAAATTTGTGAATACATTGATAGAAGACCTTTATATATTTTTCCAGACAACCATTGTTTACCTTTACATCCATTCTTTTGATAAACCCTTACCTAAGCCTATGTTTCGTCCTAATAGAAGTCATGACTTGATCCTACAAATAGTATGGTTTGGAAATGGTTATGAAGGAATAGGGACTTTTGCAGAGTATAACATTCTTAGTAGTTGATAAACTTTCATGAGACCATTATCATTTGAAGTTATAGTTCTTGTGTATGAAATATGTGAGATTTTTGGATTTGATGAAGACCATTCTACTCACATATTAATGAGAGATTTAACCCTTTCTTAGTGACTTCTTTCTAAGTGACAACTATATTCGGTGAGAATTGAAGTCAAAGCATACATTTGGCTGGAAGTTTAGGTTATATTTGACTTGAAGACTTTACATATCAGCTATAACATACACTCACCTTGCAAGGTTTAATGAAATAATGAGATATCTTTAGCATAAGGGTAGGATTTTGAACCTTTTTGTTCATCTTTATTAGTAAGCTAAAGTTAGGAATTAGGATGTGTTGAATAAAAGAAAATTTTCATAGAAGAATAAAGGACTTGCATAAAAATTTTGAGAATTTTGTGGGTATATTCACTGCAAACCCTTTCAAGGCCTAACTCGTCCACTAGGGATAACTTAGGGATTCAAGGGCTTGTTGTATGTACTAAATGCAATCGTGAGTACCTACAAAAGTGGCAACTTGTATTTGTAAAATAATTTTTCATATGTTTTGCTTAGGACTAGCAAAATTCTAGTTGGGGGGTCTGATAAGTGTTTAATTTTGTATAAAAACCACCTAATTAGTACCCATGTGTTATAACTTATAGCATTAAATTAGGATTTTTATACCAAAATTCATAACACATGGAAATTTGACCCAATAAAGTAAAATTTTGTTATTTTGTAGGTCCAAAGCCTAATCCCATGTAAGTATGTGATTATTTTTTTTAGAAATTAATTAGAATTTTTTATCTTTTGTAGGAAGAGAGACGATGATCCAATGACCAAGATCGATTGAGATGAAAATGAAAGATCAAGATTAAAATATCGAGCGAAAGCCTCAAAATCATCAATCCAACATGAGATCAAGGGCAAGATCATCTTATGGATTAGTAATGGATGAGATTAAAGGAGGTAAAGATGGCCAAAGTGAGCCCATGAAATAAGCCATGCATTTCCACCACCTTTTACCTAGGAGCTATTTAAGCCACCTTAGCCATATAAGCCATGAAAGAAGGTGGCAAGCTAAGGAATTCAAGTTGAACCATATAAGCCACTCAAGCCATGGGTTGAAGCCACGAAAACAAGCTAAAGAAGTTTCCTAAGCCATCCATAAAGCCTAGCCAAAGCCTTCAAACTTAGACATCTAAGTCATCAAGCTTAGCTAAATGGAAGGCTAGGATTGGAGGAGATTCAAGAGAGTTATCTATGAGTTATTTTGAAGATAATTAAGGAAAAATCTAGTAGGATAAGTTGGCTCCAGGTTCTCAAAGTGGCTTGCATTAGTAGGTGGCAATGTGATGAGTGATGGAGTATTCAATTGGAGTGGTGCATAGAAAAATCTCATAGCCTTATGCTCAACTATTGTTGGTGTTTCAGTCATGGGGTTAGGAACTTAGTTTCTTAACCCTTATTTATGAGTATGTTCAATTTTAGGATCTAACGGTACTAACTCAATGTTCTGAGATCAACGTCCTGGCATACACTATAATGAAATCTAACTAAATGATGCTACCTAAATCTAAATGTGGCACCTAACTCTATATGCAACGAAAGCAAACAATTCCTAATGCTAATGATATGTCTTGTTAATCTTTCTTCATCTGTGAAGTTGTAGCTTTTAACTTGAAGCTAGACAACTTCTCCTTTAATCTAGACTTCACTATTGCTAGGGTCTTGCCCAAGGTGGTTAATACAATTCTCATGGAAGGAGGCATTTAGACTAATAATCACCAACAAAAGGAGTGGAAAAATCACTTGGATTTTGATGCCTACTATAACCACGATGCTCAGAAGCCATTAGTGTAACAGTAGATCTCCTCATTCTAAAAGGGTCCTGCAAGTTTGAAACCCTAAATCTCTTGCTACTTAATTTTAAATTAATAGTTCAAGTGCTGGGATCACAAATATACAAGGAATTGAATTGATTACTTAGGTGGGCCAAGGATTTGGTAATGAAATCCATTCCTTATCTTATGAAGGTTCCTATGGGGCCCCTTATTATCAATGTGTGTTATCCACCATAAAGTAGTAAACATACAATGCAATATACAGAAAATAAGCTAATGCTTCTTATATTGTATCCAACCAAGTGTTAGATAGGTGCAATCTAATGCAACAACCCTAAATAGAATGCTAGAATTAAGATGAATAACCCTAAACTATATGAATTATTCCACCAACCAAGATGCAAATTACACTAAATGCAACCGCTCTAAGAAATTAAAATAAAGTGAGAGAAACTTATAGTGGGATTTTAATGAAGATCAAGTATGGGCTACCATATCCACACTTGCCTTATTTTAAGTGTTTAACTTTAGCCAAAAAGAGAGATTTAATTAATTTGAATTTAAAATAGGAAAGTAAATGCATGAAATTAAAGGAAACTTGCTAACTTAAAACTAAGCAATGGAATTAAAAACCTGCCTAATTAACATGCTACTAACAAAAGAAACTAATGCAAAACTAGAATGAATTAAACTAAGCAACATAACTTAAGGAGACTACTAAAAAGAAAACTTTCCTAATCTGATACTTTCCTATAGAAGAAACTTTCTAAAACTTAAAAATAAAATTTTGTAAACCTAAACTAAGATGCAAACAACTAGATAACAACTACTAAAATAATATTAAGCAACAAAATTAACCAAGATTTAAAGAAAAAAATAACCTAGTACCACGTGCATGATCCATGGATTGTGCCCATGGTTCATAGCTTGAAAGATTGTCATATTTGATTCTTTAAATGAGAACTAACACACAACCCAAGCTATGCACTTGATAAATAACCTGAAAATCTAAATGGGCTCTTAAGGATTGAAGTAAATAAGATGTTTAGATGGCTAGAAACAAAGCATAATTATTAAGGAGAAAAATTTTAGATTTCAAGTACATACGAACATAAACTAAAATCGAGCATATAAAGCACCTAAAACAATAACTTTTATGCAAGATAATAATTGAAATCTAAAGTACATTGATGATGGAAACATTCAATAATAAGAATCCCTAAAGAATTTTGTTGAATTAATGCCAAATTACATCAAAATTATGCGCATAAAATAAGTGTATAAATATGGAAATTGTGCAGGAAACTAAGCCCTAAAACCTAATCTAAAACAACAATAGAAACTCAATCAAAGCTTCCAATATAAAGTATGGTGACATGGGATGAAAATGTAGAAAGAAACTCAAGTGAAAAGAAGGTTAATAGGGTGAACTTGTGACACCCTGGGTTTTTCATGAAAATTTTTCACGTTTATATTTTCAAAAGGTGGCATGCCTTTAATTTTAAAATTCAAAATAGTGGAAGATTTTACTTTGAAATTCATTTTCGCAAAAACTCAGATGTCACCTTGATGCTCATACTATATATATATATATATATAGTTTTTGTAGAAGATAGACACACATTTCTTAAAAATAGGACCCATCCAGTGGTTCACTTACACAACCTCTATAAATATTATATTAAATGTCCAATATCACAATTCAAATGACTAGTTACATAATACAAAAGATTTAAATAACGTGTATACTTGATCATAGAAGTATGGTTGCTGGATTCCTCTTGTCGTGTACATCTTCTCCTGTCTATTTGTATCTAAGATATTGTGAACATAAAACATTTACAATATCTCAGCAAGCTATGCTTGGTAGGGGAGTTTAAGAATGCATGTTAAATTTAAATATAAATTAATTATTCCATAGTAATTAAAATATTCATTTCCATAGCCATTATGCTAAATTGAATTTACAATATGTTTCATATCTCAATAATCCATTTCCAAACCAAATGTCTACATGTTTTCATAATTATCAACAATTTAATTGATAAATCAAATATCTTTAATTATTATTTAGCATATGAATAAAATACTCCAATTTCATGAACCATACTTTGCATAACAGATCTACCCATTCATTAACCCATATGAAAACTTATATGAAACTACTCCCTTGATCATATTCATGTAGCAATAATACACATATATGGAAATTGTTAAAAGACATACAAAATTATTAATATAATCAATGTCATGTAATTTACATTCCTAAACTATATTGGGTTTCAGAATCATACCCCTCATCATGTGAGGTTCACAATCACCCAGCCTCTATTAGTATATTAATATAATCCTCATGCCCCCCATTATGCGGGGTCCACAATCCTCTAGCAACTACTGGGAAAACAATATAAGGCATATCATCATGCCATATCTTATAAGGCATCTCATAATGCCATCATATAAGCACCATAGTGTATCAAACATAAGGACTACTATGTATGCAATTAGAATCCGTATAGTGCACCCTGATAACTACTCAATAATCCACCTATACCATCCTCAGTGTAAATCACAATATCCATGCCTGTATGGGAGAACCATGGCTATCATAGTTGTGGCCTTCTCATAATTGCCCCACCTAACTTTTGGCAACATATAGTGCTTGGTATCCATAACATAATATATTTCGGATAGCGGTTGACCAAACCCTCGTAACTCTCCTAGCATAGCATCCCTAGGCCTACGCCTGTCTAAAACCAAACTCTCAAGCCACCATGCCCGAATGTAAAATAATCATAATAGAAGGTGATTTACCTACTCATATATTTCATAATAAGAATAACATCCTCACTTATTTGGTGATAATCCACCAAGGATGTATCCTAACAAACTTAGACTCATGCATCACATATACTGACATGGTACCCATGTACTATCATGACATTTCACAAATTTACATGGAAGATGCATAAGTCATAAGCATGAATTATAAACATGCAATACTTTTAATTAACATTATTTTCATATTTACAATTCTAAGCATATCCAATATCAATTATATCATTTCAATATCATAATATTCATAATAAGAAATAAGACCATGTTTAGAACATGCATCTTATTATGAGACATGCAGTCTTAAATTTCTACCTACCTCATGTGATGCATTCATTGGATTCTAGTAGCTTTAATCACCCTCCTTTCCATGATCTACCATGTGCATCAATCTTATTCAATTAATTAAATTAAGTTAGAATGCACACAACTACTACAGCAACAAAAAGAACAAAACATGTTTTAGGATAAGCAACTTGCCTTATCCCCTCTATTGTAAGCCTTATTGCAATACTAAGGGCTTTTATGCTAGCAATCATTTGTGAACCCATTCAAAGAACCGATATCCAAGTACACTAATATGTGTTTGACCAAAACAAGGTTCGAAGTGTGGAACCGATGCCAAGACCATTGACCATGAAGCTGTTGCATAAAACATAAAGTCGGGTTGAGTAGCTAGAGTCCAAATCTCCTTCAAAGAATTTGGTGAATACTCCTGAGGTGCATGGATTACAATCACCACTGAACCCACTATGTAGGACCCGGGTTTTTGGATGCAATTTTAGTAAAAACACAGCGAGATTGATCTCTAGTTTTAAAACAATTTATGCAGAAGAATGCAGGAAAATTTTCTTCCTTTTCAAAAACATTGTATAAAGAGCCCGAGTGTCAAAATGAACGCTCAATGTATAGTGCCATGGCAATTTATAAACCAAATCAAAATAAGTAATTACTCACAGGATTGTTAGTCACAGCCACAGCTATAAACAATTTCTTACAATCAAGATTACAGCAGCTACCAAAAGAAATCACTAATTAAGTCTTACCTTTGCCTACTTGACTTTGATTCTAATGCCTCCAGATGTTTCCTCTATTTGTCTTTTGTTTGATCTGAAAAAAATAATGGATTGGGTTGAGTATTTATCATACTCAGTAGCTGATCTGATACTACTATTTTGAAAACACGGTATACATCATGCGTGGTTCCAAGAGCTTTTTATATAAAACATCAATGATTCCTTTTGCGTAAGCATGCATAGTTATGCATAAAACATGAGTTCATGGATACAAATTCAACTATGAAATTCGTATGCAATTCACGTTATATAAACATGATTAAAAGAGAAAGCAATAGATTTATATACGTAGATCTTAAAGTAGTCATCATTCAAGCATATGCTAGTATCATGCACATGAGTCTCTTGGCGTACATGTCACGCCGACTGGTCACGAGTACTCATATACGACCATCTCAATGCTATATGCATATCAATCACATCGAAATCATAGGACTACTACGCTCATACTCAGCATACAGTTGGAATCCACCATAGCCTCCATGACGACTATGGATGTTCCTGAAAATGTGCCGTGAACACCTCCAGTGGTCGTCTCTATTTACCACAACAGTCAGGGAAGGGATAATGCGTTTTTGGCAGTAATACCTTCCACCCTTTTGGTGGTAGAGGCCGGGAGGCCGGGAGGCCACTCTTTGGGTTCCTCACATTGCCTCACCAGCGTCTTTTGAGCACTCCAGTGTCTTTTGGTAACCCTCAAGGTTATGCATTTATTCGAATCTCAATAATCGCAAATTATGCAATTTATGCACTTATTCATAAATGATGTAATTTATGCCAAGCGTTCTAAAGTATGCGAGCAATGCATTCATAAAATCATCTCAATGCAAATGATCACATTCAAGACCACATATTATGAAAACAACTCGATAATAGAAGATTAATAAATCAAGTACATTTGGAACTACATTAAAAACATAGCAGTATCAGACTACCTACAAATCAAGTATATTTGGAAAAACATAGCAGCATCAGACTACCTACCTCGTGCGTTGTTACGTAGCTCTTGCCTGTCTTTACTTCGAGTCCGAGAATATCTTGGTAAGGTCCTGAATGATGTTTAAACATGAGATCTAGGCGTTCTTAAAGGTCATATGATTTTGGTTTCTAGGGGCTATTCTATGATATTTTTAAGTTGCTCTTTATTTAAGAATGTCCTGCATTTTATTGTATAATTGGGCCAGTGTCAAAATTATGGACACAACAGTCCTTTTGGCTCGTCAATCGGAGTTATATAGGCTCAAAAATTGGATTTTACGAGGTCGCGCCTTAACGGACGACCCAATTGTAGTGCCTAGGGTCCTGCGCGCCACGGTTCTGAATGCGTGCTACGGTTTCTAGGATACAGGTGCACCTTGGTTGCACCGCAACCAGGCTCATGTGCGTACGTCTGACTAGTATGCCAGGGTGTACGCTATTGCACGGATGCGTCTTAGGTGTGGCTACGGTGTGCCGCAGCTCCCAGGATGTCCCATGCGTCCCTGTCGAGCTAAGAAAACTATCCGAATGCGACGCGTGTCTGAGGACAGCCCCAAGGAACTTGGTATGGGTGTGTGTCAAGCCAGGCCCCCTGGACTGCGCCGTGTACCTTGGGACATTCGTGCGCCCTTGGGATGCTCGTGCGCCCCTAGGAGTCTCTCTCTCTCTCTCTCTCTCTCTCTCTTGACGGGTTTTCACCCGTCTGGTTTTCCTCCCCAAGGACTGGTGATTTTAGGTCGAAAAATTCCTAGATCTGAGAAGGATTTGGGCTGGGAATGAGGGGAAAGGAGGATTAGTCGCGGCAGCCTAGAACGGCACCCTGGTCGTCTGAACCCTAGGGTTTTGTAAGGAACCCATCTTCCCTAATGGGTTCTCCGGCTGGGAGACACCAGATCCTGCCGGATTGTGAGGGACAATAGAGGGGAAAAAGAGGAGGAATAGGGTAGGGACGAGGAGGTTCCTGGACATCCACCGTGAAGCCATTGTACGCCTGGAATCGTTTTCTCCAAACTCTCTTTGCCGGAGATTTGAACCTGGAAATACCTAGAGGAGAAGGGGGCTTGGGGGGTATTTATAAGAGAGGGAAGGCGGTGTTGCCCTTTCCCCTGGCACCGCCTTGCAGAGGCGGTGCTGGTGTTTCCAGATTATTCAAGAGAGGGGGGGGTTTCTAGTGAAATCGGGAGGAGGAAGACCTGCGGTTTTTGGCTTTTTCGTTTTTAGGTGCGTTTTACCAAAATGCCCTCAATCTTCTAACGCCTATAACTTCTTCATATGAGCTCCGTTTTCGGCGTTCTTTGAAGCGTTGGATTCCATTTTGAGTATAGTATCTAGTGGCTCTGATTTTCTCCACAAATTCCTAAGTTTCCCATGTGAATAAAGATCAAACATCTAACCACCTAATAAGACCAATAATCATATATTTATTCCCAAAATAGTCAAGTTACAAGGTCATTAGCACATCGCACTATGTTTGTTCTTTATACAAAATGTCTCCAAAATGTTGGGTCATTACATCATTACCCCCTTAAAAGAATTTTGTCCTCGAAATTCTACAATCCATTACTAGACAAGATTTTGGGGTAATTCTTTCTCATCTTCGACGGACGCGTTCCTCCACAAAATTCTGACTATGGGAATGTCTATATGCCATAGCATCTTAATCTTTCTGTCCAGAATCTGTACCGGTCTTGTTTCCAAGGTTAAGTTCGATTGTAGCTTGGCTGGTACCTTCTACTACGACATTCTGTTTTGATGTGCTGGCAAATACTCGTCCTTGACTTCGAGGGATGTGATCTTCCTTTTGTTCTTCATCTTTCCTCCTCTTATGGCAATTTCAGGTCCATAATTAAAACATGTAAAAGGGAAGGTACATGGCTTATCTAGATGATATTTGTGGCATCTGGGGCAAGTCTTGGCCTCTATGTTCCTTTCTTTATTGTCAAATTGTCGCTCGTATGGGAGTCGAGGTCCAGAAGGTTGAACGGATCTTTTACCTATATGATTTTTTCCACTATTGTTGTTTTTTGCCTCCTTAGCAGCTTGTGTTCTTTGATAATCCTTTTCAAAGAGAGACGCCATTTCCACTGCCTTTGCTACAGTGGTGGGTTGGAACCCTATCACTCGGTTCCTAAGGCCCGGGTGTAACCCATCAACAAACTTTTCTGCAACGTCTTCCTTGGTGGAGCAAGCATTGGGTGCAAATCTGCGAAGACTTATGAACTTATTTTCATACTATTGCACAGAGAGGTTACTTTGTTCTAGGTTCATAAATTCTTTCTCCTTCTGTTTTCGTATATGGCAAGGATAGTATTTTTCATTAAATACTAGTTTAAATTCTTCCCAAGGCATAACATCATTATCTCCAAAATAGGTTCTCTTGGCCATTTCCCACCAAAAGCCTACCTTGCCTTTTAGTACAAAACTGGCTATGGCAACCTTCCTATCCTCTAGGATTTTCATAGCCTTGAATAATTTTTCAACGTCAAAGATCCATTTTTCTACTGTTGCAGACTCATCTTCTCCTGAGAATGATGGAGCCATTTTCTGAAATCGTTCTAGTTGGGCTTATGTCCTATTGGTAATTCTTTCTGGAGAAGAGGCTCTTGCCGTGGGTGCCTGTGGTTAGTTCTGCATGAACTCCCCCATGTGTTGCATGAATAACTGAAAGGCTTCAGCCATTCCATTACCAGCTCCAGCGGAGGCAGCTGGAGGATTATCAGGTCTTGGGGCTTCACCTCCTCTTCTCCTTGGAGGCATCTGGTTTAAGATAAATCTCTACCTTTAGGGGACTCTTACCCTATTGGTTTGCCTATTAATATATCTTGATTATAAGTCCCTTTTCATAACTGGGCTGTCAATAACATGAACCAGGGCTATGATACCAACTGTGACGACCCGGGTTTTTGGATGCAATTTTATAAAAACACAGCAAGATTGATCTCTATTTTTAAAACAATTTATGCAGAAGAATGCAGGAAAATTTTCTTCCTTTTCAAAAACATTGTATAAAGAGCCCGAGTGTTAAAATGAACGCTCAATGTATAGTGCCATGGCAATTTATAAACCAAATCAAAACAAGTAATTACTCACAAGATTGTTAGTCACAGCCACAGCTATAAACAATTTCTTACAATCAAGATTACAGCAGCTACCAAAAGAAATCACTAATTAAGTCTTACCTTTGCCTACTTGACTTTGATTCTAATGCCTCCTGATGTTTCCTCTATTTGTCTTTCGTTTGATCTGAAAAAAATAATGGATTGGGTTGAGTATTTATCATACTCAGTAGCTGATCTGATACTACTATTTTGAAAACACGGTATGCATCATGCGTGGTTCCAAGAGCTTTTCATATAAAACATCAATGATTCCTTTTGCGTAAGCATGCATAATTATGCATAAAACATGAGTTCATGGATACAAATTCAACTATGAAATCCGTATGCAATTCACGTTATATAAGTATGATTAAAAGAGAAAGCAATAGATTTATATACGTAGATCTCAGAAAATGCATCAAACTAGCGAGCCAAATATAATAATCATGAAAATCTTAAAGTAGTCATCATTCAAGCATATGCTAGTATCATGCACATGAGTCTCTCGGCGTACATGTCACGCCAAACTGGTCACGAGTACTCCTATACGACCATCGCAATGCTATATGCATATCAATCACATCGAAATCATAGGGCTACTACGCGCATACTCAGCATACAGTTGGAATCCACCATAGCCTCCATGACGACTATGGATGTTCCTGAAAAGGTGCCGTGAACACCTCCAGTGGTCATCTCTATTTACCACAACAGTCAGGGAAGGGATAATGCGTTTTTGGCAGTAATACCTTCCACCCTTTTGGTGGTAGAGGCCGGGAGGCCAACCTCGTACCTCCTCTTAGCATAGTGCCCACCAGGCTTATCAACCCGTAAAAGATAAAATCATGTCCTCTTTGGGTTCCTCACACTGCCTCACCAGTGTCTTTTGGGCACTCCAGTGTCTTTTGGTAACCCTCAAGGTTATGCATTTATTCAAATCTCAATAATCGCAAATCATGCAATTTATGCACTTATTCATAAATTATTTAATTTATGCCAAGCGTTCTAAAGTATGCTAGCAATGCATTCATAAAATCATCTCAATGCAAATGATTGCATTCAAGACCACATATTATAAAAAGAACTCAATAATGGAAGATTAATAAATCAAGTACATTTGGAACTGCATTAAAAACATAGCAGTATCAGACTACCTACAAATCAAGTATTTTTGGAAAAGCATAGCAGCATCAGACTACCTACCTCATGCGTTATTACGTAGCTCATGCTTGTCTTCACTTCGAGTCCAAGAATATCTTGGTAAGGTCTTGAATGATGTTTAAATATAAAATCTTGGCGTTCTTAAGGGTCATATGATGTTGGTTTTTAGGGGCTATTCTATGATATTTTTAAGTTTCTCTTTATCTAAGAATGTCATGCATTTTATTGTATAATTGGGTCCGTGTCAAAATTACAAATGCAACGGTCCTTTTGGCTTGTCAATTGGAGTTATATAGGCTCCGAAATTGGATTTTACAAGGTCGTGCTTTAATGGACGACCCAATTGTAGTGCCTAGGGTCCTGCGCCACGGTTCTGAATGCACGCTACGGTTTTTAGGATATAGGTGTGCCCTGGTTACACCGTAACCAGGCTCATGTGCGTATGTCTGAATAGTGTGCCAGGGTGTGTGCTATTGTGTGGATGCGTCTTAGGCACGGCTATGGTGTGCCTCAGCTCCTAGGACGTCCCATGCGTCCCTGTCAAGCTAAGACAACTATCCGAACGCGACGCATGCATGAGGACAGCCCCCAAGGAGCTTGGCACGGATGTGCATCAAGCCAGGCTCCCTGGACTGCGCTGTGTTCCCTGGGACGTTCGTGCACCCTTGGGAGGCTCTCTCTCTCTCTCTCTCTCTCTCTCTCTCTCTCTTGATAGGTTTTCACCTGTCTGGTTTTCCTCGCTGAGGACTGGTGATTTCCAGTCGGAAAATTCCCATATCCGACGAGGATCTGGGCTGGGAATGAGGGGAAAGGAGGATCAGTCGGGGCAGCCTGGAACGGCACCCCAGTCATTTGAACCCTAGGGTTTTGTAAGGAACACATCTGCCCTAATGGGTTCTCCAGCCGGGAGATGCCAGATCCGGCCGGATTGTGAGGGATAATGGAGGGGAAAAAGAGGAGGAATAGGGTGGGGACGAGGAGGTACCTGGACATCCACCGTGAAGCCATCATACTCCTAGAATCGTTTTCTCCAAACGCTCTTTGCCGGAGATTTGAATCCGGAAATACCTGAAGGAGAAGGGAAGGCGGTGCCGCCCTTTACCCTAGCACCACCTTGCAGAGGCGGTGCTGGTGTTTCCAGATTATTCAGGAGAGGGGGGTTTTTTGGAGAAATCGGGAGGAAGAAGACGGGGTGCCGTTATCAAAACAGCCCATGCGGTTTTTGGCTTTTTCATTTTTAGGTGCGTTTTACCAAAATGCCCTCAATCTTCTAACGCCTATAACTTCTTCATATGAGTTCCGTTTTCGGCGTTCTTTGAGGCGTTGGATTCCATTTTGAGTATAGTATCTAGTGGCACTGATTTTCTTCACAAATTCCTAAGTTTCCCATGTGAATAAAGATCAACATCTAACCACCTAATAAGACCAATAATCATATAGTTACAAGATCATTAGCACATCGTACTATGTTTGTTCTTTATACAAAATGTCTCCAAAATGTTGTGTCATTACACCATCCTAGCCCACTAGAATCGTATCTCTAGATTCAACATATCAATACATGACAATGAACCAGGCCAGTGCCACCCATCAAAATCCTTCCACAATGCATCCTTCATGTAATACCCCTTTTGGGAGGCCCCCTTGTGGATATGATAGGAATCATCTCTCTTGATGGGAGGATCCACAATTGTGACCATGTGCCTCCCCTTGGCAGCTAGATTGTTTTGCATCTCCCTAGGATGGGGGATTAGAACCATGTCCCAAATAAAGTATCTCTTCCCATTCGTATGTTTAGTATCAAACCATAGCTCATCATAGGGAATATCAAACTCATCAAACTTGGAATCAACATTATAAACATCCTCTTCATCCTTATAGTTCCACCAAGATTGGTGATATGCAATAGCAAAATACTGTGGCATTGCCGAGGTCTCGGTAACATAGGCATACTGTTGTTGCTTAGAACCGGACTAAGAAGAGGAGAAAGAACAATGAACAATTTTTGACCTAATCTCTTTGAAAAGGGTAAAGAATGACAGGGGAGTGGAGAGGTGAGGCGGCCAACCTAATCAAGCTGGAGGGAAGAAT
Organism: Warburgia ugandensis; assembly: GCA_035236585.1. Classification (NCBI taxonomy): domain Eukaryota; kingdom Viridiplantae; phylum Streptophyta; class Magnoliopsida; order Canellales; family Canellaceae; genus Warburgia; species Warburgia ugandensis. The sequence goes on along the minus strand of CP141130.1, from coordinate 38,580,965 downwards.
TTTTTTTGCACAGATTGCGTTGGTGTTGAGTACTTAATTTTGCCTAAAATAACCTTAGATTAATATTTTATTAGATCATTTAACAAGGTTATTTTATAATTTTAAATCAATTTCAGCTATAATTGATCGTCCAACCGTTAATTTGAAAAGTTAACGATCAGATGATTATTATAGCTAATTACATGTATAAGTTAGATAATCCTAGTTTTGTATTTTGTTTTGTAGATAATCCAAAGTAATTGGGATGTTCTAGATTGACTTAATTGGTATAGATCATTGAAGTAACCAGATGGACCCACATCACAAGAAATTATTGCTTGAATTAAGTATGTAAGTGGGCTACAAACATTGAAGAGGGAAATAAGGAAGAAACAATGGAGAAGGAAACATGGAGCTGAAAGGAATCTAGAAAAAAATTGCTAGTTGGAAAGTTGGGGTGTTAAAAGCAGATGAGGGAGATGGTTGTGGGTTGGACATTTTTTCTCTGTTGGGTTTTGGACAGACGGAGGAAGTGGAAGGAGGATTCCTCTCCACCTCTCCTGCTCTCGTCTCTTCAACCTCCCTTGGCTGAGCACCCCTCTCTATACACCATGCCCAGCACCCTGGTTGCTCCCTCTTCTCCAGCACACTAAGCTTCCTCCCACCACTACCCAGACCAATCTAGGCTGCCTGACCCAACACCATCGTAACAGCCCCCTCTTCTCCTTCCCTCTGTGTTATCTCTCTCACCCTCTCACCCTCTCTTTCTCTCTATGCTTCTCTCTTCCTCTCATTTCTCCCTTCACCATCTCTGTTTCTCTCTTATCTCTAGTCGAACCGACCTACGCTAGCCCATCCCATCTTCTCCTTCAATGCTCTAGCATCAACCCCCTTTCTCCGGCCAATTTCCAAGCATGTACAACCCAACATGCCTAAAACCGCTCCACCCAGTTCCCCAGTTTGCTCTGCTCTAATCCAATTCTCACCTTCTCTCTAGTCTCCATCACTTCCCTTCTCTATCAATTTTCTCTCTCTCGTCCATCACCGTTCTTCCTCATTGCCTGACTAAGACCTGACACCTCTCCAATCCACTCTGCTGGCACAGCCCCATCTTCTCTTCCACAAATCATGTCCTCTGCTCTTTCAGCTTTCTTCCTTGTCAACGATCAGCCTAAAAATAGAAACCCAATCCAAGTATCTTGTGCCCTCCTTTCCTCTCTCCTCCTCTCTACAACATTTCCCCTTCTTCTCTATTTTCTGGTGAGCCAGGGTTCTGGCAAACCCCCACCAGAAAATCCCCTCTCTCATTTGCATCTTCTTCCAGCACCGGCACCGGCACCCGCATCGGCCCAAACCCCATTTCCTTTTTCCTCTCTCCTCCTCCTCCTCCTCTTTCCTTTCTCCTCTGCTCCATCCCTCTTCTTTTTGACATCTCTGCTTCATCGGCACCAGATGATGCCCTAATCGGACCTTGCTACCAGGCATCGTCTTCCCTTACCAGACAACGCCCAGCTGCTCTGCCCACCCTAAGAATCTCGTCTACTTTACTCTGCACCAAACCAGTCACTGGCAATCCCTTTGTTGCCATATTTTCTACCTCCTCTGACTAATTCTTCCCAATCTCGTGAGTTATTCCTTGCCTCTAGCTATCCCAGAGGAGAAAACCCAGATTGGGTTGCCAGATTGGGTTTTCCCCACTGGCTTCCCTTTCTCCCTCTTCTCCTTCTTACATTCTCCTCTTCCTCTTCTCTCCCTTCTCCCCCACCATCTATGGCGTCTTCTCCATTATTGGGTTTCTCTTTTGCTTTTTGTTAAAAACCTGTTTTTTTTTTTTTTTTTTTTAATTCCACTTCTACCCTTCTCACTTTAATTCCACTTCCATTTGACTCCCTTATTTAATTCCATTCACATGCCTGCCTTGTCTTTTCCCTGTTTTGTCTTTTCTTTCATCCTTGTTTATGTGTCCTATATTATTTTGATAGTAATCCAAGGACAAAGTTATCTAAGGACAGTGCTCTCCATGGATAGTGTAATTTTGAGATGTTTAATTAGTTTTATTTTATGTTTTCTGCACTGAAAATTTCTGTAAATTGCATCATTTGAATAAATCTGAATATTTATTTTACTGTTAGTTTAATTCTTTTATTTTCTTTAATTTTTAAAGAATTAAATATTATTTAAACTCCTTATTTTTTAAAGCGAGTCCTTATGGGATTGACCCATATTTGCATAGCTATACTACAATAGCCATGCAGTTGCAAAAAACTCAACAAGTTTTTGGCCCCATTGCAGGGGTCCCACAACAAAGTTTTCATGAAATTTAATTAAAAACCCCAAAAAAAAAAAATTCAAAAAATTTAGGAGTTGCATTGTTTTAACATTTTAGGTGCATTTTAAAATTTTTTTAGTAAATTTAGTTTCTCCTAATTTTTTGTACTTACTGATAATCTCTTATTTTGCAGGAAAATTAGAAAAGTAAGGGAAAATTCAAGGAGTTTAATTAGAATAATTGTAATTTATTTTTGAGTGAATTGTAGTAAGGATTTCATGTAATTATTTTATTTTTACAATTCATTTGAAAAGTTGTAATAATATAAGTCAAGGGTGTGCCATCGTAACCTGGAAGTGGAGGTGTAATATAAATGGTCCCACCCTTGTATGAGAAGACATTTTCCAGGACCCCGCTATGAGAAATTTCTTAACTCCTTAAAAGTTTTAGTTTACGTTATGCATTATAGATTAAAATTGCATTTGTTGTTAGTGTAAAAGCATATAGAATATATTTGATATATGTTGCATTTTTGGGGTTTGTATTAATTGTTAATTTTTATTGCATTTTTAGGGCATGTTTAATTGCTTTAAGGTGATTATATGTTAACCAAATTGCCATGGAATGAAAAAATTAATTAGTAAAGGGCACCTGACCCCATAAGATTAAGGGTGGATTTCATCACCACCTCTTGGCCTACTTAGGATAATCAACACAAGCACGTATCCCAACCTTCCAATTTAATTTAAAATCAATTAGAAGAGACCTATAGAGCCCACTACATGCTCATAGGACCCTCTTGGAAGGAGGCGAGTGGCCCCATTTAACTGACTATGCTGGTTTTTAAATGATTAGCTCTGCTAGCACATTCTATGACTTAGACTACCTACGGCTAGCTAAGGAGGGCGTGAAGTGGTTGGTTAGGTAGGATCCAACTGGTAAGCAGTAGGACAAGTCTGAAAGAGAGGAGGAGCATTAGATTAGGCTAATCTAAAAGCTTCTCCCTTACATAATTCTAAGATAATCAAATTGTCTGCTTGCTAGCCTTAGGGGTGTTTGAATTTTTGTGCCTTATCAATAGCATTTAGGATTAGTTAGGTAGTATGCACCTGTGGACATGTGATAAAACTGGACGTTTAGTAAAAAACGACATACATCAAATTCAATTAATGACTGAACAAAGATCAAGGGGTAACCCACCCCTAGGCAGTGTTAGAGGAGATTTGGGCCCCACACTCATTATGAATGAGGACCCACCACCTCCAATAGATGAAGAGCATCGACTCCACCAAGGAGGAATAATCATCCACCCATCCCTAGGAACTGGGAAAGAAATGGAAATGTAGAGTGGGACCAACAAAGTGACCATGGAGATAACGATTTTTATTAAAACCCTCATGGTAGAATACTAAGGGATTACCTTTAGCCAACTTGTACAAGTACACCATCTTGTGTCATTCTACCTCACAATGCAAATATCATAGAGCTGAAAATGGGAGTATTTCAATTACTCCCCAAATGTCATGGTTTGGATAGTGAAAGTCCTTACATACATCTAAAAGAATTCGATAAGGTGTGTTCTACACGGCACGCACAGAATGTTGGGCTAAATATGGTCAGGCTGAAACTATTTCCTTTCTCTTTGAAGGAAAAAGCTAAGATATGGTTTAATGTGCTACTAGCAGGTTCAATACAAACTTGGCAAGACATGACAAGGGAGTTCTTGAAAAAGTTCTTCCTGACTCATAAAACAAATACTCTTTGCTGAAAGATCATGAACTTCATCCAGAATGATAAGGAGACCTTCTATCAATGCTGGGAAAGATTCAAGGGTCTGTTGTTGACATGTCCACATTATGGATATGAACCCTACCGCATTATCAACTTCTTTTATGAAGGACTCAACTTTGAAATGCATTTGTTTGTGAAAATGATGTGCAATGGTAATTTCCTCAACAAACAAGCAGAAGAGGTATCTATGGGAGGTATCTATGCCTTAAATGAAAAAGATGACATCAATGCAAAGATAACTTCCCTTACTAGAAAGATAGAGGCCATAGAAATGGGGAAAATTGCCTCAAAGAAGGTCAAACAGGCATGTGGTATTTGTGAAAGTACTACACACCCTACTCAGGAATGTCCAACAATCCCGGCATTTCAAGATGTGCTTCATGATCAAGCAAATGCCTTGAATTCTTATAAACAACCTTTTCCCCCTTCTTCTAAAACATACAATCCCAATTGGAGAAATCACCCCAACTTCAGTTGGAGAAATGGACCCACTACCAATGTCTCACACTAGCCTCACCAATAAAACCAAGGACTCCTTGCCCCAACATACGAAACTCATCAACCTCTTGCTCCTGGACCTTATGTGCCTCCATCCAAAAGACCTGGGGAAGATACTCAAACCTTCCAAAACTAGGAGAGAGAAATTTCTCAATCAGAAGCTCAATTGAGACAAACCAAGCAGTCTATGGATGAAATAAAAAAATATGATGAGTCAGATGATGCAAAACATGGAAAAAGGAAAGTTTTCAGCTCAAACACAAGCAAATCCTACCGGAGTGCATGCGATTAGCACTAATGTCTCTAAAGCATCATCCAGCTCTCCCATAGAACAGACTAAGGCTATCACCATTCTGAGGAGTGGTAAAAGAATTGAGAAGGATGAGCTGTAAAAGATTGAACAGGTAGAAAAATCCACTAAGGTTACAGAAAATTCTAAAGAAAAGGATCACACTCCACTTGTTGAGCCATGTCCATTTCCTGCTCCATTCGCTCAAAGGTTGCGTCAAGTCACAAAGAGTACCACTAATGATGAGATTATGCAGATATTCAAGCAAGTCAAGTTCAACATATCGATCTTAGATGCAATAAAACAAATCCCATCATATGCCAAATTTTTAAAGGATTTATGCACAATTAAAAGGAAATTGAATGTGCAAAAGAAGGCATTTGTGACTGAATAAGTAAATTCAATTCTTTAGCATCATACACCCTAGAAATACAAGGATCCAGGTTGCCCCACTCTCACTTGCATCATTGGCAACCATGAGATTAACTAGGACTTATTATATCTTGGATTCAGTGTTAATTTGTTACCATATACAGTCTATGTTCAGATAAGACTAAGAGACCTCAAGCTAACATCCACTACACTCCAACTAGCTAATAGATCAATGGTAATACTTAAGGGCATAATAGAGGATGTGTTAGTCCAAATAGAGCAATTCTTTTTCCCAGTCGATTTTTTAGTTTTGGACACACAACCAATGTTGAATGAGCAGCGAGGAATTCCTGTCATCCTTAGATGTCCATTCTTGGCTACGTCTAATGCCCTGATAAATTGCAGAAATGGTGTCATGAAGCTTTCATTTGGTAACATGACACTAGAATTGAACATCTTTGATATTTGTAAGCAACTCGGAGAATCCACGATGACTTGCACATTGTCAATATGATAAATTCAATGGTGCAAGATCATTTTCAATCATCTTCCTTATTAAACCCACTTGAGGCATGTTTGGCCCATTTTAATGAGTTTAATGAGGATGCATTAATAGAGGAAGTTAATGCTCTCCTTGATTCTGTGCCCCCTATGGATATAGAAAAATGAAAATCTTAGTTCGAGGAACTTCCATCGAGAGAGTCCACTCCCATTCCATCTTAAGTGGAACCTCCTAAGCTAGATTTGAAACCTCTACCTTCTGAACTCAAATATGCCTATTTAGGAGCTGAAGAAACTTTTCCTATTATAATTGCCTCTCAATTGGAAAAATATCAAGAGGAACAATTGATTAAAATTCTCAGGGAACATAAAAGTGCAATAGGATGGACCAAGGCGGACATTAAAGGTATTAGCCCTTTAACATACACCTATCGAATTTACCTAGAGGATAATGCTAAACCATATCGTCAAATGCAAAGAAGGTTAAACCCTAATATGAAAGATGCAGTTAGAGCAGAAGTCCTTAAATTGCGTGATGTGGGAATCATCTACCCCATAAGTAACAGCAAATGGGTGAGTCCTACTTAGGTCGTTCAAAAAAAGTCTGGAGTGACAGTGACCACTAATGCCAATAATGGACTAATTCCAACTAGAGTCACCACTGGTTGGTGTATGTGCATTGACTATAGAAAATTGAATGCTGTCACTAGGAAAGACCATTTTCCTTTGCATTTTGTTGACCAAATGTTAGACAAGGTTGCAAGACACCAGTACTATTGTTTTCTAGATGATTATTTAGGTTATAACCAAATAGAAATTGCACCCGAGGATTAGGAAAAGACCACATTCACATGTCCTTTTGGCACTTTTACTTATAAAAGAATGCCATTTAGATTATGTAATGCTCTTGCCACATTTCAATGCTGTATGTTAAGCATTTTCAATGATATGGTAGAGATAATTTTAGAGGTTTTTCATGGATGACTTATCTGTTTTTGGTGATTCCTTTGACACATGCTTTGAAAATTTAAGAAAAGTCTTAAATCATTGTGAAGAAAAGAACCTAGTGCTTAATTGGGAGAAATGTCATTTCATGGTTCTGAAGGGAATTGTCTTTGGCCACATCGTGTCATCCAAAGGTATAGAGGTAGATAGAGCCAAAGTTGACCTAATTACCAATCTACCCATCCCCAAATCTATTACCAAATGAAAGCTGCATGACACCATTTCTGCAGTTTATCAGGGCATTAGACATAGCCAAGAATGGACGTCCAAGGATGACAGGAATTTCTCGCTACTCATTCAGCACTGGTTGTGTGTCCAAAACTAAAAAAATGATCGGGAAAAATAATTGCTCTATTTGGACTAACACATCCTCTATTATGCCCTTAGGTATTACCACTAATCTATAAGCTAGTTGGAATGTAGTGGATGTTGGCTTGAGGTCGCCTAGTCCTAGGTGAACATAGATTGTATATGGTAACAAATTAACATTGGAACCAAGATCTAATAAGGCTTGGTTAATCTCATGGTTGCTAATGATGCAAGTGAGAGTGAGGCAACCTAGATCCTTGTATTTCTAGGGTGTATGATGCTAAAGAATTGAGCTTACTTGTTAGGTCACATATGCCTTCTTTTGCACATTCAATTTCCTTTTGATTGTACATAAATCCTTTAAAAATTTGGCATATGATGGGATTTGTTTTATTGCATTTAAGATCAGTATGTTGATCTTGACTTGTTTGAATATCTCCATAATCTCACCATTAGTGGTACTCTTTGTGACTTGATGCAACCTTTGAGAGAATGGAGTAGGAAATGGACATGGCTCAACAGGTGGAGTGGGATCCTTTTCTTTAGAATTTTTTGTAACCTTAGTGGATTTTTCTACCTATTCAATCTATTGTGGCTCATCCTTCTCAATTCTTTAACCACTCCTAAGAATGGTGACTACCTTGGTCTATTATACGGGAGAGCTGGATGATGCTTCAGAGACATTAGTGCTAACCGCATGCACTCCTTTAGGATTTGCTTGTGGTTGAGGTAAAACTTTCCTTTTTCCATGGTTTGCATCATTTGACTCATCATATTTTTTATTTCACCCATAGACTAGTTGGTTTGTCTCAGTTGAGCTTCTAATTGAGAAAATTTTCTCTCTTGGTTTTGGAAGGTTTGATTATCTTCCCGGGGTCTTTTAGATGGGGGTACATAAGGTCCAAGAGTAGGAGGTTGATGAGTTTGGTATGGTGGGGCAAGGAGTCCTTGGTTTTGTTGGTGAGGCTGGTGTGAGACATTGATAGTGGGTCCATTTCTCCAACAGAAGTTGGGTGATTTCTCCAAATGAGATTGTATGTTTCAGAATAAGGGGAAAAAGGTCGTTTATAACAATTCAAGGAATTTTCCTATTCATGAAGCACATCTTGAAATGCCAGGATTGTAGCACATTCCTAAGTAGGGTGTGCAGTACTTTCACAAATACCACGCACCTGCTCTTCTTCTTTACTTTTCTCCTCTTCATGGAGGAGAGGTGGGGAGGATTGTTCCTCACCCGCCTCTCCTGTTCCCTCTCTTTTCCCCATCTTCTCTTACCCATCTATCTCTCGTTCCTCACTAGCCAGCAGTGGTGAGTGACACACCTGTACAGGCAAGCATAGAAATCCCTCTGTCTATCTCTAGCCGACCATATCTCTCTTCTCACCTGCTCTACCCAAGCCGGCACCTACTACTCCTGCACCCCTTCTCTCTCTCTCTCTCTCTCTCTCTCTCTCTCTCTCTCTCTCTCTCTCTCTCTCTTGCACTGCTCACCCCCACCTACTCGTTGCTTCTCTCTTCATCTATTTCCCATCACAGTCACCATCCTCACTGTCCACCACATCGCCGTCGTCATCCTAGCACCACCCCAAGCTAGCTTCTCTGCTTCATCATCACTGCCTAGCTCCTCTCTTACTGATCGAAACCCACGCCCCTTCCACTCCTCTTCTCTCTATCCTCCTCCTTTACACCACCCGGCACTGTTTGACACCCAATACCGGCACGACATCCACCCCTCCACCGGATTCCTTTACCCAGCACCGCACCATCCCGTTTGCACTTGCCCATATCACCCCAGTCGGCAACCAACCTAGCCCAGACCACCAGCTTTGCTCCATTCATCTTTCAACTAGCCCAGTAACAACATCGTTTTCTATCGTCGGCTAACCTAAAGGTGAAAACCTAGATCAGGTTTTTCTCCTCTACCTTCTCCTTCTTCCTCCTCCACTTCTTTCCTCCTCCTTATTCCTTCTTCTCTATTCTTCCCCTTCTCCTCCGGCTTTACTCTCCTTCTGTCGGGTTTTTGATTTTTTCTTTTAAAATCAGAAATCTAGAGAAATTCCAAGAATACCCATGGGACTTTAATTATAATGACATTCGTATCCTATTTTTATCTTTTACCCTATTTTGTCTTTATGTGTATCCATGTTTTACTTTATCTAGGATGGTCTTGTTCTTAGATTAGTTTCTATAAGATGGTTTTTTAGTTCTGATTAGTTGCATGACACAACAATCAGGACACGGAATCTGTATTTGGATTATATTGTATTTAATTTCATTTAAATTCAGAACATTGTACTCATGGGTTAATCAATTCGAATGTTATTTTTGTTAATTTATAATTAAAATTTGTGTAACAGACGCATACTATTGTTGCGTGGAACCAGACTAAGAAGAGGAGAAAGAACGGTGAGCAATTTATGATCTAGTCTCTTTGAAAAGGGTAAAGAACGACAGGGGAGTGGAGAGGTGAGGCGACCAGCCTAATCAAACTGGAAGGAAGAAAAGTTTTTGTATAGATTTCATTGTCATCTCCGGTGAGGTGTCGGAGGAGGGTTTTTGTTCGTTTGGGGGTATCATTTTTGGCATTGTTTGGCATGTGCAATCAAACAGAGGTGTGGAGTGCTGCTCCAAATGGCAACCGACCAAAATTGTTGATCGAAAGGAAGAGGGTTATGGGTTTGTTGCATTGGATAGAGAAAAGGGTGTTGGAGGGGTCTAAACAGAGGGGGGCAGGGAAACGTGACGAAGAAAGGAAATCTGGTAAAAAATCAAGAGCAAAAAGGTAAAGTTTCTAGGTTCTTTGTGTAGCAGACTAGAGCATGCGTTGAAAATGAAATCTAGGATGTTTGACCATATTTTTCCCATGCTCATGGTCTTCTACCATGCCAGAGACAGGGAAATAAAGGATTTGGGTTTTGTGCTTGCGACAATCTGAGATGAAGGGCATCACCAAGGAAGGAGATGGGCCTGGGATGAGACTCACCAAGTTTGTTGCTGCGTTGGTGCTAGTGCCATTGCGGATGAGGACGATGGGAAGCTCAAAGATGGGAGAGGAGATTTGATCACTGGAGGAAAATGTTTGGTTTCCGCTCCTGCTCCTGCTCGCTCTCTCTTCTCTCTTCCCTCCTCTCCTTCTCTTCTCCTTCTTCTTCTTCTTCTTCTTCTTCTTCTTCTTCTTCTTCCTCATCTTCTTCTTCTCTTTCCCATTGTCTGCTTCTCATTTTCGTTGGGTTCTTGGCTATCAGGTTTCATGGCTAGAGAATTGATCATGCAATCTGTTTTTGGGAAGTCACTTAAAGGGGGGTGCCAATATCAAATATGGCCCCTCCTTTTTGTTATTATAAATTATTTCCTTTTCTTTTTAAGTTAGTTTATATTAATGATGCTTTTCCCTTATGAAACATCATCATTTCAGTCACATGTGTGCGACCTCCACTCATGATGGGTTTTCTAACCCCCTTTACTACCAGACCTCAAAATTCTACACGTGGGGCCCTTTAGGGAAATTAGTAAAATACCCCTTTGTAAGAAAATTACCATTTATTCGTCCAATCTTTGATTTCAACAAACTTAGTGATGTTGGATTCATATAGACGAGGAGAATCCAGATTTAGTAATTTCAATTCCCAAGTTCTAATTTTTTTATTTTTACTTTTAATTTCCAAAATAGCTCTAACTTCGAAGTCCCATAATGTCCTCATCCGGACTCCCTTTTTAGTGTTCTTTGAGTCATTGGATTCCATTTTCTGAGTAGAATCTAACTAACTATGTTTTAGTTCCTAATTCTAATTCTATAAAAAGTTATACTCCTAGAAAACTCATACCTTGATCATGCAATAGTAGAATTTTGGGGTTCTTACAATCTTCCCTCAAAGAAATTTTGTCCTCGAAATTTTTAGGGTCATTACATTCTTCCCTCAGAGAATTTGGTCTTCAAAATTCTTTTCATGATATCTTTCTAACCACTCTAATAATATTCCCATCTCCTTGTAAACTCAAATTCATATAATTACTTCAATAAAACATCAATTTTCAAAATATAAATGATTTTTAACTTAACCTAGAAATTATGTCACTTAATAGTGTAGCTTTTCTATCTGCTATAAACAATAAGAATCACTTTCACTGCGTACTCTGGTACTCAGCCTTTACTTGATAATCCATCAAAACAATAAATTTCTTACTATGTTTTTCTTTCGTTTCAACTTCCAAAATCCTTTGATTGTAATGATTCTTAGAACACATATCTTTATCTCCAACTCAACTTTTCTATTTTTTTTATCCATATAACTCTTTATACTAACTTCAAATAATGAATATATATTTCTCACCTAAAGATGATCCCTTCTACATATGGTTAACCAATTCTAACCTTATAAAAAAGCATATCTTCTAAATTTCAAGCATCATATTTTTGACAAAATTTTGGTAGAGTCTCCTCTATTTTTTGGACTTACGCATTTAATGCATGCAATTGCAATAACCTAATAAACCATTTAATCATAAATAATACATTTATGAGACTTTGTCTCACCACATTCCATCATTCACAATAGTAAAACTAAACATTCATTCCACTTATCATCCTGATATGACAATTTTAGTAGAATGAGACTTACTTTTCAATCTCTGCAACTTCAATCACAATATCATATCCTTTGACAGTACAATGAAAATACATTACAACATCATCAATAGATAAATGTTTAACTCCACATTCCTCACCATTGCAATCATGAATAATGGAAGATTTTCACATCATCCACAATTTTCCATCCAAATCCATTCCATTTTGCATTGATTTAGAAATATGAAAATTTACAATCCCAACTACAAATCACAAATCCAATTACGATAATGAATCTTACTTTAATTCTATCATCATAGCCTTTGCTCACATAATTTTCCATCACCTCAACATATGTTCAAATAGATAAATCTTTCATTTCTCCAAACAAGCATTTAATATCGAATGTGAATTCAAATCATAACATTTCAATTATAATCATGAATAGATTTTTCACATTCATTCATCCATTTCCACATTTGAATCCAAAATAAAGAGATAATCATTTAAATCAAAGAACATCTCTGACATTTTCATATTCTAGTTCACTGAAATCATATATATGACCTTACATTCAAATAATAAAAAACAATAATCTTTAACTTAAGTATAAATACAAACATACAAGTACTAGTACTAGAGATAACACATATGATTCAAATTATAATAACTAAACTTACACCCTTTGGTGTATTTAGATTCAAAAATAAAAATAACATTTTCAGTGTTTCTCAATTGCATATATGAAACTACTAACATCAAATGAACAACTAAAATCGTACTAGTAGTGCAATCACATTCAGACTTAAACAACACCATTAAGGACAGCCTCAATGCACGAAGCTCCTACCTTTGCGGCGTCTAGGGAAAGGTAGACCATAGGGGTCTATAGTAGGTAGCCTTACCTTTCATTTTGCAAGAGGTTGATTCCACACCTTGAAACCATGACCTCAAGGTCACACACAACAACTTTTACCATTTCACCAAGGCTCGCTATCTCAAATAACACCATTGGTGTTCAAAGATATTAATATAGTTTCATCTCACTTTACATACTGATACTAAAAGGTTTCCATCATTACATACTAATACAATTGTTTAGTATGTTCTCTTCTGACATATGATTCAATTAAATTTCCTCAGATATATAACCAATTATTCTTCATCAGAAGAGTCCAAATTCGTAGGGTCGATCAATAGCTAGTGGAATAAATTGAAAATCCATCATATCAAATAACCAATGGAATGTCTCAATTTTAGACATGACTCAAATATCAATTCTGATCTTTCAACATGTATAGTTCGAGAATCTTTCTCGAAATAAGGTACAAATACAATTCACTTATTTTCTTAAAGTATGCTACCCTTCATAGGTAGTATATGTTTCTCATAAATCAAGGCTGCTATCTTTTATATATCCCTCATATCATTCTTTCTATATTGGGATATGCATTTATTACTAAAATCATCACTAGTCAACAATCTAGTGATGTTAATTTGAACCATTACTTTCTTGTTTAAATATTAGTTTATTGTAATATAATTTCATTCTTTATCAAGCACGCTTACTTGTGATTAGGTAGTTTTTACATTTAGGCAGCACACACATGAGAATGTAAGGTATAATTTGATTCTTTATCATACACAGTTATGATTAGATAGTTTTTCACTTTAGGCAACACACATATGTGAATACAAAGTATAATTTTATTTATCATGCACACTTGTGATGAGGTAGTTTTTACTTTAGACAACACACACACGAGGATGCAAAGTATAGGGAAATCTTAAATCTTCATTATGCACAATTGTAACTGAGTAGTTTTTACTTTAGGGAGCATACCTACAAGAATGCAAAGTGTAGAGGATTTTAAATCTTGATCATGCATACTTACTTGTAACTAAATAGCTTTTACTTTATGGAGCACACACATGAAAATGCAAAGAGTTAAGGAAACTGAAGTGAAAAAAGGGAAAGGAAAATCAGTAATTTTTTATAACAGAATTTAAAATTTTCATCATGCACACTTCCTGTGATCAAGTAGTTTTTACTTTAGGAAGCACACATATGACAAATCCAAGTATAGGGGAACAGTGAATAGGAAATAGGGTAAGGCAATTAAAGATGAGGAAATAGGGAAAATAGAAAGAGTATGGTCAAAGAGATATGAAAATGAAGTGGAAGAAGGCTACAAGTCTGAGAAAAGCAAGGGTAATGCAATGAGAAATATGAAGAGAAGTGTAAGATGGAGAGAAACAAGAAAGAGCTAGAATTTGAGAACGCATAGGATTTCTCCTGTACAATGATTTTTACTAATTTTATTGATTTTAGTTTATTTTATTTATTAACCTTTAACTCCATATTTGTTCTCAATTCATACATCATTCACCATCCATAGCAATCATAATTGTCAAAAATACATGTCATCATGCATCATTCATTCACTTCACAACTGATATAATGTAAGATTTTACCATATCTTGTCTTCTACATAAGAAGACTATTTTATCATAACACATCATTTCATCTTGGTGACAATCCACATTGTCTCATAATTTGCAATTCATTTCAATCTTGGTATCATACCCAAGTCTATATTATGACATGAGGATATACTTATCATTCTTTCGATAAGCTTTAGTAAACATTTCTTGGAATAAGTCCTTGTGGTAGCGCCTTTTCCATCAACTAGAGTTATCATCTCAATTCCCTTGTTCAACTTTTCACCAATACATTCATATTTAACATAATTATACATCATCCTCATCATCATCAAGACCTTATCCCACTTAGGGGCAGGCCATAACATATTTCACATAATTATACATAGCAAAAGAATACACCGTTCCTTATTTCATTATGGTATTAAGGTGAATCACTTGTTTCTTAAAAGGATCTGAGATTATGTATATATATTTGATATTGCTTCATGATTAGCTTTGTCTTGAGGATTTCTCAATTTTAGAAGCCATCTCATACTCTACTATTGTAATAAGTTTCTTGCCAATAACTTACATTTTCATATTAGGATATATTTCTTTCAAACATTAATCCTTTATCTATTTATATGAAACTTATTCTTGTATTCTATCATGATGAGATTTCTTGCTGTAAACAAATAAATTCCTTTTTTTATCTCATTAATTATACATGAGAAAGAAAGTACTTATTATTTCCTTGTATTATTTTCAAGTAGTATTGTCTCTACAGATACATTTTCTTTGTTATTTCTAACATACCTTTTCTAATTTCAAAGTATATGGTAGTTCTAGCTTCCATTTCAATGGAAGTTTGAAATTCTTCTAAGTTTTCTCCTCTTGAACCTATCATTCCTCAATTGTTTCTATTTCTTCTCTTTAATTTACTATTCTTTAGTCATCTCTATTTCACACTTTTCTATACAAACCAAAACCACATTCAATACATTCTATATAAGCTTTTCTAGCTTATCTTTTACCTCTTTTCAAACTTCTTACTATTACACTTGGTATACGTGAACAACACATACCTATGTTGGGTATTCTATCCTTGAAAATTGATACTAGGCATAACTTCTATTTAAACCTGAGTAGGAGCATTTTGCACTACTATAAGTTATGGTATTTTGGTACCTTATAGATAAAAGGATGTTCCATAATACTAACTTAACTATTTCTACTACTTGGTTCCCTTAATCACTATTCTTAATAGTGGAATCACTAATTTCTCAAATCATCTTCCTGGTTGTCATACTAAGGACATCTCCTCATGGTTTACTATTCCTTTATAATCTAAGTATACTAACTTATTCCCTCTAATACTTAGCTAATACCATCATAATACAACATCAACTCACTAGATCCTAGCCTATATTTGAATTGTAATCTTTTTATTGGACATAAAGGGCTTGAAGTGACTGGATGAACTGCTCTGATACCAACTATGACACCTTGGGTTTTTCATGAAAAATTTTCGCTTTAACTTTCAAAAGATAGCATGCCTCTAATTTTAAAATTCAAAATAGTGAAAGATTTTACTTTGAAATTCATTTTTCCAAAAACCTGGATGTCACCTTGATGATCATACTATATATATATATATATATAGTTTTGTAGAAAATAGACATGCATTTCTTAAAAATTGGACCCATCCAGTGGGTCACTTACACAGCCCCTATAAACATTATATTAAATGTCCAATATCACAATTCAAATTACTAGCTACACAATACAAAAGCTTTAAATAAAGTGTATACCTAATTGCAGAAGTATTGTTGCTGAATTTCTCTTGTCATGTCAATCTTTCTCTTGCCTATTTGTATATGAGATATTGTAAACACAAAACATTTATCTTAGCAAGCTATGCTTAGTAGGGGAGTTTAAGAATGCATGTTAGATTTAAATATAAATTAATTATTTCATAGTAATTAGAATATTCATTTCCATAGCCATTATGTTAAATTGAATTTACAATATGTTTCATATCTTAATAATTCATTTCTAAACCAAATATCTTTAATCATTATTTATCATCTGAATAAAATACTCCAATTCCATGAACCATACTTTGCATAACAGATCTACCCATTCATTAACCCATATGAAAACTTATATGAAGCTACTCCCTCAATCATATTCATATAGCAATAATACACATATATGACAATTGTTAAAAGACATACAAAATTATGAATATAATCAATGTCATCTAATTTACATTCCCATACTATATTGGGTTTCAGAATCATACCCCTCATCATTTGGGGTTCATAATCATCTAGCCTCTGCTGGTATATCAATATAATCCTCATGCTCCTCATTATACGGGTCCTCAATCCTCCAGCTACCACTGGGAAAACAATATAAGGCATATCATCATGCCATATCATATAAGGCATCTCATAATGCCATTACATAAGCACCATAGTGAATCAAACATAAGGACTACTATGCATGCAGTTAGAATCCATACGGCGTGCCTGGATAACTGCTCAATAATCCACCTATACCATCCTTGGTGGAAATCATAATATCTATGTTTGTATGGGAGGATCATGGCTGTCACAGTGGTGGCCTTCCCATAATTGTCCCACCTGACTTTTAGCAACACATAGTGCTTGGTATCCATAACATAATAAATTTTGGAGAGCGGGTGGCCAAACCCTCATAACTCTCCTAGCATAGCATCCCCAAGCCTACGCTTGTCTAAAACAAAAACTCTCATGCCTCCATGCTCGAATGTAAAATAATCATAAAATAAAGAGATTTTCTTGTTCATATATTTCATAATAAGAATAACATCCTCACTTATTTGGAGATAATTCCACTAAGGATGTATCCTAACAAACTTAGACTCATACATCACATATATTGACATGGTACCCATGTACCATCATGACATTTCACAATTTTACATGGAGGATGCATAAGTCATAAGCATGAATTATAAACATACAATTCTTTTACTTAACATTATTTTCATCATTATAATTCTAAGCATATCCAATATCAATTATATCATTTCAATGTCATAATATTCACAGTTAGAAATAAAACCATGTTTAGAACATGTATCTTATTATTAGACATACAGTCTTAAATTTCCACCTACCTCGTGTGACGCATTCATCAGATTCCACTAGCTTTAATCACCCTCCTTTCCACGATTGACCACTCGCTTCAATCTTATTCAATTAATTGAATTAAGTTAGAATGCACACAGCTACTACAACAACCAAAAGAACAAAACATGTTTTAGGATAAGCAAGTTGCCTTACCCCCTCTATTATAAACCTTATTGAAATATTAAGGGCTTTTGTGCTGACAACCGTTAGTGAACCCATTCAAAGAACCGATGCCTAAGTAAACTAATATGTGCCTGACCATAACAAGGTTCGAAGTGTGGAACCCATGCTAAGACCATTGACCATGAAGCAGCTGCATAAAACATAAATTTGGGTTTAGTAGCCAGAGTCCAAATCTCCTTCAAAGAACTTAGAGTATACTCCCGAGGTGCATGGATTACAATCACCACTGAACCCACTATGCAGGACACATATCCCAAAACACCCATTTTCTACAACCTTTCTTTCAGTAAAAAGTGATCCAAAACAACACTAACTATAATGCTTAATGCACCCAAGGGAGTTACTAAAACTCCACGATCAAAAACATAAGCCACAAAGTTTACAGCCTCTCCAACAATCATTGTAACCATCCCAACCCACCAGAATCATCTCTCTAGATTCAAGATATCAATGACAATGAACCAGGCTAGCACCACCCATCAAAATCCTTCCATGAAGAATCCTTCATGTAATACCCCTTTTGGGAGGCCCCCTTGTGGATATGATAGGAATCATCTCTCCTAATGTGAGGATCCACAATTGTGACCATGTGCCTCTCCTTGGCAATTAGATTGTTCTACATCTCCCCAGGGTGGGGAATTAGAACCATGTCCTAGATAAAGTATCTCTTCCCATCTGTATGTTTAGTATCAAACCATAGCACATCATAGGGAATATCAAACTCATCAAGCTTGGAATCAACATTATAAACATCCTCTTTATCCCTATAGTTCCACCAAGATTGGTGATATGCAGTAGCAAAATACTATGGCATTGCTGAGGTCCCGCTAACATAGGCATACTGTTGTTGCCTCGATCTAGACTAAGAAGAGGAGAAAGAACGATGAGCAATTTCTGACCTAGTCTCTTTGAAAAGGGTAAAGAACGACAGGGGAGTGGAGAGGTGAGGCGGCCAGCCTAATTGAATTGAAGGGAAGAAAATTTTTTGGATAGATTGTGTTGGCATCTCTGGTGAGGTGCTGGAGGAGGGTTTTTATGCGTCTGGGGGTATCATTTCTGGCATTGTTTGGCCTATGCGATCAAATAGAGGTGTGAAGTGCTACTCCAAATGGCAACCGACCAAAATTGTTGATCGGATGGAAGAGAGTTTTGGGTTTGTTGCATTGGATAGAGAAAAGGGTGCTAGAGGGGTCTAAATAGAGGGGGAAAAAATATGACGAAGAAAGGAAATATGGTAAAAAATCGAGAGCAAAAAGGGAAAGTTTCTAGGTTCTTTGTGTAGTAAACCAAAGCGTGAGTTGAAAATGAAATCTAGTATGTTTGACCATATTTTTCGGATGCTCATGGTCTTCTACCTTGCCAGATACAAGGAAAATGAGGGTTTGGGTTTTGTGCCTATGACAATCTGAGATGAAGGGCATCACCAAGGAAGGAGATGGGCTTGGGATGAGATTCACCAAGTTTTTGTTGTTGCGTTGGTGCTAGTGCCATTGCAGATGAGGATGATGGGAAGCTCACAGATGGGAGAGGAGATCTGATCGTCAGGGGAAAATGTTGGATTTTTGCTCCTGCTCTCTCTCTCTCTCCTCTCTTCCCACCTCTCCTTCTCTTCTTCTTCTTCTTCTTCTTCTTCTTCTTCTTCTCTTTCCCATCCTCTATTTCTCGTTTTCATCGGGTTCTTGGCTATTGGATTTCATGGCTGGAGAACAGATCATGCGATTTGTTTTTGGGAAGTCACTTAAAGGGACCTGTTTTTGTTATTATAAATTATTTCCTTTCCTTTTTAATTTAGTTTATGTTAATGATGCTTTTCCCTTATGAATCATCATCATTTCAGTCACATGTGTGTGACCTCCACTCATGATGGGTTTTTTGAAGGCCCTTTACTACCGAACCTCAAAATTCTGCACGTGGGGCCCCCTAGGTAAATTACTAAAATACCCCTTTGTAGGAAAATTACCATTTATTCATGCAATCTTCGATTTCAGCAAGCTTAGTGACGTTGGATTTATTTCAAAGTCCCATAACTTCGTCATCTGAACTCCATTTTTCAGCGTTCTTTGGGTTGTTGGATTTCATTTTTTGAGTAGAATCTAACTATTTATGTTTTAATTCCTGATTCTAATTTCATAAAAAGTAATAGTCCTAAAAAATTCATACTTCGATCATGCAATAATAGAATTTTGGGATTGTTACAGAACTATAGGAAGGAAAGTGTACCTAAATTAAGATGAATCTAAGGTAGAAAGTGCTCAAAACTAAAGGATGAAACCAAGCATCTAAGCTGTCTCTTCTCCTGGCAGTCATTACTAGAGAAGAGTTAAATTAGATCTTTATTTAGTAGGCAAAGGAAACTAGAGAATTGAAGTAATAAACAAAGGACTTAAGGGATGGAACTATTTTAAAGAGAAAATTAGGACAATGAAACTAATGCAAAGAAAGTAAGCTACTAACCTAAATTGTAGAGCAATTAACTAGAGAAATAACAAAAAATCCAAAGTAAGAAAAGTATTAAAGAAATCCAAAGTCTAGCCCCAAAGAACACCAAAGAAGATTGCTATGTTTTAATGTTGTCTCACCCAACCTCTACTTAGTTAGAAAAGTAGATGAATTATTTCTGCGATGAATTAGGAACACTCTACAAAAGGAGGTAGATTTAGATTGAGGAATTCAATTAGGAAAGCTAGGTAGAGAGAAGAGGTGGAGTGATGATGTAAGAGGTGATAGGGTTGGTTTTTAATTTGAGAAAGGGGGGGAGGCGTCTTTTTCTTTATAAGGAGGTGTGGAAAAGTAATAGATAATCAGGTAGTTTTGACTAAGAACAATGAGAAAGTTGAGGAGAATGAGAGCCTATAAAGAATAGGAAGGGAAAAGAGAAGAAACAACCACCTCCTACTTCTCCTTACCCTAATCTTGAATCACATTATATTCCCAAGGCTCCATTTCCTCAATGATTAAAAATGGCCATGAAGGATAATAATTTTGATAAGTTAACAACTATATTTAAACAAGTGAATATCAATATGCCATTATTAAATGCAATCAAAGACATCCCTTCTTATGCCAAAAATTTGAAAAATCTTTGCACATAGAAGAGAAAACATAAGGTGCAGAAGAAAGCATATGTCGCCAAGCAAGCTATCTCAATCTTATAACACAACACCCCACCAAAATATAGAGATCTATGATGTCCCACCATGTCATTTGTGATTAGGGAACATGCATTACTTGATTTGGGGTCGAGTGTTAACCTTTTATTTTATTCTGTATATAAGGAATTAGGTTTAGGCAAGATGAAAAGGACTACCACCACATTATAATTGGCTGATAGGCCAGTTAAAGTTCTATGTGGTGTGGTAGAGTATGTACTTGTTCAGGTTGATAAATTTTTATTGGCAATAAACTTCCTAGTCTTAGATATACAGCTTATAGAAAACCCTAGTAGTCAAATTCCAGTCAGTTTTGGGATGTCTGTTCATGGGCACATCAAATGTCATAATTAATTGTATGAATGGAACCTTATAGTTGTCTTTTGGAAACATGGACATTAAGCTTAATGTCTTTCATATTAGACAACATGACAATGAAGAACCTTTTTAAGTTAATATGATACAAAGTCTACCATCCATACCATTTTCCAGCTTTGATCCTCAAGAGGCTTGTCTAGTTCATTTTGGTTTTAATGATTTTGATATAGATAGCTCCATTAATGAAGTGAATGGTTTACTTGATATTGTGCTATTAATGGATACTTCTAAATGACAAGTTCGAGTAGGACCTATTACATTTCCCAAGTTCACATTTGAGCCTTTCATTGCCCAAGAAACACCCAATTTGAGCCTATCACTTTTGCCCAAGGATACCTAATGTGAGAGTTTAGGTTCATCTAAAACCTTACATGCGACTGCAGAATAGGAAGGAGAGTCCATTGACATTTCTACAAAACATCAACAAACTCTTGGTGTGTAAAAGATACCATTGAGGGTTTATGCCCCACTACTTCGTTGCATCAAGCAGAACATGACAATTGCCTTATGGAGGTGCAAGTGAGCTTAGGCCTAACTTTTAGGAAGATATAATATAGGAGGAACATTTTCTAATTTTTTATGTTGGCATACCGTATACCCAATTTGACCAATCAAGAGCTAAGCCATATCGAATTGGTCCAAATAAATTCTCCTTCATGGTGGTCCATCATGCTCTATTATTATCATCACCATACATCTCTTGGTGTATGAAATATATTGATTATTGTGAAATTTTGAACTAGATTACTCTAGATACTCTTCCAATGTTAGAGTTAGAATAGGATCCTTAGTTTGGTTTAAGAATAAGGTAGAGTAGATTAGTTAGATCAGTTAGTTGTAGGATCATTTAGTTGCATCTACATTGCATACAGACCACATCAACAAATCAATGCATTATCTCGAGAGTGTAGGTACTATCTTTCTCACCCTTTGAACTTTGGCTTATTAATAAATTTTTATAGAACTAGTTATCTTTTTATCCTTTTTCTAAAGTATTCCATAAAAAGTTAAACTTGGAATAATTATTGCACAAAATACCTACATATATAATTTATATTGAAGAGAAAATATAACTTAGAGATCCTAAAGAAGATTTGTGGAGACTATTAACCCATGTTAGATTTAGAACCATTCTTACTTTTTGAGGCTTATATATTCAAAAAATTTCTTCAATGTACGTAAATTCTTAATTGGTCTCATTATTCTTCATCTTAGTTAACTATGAGAAAAAATCTAATGGATTATACCAATTATCTCTTGAGTTTATGGTTATGTTTAAGTCATATGAAACCTAGAAAATGATAGAGGCCATCCTTGGCTTGACCAGAGCCTTTAGGTTTCCAAAATTATTATTTCTGCACTAGTTAACCCTTTAAGCCTTTTGTTTATGAACCCATTAACCATTACCCATGTTGACACGCCATAATATATTCATTACCTACTTCTTTTTGAAAATATGTAGAGATGGTTGAAGAATTATTTTGAGAAAAGTATCAGCAATACAATTCAAAAGATGAACGTAAGGGCTGAAAGGAGAAAATTCAAAGATAGTCTATATACCAAAAGTCATAAGAAAAAGAGGGAAAATGAAGAAAAAGAAATATCCAATGAAAAAGAAGAAGAAATGTTTGCTCTTATGGGTTGTAAAATAAAGTTGTGAATAGAAGACGTTTACATATCTTCGAGACAACCTTTGTTTATCCTTATACCCATTCTTTTGATAACCCTGTCCAAAGCCTATGTTTCATCCTAATAGAAGCCCTAATTTGATCTTAAGAGGAATATGACTTGGATGTTATTATAAATGAGTAGAGAATTTGGTAGAGTATAACATTCCTAATAGTTGATATTCTTCGATGAGACCATTACAATTCTTTCTAAGATATCATTCTTCTATATGAAAATGTGTTAGAATTTTGAACTTGATGAACATTATTCTTCTTACATATTAATGCACCTTTTTGAGTGACTTCTTTCCAAGAGACAAGTATTTACTATGAGAGTTGAAGTCAAAGCATATATTTGGATGGTAATTTAGATTATAATTTCCTTAGAGACCTAAAATTGTATGTATATTGGCTATAGTCACACACTCACATTTTGAGATTTGATGAATTAATGAGATGTCTTTAGCATAAGGGTAGGATTTTGAATTGTTGATCATTTCTATTAGAACACTAATGTTAAGAGTTCAATATAAGTTGAATATAAGCAGATTCTTTGGGATACAAGAAGGACTTTCATAAGTATTTTGAAAATGTTTATGAATAGCATTTCTAGAAACCCTTATGAGACTACAATTCGACCACTATGGGTTTAAAAGGCTCTTTGTATATGCTAATTACAAATGATAGCACATGTAAAAGTGGTTAGAATTTACTTTTAAAAATTTTTATTTCTTTTTTGTTGTTTCACTCAAGGACTAGCAAAATCTATGTCTGGAAAAATTTGATTGGTGTAGAAATATTACATGCATACCCCTATATTGCAATGGTTTTTGCTCCAAAAATTACTTAATTATCACTAATTAGGGCTACTTTTACAATTTTGCAGGTCTAAGGTACAAATGTAAAAAAATACATAAATTTTTTTTATTTTATCACAAGAAAAGAGTAATTTCACATTCCAAGCTACATTTAAGAGCCATACATGCTAAATAAAGTCCTGAAGGTTCAAAAAGGTTGTTGGTTGTCACTATTAAAGTCAGAATGGTCAGAAAACCTATACTCAACTTCAATTCAAATGAGAAGACAAAGGTGGCCAATTCTCAATGCATGAAGGCATGCACACATGCCACCACCTTTGAACGCTTATGGAATAAGCTCAATTCATATACATTGGAATCATATATAATGAATGTTTCTTAAAAGAAAAAGAAGGATGAGACCACATGAAGACTTTTCACTTATTTTGTATCTCTTACTCAACAAAAGGATGAAGAATAAACCAATGAAAAGATGTCATATTCAAAAAGGATATTGAAGCACAATTGGTCCACATTAGCACATGAATATCTAAAGAATCAAGGACATTAATCCTAAGGCAATTCGATCCAATAATGGAGAAGAAATAAAGTTTAAAGAAGGTTTACATACAATAAATGAATTCCATATATTCAAGCAAGGGTAGGTATGATCTAAGGCTAAGAATGAAGTTTTTATAAGATGAAAACCCTAGCAACCTTTCCTATCTTCGAAACTCAAACCAAAACCCTAACGAAAGAAAGATCTTATCCATCCATTCTCATTCAAAAATCCATACATCTTAGGGTGTCTAAATCACTCATACACACATGCACTCCATGCTCTACCCTCTTTAGGACTTTCAATTATGAAAACCCCTAGATTCCCCCACCAACTTTCTATTTCTTTCACTTTTCTCCCACCAATTTCTTTTCCTCCTCATTCCTTATCCTTTCCTTCTTTTTTCCTTTATTTTTCCTTCTTATTTTCTCCCATTTCCCACCTCTACTTTCCTATTATGAAAATCACGCCTCCCCCCTTCTAACAACCACTTTCCTATTTGATTTCACTTCCTCCCTTCTTTCCTAAGCTACCTTCTTAGTCTCCCTTTCTAATTCTTTCTTTTTCTCACTTATTCCGTTCTTTGCTTAAGCTTTCTTATTCCTTTCCCATATTTTTCCCTTCCATTCTCATCTCCCATTTACCAATTTGAATCTCTCCCCCTACCCCCCCCCCCCCCAACAACAACTCCTTAGCTTACCTTTCACTCGTAAGATCTCCATCATTCTTTCTTCCCTTCATCTTTAGATCTTAACCATCCATTCCAAGGGCTTCCTTTCCTCAAAATCTATAAATAAGATGTAAAAAAGAAGAAAAAAAATGATCTCTTACCTTTTCCTTGTACTTGAAAGCTAAATCTAGATGAAATAGATTGAGAGAGATCACCTTTACCAAAGCTTCCACAAGATCAAAGCTTAAATCTTTGGAGAAGAGGTAAGGAAACTCTTCCATCCCCACTTTCCTTTCTTTTTTTCTCCCATATTCTTCTTCTCCCATTATTTTTTATTATTTTTCCTTACTTTTACATTACATTCCTCATCCAAACTTCTCCCTTCTTTCACTTACACACCCTCTATCTTCCACTTCATCACAACCATCATCTTCTTCTAGCTTTTCATCTTTCATCTCTTCTTCTTTTGGGATTTGGGATTTAAAGGAAAAGAAAGAACACCTTCTAATGGTAGTCAAGGACTCTTCTAGTTACTAAAGCATGGTTGAGGATTTCATTGGGTTTGTGGCATGTCGAGTGAAGGAGATGAGAAAAGCTTGTTTGTAAGTTAGTGTACTTTGGTTTGAATATAAGTGTATAGGCAATTGTTGAGTGACACAATAAGAAGACTGTAAAGTAGAGTTCATGCCCAAAAAAGAATAAGAGGATGTTTAAAGGGACTTGTTGAGTTACAAATGAAGGACTCCTACAATCTCCTTTAGTGAAAAAGTTACTATCCCTTTCATAGTTAGTTTACTTCTATTCTTGCTTTATGTTTTAGTGAGTTTCTTTACTTTACTTTAATTTCTTTCTTTGTTTTGAATTAGTTGCTTAGATTAGTTTTTTAGTCTAAAATTCTTCCTTTCTTTGCTTGTTAGGTTAAAGTAAAGCAACTCATGTTTTAATTAATTCTTGTTTATTAAGGAGTCTTGATGGGATTGACCCGTATTTGATGATTCTATACTCCAATAAAGCCATGAAGTTACAGTATTATTCATGACACATCACATGTGCTAGTCAATATTCAAGAGAGACTTTGATCGCATCCTCATGCTACCTATGGTTTGCCTCAAAAGATTGTTGTGAGTCACCTATAGTAGTATGCACCCCTAGTCGAGTACATTGCCACTTTTTGGTGTGGGACACCTTCCACCCTTGGTGGTCAGGGCTGGAAGGCCAACCCATATAACCTCTTTGCATAGTTCCCATCATAAACTTTAGCCCATCAAAAATACATATCCAAAGTATTACTATACCCAATGTTTCATGTCCAAAATTTCATCAAATATGATTTGCAAATCATTACTTTTTCAAGAATCAAAATTCAACCATCTCTGCTAGCATATCAAAACTTTCAAAACACATATTCTAAATGAAATATAGTTTAGAGATTTTAGAAAACATGCTTGGAAAGTATACTTTACTTTCTAAAATCACATCTTTAAGAATGCAACTTGGCTATCAAAATAATTCATGCTATCAATCTTAAATTCCATTTATTTTGGAAACATAAGAAAACTGTTACCTTTAAAAGCAAGTTTAGTAGGTAGTTATATAATTTTTCAATCCATCTTTTGGAAAGTTAACACTTTTATTTTCAATGCACATGTAATCAAATAAAACATCACTTTTAGGCAGAAGATGAAATTTTAAAATAAAATCTCATATTAAAACCATTAGAAATCATGCAGATTTTTTGAAATCAAAATCACTCTCTAGCAATCCTAGTGCTAGAAAATACTCTCATCACCTATAGATCTCAATCATCCAAGCAACCTGTAATAACCCCAATTTTTGTAATTGATTGAGAAAATCAATAAAGTTTGAGTTTCAGATATTTCGGGCTAAAATATTAGGGTTATTTAGAATATACTTTTTACAAAAGTATAATCAAATAATAATACATGTAAAATTTAAATTAAACTTAGCAAACCCTTCAAAATGACTGTAAGCACGACAAATTTTGAATTTGGATGAAAAATCGTTAAGTTTCTTCATTTCTTGGACAAAAGGGTAAAATAGTAATTTTACCCAAAAATCAAAATATGAGACATCAAAATATAGAATGTACTGAGAAATATGAATCCAACGCCACTAAGTACACTCAAATCCGAGATCATGGGAATAAAACCTAAAATTTTATACATAAATGGCAAAACAGTCTTTTTACACCATGTGGGGCCCACATGGGGTCCACAAGGGACCCAAAAATGAATGTTATGAGCAGTCCACCTGAATTCATGGGTCAACAAACACTAGCTAGTCTTGGGCAAGAAAAATGGAGCATGGGAGACTTTCATGCCATTTAATAATAAAAAATTAAATATTATAATCATGAAAAAAAGACCCAAAATGCCTATAAATACAACCCCAAAAATCCTCCAAAAATACTCCTATAATTTTTATGAAATTTTCTTCACTCTCCCTAAAAAATTAGACCTAGATCCCTCCCCAAAAACCCAAAATTTCCAAGAGATGTCTCTCTTTTCAATTTCTTTTTCTTGTTAGATTAGGAACAAGAGACCTAAAATCAATTAGGCACTTTGTTCTAGATCTCATATCATCAATTCTACCGTCCAAAACTTCCTACCATACCTTAGCTACAAAATCCCCAAATCAATTTCAAGATCCAACGGTTCAAACAGTGGAAATTTGCAAGAAAGGTGGATCTTGGGCATATCTTCATCAAAGGGTATTTCTTTTAAATTAGACACATAAACAACGTTTCTTCTCCAATCAGGTAGGTGGGAATATTTTCTATACATGTTTACTTATGTTTAATGAAAATTTTATTTTACTGTAATTTATTTTGATGATAAAAAAATAAAAATAAAGTAATAACAACACCTTTAATTCAAGCCTATAGAGTGCTCCGATGGAAAATCTAACCCTACCAATCGATCCAGAAGGGTCCAAAACCCTTAGGGTACAAATTTCACTAAAATTCATGAAGGTTTAGTCCCTCAATTGTGAAGGGATTGATTAAATGGTCCAAAAGGATTGTTCGATCTCCCGATCGGACGGACGATGCATGAGACGCCGCTCGCGCGCCCGCGTAAGAGTGTGAGACATCATCTCGCATGCGTGGAGCACGTGCAAAGTTGTCTCGCATGCGTTATTAGATGTCTTGTGCGGGAGCTTCCGCATCTCATCACGACGGACACGCCTGACGAGTGGAAGCGTTCCGCCCGGCTTTCTCATTCTGCTCGAAAGATTTAGGCCGTCCATTCCGGTGGGCCCAAATCAAATCCAGGCCCTAGGAAGGACTGTGAACTTCCAGATCTAATTCTGAAGCCATCTGAACTCCAGATTGAGATCGGAAAGAAGCTATGGAAAGCTTAAAACCTCTATTTTCTAATGAAATGATAAAATCTAGAAATTGTGTAATATAACTTTTTGTATTAAAGAAACAAGTTTCCAATTACCTAGATCTTCAAGATCTGAGATGATCAGATCTTGGAAATATGTTTTACTAATGATATACTATTGAAATAAAGTAATATCTATGGTTTATTTGGACATATCTGAGATATATTAAGGGATCTACCCATTATGGTAGAAAAACCCTAAAAATACAAAGGGACCGACTTGATCAATAAGATCAAGTGAGATCAGATCCTTGGGATGGATAGAATGAATGTTGATATGATGAAATCCAAGGAACTTATGAATGGATTATGACAGAAATAGATCAATATGATCATTGGACCTTAATAAAGAAAATCCCTTAAATATAACTAATACCCTTAATCAAAGGAAAAGATCTAAGATCAAATGGTTGGATCACAAGTAAAGGTTTCTAAAAATGTTAATGTAATTAGTTTCATTTTATATAATAGCATTTTAAATATGATTATGTTATAAAGCATGCTAGTATAACATTTAGACTTTAGCATGATATGTGATTTCATTATTATCATAAGGTGCTAGATTTAATTATCTTAGGGGCACTTTAGTATGATTTCATGCCATTCCAACTTAGGACCAAGCTAGAATTTCATATAAGTTTATACTATAGTATGAGATTATACCTTAAGTCCTTGTTAGTTTAAATTGAGTTATTAAGGTATATTAGTTGGAAAGCATGTTAGAGTAATTTTAAGTACCTTGCCTCATTATCATTAAGTGTTAAATTATGTAGTTTTATGCTTTGAATTTATAATTGATTTATGGTTAAATATTATTAGTAGATCTACTTGTTATGAGATAAAGAGCATAAAACATCAAAAATGTAATCTAATGAGCAAGTAGATTTTCATGACACAAATAAGAATGGAGTACTTTGGACTTAATTAGTAAGGGCTATAGTTAGTAGGACAATATAAGGATTATCAAATCCTTGGCCCAAACTAGGAGAAGAATAAGAAACCCCATGAATGACATTATAAATATTCATGGACTTAATTAAAATCCATTAGAAAGAGTACTTAGGGTAAACATGCTTATAGGAACCTTATGAAAGGCTGAGCTATGGTCATTCTAGTGAATGATGAACATAATGGTTAAGGGGGTTATCTAATAGAGCCTCACTCTTCCCCTACCTTCCATTGACGTTTGTGAGGTCTAAACGCCTCCTTACATGAGGATTGAAGTAACCACTTTGTGTTCACCCATTCAGCTAGTAAGCCTTAGCCAATTGGAAATAAGAGGAGCATTCTAGATTTAGGCTTGAATAAGTTACCTTCAACCAGCACATTAACTGGTTGAATAATAATAATAATAAGAGCATAAAAGGTTAGTAAATTACCTAACCCTAATAAAAACAGTAAGTAAGATAAGGATGATCAAACACGATCCATTAGATCTTGGATGATCAAGAACAATAAAGATAAGAATATTATATTGTACTTAGTATGTATGTTAATTAGTATGCTTGTTATAGTTCATTAGATTAGATAATCTAAACCCTTGATCAAAGATGATTCAAGGAAGAAAACCAAGATCATCTTCCATAGGGATGATCCAATAATTGAACTTAGATCAAAGAAGAACTAGATGATAGAAGATCTAGGACCTTGATCTTTATCAACATGTGTAGATTGTCAATCAATGGATCTATGAAAGATCAAGATCAAGGAGATGGACATACAAAGACTTAGAGATAGAAAAATACTTAGATATGAATGATCTAAAGATCATTCTAAACATCAGATCTAGTGATCAATAGGATTGTTCATAATTTATATATTGACAATATGTATGGATGTACAGATTTCATACATCAGTCAGGATCATGGAAGATTGGGGAAAAGAGATCAATCGTTAAAGGTAGGAGGATTTGATGAATGCATTTACATGAGATATACATGATTGTACTCATGATCTTATGATTGACAAGAGTAATATTAATACTTGTATTAAATATTTTGAAAACCTTATGATCCAACCAAACACATAAAATGGTTAAGGACTAAACTATAAGTAAATAGGGAATTAGAAAATATTTCAGCCCTAAGTAAACAGACATATGGTCTGATATATATGAAATCTATTTTACATACAAGCTTGGAAGCTTGTGAGTTTTTTTTAATAGGCATAAGCTTAGGGGAATGCTATTGCTAGAGGAGTTATGAGGTTTTGGCCACCCGCTCCTTGAAATTTGATGATATGATGATACCTTGCTCAAAGAGAGGCTAAAAGTCGGGTGGTGGCAATTATGGGAAGGCCACCACTGTGAAAGTCTTGCCCCCCCATATGGGCAGTGACATAATATTTTCCACCATGGTATCAATGGTGAACAGGGCAGTTATCCGAGCGCGCTAATATGGATCAGACTGCAGCATAGCAACCCTTTTGATTATTTTGCACTATGATGCATATGGGAATAGGCATAGTGAAATGCCTTATGTTTTAGCATAATGAAATGCTAGGTAATTGTATATTACCAATATTTCCTAAGAAGGGAAATTCCCAGTGTAAGATTAGCTATAATACTAAATTCTCAAAATGAAGAGAATTGATCAGCTTAGTTGGGAATGATATTTGATTACTTTCACAAATTTAACTGGTTTACCCATGAAGGGTATGTATGTATATAGATATAAATAATTTACAAAGTAAAGAGTATGTTTAGGGATAATGGGATTATGAAGTATTGGAATTACATTGTCAATTATTGTGCTTCTTGAATCCCCTACCAAGCATTGCTTGCTGAGATATTGTAAATGTTGCAATATCTCAGATACAGGGAAGGAGAGTTAGGAGCTGAAGATGATAGAAGACTTGAAGAGAATAATCTTCAAGGTATACCCTTGAAGAAATGTATCTTTCTATGTTGAGAGTTTTATTGTATGGTGAGCTTGAGTTTTGGATTATGTAATTTGGACAAGTATTGTAATAAATTTGGCTGTACTGTGAACCACTGGATGGATCCTGGAGTTTAATAAAAGTATGTTCCTTCAATGAAATTTTATTTTGTACACAAATTGTACTTATGTTATGTATGAAGTGGTGACTTAGGTTTTCAAAACAAGTTCTAAAGAAAAGAATTTCCGCTGCTTTGTTTTGCAAAAAAAAATTTACACTCTTAAGGGCCCTGCCTTTCAAAATACATTACAAAACGTGTTACAAAAACCCGGGTCGTCACAGAACCAACACACAGGATCCTTGATAACCCTTTACTTATAAGTATACATTAATCTTTAAAATAGCCACACTCATGGCCCATTATCTAACCAAATCAATTTGACTTATGGATTAGTTCTTAAATGCATTAATTTAGCCCACTATTTTAAAACATAACATATGTTTAATTTGAAAACTATCCAACATGTTAAATGACACACATGGACCATGCACATACTTGTAGTTGATTAAAATCAGTTATGAAATTTTCAGTGTGACAACTCAAGTTTTTAGAAACAATTTTAATAAATTCTTTTGAAAAAAATTTGTAAATTAAAAAAAAAAAAAAACATTTAGGAAACATAATATATAATAATTTCAAAACCACTTCTTCAAATCCTTGGGTCATAAGCAATACTCCACATAAATTCAAATAAAATAGTCCATAATATGAGCAAAAACACATGACCCACTAGCCACTGCCCAAACTACCACATAATCTATAATTTAAACATAAAATAAACTAGTCTTCTATTCTAGCTCCTCATACTTTAGTTTCCTATTTTTTCTCCTTGAATGCTTTTTCTATCCACTAAAATTATGCCTCAGATGTATCACTTGAAAATGTTTTGGGGCTGAGCACAACTACTCGATTTAGAAAACTCTAAACTTGTTTTGGAAATAATTGGAAATAAGATTTTAATCCCTTGGAAACAATGCATTTAAAATTTTCACAACTACAATACATTCATAACAAATATGCATGGAAACTAATATTGAGTTATCAACATATATCACAATATTCAATTTACCCATCAGATGGTAGGGTCTTGCTCAAAACTCCATAAAGACAAGTGGTCCGACCCTTGAGGATGGTAGGCATGTACACTTACATGTCCAACAAACACAAATACACAACTATACACGTAGAGCAAGTCTCCCCCCAACTACACTTGACGATTGATACGTAAGGTCCATCACCGACTCTTATGGGTTTGCCAAATTGCGCATTAACATAAATTGCATATTACAAATTTAAAGTAAATTGTAAATTAAGATATCAATACACTTACTTGATAAGTGAAAAATCAAGATATCAAGCATTTAATATCATGAATCAATGGTTCTAATCGACAATGTTAGATGATATTCTATGTGGTTTTCCAAATCAAATCAATGATATAAACTTGGAAAGCTGGTTGAAAACTTGAATCTTTTCTATTAATTTATGATCATCCTTCAAAATCATCAGACACGAATGGAAACTCTCTAATCCATCATTTGATTGAAAATCATTACATAAAACCAAATGGTGATAATTGGGATAGTAGAACCATGAAAAGAATAGTGGGTAGTCTCGAATCTATTTTCCCATCACTGACTAGCATGTAAAACTAATAGGAAAAACTGAGCAGATTTTTATCTTTACTTCCTACAATGAATTTATGATTAGATTAGCGAAGGAATCAATTTGCAAGTTAGTTCTTATGGTTTCTGGTTATTAAATAAAAAGAGAGGAAGAATCAAAAGTTGTTAATCTTAGCCTCCTGCTACCATTCATTTGAATGGATCAAGGGAGGAATTTGTAAGTTTGATCTATCTTTCTGGCCATTCTATTTTTTGGCTTCAAATCAACAATTAAAACCTCATAGGGAAAAAACCAAAATCCATAACATGCTTACCTTCTTTGCCCAAAATGATCATCGAGGAGTGATTTGAAAGATTCCTTCAGCAAATAAGGAGATCAAACAGAGTTATTCATCACTAGCTATTTACTGTGTTGTCTTCTCTGGAGATAGTAGAGGCTGTCAAAGGTGATGTGATGCATATTGTTGGAGGATTTGTAGAAGATATAGAAGAAGGCAACTAAGGGAGAGATAATTGGCATAGAAAGGGGGAGATCTAAGAAGAGGGGTGGGGGAGTTAAACTATTCATCATTTTTCTTCCACACCCCCCCCCCGGCCCTCTCTCTCTTATCTTTCCTAGCCCAATATGTTTTGACTTATGGATGTTCTTGCTTTCCTAGATGAAATGGATCTGTCCTAAATCCATTTCAAATTAGAATATGTTAGATCTTCCCATATTTCTTAATATCATGCTATTTTTCACCTTCTAATCCCATTTCAAATCAAATCCACTTTTGAATTTCTCAATATTTGTATCTAGCAAAAACATCACTTATATGATTCATCATAATTGGACATTTCTTAGCTAACTTGGCTACCCAATCATGGCAGCTAGATGGTTCTCACCATTTCAATGTTTTGGATGCCAATTTGGAAATGGGTGTCATTATTAATGTAATTTATTGTTTAGTTCATAACTTCAATCTTTAGTGTTGAATTTTAACTATCTTACTATCATTGGTTAGCTCTCTCCAAGCTCTACCTATCAATTGAAATCTCATTGCTAAATTATTTAGTTTCTAAAATCTCAAATTTTGAATTCTAAATAAACTTTGGATTTGGATTGGTCATAAAAATGATATAAAATTTTAGGATACTACATTATTAACCCCTTCAAAAAAAAAAATATGGTAAATTCCTGTAATGACTCCAATTTTGTAATATTAAAATCCCAAGTTAGCAATGAAAAGTTCAGTTTTTGAAGATAAAGACATTTTGGTCATTTCACTATTCACCTTGACTGAACCCAGAAATTTGATCATGAAAATGGTACCATTAGGTGCGTCTCGGAAAAAGGAATCCAACAAGACCAAAATCACCTAAAACGGGTTAAAATGAGCAAGTTATAGCCCTTTGAAGTTCAGGGGCAAAAATATAATTTTTACAAAAAACGGATTTGGCCTGCAAAACGCAGGGGCCCATTTTGATACGGGCACCCTTTATCTTCAACTCCTAGCGGGTTCTAGAACAACGGTGATTGGAGGAGAAATCACCGCCATTCTGGAGGTTTCTCCACTGCCATTCAAAGGCGGTGAGAGCCCCCTCAAGAACCCTCTTATAGCTCTATAAATACAGCTCTTGGGCGCCTCTAATGGAAGCCCATAAGGTTGAAAAAAACCCATTGTGGAGGAGTGACCTAAAGGGGAAACAAGGAGAAAAACCCAGCAACGAGCCAGGTATGCCCAAGATCCCTCAAAAACCATCTTCACAGTAGTTCTAAGATCAATTTCCCTAGGTTTTTGCATGAAAAATCAGGCAAAATGGAGCCCTGGAGAGCCACCAAGGACCTAGGGACGTTCCCTAGGCCACACTGGGTGTCTTGAGGATGCCTCGGTCCCTTAGACGATGAAAACATTCCAGCCGGAACGTGACGCGTCGATCGCGTCTGAGAAAACCAACGGGCGCATCCGGGGATGCGCCCGCAAAAAGGAAAAATGGGCGAAAAACCTAGTGCGTTTGCAGATGTACCCGCTGAGGTGCAGGCCACAGATGTGCATCGCACTAGCAATACGGGGTTTTTTGCTCCTTAAGAAAAGGTGGGCGCATGCCGCTGACGCGTAGCGCCCTAGCATTCCGCCTTTTCACTCTTAAGACCCTTATGTACGTGTGACACTAAAACGCTTATAACTTGAGATCTAGAGCTCCAATTGAGGCACTGCAAAAGGTGTTGTGTTCGTATCGACAACACGGACACACCCAAACTATAAAATCCCTGATCAAGGCCCAATAAAAGGTGGGCATGACCCTTAGAATAGGATAGTGGCGCGTGGCTGCTAGACCTTTGGAAGCTGATAATACCAAGGCCCAATTAGGACCTTAGGACACCCATAGGCATAGGGATGGACCCCTAATGCCTAAGTAATAAGACCAATTACTCTAAAACCCATAAAATATGGGCCAAACTAACCTTGAGTCCCCAAACCATGTTCAAGAGCGTACGAGGACAAAGGGGTTAGAGCGACCTAGTCAGGTAGGTGCTCTATCGCTATTAGATTCTTTTAAAAGAACTATGATTGTTTTGTGAATACATGTTTTAAGTATATGACTTGTTTAGCATAACTTAATTCAGCATACATGTGATAAATGCTTTATGCATAGACATGTTTTGTAAATAATTGCATATACGTTATGCATAGATATGTTTTGCAAACAATTGCATATAATGCATGATTTGTGAGCATTAAGTTCTTGAAAAGTTGCATGTCCTTGAGGGTTACCAAAAGATGCTGGAGTGCCCAAAAGACGCTGGGTAGGCAGTTGTGAGGGACCCAAAGAGGACAGGTTTTGAAAAAATACATTGCGCATATATTGCCAAGACATGTGCTACATGCATAGATTGCATGATAAGTGTAGCCTTGACTGATGAGGGCGGGCCAGAGAGAGCTGACAAGGCTTCTAGGCTGGCAGGCTTCTAGGCTGATAGGCTTCTAGGCTGTTAGGCTTCTAGGCAGGGTTATGACTTTGAATGCAATACTAGCATGAGCAGATTTTATGCATTGCATAAGTTGCATGATTTACAACGAAGATGTGTCATAGGCCCTGTGGAGGCTATGACCGAGTATCCTCAGGTACCCGGGGACCACACGGCGAGGAGGTCGTGGGCATAGTTGGACCCTATGGTTTTGTGGACTTATTTGCATTGCATATGGCATGATATGAGGTTGGTCAACCATACCATACTAGATATCCATGAGTTGGATCCAATGAAACATCTTATACCATAATGTTATGATATATATATATATATGATACTTTCGATTTTGGATTATGTGATCCTTTAAGTCATTAGTATTTCAGTTTGACAACGGATTTTAATATCGATATTGAATTTGAGTATTCAGACATGCACATGTTTTGAAAGAGTATATGATTTCAAAACATCTCAAGCATTATAAAACTAGTAGTGATAGACTCCTACTGAGTATAGTATATACTCACCCTATCCTTAACATTTTTCAGGATAATTCCATCTACAAGTAGAGGACATCTATGTTAGCGCTACGAGTAAGTGAATCAAAAGGGAAACAATTATACATGTAAGTAAATTCTCAACCCTTTGGACATGTATTTGTATTTAATTATAGTTGGGCTGTGTGCTGTGACTGGATAGACTTGGGGAAAAACATTTATGATTTCTAAAGTTTTTCAAAAGCTACTTTGGCTTTGTGGAAGCAAATGACACTTGGGGTTTTCAAAAATGAGTTTAAAACTAAAGATTTTCCGCTGCATTGCATGGTTTTTTGTAAAATGGTTTCCAAATAGGGATGCATCCCGCCTTAGGAAATTAGATATTGTATTTAAAAATGCATGAGAAAACCCGGGTCGTCACAATTCCTCTACACCTCAATTATCAAATAGATTAGGATACTTAGCGATCAAGTCTAACTCCATCTCCTAAGTGGCTTCTTTGATTGAATGATTCTACTAAAAGACTGTGACTAAGGTAATGGGTGTCTCCACCCCATATCTTTGATGCGTGGAATCCCTTGGGTTATTTATAGATGATATGCACTTCTAAAATTGATAGGATTTTATTCTAAGGAAAGGGGGAAGAAAATTTAAGAATAGGAGATAGGATAATCATCGAAATTAGGAAGTGGAGATTGTTTTAGAAAGTGGGAAAATTGTTAGAACCAAAGAAGGGAGAAAATCATGAATGACTTAGGGAATGGGATGTGGGAAACTTAGTATGGAAAGTGGAACATGGGCAAAACTTGGAAAGAGAGAATAGTGAATGGGATTAGGAATGAGACATGGAGTTCTTTTGAAGAGGAGATCACATGAACCATGTGTGATCATCCTTTCTAAAACTCATGCGTTGGAGAGAGAGGGAGAGGTAGGAATTCAAAAAGAAAGAGGGAGATTTGGTGATGGGAACCTACTCTCTTATTGGTCCAACTTGCATGTATATCTTCCCATGAGATGATCCCCATCTAATTCCTTTCTAATTATCTCTTGAAAATAATGATTTGTGCATAAGGAATATTGTAATTTTCTCCTCCAATCATGTTGTGCCATGTGGCTTGACTTAAGATGGCTTATTTGGCTTCCCTTGATGGTTTTAATGGCATCATGGTTTCTTAGCTTACTCCCTTAATTTCATAGTTCATGTGGGTCAAGTGGCTTGCATGGCTTAAAATTACATAAAAAGGTAGTGGATTTGCATATGTTTTGCAGGGGCCCATTTAAGTCACTTTTGACTCTTCCATTTGTCTCTAAAATTCATTTGCTTGCTCTAGAATGATCTTGAACCTTGCTTGATCTTTGGAATGTTGGAAAATGAGTCCATGATCTCTAAGTTGATATGAATTATTATTTCTCATCTAAAGTGACCTCGGCAGTTAGACTACTCTTTCGATATCTACAAAAGATTAAAAGCACTAATTAATATTAAGAAAATTATGGTTAATCACATACTCTAAATTAGCTCCTAGACTTACAAAATATAAAACTTTTGAAATATAAGTTTAGAAATGCATGAGTCGTGAATTTTGGAAAATTTCCATAACAATGCCCTACAAGTTATAACACATGGACTGCTTATTGGGTATTTTTTTTATACAAAATTGACTACTTATTAATAATCTCCTTGTTCCTCAACCTTTGATCCTTTTTATCTAGAATTGGGATCAGTTTAGTCTAAAAAATAGGGTCTGGCTATAGCTTGATTAGTACCTACTTTAGTACATGTGAAGGATCGTGAATGTACTTTGGTAGCATGGAAACATGAAGGACATTGTGGACTTTCAATTACTATCGTGGTAAGGCTAGTTTGTATCTTACTACTTTGATCCTATTAAGATCTCGAAGAGGCTGGGATATCAAGGACTTAGCTTTCCCTTAATTCCAAATCTTGAGACTCCCTTGGTTAGTGAAACAATCAGAAATATAGGATCACCAACCTCAAACTATAGATCTCTGTGTCTATTGTCAGCATAACTTGTCTACATACTGTGAGCTGCAAGGAGTCTCTTCCTTATCAGTTTGACTTTGTTTGTATGTTGTTCCACTAACTCAAACTGCATGTCCTATTCTCACCAACATCATTCCAGTATGTCAGTGAACTGTAGGGTCTCCTACATAGTGCCTCCTATGGAGACACCGATGCTTGAGTGGAAACTATTGTTCTAAGCAAACTCAATCAAAGGTAGACTTTCATCCCAATTTTCCTTCTAGTGAATAGTGCACACTCTCAGCATGTCCTCCAGAGTTTAGATCATTCTCTTAGATTGACCATCTGTCTAAGGATGAAAGGCAATACTGCAACTCATTGATGTTCTTAAGGATTCTAGTACACTCCTCTAGAATTGAGAAGTAAACTGTTTATCTCTATAGGCTTATAATATCCTTAACATACAACCTAGCCAAACTATTTGTAGGTTGATTTTGCCAAATGGGAAGAAAATGCACCAATTTTGTTAGCCAATCCACTATCCCATAGATCATCTCATGTTGACTCAATGCATAGGTAAACCCACCATGAAGTCTGTAATGATGTGCTCCCACTTCCACTCATGAAGCTCAAGAGGCCGTGACAATGTCATTGGCCTTTTGTGCTTGGCCTTAACTTGCTGACAAGTCAAACGTCACTCCACATACTCAGTAGGAGTCTATCACTACTAGTTTTGCAATGTATGCTATGTTTAAAATCATATGCTCTTAAAAACATGTGCATATTCGAACAATCATGTTCAATATCGATATTAAAAACCACTGTCGAATTGAAATACTGACGACTTAAAGAATAGCATAATCCAAGTCGAAAGTATCATATATTATAAACATAATGATATGCATAAGATGCTCAACTGAATCCAACTCATGGATATATGGTATGGTCGACCAACCTCATATCATGCCATATACAATGCAAATAAATCCTCAAACCATAGGGTCTAAACTATGCCCACGACCTCGCCGCCGTGTAGTCCCCAGGTACCTGAGGGCACAGGGTCATATGCCTCCACGGGACATATGACACTTCGACCCAGTGCTGTGACACTAGTGGTAGCCCCCTGTACCACATGCAGTCGAAGCAGGGACGTTGCCCTTTTTGGGCGTGGTACCCATCCACCTAATAGTGGTAGAGGCTGGAGGCCAACCAAAACCTCTCGGCATAACGCCCACGAGCTTATCAGTCCAAATCATATCAGATCAAACAAGCGAAAACCTCTTTTTCAAAACCTGTCCTCTTTGGGTCCCTCACAACTGCCTGGCCCTCACAACTGCCTACCTAGCGTCTTTTGGGCACTCCAGCATCTTTTGGTAACCCTCAAGGACATGCAATCTTTCAAAAACTCAATGCTCACAAATCATACAATATCTGCATTTGTTTGCAAAACATATCTATGCAATTATTTGCAAAACATATCGATGCATAATGTATATGCAATTATTTGCAAAACATATCTATGCATAAAGCATTTATCATATGTACACTGAATTAAGTCATGCTAAACGAGTCATATACTTATACTTAAAACAAGCATTCTCAAAACAATCATGGCTCTTTTAAAAAGTCTAGTAGCGATAGAGCACCTACCTCAAAGTCTCCTGGAGTCGCATCCTTTATCACTTCAACCCATCACTTAAACTCCTGGGTATGAATGGATACAAGGAGTCCTTATTAATTTCAATCCGTTTAGACGTTAGATCGCTAGCTCTGCCTATTGGGGTCCATGGTCCTTGCCTAATCCATTTGTCAGGCTAGATCCTATAATATGGACCTACTTATTCAATAGTTAAATTCTATAAATGGTCCTATGATTCTAATTTTAAAGTCTCATTAGGTTCGCGTGTCCCAGTTCCCAGGACACCCATGCATCCTAGTTGAACCGCGACTGCCTTACGTGTGTGCCGCCCAAAGGCCATGCCAGGGACTGGATTTTGCATGCGCACATGCATGCTCAAGTGACGCGCTATGACGATCATCATCGCACAGACGCACCTTGTAGCATGGCGCGTCTCAGCTCCCAGGGCACCCCGTGCATTCTAGTCGAACCAGGACCTATGCCCCATGTCGCGCACGCACCTGAAGGCCGCACCTGGGACAATGTAAGCACTGTCGTACACCCGGAACCCATCCTAGGGACCTAGTCCCAGGCGCAGGTGGAGCATGGTATCCTTGGGACGCCTGGTTCGTGCAAGGCCAGCCCAAGCCGGCTTGGATCATTTTTCGGCCAGGAAACCTGGAT
The DNA here is from genome assembly GCA_035236585.1 of Warburgia ugandensis. Lineage (NCBI taxonomy): Eukaryota > Viridiplantae > Streptophyta > Magnoliopsida > Canellales > Canellaceae > Warburgia > Warburgia ugandensis. The sequence goes on along the minus strand of CP141130.1, from coordinate 38,540,675 downwards.
GGAAAACGACTGGGAAAAGGAGGATGCCTGGTTTCGTTTAGGGCCGGCTAGAACCGGCTTGGTTGTTTTCCTGCTGGGAAGACCAGTTGGAAAGAGACCAGATCCGGCATAGATCTAGCCTAGGGGAAGCAAAATGAAGAGAAATAGGGAAAATCGGCTTACCTGGGTCGCCTGGGGACGCCCTTTTTCCTGGTGGGTGTGCCTGCTTGCCAGAAAACTCGAACAAGGGGGAAACCCCATTGCCAGACCGAAAAGGAGAAAGGGAATGGGAGAATGGGCGGCCCGACTAAGGCCTGGCCATTGCCAGAAATTGCAGAGGGACGGGTTTTCAATTTTTTGCTGGAAGCCCCAGTCCAAATGTTGTCGGAAAAAGTGTTTTTGGAGAGGGGGAGATGGGCTTTTTATAGAGGGGAGAAGGCGGTGCCCCTCAATGGCGGTGCCGCCCTTTCCCCTAGGGTGTTCTGGAGAAATCGGGAAAAACAGGTTTCTGGAGAAGTCTAGAGGTGGAAGATGACAGGGGGTGCCGTTATCAAAACGGCCCCTTGCGTTTTTCGTCCTTTTTCGTTTTTTGTTTAATTGACAGAAATACCCCTGATCTTTAAACGCCATAACTTCTTCATATGAACTCCATTTTCGGCGTTCTTTGAGGCGTTGGATTCCATTTTTTGAGTAGAATCTAATGATACTAAGTTTCCTTAAAAATTCTTTTATTTACTATTTTACATAAATTCAAACATTTAACTCAGTCCATTTCCTATAGAATGTCCAATTTAGCGTAAATTGCTCGGGCATTACAATAAGAGAGCTATCTAAGTTGACTGTGAAGCCTAGTCAATGGAGCCTTCAAAGTTAGCCATCTAAGCCTTCAAGTTTTAAGCTAAATGGAAGGGTAGGATTGGAGAATATTCAAGAGGATTATCCATGAGATATTTTGAAGATAATCAAGGAAAATCTTATTAGGATAAGATAGCACATGGACCAATAGGATGAGAGCCTTCTATTTTTTATGTTTTTCTCACTTTACTCCAATTTTTCCTCAGTTTCCACATAATCCCCTAAGATGCACTATGAATTTCAAATTCTATTCTAGAATTACATCTTTCTAAAAATCTATCAATGTTGAAACTTTAGGCTAACCACCCAACAACTCTCCATCTCTTATGAAACTACCTAGCCAACCACATTTCTCCACCTTATTCTCTCTCTCTCTCTCTTTTATCTCATCCCCACCTATATTTCCTATTTTGTAGGATTGTCGAACAATTTTTGAAGGGGGAGACATCCCTTCCTAAAAAGGTGGCATCTCCCACCTACTCTACCTCCAAAAGTGCAGTCACCTTCCACACACTTTCCTCTTTTGAAACCTTAGTTACCTACCATCTTAACCCTCCAAAATAAATTGATTTCATCCTCACCACACCTTATTATTAGGGTACCCTAGGAAAATTAGTAGAAAAAATATAAAAATAGCACAAAACTAAATTATGGGGGACCTTTTCACCAAGGAAAAAGTCGCCTCCTCCAGATGAAGGAGACATCCTCTTCCTAACCCTATTTTCTCCTCTCTTTTGCTTTGATTTTCAACTCCTTCGTGTAGTTGCTAGTTTTCCTAAGGTGTGTGGCATCTTGAAAAGTGTTCCACACCTGGTTTTGGGGGTTTGATTTATCCTTTAAAGGTTTGTCACTCTTCCTTTGTTTCTCTTGTTTGATCTGAGTTCTTTTCATACTAGTTTTTGCTTTGCTTTGCTTTATTCTTTCTTGCTTTAAAGACTAAGATTCAAGGCTGGTTTTCCCTTGAAGTGATAGCCAAGGGAAGTAATCTTGAATCTAGTTTTTCCCTTTGCTTTTCCATTACCTTTGAGTTCTCTTTTTAGTTTCCTTTAATTCCAGAGTTTCGTCTTGTTATTCCATTAGAATTTCCCTTGAATTTCAAGCATGCTTATTCATGATTGATAGTTGGAACAATTGAGGAAGGATTAGCTTGTAGTTGTGAGTGGATTAAGATCAAGTTGTCTTCATTGTAATAGGATTTTAATTTCAGATTTGGATTTCATGTATGGGAGCTTTATGTTAATGAATTTTTAATGAAATTCAATAAAGTTCATTGGAGTTTTCAATTCATGTTGGTGTCCACCAGTTAATAGTTTACATTCATGAATATTTGCTTACATTAAAATTGATTAATTCCATGTTTTACATTTTCCATTGTGTGAATGATTCAACTACTATGCTACTAGAATTTATTTTTATGGTTCATTTTGTTTAATTACCAGCACCATGCACCTTATCTTCGCTTGAATTTTCAAGAACTCAATTAAATCTTTAGATTTTTTAGTTATTATTAAGATCTAAGTTGTTACATTCATTCATGTTAGGAAAAGCAGTTAGTTAAGTTGATGTTGTTTAGTTGTTTGCATGTTATTCCTTAGTTTCCCATTCCATGAGTTTAATTGCTTTTTTTAAAACTTGCATGATTAGGAAAGTAGTTGTTTAATGCATGCTTTCTTAGGTTAGTTGCTTAATTTCATGCTTAGAAAATTTAATTTAGGAAATTTTCTAATTTGCATTTTAGGAAGTTTTCACTTTAGGAAAGTCATGGATTTAGAAAGTCTCATTTAGGAAAGTTTTAGTTTTGGAAATTGTGCTTTTAGGAAAGTTTTTAATTTTTTCATAATTTCTATTTCCATGTTTGATTTTCATACTTAGATTAGAAGAAAAATCTCTTGAATTTTTTTTAGGTTAGATAGTTTAAAGTAGGGACCACTGGCATCACATTTGTTCAACTCCTAATAGTATCGACCTCACTAACGTGCTATATTACAAATGATTCATGCAGTTACCAGTTTAACTTAAAATACACAACATAAAGCAAAATAGTTAAGATAGAGGGGTTAGGAAGAGGACATCTCCTTCCTATGGAAGAGGAAACTTTTTCCTTAGAGAAAAAGAGTCCTCTCTTCTTAAGTTTTTGTGGCTCTTTTATAATTTTTTTCCTACATTTTCTAAGGTAGCATAACATTAATATATAGTGGGGATGAAAAGTGAAAAATTGGATGGCTAAGATGTCAAAGTAGATAGGGTTTTCAAAAGAGGAAACAAGGTAAGATGGTGGCTACCTATACAAAGAGAAGTAGGTGGAAGAGGCCACCCTTTTAGGAAGGTGCATTTCCCCCTTCAAATATCATGGAACACTCCTATGAATGAGGAAAGTGGCTGGTATGGATGAGGCAAGAGAGAAAAAGGAAGATGGGAGGAAAGAGATGGGTAGGAAAAGGATAGGAAAGTGAGGTTAGGTCGGAAACTTTGATTGGCTAGGTGATTTCCTAGGATGTGGGGATTGATTGGTGGTTGGGATGGGAGTTTAGGAAAGTGGAGTCTTGGAATGGTAGGACTCTTGAATGGAAAATCAAATTCGTGGTGCTACTTGGTGATGAGGTGGAAAGTGATAAAAAAAAAAGTGGGAAAAACATGAAAAATAGAAGGATCTCATCCTATTGGTCTACATGCCAACTTATCCTAATGAATTTTCCCTTAATTCTTTTCAAAATATCCCTTAGAATCTCATGGATAATCCTTTTGATTTTCCTCTAATCCTAGCCTTCCATTTAACTTAACCTAATGGATTTGATGGCTGGCTTAGATGGCTCTCTAATCTTGGCTTCATGGTTCCATCCCTTAGCTTGAGTTGCTTGAATTTCTTAGCTTATCGCCTTGTTCATGGCTTGAATTTGGCTAAGGTGGTTTACATGGCTTCCATGCAAAGGTGGTGGGAATGCATGGCTTACTTCATGAGCCCACTCTGGCCAACTTTAGCTCGCTTAATCACATCCATTGTTATTCCTAAAGAAGTTCTTCATCCTTGATCTTATGTTAGATTGATGATTCTTAGGTTTTGACTTGATCTTCAATGTTCATCTCGATCAATCTCTACTGTTAAACTCTCTTCCAACAAAAAGTGAAAAACTTTATTAAAATCCTAGAAAAATATGATTAATCATATATTTACCTTGAATTAGCCTCTTAACCTACAAAATATTAAAAAATTTCTTCATTAGGTTAAAAAATGCATGTATTAGAAATTTTGGTCTGAAAACCCTAATTTAGCCCTATAAGTTATAAAACATGGGTACTAATTAGGTGGTTTTTATGAAAAATTAGTACTCATCACAACCCCAACTAGCATTATGCTAGTCCTGAGTATAACATGCTAAAAATCATTTTTTAAAATCTGGTACAAGGTGCCACTATCATAGGTACTCACGATTGCATTTAGCATATGCAACAAACCCTTTAACCTCTAGGTTGCCCTTAGTGGACGAGTTAGGCCTTGTGTGGGTTTGTAATGAATATACCCACAACATTCCTTAAGGTTGAGTCCGCTATTCTATCTCATAGAATCCTCATTCATTAGTACTCTATTAATTTTTCACAACATAATGGAGAGGATTGATAATTTTACAAATCATTCACATGTTAAAGACATTTTATTCCAGTTATTTCTCTTATTATGTGACCGGATCCAACAAAGATAATGGTTCACATAAATGTTTAAGTGCTAATGAGACAAAAGAAAGTGATCCTTAAGAGTGGATGTCATTACCAAGAATAGTATGGGTCTTTTACCTTAATTCCTTCTTTTTATCTCCTCTTTAAGGCTATGTTCCACCTAAGATCCACATGTCTTTAATTAGGATGAAAAGTAGGCTTGTGATAGGTTTTAAAAAGAAGGGTATAAGGAATTCAAAGGTTCAAAATTGAGCAAAGGTCTTCTTTTGATTGTTCAACAACTCTTCTTTGACTTTGTTCAAGTGAATTTCCTTTGTATTCTTGTCTATCAATTTTTCTCTTCCTTTTCTAATATCTCTTTCATTTGGCTTTTCTTTTTCCTTTTTCTTTTGAATCTTTGAAAGAAAGAAAGACTACTGGTGTTTTTCCACTTCCTTAACTTTTAGTCCTCTTTGAACTTTTCTACTTACTCTACTCATTTTTAAAATGGATATTGGTTATTTATTTTTTTGGCTTATTTTGGGTTAAGGTAAATGGGGTTAAGAAGAAAGGCTTAATAATAGTAGGCTTAAGTGGAACTACTTATAACACTCTTGAAAGAAGGTCTCTAAGGCTCACTGGTTATAGGTCTAGACTAATTTTCCTTAGGGTCTCTAAGTCATACCTCTCTATTAGTCTTGACTATGATGTGTGTAATTATTTTTAGAAATTAACCTTCATAAAATGCTTCAACTAACTAGACACACTCTTATTAAAAGGTGAAAACAATAGAATTACTAAAATTTGTACATCTAGTTCTCATCCCGGTTAGGGAACTCTACCAAAAACCTTTTCTTTTTTTGAAAATCTTAGGACAATCTAAAATCTCTACATTCACCTACATCCCTAACTTGAATGAAACATTGTCCCAAATGTTTGAAAACATGGTATCCCATATGGAAGATGTAGAACATGGAGATTTTAAGAACAACATTTTGGTTGCCTCCCATGGAGGGCTAAGTTTTACATCTTTAACCAAACATAATATTGAGTGCAAGGGTTGTAGTTTGTAAGGATTCCTTGAAAAGTCTAAGGTGGGTAATGACAATGAGGTGCCTCTAAAAGTATCCCTTTGGTTTCAGAGCTAGACAATTGTAGGAAAGGTTTTAACCTCTGACCATTTACTTTTTGGATCTCTCCATCCTTCTCAATCTCAATGATCTCATAAGGGTAAATTGTGCGTACTATGTATGGTCCAGTCCATCTAGATCTGAGTTTGCCTGGGAATAGATGCAATTGTGAATTGTACAACAAGACCTTTTGTCTAGGGAAGAAGGATTTCCTTAAAATTTGTCTATCATGGGTAACCTTCATTCCGTCTTTACAATCATGCAGAGTCTTATGCATCTTTCCTCAATTATTCCAACTCATTGAGTTGGAGTTTTTGGTGGGTACTAGTAGCATCTAAGTAGAAATTGAACTTTTTGATAGCCTAATATGCCTTGTGGCTAGCTCCACTGGTAAGTGATACGCCTTTCCATAGACCAAGTGAAAGGGTGACATTCCTATAGGATTTTTATAGGTTGTATGATAAGCCCACAAAGTGTCATTAAGTCTCATAAACCAATCTCCCTATTGGATACCTCTACTTGGCCACTATTCTGAGGGTGATATGGGGTGGCTATCCTATGGTTGACACCATACTTTTTCATTAAATTCTCAAGTACTGTATTACAAAAGTGTTTCCCCCCATCACTTATTATGGCTCTTGGAGTACCAAACCAGCAAAATGTTTTCTTTTAAAAAATTTACCACAACCTTGTGGTTATTGGTTTTGCAGGGTATAGCCTCCACCCACTTGGACACATAGTCCACTCCTACTAGGATGTAAATATTCCCAAAAGAATTAGCAAAGGGACCTATGAAATTTATGGCCCAATCAAATGCCTCTACAATAAGGGTTGGGATTGAGCGCATCATGTGTCTCTTTCATAGGCTTCCTAACTGTTGGCAATTTACACATGATGTGCAATAAGCATGTGCATACTTAAATATGTGGGCCAATAAAAACCACACTACAAAATTTTTGTAGCTGTCTTTCTTGAGCTAAAATGGCCCCTACATGCATGATCATGACAGAAGTAGATGATTTGACTGTGCTTAATACCTGGTATGCATCTCCTAATCACCTGATCAAGACAGTACTTGAGCAAGTATGGGTCATCCCAAGTAAAGTATTTTACCTTGGTCAAAAATCTCTTTTTATCTTGTTTGGTCCAATGATTTAGTATTTGTCCTGTAACATGATAATTTACTATATCTCCATACCAAGACAACTAAGAAATATGAAGTAACTATTCATTTGAAAAAAATCAATTATAGGCCCATGATCGCTAGTGTGCTCTACGACCAATCTGGATAAGTGGTATGCTATTACATTTTTTAAACCTTTCTTGTCCCAAATTTCTAAGTCAAACTCTGTAGCAGTTATCTAATGGATCAACCTAGGTTTCGAATCCTTTTTAGAAAGGAGGTACTTCAAAGCTATATGATTTGAGTATACTATAACTTTAAACCCCAACAAGTAAGTCCTAAAATTACCCAGAGAAAGCACTACAGCTAACAAGTCTTTTTATATGGTCAAATAATTGAGTTGTGCATCATTTAGTGTTTTACTAGCATAGTATATCACATGGGGGAGTTTATCGATGCACTGCCCCGAAAGAGCTCCAATGGCATAATCCAATATGTCACACATTATCTCAAATGGTGCACTCCAATCAAGTGGTCGGATAATGGCTACAAAGGTCAACTCGGCCTTTAGCCGCTCAAATGCCTTCATACAATTCTCATCAAAGTTAAAGGTAGCCTCCTTTGTGAGTAAATTGCAAAGGGGCTTCTCAATTTTGCTAAAATCTTTGATGAATCATTATAAAAGCCAGCATGTTGTAAAAAGGAGCAGATTTATTTCACCATCCTTGGTGGAGGAAGGTTGGATATTAAATCCACTTTTTTCTTATTAACTATTATCCCATTATGTGATATAATGTGGCGTAGAACAATCCTATTTTGTACCATTAAATGGCACTTTTCCCAATTTAACACAAGATTCTTCTCTTGATACCTTGCAAGAACTAACTTTAAGTGGTATAAGCACTCATCAAAAGATGACCCAAATATTGAGAAGTCATCCATGAACACCTCTAACAACCTTTCTACCATATCAAAAAAGATGCTCAACATACACCTTTGAAATGTAGTAAGAGTGTTGCAAAGCCCACAAGGCATATATCAGTAAGCAAAGGTCCTAAAGGATAGGCGAAGGTGGTCTTCTCCTGATCCTTGGGTGCTATAGGACTTTGGTTATAACCAGAATATCCATCCACAAAGCAATAATAACTATGTCTGGCTAACCTCTCTAGCATTTGGTCGATGAAATGTAGAGGAAAGTGATCTTGCCTGGTGTGACCATGTTCTGTTATCAATGCAGACTCTCCACCTGGTGGTCATGTAGGTGGGTACTAATTCATTCTCCTCAATTCTTACTACCATCACCCTTAATTTCTTGGATACAACCTGAAAAAGGTTGACCCAAGTGCTGTCAGAGATAGGGTATATGATGTCAACATTGAAAAGCTTTAGGACTTAATCTCTAACTACATCCTTCATGTGGGGATTCAGGCATCTTTGAGTTTTCATGGATGGTTTTGCATTGCCTTCTATGTGTATCCTATGCATGCATACAGCTGGACTAATCCCTTTGATGTTTGCTATGGTCCACCCTCCAGCAATCTTATGTTCCTTAAGAACATTAAGAAGGTTTCCTTCCTGTTCCTTGTCTAGATATGATCCTATTATTAAAGGTGAGGTTTCATCTAGGCCTAGGTATGAATATTTAAGGTTGTTAGGCAAGGGTTTTAAGGCCAGAGAAGGTGGTCGCTCTATAGAGGGTATGGGGACAAACTCTGAAGGAGGGAGTACCTCCACATAAGGGCCCCACTTGGAGGTATTCATGATTGGAGAAGCCTCTAAAAGGTTGTTTATCTCCTCAATAGACTTCTCTAAATCAAAATTTCCATTAAAATGCATGAGACAAGCCTCTTGTGGGTCAAAGATTGAAAATGGTTGATGAATGTCATGAATTAGACTCAATTAAATTCACATCACAAGAATCATCTAGGTCTAAATGTTGTTGATCGATGTTAAAGACATTAAGCTTAACTTTCATGTTGTAGAACAACAATTTGATTACACCATTCCTACAGTTAATAATGGGGTTAGACATCACTAGGAATGGACATCCAAGGATTATTAGGATCTAACTATCAGGATCAGATACAGGTTAGGTGTCCAGTACAATGAAATCAATTAGGTGATAAAATTGGTTCACCTATATCAACACATCTTCAACCAAACCATGGGGTATCTTGATAGATCTATCAGTTAATTATGACATTGTAGTAGTTGGTTTTAACTCACAAGTCTTAGTTGCTCGTAGACAGAGTATGGAAACAAGTTAACACTAGCCCCTAGGTCAAGTAGTGCCATATCTATTACAATGTATTCAATATTGTAGAAAATGGTCGGACATCATGGGTCTTTAAACTTTGGTGGGTCTTGTGTTGTATCAAAGAGCTTACTTGCTCGGTGAGGAAAGCCTTTTTCTGAATATTTAGCCTAGTTCAATAACTGAGGAATTGGGGCTTTAGGCACATAGACTGCCTCCATTATAGGTTCACATGGATTTTCTATCTTTTCTCTTTCTCTTATGTTTTGATTGCCTCCTTTTCCTCTCCTTTTTCCTTAGCTTGCCCTACCTTATTATTAATCTGATGACTACTCCTAAGGGTGGTTATGGATTTGGCATGCTCATGAGGGTTAAGATTTTGAGAACTTGACCCTATCTTAAATTGGACCTTAGGTTTAGGGATGATCTAACTAGGGAAATGACCTTTTCCTCTATCATGTAATGCAGTTGATATTTGGCATACTTACATCTCTAACTTGCTATGGGTTGAGAATTGACATGGGCTAAATGTCTACTATCATTTTGCAATTGGTGTAAAGCCTTTTTAGTGTCTTCATTTTCCTTTAAGATCTTCTGAGAAGGTTCTGAATGGTTTCCTCAAAAGATGGTTTCTTTTGTTGGAAGCCAAGTGGCTGCTAGGAAACTATAGCTCTATTGAAAGTTTGGGTTAGGGGGTTCACTGAAGGTCCTCCTGGTAGTTATTCTTTGACCATGAAAAGTTTGGATACCTAACCTATCCAAGATTATAGGTCTTAGAATATGGGTTGTTGCTAGGTTTGCGATATGCGTTTAACGCATTTGCTTATTCAACTAGATAATAGTTAAGTGCTTTATTTGATAGACAAGATGTAGGTATATGGGATGGGTTGGAATAGAGAGCACAAAACTCTTGCAGAGGTTTAAGAGATGTGGCAGCCATGAGGGGTTGACACATGGTTTCAAGCTTGTCCACTCCCCCATCGTGCTTGTCCATTCTCTCCAAAACACAGTCAAGTTTGTGGGATATATTAGTATGCACTCCTATCTCATAGAGACCCCCTTTCTTGGTAGGCTAGTTGTTTCTCTCTCTTCTATTTGAATAATCCCATTGCTGGGAATTATCTTCTAATGTCTAAAAGAACTCATAGGCCTCACTCTCATCTTTCAAGATGAGGACCCCTCCACTTGCTGCATCTATCATTTGCCTATTTTGAGGTATCAATGCCTCATAGAAGTATTGAACCTACTGCCATTTCTCAAATCCATGATGAGGACATTTTAGTAGTAGTTCATTCCACCAGTCCCAACATTTGTGATATTGTTCATCATTCTTTTGTTGGAAAATGATAATTTCATGATGAAGGGCATTTGTTTTGTGAACAGGGAAGAATTTGTTCAAAAACTTCCTACACAATTGCTCCCATGTATTAATGGAACCTACCTCTAAGGAATTAATCCATGACTTAGGTTTGTCCTTGAGAGAGAATAGGAATATCCTAAGCTTAATAGCATCATTCAAAAAAATTTGGAACCTAAATGTGGAGAGTAAAATTGTCAGTCTCGACCATAAAAAGTAGAGAGTAAAATTGTATGACTCCCAACTTTAACTCGAAGTGGTTTGTGTTTGTAGGAGGTAAAGTGTTGATGTTTTCTGCAAGTGCATGGGCTATTCTAGTATAACTATGCAAATACGGGTCAAACCCACAGGGACTTGCTTTAAGTGGAGTTTTTAATAAAATTTAATTACTTAAAACTAAAAGAGAATAACAAAACTAGCCTAACCATTCAAATTTATTCAAATGATGCACTTTACATAACTTTCACTTACAGAAAACATAAAATAACTAATCAAACATCCCTGAATCACACTGTCCGTGGATAGCATTGTCCCTTGATAACACTATCAAAAGATGGATAAAATAAAGCTTAAATGGAACAGGGACACAGATGTAAATAAAATGGGGATACATATGTAATTAAATAAGGGATGCAGATGTAATTAATGAAAATGAACAGAAACGACACCTGGCTTCCGGACCTCTGGTCTGGGTTCTTGCTTGGGCGTGCAAAGTGATGAAGAAAAATGACGCCTTTTTGGGCGTCATCTGGTTCAGGGCTGGTGGGTACTGGAAGCAAATGATCTGGGCGGCTTGGGCTGTGGAAATGATGGGGAGCAGAGGAGTGTGTGGGCTGGGAAGAGTGGAAGACGATATGGAGCAGAGGAGGTAGAGGTTACGGGCGAGATGGTGCAGAGGAGAAAGGAGAGTGGATTGAACTATGAAGCAAAGGAGAGTGACCGAGAAGGGAAGCAGGCAAAGAATAGGTGCGTGATGCAGGAGAGGAAGAGGATGGAGGGTTTGGGTGTGCGACCAGTGGATACTGGTTGTGATTGAGGGTGGACTGGGAGGATGTTAGGGAGAGTGCACAAGAGGGGGAAAGAGAGAAGGTCAAGATGGAGATGTGCGTTAAACAAATAGAAAGCATGAAGGTGGGTGCAGTGGAAGTAACTGGGTTGTCTGGTATGTGAACGTGAAAGAGAATGTGAAACAGGAAAGGGCTTGTGCGGTGGGAGATGGGAGATGGGAACAAGCGTAAAATGTAAAGAGAGAATTGCAGGATGAAAGCAAGAGGAAAAAATGGAAGACTTAGAATGGCAAGCAATAAGGAAAGTAAACTACTCCAAAAAAAACTCTCCCTCTCCCCCATATGGTTTCCCCTCTTTATAACTTTTGCATTTCCTTGTTTTTCTCCACTCCTTCCTTATCTTCCTCAACTCCTTCCTTGAAGAGATAACTCTCTTTTAGGAAACTTTATCCTCCCCCAATTTAGGACTCTTCTCATTAGTAATTCTTTTCCAATTTGGACTCTTCTCATCTTGATCTGCACTGTTGATCATAGATTTGAGCCATCTGACCCTCCTTTAGTTGATCTGCAAAAATCAAGACTAAATTAGAATAATCAAACCGTACATTAATCCTTTAATAAGCTCGAATGATCATCTAACCGTTGATTAAGGTCTAGATGGTTAATCAAGCTAAAATTTGAAATTTGGGTGCTTAGATGATCTAATTGAATGCTAAATTAGGGGTCTTTTAGCCAAAATTAAGCACTTAACACACCCCCCTACTAGCATTTTGCTAGTCCCGAGCAAAACATGCAGACAACTATTTTACAAAACTAGTACAAGATGCCACTTTCGTAGATACTCACGATTGCATTTAGCACATGTAACAAGCCCTTGAACCCCTAGGTTACCCCTAATGGATGAGTTAGGCCTCGTGAGAGTTTGCAGTGAATGTACCCACAAAATTCAGGAAAGTCAAGTCCCTTATTTCATCTCAGAGAATTCTCATTCATTAACAACTTTACTAATTTTTCACAACTTAATGAAGAGGATTTGACAATTTTACACACCATACACACATTAAAGATTTTATTTGAGCTATTTCTCAGAGTGCATATGTGTGTGTACAGCCACATAAATCTTGACTTCTAATTAGATATACTTACATTCCATTGGAAATATGTCTTGACCTCAAATCCTCATAGGTATATGCTCAGAAATTAAACTCTCACATAAGGGTTAAACATATTTCTTTCATTATGTGACTAAATTCAACAAGCTGATGGTTCACATAATTCTTTTAAACGCTCATGAGACAAAGGAAAGTGATCCCTAGGAGTGGATGTTAATATCAAGAATATGAGGGGTCTTTCACGTTAATTCTTTCTTTTTATCTCCTCTTTAAGGCTATGTCCACCTAAGATCAATAGGTCTTTAACTAGGACGAAATGTAGGCTTAGGACAGGTTTAGAAAAGAAAGTTATAAAGATTTCACAGGTTTAAAGTTGAGTAGATGTCTTCAATGAATATCTGATAGGACAACTTTTCTTTTTAGGTTTGTACTTGAAGTGAATTTCTCTTTCAGACTTTGGTCTTTCTTTTTCTTTTCTTCTTCTCTCTTTTTTTTTTTCTTTTTTTTCTTTGGAAGAAAGACAACTAAATTTTTCTCATTTCTTTGACTTTTTGTCCTATTTTTGAACTTTTTCTACTCTACTCATTTTGAAGATGGGTAGTGGTTATTCATTTTACTGGGTTTTTCTAGGTTAAGGTGAATGGGGTTAAGAAAGAAAAAGGGCGAATAATAGGCTCAAAAGGATAACTAGTGGTATATTATATTGGGTAGGCTTTATATTTCTGGGCTAAGCAAGGATGGCCTATATCATTTCCGGGGTTTCCTAAAGCCTATCAAATTCGATAAATTTCTAGAATTAAAGCTATTACTCCTATTTATTCTTGATGTTTAACCAAAACAAAGATAACATGATCACACTAATATATGTACATTGAAGAAATTATAGAATTACTTATAACTCTCTAAAAGAAGATAGTCTCAAACTCTCACGAGGTTATAGGTCTCCACTAATTTTCCTCAAGGTCTCTAAGTCATACCTCTATAGTAGTCTTGATTATGTGCTGTGTGTAACTGGTTTTTGAGAATTAACTTTCATAAAATGCTTCAATACATGAATGACATGCAAAACTAATCATATGCATTCCCATTAAGAGGTGAAAACAATATATTTACTAGATTCTGAACATCCAATTCTCATCATAGTAAGGGAACTCTACTTTAAAAACTCTTTTTTTTTCTTTTTTTTAAAGAAAACTCAAAATCTCTAATGCATCTGCCCCCCCCCAACCAGAATGAAACATTGTCCCTAATGTTTGAAAACATAGGATTCTATATGAAAGTGGAGGGATGTATACTCTAAACCTTTGGGTTACCTCCCAATGTGCTCTAAGTTTAACATCTTCAGCCAGACATTACCTAACCTAACATTCTAAAACTAGAGCTAACTGGGTCAACTTTATTTGTCCTAATCCCAACCCTAAGATGACATGGCGAGAATTCTCATGCCACTTCAAAATTTTGCGGTAATCTATACATGGCCTCCACCTTGAAATTTTAGGTGGTGATATGAATATAATATAGTAGATCACTGCAATTGTAAAAGTAGTGGGACCATATTGATGATCCCCCATCTTTAAGATTTCATGGTAGTCAATATAATTGCTCCACCTCGAAAATTGAGGTGAGGGTAACTCAATGGCTGCATGAACTACCATGTATTTTCGTGGACCATATGGTGACAATCAGTCCTTGTCTTGACCAAATTGAGGGATAATAATGACCATTCTATGCAATTTATCTTTTTCCTCAATGTCCCTATCATTGTCCTGAACTAGGATAATAACCTGACTCTGCCCTTCTCTAATAGGTTGTTCTTGTATTACTAGAGGCGGGGACAGGGTTTGGCTTAAACCCTAGTTATCTTCTGATGTGTACCCTACAATAGGTTGATGCATCTCGACTGACTCTACTTCTTTATGTTTGATAAGTATAGGTACGGTAGCAATTTGGCCTATATTATCATTTGATGTTTGTTCAAATAAGGCTGCTAGGTTCCAATCAGGTACATCTGTTACATTAAAAGGCGCAATCTGTATTTCATGCTTAGGATGATCTCCTCTGGCTTGCAATTTAGAAGTGTCCATTAGAGGCATAGTATCCAACAACTCAGGCATCTCCTCAATAGATGTGTCTTCATCAGAGTCATATGAATAGGTGGGACACGCATCTAGAGGATTAGGGTTGGATTTTTCTAAAGTGTTATGCTCTTCATCAATGGAAGTCTCTTCATAATCAGATTCAGGACATGACGCAAGTATATTAAAGTTGGAGATTTCTAAGGATGGTTGTATACTTTGTGAATCATAAGGATCATAGGAAATTTCCATCTTAGTATCAAGAATAGATGGCTATATATTCCCCCTAATTTGTTTCAGTTTTGCCTCAAATTCCTCTGTCCCTCATTTTATTTCCTCAGTGTAATCCTCCATCATTTGTCTTATTTCCTTATTCCCTTGTGCTATTATTTCACACATATGCTGCATATTTTCTTCTAATAGTGGTTCTTCCCTTAGAGGAAATGCCTCAGAGGGTTGGTATTGTTGTGGCATTGGAGTACTGAAAAAGGACTAAATAGGCTAAACACATGATGGTGGACCCTGATATTCTGAATAATCATGGTAGTATTGACCAGGGTGAGACCATTGTGGTTTTTCCTAATATTGGTATTTCTGAGACCATGGTTGTTCATGATGCCTAGCACATTCATTAGAGTCTTGATAATTTGTCTCAGAATAAAAATTGCTAGGGTATGTGATGCATTAAGTGCATCCACTTGCTCTTGATAGTATTCATTGTATGTGGAGCTTGATGGGGGCTAAGAAGGAACAGAATAGGGATGCTCAAAATAAGTATTATCAGTATGGTATTGAGGTTGTGGTGCAACTTGCCTAGAAGCCATTAGCCTAAGCAATTGACTTTCCATAAGATCTAATCGATCCATTTAGGCATCAAATCTAGCCCCATTTGTGTTTTTTTTTTTTTTAGAGATGAAAACTAACCTACATGATGCAACCTAACGTCCTAGAAAGATGCACAAACAAAGGACACAATATAATTCTTGAGGCTAATAAGCAACATATTGATTTTCTTAAAATTGTGGGGGGGAAAATACTTTTAATTAGCCTACTCTAGTGCTCCTCCTCTACTTTAGACTTGATTATTGCTTACTAGTTAGGTTCTTCACAAGGTGGTTAATACAACCCTCATGTAAGGAGGCGTTTAGACCTCACAAATTTCAATAAGAGGTGAGGGAAGAGCAAGGCTCTATTAGACAACCCTCAATAACCATAGTGCTCAAAAGCCACTAGAGTGATAATAAATTGAGTCTTAGTAAGAGGGTCCTACGAGCATGTGATAGTCCTATAGGTCTCTTCTGATTGATTTTAATTTGATTTGAAAGCTAGGGTAGCGCACTTGAAGTGATTATCCTAGGTGGGCTAAGGAGTGGTGATGAAATCCACCCTTGATCTTATGGGGATAGGGTGCCCTTACTAATTAATTCCACACTCCATGGCAGTTCGATCAGCATATATATTACCTTAAAGCATTAACAGTGTACTAAGATGCAAACAAAAGTGATAAACTAATGCAAAACCTAAAAATGAAACAATTATAAGAGGGTGCTTTCTATATGATTTATACTACCAAACAATGCAAATTTTATTCTAAATGCAAACCCTAATCTAGGAATTTAAATGAGTGAGGAGACTTATAGTGGGGTTTCTGATGAAGATCAAGTGTGGGCCACCTTATCCCACACTTGTCCTATATTATACGACCCTTTAAAATGAAAATAGAAATTGCAAATTAGAAGGATCCTCACTACAAGCTTCACTCAAAAGGGAAAAAAAATCCTAATCTAGGAAAGTAGGGAAATTTCCATGTTGATGAAGATTTTCTTGCCAATTTTCTCCACTTTCCTATTTCCCTAAATAAGTACCAATTTTAGGAAATTAGGTGGTTATGCACTAAAACAAAATTGAAAAAATGCACCTAATGCAATTCCTATTATTTTTTATTTTTTTATTTTTTTATTTTGGGTTTTTTAATTAAATTTTATAAAAACTCTTTTGCAAGTCCCCAACAACGGTGCCAAAAACTTATTGATGTTTTTCGCAAGTGCACGGGCTATTGTAGTATAGCTATGCAAATATGGGTCGAACCCACAGGAACTCGCTTTAAGTGGAGCTTTTAATAAAATTTAATTATTTAAAACTAAAAGAGAATAACAAAACTAGCCTAACCATTCAGATTTATTCAAATGTATACTTTACATAACTTTCACTTCCAGAAAACATAAAATAACTAATCAAACATCCCTGAATCACACTGTCCGTGGATAGCATTGTCCTTGGATAACACTGTCAAAAGATGGATAAAATAAAGCTTAAATGAAACAGTGGCACAGATGTAAATAAAATGGGGATACAGATCTAATTAAACAGGGAACGCAAATGTAATTAATGGAAATGAACAGAAATGTCATTGCATTTAAAGATGAAGGGAAAAAATGGGATTTTATTAAAAATCTAGTTTTTATCAAAAACCAAACAAAACCCCATGAAGAAGAACGCTGGTGAATGGAGGAGATGGATCCGGAGGAGGGAGAAGAGGGCAGTGACATGGGAGGAAACCCAGTTTGAGTTTCCTTCGCCATGAAGTCTGAAGACTGTGGAAGGCCCGGATCTGGACTGGGTGGCGATTGGGAGTCTAGTGCAGTGAGAAGGTCCCTGGCTTCTGGACGTCTGGTCTAGGTTCTTGCCTGGGTGTGCGAAGTGATGAAGAAAAATGACCCCTTTCTAGGCGTCGTCTGGTTCAGGGCTGGTGGGTACTAGAAGCAAACAATTTGCGCAGCCTGGGTTGTGGAAACGATGGGGAGCAAAGGAGTGTGTGGACTAGGAAGAGTGGAAGATTATATGGAGCAAAGGAGGTAGAGGTTACGGGAGAGATGGTGCAGAGGAGAAAGGAGAATGGACTGAACTATGAAGCAAAGGAGAGTGACCGAGAAGGGGAGGAGGGAAAGAATAGGTGCGTGATGCAGGAGAGGAAGAGGATGAAAGGTTTGGGCATGTGGCCAGTGGATGCTGGTTGTGATTGAGGGTGGACTGGGAAGATGTTAGAGAGAGTGCACAAGAGGGGGAAAGAGAGAAGGTCAAGATGGAGATGTGCATGAAACAGATAGAAAGCATTAAGGTGGGTACGGTGGAAGTAACTGGGTCGTTTGGTATGTGAACATGAAAGAGAATGTGAAATGAGAAAGGGCTTGTGCAGTGGATGAAGAGGGCTGTGGAGATGGGACCAAGTGTAAAATGTAAAGAGAGAATTGCAGGATGAAAGCAAGAGGAAAAAATTGAAGACTTAGAATGGCAAGCAACAAACGAAAGTAAACTACTCCAAAAAAAGCTCTCCCTCGCCCCCATACGGTTTCCCCTCTTTATAACTTTTGCATTTCCTTGTTTTTCTCCACTCCTTCCTTATCTTCCTCAACTCCTTCCTTGAAGAGATAACTCCCTTTTAGGAAACTTTATCCTCTCCCAATTTAGGACTCTTCTCATTAGTAATTCTTTTCCAATTTGGACTCTTCTCATCTTGATCTGCATCGTTGATCATAGATTTGAGCCATCCAACCCTCCTTTAGTTGATCTACAAAAATCAAGACTAAATTAGAATAATCAAACCTTACATTAATCCTTTAATAAGCTTGAATGATCATCTAACTGTTGATTAAGGTCTATATGGTTAATCAAGCTAAAATTTGAAATTTGGACGCTTAGATGATCTATTTGAATGCTAAATTAGGGGTCTTTTAGCCAAAATTAAGCACTTAACATAAAGCTATGCAAGATAAGGTGGTGAGTTGTAGTGGCACATAAAAATCTCTAATAGCTTTGCATTCAACTTTTGCTTATGGTTTTTCCATGGGGACAGGAACTTGGTTTCTTTCTCCTTGTCTAATGTTGCTTTGAATCTCTGGATCGAAAGGTGCTAACTCTAAGTTCCAAGATCAAATTCCTTGTATAAACTATCCTAATCTAAATGCCGTAATCTATATGTTGACTCTAACTCTAAGTGATGCATAATCAAATCCTAGTAATCACTAATTGAGCAGTGTCTTGATACTCTTTTCTTAGTGCGTAAGTGGTAGTTTCTTGGACCTAGATCTAAACAACTTCTTTTTCCCATATTTGAATACTGCTTACTAGTTAGGTTATGCTCGAAAGTGGTTAATACAATCCTCATGTCAGGAGGAGTTTAGACCTCAACTAACATCAATGGAAGAATTGGGAAAATCACTTAGATTTGAAAACACCAACAATGGCCATAGTGCTCAGAAGCCACTAGAATGACAATAGATTGCATCCTTCTAAAAAGGGTCTTAAGAGCTCAATACCCTAAGTCTCTTTCTACTTGATTTAAATTAGCTTTCAAGGGTTGAGATCACAACATGCAAGGATGTTGACTGATTCCTAGGTGGCCAAGGAGTTGGTGATAAAATCCAATCCTAATCTTATAAGGGTTCCTGTGGTGCCCTTAGTAGCAGTAATTTCATTCTACCATAAAGCAATTAAATAAGCAATGTAAAACAAAAGCAAACCGATGCCTACCTATATGCTACTTTACAAAAGGTCAAGCATGTTAATAGATGGGTTACTATAACCATACAGCCTATGCTTTGATTATAACAGAGCTTAGGCTAACCTTTGTGAAATAGGTGCACAACTAATGCAACAATCCTAAGTATTATGCAACAATTATCAATGTATGACCTTAATCTATATGAATTATACTACCATCCAAATAAAAAATTATACTAAATGCAATTTATCTAGAGAAATTAAAATTTGGGTTAGGATTGAACATAGTGAGGGGTGAGATGATGAACAAGTGGGGGCCATCGTACCCCACAATTGTCCTATATTATTACAAACCATTTAAAAAGTGAATAATAAAGAAATTATAATTACAAATAGGCCTCACTACAATTTCACTCAAATCCTAGTCTAGGAAAGCAATGAAAACCCTAATCTATGTTGATGAAGTGGTGGTCCACAAGATGCCTACCACTCCTTTGTCAATTTTTCATGCACAAAAATCAAACAAATTAGTCAATATGAGGAGGTCAATCCCACGAAGAATGGAACAAATGTGATGCTAGTGGTCACTACTTTAAACTATATAACCTAGCCAAAATTCAAGAGATTTTTCTTCTAAACTAAGTATGGAAATCAACACATGGAAATGGAAATTATTCAAAAACAATAGTTATGTTAAAATTAAAAAAATTTGTAAAACACACCTTCCAAAAATAAAACTTTCTCAAATGAAGCTTTCTAAATCATTGACTTTCCTAAACTAAGAACTTTCCTAAAGTGAAACTTTCCTAAGCATGAAATTAAGCAACTAATCTAAGAAAACATTCATTAAAAAACTACTTTCCTAATATGTAACTACTAAATAAAGAAACTAAACTTATGGAATGGAAGCTTTAACAACTAACAAGAATTCAACAACATGCTAATAAAGTAATGAAGATCAATAAACAACCACTAACTAGATTACTTTCGCTATCATGAATGAATTCAACAACTTAAATCTCAACAATCACTTAAAACCATGCTTGATTGAATGAATGATGAAACGAAAGAACTATGAAGGAACAATCAAGTTGACAAAATCATTCAAGCTTCAACCTTCAAAGCTTTCAAAACCATGCATTCCACTTTTGTATGGGATGCATGGTTTCATAAGTCTTTTGATTGGCTTGATTGAAAAATTGCAACAGCATTGTTATGTTAACCATCAAACCATGGAAGTAACATGTAAACAAAACAACCTTGCTAGCATTCATCAATTGAAAGTATTCATTCATCATCAAGAATGTTGCATACAATTGATTACATCACGGATGCATTCCACTTTTAATGAAAATGCACCACTCTTTCTCCCAACTTAAATTCAAAATCAAATCCTAACAATGATTCCTCCTCTAATAGGCTTGAGATTAAAGGGAAAATCTTATGGAATATAATGGCAACACGCAATGAAAACTAAGAAAAACAATGCCGGAATTCAAGGTAATTAAAAGAGAAGTAGAAGGCAATGAAAAGCAAAGTGAAATACTAGATTCAAGGTGGCTTCCCTTGGCTATCACTTCAAGGGAAAAACCAGACTTGGATCTTGGTCTTTAAGCAAAGAGAAACAATGGATAGCAAAGCAACAACTAACATGAAAGTAACTAAGATCAAACAAGAGAAGAAGTAGGATGAACCAACCTTTGAAAGGATGATCAAATACCTTAAGAACTAGGCATGGAATAGCTTGGAGGAGTGCAACCACCCTTGGAAGAAGTAATAACCACCCAAAGGGTATGATAATCAAAGCAAAAGAGAGAAGAGAGAGGGGTTAGGAAGAGGAAGTCTCCTTCCTATGGAAGAGGCATCTTTTTCCTTAAGAGTTAAGGAATCCTCTCTTCTTAGGTTTTTGTAGCTCTTTTATAATTTTTCTTCTACATTTTCTAGGGTACCCTAAGATGGATATATGTTAGGATGAAAAGTGGAAAATTGGATGGTTGAGATGTCAAAGAAACTAGGGTTTTCAAAAGAGGAAAGGTAAGATGGTGGCTGCCTTTAGGAAGAGAAGTAGGTGCAAGATGCAACCTTTTTAGGAAGGGGCATACCCCCCTTCAAAACTATGGGACACTCCTATGAATGAGGAAAGTGGCTGGTATGGATGAGGTAAGAGAGACAAAGGAAGATGGGAGGAAAGAGAAAGGAAAGTGAGATTAGGTGAGAAACTTTGATTGGTTAGGTGATTTCCTAAGAGGTGGGGATTGGTTGGGTGGTTGGGATGGGAGTTTAGGAAGGTGGAGGCTTCTTGAATTGGTAGGACTCTTGCTTGGATAGTCAAATTCGTGGTGCTACATGGTGTTGTAGTGGAAAGTGATATAAAAGAGGGAAAAGCATGAAAAATAGAAGGGTCTCATCCTATTGGTCCTCAAGCAAACTTTTCCTAATGAATTTTACCTTAATTCTCTTCAAAATACCCCTTAGAATCTCATGCATAATAATCTTGATTTTCCTCAAATCCTAGCCTTCCATTTAGCTTGAGTAGCTTGAATTCCTTAGCCAGTCATCTTGTTCATGACTTGAATTTGGTTAAGGTGGCTTAAATGGATTCCATACAAAGGTGGTGAGAATGTATGGCTTACTTCATGAGCTCACTTTGGCCACCTTTAGCTCCTTTAATCACATACATTGCTAGTTTTAAAGATGTTCTTCATCCTAAATCTCCAGTTAGATTGATGATTCTTAGGTTTTGACTCGATCTTTTGATCTTAATCTGTAATATCCTCAATTTTAGGTATAAATTATTAATTTATTAATTAAAATAAATTAAAAATTTATAGATGGAATTTGGTCCTAAAAGCTTAAAAATTAGAAAGTACACATCGATAGGATCCCAACGCCATAAAGAACACAAAACACTGAGCTCAAACGAAGAAGTTATGAGCTGTTGAAGTTATAGGGGTATTTTGGTAAATTGGCAGAGCTGTAAAACATAGGGGCCTGAATTGATAATGGCACCCCCTTCTACACGTCTCTATCAAATCTAGCAAATTCTCCGAAGAAATCGCCAGAGGAGAGGAGTAAAATGGGAAGAGCCTCATTCCCCCTCCTCATAGGCAAACTCCTTTCCCTAATTGCTCCCCAATCTCCCTTCTACACTCTTCAACGCATCCCTGTTTTACCCTAAACCCTTGCCTCTGCATATTTGTATTTTTCTGGCAAGTAGGGCTCCGACAACATCCACCAATGCCCAGCAAATGAGGTAAGCCTTAATCTCTTGAATTTTTATATTAAAAATGTATATTTGTAAATTAGAAATACATGAAAAATCAGGAAAAACGTAGTTTTTCTTGGGAACCTTGTTTACGCTACTATTAGAGTGTAAATCTGTTGATGAAACCATGTTTTATTACAAATCAGACCGTTCATCTAGTGCATAAGAGACCCAAGATCAAACCCATTAAATTTGGGAGAGATCCAACGGTTGGTTTTGTTGAAAAAAGTGAAGAATAGTACCTAGGGAAGTTTTAGGAACATGGAAAAAAATCACATAAAAAACATAGTTTTTAGAAAAATCAATGTAAAATGGTATAAATGAAAACTAAATGAAATTTCGAACAAAATGGCTCAAAAACCAAGTGATTTGGACACCTGTAGGGTCACCGGAGATGACCGTAAGCCAATCATCTTCTCTGGTGCCGATTTTTGCGTTGCCAGTGTAACCCGGTGTAAACCGAGGCTGCCAGTGTAAACTGGGCACCGGTGTAACCCGACGTAAATCAGGGCCACCCGTGTAACTTAATGTAAACTAGGTGCCAGTATAAACCGGTGTAAACTGCACCACTGGTGCGAAAGAGCTTATGGTGGTCGGTCAGCCTTAAAAGAGGCATAGTTCCACTTTAAACTTGATTTTTGAGAGCTACAGAGGTCCAAATCGTGATCCGAAAGAGGCGTTGTGACCGTATTGACAACAGAGAGCTAGATTTAACCTAAAAACTTATAAATAACCACTTTTACTTTAGAAAAATTTTAAAATAGTGATGTGACATTGACAGGTGCATTTGAACATATAAGTTAAAGGGATTTTTCGAGCGAACTGAGTGATCTCACGTCGAGGTAGATGACGACAATTAATATTTTAATTTTCAAACTCTACATGATTATAGCATCATAATTTATTGTAAATTTAAATTGCACTTAATAGAAATCGTTGATTTTGCTAGATTTAAAATTCAATACTATGATCGTTACTGGATTTTCAATCATGTATTAAATAGACTTATTACAAATGATTTCATGAGAATGATATTATCTATTATACATAATTATAAATTCTTTTTATTTATTACATCACTGAAATTGATGGATTTGCATGAGAAAGAAAAGTGGAGATTTGGTGGCTGGTCCTTTTATAGGCTAACCCCATGATGAGGGGCGTACCTTGGGGATTGCGAGCTACAAGCACTCTTGAGTTTTGGCATATATATGATTTTCGTGTTTTGTGTTTTATGACGGGTACTCTCACCCGATGGGCATCATGCTAGGAGGGATAGGGTCGGCCACCCACCCTCTGAGATTTGTGATGTGATGAGATTGTGATATGATAGACATCTGCTCGTAGATGGCATTTGGTAGGGATTGGTAAAAGAGATAGTCCACACTACCGGTCCGGGCCTTTCCATGGGGACGGACGCTAAGTCTTCCGTTATGGTGTGGACCGTGAGCAGCGGTGGTTGAGACCCATGGAGGGTTGCCATTGCGGCATGACGACCCATACTCTTATTATGTGTGCTTGCATGATGAGCATAGTGATGAGATGATATGCCTGGGTGTGATGACACTCAGAGGTTGGATATAAGTACTCATGATCAGCGATATTTGTTTATATGACGCTTGTGGGACCCATTACCTTAGGGTGCCATTATTATTATTATTATTATTGTATGTTCATTTACATTGATTCATATCATGTTTTAAATCCATGGAATGCATGTTTAGGCATACTTGATAAATGGATATTATGTCAACTTGAGTTATAATGATTTTATCGTCATAAATGATAGATATTTTATTTTGTCATTACTATTATTTAATTTATTTCATTAATTGTCTATGTACCTGCACAAGCAATAGCTTGCTGAGGCATTGCTTTGTTTTGCAATGCCTTAGATCTTGAGCGCGACATTAGGAAAGGCAAGACCGTTGAGAAACTGTGATAGCAGTGGGAGATTTCCTTATGTTGGGTTATAGATATTGATGTGAGTTACTAAACAGGACTACAATTTGACTTTCTATATGGACTGTATACTTTTGTTTTATGGATTTAATTAAGATAGTTCTACATGTGATGGACATTTAATGGGATGTTATGATGGATAGACCCTGGGCCATACTATTATCGTGTTTTGGATATTTATTGGTTTGAAAATAAAGGTGTTGATGCATTTTGACATTGATGGACATGTGTATTATTTCATTTCTATTATTACAAAATTATACTTACGTTGTGAATTAAATTGCAATGTTTTAGAAAAAGAAAATAACACCCGGAGGTTTTTAAGAAATGATTTAGTAAACAAATTAATAAAAACTTTTCTCATGGGATCCCAAATGCTATTATTATTATTATTAAAAAAATTCATAAAATCTCGGGGTGTCATATAATCTCTAATGTTCTTCCCTATCTATCTGATTGTTGGATCACGACCTCACTTCTTACAAAAAGTGAAAAAATTTATTCAAATCCTAGAAAAATTTGATTAATCATATACTTACCTTGGATTAGCCTCTTGACCTACAAAATATAACACTTTTTCTTCATTACGTTAAAAAATGCATGTGATACAAATTTTGGTCCAAAAAACCCTAATTTAACCCTATAAGTTAGAACACATGGGTACTAATTGGATGGTTTTTATGCAAAATTAGATACTCATCAAATTTCTTTCCATAATTGAACATTACTTGACACTACTAAGTATCCATACAGTCTAAAACTACCATTGGCTTTTTTGGTGAAACCTAGTTTTCCAACCAATCCTTGTGGCTCGGCGTCATCCTTTTGCATTTAAAGTTCTCTTTCAACTATGGTAGACCTCATTGCCAAAATCGCAACAAAAGATTTGTCCTGCTAAATCTCTATCCTACATCCATCCACCTCCTATAGTAACTTGTATCTCCTCAATAACATACTATTGCACATGCCTTGAGTCTTTTGACTTATTGCATCAATCACCACATTGGCTTTTCTTGATGATACTTTATAATGACTAGATATTCCATCAATCTTTTCTACATCATATTCAAATCCTTGTAGAAGTTATACTTGAGGTTCTTGTGGTTAGTGAACAACTCAAGTTTCTCTTTGTATAAATAGGTTCTCCATATCTTCAAGGCAAAGACTACTGCATCAAACTCTGACTCGTGGGTTTGATAATTTACCTCATGTTATTTTCTGCTATTTAGAAGTATAAGCAATTACCTTCCCATTCTGCATTAATACCATCATAGTCATTCTCCTAAGGCATTGCTATAGACTAAGAAACCTCCATTTCCCAACGGTAAAATAAGCACTGGGGTAGTGGTTAGCTTCCTCTTTAAATCCTAGAAACTTTCTTCACACCACCCACACAAACTTCACATCCTTCATGTCAATGTGGCCAATGGCAAGGCAATTCATGAGAACCCTTCAATGAATCTACAATAGTGTTCCACAAGTATTAGGAAAATATGTCTTTGTTTCCGTCTTAGGTGTTTCCCACTTCTCTATTGCCTCCACCTTCAATGGGTTCACTACGACATCCTCTTTGAGATAATGTGGCCTAGAAGTTAACTTATTCTAATGGAAATCCACAACTATTGCTTTTGGCATTTAATTGGTGTGTTCTAATTGTGTCCAATATTGTGACACCCCAGGTTTTCTAAACCTTTTTTCAATACATAACAACAACAACAACAACAATAATAATAATAATTTGCTTTATAAAAAAAGCAGGATCCTAAAAATAAAAACTTACAATTAACATAATTAATGCAGCGTTAGAAAGAAATCCCCGAGGGTCATCCCATATCCAAAATCACGATAATAAACAGAAATCAAATCATTGACACAGTGAGCATGCACAAAGTAAAACCACGACAAATCATACACAGTCATGAAAAGACAATAATAAGAATAATATGTCTAAATCCCCCACGGTCCATCCATGATCACCACTACACACATCAACAAGTAAAGGTACACGATACAAGTAGTGTGGGTCCAATCTATCCAAAATGTCAACATCCATATACAGCCCAAAAGGTCTAAATACAAACCCAAGAGACATACACTAAATCAGTCTCTGAAATATGCAATACAAATGGTCTTTCAGGTCTTCGCTCAATCAACACTGCTCCACTTGCTTTCTCTTAGCGCTATTGAGCTCCAAATTTGAGGCATTGCAAAACAAAGCAATGCCTCAACAAGCTATCACTTGTGTAGGTGATCACATTCAACAAAAGTATAATAAAATCATGTGGCATGAAATACCAATGTCATGGCGAATCTCATAAGATAAAACATGTACAAGGAACATCAAATCAACAAACGTCCATAACAATAACACATGAAAATCTTAAGTCTGAGCAAATCAATATCAATTCTCATCATCATGGCATGCAAGGCACGATCAAAACATGGATAAGCATCCATCAAAAGCAATAAGAATCCATGTCCACATTGAAATATAATGCATGTCATGATAAACAGGGCACCATACAAAAACAATCCCTAAGAGTAGTCCATGACACTCAATCACCAATAATGAGTACTCATACCAAATCCTTGGGTACCTCCCGTGCAGCCCGCATCAGCCCTTGGAGTTACTCATGGCCTAGGCCCGGCTTACCCCTGTTCTCCCCTCATATAGATTCCACATGAGCATACAAAATAAGAGTATGAACTGCTATGCTGTAGTGGCAACCACACAAGGATCTCAACCTCTGATGCTCCTTGTCAGCACCATAACGGGAGACTTTCTCCATCCCCATGGGAGGGAACAGACCCATAGGGGGGACTACCCATCATACCTCCACCTACGTACTTGGCCCTCTCAAAGGTGGTGTCTAATCATCATCATCATCATAAAGTCAGAGGGTGGGTGGCCAACCCTACTACCCTCCTAACATAGTACCCACCAGGTGGAAGCATCCGTCATAAATCCACAAACACTGAATCAAGAATTGAAATATGTGCATAATCATCCCTGATAAAACCAAATCGAGAGAGAAATTCAATATATCAACATCATGCATCCAAAATTAGTGTATACACCCTTAAATAATCCAAATCAATGCCACATAAAATGTATTAAGAACTAGTGTATAAATTATGCACAAAAAGAGTAGCAACGATGTCGACAATACACACTAAAAAGTGATCTCATGCAAACATAGTAGGGCATAAAGTCCATACTTCAAAGTTCTCAAATAACACATCATGATTTAAGAAATCATGGAAAATTTTCAAATGTGATCACCTACCTCAACAAACGTAGTACTCCAATCAAGACTGTAAGTAATGTCATATCATGTGCTCTGATGTACCTATCATATCATAAGTTATTTATCACTTGGTATTCTCACATCTCAAAATAAACAAATCCAAGTGACAACTCTCTTGACCTGCAGTTAATCCTAGATTAACAGCTTAGATCATCTGATTAACCCTCTATTAGGTCAATCCTAAACTAGATGTAGATTTTTCTAATATCTTGATAAACATCTGTCATCCTTGATCATCAATATATGTCACAATTCATTTAATTGATGCCCATAATTAATAAGGGGTCAGTCTTTAACATCTCATGAAGTTTGGAGATCATCCGACCATTGGATTGCTTTATACCACTTATAATTGGCATCTGATCATCAATTCTAATCATTCTTATCATGTATCTCTATGATTAAATGTCGATCTGATGGTCAAATCACTCTTTGATAAGCCAATCCTAAGGCACCTGATTAGATCAATAGTCAAGATCACTTTTCTTTATAATCTCATGCAATCTACTTTGCTAATCCCCTAGATCATCTTAGGTTTGATGTATACAATCAAGTACTAAGGCCTGATCATCCATTGATCAGCCTGATCTATGTTAT